>CM051663.1:146012525-147459953 GCA_028020825.1 Podargus strigoides
GTTGTCTTCACTATGACACAATTTACCTGTCTTAGAATCTCATCCAAAAGGGGCATGTTTGCCTCTTGGGCTTTAATAGTGTGAGAGAAGAAGGCATAGTTCTTTTTAGGGATCAACTTGTCCTCCGGAGGTCTCTTCACACCTACTATCAGAGAAGCCTCAGAAATATCTTCTTGAATAATGCCACCTGCTTTGACGTAATCCTACGAAAGAGAAAAATCAAAGTAAATTTTTCTGTTTTTTTAATATTCAGATCTCTTTCTTTTTTATTAATATTGAGATCTCTTAGAACAGAGGACAAACAAATAAGTCTACAAAGCAGAAACAAGTTCCTGCATCTGACACGTTCATAAACCTCTTTTTCAAAAGGGGTATCAAATATCAAACTGAATTTCCATGTTAATATCCTATTATACAAGGCCAAAACATAATTATGTGTTAGCAAAATCCTTCATCTTCAATTCACAAAAAGGGTATTTCATTACATGTAAAGTATCTTACAGTATTGGAATAATGAACAGCCCTTTGTATGTGTTGAAATACTTGGAAGTACGTTTAGAGAAATCTGACAAATTAATCTGAAGACTGATGACATAAAATAGTACAAGACAGTCCAAGCTGAAGAGCAACTTCTAAAAGAATGTTTTGTCCATATCAAAATTTATTTGTGTTCTCCCTTAGCTCAAAAACATGTTAAAATTCCAGCTTCCAATATCATAGTTGTGTACCTAATGTGATCTGTGCTTTGGTGAAAACCAGCACTATGCCATAATTAAAAGGTGGTATGTGCAAGTGATCACTAATTCCCTACTTGTGTTTCAGTTTTTATCTGTTGGCTCAGATACCTTACAACAGAGTATTACTGCTGCTACAAGAACTGTAAAAGCTCTCAGTCCTGAAGCTCACAGCATTACAGAAAAGAAACCCTCCATCCTCATTTTACAGGAGGAATAGGACTGAACTAGGAATGGGATTCACCACATTTGTCCTTCCTCTTTTTTAAAAAAAAAATGCTTATTTTTTTAGTGTTGCTTCCATACCAACAAAGACAAAACCACCAATGCTAAATGAATTCCCAAATTTCTACTTCAAGAGGACCTAGAAATTCTTCAGAGACAGATGAAAGAGCAATAAACCAACAAATACCCACCAGTGTGTCAAGATTACTTCAAAAGGCTAAACAAACTACTCCTTTTTCTCTCCATTAGGACACTACCACTCCTCATTTAACAACAAAAATAACAACATATTTTCTCATTTATGTCCTTCAAATACTATTTTTCCTGTATTATGGTTAATAACAACTATGTTTTTGCTTATCTAACTCAAAATGGGACCTTACCTTTTCATGGATGGCTCTCCGGTTTGACGGCTGCACTACGACCTTGTATCCCATCTGTGTCAATTCCTTAACATGCTTTGGTGCTAGAGGTGCTCTTCTTTCCCATGCATTAACATCTTCTCTCCTGATTGCCAGCACAGACTTACGATGATGCCAAGACTTAGTGTGGTGGAACACACACCTACCATTTGTGTGACTAAAGGCTCGGAGCATGGTAAAGCCTGATGGCAGCAAAGACAAAGTAGTAAAATAATACATGTATATGTATGCTTCAAACATTGTGCAAAAGTTCTGGTCTCCTTTAACATCTGCTGTAAAACACAAACCAGATACTTTATACTCTAGTTACATCCTGCTTTTGTGAGACATGAATTTACTTTCTGCATACTCTGTTGCATCTCAGTTTGGTGGGGTGCCATTACAGACACAAATTGTTTGTACTACTGTAAAGGAAGGCTTTTAAGGTGTTCAGTGTACTAAGTTTTTAATTAGACAGCTTAAAAAGAATGCTGGAAACTTAAAGATACCAATTAAATTCATTTGCCAGCATAAACGTACAAAGACAAAGTACTGATGAAAGCCTGCATCAAAACCAGTAAGAAGTAACAAACACACAGAAAGAAAGCAGAACACAGGCTATAATGCAAGCAGTTGATTAAAAGAGAAAGCTCAATACGTAAGGCCAATACTAAGTATTTTTACATAACTAATTCTTACACAAGCCAAAAAAAAAAGAAGTAGTTAGTGCGTGGAAGTTGGAGTTACTTTATGAGACTGCTCTCCAGCTCACTAGGAGGATCCTCAGAGAACATGTCGGTACATCTCCGAAACAGAGGAAGCCTCCTCACACAGTGTCACTATGACTGCACGCTAAAACACGACAGTTCATACCAATGCACTGTACCTCGTACCCAGCCGAAGCAAATATCCCCCACACAGAGGAGTCCTATAAGCAGAAAGATGCTGCTTTCAGGCAGGCGTGAGCTGCCCCGCAGTTACAGTGTGTAAGAGGGACTGAGGGCAGTGAGCAAACACTCCGTGACCTCTGGCAGGCCAGCAGGACACACACGTGCCTGCCTGTGCATGCTTAGGCTCAGCCAGAGAGATACCAAGATCCCCTTGTAAAGGAGAAAGTGACTTGAGAACGCAGGGCCCCGGAGGAACCCTGGCTCCTCGGCACAGCTGGGCGAGGGAGCAAACCACACCGCTCCTGCACCACCCCTGCCCCGGGGGGGAGTTCCACCGAGTCTAACACAGCGCTGTAAAACAGCACAGCGAAGGCAAAAACAACTAACAGCGACGCGTTCGATCACGGCACACATTCGGATACGATCCTGTTTCCGGAGTGAGCTGACCCGTGCCTCCGCGCACTGCCTCACACCCAGCCGAACTGCCGCGCCCCGCGCTGCCCGCGCCCTTCCCCCTGCCCCGCGGCCGTGGGTCCCACGGGCCCGCACCCTCCCGCGAGGAGGGGCGACGCGCAGAAGGAAAGCAAACCCCCCGAGGCGGGCAGCGCAGCGAGCGGTGGGCAGCGGCCGCGGGAGGCCGGGGCGGAGCGGCCGCGTTGCCCGCAGTGGTGCCCGCGGGGAGGGCATCAGGCCGCGCTCGCTGCTACAGGGGACGCCGGGCAGCGCCGTACCTACCTCAGGGCGAGCGGGGCGGCGGGGGAGGCACGGCCGCTCGGCCCCGCTCCCTCCTCCGGCCAGCGGCCAGCGCACCGCCGACGCCCAGGGCGGCAGCCAACCGCGAGCCGCCCTCCGGGTACACCCTTCGCCGCTCGCCAATGGGGAGGCGCCCTGGCCGCGGCGTCACGGCGGTCGCCGCACGCCCCCTCAGCACCCCCGGTTCCTGGAAGGCCACGCGTCCCCCCGCGCGCCCCTGTGGCGCTTGGCAGGCGCCCGGCGAGGCCCGGGCAGGCGGGGCGGGCGGCGCCGCGGGGCCCAGGACAGGCCCTGCTGGCTCCCCGCACCCCCACCGCGATCTCCCCAACGCCCCTGCGGGCACAGCCGCCAGCGCTCAGCGACGGGGCCTCCCGCGCCGTGCCCGGGGCGAGGCCCAGCACAGGCCGCAGCTGGCTTCACAGCCATGTCCCCCCCCACGGCCTCCTGCACTGACCGTCTGCCCGCTACACATCGGCTCAGGTCATCCGTGTGCGTCCTGTCACACTACTCCTTTCGAATGTCTTTGACGTGATACAGAAACAGTAAAAGTTACTTTGTCTGACAAATAGAAATGATACATGGTTTGTTAGGTATGCAGTTGCCAGTTATGAGCTGGAACTCGGTCCTTAGATTAGGCCATTTACGGCGGTCCTCAGTTGCTAAATTGGTTTGTCACAACTAATAATGGGATGTTGTAGCGATACATCATGAAGATTATGCAGCGTAAGAAACCAAAGCAAAGCCAGAGTCACGTACTGGGTCTGTGGGGTGAAGAAGAGCTTTCCTGTCAGAGCACGGCAGGCTGCGCCTGTGGAGAGCACACCCCGGCGAGTCTCCGGGGGGACATGTAGTTGCTGTTACCAGTCTCTGATAGCAGATGTGAGGAAATTGTGTGAGAACATCAGGCATCATGACTGCACTCAGCAGAGCAACAAGGACTGAAAGGTCTGAGGAGAATTTGTCCACTTCCCACTTGGACACAAGGAGATCTCCCTGTGATGAGGGGGAAGTTGGAACCGTGGTACAGCCTGCTCAACCGGTACTAGCCACTGCCACTTGACCTCTTCTTAAGAGAGAGTCAAATTTTAACAGCACTTCCACTACATGGCTGTAGAGGTACCTCTTCATAGATTATTTTCTCCTTATAGTTTTCTTACTTTTCTGTAAAACATGCCCCTTTTTCATTATATGACCCTGAACTTTCCCCTATCCTTCTACTCCTGCCTCTGGAGGCAGTGTTCAACTCACAATGATGATCTGTGACTTCAGTTCCCTGGTTTATATCCAAGTATTTTCTTAATTTACCAGGGCAGGACAGGAGAGCTGGAAAACAGCATCAAGGCTTGGCCTGCAGTTCAAGTTTGCTACTGTAACACAAATTATACAGGGGGTAAGCGCTAGGGAATGAGACCCAGAATGGATCAGCAGAGGTTTTGGGGGTGAAAGGAGTTGAGGACTGAAGGGGAAGATTTGGGCTGTATTGTTTCAGAGACTGGGAGGACCTCAATGTCCAGAACCTTGTACAATCTGCCTCATCTTCCTGCAGGATCATCATCCCTTTCCTTTCCTTGCTGGAGAAGAAAGTTACCTCCTCCAACTAACTCCTGGACCCTTCCTTTCCCCACCCCTCTAAGGTATGAGGTCTACAGCACACCCAACCCTGCAGAGGCTTCTGTCCATCCTTCTGCTCTTCTTGGGAAGACATCCATTGCAGTAGGTAGGGACTAGGTCTGTAGGTGGGAAGAAGTGGCAGGGGAGAGCTGACTAGAAGGACTTGAAGGGCACTGGGTTTGGGAATCGTCCTGCCATGAGAACAAGGGCAGTAACTGATCTTGGTTTCCAACCAAAGAGAAGTAAATAAAAAAGTTATAATAACAACAACAACAAAGACTTCCTAGATCAGAAGACAAGTTGTCAAGATACAGTCTATGAATGTACCATGGATTGCAAACTATCCCCTTGCTTGGGGTCACAGGAGGAAACCATACCCCTACAGAGATCAACTTGGGCAAGAGGCTAAGGCTCCAAAAACAGCTCCTAGATATAACATTATTAAAATATATAAGTCAGTTTCCTCTGAATATTGAGGACCCGAAAGGATTGAGACAGATTTGTCTATCAAGCAGTAAGAGACATTGAAGAGTTTTATGTTTCCTTTGGGCTCAAGAAACAGTGAGACAAAATGAGCTTTTTCCTTGGCCTCAAAGATCTAAGAAAAATTGCTGTTGTACAAAGGTGTTGTGTGTATGCCCCTAGTGTCTAATTTCCACTTTGTGGGCTTAATAAAGCACATATAGTTCTATAAGTTACATGTGTAGAGTGTGAATATACCCACACCTTTTAGAAATTGTATATTTTCTCTGTTTTACTGATAAAATTTGCCAAAACTGCTTAATTAGAGGCAATTCAGTTGAACTGCAAAAAGTGTAAACTAAATAGAAAATGGTAAGAATTACGCTATTCTTCAGTCCTTGCACTTAATGATTCTCATGAGAACTGATTTTTCAGATTGTTGGGTTTTTTTTCATTTTATGATTAAAAGCAAATATTGACATTGGCAAGAATGGAATTGTTTGTATGTGCAAAGTTGTCCTTATCTTTCCTCATTCACAAAATTCAACTGAAATATGACCATTCTTCTTGAAAAAGCATGTAATTATTTGCTGGTTGTAGAATTTAATTCAACCATGACACTGAAAAAGATGTAATACTGACGGTATATTTTTGTGTCATTTAATTCTGTTGATTACTTCATATTGAAAACTAATAGAAAGTACAAGGCTGAATCCATCACTATACTCCTGCATAGCCTGTCTTTGATTAAATTAATTATTTTAGGAGCTTCTTTGTTGAATGAATTGGAAACCAGATCATGATGAATTTATTGCAGTAAGTAGACCCCACCAAATCTGCTTGAAGGGAGTTTTTTATTATTATTTTCTGAGTTTTCATATTTTTTTTGGAAGTTCTTCCTTTGAGTAAGATATTATCTCAAGACTGTCTTAATAGTTTTTTATAGCTTTAGCGCCCAATTATGTCCCAGTACTCTTCTAACTTTTGTAGATAGGAATCTGAACCCAGAGTAATGAAGGATGGAATCCACAACATGCTCTGTCTTGCACTGGAGTTCCCAGGCCTGAGCTGGGAGCTCAGCCTTTGTGCTACAAGGAAATGCATGCAGAAAGGTATTTACAGGAACTGAGCATAAGCCACCCCGGCAACTCAGTGGAGTATGCCAGGAGAAGGCATTCTGCCCGAACCTAATGCTGCTCAGAAAGGAGCTGACTTCTTTTGCCAAGAACTGTCAGCTGTGAACTCTCCCCAGGAGCTGAGCACCTTTTCCAGGCCACATCTGCCTTTTCAATGGGAATGTTCCACAGATACACCCCCTTGTCTTGCATGCTCTGGTCTGGCCACTAGCCAAATGCTCAGGGCACTTTACTAGGAAGTTGAGGGCTGTTTTCAAAGTTGCAGAGTCATTCAAAACATTGACTTAAAAGCATAAGAAGTCCACAGCATAAGCACTAGAAAATTGGGGGTTCTAAGGTAAGCTTCTTTCAGCTTTTTACATTGGAAGATAGTATATGTAAGTGACTACTTATCACTGAAGGGTCTTATATCCAAGTCACCGCTGAATGCCCTAAATACTGCAATGATAATAAAAAACTTTTTACAAGTTCCCACTGCCTTTGTGGGGGCCATAGTATGATCTAGACACCTACAGTATTGGCTCCTGTAGATTAGAAAGGTAGGCTCATCCCTAATTTGAGAGCATTGCCTGGATATAAGCAGGAGTGAAGCTCCAGTCAGCTCAGTAGACACAAAACTGGATTTTAAAATACAGTGGCCAAACCCCTTTTTTAGCAATAAAGCATTTCCCTTTCAAAACATTCCTGTTTGAAAGATCTTGTTATTTTGAGATTCCTTCATGTGTATATAAAAGAGACTTCACTTTTAGCTAAAAATCTATATACGACACTTCACTTGAGGTCAAAGTATTTTTTGTATAATTTGAAATTATTGGGGTTTGTACATTTTAGTTTACTGATCCTTTTAGAATGTTATTCTAGGAAAGTAATGTTCCAGGATGGGCCAAAAGAGTCAGCAAACCAATAATCCATCCATCTCTATTCACAGAGATGCACTTGGTGACTCTGACTGTATCCAGCAGCAGAACTTTAAGAGCAAGCAGGAGGAGCAGAACAAGTAGGGACATGAATGAGATACTCTGCCAAAATGCCTGTCAGTGAGTTGATTTCTGCTACAGATTTGGCATCTTTCTGATGGCAGATTGATGATTTTATCAGCACCATTTAATTCTCTTGCATCTAAAATAGACGAGGTGAACTGCACTCCAAAAGTGCCTATGGTGCTCCACAGAGAAAAATGCAGCCCAAGTAACTAGTGTGGACTCACGCTGTGACAGCATAAAGCCAGGTAAGATGAATCCCACTTGCGTTGTACTGTGTTCCAGATAGGGAAGGCAGAATTGCTTAGAAAGAATAAAACAAACCTGGAATTCAGGTTTTACAAAACATGATAACATGGAACTGGAGCTGTTTTCTGTAATAAATACCTCTTGGTTTGGGTGGACTGTGATTCCATCTGGCTGACAGTCCCTAATTATAAGGTCTAATTCTTACCCAGCTGGAACACTTTTTACTCAGCACTATGGGGGTAGTGCTGACTTCAATTATGGTAACAATAAACTCCCAGAGCACCTAGAGAGAGGTGGACTTCATAGATTTTATTCTTAGAATATCAGTGATAAATCTTGAACCAGTTGAAGTCAATGAAAAGCTCACACCAACTTCTGCTGGGCTAGGATTTCTCCCTAGGTCTCAAATGAACAGGGGAATTGGCACCTTGAAGGGATTTTTGCAGGCTGTGTATCTACCTGTCAAACTCTGTTTCTTGTTTAATTCTGACTTTATATTATAGAGATCAGGAAGTTCCAAGAAGCTTTCAGTCAGAATGAGGCTATTGAAAAACATGACCTTTTACTCAAAAGCCACTACCTGCAGTGGCTGTTGACTGCCACTGTGAATACTGACCTCACAGCAGAGTACTAGACATCACTAAACAGCACAGAGTGTTGTGTTCTCTACAATCATGTAGAGAATATATTTACATTCCTATTGCCCAGTAGGGGAAATTGCCATCTCTCAGGGCTTACAGCATGCCCAAAGAAAGACCTACTTTTATTAACACCTAAGAGGCAGGGTATATCTTTTGTACACAGTAGAATTGACAGGAGCATCATATATGCCCATGTTCACTGTAAAACTTGGTACTTTTGCATTTGCAATGTGTATTTAGATTGCTGTGTCAAACTGAGATGCCCTTTTAAGTCATTCTCATAATTACTAAGACCCCAGGTAAGTATTATAAAATTGCTGTGCAAATAAACCTAAACACAGAAAATTACAGCCTATGATATCAAATTAGTGAATTGACTCATTAGAAGACAAGTACTAGGTTCTTTGCAAGAAACTGCAGCAGCTCAGTTAAAATAATCTGTCAGAAATATACTTCCATAAGAATCTTCATTGAGTCTATTAATTAAACTCACCAATACTCACACTAGGAGGGCTTTCAAGTCAATAACAATCTACCACTAAGTATGGATCCATAGTGTGAATAAAATCAAAACTGGGACCTTCTTTCGAGAGGATAAGGGTTTAGTGCTTAAAGAGTCCATTAAAGCAATTATGCCATAGCTGCATTAAAAGCGCAACCTTGCTTCTGAGGCTTCTTCAACAAATAATGTTTGTCCCTGCCGTATCTCCTCTAACAGTAGTTTGTCAGAAACTGCTGACATTCTTCTCAAAAAATAAAAAAAAACCCCAACAGCTTTTTGCATTTATTTATTGCTTTCCATTTTTGTACCATTAATTGATTTGCAGTAGGAGAATGTGCATTATTCACATTTTAAAGCTGGGAAAAGCAACACAAAAATTATGGTTCAGCCCATGATTCACATTCAGATTAGTGTTGAAACAGAAGTTCAAGATTTTTTGACTAATGTTTTTTGCAAGAGTTCTTGATTCCTTATGGACCTTTAAAATCAGAGATTTTTAAGCTATTTCAACAAAACCATTAAAATAGTAAGAAATATGTAACGTGTGTAGTGACAGGTTCCAGACCGGCACAACTGTCTGTAGCCACCTAGTAAAACAGTTAAAGAGCTGGGTAAAAAAAATAGTTGGGTTTTTTTCATGAGGATACTTTTCATTGTCTAGTACAACTCAGCAGACTCAAACAACTGAAGGTGTGTGCAGGCACAGGAACAAAGTAGGACAGGGATGAGAGGAGGCAAAGACGTCTGCTTAAGCCACGATTGCCGATTAAGAAAAAAAAAGCATGTTAGACTATTGCCTCAATATGTTGGGGTTTGGCTTCTGTTGGGAAGTACATGTTGGAGCAGGTCCTGAAGCACAGAGTGTAACCAAAATTTTACCCAAGGATAACAACCAGCTGTCCCAAACTAGATCCGCAATGTGCTCTTGCATGTCATCAGGGTGACGGTACACTCAAGGGCAGTCTGCTTTCAGATGGCTTGTGATTTCTAGGTGTCCTGAGAAGGCAATTCTGGAACATCTTTGGAAAAGATTAGTCACAACATTTCTTTCAAGGCACTTCTACTTTGACCCAATATGTGTGCATACTGAAACACAGAAATTACTCTTTAAATCTAGTGTTCAGTTTTGTTCAGCTGTAAACTGGACTGTGCTTAAATTCAAAGGGAAATTCTTACATCATCAGAAGCTATGGGCAAAAATCAGGACATGATCTAATAAGTCTTTTGCATTCTTAATTTCTATGTTGCACTAAAAAGAGACAAACAAGGATGCAAGTGAATGAAAAGAGGGAAGAATTATCATGCTTCCATTGTTTCCTTTTTTAGTAAGAAAAATACCAAAGTGCAGGAAAAGTTTACCTGTTTGATTATACATGTAAATAAAACCATTTCAAGTGTAGGTCTGTGTGTAGTGAAGATGTATTGACCTCAGAGCTATATAAATAAAACATGCAAACCACTTTATACAATATGTCCCTTTATAATAAATAGATCTCAAGCAAGCGGATTTTTTTTTTTTTTTTTTTTTTGGCCAAATTAAGGTTTAGTTTAGGGCAAACTCTCAAAGATAGGGCCAACTATTATTTTCCACCAGCTTACTACTACAACTGCTTTCAGTATCTTTCTCCTTCAGTACCACTGGTGAGTGTGTCCCCTGACTACTACTTGGCACCAACAAGCTTTGGTCTTTGTCATGATATGGTGTGATTCTCTGCTTGCTCATCTCAATACACCAGAATGATTACTTGAACTTAGTTTAGATTTTTTTTTTTGAGTCTAGCCTCTGTTTCTTTGCATGTCTACACAGATTGCATCTCATAATTTGTCTTTGCTGTGCATCCTCTGTCCAGAAAGATGCCCAGCTGTCTGCTGGTTTGGGCAGTACTTCCTTTTCTTTGAAACTCTTTTGTCTCAAGCCTGGTGTCCCCAGCCTACCACAGCTGAAGTGCAAGTTTCAATTGAGATTGTGCACACATGCGCACTCACACACATGCACTCTCACTCCTTCTCAAGCTCACAGCTCAGGGAGGAGGCTTGTCTTTCCAATTAATAGCTCCTTCAGCATTTCCAAAAAGCTCTTAGTATTTTTCCCTGGTAGGATCTTATCCCTGGTGCTGGTTTTTTTTCCTCCTTGCTCTGCCTTACAATCTACTTTTATTTAATAGAGTGGTATTTTCAAGCTGAGGTAGTTACCAACATAAATTAACAAACCATACTAATCTCATTTCCTTTCTTCACAATATGAACTTTCCACACCCAAATTTGTAAGCTGATGAAACCTGGCCTGGAATCTTTTTTTCTCTCATTCTTCTCCAAAATATGAAGTGTTCTTACGCAGTCGTTAAGTGTAAACTGTGGCACATGAGGTAAGAGCCTGAATAGTCTTGTAAGTGGGACAACATCTGCTCTGCCTTCCCATCCATGTAGGTATGGAGATTCCTCTCACTCCACCATCTGGAAGAGTGTGGTACAGATGAAAGAAAAAGGCTCTCCACAGAGGTGTCTACATTTAGCCTGTACCCAGGGCTAAATTGTAGCAGTTTTTCTACCACTTGATGCCCCCTTCCCAGCTGAGAAGGGGAATCGGGGGAAAAAAGGGAGAAGCCCCGTGGGTTGAAGTAGAAACAGATTTAATGAAATAACAAAACTAATACAATCACCAACATAAAGTACACAAGATTATACTCAGCCTCATCCTTTAGATCAGCAGAAGGCCAAAAGGGAAAAGCCCAAAAGGGAGAAGCCCAGAAAGCAAGCCCCACCCTCAGTAAACTCCCTCTTTTTGTAATGAGCTTAATGTCAGCAGTGTGGGATGCACCTGTGAGTCAGCTTGGTCAGCTGCCCTGACTGAAACTCCCAGCTGAGTCAGGGCTACTCATGGCCTGCTGCCATGGCTGGCCCATGGGTCTGGGAAACCAGGACAAGAGGGAAGGGAATATGAGGGCCATGAACAGGACCTAGACTGAGAAAATCTAATGCCATGAAGACTTTCCTATCTCTTTACACCCCCTATTTTGTTATGTGAATTTTATGACCTGATTCTTTTTCCCTTGCAGCTGATTTCACCTGCCCAGGTCCCTGACATAAAACGCTCCTTTTGTACTACCCTTTTAAAAATAGTTTTGTAACCCATAAATACCTCATAAAACATCATATAATTAACCAAGGCACATTATCTTTCTATGTCATTTCCAATATGTAGATTTTAAATCTAGTATGTTTAAAAACACTGTAAGAAAAATTAGGGACCCTCCACATTAGTATATGTGAACACATTTATATGCACATACACACACACATACAGACTCATACTCTTATGTCTTCATCTGCTTCAGGAAAGCATTTAAAATACAACCAGCGCACACATTTGGAGAATAAAAAATGTACTGAAAACTAGTGTGCCACATAAATTATTCAGTTATAGTGAAAGGATTAAAAGCTTCATATTGTGTTTATTAAATGTGTCTCTTCTCAGTGCATCCCATAGCACAAGATAATGAATAGTTCCATAGCAACAAAAGTCCACTATTACCTTGATTTCAGTTCTTGAACAGAAAAACCACAAAAAGCTGAAATACCAGCCCTAAACTTCAAATAATAGCAATGATTTAAATAGACTGGTTCAGAGTATGTCTGTAATCAGAAAATCAAAATGGTTATTTTATCATTGAAAAGAAGGACATTAGAATGAAGCAAGTAAGGCTACCTTTGCATTCACAAATTAAATACTGTTTATACAATTATAAAATCTTTGAGCCACCTCAGCAATTTTTAGTGATCAAGGTATTACATTAACATTGATGCAAATTCAAATTACTAATGGCTCTGACACTATTCATCAAAATACAGGAAAGGGCTCACCTATTAGGGAGATCAAGATGGAGAACAGCAGCATGTATTAACTGACTTAAAAGCAAATTATTTTATTACTAAGAGAGATTCTAATAAATGATCAAAATCAAGTTACAGGATGCAACTCCATTTGTTAGTGGCCAGTAACAAAGAAAGAAAAATTCTCATGTTATTCAAAGTGATTATAGAACCATTTTCTCTCTCAAATATTAGAAACCACATTTCCGAAGAATTAAATACAAACTCCTTCTTCCTTTTAACAAGAGTGCTACTGTCTTACAGCTTACGTATTACTTGCCATATTCATAAAAAACAACTACATGCTTTTATCTCAGCAATGTCCCTGGAGACTTCAAGAGGTAAGACACTGAAAGCAAAGATACATAATAAATGCAGTTAAATATACTTCAAATGAGATCCTTGAAGCATTTGGCCATGTCATATCTGCTCTTTTTCCTAAAATACCCACATGTATTATAGTTAGTCTCTCCTCCAGATACAACACTTGAAAATGCTTAGGTAAATTAGTATTCAAGTACAGTCATACTACTCCCTTGAGATCTAAGGGGCCCAATTCTCAGTAATATTTATATCCTTTTAACCACTTTGCAATGTAGTGGGCTTCTAAAACCCTTCAAATGTGTATAAACAGCCCCTCTGAGAATAACCTTTCTCTGAGGAGTTTCTTCTTCTGGTACACTACTGGGATAGGGCTCCAGAGCATCCCTCTTCCCAGAGCCCTATGCCAGGAGACAGAGCAGGAGGTGGTAGGTGGCAGAGGAACATGCCAGGAGCATAGTCGGTGTTCAGTGATCTCGAGCTATGCTCTGTGTGTCACATGCAGAGTGATTTATGCAGAGTACTTTACCAGAGATGCCAAACCATGGAGAGAATTTTTTTTATAAATGCATACTTATCCATGTATAACGTGCGTGTGTGTGTGTATATACAAAGAGACCATCTTCTGAATTTAATTAAAATAATACAATCTACCAATTTTTCTTTCCTAGAAGAAAATGTGGTAGTTGATTGTAGAATCATAAAAACATTTATGTTGGGAAACACCCTTAAGATCATCGAGTCCGACTGTTACAAATACATTATACTGTCTATGTGATAACTGACAGCAAGAGTGGTGTCCCTGGATATAACAGAAACAACATACTTTGGTATAATAACAGTTCAGAAATTGAAAAAATATATAATTAGAAGTGACCAAAATGAAGTTTTTTTTCCAATATTTCACTTAACAAAAGAGTTCAAATATTTTGATCATTCAGTTTGAACTGAAGAATCTTGGTTCAGCAAAACTGAAACTTCTTTTGAATGATTATTAATATTCCAAAATAAAATTACTTCAGTTTATAAATAAATGTTTTTAAAATAATAAATATCCAAATATTTGGTTTTAAAACATTTGGGACAGCCAATGAAAAACTCAGTAAAAATAACACAAAGTCCTGAGTTACTTAGGTTAAGCCGGCTGTCTTAATATTGAAAAAGAAGCCTCCAGAGGGTGGGAAATGTATTTTTAAAGTGGCACAGGCCTCTGAAACCCATTCCTTTCTTTCTGTTGAGCTGAAGTTTATCCCATGCAATTCCTCCCTAATGTAATGCTGAGGGATCTGATCAACATTCAGCAAATAAGCAGCTGAGGCAGTGTCCAACATTTCCCATCTCCAGGCACTGTTACACTCTGCCAGTTCCAGTGTGAAGTAGGGTACTTCCAGAACAGAGGTGAAACACTAAGTGGTTCCTTGAACCGCTGCAAGGGGACTGGCCAAAATGAGATTCCCTCCTGTTTAATGCAGGTGATCCTGCATTAAAAATAAAAAAAATTTTAACAGTGTTTGCCATGAGAAATTTAGAAATGCAAAGTTATGTGACTTTTAATCACCGCACTTTGGAATAAATTCAACATATAGGATTGACTGCTGGCTGGCTCTGTGAACTAGGGACCTATGTGCTCTGGAATGGGGATCTGGTAAGAGGCAACATTCCTGCCAGGAGCACACTGCCATGTTGACAGCAGGGAAATCACAAAAAACGAAGAGTCTTTAATGACAGCCATCAATGTGATTTGTTAAAGAGATTTTTGCAGTGTGTAAGAGAGGAGGATGTTAGTTCCTAAAACATATGAACAGGTGAGATTTCTTGCCAGTTTTAGACCAGGATATAATGTGTACGATGGGGAAAACATTTCCACTGCAACAGTGGCACAAGTGCTGGTATATCTAATGAAATCCATGCACTGCCACTTTGCCATCTCTTCTCAGCAATACAGAATATTTCCACTTGATGGCACCAAATTTTATTTTTTTTAAAACCTCAAATCAAAACAGTTCTCTAACAAAAGAGATGCTGAATTCCGAAGAGATAATCAGGAAAAAACATGTTTTTTTTCTGTGCACATTTCTTTTCTTAAAAATCCAGAGTTGTTTATCGGGAATACAGTGAATTCATCACAGTGGCTTTGTCTCCTGTTTGACCATAACCATGCAGTCATTTGAACTGCCTATTTTTTAACCACTGCTTAGACAGTATCTCCTTTCAGTGAAGTAAAGGTTGTGTTATCATATTGTTATAAGAGAGAGCTCCTGAATGTGGATGAATCACGCATTTTAAGACAAACTTTGATTCTAGCCCTATCCTTGAAACTCATCATGCATTTCCTTGTTTTAAAAATGAAAGGGACCCATACAGATCATAGCAAAATATTAGGCAATTTTTTAAGAGATGAGTATCAATTCTGATTCTTTCCCTAAACTACCTGTTGCTTATTGCTAGTAATTACTGACTAGTAATTCTCCAATAGCCTTAACTACTTTAAAAACAACTTGTAAACCTTACTTGTATGTTCTCTTCAGGCACTAAAAGTGTAAGCATGCAAAACTGTAGTCAAAATAGTTGTCCTGTTCTTGGAGATTTCACAAGCTCTAGACAATGGCCAGCATCATGTACAACGTACCAGATAATAATAGATTATGTGCTGGATAATATTAGATTACAGTAAATATCCATGTATTGTTTCTCATCTCCTCTTTCAGCAATAAGCTGGGTAAGACAAGGCCAAGTCCTGTGCCTGTGCAGTACCTGTGTGGTATAGGGAGGATGACCCGGTTCATGACTAAACCTCCCAGAAATTACAGTGACACAAATGATACACAGAACCATCTGCTGAGGTTCTACAATTGAAAACTAGCATTTTAGCCACATATAATGAGATCTGTCACATTTCTGTCCACAAAACAGAGAATGCAGTGCAACATTAGGGTTTGGAAGGATGAGGGGGCTAGTCCTGGACAGGGAGAGGTTTGGGAAGCAGGAATAGATAATCTTCATCCAAATTTAGGGAACCAGTTAAGTGTTCTCAAGGCAAAAGGTAATACCAGAAGTCTTCTACCACTGTGTTCTTGTCTGGACCCTATAGATGTAGACTCTGCAATGCGTGTTCTGTAGAGCCATTGTGCATATGTGCAGCAGACAAGCACTTAGGATGTGTTGTGTTTATTGTGCAGGTGCAAATCAACTGCTCAGTATGTGCAAAGCAAGGCTGACGCTTCCCAGATATGTCACATTTACTGTGTGCCTATGGGAGACGTTCTCTGTACATGCACGTCCACTGCCACTTCACATATGCAGCATGATTAGAGCTACTGTCACTTCCATGACCAGGCTGCTAGATGTCCAAAAGTCTCACTCAATTTACAGGAAAGAGGACTTATTTGAAAAATCCTAGATACAGGTTGCTTTCATCCACAAATCATCCTTGCCTTCCGCCGCCTACTGTCTTTTCCTGCCCTCGAGGTCCAAACTTCCCAGTTGAGTCCTAAGTCCACCTCTAAAGGACTCCTCTGATCTGTGAGTTTTAAAGGATTATCCAACACAACCTGCTCATCTACCTCCAGTTCACAAATTTTTAACTGTTTTTCACTGGTTCCCTGTCTTCTCTAGAAGTATCTTTCAACTCTAATTTCTACAAGATTTCTTGCTTCTGTGAGAAAGTAAGCCACTTTCCCGGTCCTGGTTCCCCTCAGGAAGATCTTCACACAATCTTAGCTCCATTTGAGACCTACTCTTGAGGTCAAACCCCTCTCTTTGAGGATATGAACATTTCAAGTAGCTGGGATTCTTGGACCAGGAATTGAACTCAGTCACTGAGATCGGTGTCTCTCACAGGCTGGCTTTCCTCCTTTCCCCTTGAGAGAAACAGCATGGAAGAAATCTCAGTCCTACAAAAGTTTGTAAGGACAGAACTATTCATTGAAATTCAGTTATTGTTTTAAACAAGTCGTCTTTTGTCATTTCTGTCTAATAACATCACTCACTGCAACTATCAAAAAGAAGAACTTTTAATTTGACTTTACACTCTTCTGTCATTTCTACACTCTTCTGCACATTGCTGTCATTCAGTTACAACATGACATTTGTGGTGTTTCATTTTCTGTTAGAAGCTGGAAAAAATTGGTGAGGAAATCCAAGAGCCTGTGAAAAGAGCATGAGCCTCCTTTCTGGCTCTGGAAAATACAAAGAGCAATCACTACTAGCCAGAGCTTTATTAGAGATGAAAAATAGCAGCTGGGAGCAATATTTGTCTTTTCCTCACACAGAGGAAGAGAACTCCTGGCACCATAGCGTCTTCCCAAGCCACTTCAGCTATCTAGAGTCCAGCCCAAATATCTGCTCTCCAGGAGCAGAGATCCTGCCAAGGCACATCAGCTCCAGCACATGCTCCACTGCTGCCATTCTGCTGAACTATGTGGGGTTTAATTAATAGATGTACTTCCCCTAGAACAGAGGTCTGACAGCCAAACTCATTTTTCATGGGCGAGTTAATCTCACTTAAATCCTTAATTTTCCCTATTTAATAGAGGTTGGTCATGTTAGCCTTAACACACAATTAAGCCAGAAGTTACTAGTGCCACAAAAAAACCCAAACATGCTTTTAATTACTCTTTCCCCTCCCATAGTCCAACAACTACTTTTGCTTGAGTAGTATCCTAACAACATACCCATGATTTAGCTTTTGTGTTTTAGCAATCATTTACTGCTGTCCCAAACAAATTCTGCATCCCGTCACCTTCATTACTGAAAATTATTTTAAATTAGAAATAGAGTCATGGAGCAAATAGAAAAGATGCATGCCCTTGCCAAATAATTCTACAAGTATCCTACCCATGTACTTTGCCCCTGTTTTTTTTCTGTCATATGGGCTTTATGTTTAGTTATGGTTGATGTTATGATGTTGTTAGGAAATTACTATCTCTGTGCTTAGATTCCGTATGATTCTGGCTATAAGATATTGCTTTGCTCACTGGCTGTTTAAAGGTATTTCTGAATGGTTTTAGTAATGAGTCTCAAGACTCGGTACCACACACTAGTCTAAGTTTTCAGAGATGTGTTGTCCAGACCATTTTGCATCTGTATTAGTTATACTGTAAGAACTCAAGCATGCCCCAGGATCCCCACATGTTTTACCTTTCCCAGATGAGAAGCCAGCTGATACCCTCCAAGGCAGGTGTAGAGGACACCCAACACAGGGGCAGTAGGGATAAGTTGGGACTTTGGCCTCCAGTAAGAGTTTAAGACCTAAGGTAGCATGACAGGTGTGAGCCAGGGTACAAGAATACATATTCATATTGCTGTTTAATCACAGGCCTTTCATTGTATCTATCTACAGTTCTCCATTGCTGTAAGCAGTCTCACAAAGATGGTATAGTGTTAGCAGAAAAAAAACTGACCGTGGCTGTTGTGTAGACTAATGCCAGAAATGAGTTCTGCAAGGACTTCAGAAAACAGAAGCTGCTGAAGAGAGCTGAACTAAGTGCAAGGAGTTAATGGTGTTAATCTCTGCAGGATCTGAAGCAGCTGAGTGGTCTGCAATCCAGGAAGCTGCTCATTTCCAAATAGTATTGGGCAAAAAGACAGAGAGATCAGCAGAGCAAGGGTCTCAAGTGGCCAGCTCACTGAAGCAGAGAGGGGAAAAAATCAGACAGATAGGCTGTTTATGTCGTTGGAGTCTTATTGTTTTGTCAAGAAAAAGACCCTTCATACAAAGAAGTGTTTTCTATGAGAGAAATCAGAAACCCACAAAGGCAGGCAGTGAGTGGGTAACCCAGTTATACCTATTAGTACAAGATAGCTGTTTCACTGATAAATGTGACATGATGATGATAAAGATCACACGAAGATGACACTCAAAAGAAGTAAAAAATAAATCACCAACATAGGACAAATTCATTTTAGAAAAAGTCATTAGAAAGCCACAACAAGCTATTCAGAAGAACAGGGAGAAATATCCACTAGCACCAGTGACTTACATATTATACAACATAAAGGTAATAAAAATAAATTAAAAAAAATAATTTTATTAAAAAACCCGGCAAATAATTACACACACACAAAATGCCGCAGTATGGCACCAGACACTCCATCTTAGAAACAGAAGCATGTAGTAAAGGCAAAGGTGTTACAGGTTTTTAGCAGATGTGGATTATATCATGCAGGAAAGGAACGTGTATCATTAGGGAAGCTTTGTACAAAGTGACACAAAGTAAAAAGTTTTACAGTAGAAACAGGTCATATAGGGCACACAGCTGAAGAATAGTTCAAAAAAAAATAATGTAGCAGCAGTAACACTATCTTCGTTTTGAGTACTATACAGATTAGGAACTGCACTGTGGCAAAGCATATGCAAGTATCTAAACATATCCAGGAAAAAAGCCAACATTTAAAATGGATGTTGAAATGCAAATAAGATGTATCTCTTGAGAAGGAAGTTAGATAAAGTTTACCCCATACCACAAGACTATTATCTTTTGGGAAGAATGATTGACAGGATATACAACACAGAAGGCACAGAAGGCAAATACTAAGACCACCACCAAAAAAAATGTATGTTTGGTTTTCCATGCAGGAGGACATGCCTGCAAATGGAGCACATGAAGGCTGATATGCTTGCTAAAACTTCTACCGGTGAGGGACATCTCACAGCTGAGGAAATGAGAAAAAAAATATGGAAAACAGAGAGTGTTGTGGTTGTTAAGAATAATTAGTCATGGCATTTCTGAATGCCATCTAGTTTCTGAAGAATGCATAGTATGTGGGTGGAATTAGGTAATGTGTGCACGTGACCATGTGCCTCCCAGAAAGGCACAGGAAGGTGGTGTTCAGCCAACTTAGCATGGGTTGCGTACAACTATAGGCATATACCCCAAACTGATAATCACTACTCCTTCTATACTCAAAAAAAAAAAAAAGAAAAAAGGAAAAAGCACATCCAAAGCACAGCTCATGCACCAGTTTTAGAGGAGATACTTCATGCTCTAGAAATGCTTATTTCTGTCCAGTGACTCTAGGAGGAGTCTGGACAGGTAGATCATTGGTAGACAATTAGACTGTGAACACCTTCCATTAGGTAAGATTAATGTCAGACAAAGCACCAAAAGAAATGCTTTCCAATGATTCTCTGTATCTGTTGGACAGAATTCTTGAAAAAAATATGCAAGTCTTATTTGTAACACTTATTTAGTTTGAGTATTTCTAGGTCATTTTCCCTTGCTGTGAGCAGTTTGACCCAGGACAATATGTTAAGTCAGGCTCATCACTTTTTAGAGAATCAGTGACACATAATACTGGAAAGTGGAGACATTGTGAGTATAGAAAAAAATATATAACAATCTTCTTAATGTTGCTTCAGGCCCACATCACTACGCCAGACAGCACCAAAGACATGGTCCCACATGTGAGCAGAGAATATGGTTGAAGAAGCCCTGGCAGCTTCTTAAAGCTTCTTAGTTTTCAGTCCAGTCCTTCCTTCGCACTCTTCAGAAAATGAGGGAGCAGACTGCCGGCTTGAACATGCTTTGTACACCCAGCACAGGTTGGGTTTTTTTTCCTGTAGGTGGTGCAATCAATCCAGCCCTTCCATGGAAACACCACCTGAATTGCATCAGCACCAGCACACGCAATAGCTCCCTCTATATTAGTAAATAAAACATGCACTGGGCTGGTTTGCAGACACTTAACCTGGCTGGCACAAAACCAACCTATATTACCAACTTCCTTACTCTCCAAAAAGAGAGCGGCTGCATCCAACTTGCCCAGTGGGAATGGTCTCTGGCCAATACTAATCCCTTAACCATTCCTGGGAATTGTTTTGTCTGGCCCACACTAAACCATACTTATGACTGGACTGGCTAGTTTGATAGAATGGACAACTGAGTTTGAGTGCCTAAGATGGTTCCCTGGCTCTATTTTGGAATTAGCCAATACAACCAGGCACATGGTTGTGTGGCAGGACTTGTACTGAGTCTTCCTTTTGCTAAAGCAGTCTGTGTCTCCATAGAATCTTAGAATCATGGAAAGGTTTGGATTAGAAGGGACCGTAAAGATCATCTCATTCCAACCCCCCTGCCATGGGCAGGGACACCTTGCACTAGACCAGGTTTCTCAAAGACCCATCCAGCCTGGCCTTGAACACTCCTAGGCGGTGTTCCATGATGGTGTTATTTATAAGCAGTTTCCATGGAATAGAGGACTTCATGCAAACCAAGTGGTTGTGTGCAGGTGTCCCTGACAGAACCAGGGATTCAGGCTGGGATGGTCAGTAAGACACAGGTACCTGCTCTCTACAGGACTTTGTAAAGCCCCAGACACAAAATAAGTGTACAGTTACAGGTTTGAATGGGTATACGTAAAGTATCCTTTCCCTCTGTGTGTGTGTGAAGCAGAAAGAGGAGTGAGGAGAAAGAATGAAATACTTATGTAAAGGGAAATTATGGGAAAAACAAGTTTCTAATATTGGGTTTTTCAAAAAAAACTCCCACTGAATTTCCACTGTTTGCTTTCAATTACCAGCCACAGAAAACAATTACTTGAATCTCTGCCTTTCACAGCTGAATCACCAAGCGAAGATTTAGTTCAATTGGATTTCACAGAGATGACAGGATCTGTCAGTGAATTTAACAATGAAGATTTTCTCCTATGTCTGGTTTTACATGCCAAGTTTCTTTGTGCTTAGCTGCAGTCTTAGACATGATCAGTGTAATTCCAGTTCAAAAGCCTAACTCAGACTGTTTCTTCAGAGTGGGGAGTGATCTGTTACGTATTACAGTTTTATAGGCTGAACAGGTGCTCTAGTCACCCACCTCATCATCATGAGGAGCCTGCTCCTCTTAATTAAAAGAGTATATCATTCAAGGATATCTTGTTATGACCCACTTTTGTCTTTAATATGGACAAATGTAAAATGATGGTATTAGTGGTCAGATTGGGATTTAAAAAAAAAACAAACACAGTTTTGAATTCCATCTGTCTTCCTTGACAACAGGTTCCTTCACTGGTGTGATGAAGGTTCAGGACAGAAGGAACCAATAACAAAATACCTTCTCAGCTCCTAGATACTGAACCCTTGCATTCTCCTTGGCAAAGACCAAGAAAATCTCCTGGCTTGGGAAAACAAAGAAATAGGACAAACATGGTTCTCCCTCACAAGGATCCCATGAGAGCTCAGTCTTGACTGTGCCCATCAAAAAGCCCAAATACTGAGAGATTTGTCCTCAGAAAGCTCGAAAAAGACCTGAGTTAGATCCCAAAGCCATCAAGTCCCATTTGAAACCTGCTGCCTTTTACTGGATAATAGCCTATACAATATATCACAAGAAAATTAGCAATCTCTTTACAGTGCTATTAGTGTTAATAGCTAATGAACTATAAAAGCAGCAGACAGGTTGTTTTTTTCTTCTGATTGATTCATTTAAATTTAACCTTCACCTGTTTAGATCTCACTGAGAAGCTGCTGCCTTATTCTGAGCTACAACTGCTGCAATTAGCAGCAGTATCCCACTGTGAGTATAAGGCTGATTGCATGGTATATGCCTGCAGCGGAACGACACTGCCCAGATATCTGTTGAAGAGATCAGACTACTAACTCCAAAAATGTGGGATTATCTATGAAAATTTATTCAGTAGCACATTTTGAAATTGACTATAGCATTATAACATTTTGTGGGTGAAAAATATTGTGTGCCTTACTTGTTACACCGACCATTGTTGCTGCCCAAAGACTTGTACAGATGTAAACAGAATCTTTAGATTTTTGGGATACACTTCCATCTTTCTCTCTTTCTATCTTCAGAATGCTTATATTTGGATTTTAACATAACATATTCACAAAGCAGTTAGATACTAAAGTGGATAATATTTCAGCATATTCATATTATCATCTTTCTAGTACCCATATCTCACACTGGTCCAACTGAAGCTGGTGGCGAAATCTAAGCTCTAAGAAGTTTCTATTGAAGCTCTTAATAAAAATAAGTTATTTTACTAAAAATTACACAGCACTTTTCATTATTAGATAAACCTTGAGAAGTGGATTAAAAAATCTGTATCTAAATTGTAAAGATTTTCTACTGCTCATACTGAAGAATTCGTTTTTACAAGAAAACAGAATGCTACGCTGTATTACCAGGTTTTTAAAAACAGTAACAAAGTAAAACTCTAAGATACTTGAGATCATCCAGATTAATTAGGACATGGTGTTCTTGGCAGCTAAGAAAGCCCCATGGAAATGGAAAATTATTAGTTAAAAATTAAGGTAGCATAAACCATATTTTACTTTTTTAGATTCCTGATAACACGGGATAATTGCCTACCAAAAACTGTCTTATCTGATCAGGTGGACTCAAAGGAGAGAGGTTTTTTTCCATTCACTTTAATAGGATTTGAATTCCACTCCCAGTTTAAAAAAAAAAACACAAACAAAAACAACACACAAAACAAAAAACCTCACCCAAACTCCAGAGTCCCTGAGTGTGATCAGAACATCATAATTTTGCATTAGCTCTTCCAGTACTGCAGCCTGGCAGGAGCCCCAGTGCTCAAGATCAAGGGTCTCCAAACTGCAGCTGTTTGTTGTGAATGGATCACACACCCTACAAGTGCAGCTGCCACATTGAGGAGATGTCAAATGACTTACAGTGAGTTCGTGCTGGTAGATGGGCTGCTGGTTAATTCAGGTCCCCACCGGGGGAAAGAGGGAAGAAAGCAGGAGCGCATCTGCAGTCATCACCACCAGCTCATCTAGGTCTCAGGTTCACATCTGATCCAGCCCCAGCAGTCTTGAGACCACCATGAGACTCCTCCTAGAGCTTCCTCTCCTCTTGGCTCCTCAGGTATAAGGTATGGTTATGATGGCTCTCAAACATCTGAAGAGGTTGATAGGTATCCAAGTGTCAAGAAGGTTGTCTGCACTTGTTGCAAATGTTTCACAGATAAAGCAAGAAGCACTCCCTGCTGTGACTTCATGTAACCCAAAATATTATATGTGAGTGGGAAATACAGGGCAGTTTACATAGTCAGGTTTGCTTATGCTAGCCTTCGCTAGATAAAGACACTCATTCTCCAGTGGTGTTATTTTCAAATACTGTTTCTGTTGGAAAGGGCATCCAAAAGAAATTCCCCTCCAAGGAAGAGTCTTTTTCAAAAGCAAAGGGAAGGTTTCCTGATTATTCCAAACAGTTACAAAGTTTTAACAATTCAATAAATTCAAATTAATTTTGAGATCTTTCTTACAGAGACAGGACCAGTCTCCTACAAGTGTAATTTTTCTTCACTGAAGAATGCAGAACCTCTCTGTTCCCTCAGCTGTGCTAGCTACTAGAAACAGCAACTGCTTTGACATTACCTGCAGCAGTTCATCTACCCAGGTACTTTGCTAGGCTGTAAAGTTTTTGTGGTTGAATACAGACACAACCATGGGCTCCAGATAGAGTCGTTCCATCTTGCATTGATAGGAGCCTAAGGTTTCTCAAAATCTAGCAGGTGCAAACAAGAGTTCCAT
Source organism: Podargus strigoides (assembly GCA_028020825.1). Classification (NCBI taxonomy): domain Eukaryota; kingdom Metazoa; phylum Chordata; class Aves; order Caprimulgiformes; family Podargidae; genus Podargus; species Podargus strigoides. The sequence goes on from CM051663.1 coordinate 146,036,807, forward strand.
TTGATAATGAAATCTAACAGTTCTCAGAATTCAGCTCATCCAGCATGAAAAAGTCCTTAATCTGCACAACACAAGATGGACCGTATCCGAATCCAAGGGGAAAGCTGAAATCAAGCAAGCCTCACAATATCTTACATGAGAGCATTTTTCATCTTTCTTCTCTAATCTGAGGCACTGCACAGCCAGGCATGTAAGACACCAAGCAGCCAGGGATTACAGCACGCACTTGCAAGGCAGTAGGACTGGAATTTCATCCCTGCTTCTCAGGCTACTTGTAAACAGCACGTGCACCCCAGGGCACCCAGCTAGAACAGCAGTTCTGTCTCCTCTGAGAGCCTGACCTAGTTGGGCAGGGGAAGGAGTCCTTTTTGCTTACTGTCCTGCTGGCCCCGTCAATGTTTTCATGTCAGATGCAAGGCAAACAAGGAGTCTTGGAAAGTGCTTTCACTCAGTCAGCTCCATGTCCTGAGGACTAAAATGGTCTCCTAGGATGCAGATGTTGGCATTGTGAGTCAGCCCAGCAAAGCAGGGTACAGCTGCCCATCTTCCAGCTATGTGGATAAGCAACTTCACCACCAAACTATTGTGCAAAAAGTGGTCATTAACACCATTTGCTGGGATTTCCTCTGGTCCTCCCAGAAGTCATGATAGAGAGAAGGGATGCTTCAATAACTGCATTGCTTTCAGGAGGCAAACTACCTGCAGTAAAGGCAGTACCTAACACAGGAGCAGTTGAATCTCGGTTTTCATACTGATAGAGGCACCTATGTCTCTCCATCAACAGTGTAGAAAATACAGACATTTATGTTCATTTGCTTCCTGTTAAGATGCCCAGAATTTTGGTGTAAGTGTTGCCCAAGGTAGACAGGCTGTTTTGACTCATGCCTTAAACAAGACTGTTCTGAATTGAACTTTGCTAAAAAGAAAACAAAAATCTGGAAAGTAAATGATTCATACCCTAATTACTCTGTGTGGTGTTTGGCAACCACTTGATTAAAAAAAAAGCCGGGGGGGGGGGGGGCCGGGGGGGAGGGGGCAACTATGTCTAAACTTTAGATAAGGCTGCGGGACACTTTACAAGTTGGTGCTTCACACTCCTTCAGAAATGGGAAAAAAAAATTTAAAGCCAAGACCTCTGTAAAAGAAGCAGACGGCTCATACGAAGAGCATGACCAACAAAACCGGCTGGGAAAGCAAGAATGCCAGTTAGCAAATAATCTCATAATTCCAGAATTTATCTTCATTATGCACTAGGGTGAAACCAAGATCTTTCAAAAGTATTGCAACCCCACCCTGAATAACCAACAGTCCTTTTCTGACACTCCCAGAATGGAAACTTAATTCCCAGAACATGGAATAGCAAACAACCTGGGGACTGGGAATGCTCCTCAGACACCTGACATCCACATTTAAATTATTTCTATCTGCTTATGAGTTGCTTAAGCATTGTAAGAGCATTTTTAATTAACCCACATTTTAAAAGGTGAGTCTTTTGCAAAATATTGGTACTAAACAACTGCAACAGGGCCAATCATATGCTGCAGATCTGGGACCCCTGTCCAGTGTACAGCTCTCTGATCCTATGACTGTCATTATGCAAAGAGAAGCAGCCCAAGGAAAGCAGGAAAAATGAAAGTAGACTCTACAGCACGGGGCAGACAGTATTGAAAAGCTTGGAAGCATGTGAAGCAGAAGGGGCATTTGAACATGAGCGTGACCTCCTCAGGCAAGAACCCAACCCAGCAGACTCTTCCTTACCCTTAAGCTGGTTATCTCTGATTTCAAGATTCCTCCTAATCTAACAAGTTTTTATACTAATATGTTATCAAAATCTACTTGCAAACTTCTACAGAGAGTAATAAATGCTGATTTGTCAAAGAAATTTCTACAAAAATATTCAGAAAAAAAATCTTACAAAGTAGCACCTTGTGTAATTAGTATAGACACAGATGTAAGCTAAATATAGTAAATGCAACTCAGCTGTGATGTACTCCTTTGCTTGCATAAAATAAAGTATCTCTTTTCCCACTGTAACTTCCACAAGTCAGTCTGGTGTGCAATAACATTCAGCATCTGGGAGGACTTAGGACAATTTCTGACTGCTTTTTCAAGAAATACGACTTTTGCATTGCTGAGAATTCAGCTGCCTGTCTTGTGGCAGATCTGTTTTGGGGTAACTCAGTCTCTGCTATAGTTATAATCCTTACATAATTCAGTATTTTCACAAAAAAAAATGTAACTGAACACTGCATTTCTAAAGGTATGTGAGCAGAAGATGCCTAGAGAACCAGCACACTCCACAAGAACAGAGGAAACAGTGTTTGTAAGGAAGGGTGTCTCTGCTTCTTAGGACTAGCAAATCAAAACAGTCCATGACTTTTTTATGTGAAACTGTAGTAATTACAGGTTGTCCACAAAAGTAATTATGAATTTGCTGTGGTCTTTACCTAACTGTTCTAGGCAGTTCTACTGTATCTCTTCAGACTGGATGTCCCCATAAATTGAAAAGTGTCATCTGAATTAATTTCTCTGTATCTCTTGCACTTCCCGGGTTGACAGGATGCAAAAGCATTACTGGACATAACCAAGCATTGGCCTTTGGCTTTTAGTGTTCAGTCAAAGTAGCCCAAAGTGTTTTTTAAGATGTATTCTTATTTATAATATGTAGATTAATGTATTTGTTGGCAAACAAAAAAGAAAAGAAAGTTACGTGATTCCTGCATTCCTCATAACCATTTTTATTATTTATTTTAAGAGCCAACATATTGATCCTTTAAAATATAGTAGGTAAAAAAATAAGATTGCCATTTCTTTTTTATTTTTTGGTAAACACAGACAAAGAAACAATCAATCAATACCTTTTCTAGTTAAGCTAAATGCTTGTTTTTCTGAAGATATTGTGGTTCAGATTTTAACTTCTTCAGCAGAGGTTACTTTTACAAATTCTTATTTGCTCAGAAAAAAATATGCATCTGAATGTATTTCTCATCCAAGGGTTTTTCATTATTGTTCTTCAGAAAGTTCTTGTTTGAGTTTATTTCTTTTAAATCTGAGTTAGGCAAGGTTTTTATGTGGAAGTATAAACTCTTCAGATGTTTCATGGTAATATCAAGAGGTTAACGGGTGTTTTAGAAATATTTTGAAAAGGTTTATTTTTTGTAGTCAGTTGCATTTAATCTCTCTAAGCTAAAGTACCATGAATCAAGGTTTCTCTTACATGCTATGTCAGTCTACAACTGAATCTCATAGTCCCATCACTGAAAATAAACAATTAACCTACCTGTGCAGTTGCAGATAAGCTGCTCACACTTACATTTGCAAAGTATCACTCTTTTGTTTTCCACCCAAAATAATATAATGTATATTATGTATTAATTTTTCATAGAATTATTCAGGGAAAAAAATCAGAAAAACAGCTTATCTATGTTCTTTTATTGATTGGTAGCTGAAGATGGTTTCTTAGAAATCGCATAATAATGACGGTGAAATATTAGCCATCACAAAAGCAGAAAAGGAGAAGGTTTTGTATTTCCACAGGCATGGTTACTGGATTTAATACTGTGCCTAATCAAATACGCGAGGATTCGATTACAACAGAGGGACTGAACAGTGGAGCCATTAAACATCTTCCAGGAGAGCTTCAAAGGAGGTCTGAAGGCAGACGCTGCTCATACTTCATAATACCACCAGAGGTTTTAAAATGAGAAGTTTTGTATTGTTTCTAGAGTTGCAGATTACTGAAGCAAAATGACCACTTTCTGCAAACCCACAGGACTCACAGCGAGTCCAGCCAGCCGTTGCAGGGCGTTGCAGTGTGCTCTGCAACCCCTGTGTGGTCATTCAAAAGTAATCCAGCCAGCAGATCTTGGACTGGGAGGAGAAGGGGGACCCAGCATGGCATGGAGCTACCATTGGTCTTACAGGAGCTAGAGCTACCACTGCTTTTACGGGAGAGGTGGGAGCCACTACTGAATTTGCTACTACGACAGTTGCCAGCAGGCTACAGCACAGTTCTCTCTCTTTAAGGATGGTACCTGAGCAAACCAGTAACCGAATAGCCGGTGGGTGGAAAGATTTATGTACCTACAGAGTTATAATTATTTCATATTAATGTGTCAAAATCACAAATTAGAGCTCCATTTTCTTTACTGAGCACCAAAGAACAAGATGGTGACTGTCCCATTCTGTGTATGGCATATGAGGTACAGAGTAGGAGCTTTCTAATTTCTCATTTTCAAGCACTATCCGATTTAAACTTTTCTGGTACTAAGCTGTGAGTGACATGCCTTCATTTGAGCTGGCTCCAGATGAATTTGTGACACTTTGTTTAGTCCCTCTACTTTCACCACTGTGGTAATAAAGAAAAAAAAAAAAAAAAAAAGGGAAATTAAAACCAAAATGGTTCCTTGACTAAATATTGTCCAATATCCATTTCGGGTACCTGGAGATATGCTGGATTTCTATTTAACTACCTGTGAACTAGAGCATGGGTTTGGGTAGCTATTGTAAAGCTTTGTACTTAGTTTACATTTTGATGTGCATCGATTTTTCTTTTAAAAAACCAACAGCAACCCCAACCCAAAGGTCATTACTAGTATATTTATCTCTTTTTTTTCCCTTCCTGTTTTGTTTTTTTTGTTTTGTGTTGTTGTTGTTGTTGAGGGGTGTCTGGTTACCAATAAAACAGTAGTAGAGCAAAGGCAGTACCATTTCAGCTCCAGAAAGAACTTTCTATCTGACTCTGTGTGAAGATCCAGCTGCTGCTGTGGTTTTTTTCCAGAGCAGTACATGACAGCTTTGGTAGTTCTGGTAGCTCTTTCATGAGTACACGGCACTTTCAGCACTGACACATGTTAGCATAACTGTAGCATTTGACAAGCACAGAAGAAATTCAGTCCCATCTGAGAAATCCTGGGCAGGGATAGGGGGTAGAGGGCAACAAACACCTCCTCCTTGACAAGAGCTCTCTGCTCTGGAGTCCCAGGGGCACCAGACTTGTCTCCCTTGTATTCAGTACTGAAGCAAAACTGTTGTGATTGATGGAGGGTGGGCTACAATGTCATCAGGATGCTAATGCTCAGCTCTGTTTTAGCAGATCCAGACACACCAACGCCCTTCTCCTCCCAGTATCCATGGGGGACTGGTAGAATGGGGCTGACGAGCTGTCATACAGGATACAGATAATATGGCAATGATGCTGACTGGCAAGCAGGAACCGGAACATATAACCTTTCCTTTAGGTACAGATGACTCCATTTCTCCTTTCAAAATTGCTCACAATTAATAAATAAATAAATAAAAGATAAAAAATATTAATCTTGTCTGTCATACAGAGAGCTGTTACCAGCTCTAAGCCGGGTGTATATGAAATTACAGCTTTTGTCTCACATGATGATTTCACCAGCTTTGCACTGCCTCTGACCATTAACTAGAAACTCACTTAACCTTATATTAATCTTGAGAGACAGGAAATGAAAGGTAATGCTGCGCAGGCCTTCCAAGACATGTGTTAGTCCCGGCCCTTGACACCAATATGTTTTTATATAACAAAATAACAAATGATCTGTCCTTAGCTCCCTGTGAAGTCCCATGTCTGTAGTGTTTACCTCCAGAAATCTAGGAAGGAGAAACTTTTATCCATGCCCATCGCTGACTTTCTGTCCTTCACCTTAGAATAAAACTAGAGTGCCTCATTTCCACCCCGTTTCAAAACACGGTCTGTCCTTCACACGAGTTCCTTAGCAAAATAGCATTTTTCACCAGGAGCGCACAGAAGAACTCAGATTATGCAGTGGCTGCAGATCTTTTACAGAAAGGAAAGTAAAATACCGCGTACTGTTTATAAACCTGTAAATGGCCTACAGTCAAGCAACATTGGAAATCCTCCTTCTCTAACCATACAAAAGGAAGAAATTAACTGCTGCAGGCTGGGGAAGCATGAGCCCTCCTTTCTCCCAGCATTTAGCAAACTGCTCGGAGAAACAAGGTAGAGCAAAGAATTGCCAGGCATCTGGGTAGCCAGAGCACAGTCTTCTCTGGGGTCTTCAGGCCTCACATAGATGTTTGATTGGAGACTGCTGTTACCCACTCATCACAAGTTGGCCAGATTAGATTCTCCTTTCATTTCATCACGTATTTACATTCATATCCTTTTGTCAGGATGTGAAATACTTTTATGACAGTTGCAGTATACCTGCAGTGCTTAAATAGTTTTGAACTCTTTTAAAGAGTTGTAGAATGAAGATACATAGCACTTTGCCAAGATAGCTGCAGTATCTTGTACTGTCACACTTGCTGCGCAGTAAGTTGGACTTCTGCTGCGAGGTATTTCACTCGGGCAGAGGCTCAGGGAAATGGCACACCCGCATAATCTCAGTGGGATCTTTGGAACATTTTACGTTTCTGTACATGCTCCGAAAGTTTCCTTGCGAGCAAGGAAAGAAGAGGAACCAGTGATGCACTGCAGTCATTTGTTTCGGGAGGAATTTATCCCTGTTGAAGCTTGAATGACCCCGCCACCCCTCGGCCTGGGGAAGCGGCCCCAGGGACTGCTCCTCAGGGGAACCCCCGCCTGTCCCCGCCGCTCGGGGGACCCTCTCCGCTCTGCCCCTTTCCAGCCCGCTCCCGGGGTCATTCCGGCTGCTCAGTCCCCCCCGCGCTCCCTCACTTTCCCCGCCAAGCCGCACGGGAAAGCGGGGAGCGGCTCCCCGTTTCCCCAGGGTCTCCGTGAGAGTGGCCGGGCTGCGGGCCCTTTCCCCCGAAGCCGGGAGGGACACGGCGCGTCCCTCGGTTCCCACAGCCCCAGGGGGAGGGGGCTGAGTCCTGCCGGGTGCCGCGGGGGCTCGCCTGCCCTGCGCGTCCGACCCGTGGCTTTGCCTTTTCCAGGTGCGGTGGCCCGCTCAGAGGATGACCTCGGTAACCCGAGGGGTGCGAGAGAAGGAGCCGCCCCTCTCCTCAGAGATGCGCGGCGAGACCAGGCCGGTTGTAACCCCCCGGCAGGGACCGCCTGCAGAAGCGTGTCCCTGTCCTGGATGTAGCGCTGCAGCACCATCGTACCATCCTTCCCACACAGCCCAAACCCGGGAGAGCTCCAGGTGCTGCAGAGCCCAGGTGAGAGCAGGGCTGTCCCGCCGGACCGCTCACCGCTTCGCGAGGGCTCCGCTCCCGAGGGTCCTGCGGACATGGCCGCCCCGCGCGTCCCTCCGGACCCCTCCGCCGCCCCCGGGCCCTGCCCCGGACAGGAGCATCGCCCGCCTCCCCGGCGTGTCCCGGGGCAGCAGCCCTGCCCGCACCGGACCCCGAGTCCGGGGCCGCAGGAGGTGAGCGTGCTCGTCCCGGGGGAGGGGGCGGCACCCGTCTTCGTGCCTGTTTTGTTACCCCCGGGGGCGTTCCAAGCCCATCCACCCCTCCCGCCCCTCCTCGGCAGCCCACCGACGAACAAGCTCCTCTTTCAAGGCTCGGCTTGGCAGAGTCTGCCGAGCGGCTAATAACATAACAACCCGGCTTTGATCAATCCGAACTAATTACCCCTCTTAATTAAAGTCTTTAGCGGCTGTTCCAGTGTTTTGGCAAGGAAGCGGGGAGAGCTTTGCCGCCAGCCAGCCCCAGCGCCGCAGCCCCAGCCCCGCCGCCGCCCCCACTCGTGGTCCCGTATGTATTCCCAACAGGTCAACGAATTCTTTTCTTTCTTTTTTTGTTGTTTTTTTTTTTTTTTTTTTTTCTCTCACGTGCAAGAATCAAACTGAAATTCCAGTCCATACATAGCGAACCAGCTCTGTCCATCTACATACGATATTCAGGGGGGAGAGGGAGCGGAGGAAACCAAGACGGGAGGGATAACCAGCAGGCAGCGGAGACAGGGCAGGATCGACACAATGGAAATATATAGATATATATATACATAGAAATAATTAAAGTGGTGCAGCGTTCCCGGCTCGGGTAATACAGATCTCAAATAAATACAGCAGAAATTGGCTTGGCGCTTTTTCTCTTTTTTTTTTTTTTTTTTTTTTTTTTTTTAAACCATCTCTCCACCTGAGATGCTACGACAACAACAAAAATAGAGTCTTTAAAAAAAAAAAAATGGGGGGGGGAGGAACAATCAGTCCCGTAAACGTTATTGGCAATATGGAGCATAACACACAAACCCCTTAACAGGTGCATGCAAAGAGTCGGGGGGCGGCGGGAGCCCCTCAGGGCTGGAGCGGTGGCGGGCCCTGCAGCAGCGGCCCGGGGGGAGGCGGCTGGTCGGGTCCCCCCAGCTCGGCGGGGGGCCGGGGCAGTCCCAGGGCGCTGTCGTGCAGTTTGCGGACGTGCTTCTTGAGGTCAAAGTTCCTGCAGAAGCCCTTGCCGCAGGTGGGGCAGGTGAAGGGCTTCTTGTCGTTGTGGGTGTGCATGTGGAAGGTCAGGTTGTACACCTGGTGGAAAGCCTTGTTGCAGATATTGCACTTGAACTGCTTCTCCCCGCTGTGAGTCAGCTTGTGGTTTTTGTAATTGCCTGGGAACGAGACAAGGAGGGCAAAGGGACCTGCGGCTGAGAATTGGATGCTACAAAGAGGAGGAAAAAAATATTCCCCAAACCCCGTCGCATCCTCCGGGCTCGGCTTCAGCCGAAAACGACCGCCGATCGCTTAGCGATCACCCGCCTCCAGCCCATCCTCCCGGCCGTTCCTTCGGCAGACCAGGGGGGAACTATCGAACACACCCAAATCACACCAATTGCAGAAATAACCCCCCCGGGTTTCGCCTTCCCACGACAGGGGGAGAAAAATTAACCAAACTCCTGCACTCGGGCGGGGACAAAGGCGGCGAACTCGTTTGCCGACCTGCGCCGGGGCTGCGTGTTGCGGTGCGCGGGGCCGGGGCGCTGCACGCGGAACGTTCTCCCCGCGCCCCCCCAAACTACACCCGTGCCCCGGTGCGTGGGCCCTGTGTTGGGAACCGCTTAAGGGCTAGTGACACTTAAAATTAACCTAAATCTCTAATTAAACAGAAATTAAACCCAAAATCAACACTCCACACACTCCCCATCGCAAATTGTCCAGACGCCTGACCTCGCCTGGGGGGGTCCGGGCACGAGAGGGGGCGCCGGGGACCGGTACCTTTCTGGTGAAACCCTTTGCCGCAGAATTCACAGACAAAAGGTTTGTAGCCGGCGTGTATTCGCGTGTGCGTGTTCAGGGTCGAGCTCCGGTTAAAGGCTTTGCCGCACTGGTTGCACTTGTGTGGCTTTTCCTGGAGGGAGGGAGGGGGACACAAACGCCGGTGGTTTGGTTGGGTGGTTTGCGGGGTGTGCGTGCCGCCCGGCGGGGCCTCTGCTCTGTTAGCGGGCGGCTCGCCGCTCCCACCCCGTGTCACCCCGTCGCGCTTGAGGCAAACGAAATCCCCCGGGGGCTCTGTCTCAGCCCCGTCACCCCACTGCCGCTGCCTCGGAGCGGCTGGACAGCGCCGGACCCCCCGAAACCCATGAGCGGGACGGAGGGAGGGAGGGAGAGAAGGACGGACGGACAGCGACTCACCTGCGTGTGGATGATCTTGTGCCGGCAGAGCGTGCTCGCCTGTCTGAAACCCTTCCCGCAAACTTTGCAAACGAAAGGTCTGGCTCCCGTGTGCACCGGCATGTGGCGAGTTAAGTTATAGTGTGCATTGAACACCTTGAGAGTGAAATCGGACAAAAAAAATAAAAATAATGCGGTTAGAAGGCGAGAGCGTCGAGGGGAAGCCGCCGTTTAAAAACAAAGCAAGCAAGCGCCCGACAACCCGGCGGACAGACAGGCGGCCGGAGCGGTAAGCGGCTGGGGGAGCGGGGGGGGCGGGCTGCGGCTCTACTTGCCTTTCCGCACACTTCGCAGGTGAAAACTTTGGGCTTGCTGCTGGGGGAGCCGCGGCTGAACTCCGAGGTCTTGTAGGCGATTTTTTCCGAGAGGATCTGCGCGCTCTCTTTCATGTAGTGCTGCAGCTGAGCCGGCGACAAGTCCTTGAAGGCGGCCCCCGGCGGGTACTTGTCCCCGGCCGGCAGCACCAGCTTGTTCCGCTCCGCCAGGTACGCCTTGGGCTGGGGGTGTAGCGGGGAGCTGAGGAAATAAGAAGCCACCGGGTGGATGTTGACACTGGAGGACGGGTGACAAGGGCTGTCGCCTCGGTTGAAATAGCACAGGGCTCCCATGGCGTGGAAGGAGGAGTGATTGACCACTCGGGGTCTTACCAGTTTGTACTGCTGCAGGGGCAGGGCATCGCGGGGGAAATCGCCTTTCAGGCTCAGGGCACAGTTCAAGAGATCGCCGCAGCTGAAGGCGGCCGAGGAAGAGGAGTCTGAATGAGCCTTCCTGGGTTCCGCTCCGGCCACCGCCGCTTTGGGCAGGGGGTCGTACGCCACCGGGACAAAGGGGATCATGCAGGGGATGGAGGAGCTGAGGTGCAGCGGGTGCTTGGGGTCGCCTTTGGCCACGGAGCCGTGGAGGAGCTGCGGGACGGGGATGGAGCGGGGCTCTGGCGTCCGCGCCATGATGCGCTCAATGGAGAAGGCGAGGGGCTTGGGCGTGCCGATCATGTTGCTCCTGGCAGACAGGCTTTCTCTGGCCGGAGGAGTCGCTAGGATTTTGGTCGCCGTGTGGTGGCCACTATTGTCCATGGCTGCGTTGCATTTGTTCGCACGGTTTGAGCCGCTTTGGTAGACGCCTCTTTTTTTTTTTTTTTTTTTTTTTTTTTTCCTCTCCTCTCTCTCTCTTTTCCACTCTCTCTGCCCCTTTTCTTGTCACTGATCTGCAAGGAGGCAGACCATCATCGCCGCCACCTCCGCCGGCGGAACCAGCCTTCTCAGTCCGGCGGGCTCACGCCAGCCCATCACAGTTTACTTTGGCTCACCAACGCTCGGGACAATTGCTACTTATTTCTATCAATAAAAAGTGTTGTGTCAATAACGCAGCCAAGATCTCGCCAATCGTTAACTTGCAAGAGGAGAAGGTAAACTAGATAATTGCTCAGTTCGCTTCCAACAGTCAACAGGAAAAGTTTTTTCCCCCCCAGTAAGCGGCTACTTTTCATTGGCGCCTGCGTCTCGCCCGCCCAGGGAAGGAGGTGTCTCTCCCTCCTTCTTGCCTCTCTCCCCTCTGCCTCCCCCGCCGCCTTTTTTTTTTTTTTTGGTGGTTTTTTTTTTTGTTTGGTTGGTTTGGGTTTTTTGGGTTTTTTTGATTGGTTGGTTGGGTTTTTTTTGCTTTTTGTTTTTTGTTAAATTGTTATTATTTGCAATCTGCTTAACCAGGCTTTAGAGGCCAAGCAAATCGGAGATCAATTTTCTTGTTTGGCTTTAAGTGACATCATCTAAAATCATTGTCCAAGTGCTAAATAGGGATGTGAAATCCGATTCAAGGGCAAGCGCCGGGGTATTTGTCAAACGAGGTGCTGCAGGAGAAGCGGCTGGAAGGGAAGCTGTTTGTTTCCGTGCCACTTTCCAGCCCGAGCTCTCTTTGTGCGTGGGAGTGCGTGTGTGTGTGTATGTCTGAAGGAGGGAGATGGCTGCTCTGCTCCTGAGACTGCTCCTGGTCTGCTCACTGCTTTAAAGAACAAGGTCAGGTGGCAGTGAGCTTTTGGAAAACACAGCAAACAAATGCGCAGGGCACTTGGGACAAGCAGACGGCAGGAGCAGCGCGTGGGGACGCGGGAACCACCCGGGCCAAATCCAAGGAGTGCTTGTGAGCAAAAGGATGAACCAAAACCTGGGTCTGGGGGAGAGAAGGAAGGTAGGAAGAGGGAGCGCCTTTTAAACCTGAAGCACTATTTATATCCCGCGTATACACTAGCTATAGCTTCTCTGTCCCTAAATAATACGTGCGCAATGCCAGTGCTGAACACTCAGGACCGGTACGGACACGCGAAGAAACACACAGCACACGCACTGCCTGTGGGTATACCTGCACCTAACGAGAGGCGCTGCCCGTGTGTTTCAGCGAAGCGTGGCGGCCCTGCTCTGGGTGGAGGTGGTTCCCACGCCCCGAGTGTTGGTGCTGACTTACAGCGGAGCGGGGGGCTGGGGGGGTCAGCAGGGGAAAGGGGCTCTGTGTTCACCCACTGCCTCACCAGCAGACGGCTCGGGCTCAGAACAGGCTCCCGTTCCTCCCGCCGGCCTGGAGCTCCTCAGGCTGGGACTGAGGGGCCGCTACCGAAACTCCCGGCAGCAGCCAAGGGTCCCTCCACCCCCGCCTCCCCGCCCCCGGGAGCGGGCGGCCGGCACGGGGCGGCACTGCCCGTCTCCGGCCGGGAGGGAGGAAGGAGGTTCCGGGGCAGGACGGGATGCGCCCCGCACGCCCGGCGACCGCCGTTTAAGTCCCGTCCCCCCGCTGCCCGGAGTGCAGGTGGGGGCCCGGCGCTGGAGCTGACCCTCGGTGGCGGCTGGATGGACACAGCCGTGGGGACACGCATGGGGCGGAGGATGGCCAGGGCTGTGCCGTGCGGAGTCCCCGGCCGCAGTGCCCCGCTCCAGCCCCGCTCCCTGCCACCGCCCCGCCCCGGCACATGGATGCGCGACCGTAATTGCTGCCCCGGATCGGGCCGCCGCAGCCACACGCCTCTTACCTGCCGCTCCCCGCTCCGGCACCGCGAGCCCCGGCCCGGCCGGTGTCACCGACCCGGGGACCTGGGGCGAGCCCGGGCCCGTGCTCACCCAGCGCCGTGCTGCCCCGGGCTGCCCGCTTTGCCGGGGTGTCGGTGTCTCTCGCTTATTTTGAGTCTGCCGGAGGAGAGTTTCCTCCTTCAGAGCAATTTACATTTAATTCAATCTAGGCAAATTTCCTCTTGATTGGTGCTGAAGAAGGGAATTATTGTTGAGTGGGTTTTAGAGGCTTCAAATCCCATATACTTAATATGTTAACAGCTTGCTCTTAACTGGTCTTTTTGGGATTGGCTTTTTGACATGTGCTTGAAAGTAAAATATGTAGTGTCATTTGAGCAGGGTAAATATCCCAAAGCAGCAATTACAGCCCTGGCAGTGCAATTATATCGTCGTCTCGGTACCGAGACGCGCTCCTGGGGAAGCGGGAGCTGCGTTATTCGTTACTTCTTTACGGATATGCCTCTGTCGCTTTCCGTGCAGCACGCGAAAACTTGCGTTCGTGCCCAGTCATTAAATAGAGATCTAAAAGCCTTTTTTTTTTTGTTTGTTTGTTTGTTTGTTTGTGGGGGTTTTGTTTTTGTTTTGGGTTTTTTTGTTGTTGTTGTTTTGGGAATTCATTCTGCTCTGTCTGGACGATGGAGCCTTGCTAGTGCTGGACTCGTCCGCCATACAGACTTGCTAAAATTGATGTCGATATATTTTTTTAGTCCTGTCCCCAGCTTTGCCTTGCGCTCAGACCGCATCTTTTTAGCGACGTTACACATCTGCAAACATCCTGCAGTCGTGCTGATGCAGGGAGGTTTTACCCGAGGCAGAGAGCTTTAAAGGCTCTGCTGTTGGCGAAAAGTAACTCCTGGGCCGGTTTCTTTTTGCAGGGGACACGGGGGGCTGCAGACTGGGCCAGCCTCCTCCCCCCCACCCAGGGCCGGAGCTCTCCCCGGGCCGGCGGCGTGGACCGAGTGCCGGCGGGGGAAGGAGCGGGCCCGCCGCCGCACAGAGTTACAAACCGTCGGAAGAATTCAGAGCAAAAGTTTTGCCTCGAGTTGATCTCGTGTTCCGCCCCGGAAAACTGCTGTTCTCTTTTTCCCCGTAATCGGTTTTGTGTTTCATTCGCTCCTAAGCTATGTTCTTGATATTGCTCACTTGCATTATTATCAGAACGTATCTCTACATGCACTCACAATCCGAGTCACCGGCGAATTCATCTTGTCGTCAGGATTACTCCAATCCGATCCCAGAGGCGATTAGAGGGAGGTAAAATACCGCCTGAAGCCTAATCTTTAATTTCTTCCTCCTTAATAAAACGAATAATTCCATTGCGTTTTTAAGTAAAAAATGAATTGGAAAAGGATAATAACTCCGCTAACCTTCTGTTGGGTGTATTAATCTTTTCCTGGCAGCGCTTTTCGGCTGCCCCCCGCCCGGGCAGGCTGCTCCCTCCGTGCGCCCAGCGCCCCCGGGGCAGCGGAGGGGGAGAGGGCACCGGACGGGCGGCGGGCCCCGGGGCGGTTCGTCTGGGCGAGTTTGGTGCGGGGGGACGCGGGAGGTCACGGAAAATACTCCTGGCCGCGGCACCGGCGGACCCGAGGGCGCCTGGTCACAGCCTGAGTACTGTTGTTATCGTTGTTGTGATAATCATAATTACTGTGATAATAATTAATCATCGAGATACGCTGCAGAAGCTGGGGTTTGATCTCACTAAACACCAGCCCTCGTCTTCTCCCCCCGAGCCGCCGGCTCTGTCAAGAGGGGATTTACCCCCGACACGGATCGAGCGCTCCGCCACCACCGCCGTGTCCCGGCAGCGGCGGCTCTCCCCCAGCCCGCCCGCCGCAGCCAGGCACCTGCACCCCGGCTTGGTAAAACTCGGGATGAGCCCCCGGCTGCCGGGCTCGCCGTGCGATCCCGCTCGGGGCTTGGCGGTTTGCTGTCTTTCGAAGGGAAATCAAAATAAAAACGGGGGAAGGAGTTAAAGCGGAGGATGAAGACCCCGCGGTTATCGGGGCGGTGGGCCAGCCGCCGTCCCCCTTTATCACCCGGTGCGTGGGGGGGAATCCACCGTCCTTTTCGGTGGGAACCTGCTTCTGCCGCTGCTGGGGGGGGACGACACGGGGCGCCGCTGCCCGCCCGGCTGCTGGGGGGGGACGACACGGGGCGCCGCTGCCCGCCCGGCTGCTGGGGGGGGACGACACGGGGCGCCGCTGCCCGCCGGGCCCCGGCGAGGCGGGGGCAGCAGCACCGGGCTCTGCTGCTGCAGCACCGCGGGCAGAGGCGTTCGGGCTTTGCCGGGTTGGTTTAAGTCGTAACACTTCGGCGGTTTCTCCACTGACATTTTCTCCGGGGAAAACCTCTCTCCCTCTATATATATGTGTGTCTATATCCCTTCTGAGATTATGTGCGGTTTCCCCGTGCAGGGAGCGCGTGTTGGCACACCTCTCCGTCAGCCCCACCGCAAGGAAAAGCATAAAGCGGTGCTATTTTTAAGCGAATCCACGACAAAAAGAGAACAGCTGAGGCTGCCCGGGCAGACACGAGAGTTCCCGGAGGTGAAACGAAGTTAGACAGTACAGTGCGGCTCACAGACCCCATCTACACCGAAAACCAAACGGGTGCAAATTAAGCCTTTTCACGTATTAAGCCTTTAATCACATACAATCGAAATTACAAGTGACCCCCTAAAGCGGCGCTCCTGCCCCCCCGTAATCCACCAAGCGATTTCTCCGAGCGTGCCAGCGGCCCCGAATGTGCCCCGCAGCGGTCACGCCTGATCTGATGAGTGCGCCTGCGGGGGGACCCGGCGGTGCCACCGGCTCCGGAGGGCCCTCGGTGGAAGTGGCTGGGAGGGGCCAGCGGCAGCGGGGGCCGTCAATGGCACTTTCTCATTTGTTCCTTTCCCAGTTCAGTAAATGTTTAGTCCCGTTGCTGCTAAATGAACGCCTCGCGCTCTTTGGCTGGGGGAAGCTATTTATTTTTAAGATTCCTGAATAGGATCAGGAGCAATTAACTTATTTTTGTTTCTATTTTCTCCCAGTGTATGGGGAGCTAACCTGGAGCAAAGCAAAGAGCCGATCGGCTGTGTGGGCGGCTGTGTGCGGCATTCCTGGCCCCGCAGTGCGCCGGGCTCGCCCTGCCGGCGGGGAAGGGGTGTCCCCATCAACAGGCTGCCGCCGCCGAGCCAACGGGACGCTGCTCCCCTGTCCCGGGTCCGTTTCGGTGTGCCGCTGCCGAGGGCCGGGGACAAGCCGAGTGAAAAACATGAAAATCAGAACAAAAGCAGGAGCCGTGTCCCGACAGGGTCGCTGCTGGACGGCACTTTGCTGGCGAGGGTTCCCCCCGTTCCCCCGGCTGCTCGCCCGGCTCCCTCCCCGGGCACGGACACGGGAGACAACCGAGCAGCTCTCGGGGAGCCACAGTAGAGCCCCAAAGGTCAAAAACGTCGCAGTTCGGTTGTCTGGTTTTTTTTTTTTTTGTTTATTTATTTATATTTTTTGGGTGTGTGTGTGGGGGGTTGTTTGTCGGTTTGGTGTTTTTTGGTGTGTGTATGTTTTTATTTATTTATTTATTTTTCATCCATTACAGCAAACCGCGCCCGGGAGCCCGCCCGGGCCGGGGGCTGCGCTGGGCAGGCCGGGCCGACAGAAGCATCCCACGAGGGTCCCGGCTTCCGTCCCTGTCGCACAGAACGACCCCCACTCCCCTTCTGTACGAGGACTCCCCCGCTGCTGCCCTGCGGCTCCCGCCGTCCGCTGCGCGCCCCTTCACCCTTTGTCAAAGCGTGGAGGGGGTGCCGTGTCCGAGGAGGGGGCCAGGCCCCTCGGAAGCTCGGGGACCGAGAGGACCGAGCTCTTGGCCCCGGCCCCCACGGCGGGCAGCGCCGCTCTCCCGCGCCCGCCCCGAGCATCGCCCGCCGTGCCTCCTCCTGGGTCGGTTTCAGCAGCCCCTTTCGCGGCACAGCGACGCGGGTCAGGGAGTTAACCAAGCCCCCTCCCGCCTCCTGCTTACGGCCGCCCGCACTCCGCGCAGCCCCGCGACAGAGCGGCGGGGGGCCGCGGGGTGCCCCGCACCCCGACGCGATGCTCGGCTCTCCCCGACGGGCACACGCCCCGGGAGCGCGCGGAGGTCTTCAGCACCCGAATTAAAACGCCAAGGCGGGCGCTGCTCCCAGGCCAGCGGGGTTCTGCGGCGGCAGTGCCTGGCTCCGCGGCTGTCACACTGATACTCAGTGGCCTTCTCAGGCCTGGCCTTGGCCCACGCTTTCACCGATCTGGTTACTAAGAAAATACGGGAATTAGTAGGAAACAGAGTGACCTTTCGAGCGCTGTCATTTTTGTACCTGCCTTCCTGCGTTGTCCGCTGTGCTGCTTGGCTAATAATAACTTAGAGTCTGAGCTAATTTCTCTGAAATCACAAATATTCTGTTAACTTCTTCATGGTTACATCATCTTTGGGTTTTCTTTTACGATGTTTTTACTCATCTCCATCTTACTGGCACACGTCTTGCAAGCACTGCACGCAGATGAAATTGTATAGCAAAGTGCTCGACATATGGGGTGTATGTGTATCATGCTTCATGTAATTTGAGTAACTCAGACCCACTTCAAGCCACAAAAACTCATAGATCTATTTATGTATTTTTTAAAGATGATGTCAGGGCATAGAAGGGCCCCACCAGCCAGGGATGGTGCTACCATCCCCAGCCAGGGAGCACGGCAGGCTGGGGTAGGGGGCAGTGGGTGGCAGCCCGAAGTCCAGATCACTGACCTGTTTGTGATTAACTGGCAGGTCTGAAGCCAATCCATGGCTCAGGGTCTGGATCAAGAGGGTCCAGATCAAGAGGGTCCATAAGCAAGCACAGGTGGGGCTGTAGCTGAGCGAGAAATCAGCACTCCTGCTCCATCGCTGCCGCAGAAACTGAAAGCTTAGACCAAACTGCGATGGAGTCCCTGGGCAGTGGCTGTGGGTGGGAGTCCCAGGTGAGGCCCGTCAGGACCATGATGGTCTCTCTGGAGGCTCTGACAGATGAAATTCCTATAACCTACTCTATGACTGTCCAAATCAATAGGGAGAGTTGTTTGCCTTACCAGGAAACCCTTCTCAGTGTGGGGACAACTTGAGACAGAGGACAAGCCCACGGGGGGGTGTGAGTGTAAATCAGTATGTTTCCCAAGGGGCTTTTGGCTAACAGGGCTGGGCAGATGGGTTACTGCTGGGTTGGTCTCTGCTGGAGAGTTGGACCCTTCATCTCCTGGGCTGTCCTGGTGACAGCCACTTCTGTCCCAGAGCAACTTGTTCCCAATCCAGGTCTCCACACTGTTAGTGACTTGCTAAGGACAGTGTCCAGTTTTGATATTGCTTCCTACACTCATGTCATCTCAGAACCTTACAAATCTAATGTCACCTTCTCAGGAGAGCCCTGCATGGACCTGGCATACCCCTGCACTGGGAGGCCTCGACAGGGACCACAGGGCCACTGCAGACACCTGCCTTCACCTGCTCCTCCACAGGCACCTCTGCAGGGTCTCAGGAATGTAAACACGGCAGGCAGAGGGCAAGCAGGGGGATCTTGCCAGAGACAAAGAAAGCTCCCTCTGGGCCTGACAGGCACCGATCTCTCTGCTTCATTAAGTTTGGGAGCTGGGTGTTGCATTGGGCAGCCTGGCTTCTCCGTACCCCACTGCCTGCCAGACTAGGGCTGAGGCTGCAGCTGGTGGGTTGGTGGGCTACCCCTTACCAAGCTTGGGTTTCAGCTGGAGCCCCACCTGACCCTTCAAATGCTGTCAATTTCCATGCACCAGCATGACTAGCATGGAAGACAGGAAAGGGATAAACAATTCTTTTACTGCTATCAAAACCTAAACCAGCAAACCTGTCTGGGAGCCTGGGAATGGTGGAAAGTACTGCTGAGCCTCCCTGTGCTCCCTCCAGCTCAGCAGAGCTGCTAACGGGAATGAAAGCGATGGGAGTGTGCTGTGTGCGCCCTGTCCATCCCTCTGGCCACCCCTCCCCGCAGCAGCTGCCTCCTGCCCTGCTGCTCCCCAGAACACACACTGCAGTGCAGCCCCAAGCACTTGGGATGCATCCTCCCAGCCTCCCTGCTCACCTCTGGGTGAGCCCTCAGTTGGGGCATGAAGATCTGAGAAAAATGGTCTTCCTCACCAGCTCCCACTTCTTCCTTTTTGCTGAATGCACCTCAGTGCAGACAAGGAGGCTGGTTTGCCACAGGAAAAAATTGCCACCTTGGATTTCTCCCTAGACAGCTAGGAATAACAGTGACTTGCCCTTCCCTGCTTGGCTGAGCTTCCAAGTGTGCTGAAAAACACTTTCCTGGCTGCTCTCTCGTTCTCAGTTCCTGCAGCCCCACATGATTGTGATAGACCTGAAGTCCTATGTTCTGTTCTTGCAGGGAAACCTCAACGCCAGCCTCGTAAATCCTCAACGGTCTAGCAGCGAAGCCCTTCAAGTATAACAACAAAGACCTCAGCAACCTTCCTTACTTCTTTGGATATCACCCGTGTTCTTTCCGATCTTGTCTACATAAACCCAGGAATTATTCATGTTCCCCCCGCCAAAAAAAAAAAAGCAGCTGCCTTTTTCATAAGTTGTGTGAGTTTTGACTGATGAAAACTTGAATTCTTTGCAGCTCATATTGAGGGCACAGAAAAACGTGCAGCAGTCACCATCTGTCTGCCAGTGAGGCATTTTTGTTTGCTTTTTTTCTTTATCAAGGCATCGTGTCCTCGGACATTTGTTTACTATATATATCTGCTCTATAAAATAAATATATTCACCATAAATCACTACGTAAGTATAATAATCTTTAAAAAAATCTTGTTCTCATGATGAATCATACAACAGTTCAAATGGTTTGAAATACTGAAAACATCTTTTAATTGTAGAATTCTATACAAACTTGGGTAGATACAGAAGTGATCACGACAAAATGTGTTCTTATTGCCTGAAATTTTTCACAGAAATAGAAACATTGATGGCAAGCTTACTGACATCCAACATGATGAGATATCTTTAAACTTGCAAAATGGATAGACACAACAACACTCCTAAGTAGTTTGTATGTGTTTGACTGTCCTTGAAGTCCTACTACTTATATATCAACCTCAAAATACAAAGAACTAAGACTAAAATTTTTAATGCACATCACATAATAATGTAAAATTAAGCACACAAAAAGGTAAACGAAGTGTAATCCTGAAAATACACTATTTTTTTACCTAGGGCACTGACTTATTCCAAGAATGATTTCCTGTATGGCTGGGTTTTAAGTGAGGCACACATTTTGTTTTCTGCACAGGACATCAATATCTGATGGAGATACAAGAACAAAGGGTAATGAACAAAAGGGAAGGAAACGTAACCACAAGTGGAACTCAAACTCCATGCCAGTGTTCTTGCAGCCCTAAGCAAAGCTATACATTAAAAGATGCTACAACCATTGTAAAAGTCCTTGGCACTTTCCCTCTGACAATCTTACTTTCATTTTATTTTTTAAAAATGGAGCAAATTACATTTCAGCGCCTGTATCATAAGGCAAAACTATAAATGCAACTACAAGGACAAGTCACAAAAAAATCCCCAAGCCACAGATAGCCCCCACACTCAGAGCATCATCCCCAAACTCCAAATGCTTGGTGAAGTAATATCATCCTTCCTCCTCATCACTGTCTTTCATAGTAATGCCCTGAAGTCCTCCCGCATCTGTGACAGTGACTGTGGCCTCCTCTACAGTCAGACGGCTGTGAACGGTATCGTAGGTTTTACTGTTCAGCGTTCCCTCCAGCACGCCTTGCAACCTGAAGTCTCGGTAGGTTTTCTGTGGCAAAAATAAAACATCCTGAATTGGACTTGAGCAGTCTTCCACTGTCCACGGGCCATTTCTAGCATGCCAGCAGAACAGCTTCATTCCTCCTGCAGCTAGGGACCTATCATCTAGAGTTTGCTAAAGATTTTATGGTCTTAGTTTCTAGGCTATATGAGACTTCTATAAACTCTAGAGAGTCTACAAGCCACACTTAATGGCCAGTCCTTCAAGAGGTTGTATTTTGTACTACATATCTGTAACTGTATGCTGATTTCTCAGCAACTTCCATTTGTCTCATTTATTCAATGAGAAACCAACAAAGACTTTTTTTAACTGCACATCAAAATGTGAATTTGGCTACAGGTAGTTCTGTCATTTCACAGAAAATGTCAATGTCTGACTCTTCCCCCATAATATGATTTTAGTTGCATTTATCTTTACATTTTTATGTTGAATGTGGAAAAACAAAATAAATTTTAAATTACGATCTATATTCTATAATGTAAACGTTTTTCAGGTGACTACTTCAGTCAGCTGATTTACATTCCAAGCCATTTCCATTTTGACTCACATCTACACCTTTCTCTCTTTTTTTTGTTTTTTTTTGCACTTGAGAGAGTTTTGTTTCCCTGGTATCCAGCCTTCCTATGAACCAGCAGATATGACTTTCTTCTTTGACTTTCTATCAAGAATTCTGAGTGGAATTGTTTTATTCATTGATGTGAGTACATGGAAAAACATATGCTCCACGTTCTTCATTTTTAAGTTGTAACACATTTGAAATAACCTTTCCTGAAGTAAGCCTAAAAAGCTTAAGAAGGACAAGTTGATCTAGCTAGTTTCTTATTTTGTGTACACTGTTACTATGAGTTTCCAGTGTTTATGGAAGAGACTATAGCAAAAAGAAAAAGGAAAATAATTAAAGGTGATTGGGCCCATTCCTCTGCTAGAGGAGATCATACACAACCCTTAGAGAAAGAAAAAAGCACTGATCTTGTTTCACTCAATACTTCAGCAAACTGCAAAAGATTCCTCTCAAAATAGGTAACATTCAACTGGAAGAATTTTTTCTGCCACTGTCTATGATGATTGTTTAAACCTTGTCTGAATCACTGCAACCGAGATTTGACTTTCACAAGTCAACTTCAGAGTCAATGGATGCAGCCTATGGTTTGCTCACACACTCCTGCGAGTACCCTGCCTGGTCTTTTTCACGTGTCACCATTGCATTCCCTTTTTATAACACTGTGCATTCAATTTCCTTTTATGCTGTCAACAGATCCTACAGCAATTTCCTTCAGTTTTACATTGTCTTCCTCCTCCTTCTCAGACCAGCACTCTGAGGTTCTGTCATTGCTCTTGTCTTGACATAGTTTTGCAGAATAATAATGTTCACTTCCAAGCTTAATTCTTCACTTCTCCCTAACTTTCCTCTTGGCCCTTAACCCTTCTTTAGTCATGTCCCTCTGCATGTGTCTTGGACATCTAACAATACTTTTGTGCCATCATCCCTCAGTCTTGGCTTTAATGGGAACAAGCAATATTTTCTTCTTCTGGTCATCCTTCATAATGCCACTACCTTTGCAGCATCCAAACATGAAAGAATATTCTTTACTCATCCCATGTCCCTTAAAAATCACCTCCTACTATTTTTTTTCTGAATATTTCCAAGAGATGACAGGGGCAACACAGCCTTCTGATTTTTTCCAGAAGCAAACAGAGAAGTCTCTTCATTCACTCTAGATTTTGGAGGAACTGCACTTCTCCATGTGCCTCTCCCCAGCTGGGCTGCGGCAGTGAAAGCTTCTTATGATACTCCACTTGAACCATTTTTTCCTATTTCCCAGCAGCTTCCCATTGGTTCAGGACCGGTTTTCCCAGTTGTGCCATCTTCACCCATCAAAACACAGGTAGACAAGATTTTCTATATTCCAGTACATTGACTGGTACCTCTATGATGGACATAATCTTCTTCAATCTTCTGTATCCACAGGAGGTGCCATGGAATAACACACTTGGAATTTATGCGCAAAGCAAACCAGGTGTACGGGCAGAGAAATGGTACCACCATACCCCACATGTTCCCATCGCTACTGGGAACCTCCTTCTTCTGAACAAGGCTAACCAGTGTGTCAGACTGCAGAAGAAAGGCCGGTTGACTGCTGCTCATTCAGGTGAACTTTGATTTTACAAGAGCCTCTTCCTTTAATCTCCCAGGTGATATTTAACTGGTACAATTTAGTCTGCCCATTCTTAGATCTCACTGGGCACATTTTTTAGACCCTATGACACTTTTTCCCCCAGAAGATGATTACCTTCACTTGGGAAGAGCTTTAAACCTTTCACAAGAGCCATTCACTTCAACCACAAATAGCAAATTGCTTCTACCATTTTGGCATATTATATAACGAAGAGCCAAATCCTGTTCCTAGAGAAATCAGTTAAGGTCAAAAATAGCAAAGCTAAGTTGGGTGGTTCAGGGAGCCATGATGACATCATTATTGTGACTGTTTCCTTGCATCTCTCTCTTTTTCCCTTTTAACTATTGAATCTTGAAAGTTGCAGTTGCAATTCTAGCGTCCACAGGTTAGAATGCTTCTGACTTTACAGTCTTGCATGAACTTCATGAGAAAATATTTTGAAGAAATGAAGGTCACCATTGACAACAGGTGCTTCTTATTTCACATTCATACAGATAACAAGAATATTCTTATATAAACAAGATAGAATGAAAAGGAACAAAATCTGAAATGGTTTTCTTTCTCTTGCCTAAGATTATTAACTGAGATCTGATAGGGAGTTAGGAGGAAATTTTCTTTTTATGGTAGGTTAACCCATAACTGCCTACTGCAAGGTATTTTACACTTTGCTCAGAAGCATTTGACACTGGCCAGTGTAAATGACTGAGGATTGCACTGGAGGGATTGGTTATCTACTGATACTTATTCCACAGGAAGAAAGATTAGAAAATTTTATCTAATGTGTTGAATACTGTTTTCCAATTGAAATCAGTAATGCATAAGAAAAAGAAAAGTTACTTTTTAGGAGAGTGGAGAAAGGATGCTATTGTGATTATTAAGGTAAAACAAAATAAAAAGTCAGTAATATGACAAACAATAATTTATTAGGAATACCGTACAACATTGCTGTACGTATGGCAGTAATCTCTTAAAATTCCTTGGAACCACTTTAATCGTCACTGAGTCCAAAATGGATGACAATTACTAGTGCACATATCATTAACATTAGAGGTTTTAATTATTTGTTTTTCTTTTTAATTTTGCAACTACTGTGGAAAAAAAGAAATCCCAACCCAAAACCATACATGCTTGCACCTTTATTCGATTTTTATTGACTTTTAGGGAATTATCCATGTGAATACTTCACCACTTTTTTCTCTTTACTATGCAGTCTAGCTCAAACACATTTTATTTACCTTCACTATCTTGATGAGAGTCTTCAGCTGGTAGATGTGAAGCTGAAGGTCTAATCTGTCAGCCAACCACACGCAGATGACTTTCATGGAGCTGCTATACCATTGCTGAAAAGAAGGATAAAAAAACCAAACAAAACACCAAACAGCCCTGATGTACTCATTTAGCAGATTTTGTAATGAGAGGTAATGAAACACTTTGAAATGATCACAGATCAGCACTTGAAGTCAACAATGATATAATTTCCTGTTAAGAGAATTGCATGGGTCAGTAGGAAATCAAATAACTTGACCTAGACTGTTCTTTACATGAATTAGCAACTGCCATTTTATCTTTCAGTTGCAACATTTTCAAGCAAAATAGTGTTATGCACTTTGCTATCTGTCAGAAAGAACGGATATTAAATACATAATTACATGAGAACTGACAGCTAAAACAGCAAGGGAAAAAACACAGGTAGGGTATCTTGAGAGAGATTTTGTAACACCTAGATTTTCTAATCCAAACAGCAAAACACCATCAAACAGAATTCAAAATGTCTTGCTTTTTTCTTTAAAACTCACTTCTTCATTAAGTAAAAAAAATCAGAAATTCATGGAAACTGTAAGTATGATCAAAACACCACTCCACCCCTCCCACGATGAACACATTAAGGTTTTGTTTTATATTAATTACTGTTTTTAATTACAACCTACCTTATTTCCTTTTTCTGTCTTAGGCATGGGTATGTTTTACCTCAAAGCTGTGCAAATGGATGGGGTAAGACTAAGCTCTCTGCTGTTGGTGTCTACGTTACCGTAAAAAAATGCTCAGCTCCAAATAGTCACTATAATAGTTCTTTCACATTAACTGGATTAAAAGAGATTTCACTAAACATAGCTGTAGCAGTTTTCTTCCCCCTCCCGTAAATACCATCCAGATGTCATTTAGTCAAACTGTAAAAAGGAAGGGATTTTTTTTCTTTTTAGCAGTGAGAGATTAGAGTTGGTGTCGTAGCTCTGTTTCTAGTCTCTCTCCCCACAGGGAAGAGGCTTGAATTTTTTTCTAATGTAATTTCCTGTGTCTTCACAAAATACACAGATACACACAGAAAGGAAACATTGTGCATATTTGAAAATGCAGTATGTTAGGCAAGTTATACACCGTGAAGTAATTCA
This sequence comes from Podargus strigoides, assembly GCA_028020825.1. Classification (NCBI taxonomy): domain Eukaryota; kingdom Metazoa; phylum Chordata; class Aves; order Caprimulgiformes; family Podargidae; genus Podargus; species Podargus strigoides. Next base: position 146,061,821 of record CM051663.1, read on the forward strand.
GAAGGATCTAACGTGTCTCAGCCATCTCTACATTAACAAATAAAATATATATTGAAAAAATGAAGACAGATTATTGGCCACTGGATGTTAAAAAAGACAAAAATAGAATTCTTGAATCAAAACATAAGGTGCCTGGCAAAAGCTTTAAATACATACAGTAATTATAGATACATAATTTTGCCTTACAAGAAACAGTCTCATCCCATTGTAACTTTATGTTTTAAGATAATTTTGAAAGAAGAAATAGGATTTTCATATAATGACTTCCATTTATTTTCCTTAATGTGTTAAAATGTATTTTAATTACAAATCATTGGAAGTAAATTACTTTTATATTTTTTAGATTTTCTCCTATTAATTTACTATTTTACAGAAGTGAACAGACACATCACACAAAATGTAGATAGCTGCACATTTCATAAAAGTAGGTTGATCTATTCAATAAAATGTGGGACTGATTTGGTATCTGTAAAATACTGTCATGCAGGTTTTTTATCACTGCATGACATTCTTATACGATTAATATTATTTTACCCCAAAGATGCATGCTGGTTTTGATTTCCTTTATAAGTACCTGTAAAATATTTTTAATGTGATGGAGTTGTTACTAAGTGGCAGCTGCAAACTCTACGACAGGTATTGTGTTTATAGAGATGCCTAGAAAATAAAACACAGTTGAGCTTATTCACTAGGTGAATCGACATAATAAACATGAAAATTCATATGCCAAGTGTTCTACCCAGAATATCTATTGTAACTTGCAATAAGATAAGCCCAATTATTGTATTATCATGCAGAGTCTACAGTTATTAATCTTTAACATAATCATGGCAGAGAGAATGATTTTAGTAGCAGAGTGTTCTCAAAACTAATATTCTTCCATTAAAAAAATAATCCAAGAACACATCTACAATGTACTCAGTTTGTATCAAGTAGAAAGCAGAAGGGGCTCAAACTTGTTCACACGAGCAAGCTACAGACAGGATCAAAAATTCTGTGATTGGTTTCCCCATGCAACACCACTGAGAATAGACCTAGTCCCAGTTTTCTGCCAAAACCTGTGTTTTAAAGCCCAGCCAGATAACTTAATTAAGATGGATGCAGTAAAAATTAGACCCTCCATACATATCTGTGATATGCTTTACATGCACTGAGAACAAAGCTAAGAAATTGTGGGGCATTTTGTTACTCAAATTCATGAACAAAAACAATATAATACATTTAATATGTTAAACTTTCAGTAGAAATGTTTAATTTGGAGACTGTGAAATGATACTTGCTCCTCTGTCAACATACATGGTTCAGAAAAAATACGACTGCTATTATATTAGAAAAAGACGTATTCTTATTTTGAATTTTCACAGTATTTTTCATAACAATCGCATCCAGTATATTTTTAGAGTCCTCCCAGAGACACTTGTGGATAGCACTCCTGTTCACTATTGGCTTTATACCCACTAGTTTTGAGCAATCAGTATAGGCTGAAGCTGCATAAACATAAACCTGCTGGACTTCATAAGAAGAAAAGTAAATATTTCCCTACCTCTTCTTCTGGAGCCTGTTAAAAAGTACAGCACTGCAAATGCCTCTCAGAGGTGGAATCCAAGGCCACACATTTTGACAACCATGAGCATGTTATAGAGGCAGGCATGCATCTACTGTGACTTATGGGCATCAATTGCAAACTCACAAGCTTCAGCGACTAGATAATGGTCCTGAGATTACCCAGGTTTTAAGTAATAATAATTTTTTAAAAAATTCTTTCTAACTGGTTTTAAGAAAAAGTCATGTTCCTGTGGTATTACTTACTGCCTTATTCTTTGCTGCCATCTATGCAACAATAAAGCAGTAAGTGTTTATTATATACTTTTTTTCACATCAGCACATAAAAGCAGCCAACCACTTTAAGAAAAATACGTTTGCCTTCCTATTTCCCCCCCTCTTCTTATTCATAGCTCATCCAGCTCCTGTAAGGGCATGCATTACTCACTTCACTTTCCTGAGACACCTCTTTTAAAGTAAAAAATAAGAGAAAAGGAAAGGCTAGGGTTGACTCTGTGAGACCCCTGTATTTATTCACACTTATTGTGCATGACTGTAGACTGGTAAATCATATTAGCAGCCCGTCTCCCCATCAAGCTGCTACTTGCTTTCCAGCCCTGGGAAGGTTCAACAAATCAACAGGAGCACGGAAAACAGAACATCAGTCTAATCTAGTGTTTAAGGTGAAGTTTTCAAACCCAATCTAAGAAGATCTTTAGAGCAAGCAACAAGCTGAAGGGCTCAGAAGGTGGTATTGACAATGAAAGAGTGTTGAAATATTGAGAAGCGCAGCACTTGTGCATTTTTAATAACAAGAGGGTCAACAAGGACACAGCTCCCTCAGTGCCAATAGTTGCCACACCAGGGCTATAAACGCTCCCAGTTCATCAGATTTCTTAAACAGTTCATCAGCTTTCTTAAACACCCTAAACCCCCTCAGCAGACCTTTAGTCTTAAATTAACAAACCAAAGCAATGAAAGAGGGTGCAGCCTGAATGGCCAGCATTGATCCCCAACGGGGCTCTGCGAGGCTACAGGCACTGAAAAACTCGCTCCATTGTCGGGAGGAATTGACAAACCTCCTCGCCTAAATAGTCCAGCTGAGGCGGGCTGGAGGCACGCAGCTGTAAAGGGCTCCCCTCGCCCCGCTCCCAGCGCTTACAATGCGCCAGGCATGAGCTCTTTGTCAAGCCCAGACTCTGCAATTTTCTAACAAGGATTAAAGTTGTTTCTCGGCAGGGACGGTGAAAAGCGATTTAGCAACATACCATGCTTTCTTCAGGCAAGTTAAAGAGAAGTAGTTAAGGAATTTCATTATTCTGTTGACCGGTGGAAATACAAAACAAATATATTAAATATCCACCATCTTTCTGGGTGCTGGAGCTACAACATTTGCAGAACGTTTCAATTAAATTTAACACTTATCGGCTGAAAGTAAGCACTTCAGATTTATTTTTGAAGTTTTATAAAAAGGTGCAGCTGTTTGCCACCTGGAAGGAGGCTCAATATGTACTAATACACAATGCTTTAGTCCTTCTAGGGCTGGTATCCCTAACGGCTGGGACACAAGACCCCGTCGAGTCTCTCTGTCTTGCCTGCTCTTGATAAACAGGCACTGTCAAAATGCTTTTTCTAATGAATATGGCAGGGGGAACAGCTTTTCTAGGAACTGCGTTTTATCTTCCTACTGAACCCTTCAGCGCACTATTGATCAGGAATTGAGTTGCTCAGACGACAACGGGATGTTTTTACTTCCGCCAGCTCTACTTTTCCTACCAGGAACAATAACAGAAAGTATTGTTCTCACTGAACAGATTGTACATCAAAGGCAGCACACGCTAAAATGCATAAGAAATACTATGAGCATACTCAATACTAAATGTTTAAAATGCCCAGTTTGTATTAAAAGGCAATACTGTTGCATTGTTTCAGGATTTTGGTAGATAGCACTAGTAGTGTGCCAAGGAACTTTTAGAACATTTAAAAAATATGTTAAATGTCGAAAGAATAAATAGGTTATTCCTTAAAAATGCAAACAGCAAAAGTTAGAAAAAAGTTCCTGATTTAAATTTCATAATTTATTTCCCTCTTTGTAAAACATGAATAATCATACTGACTTCTTTTGTTGAATGTTGATGACAATAAGGGAAACAAGTGTTACTTGTAGTGTCTTTGAAAACACTCTGAGGTTTAGAAGTTATAGCTTTTTTCAAATATAGGTAGAGACATCACCCACTGGAAAGCTGGAAAGCCCTGGTAACTCTTAAAAAAAAACAAACCTGGGGAAGAATTTTGCAACCCGTCGGCCACCACGATACATCAGAAGGTATGTTACATACAGGAACATCAAAATAAGAAATCAAGTCAGAAGATGTAATTAACATTAAAATACCTTTATATTTTTTGAGAAACGAAAAACTAAAAGCAACAACGAAGAAACTGCATAAGATGTTTATGCTTTCCCTCAGGTTTATGTAGCCTTTTGATTAAGAGAGCTTGAGAAATCTTTGAAGGCTTAGGCAACTGTAGGTAGACATAAACAGAAAAAGTTTCAACATGTAGAAATTTTGTTTGTACTCTCATCCTGGCCTATCAATTCTGACTCCTGACATGGGCAATTTATGAACTGGTTAAAATACCAATTTCTTCTAATGGAGGGAAACCAGAACTTGTTGACTAGTGCCACACTGCCCTCCCACCACTCCCTCCTGTATTTTCACTCCCCTCAGAGGAAAAATTATCTCCCCAGTGACTTTAATTTTCTAGATTGCACTCATCATAGGTGTGTAGCAGTTTGTGAGACACTTCCAGTCACATTTCCAATGAGAACAACTGTATCAGTGACCAGGAAAATGAAGGAACAGAAGCTGAGGAAACCTGAGAGAAGTGAAAGCTCTCATGCAAGAGCTTTTCCATCTCACTATCAGCTCCACATGGCTTCATGCTAACAGCCACTGCCCTTTTGTGACACATTATCCAACCCCACAAGAAAGTGGTTTCTCATTATACATGGCCTCACAGTGCTACAACATAAAATGTTGAGCTAGGCTTGACTCTGAGAACTCAAGTTTACAGTGCCACCCGTGAAAAAATATTCTCACCAAAATCCAGAATTTTGCCTTCATGGGAAGTCCATGAGAAGGTGATTTTCTTTTTTTTTTTTTTGTTTTGTGCATGTGTGTGTGTCTCAACATTATTTTTCTGAATCAACAGAGTATTTAATGTTATTGAGATGAGTTTCTACAGTAGAGACAGTAAGATTCAGTTGACAGAAATGGCTGGTTAGCTGTCCTCTGACTGCAGAAATAGAAATTATACCATCTCCAGATACAATAAAATTTTCAAGTACACTTGTAGCCTGGATATTCTTACAGCTACCCTAAGGCTTCTGGCTATCTGGTTTTTGCCAAGATAGTAATCATTCTGTTTAAGGCATCAAAGGAATTTTGTATTGTTTCTCTGAAACGTGAAAAATGTCTCCACCTTTTGATTCAAAGCACTGTTATGACCAGAAAAAAACTTTTATGTGGCATAAATTTCATAGCAAAACGAATATGGGGGAAACAGCTGACATTATGACTGTGCTGAGAGTTAAAATTGTATCTCCGTTTTATGGGCACTGATCGAGCACTACTTCACCTTTGCTTCCTGTATATTTTCTGTATCAGGACACATTAGTTTAAAAAACATTTTAAAAATACAAACCATAACCAATACAGATATTAAAACTGAAAGGGTAATTTAATGTACGTTAGCTTTTGTCCAATAATAGTACATATCCTTACTATGCAGCCAACAGATCTAGAAGGCTTGGAGGGCTTGCTTTTGCATTTTCTATAATGTTTACAAAGTTCAAGGAGAGAACTATTGGTTTTTGGGGGTCACCATGATGCCACCACATTTATTCCTTTTGCAATTTTTGTCTTTCGTAGGCATTTTCAATTAAGAAAACCTGAGAGAACTTAAGATTAAACTAAGCACGAGTGGAAAATCCATGGAGTCAGCAGGCAGTACAAGCAAATGAAGCCTTTTCCCTACACCAAAAATCAGATGTTTAAAAGCCCAATATCTGGAAGTTGCAAATGATTAAATCCATATTAAGTGTCATATGAAAAAACTATTTATCTCTGGTCCTCATTTTGTTGCAGTTCCTTCCCACATTCAAGAACCTGTCCAAAAGCCCCTGTTGCCATATCTCTCATTTCTGCCCTAATGTTCCCAGTCTCTGCATTCCCTTATGTGCTCCTACTTTGCACAGAGCCCCCGACACACACTTCTTCCATTCCACCAGTGTCTTACACTTCTAATACTCGGCAACACTTCTCAGGGCATGTTTCTGGAAATGTCTCAGGCTTTCAACCAGCTTCCATGTTTTGCTTCCTCCTCTAGGCCTGAAATGCTAAGTCAAGTTTTGAACTTTGGCTTGGGAATGTACAAAAACTTTCACAGCCTAAGCTACAGGTACCAGGAAAGGAGACGTGAGAAATAAACCACCTACTACCATCTGCTTCAACACTCATACTTCTTGTGATAAAGGGATCAGGACCAAGACATCTTTAGCCTGGTCATTTCAGATTACAAACTCTGTTTGGGTACAAACCACTTCCCCCCGCCCCCCTCCCCCCCAAAACCCACCTCCTTTTTTTGTGTGTGTGATTCTAGAGATTTATTAACATGCCTCTTGTGCCCTTCCTTGGCCAAAGAAGAAGGGTTTTCTTCCTTCCAGTGGGACTCTTCCTTGGGTCTCCTTCTGCCTTTTTTGTGCCATTACTCCAATGAACCTCTCAAGGAGGTCGAAAAACATTTTGTTTTTCCTAAGAATGACTAATTGATGAAACAAACACTTTAGTCTCTAGTTAGTCTCTTCCCTGACTGTTTGAATGAAGGATGCCTACCCAAATCTTGACAGAAAGACCCTATTCAGCAGGACTTATGATGACAAACAAGTGAACAGTTTCTGGATATTTTGGTGATACAAGGCAACAAATTAGGCAGGGTAGTTTTAGAAATCAGTAATGAGAAGAACATAGAGAACAGGGCTCATCTAAAACCGTATCAAGCACCTTTGAAAATTCTAGGTGAAAAGGATATTGTTCTGAAATAACAAAGAACATCCAACATACGAAAAGCTTATATTTTAGGAGGAAAGTACATTTTTCATATTTCAGGCTTCTAATTGGAAGCTGGCTAGCTGCTACAGAACTGCTGCCAAATCACAAATAAACATACAGTTTTAATACAAAATATACAGTACTCATCCCTCCCTGCACTGTATATTGGCTGCTAAACAGCAGTTTACAATATTTATGCTACTTTATAATGTTTGTGACCTTAGTTTTTTTCTGGCTTCTTCTCATATGGTAGACGCACTGGGAGACTGGAAGTTTGCAAAATCAGACATGCATAACTTCCTCCTTTATCTGGACATATGTCATGTTGCTGTTCTGATTTTAAACACTAGGTACTACCATAACACTCATGACCGTGAGAGACTAACAGCACAAACAGTTTCCCTACTCCACTCTGGGTACACGCTGCATCTGTGAGCAGTACTTCCATAGGTTATTCTTGTGCTAAAACTGTCAGGAGCAAACACTGTCAGTCTTGCTACACTGTGTGTTGTGTTGCAGTTTGAGTATATCTGCAAACATCCTCCTAGGCACAGAATGGGGAATATCACTTGAGTGACCTTGAAATGAAAGCCAGATTGGACCCTCAAAATAAACAAATGAACATTATGGAAAATAACAAAGTTGTTACTTGTTATACTAGCCTCTTGCTATCAGGCTGTAGTTTTACAAACATGAGCATAGTTTTATGAGCATAGCTGCACAAATGCTAAGCAGTCTTCCAAAGTGCATGTGCAACATTAGTAAGGTTAAAGGTCTAGGTTTGCTCTGCCTGTAAGGCATGCAACTGAGACACCTACACCTGCTTTTGCCCAGTCATCCAGGACTCCCTGGGGGCTCTCTGGAGTGAGGCATCCACAAACGGTGATTCAGGGAGGCTGTGAGCTGCAGCTCTCCCTTCAGGTGAGTATCCTTTTAATATCTCTACCTTGTATCAAAAGTGAGGTGGACCAAAGCTGGGTTAAAGTCTGTGTTGTAGCTTTTAGGTACTCACATTAGTAGCTCCTGTCCCAGAGCCTTCTATTTAGACTCCCTGGAGAATGAGGTCAAGTACATATTTTAATTAGAGTATTTAAAACATCCTGTGTTCCTCTGATTGAATATTTACAGGCAGCTCATTTCCTTCTACCTCAGTAATCTTCACTCATCATCCCTTTACTTTGTATGTAGTGACATATGACAGGGCTGGATGCAGCTGTGAAGTTGATAGGGAGTTGCACAGTGGTGTAGCCATCCCCTTCCTATACTGCATCGATTGGGCACCACACTGAGCAGCGCTAATGTGGAGCAGAGGTCCAGCCTCCTGCTTCCCTCTTTCTCTCCTCCCCTCATCTTTTTGGAGAAAGTGTCCTTGGACTGAGCAGGTGCCTGGTTTGCTCCTCTTCATCTCTGACCCTGTTGCTGGTGTGCATTCTTTCAGCTATGCAGATTTTACAGCTGTGCTGCCTATTTTTTTTTTGTTTGTTTTGAGGTGATTTTTTTTATTCATTATTTGTACTGTTTTTCTTGCACATTATGAACACTTTTAGTACAGTGTAAGTACAAAGGACAGTCAGTGCTGTGTAAATTAAGAAAATATACGATGAAACATTGGAAAATTATTTAAAAGAAATAATCTTTATAGAGGTCAACTCCTTTTCACATTTAAATCAGCATTAAAGCTTCAGTTCCCTGTGATCAAACAGGTTAAGAAATTCTTTCCACTGATGAATCACTAACTTTGTCAGAACACTCTGCAGCATCCTCACCTGGTACTATTTTGATTTACAACATAGCAACCTTTTTCTGTAACTCCAGATTCATTATAGTAAAACCAGATTATTCTTGTGCTTTCAGGCACTATTTTTCTTGCAATATGATTATCAATGTAGTTGTGTGTTTATTTGCAAACACTTATGCAGAGTTTTGCTTGATTTTCCTTTTCAAGCTAAGCTTGACCCAAATGAAATACAAGTATAAATATCAAACCCACAAGTAAGGTTTGAGAAACTACAAGGTTCTCCTGATGTTTATATGTGTGTGAATTACAGTACATCAAGAAATCAATATTCCCTAGATGGTGCTTGTGCCTGGCACTTCATGGTGAACAAACATTATATAAGACAATATAAATGGTACAATCCTTATTGATTTCTCTTGACTGTGTAGAATGTGAAAGCTGCAGCCACAGTTAACACTTACTGACAGACTCAACTAAAGTTTCAGTGCTATTTTATATTTTTGTAGTTTTCCATGCTCAATTGATTCTATTAAGTTGCTAGACACATTTCAAGCCATCTAGATAAGAAAAAAAAGCAGTGCCTGGAACGAGATGCTGCTACTTTGTGCCTAGCAGGATAAAAGGTTAAAGGACTAAATTGTGCCTGGATGTTGGAAGGAGTTCTCTTTTATTTGATAGAATTGTTATTGTTTTTAGTGAATGGATATTGTGAGTGATGGATAGGCGCATTTAACTAAAAGAAATGAACGAACTGTATAGACCAGAAACATCTATGGGGAAACTGTACTGGAAGCTCCTGATGTTATAGCCCCTCCCCAAACAAACAAGCAAAAACCCCTTGTAGTTCCACCCGACTGATAAAATTCCCATTGAAAAAAAATCAGACTGGCTTTAAAAACTTGAGCTTGGGTTTGGTCCCCTCCTCTCCCCCCCCCCCATTTGTTTTCCTTTTTTGACTCATGATGCACATTGTAAATTGCTTTTTTATAGTAAATTACACTTCCCCCCGAAAAAAAAAAAGAAAAAAGAAAAAAGTAAGCTTCTCGCACAAGTCAGGGAAATTAGAGAGCAGGACAGCATAAGAAATTCTGAATATCAGGATATGAGATTTATTGCCCTGAAAATTAAAAAAAACCCGTTTCCCTTTTCTACCCAATGAGCTCCTTTAGCAAGATATCAGAATATTTGTTTCATAGTTTCTTACTCCCCTGCCAGGAAGATTTAAATAATATGATTGAATTAGTGTGAAAGAGGTGGCAGACATCTATTCCACGAATACTAAATGCAGACTGAACTACAGGATACATAATGTCTTGAGAAAACCCTTTTTTAGATCTTTTTGGGCTGTTTGATACCCAACAAGATGTCAATTCAGAAATTAAAAATGGCATAAAAAATGAAGAACGTGGGGAAAAGTATCATAGCAAAAACATATCAAAACAAGCCATTGTGTTATGGTTTCTTCTAAAGAACACACTCTCAGCTACAGTGTAAAACAGTTTACAAAGTGCTGAATATTCTGATTCTGAAGCAGCAAACTCTGAAGCACATGCTTTACTTTAAGTGTGTTGTGGTCCTATTGATTTCAACAGTACTGAGCTTTCCTGGATTCATAGCAGCATAATCAGCACCCTCCAGGAGTGAGCACTCCTCAGCATATTCCAGAAAAAAAAAATAATCAAAGAAAACTTATATGCTATATGAAATCAGATGTGGGTTAGATTTTTCAGCTTTCAAATGAACCGTTGTTCTTTTATAGAGATTTCTATCTCAAAAACCAGGGCAAATCTACTTGAAAACACCACGAATAATATAGTGAACTTTGAAAAGACTCTGAACAGTAAATTTGCAAGATGTTGCTTCCATCTTGAAGAAGAGTTTCATATATTTGAGCATGTTAATATAATTCACTTTTTCAGTCCACATTTGGTGACACCCTACATTTTTCTCTATTTTTTTTTCTTTTACCAATAAAAGACAGGAAAAACTGTTTTAAAATGACAAGTATGTCTTTAGATCAAGAGAAAACTGCAGAGTGGTTCTCATATCAAGAGCTTTCTATTTTCCCTATAAAATATTAGATATAATTAAAGGTGAGTTAAGACTTTGGCGAAATCTAAAGAGCATCGGCAAATCTGAGCACTGCTCAGCTTTTCAATTGCTTTTCTACTTCTCAGTTCCTTTAAATGGTTTTCTATGGCAGGAACATTTTTCTTAATTAGTCACAGCTAATTAGTGTTCTGGCATAGACAAGTAATCAGAAATGTCAGAGCTGCAAGGCTACATCTCCCTAATCCTTTGATAATAATTTAGCCTCCTGGGAGGGCCTCAAGCTGCGGTAAGTAGTGGCTGACAATAAGGCAAAATTAGGTGGGCAGCAGACCATTAGGATAGAAAAATAAAAAGCACTACCAAATCCTGCTGAGCACCATCAGGCAACTAACTACACTGCCAGATGAGGTGCCTGTTTAAGCTTGTGTTGTTAATTAGCTGATTTTACCAGACCTGCCACATATGTCCAGGTGCATCATGCAAAGATGTGTATTTCTGGGTTTGCACCAAAGGACAATTTTGCACTGTGATCAAATTTCAAGAATCTGAGAAAGAAGCCCACATATTTCTTGAAGATTATTCTGAGTTATCAAAGAAATAAGATCAACAAGCTACAATCCATTTTTGTTGAGTCTCTTTTAAGTAATTAGGCACGGTCCTCTCACGTTTCTCAGAGGGTTAACACAAACACAGCTTTTGATTCAAATGTGGCCTTTAACCAGTCCTACCTAGCCTCAGCTTGCTGAAGTTGCCTTGGCATATAATCTAGATCAAAAAGTAGACCTTTTTTCAAATCACACACTTGCAAATAATTACATAGCAATGAAAGTGAAGATTACTTATTAAAGTGACAGGAAGCAATTTGAGAATGAGGAAAAAAAAATCAGAATTGAAGTTTTATAGAAAAACATTGTTGAATATTAAATACTACACTATGGTGCCTTTGAGGTAGACATGGACAGCACAAGGAGTTGGTGCTACAGAAAACTCACGGTTGGTAACACCAACTGAAGATTAACTCACTCGACAGGGAGAAGCATTTGCACATTTTTAACACATTTTTTGTAAAATGTCAGAAAACGTATAGAAATGATGCAATTGAATAAAGCATTTGCTAAAAATGTACTTGTAGATATGATAGCAAACACATTAATCAGATGAGTACTTCATATCTCTATTTAGGCATAGGATGAAGTACACGACATAATATTATTTGGAGAATAATTACTACCTCAAATAAACTCAAGTACATCATTGAACTTAAGTCTTCCATCCCTGCTACTAATGGAAAAGGAAAATAACGGTTGTGATATGGGAATACTACTAGCATTTAATTCACATTCTAGACAAAATACAAGCATTTTTTTGACAGAAAAAGAATATCGCATTACATCTGAACTTTTGAAATACAAAAGCCAAAAGCAGCTACATAAATCTGGAGTGCTTAAGCATTTATACTCCTCATAAAGATGTTTAGTCTTTCTGCGCTTCAAAGAAAGTTGTTTCTTGCCATTACATCTCCTACACTGCTTACTGAGTCGTTACCCTGCACGAGGTCACAACCCCGAGGACACTCACGTACATGAGCAGTCCCTCTGAAGCCAACAGGACTACTCAGTCACACCATGCCCATTTAACACCCCTAAGAGATGGACGATCAGTCCATCAACATCTTCTAACAAGTACAAGATAATGTAGGGACCCGTTTGCCAATGCTGACCTTTCCAGGATGTGTGCTATGATTACTTTATGTGTTTATGGTACACCTGTGCACAGGTTTCTCAGAAATTAGAGCCTAAAATAATTGGGAAACCTTTAAGTTTATCAACAGTAAAACACTAATGTGTTAAAACTGCTGCCTTAAACCATTCTTTATTTCTCAAAGCAGCAATCAATTATTCCATAAAGATTTCATTGCATATATAATCTTAAAATTCAAAGTGTACATGTGTTTTCGCTCTAAAGTTTTTCACAACAGATCCAATACAAATATAACATGTAAGGTAATGACCTTAGTGGCAAATAAACCAAAAAGGGTTTGAAGGGACAATGCCTGAAATTAAATTTTTGTGTGTTCAGACAAGAACACCTGTATTTCACATGCAGTTAACTGGTACAAGAAAGTGAGAATCTATCCAAGTGGCACTTTGGAACTTTACTACAGAAAGTAAGTATCGCATTGATGTTTTACACAGTGTTTTATGCAAAATGACTCATCTTTTAAAATCTGAGGTTTGTTAGCAAAATCCAATTTTGTTTTAAATGAAACAATTTTTAATTTACAAGTCTAATTTCATTTAAAATGCTCAGGATTAAGATGATTTATTAGTCCCATCTTAAAAATTCAGGTAGAAATATTATTCTAAGTCTAGTCAGTGATGATAACCTGGCATGTTTAGGGATACATCACTGCTTTTATTGAGGTTAATGGTAAAACTCTCATTGATATTGATAGTGTAGAACCAGACACCCAAAAGAATTTCATAGTTGAATATTTTTTACATCTGTAATTTTGTGATCAGATACACAGCACTGTTCTTTGATAGGCTGCACAAATATTCTTATATCATCCATCAAGCAGATTATAAATAAGATGGGTCTTAATAATAATTAGTAATAGCTTAGATTTACTCTAGGTTTGTGTAATTCTATTTAAATATTTCATTTTCTCATTCACCAACTGCTACTTTTGCAGCCTTTTCTAAAAATGAGTATTTTTCATGCACTGGTTAAAAAAAAAAGAAATTAAAGTGCAACTTTGTTTCTAAAACATTTTACTTAACATTATTTTAAAAACCGAGTTATCCATTTAAGTGATTAAACTTTTAAAAAATTTCAGTGGGTGGTGCTTTTAATCATAATTAAAAATTGTAATCATTAAACAAACACTGTAGTGCCTGTTTTCATGATTTAGTTGTTATACATTGAATCTACCTGAGTCACTGTGGCATTAACGGTAGAAAAGGTTGTTTTATTTGAGTTTATTACAGAAACCTGTCCCAATGTAACTTCATTGTCTTAGTTTACTTCAGTGGAGTATGAGATTGGAAGGAATCACATGGACTATTCATTGAATTAAGCCTATGGAAATCATGAACATGGAGCAGACATTTAGCCCAGAGCTACTACAGACCATCCACATGTACAACACATTACAAAAACTTTTTAGCACTCTAAGATCTGAAGTATTACAAACAAACAAGCAAGCAAGCAAAACCCCACAACTATAAGCTTCCACAGCTTGAGAGCAGGAGAGAAATGTTCTGAGTTCCTGCAACAGGAAGGAATGACAGGTAAAATTCCCAACTGATGTAAGGAAGAAGACCACATCCCACACCACAAAGGAAGTCAAAAAGTCCCAATTATCTCTGACAAACTGACCAAGCAAAAAACTCTGTAACTCCAAACCTGGTGGTTAAATTTGAGAACAAGATGATGGCACACTGGCCTTGTAAAGACCAGTGTTGCCAGGAACACCGAACCATATTGTTCTGCGTGCTGTCTATACCCCTTCCAGAGGAGGTGAAGAACGAAATGCACCCAGAAGCCAAGTTATTCAGAGAAAAGGAGGGGAAAAATGCCCATCTTGGTTCTGCTGCATGATCAGAAGAGGAACTGAAGCACAGCATGATTTAAATAGTTTAAAAATGGCAAAGAAAAAACTAACAGCCCAGTCTTCTTGCAAATTCCCCTGGAGATTTGAGCCTCTCTCATATGTAAGGATTCATGTCTAAAGCTTAAATTCCATTCTCCTGATTTTTCACATTTTCTATAGCATGGCAGTGCTTTTCCAGGCTTATCAAGCACCACCATAAAACAATGCACATTTTCCATTTTCTCCCTAGTTTGAGACTTGTAAGATAGAAAATTTTCCGACTTCTAGCATTAACCACTAGCATACATTTCTACTTGTATCAATACTATTCTTCAATATAAATGATCCTCTCTGATGTGCACATTACTTTGTGCGATAGACATCCTGTTCTCTTGGTCACTGTAATAGCTGTCAGTGTATTGCAGCCCTGAATCAAGTCAATGAAATCCATGTGTAAATAGTTTGTAAGTACACATTTTGTTTTGATTAAAATAGTGTCTGAGGCTTGTATTTATAATTATCACTTCTAGTATACAGAAGAGTCTGGTTTGTTTTGTTTTTTGTTTTTTTGTTTTTTTTTTTTCCTGAGGTGTTTCCCCTGGCTGAAACACAGACATGCACTTTTCCAAATTTGTTTGGCTGATGATTTCTTATCGGATAGAAATACAATGAATTTTAACGGGAAATCAACAGTGATCTACAACTGTAGCCAGTTCAATGGCTTGAAGTATATTTACATAAAAACTTGAACATATTTTATTATTTCTGTTGAAATATGAGTTGATAGAATTGAATTTATAAACAGTATATTTATATATATTTATTATATATTATATTATATATAATATATATTATATATATAATATATATTATATTATATATTATTATATATATTTATATATAATTTATAAACAGTACCTAGGTTTTGTTACTAATTTAAATCACTAATTTAAAAACCCCTTCCAAAAATCATGGGCAAAATCTTGCACACTCATTCTGTTCTAAGCCTGAATTATCTCAGGAAAGGTGAGTTAACACAGTGACATACCTTTATTTTAAATTTCTGCAAACTATGAACTTAAATATTTGTTAGTGCATTTATCTGATTCTGTCCAATTGCTTACGTCTCACAGAATCACAGAATAGCCTTGGTTGGAAGAGACCTCAAAGATCATCAGTCTCTTAGTCTGATGTCAAGTAGAAATGTGAGACCACCACATATGAAGAAAAATAAAGATAAAAATAGATATTTGATACACAGAATACTTGTCATGTACACCTTTTTTTTTCTCCTTACAGCTAACAAGCATTGGCCATGACAGCATACAATGCATACTACAGAGTAAAGGGGGACAGGAATGGTTTTGCGTCTCAAAGGCAAGTGCAATGTCATGGCTTGCATCCTTACAGGAGATCTTTTCTTGTGCTGAAAAGCTTGATTGCCAAAATAAAACTTGGAAGAGGCCCTTGACCCAGGCTAACCCGGCTGTACTAGGCTCTGTTAGTGCTAGCTGGCCTAACGCAAAATCACCCCAGGAACTGTGCTGATGACTTAACAGTACAGATCATCACCTGCTAGTTCTCAGGCCTGTGCCCAGTTTACTGTTTGGTTCAATCCTACTAGATCAGCAAAGTCAATGTGGTCTCTCCAGTGAGAGTTAGACTTGGCCTTAAGCACATGATTTTATTAACATTTAGAAAATTACAACATAAGCAAAAATAACCCCAAAGAAAAACAAAAAATAGAATCTTGAAAACGAAACATATGCTTGCACATTCAGTGCAAAAGCAAACTGAAGCAGAAGTTGCTAATATGATTTTAGTAGTTGGTGAAGGTGCCAGCTGGATGGATGATAATTTTTCTACCCCTGCAGGGCATCAAAGCTTTTATAAAATCATTCTTTTCACACATATTAGCACTTAGCTTATTAAAACAGATGATACTTCTTTTTGTAAAGCTGCCTGGGAGTGTCTGGAAATATAAAATCTGAGAGGTAAGTCTTATTTTGACCACTCAGTCAAACAACAAACACTGACATGACATACCATGGCTGAGAGTCTATGTTACAGGACCTTCTGTGACTGCCACAACTGTAGTGTCACAGTAAAGGCTGTGAATTGCTGTTATGAAAACATTTGCTGTAACTTGCATAATTAAATGAAACTGCCAGCAAAGCTTTCTAAAATACTTAGGAGATGACATACAAATAAATACATTTCAAAGTCTGTATTATGTTCCAGAATGTGTTTTGTAATAAACTGCATTGCACAGTACCAGAAGTGACTTCTTTCTCTGTTCAAATTCCTGCATAATTACAAGTGTCTGACGTCATTGTCATGTAAGTAGATCCAAGTCTATAAGAAAACAACTTTTATTTTAGACATCTTTTACATCTGTAGTGCTTTGGATTTAAACAGAAGGTACAATTTCAGCTGCCTACAGCTTCTCCCTCAGACGACTCGGAAAGGGACACACTAGACATAAATTAGTGGTCAGAACTTGAATGAGCAGAAATATGCCTAAGGGTGTTGCTAGGTGCCTTAGGGGAGTGCCTTGTACAAGGAAAATTTTGGTAGAGCAGGTAACAAAAAGAGGAGGAAGAAAATTCCTGGTTT
This sequence comes from Podargus strigoides, assembly GCA_028020825.1. Lineage (NCBI taxonomy): Eukaryota > Metazoa > Chordata > Aves > Caprimulgiformes > Podargidae > Podargus > Podargus strigoides. The sequence continues at coordinate 146,078,475 of CM051663.1, forward strand.
TGTTCTGGTGTTGAACAAAATTCCTCCTGTTTTTTCTAACAAAAAAGAGGAGAAATCAGGGCAAAGGAATGAGTGGAGACAGGCTGCGGAAGCCAGTATTAAAGCTAAGGGAAATTATGGTGAAGATACAGGCTGGCTAGCAATGCATGGGCCTTGAGGATGAAGAAGTAGGTTACTCTGAACTTGCAGAAGTGGGATTAGAATTTTGAAAACAAATTCAACAATTCAATAAGTGTTTGGTCAGCTTCAAGAAATTATAAGTCTTAAACTAAAAATCCATGAACCAAAATTCTAAAAGTCATTCCATGAAAGTACCAGTCAAACAGCCAGATGTACCTGGCTTAACTGGCCTCTTTCTGCATATGAGCAAGTAGTGATATGTATAAGTTCTTTATTTAGTGAAATTAGATCTGCAATTGAGTCCACAAAGCACACCAATCCAATTCTCTCCATTAACACATTCAAATTAAAAGATGGAATCAAATTGAACTACTCACAGTGGACAAATGGCTATTTCAAATAATAATCTTCTACCAATTTTATTTATGCCTTTTAGCACTTAAAAGCTTCATGCAGAAAATGTTTAAAGAAAGGTCACCCTTGACAGCTGAAGATGGTAAACAAAAAGGAAAAGAAAAAATGATCAACAGGAAAAAACGTCTGAATGGCTTTTTGAATACCATCAAAATGCAGTTTATCCCTTCTGATGTGGTAGTGATAACAGCAAGCTTTGCAAGGGTAGTTACTTACATCAAATAACTTCTCTATGTACATTTCCTCATTGACTTTTTCTCGAAGTATATCCTGGTTTTGTCGAACAAACATAATGTAGGTATCTGCTAGATCCATCCCTGGTTTCTGTGGAGACATAAAGTGAGGGGAGAAAGCAGTGCGAAGGGAAAGAGATAGACCACTCAACAATTGAGACTTATAAGAAGTTAAACATAATGAAAACTGAGATTATGTTACAATGTTCACACATGTATAAACTGTATTTACTACATCTGCTGTGAATTCTGGGTTAGTTACCAAGTTCAGGAGGGTTCAATATTAATAAAGTTCTCAGTATTATAATTTACAGATGATTTGAGTCATAAATCTACACTGCCATATGTAATGGAATAAAGTTGTGGCTCTGGTAATGTCAATATCAAACTTGGACATTTTCCCCATTTTTGTTAGTGAGGCTGTCATAGCTACTCCACCCTCAAGGTCCAGATCCTACTATCACACACAGAAAATGGTTAAAAAAAAGCATTGAGTTCCTTTTGCATTGCCTCAGATTTGTTGCGATATGCTTCCAATGTACAGCTGAATTTTGTGTTAGAGGTTAGCTTCTACTAATCCCAGTTCAAGCATCTCCCTGACAGCAATGGCTTAAAAAGGTTGGTGTAAGAGTAGACCTGTACCCCTACTTTTCTGAAACTGTTGCACTGGCACGATCAGCTTGGAGGACAACTAGGGAAGGAGCAAGGGCTGAAATGTTTCCCTTCTTGTACCAATCTATGTTCTGTGTGAATAGCAGAGTAGGCATAATTTTCATCTCACACTCCCAGACATGGGACCGGCTCGTGTGTGTCGTGTCCATGTGATAACTATGTCAGATCAGCCAGAGTGGTCGCTCAGACTGCTCTCTCCTGCCCAACTGGACTTATATACCTCTGTAGCAACAAAATGTTGTTCAACACTAAAGCCCCTAACAGCCTGTAACATCCCCTTTTCCTGGCAGTGTATGCAAAGATGGTCCCAAGTTCACCATTCTCTAACAGGAACCAAGAATGAAGATAAACATTTTGGAAAGTCTTGTGTAAATGCCCTCTGTGTGAGCAAGTTTGTAAAGGTATCACTTGCTCCCAAATAACAGTTCAGTTTAAAAGTTCATGGCATGCAAAAAAAGGATATATTTTATAATACTTTACAGTAAGCCTTAGCACAAAGCTATTCAGAATTGGCTAAGACTGTACAGAATAATTAACAGGTCTAAGGAAGGACGAAAGCAGCTATACCCAGTCCTTTAATTCCCAGATATAAGTCATCTCTATTTTTCAGAAGCTGTTACTGTCTGAAAACAGCATATGTACAAACGTGTAAGAGTAAAATATTTACATCTTTTAAAGGATTGTATGCATAAACTTGCTCATAGAGTTACAATACTTACATAGAATTTTATATTAATGCTTCCTTTCAAGTCTACAAGTGGATAACTTAATTTTTCTCATTCCTTATCTTGTGTGTAATATATTATAATATTCACAAACAGGTCTGAGCACAGGAGGGAAGAAAAGGTGCAACATGCCCAAACTAATACCTGTCCAGAAACTGCCACCACAACAATAGGATGAGAGCATTCTCCCTTCAAAATTGCAGTGAATGTAATCTGGATTATGAGTTAGATCTCTTTTTTCCTGAACCTACCATAGACATATATAGAAATATGATCCAAAATAAGATGATTTTATCTTTGCATATGTGTACGTGCATCAATGGCCGTTTAATTTCTTAAAAGTAACAGTTACATGTGGAATGATGGCCTGGTTTAACACTCCCAGCATCTCCAAAACTCACATTGAAAAACTAAAATGTCTCCTGCGTGTTTAGATTGCCCATTCCAGAGGCAAAGCTCATTTCAAAAACTTATCACATACATAGATGCCTACGTTAAACTCTTAAGAGGAAAGTAGGACCATTTATATTTACATCTGAGTTACACACCTTGACCCTAAGCATAGAAATAAAAATGTAAGATTACAATAGATAAAAGCCTCATGTTGTTTTTAAGTTAAACTAAATCAGAAAGTGATTTAGGAGATTAAAAACAGAAAACTCTTTATATTCCTTTAGTACACTCATTTGTGATGGTAGAAAAGAATACAACCAGCATTGAAGCCTTATGGACTTTCTAAAACTTGATAGGCAATTTATAGGAATTGGACCAGTTTTAACTCGGAGAGATAATGGGAAATATTTTGAAATATTGGGGGGTGGGTGAAGGAGACAATCTAGCAAATGAAAGGCTGATTATAGTTCCTGGAGATATATAATAAATGTAAAAATGAATCTGAATGCTAAAACCTAATGGTTCTCTGATTCATGCAATTTTTTCTTTTACTAATTTCAGTAAAAAATTTCATCTTCTAGACAGCCAAAGCTAGAAAAATAACATTTCCCATCAGCGTTAACTCTCCCCTTATCTTTGAGATGTTTACGTAGTCTTGAAGCTGTGACATATGGGAATTTCACACCTAGTGAAGATATTTTCATGAAGCTTGTGGCACAGGAGTGTAATAATTAAAAGAATATACACAAGTAAGAGTAACTGCAACAGCTGGTGACATTTACCAACTGGAATTACAGTTCTTTAAAACACTTCATCCTTCTTTAACGTGTGCAGGATAATTATCTTTGAAATTGCTGTGGAAAAAAAAAATTAATTTTCCTTTTAAACAGTGTCTGCCTACAGTAGAAATATGTCTGGGTACGGGAGTTATCAATACTCCAACAGTACGACTCTCTGTTTTAAAAACTCACCCAAATCATTGCAAGCTAACCATCTCTGCTTATGGTGGGCAAAACACACATTGAACACTGAATGAACCAATAGCATACCAAATACTTCACTCTCTCTCCATATTGCATGCATTGAGTTTATTTGTTTTCTCTAAACACACGAAAGAAGAAAGCTATTATAAGCATCAAAACAGGCTTAGTGCTGTATATTCCATGTTTTAACTTTTTTTTAAAATAGCAATTATGTATTTGATGGGAACCTCTGATTACATGAACCTATCATTCCTCTACTATTTTGGATTATTAAACTTCAGAAAAAAACTAGGCTAACACAGAATAAAAAAAACCCAAGTAAGCAATTGGATGTACCCTAAAAGAAAAACTAATACAAACTGAAGCATATTTTAAGTAACTGCCACGGGAGTATTTCATTACTAACATCAGAAAGAATTATGTAACTCAAGTTTCCACTTCTACACCCAAAATAAAAAATTCCTCTCCTCTGAATCTCTGCCAGAACATCTGTTGAAGTTAATGGGAAAGAGTTATTTGCACATCTTTGGGAGAAGAATTTAACCTGGTATGTTTATCAGGATAAGTATAAAAAAAAAGCATTCAGTCTGAGAACTTCCCCAAGTAAAACTGTGTTTTTATATGATAGATAAAAAGTTATTGTAGGTTTGTTTTATTCAGAACAGCAGACAAGATGTTTTGCCTATCTGAAAATGAAAGAGAACCAAACAAAGAGATGAATGGAGAAACTGGAAACACAAAGACATCAAATAAAATACCAGGAAATGAAGAGTTGTAAATAGGGTTACTTTGTCACTGGTTACACAACTAACTGAATACACTGGCGAGTGAATGAGCTTAAACAAGGGTGTAGGCTTCAGCACATTCTTTTTTAGGGTTAATCACTAGTTAACCTGGCAAGATGAACATGCTGTTTGGGAAAAAAAAATAAATCCTTGTTAATTATATACTGCAAGTGCTCTTACTTCCTGCTGCTGCACCTAATCCCACAGGTGCAAGTTGTCTCTGACTATTCACTGGTAGGTGGGTCCAGATCGACAGGCACTTTTTCATAGCAACAAATTCAGATAAAGAAGAAATGTCTTAACTTTCCCCCTTTAAACAGGAAAACACTATCATAGTGTCAATTTAATAAGGAGGCGAATTCTATAACACATGATTCCAGTTTCTAAGAGGATGTAGAAGCTGTATTATGACTGACACACATAGCTTCCACTGTCAAAATCTGCCTGAGGCACTTAGTCAAAAGTAATGCCACATTGCCTAGATTTCCAGGCATTCAAATATTTTGCCACTGAAAGTTCTGCAACAAGCTTAACACTGCCATGAATACTAGGCTTTCCCTACAGGAGGGATACTCCTAAGCTTCTGCACAGCTTTCTGCAATGCAAGTTTGTCACAAATCTCAGTAAAGCCTGTGTACATTTGCAAATACTTGAGTTATGTTTATTCTTACTTTGGCATTTGTCACAGAATATTTCTTAGCATCAGAGAGTATTAAACAAACTTGTATTCTTGTTACCAATAAAAAAACCTCTCTAGTTTTACCTAGTTGTTATCCTGTCAAAGCATTCATTTTTCAAAGATAAGAACAGATGTCAGAGACTGACTATATAATAACAAACTTCATCCCATTTTGTGCTTTCTTTCCTCTCCACCCCCTTCCTCTCCCCTGCATCCTGGAGGGAGATGTTTCAACTACAGTGTGAATATAACAATGAAATGAAAAGGAGTTATGAGCTGGAGGGGGCTTTTGTGAGAAACACAGGAGCTCCTTATTCAGCGCCCACCACCAAATGAAATAGCATGTTGGAAAATTGCACTGCCTGAAAATCCCCCTCTAAAAACTGCAAGACTCATCACTTGGGCTTTGGAATGACAGAATTAAAATATCACTGCAATATTTTTGGAATAGAAACTACCTGTGCTCATGACAAGATCATTCCATTTCTTACAAAATACGTAAGTCAGGCAGGAAGATGCATCATTTGTATAATTGGTCTATGACAAAGGTAATATTTTTGTCTCACATAGTTACAAAAAACCAATATTTTGTTTAAATGAGAAAATACAAGGATTTTTCTCTGGCTCTAATACAACTTCTTTTAGGTGAAAGAGCAACCTTGGCACAAGATAAACATGTGTATTTTGAGAACCGTCATGCAGAACTTAAGCTGTGATTCTGCAAGCATTTATGCAAACACTTTCACAGTTTCATTGCATTCACGGGGCAATACAGGCATGCAAGTGTTTGCACCAGGATCTTGATTCTATAGTGCAAAAAGTCTTCAAAACGCTGCAGTTACTATGACAAAATCAGGTATTAAAATATGTTTGGTTTTTTTCCCCCAAAAATAACTAAGTTATTTTAACTTTCCTCTACTCATTAGCAGTCATCCTTCTGATCTCCATTTAAGAAGTATCTCAAAACCACTGCTGACTTAAAACAGATGATGCAGGGCTTTCCCTGCAATTCTGCAACAGTTGTTTTTATGCATCTGAAAACAGAGGGGCCAGTTCCCAAGTTGGGGTATACAGAGGAGGAGGAGGAGGAAGACAGGAGAAGCCCTGAGCATGAGGATAATGAGTGCTCTGTGCTCTTTATTTTTAAACAGAGGTCTCCAAGTAAATGCTGCTTAAAAATGAATGGCACAGTATGTCTACACCTGAATAAACACTGATATCTCAGAAAACATCATTTGCTTCCTAAAACCAGCTAAAAGAGGCCATGCAATACAACTGTGATACTTGGAAATGGAGGTATCTGGAAGGTCCCAATGCATATCTGCCTGGCAGGAGGCAGAGTTCCTACTTTGGCCTCTACAGGACCCTGTAAGTCAAATGCTGGCACATGTGTAAGGCCCCTTTTCATACCTTTGATCCCCACATAAAGGCAAGAGCGGAGCAAGAGGCCTGGCATTGTGTGAGCTGTGCACTGCTGTCAGCCTGGGGTCCTTCAAATGGCCTCTCTGCACTTGGTATGACAGGTGGCCTATATGAAGTGAGGGAGGATTAGGTTCCTTCTGTGCCCTCTACATGACTGGCATAGATTACTGGCTCCTACAAAGGGATTTAAACATACCTTGCTGAACAAAAAGCAGTATATAAATATGCATGTAACTGGATGCTCAATTTGTATGAGTGCTCTGGTTATATTTGTAAATGAGGCAAATGTGTGTAGAAAGGACTATCTAGAGACACAACTATTTGTATGTAAAACTGACTTACATGATGAGGAACTGAACACAATGAAATTACCTACATGATTGAGGAATAATAATAATTTGAGATTAACAACACACATTTTTTGCCCTTAGTTCTACTGCATTCTTTCCCTATTCTCATTAACTGGTTTTGTGAACAGAACTTTAAAAAAAAAAAAGAAAAATATTACACAGGTTGTACTTCTACATCTCCTAAGGACTCTTTGGGTTTCAACAGAAACTAACAAAGAGTTATAGTGGATTTGACTGAATTGTTTTTTAAAAAAACTGTAACCTAAATCAGCTCCTGCATTCCCAAACATCAAAACATTCTCATTAACAAGAGAACAAATTGCATCCTTGACGTCCTACTTATATTTGCAATGTTTGTGTTATTTTCCTCTGAACATTTGGTTTCTTTCACATGCACAGCAGCCACAAGTTAGAATCATAGAATCATTTTGGTTGGAAAAGACCTTTAAGATCATCAAGTCTAACAATTAAGCTAGCACTGCAAGTCCACCACTAAACCATGTCCCTAATGGTGTACTGTGACAATTATCAACAAAAAGAGCATAATGGCAATGAGATTTTTTCGTTATTATTTTTACGAAATCATAAGCCTTCATTGTTGTTACTCTTCTTACTCTGGGTTATTTTGCACTGTTCCTAGTATTTCTGTTGGTGTTTCAATTACCAAAACATACACAGTGTCCATATAGCCCTATACACAATGGCTGGGGAAAGTGATGAGAGCTCCTTATGACTTCATATGTCCCAATTCATAAAGGGCATTCTGAAAAATGGAGGTTTACATTCAATGTCTTCTTAAAAAGGATAAGAAAAAAGAGATTAATTTTTTTTTTTTTTTTTTGGATGGAGTTATTCATCATTCTCTGTCAAGATTAACAAATAGAGGGGTAGATGGCAATATTTTTATAAACATATCTGCCAAACGAACTACAAGTCTGTGTCTGCATTTCCCACCGTGGCCCTGAGAAGTTGAGGGATGCCTTCTGGTGAGTGTGCATCTTTGTGCCTAACTACTTAATTTCTAAATCCCCTCTCAATATTAACAGAATTAACCTTTTCCTCAAAATGGCCAAGAATCATCCAAGAATGTCCTCCTTTGAGTCCTTTATTATTTCTATTTTTATTTACCTTTTAACTTTTTTTATCCCCTTTACCTCTCTAAAACATTCTGCTCAGTACAACCTTCATTTTCTTCTAATATCTCTTTTGTTTAGTTAGTGTCTTCTTATTTCACTATAAACCAGCATATTTTCTCCTCTTTGACAAATATTGAGCCCGGTAATCAAAGAAAAAACCTGTTGAATTCACACACTCAAAAAACTCCAAAGGTTTTTTGCACCCCCCAACCTCCTTCTCCCCCAGATCCACCAAGTGATCAACATCTCTGTTTCAGGGACCCCAAGGACAGTGCTAAGGTGACCCAGTGAGATCCTGGAATGCAGGTGAGACCTCGGGGCAGAAGGCGGTCATTTAACAAAGTGCAATTTTGCACATATTTGAACCTGTATCAAAAGAATGGGCCTACTGTGGTCACCTTTAAGTCACTTCCATATATGCAGCTATATGGCAAGGAGGGACAAGAAGAGATTTTAAACCATATCAGTTCAAAGTACAGCCACATGAGGCATTTAATTAGCTTCAGTGCAGGCTTGCTAGGTTACCATCACATGATCGAGACCTCAGTGTAAATTCCTCACCCTGTGCTGCTCCCCTCTCCACTTCTCAGTTCAGCTGTGAGCCCAGGAGCTGACCTTGTAACATGATGACTTACAGCCTCCTTTTGCAGTTGGCATTTTTAACTTCCACAAGCAGTGATTTTAGACCCTATTCAGAGCGGACACTCGCTGTCAGCTGTGACAGTAATGGCTCTTCCTGGCCTCAACTGCATCTTCACAAACCCAGGAAGAATGTGAACAAGCAAAACCAAACTCCAGCCTAGCAAACTCCTTCAACCCAGGAAAAATGCCCTCCAGAATCTGGAAAACGTTTGCTTGGTCAGATCCACAGCCTCCGTGAAGTACAGTTTCTACCTGTATTGAACAGCTGCAGTGCTACAGTCCAGTTCACATCTTGGGTTGTGGGAAAGGTGTGTGTGGGACAGCTGAAAAGCAAAGGGGCTGTAAAAATGCATGGATTCTGGTAGCCCATCTATAACCTGGTTGTCTCTTCAGGCCAAGCAACACCATTCCAGTGGATATGAGAAAGGCAACTGGGCTCCAGCAACCACCTTGCTGCTCCACCTTCCCCACTGTGCATCCCTGTGTGACCTGACTCACAATATTCCTCTGACCTTGTGGCAAAGGTATTTTTTGGTCCCATCCTTATTGTTAACTTCAATGGCAACATATCCAGGCCAATAGAAAAAGACTTTGACATCTCATTCTTACAGATACTCTATGTAATTTGGAGAGTTTTTCACGTTACCTGAAAGAAGTAAAAGAATTTCTAGTTTGTTAAGTAATTTTTTCTTTAGGCTTTTGAGTCTTAAGTGCCTCAGCAAAGACCTTTGAGGGCAGCTACACAGCACAATGTATAAACAAGAGGTATTCTAAAATAACTGGACTTGATATGAGGTCATTCCTTTGAATGCAAGATTAGGCTTTTTTTTTCTTTTTTATAAAACGCAGGAGCATTTATATAATTCAACAAAAAGTTCACATATAACCAAATAAGAAAAAAATTCTGAAAACATCAGAAATGTTACAATTTTTTATCTTATGAATAAAACAAATATAAAGACATCGGAAGAACAAATTCCAGAAACAGAGATTTTTCCTTTCATTTAGTGTGCATAAATTAAAAAAAAAAACAAACTAATTTAAGCTTGCGAGTATTATAGCTTTAAGAACAGAATTGCTGAAAGGATTTCTAGCCAACATACAGTCAAGCATGTCCGGCATTCTTCTATATTTGTAATTTTATTTCTTGTAAGGTAATTAACAAAATAATTAATGTTTTTTGCTGTGCTTGGAAAATAAGATTGTTTTAGAATAATACTAAAAAAGGATGAAAACACAGACTTATGAGAGAACAAAGGATATTTACTGACAATGACAATATTAGATAAATTTTTCCTTGCGTTTTTAAAGAAAAGATTCTATACTGTGATAATCTAATAAAATATTCAAATAGCTGAATTTCGATTTTATGTATAAAAGAGCTCCAACAGCTACTCTTTTTAGTTTTGACTTATACCACACAAACATTGCATAAGCAATGGTAAATCAAACAGAGATTTAGCAAGCGAGGGATTAAATAAGCAAGATTGGGTCCTGATGTACGAAATTACTAAATAATGGATATGCTTTTATTTGTTGCTTATCCTGTACATTTGAACAATTTAGCCAAATGATGGAAAGACTCCTACAAAAGAGTATGTAAGTTACAATGCTCGCTCCTCCACAACTGAAAAAGTGCATTGAGAATAACCTTTCTAAGCTTTGCTTTGAGAGTTACTTGTTGCTTAAGGGAAATAAAATGCCCTCTGAGGGTTGTAGTGGCTGTTTAAATACTCTATGTAAAGCTGTAATGAATCTCTGTAGGAAACCAAAGTGTCAACAATAAAAAACGTGAGCTAAGAAACCCCCTATTTTTTTGATTATTATAAACACTAGAAAAAGTAAATTAAAAGGGTTTTACTTACAGGAACATCAACATATTTTGCAGCTGCTTTCACCTTTAGAAAATTAAAAATAAAATAACACACAGTAAGTGCTTATTACTAAGGATTGCGTACAATTTCAGAATTATGCACAGAAAGAAGAACAGAACCACTGTGAATCCAAACACTTACAGTGAATGAAACTAATGAGGAGAAGAAAGTGCCTTCATCGTATCTTGACAGTTTAGACAGCACACCTTCTAACACCGAAACAACCTGGAGGAAAAGCACAGAAAAAATCTAAATGTATAATATGAAAAGCAAATATTTTGAACAGGAGAGTTTTTCTTCCTCAGCTTTTTATTGTTCAGCAAGGCAATGCAAACTGTAAATCTGATCACTCTCCATCTCACAAAGTGCTGAAATCAAGGACACATTCTTTTCTCAGCTTCACCTATCTATCGAACTGATGGAAACCATTGTTGAACCCAACCCAAAAATTCTTCTGATGTGGGCTTGCTACCAATAACACTTTGCTGCCTCTGGAACACATCATTAAACATAGAAGTGTGCGTATCCAGGGTCTATTCCGGGTAGAAGCAGACATTATTTTCTAGGACCACAGCTTCTAAGATCACAGCTTCAAAGATGATGGAGTACAATTGTTAAAATGGTGATCTTGATATTATGTTCCTCTTATCTTTGCTATTGAATAGAAACCCAGCTCTGATTTCACCCAGCAGTGTAGTCTGTCAGCTCATCTTCAGAATCGGCATGTGCTGTTGAACTGCTACAGCATAGCCAAGAAGGGGCAAGAAAATATCAGCCCCAAATCTCTGGTGTGGTGTGGTTCGTCTTCCCCATATTTTCATCTGCGATCCTCTGAGTAGTGTGACTCCTCAGCAAGTGGCATGAAAAGGTGTTTTTGCCAAAATTCATTTCTGACCAAATTATCTTATTAATTACAGTCTTAATGTTTAAACTACTCTAAATTAGCCTTAAAGCAAAGAAATCCCCTTCTCACATCCCTCTGTGAAGTTATGCTGCTCAAATCATTCATGGTGTATAACATAAAATATCCGTCAGCCGTTGCATTCGTGCACATTTATTTTACACATACGAATTGCTTTCCAGTTTATATAAAGATTGTTTTAAAAGCCATCCCTTGCTCCCAACACAGTCATTCCCACAACTACGAGTATAATTTTATGAGTGTGAGGACAGAACAAAATTCCATCTGGCATGCTGTTAATGGGCACTGTAACAGTGTCACAACAGTGTCACCTCCAGAGGAACTGAGATCATCACTTTACAATAAGCCCTGCTCTTAACAGTTCAAGGAGCAGGAGCAAGTGCAAACTTACATTTGTCATTTATCAATCTAACCTGTCATATTTACAGTGATTAATTAAGACACTAGTACATAGGTGCTGATCAAGGAGTAAAACCACATCACGAGGGAGAGAACCAGTTGTTTCTGCCACCCCATGCACAGTATAATTACAGTCTCTTCATTAGACCAAATATCAGCCTTCTGCTTTGCCACTGTATGCCTGTGAGAAGCTGCTGTTCATACTTTAACTCGTTTTATCTGACTGTAAAGGAGTCTTTCTGCAGAAGGGTGTTCAATCTTATTGTGCAAATATCTGCTATGGAAGGGGCTGATCCACAAAAACCATGGTGTCCGCGGTGCCAACAAATGGTTCCACTACAAGTGGGACACAAAAGAACATAGGGCAAAACAAAGCAGTGTCAAGGATGTCCATTTAAATGAAAGGCTTAGTTATTAAGCTGGAAACTTGTTTTCCGAGATCTGTGTACAGATACGTGAAGCTTTAAGAGCATTTCTGCGTACACCTCACATTCTCTGAATTGATTACCCTGAGACACACTGTGCTTTGTGTCACTGTTTTGTGCTATTTCTATGATTTGTTAAATCCTTCAGCTTGTTATGTCTTGTGTACAAAATGCACAGTATAGTATTTGCCAAGTAAAGACTCACTGAAGTGAAAGTACACTTTTTTTCATAACTTGCGGCTAAAAACAATTATTGAAACACTTATTCCACTGGGACACAAAGTAAATAATACAGAGGCAAAGGGTAAAAAATAATGAAAATATATTAGATGAAAAAAATGAACACACATGGATATTATGTACACTGATGTCCACTTTTCCTGGCCAAAACCAAGTGTGAAACATCAGCCTTCCTCTGTACTCTCAGAGGCTTTCTGTCTTGAAACAGAAGCAATCAGGATGTCACTGGCATGTCACATCTCAAGTGAGGAGAGACTGGTTAAGCTTCTAAAGATCAGCCAGTGTCACAGAATATTTGCTTCCTGTTTCAAGATTTCAACCTCTGGTAATAGCATATGTGATAACTAATAATGCAAATCCCTCTGTGCTGTTGGCAGTTGTCTCTAGAATTTCTTTTACATATATTCAGGAAGAATATGACTATTTTCTTCCTTTTTCCATAATCTCAGATATTAAAAAAATAATTAAAAGGTTTAACTTTTAAAAGCATGATTTACTCTGATTAAGTTCCTCTTCCTCTCTAATAACACTAAGCCCATAAACTAACAGGTCAGTTTAGAATGGTGACAGTTGGCATGTAAAAGTCAACTTTGAGTTGAACCATTTGTAGTTACATCAAAACTTTGGAGAAAAAAAGTGTGTGGGTTTTGCACACTTATCAGTAAGTGGACACATTTTGCTTAAACTTCTACAACCATTCTACAAAACCTGCCTCTTCAACTTCTGTGCAAGCATGGTGGGTGTCAATCCAAAAGGAGATTCCTGCTACCCCCACTCCATGACAGCAAGAGGTAACAAGTGAAAATGAAAGCATGATGACAATATAACCACAGTCTTTTTTTTTCCCCACTAACTCACAAATCATTAGTGTACAGCTTATCTCTTCTACTTCAAAAATAAGGTATGTCTGGGTAGTTTGGAATGATTAGATAACAAAATGCCTTAGAAAATCCTTCTGATCTGTCATTATTTGCTCTGTCCTTCAAAGTATTAGGGACTGAAAGATTTTCTTTTTTATCAAGCACTTAAGACTTTTCCTGGAGTAGAAGTCCTACAGTAACATAAGACACTGTTTAAGTTTTCTTCACTTATTCGCCAAGTACTTGTATCGTGTAAAAACATATTTTCTTTTTTAAATATAAAAAACCAACAAAGTCAATTTCAAGAAATATCAACATATTTCTAAATGAAATAGTTTGTGGAGCAAAATCTCACAAAAAGTTATACTGATACTTTGGATGTTGTTAATCTCTAAATATAAAATTTAAATATTATTTAGCGATAGGAAGAAAGTTTTCATGTGAAACAAAAAATAAAGCATGCTATTACTTATGATAATATTGATATAATCAAGTCCTACCAGTTCTACTAGCTGCTAGCAGTTCCTATCTATAACAGAAACACAAAAGAGAAACTTGTCCAATTAGCAAGTTGCACAGAAATTGTTTACCTTATGGGTTACAAAACTTAATGTTGTAAATTCAGTACTATTTGGACGGCTATTACTTACAAATCATGTTGCTGTCCCCCACAGACTCACTGTGTACAGAAAAACTGTGTGGTATTTAAAGACATTTCAGAAGTTCAATAATTAGACATGTATTTTTTCTGCTTTATTATAAATTAAAATCTAAATTGTTTACCTTTGAAACAAGAAGTGAAATAATTTCTTTAACACTTTCTTCAATCAAGTCATCTATCTTTGAATGGTATTGTTGCTGTATTTCAAAAGACAAAGAAGCATTAGCATGTATATGAACACACACTTGTCATAAGTCACAAATGGTACATAGCTGATAACCCTGGCAGATCAGTTTTACTTAAAATTATCATTTTGAACATCAGAAGAACAAACACTTGAAAACGATCCACCCAATCAACACTTTCTTACATTCTGTGTTGAAAATTTTCCCATGTACACTGTTGAGTTAAGCAGCTAATGGGGTTATTATTTAGATGAATTGAGTTCTTATTCTTATTCAGGCGAAGGAATGTGAAGGATACTTTTTGTCTTCTCCTAAATAATTAAGATGGCCATGTATTTTTTCTAAAGGGTTGGTTTAGCTGGAGAAGCAAAAAGACTAGAATAAGATTTAATTAATACAGCATTTCATGTCTGACAACTCTCATTCATAAGTTACTTTAAATGTCCTCTAGAAATAAAACGGGCTCCAATTGTTCATCCTAAAAGAGCCTTTCAGCACAGTGAGCTGCAGTTTATACAAATCTTACAATATATTCAAGAAAGGGCAAAATTAAAATTTCATCAACAAAGCAGAATAGATGGTAACAAATTAATAGGCCATAAAAGGCATAATAAAGCAGACTTCATTCTCCATAGCCTTTTTCTTTTTCTTTTTCATAAAGAAGGTGCCTTTAAGTAAATGCTTTTAAGGTAAACCTGAAAGACTTTTTAGATAATAGTACTGAGCTTCCTTCTGAAATTAACAGGAACTAGGGATCCCATTCTGTCAAGGAGGCACATCAATTTAAACAGTAATTCTTCCTTTAGAAACATTTATCTCACAGCAAAGATTGTCCCAAATAGCCACTTCACAGAAAATGTGACTTGTAAAGACTAACCCTGTCTTCATAGTTCAAGGCTACTTGGAACAGCTAACAGCATAATGCTCCAAGTAAAAGTACTGAGGTCAGTATAAACATTAGCCTAACTTAGCAGCTGACAGTTGAATAGTTTTCAGAGTTATAAGTTTTTAATGGCTATTTTTCATCTGTCTCAGAGTTGCCATACAAACCAAAACATAAAATCTGATCTGCTTTATATATATTAAGGAATGATTTTCTAAATAGTGCACCTACCGAACTTGCATTTAAATTAAGAGAGAATAAAATTATGACATGTTTGCTTACATATAGGTATCTGTTCCAGGTACCAACACAAAGCATGTTAATTTTGGTTTTAATTTCTTTTAAAGTTTAAAAACACTTGGAAAATGTGAATACATTTTCAAACATCAGCAGACATTTCGGAAGAGTGCAAGAATGTCTTAGAAATATATCAAAGAATTTTCCATAGTTCCAGATATATCTTATTCAAATCATATTAATGTCTTGACCAATATAATATTCTCTCAATCTGCTAAGGATTTAAATCACTACAAACTGTCTGACATCTGTTGCTTACACTTGGTTTCTTACTCTCTGAAAAGAAGAAATAATTATATTTCCACAGATGCATGTCAAAGGTATACATATTCCTGTGATCACAGTTGTCTTTCCCAGAAGGCATCTGGAACTTTACCTCCATATCACATTAAATTAATGGATCTATGTATGTTCCTATTTTTTTTGCCTTTTTTTTTTTATCACCACAAGGCTAATATAATTTTGTAGGAATGGAATAAAATCAGTAAGTAACTTCACTGTGTGACCAAGGAAAACAAGCACTAAATCAAAGTATTCAAAAAATCACAAACAGCTTCCAAAATAATGACGTTTATTTAAAATATTTTTTGATTTTTTTAAACCTTAATTTAATTTCCTTTTTTTCCAAGATTTATTTTGCAACCTATGAGATCATAAATTTTTTAACTCACTCCTCCCTAGTGCCAACTTCCACTGAAACATCCACCCGCCCCTGAAAAAACAAAACTTCAGATCCTTGTGGAAGATTATTTGACTCCAGGAGACAGGCTTTAGGAAGGTGGTAAATATAATGGAATTAGTGATAAACTCATATGAGCTGACAAGGTTGTACGCAGAATTCTGAAATCAGCACTTGTAGGACTCTAGCTTTTCTACTTTTGCCAGGCTTGCTTGGTAAGAACTGACAAATCCTCACTCCTTTTCCAAACACGTTTATGGGGAGTTGTGCTTTTACATTCCCTGTTGGCTGATGTGATCACAGTCCACATGGGAGCCTGAATCTAGACAATTCAGCTCCAACAGTTAAATTATTTGAATTCACATTGTGGAGTCTTTCAGCACCATCCCAAAGCCTCTGAAGGGGACTGCCTTTCCAGCTCCCTAGAGTGACTGCCAGTAAAATATGAAATACAGCTGCAGCTGTAGGAGTTACATAGGAGAAAACTATGCTTAGTGGCAAAAGGTGTCAGGAAATGTAACCAAACAGGACTGTCTTCTGAGGACAATCTGGATGGTCTTTCAAATGTGGCCCTTTGCTCCTACTAGAACTTGGAAGGAGACAAAGTATTTTAGTGCCTTTTGACATTTGTGCTTTTGGGGAGCAGATGAGTGTTCCTATATCCTGTGGTGAGGAGCTGAGAACTGTAACTTGCTCAATTCTACATATATTCAGTTTTCTTTTCTATTCTACCTCACTGTAACTCAATATTGGAGGTGGCCTTTTTAACTTACTTGGTTGTTTTGGTCTTGTTTAAAAGATTTTCAAGCTAGCTTTCCTTTGTTTGTTTTAAGGTTAGATGGCTGTGAAAATAAATTGCACACGATAATCTGAATGGAAACTGCGACTGCCAACATATAACATTACAATATTATACAGATATTAAACTGTCTCTACACTTTTACTATCAAATTGGCTATAATCCTCTACTATTTATGCAGTTAAATGAGTCTCCTTGAATTGCATTAACCAAAATAGCTTCAGAAACAAAGTTCATCAAATTAAAGCCCCCTCTTCTTTAACTTTTTCTACAGATACACATAGCACTTGTTGTGGCACATTCCACTGAAATGGCACATCACGTCTTTTTTTTCTCAAATTGAAAAGTATGTCTCTCTTCTTTTATAAGCATGATAGGGCACTGGGAGGCTGGGATTCTGAAACAACTAAAATAGCTTCTATATATGTTCAAGCTGGAACATAGGAGGTTCAACATAAATGTGAGGAATAACTTCACAGCGAGTGTAACAGAGCACTGGCACAGGCTGCCCAGAGAGGTTGTGGAGTCTCCTTCTCTGGAGACATTCAAAACCCACCTGGACATGTTCCTGTGTGACCTGATCTAGGTATTCCTGCTCTGGCAGAGGGACTGGACTAGATGATCTTTGGAGGTCCCTTCCAATCCCTAACATTCTGTGATCTGCTATGAAGCACTCAACAGGATAGACCAATGCTGTTTACTCTTCATCCTACCCAGTTACACAAAACAACAAATAAGGTGTGCCTCAGATCTAAGGTCCTGCTTGGATCTAACAATTTGTTAGGTCTAAGTGGCTCCAGGAATATTTTCTTTTTGATTCTTGCCTCTAGCATACTCAAAAAGGTGAATGTAGTCTGAATACTGCAGCATCTAGATTGTAAAGGTATAAGTTAATAGGTTTTAAACTATTTATCACAAATAACAGAGGCCAAAAAATCTCTGTATTGAATGTTGTGTGACAGCAAAGGTTTCCCTTACTGGTGCTATTCATTTGACTTGGGATGCATGGACTGTAAAGGAGTAGTACCTTTTGGCCTCTGGATCAGGAAAGAAGCAAGTGGGATACTGATTAGCATACAATTGCCCAAGGTCACACTCACTGAAACTAAGAAGCCGGGCAGGCAACTGTCTGCGAAATAGCAGCAACTGGTATGTTATATAGCTGTCTTGTTGTACCCCTCCCCTGTACTCCATGAATTGCCATTCTCGTTGTCCATGAAGCAGGCTGCAGGCACCAACCCTCCTCAGGCAACTGCCAACCAGTGCAGAAGGCATTCAGTCATCGGAGCTCTCTCTAAACACAATGGATTATCCATGTAGCCAAATTATGCTGTGCTTCTCTTAGGCTTTAAGAGGATATCCAGAAGGCAAGGAGGGGAGCCCTCCTGAATGGGGCAGACTTAGCAACTCTTTATGACAGTGGACTTAACTGGAAGACATTTGGGAGAATGCTGAGCAGTATACATAGTAAAGTAGGAAAACCAGGGGACTCAATCAAGTTTAAACTCTAAACTCAAGGTGCTGATTGCTAACCATGATCAGAATGCCCTATTCCATGTGAAGTAAGAATTCCCTTCTATCTCACAACACAGGGTGAAAACTTCCACATCTGACTCTACTTAAGATATACAACTACTTATAGCTCCATACAGGGAATGAAAAGAGCATGCTGTATTCAAGGATATGTTTGGATTTAACCATCTAATTAAATAACATCTTCCGTCACTTGCAGAGTAAGTTATAGAAAGTGTTAGATAGATCTTCAGTGTTGAGTTTTAGGTGAATGAACAGCCCTTGTAAAAAATTTTTAACTCAGGCGTTATGGAATGCTTTTCTTGACTGGCAGAAAGGACCACATTTGAGATAAATGAAGGTGAAAGAAGACAAGGGAAAGAAAGGCAATATGGAAAAGGTTTCAAAACCAAGTGGGTAAGTAGGAGTAACTGGAAATGCCAGAGATTCTATAGAGAAGTGAGAGATACAAATGTTTATGTTATGAGATGCTCTACTGCCTGCTTTGACAGGTGGGCATATTCTAGAAGTATTTCACCCAACAAATCTTGATGTTTTTTAGACAAGTATGATATCAGCTATGAGCAACTGAAAAGCCATTTTTTTCTTAATCTTCTAAAAAAGCCTTGGGAATGGAAGAAACTGATAGACAATAATTCAAAGTTTCTAAGGAAGAATGAAGTTTCCACATTATTTGATAATTTTTGATATGTGAAGAATTTGAGATTCCTTTGGTTTACTAGATGAACTGGAGTGAAGATTAATATGGGGACTTTGAAAGAAGTGTGTATTTCATCACAGGTATGCTAAATTGTCAAACTCTTGGACTGAAAACAAGCACTAGGAGCATCTGAGATCATGGTCAGACCTACTAAGGAACAAGAGCTGTATTTCTGTTTTGGTGTTGTATAGAGCGTATGATGAGGCTTGAAAATCTAAAGAATAGGAAGATTTCAGAAGATAATCTGGTGAGGGTCTGCAGTCCAAAAGGTAACGGCAAATGCTGTGAACTTTGGCGCTGAGGAGACTGGCTGACAATATAGAAGGCATCATCCAGAGCAAGTGAGAGGAATGGCATGACTGTGGAGAATGAGACTGTACTATCTGTCTTCAGGTCTTTATGGAAGTGCAGGTATTGTCTGTCCCCAGAGAAGGGTGCGCATGTCTATATTTGCAGGTCACTGCCCTGACAGCAAGTAAAAGATGAAACGGCAGCATCAGCCTAAGACAAGAAGTTGCTAGTAGTGATTTACTATTGATGAGTCTGAAACAAGTCATTCACTGCTCTTTTGCTTCACTGAAAGCTAAAAGAGTCCAACACTTTGTGACCTGGTAAGACAGTACACTGGGTCTGAAAAGCAGAAGAGTGAAGAATTCATCTGGAATCACCTTAAGAGGATGAACAAAGAAAAAAGAATTGAGAAGCTGATGATCAGTCTGTAGCAAGGTCAGGCTGTAAAAAATTCTGGGGGCTAGGCTAACAAATTAACAAGAAAAGTAATATTACCTTTTAAAATAAAAAGTGGCTGTTAATAACCAAAGAAAAAATGTAGGTTAAAAACCAGTGAAAAAACACTTACCCATTGACTAGCAAACTGGTTCATGTCATGGAAAACCAAAAGGAAAAATAAAGATGACAGGGTAGAACAGGAAAATGATGAATGTCTCATTGAATTGGAAAAAAAAAAGACAATTATATCAAATATGCCAACTTAAAAAGACGAGTCAATAAAATGAAAAGCACAGTACAGAAATGCAAAAATCAACAGAAACAGTATGATCAAATAATGTAAACATGAAACTGCCCAAAGCAGACACACTTTTTTGTTGCCAAATACTGACAAATTTTTTTACTCTCTCTCCAAAAACAAATGAAGTAAAATTATACTGCTAATGCCTTAGCACAGCAAGAACAGTTTTAATTTTATGCTGGTAACCTCATCAGTCTATGTAGTATGCCCTTTTCATTTCATAGATTATTCCCAGAGAGAGCAACAATGTGGGAAGGACAGTAGTCAGTGAAGTCTAAATATCCTTCGAAAGCACATCAGTGTGGAGTATCTACAGTCCTGGCAGCAGACTACTGCCAAAACAGTCCCTGTCCTTGGAGACCAAATTAAAAATTTCATTCAATTACCTGATTATTTCTTTCCTCTGTTTTCAGCATGTATACTGGGTGTATTTAAAAACAAACCTTACTTGTTTAAAATCTGGCTGCGAAGGGCAATTTTTTGGCTTTATTTTACTATTACAGAGTCCTGAAGTGGGCTGTTTCTCTGTTTCTCTTCAAGAGAAATTTCTGGAGGGGCTCTGAGTCAAGAAATCCTCTGAATGTTCAACAGACTCACAGGTCAGAGCAAATAAATTACAGAAGCACTCTGTCTTCTCTGGTGGAAGATGAGGAGTTGTGTCTTGCATGATGCTTCTAAGGAGCAGCCTATGCATGCTCCTATACAAACTAAGCTACGTGACACACTTCAGCTAGTTTGAAATTAATCTATTGTCTGCAGAGTGAGATGTTTCAGATGAACTGAACATAGGAATTAAATGTACAAAATTCCACTTACCTCTTGCCCGCCATCCAGCATGCAGAGTTTAGCCGTCTGTTTTTTGGCATCAACTAAGACATTAAACATTGTACACAGAGAAGAAGGGATACGCAAGTCTGTTGTTTTGTTTGTCTTTTGCAGCT
Source organism: Podargus strigoides (assembly GCA_028020825.1). Classification (NCBI taxonomy): domain Eukaryota; kingdom Metazoa; phylum Chordata; class Aves; order Caprimulgiformes; family Podargidae; genus Podargus; species Podargus strigoides. The sequence continues at coordinate 146,099,457 of CM051663.1, forward strand.
TCAGTTCAAATGCAATTCTTGTTCTGTTTATTAAAACAATTCATAATATGAGTCTCTTATAATTCTGAACAACCAGTGTTCAAATGTATAAACCTTACTACACATGTTGGCTTAACAATGTACATACCCATGAGAACATCTTAGAAATAAAATTCTGTAAGTGCAGAATATCCACACATTCAATAAACGATTGCATTGATAGCAGTCTCAAGGTTCTGCACTGCTTCAGCTAATTCAGTTGAATAGTAAAAGTGTTACCTTCTTTTCTACTAGAAAACAGTATGCTTCCTTGTATGATGCCTAAGAACAATTTAAAGCAATGAAAATACTCCACATTTTCCAGCACTTCTATGTTAAAATTCAGTTTATCATACAAAATACTTGTTTCTAAGAAATATAATTATAAAATCTTCTTCTGGCTTTAATAGACTAGAGAATTTTATTGAAGAAAAGGAGTTTTTTATTAAGCAAATATTAATATTTATATTGAAAAGTAAGATGTATCAGGAGATACATAATACAACCCCCCTATTTTCTTCTCACACCTGTGTAATTAAGGAGCTATGCCACTGAAACAAGTGATACTACTTCAGAATACATAAATATAAAAGTAATGTTTTATTTCTACCCTTAGTTTTAAATGTGGATACCAGAAACTGATACAATATTTTAAGAAGATAGGAACAGAAGCAACCTGCTTCTAAAGTCTTATAGATCACATTAGTATCACAATAAGAGTTACAATAGAATACTTCCATCATTCTTTTCTGAGTCTAACACAATCCACTCTATGTATATAATTTACTTTCTTTGTTACCTGATGTATGGTATCTTTGACCACACTAAAATATGCTTAGTGTATTAACACTAGTATGTGATATATTAACTCTAAAATATTAAAACATTTTATGTATTGACACTAGGACCATTCTGTAATATTAATTAAACCTTCAGTTACTGCCACCAGAATCTTATTCTCTACAAAAGCAAGCAGCAAAACATCAGGACTGGTATCATAGACCAAAACGAGACTCATAAGGAATTCTTTTTGCAATGTCTGTGTTAATAATTCTGTTCTTTGCTTCTGGTTGGGATCCTGCAAGTGAGCCATTTTTAACCTATTTTATCTGTGCCATCAAAATCCACGCAGTCAAATCTGTATGGTGCAAAGTTTTAGATAATGACAACATTGGTCATTAGATTTATTGCCTAGGAGAAATCCAAGTATCTATATTAACACAATTGCCTTTCCCACATTAATCTATAATAATCTTTTAAAAAGATTCACCATATCATCCCTCTTCCAAAATCAAATAGAAATGTATGCAAAATGCTTCTGCCTTTTTTTTTACCATGATTTTATCACTGTAGCTCTAGCAACAGGCTCATATACTAAGTTTAACAGAAAATAATAAAACACTATAACATTTAACCTCAGTGGATGTTGAAGGTTCTCTGTTTCTTTAGCCTTCCTTATCAATGCTGTATATTGTCTGATTGGCACTATTAAATTGTCTACAAACTTATTTTTTTCCCCATTCTTCATTTTTAAAAAAAATCAGTATTTTTATATGTCCAGACTAAGCTTTCTCTGTATGTGGGATCATGGCTTCTGAAGCACATAATAGGAGATCCCTGTAAATTTTTCAGACATACAGATATTTCTTCTAAACTCAATGGTATCTACTGAAAGCTACGACACAGATCTTTTTAGATCACCTATGCTTATTTTTAAGTAATATACAAATAATTATAAGCTACAGCTCAAGAAAAAAACCTGTATTATATTTTCTGTAATTTCCAGAAGCTTAGCAATATAAAACTTAGTTCCCATTGGATGACTTACAGACTTTTTTGGGTTTTTTTATTAATGCAGAAATGCTGCACACTCATTAGACTGTACTATATTTCTTAGAGACAGTACTCTAAATTAATGACAAATTAAGTAGCATTATTAACTGAACATAAAGAATAATATAGTAATGAAGAAGGGAAATGTGCAAAAAGAGAAAGGATTTCTTCTAGTAGAATTCTGAGATGCGTTAATATTTGCCACAAATATGGAACAGAAAAGAGATTTGGTTTATTCACTTCCAAGGGTCTATTCACAATGTATGTAGAAATTCTCCTTGGTATTTCCTAGATGTTGCCAAATTGCTGATTGCCAGATGCTGGGAAATGCACACAAGTCATGATGCCTTGCACACATGTCACGATCAGCTGCCCTGATTCCGATGACAGGATTCTGGTATAGGTGTACCCTTGCAAGCCAGTATGGCTGTTCCTATGTTAATTTTCAAATTTATCCCAATTTTTAATGGATCATTTCCACTGTACCTTTTAACGCAGGCTTCTATCATGTCAGTGGCCATGAGTTTAAGCCTCTGCTCTAAATGGTGGGCAAATTCTGGTTCTGGCCAGTGAAGATCAAAAACAAACATCTGCAGAGCATCAAGTTTCCAGAAAAGATCTTCTGATGTAGCTGAGCCATTTCTATAAGAAACAAAACAAAGTCCCCAAGAAACAGAAGATAAATGTATGGATGTCTATCCCAGTTGCCATCAAATTATCTAAGGTAATAAGATTTCCTTATCACAGCATCTTCCTCCTCCACTTTACTGTATCTCATAGCAGTTACTGTTATTCCCAGAATCTGAAAATGGTCTTGGAAAATTTAAAATCATTCCCATTAGGATGAAAAAAGTAAAGTTTTCTCCTCTGTTAGCTGAGAAATATGACAGACTATGGAGGTAGGTGGGATGCTGGGGAACATGGAAAATGAAGTAGCTCAAACTTCAGATCAAGACAGGAAAAATAAAGGGTACAGGAATTATTAATTAGTAAGGACCTTTCCAAAACAGTGAAGACTTTGAACAAATCTTTTCCTGCCTTCATAACTCTGGTAGATAAACTCACCAAAGAAAGGAGGATGCTAGTAATAATGTAATAGAGATACCCATTAATTCTAACTGAGGGAGTAACACCAGAGCCCAGTAGAAAAAAGAGAACAGAAACTATTTAAAGAAATTTATGCACAAACAAACCAGGGCATTAATATGGCTCTATGTTATCTCAGATTGTCCACATAGTTTTAAAGCTCTTCTTCCACCCTTAAATGATTGCTAAATTTAAAGACATTTGTTTGTGATAAGACACAATAATTTAAGCCTAATCTTAGCAGTAACTACAGTTACACTTCCACTGTCATAGCAGGTTAATTACATTTTCATTATGTCATTTATCACTATTAATTGCAATGATTTGTTGAAGGAAAGTTATACTATGCAGCATGGCATTCCAGGATGTCAGTGACACAAGCAATCAAAACTCAGCCTGACAGTCCCAATTCAGATCCAAATAGTTTAAATATGCGACTACTGCCATTTTCTTTCTTCTGCCTCATGACAAAAGAATATAATTATCAAAGTGCTAAGTGACCCCAGCTCTCATGGAAGGAGTCAGTGAGTGCTGAGTGCACTCAGGACAGAGGAGGGTCAGACTGAAAACCAAACCAAACCCACAGAAAGGACCTCTAATATCTGACAACCTAATGCACCCCTCAGACAGTAGCACCACCACTGGTCCACTCCAGGTTAGCAGAGACAGTGGGTGGTGAAGTAAAGAAAAGCACAGCTCTTCTTCAGGGCTCTGCAGAGGCAGTACAAATGCAGCAGGAGCACTGCTTCGGTCTCACAGCACCCCACCACCTTCCTGACCCACCCAGTGACCCCACTGCACCACTGCTTCAATGCTGCCATGACTTCAGAGGCATTCTGTCTTCTGCAATGCTGTCTCAGTGCTGAAAGGGGCTGTGGGCCTGGCGAAGGGGGCAGACAGTGAGTGACGAGATGGGAGCAGGGGCACCCACCTACGGAAAAGGCTGGCTCTGAGCCACCAATCCTGCCTTTGGCTTTGGTTTTAAATAGTGTATGTTCTGGTAACTTCACTAAGCATAGCAGGATATTCCAGTTTTAGACAGGCTTTTTTGATATGCACATTACCCCCACTTATTTTTAACAGCAATTGTTAATTTTGCATTGTATCGTGCTCCTGAAAGAAAACAGCAGAAGCAGGAAAAAGGCCCATGGGACTGCTAAGGTTACTACTTGGACAGGGACATCACCAGCAAAGGTTGAATTTGGATAGGGAACACTTTCATACACCACTAAGTTTAATTAAGAAATAGCAACAACAAACCACCAAAACTTCTCTGAAAGTTTATAATCCCATTAGACTCTTTCTTAAGTTATATGATAAGGAAAGACATGAGACATCTGCTGTGTACACTGGCAGTGAGTGAAGTTGTAGATGCTACGTTATACGCATTACTTGATTCAGAAATGACTTAAGCCAATTTTTGAGATGACTGGGGTACAAGAAGAAGTAAAAATATACAGGGCCAGAAACAGCAACAATCTCAGTATACATATATATATATATATATATATATTACAGTTCATAAGAGCAAGTATTTTCTAGAAAATAAACCAAACTTTCTCAAGAAACAGAACTACTGCTTTTCATCATCATAGTACACAATTTAACCATTTTTTAATTCTTCCATAGCTTTTTCTTTTTTTTGCCTAACAGAATTCCAAATGAAATTCTTTAGGACTCAGGAGGACTAATGTGCTCTCAATAACATCAGTGTATTCTTATGCACGTTCATTCCCTGGTAGCCACTTAATTTGGTTTCATTAGACTACCAAATAAAGTTTCACAATTACAATAAATCTAATAATAGACACACGTTCATGAAACACTAATTCATTAATTCTCTTTTCATATAATTTTGAGCTCCCTTTCTTCAATTTTTTATTCAGCATTGTCCAATGACATTTGAATTTGACTAATATATTATGCTAATAAGATGGGGAAGGAAAATGAAGTGCTACAAGAGAAACTATTTGTTCCCAATTCACACATCCAGGCACAAATGTCTAATTTGATTATTAAATGCTGCAGAAAACTGTGATTTCAATCACCTTGTTACTGCTATTTGTACCAGACACTTGTTTTATTTGGATTTTGGGATTTTTCATCGCCCTTCTTCAGTAAAAGCATTAGAAATACTATTAATTGTCAGCACATACCTCAATATCCTGAAGTTATTGTACAGTCTATGGATTGGCTTTCCCTATTAGGAGGTTATGTCACTTCAGGGTTTAATATTCCATAAAGTGTAACATGAAGAGCCAAACTAATTTTTTACCTCCTCCTGGCAGCAGGAGGAATTCCTGCATTTGAATTAAACCCCCAAAGCATTTGAACCTACATCCATAATTCCAGAACTTTTTGTTTTGTTTTGTTTTTGTTTTGTGAAGGGATAGGACACATTCTTGGCTAATAAAAAGTTTTTATTTGAACATATATGGTAAAGCTACTTCAGTTTAATGAAAGGAATAATATTGCTCTACCAGGAAACTGAACTGATACACTTTTTAAAAAACTATTTTAAATATAATTATCTGTATTTTAAAAATTAAGCACAAACTGTATTGTTTTGCTGGTCAAAACAAGCTTTCAGCACTAGTTCTTTGTGTAAAAGGTACTAAGTAGTTATCCACTCTAATCAGGTCATGTAAACAAAGGTTTCCAATGATTAAAAGCGACAAATATCATGCCCATTTTTTTTTTTTTTTTATTTTCCTAATGGCAATTTAACTTTATATTTAGTCACACTTTGACTGGGAAAGTGGACTGGGTATCTCCAGAGGTCCATTTTAACCTAAATTATTTTATGGCTTTATGCCTTGCATCATACTGAACACAGGAAAAAAAAAGTTTGAGACATAATGTTTCTGCAAGACCCTGCAGAATATTAAACTTAGAAGCTGCATACAGCCTCCTAAGTAATTAACTTATCCATTGGCAGCTGAGAGAGACAGCTATCCACTAGGCTTGCCAGCTACCCTAGCAGTAGCTATTAGTCAAACAGTCATCTAATAAAGCACACTGGCGGCAAGATCAGCACACACACGACTCTAGAGTAGATGTAGAATATGTCATTTCTTGCCTAGACGTGAAACTCCATAGGGTAGCTTGGGACATGAAAATATAGAAGTATTAAATATCTAAGGACAGTCTGAATCAACCACAAGACTCAAGAACAGCTGGCTTCCATTCTTGGAGAGTTTACCCAGGGCAATGATGGTGATTTTATAAATACCTGAATTGTTATTTTTTAAGGTTATTACTGAGTTACTACCCATTTGTGTTTTGTGAGGACTGTTTACAAAACAGGGGACCAACTCTGCACCTTTTGTGAGCCCTAGCTCTACTTCCTTTATGCTGCCTCAAGACATATATTCAGGGCTCAGAAAGTCAACTGAGAATTTCTTCAACAGAAAAGGATTTTCAACAATTACAGAGTCAATGGCACTTAGCCCCATCTCTCGATTTTCCACCAGCTGATAAGGGGGACGGATGGAGCAGAACTTTGTTATGTAACAGCTTGTGTATGGTCCCTCAAAGGTATTAGGGACAGAGTTACCTCACAGTTCCTTTTACTTAGTTCAAGAGTGAGGCAACTTGAGAATCAAGCAACCAAAACATGTTTCTTGAGTCTTCTTTCTTCCTGCATGTTACTATTTATGGAAGAAAAGAAATTTGGCCCACAGCATGTCTTACAGAATGCCCAATAGGAACTAGCTATATTCAAACCCCCTTATTCCACAGAAAGAAAATCAGTTGAATTTTACTATTCCATCAGTTCTATGGCTATGCTTCTAAATACCCATCCATAAAAATGCAGACCGCAGCCTTCTACCGCTTTACCGGAGGCAAGCACTATGACAGGAACGTATGTGTCACTACAGATGTAACCCCCTAAAACAGGGCTGAAACATGGCCTAGTGCCTTATTCAGCATGCAAAAACACAGAGAGGTCCAGCATGAGAGCTCAGACACATTCACAAGTGCTCCAGTCAGTTTCTCTTGTCATACATGATAGCTGAACCACAGAAGGAAGAATGTAGCTGACACATTTCCTTTGATGTTGCCTGTTCTGGTTGGAAGACAAGACAGGTCTATTCTCTTGCAAGTATGTATCTTATTCCATGTTTTCCCAGCCTTGGGTTTTGCTGAACTTGATGTTCTAGACTGGCACCAGATAGCAACAGATAACCTCAGGTCTGTACCTACAATATTTTTGGTCAGTGAATCTATCTCATGTTTGTACTGAAAAGAATAATCACAGAATCAACACCCCCCCCCCCGCCAGAGCAGGTTTACCTGCTATTATATGTAATAATATTCATTATTATGCTATTATATATAATAATATTGACCTGCTATATATATATAATAATATATAAAAGAAACCATAAAGAATTAAAATCACCCATAAATCTAACTTAAAAGCCAAGTCCAGAAGTGACAGAGAAACATGAAATGGAACAAAAATGCAATTTAAAGTAGTACATTTGAAATAATGAACAAGTAAGGAAAAAACCCCTTCATTCTGGCTGATTAGAAGCTTTTACAGAATATTCAAACTTTCTTGCTCTTTAAGGTTGTTGTCTTCAGCCAAATGGAAAAGTAATCCACAGTGCTCTGCATGTCTAGCCAAGGTGTCCTATGAGTTGTCATCTCCTGAGACCAATCAAGAAAAACAGACTACTACTCATAACACTTTCCCCTTTTCATATCTCCCTTTCCAATGCCCGTTAATAAAAGGTTAAGCCAAAAATACTGAAAATGACATAATGATGTTCCTAAGTGCTGTTATGAGCAGCATACATTTACTGCTTCAAAACAAAAAAGGACCTGGGGGTGTTGGCTGACAGCCAACTGAACACGAGCCAGCAGTGTGCCCAGGTGGCCAAGAAGGCCAATGGCATCCTGGCCTGTGTCAGAAACGGTGTGACCAGCAGGAGTAGGGGGGTGATTGTGCCCCTGTACTCAGCACTCGTGAGACCACACCTTGAGTCCTGTGTCCAGTTCTGGGCACCACAGGATAAGAAGGACATCGAGGTGCTGGAGTGAGTCCAGAGAAGGGCAACGAGGCTGGTGAGAGGTCTGGAAAACAGACCTTATGGAGACCGGCTGAAGGAACTGAGGTTATTTAGTCTGGAGAAAAGGAGACTGAGAGGAGACCTCATTGCTCTCTTCAACTACCTAAAAGGAGGTTGTAATGAGGCTGGTGTTGGTCTCTTCTCCCAAATTACTAATGATAGGATGAGAGGAAATGGCCTCAAGTTACGTCAGGGGAAGTTAGGCTGGATGTTAGGAAGAAGTTCTTTACTGAGAGGGTGATTAGACATTGGAACAGGCTGCCCAGGGAGGTGATGGAGTCACCGTCCCTGGGGGTGTTCAAAAAACGGGTTGATGAGGCACTTGAGGCCATGGTCTAGTGGTCTAATAGTTAGGAATATGATGGGATAAAGGTTGGACTTGATGACCCTGGAGGTCCCTTCCAACCATAATTATTCTGTGATTCTATGTGATCAAGGAAAAAAAAACAAACCCTATGGTTAATTAAAAAAATGTAAACAATTTTCTCTAGTAATGTTCAAAAGTATTGCAGCAATTTTCAAGTGAAAGAAGGGAAAATCTATCTTCACCAATAAAGCACACAAAGAAATGCCTGACTGTGAGTATATTTTCACCTCTTTCTCTTCAGCAAAAGTTTTTAGGTAGGTACGTAACAGCTCTGTTGAACATGGATGGACTTAAACATGAACATCAGAGTATGAACATGAACATTAGTAAAGTTTGGAGAACATGAAATCACTTCCTATTGTAGACAAAATAGACACAGGAATTGGAATTCTTGGTAAACAACTAACTAAAACTCATTAAACTAAACTATTTAACTATAACATTTTACTTTATAACTCAGGCTGATTTTTCTCATTCTTTTTACCTGTAGATTCTTCATTCTATAATCCAAACTGATAATGAATAATTAGCCAAAATCATCAGTTTCAAAAAGAGAGAAGTCCAGCACAACTTAGTGAAATACATACTAATCTTCTTGCCAAAGCATCAGCTGTGTGACCAGGAAGAAGGAGCACACTGGACTGGGAGAGAGAAAGACTTGGGGGAGTCGGTGGAGAGAAGGAGCCACCTACGATGACTGACAAAGCAGGGCCTGAGCTCCTGAATTTAGGTGGCTCTGCTGAGTCTATGTACAATACAATGTACCACTCTAGTCCATTTAAGGTGCGTGTTCAACACATCAAAAGGTAAAACCAACAGGAAACACTGCATTTTGCTTAACAGGTTTGGAACATAGGTATTTGGTTACTCACAAGGGAAGATTTAACTAGAAAGAGGAAGTTTTGTACTTCCTGAAAAGGATGGGATGGGACAAGTGGGGGAAATAAAACTCTCCTCTCTTTCATGTAATAGTGAAAGTAAACCACTTCCTCTGCCAGAAGCTGAGGCACCGTAACCAGCAGAAAAGGGGAAACTCATTAGCTTGGGAGAAGGAATAATTGCCTTGCAATGCCTTCACTTTTATTTTTTGATCCAAATACAACACATGGCCATTCTGACAAGTTACTTGGCTCTTCAGTAGGATGTAGGAAGGCCGATTCTTAAAACAGTACTTAATTCCACATTATTAAAAAGGTAACAATAATACCTGCAATCTTGAATGTTATTTTATACACATTTTATAAAATACAACCTCAAAGCTCTATGTTTAGAGAAAAAGAACATGAAGAATTGACTACAATGGAGCCAGCATCTTGGCAGACCTCTTCTCAAATGCTGTGCGGGGCAACTGAAAGGGGATGATGACCATACAAAGGCCGTGCTGCAGTGAGGAAGCTGCTTGTCCCCACTTCTTTTGAGAAGCAGAAGAGCGACAGCTACTACTGGCAAGTGCTTACAGCACACAACCTCAGTGTTCACTGAACGTTTTGAAATCCTCACTGATTAGTTTAGGATGTTATACATTGCTATATACACCATGAACCTTAATACCAGAAGATGTGCAAGGGCAATGAGCTGATGTCTGAATTTCACTATACTCACATGGTTTTTCACAATTCAGTCTAGGAATTTGTTGCTACCAAAGCCTTCATTCAGGAAAGATCTACCAGTAGAATCCTCCAACTAAGATCCATATTTATTATATATTAATTATAAATCCAGTATTCCAAATACATGAATTGTAATACGTACAAGTTATTTTTACTGGATGGGGTTGCAAGAATACAGACTGTAAGCAGAGCACATCTAGGATTATAACAGCTCTTAACTCTGAAATCTACTCTTTAAAAAAAGTAACTCTTGAAAGTCTGGGAGTAACAGAAAGGAACTGAGTAGCCGAAGATCAATTAGTTTGTATTCAAAGCTGAAACGACTTGCATAAGCACATCAGGAGAAATATAGCATTATAGTAAACACAAAAGGTACCAAAACCAAGGATTAAGAGGAAACTTGTCAACTTTTAGGGGACTTAGCAGCAGAACAACAATTATAATACTAAACAGACAAGTGCCAGAAGTCTGGCGGAGCACAAACTATCAACTCCCTTTTTACAAGGACTCACATGGAAAAGACAAGAGGTAATGGGTACGAGTTACTCCTGAGGAGATTCCAATTAGACATAAAGTTTTTCAAAACGAGAACAATCAGTCATTGGAATAATCTCCCCAGGGAAGTGGCGGATTCCCCAACACTAGACACTTTCAAGACTCAGCTGGACAGGCTGCTGGTCCATCTTGTCTAGACTCTGCTGTTGCCAAGAGAGTTTGTTTGAGATGGTCCTTGAGGTCCCTTCCAACCTAGAGTTCTGTGATTCTGTGAACTCTTGCAGTAATGGATCTGAGTGCTTGTTTGAAGCATTCAAGGCTATCATGAAACTTCAGAAGACAATACTTATCTTGAAATTGTATTATCAAGCTTTGTATCTTGAAAATGTGATTTTTGAAGTCTTTCGCATTCATCCTTTCCTAATACAACTTTAGCTAAAATAAATAATAAGCCTTTCTCTAATGTATATGAAGTGTCCTCACACAGAAATCTGGCCTGTAACTATGGGAATATTCCCACAGAACAGAGCATGTCTGCTCTTTTCTTTTTTTTTTTTTTTTAAAGAAAAGAGCACCGAAGTGCTGGAAAGAAATACAAAAGAAATGCATAATTTTACAAACAGATAAAGAAATGGTTGTACTTCTGTTCCCAGTACTTATTAACCTTTTACTATTTTCCTGTAACATGGATATTTAATTTAATGACAATATTTGCAATCAATGTTTTCAGAACCAATACAAAATGAGTTAGTCAAACCTATGCAAAAATATGATGGGCTGTCTCACTTTGCAAAACCATGATCTAAAATCAATTACTCAAAAGGTTCCTCGCTGCTTATTAATTCAGAAAAATCATCAGCTTGATTAGGGTATTAAACACCATTCATACTATGACAGACCTTTGCCAAGTTGATTTAGTAAGTTATCAGGTTTAAGACTGCTTCATTTTAATGCACTAGAAAGCGCAACTCACTAACAGTCCATGCTTCGCTCACTCCCAGGAAACAATAATTTCCAACTAAGAGATCATAAACACCATGCAATCCAAATACAGCTGCACAGAACACTAGCAAGGCCATGCAGAGCTGACATACAGTCAGAAGGTTATTGAAGAATACACACGTGGAGTCATACAAAGAAGTCATCCAGGTTGGTGTAGTAAAGCTAGGTATTTGTGGAAGATTAAGAGGCAAACTTGGAACTTTTGGAAGAGCTACATTAGGAAGACTGTTGGTGATGCTCCTGTGAAAAAATAAACAATGTAGGAATACAACAAAAAATATAACATTTAGAGGAAAACGGGGGAGAACACCTGATTAGACAGAAAGCTATAGGCAGGTGCTTTGTTCAGATCTTGTAGAAAGCACTTACTTGACAGGTTGCCATGACTCTTGTTCAAGACCTCTGTGAATGGACTGGGCAATTGATGATTCCATGAGATCGATGTAGCGAATGACCATGGGAACAAAAATTTCTTGCAAGTGCTTGTGGAACTTTCCATTGCACAAAAATGCTATAAAAACAAACAAAACACAAAAATTAATTTGCTATAGAGAAAAGTTTTTCTTAAAATGTTTTAGTACACAAAAGAATTTTAAGACCAAGATACAGCTTGTGTAGGAAATACAGTTCATAGAAGATATATGAAGTACTCCATGAGGACACTGCAGTATGTTTTACACTGTCACTGTAACAAAAACTAGGCACATACTGAAGTTCTTTGTGGAACTAGAACACTTTTGTATCTCCTTAAAATTAATAATATACTTTGCTGAATCTAAGCCTTAGCAAATTTGTTCAATACTTAGACACCAAGACAGAACAAAAAAAACCCAAACCAAGCAAACAGTATTTGAATGTCATTCAATTATTTTTATTCTTCTTATGCCAAGAAGAACAAACATTCCAGCCTCACTAGGGCTATGTGCAAAATTATAGAGGTATACAGCATTTCCTCCAAATTGCTTAATGGAAAAAGGCAATATGTGACATAGGAGTGTTTGGGGGAAGAAGAACAGTTTACCCATCTGCCCTGTGTCCTCGGGAGCTGGCAAAGTCCTGAATCACCACCTATAGCTACACAGGATATTCAATGAACTCTTGAATACAAATCATGTCTTGGTATGCCTTTGCATGTCCCTCCATAAAAATCTTGAAGGCCAGAGCTCACCACCAGAATCCCGACATGTGACCTCCCCTCCTGACACATCTACAAACTTCATCGAGACCTCCATGAATAAAAGTATCTCCCAGTCAGTCTGTGTTTATGTAAAACTCAGCCTCAGCTGCCAAGCTTGCCTCTCCTCTGCCATCTCAACTGTCTTGCAACATTTTCAAGGATGCTAACTCTACACTTCCCTTCTGGAAGTTTGTTAATTTTCTGGTGTGATTATCTCCAGCTTTTCAGCAATTGTAGTTTTCTAACTGTTCAAAGGAAGTCCTGAAAACCAGTTGCATAAAGTACTTAGGAAAGATGACAACATGTAAGACACCTGGAGGTGTTCTCATGCTTTTTGAAAGAAATGGAGCTGACTGGTGAGCATACTACAAGCATGAAGCATATTACTCAAGCAAAGTAAAGTAGCTATAAGCAGTAGTAAATTAGTTGCTTTGCAGACAGGATTTACTGCATGAAGAACTGTATACACAATGCAAACTGAAGATGCTGAAAACTCATTTGCCACCACCACCGCTTGTCCCTGCAGTCGCTAAAATGTTCTCTTAGCAAATTGTAACTCTTGGCACACTACTGTCTTGTCCCACCAAGGGAGTATATCAGTTTCATGTTTTGAATGTGTCTGTGTTCACCCACAGATCCAGCACTATTATAGGGACCTTTAAGAATATTCCCATGGGTACACAGAAATCAAGCAGGCAAGCTGAGCCATAGAGATACATTTTCATGATTCTCCCACCCATGTTCTGTTGTTTTAAAATCTCTTGTGGGTTTCTCCTCCCACCTATTCCTACATCCAGGCTTCTCATTTGATCTGCATGGGTATCATAACTGCATTTTTGAGGAGGCTTTCTCCTTTTTCTGAGAAGAAAAGGCTGGATCATGGGGCTCAAACCCCTGGAAACCATCTCAGAAAATTACAATCCTTTTTGTTACACTATTGGTACAACTACATGTATAACATATAAAAATAACTTCTGTAACTTCCAGAAACTCCTTTGCCTTCCATTCTTGAGTCATGTCCACCACAAACTGAATGTGGGAGAGATGGAGACTATGGGGAAAATATGTGACCAAGTTTCTGTTCCTTATTACTACTTCTATTGCAAGGAAGTGCCTTTATTCCTGAATGTCTGGACATTAATAATATTTTTTTTTCTTGAATACAATGATCTGAAAGCAAGAATTATTTTACTGAAAACATTGTTGTAGGGTAATAGGAAATTATGTATCAATCACTTTTATCTAAGGAGACAATACTAAGGCAATGAGCTCTCTCTCATTTTGTTTGCCTGCCTCTCTCTTGGTAAGAATTTTGAAAGTTTCAGCTAATTTCAACCATATTACACACAGGGCTGGAGATATCAAATACATGACGTTTCTTGAAAACAGGCAGCTAGGTAGCAGCCAGAGATTATTAGGGTTTCCACTGAGAAAAAGGCAGCGGCGTAGGCTCATATCTTATTAAACTCTTGAGAATCCACCCTAGAGAGTACCTATGAGTCCATTAGAAACATGCTCCGTTATTTACACTGCTCAGAGAACTACTTGTTAACTAGCTAATTCTGGCACAATTATTTGTATATCAGGCACTTAGTGCTATTTTTTTCTATATTTATATCTTTAAAAACTGCAGTATCTGTGACCAGCAATAATAACTGAGAAGGATTTGGATAGTAACACAAAACACAGTACAGCTGATGAACATTGCCTTTGAGAAACAAAAGGTGGCTGCTATCAAGCTACATATTAGGATGATTTTTCAAGGCAACTTTGATCTCAAAAACAACAACAAGAATACAACTGTCAATTAAGTCCATATTGCTGCTTTATAGCGAATCAGTGCAGGACTGACATTAATCAGGCAGTCACAGTTATTTGAAGGGATGAGCTTGTAAGTTTACTGTTTTCTGAGCACACCTCAGAAATGTTCTGCTACAAGTCCTACTCTGGGAATTACAGTAATAAAGCCTCATGGGCAGGAGGGCAACTCTTGTTATTCCAAAGTCAGAATTAAATTTAAAGAAGTCACAGGCAATAAAAGCTGTTCCACTTAAAAAGCTGAATCATTTTCCTAACATCCTGATGCCAGTCTTTACAGGGAAGAGAAGCTTCCAAAAATGATGTCACAACTCTTAATCTGACTGCACCTTCACAGAGATCCCTCTGTACATGGGCACAGACACAAGAGCACTGTCTGGGATTGACAGCTTGGTGAGCATTCTGCTTTCCCAGGGCTGACAAGAAGGCAGCTCTGATTTACCCATCTGGAGATCTCCATCAAGGATTACTGCAGGGCAGGGGAAGAACTCAGAGCACAGGGGTAAGTGAGTATCAGCAGACTCATGGCACTCTACCTTATGATTAGAATTGATCTTGCCAAAAGGTACCACCTGTGCATTAAAGCAGATGGGAAATGAGATCCTTGAGGAAATGCCACACTTCAAATCCCTCAACTACCACTTGTCTTCAAAGCTATATAGCTTAATTCTCCATTGTCTTGTTAATATAGACACCCCACACCCTCTTCATATGAGCCATCTCATATTCACGCAAACAACAACAAAATGAAAGCCTATGCCCAGGCAAGGTAATGCATAGACAATATTAATGGAAAATGGATTACAGGAACAGAAACAGATCCCCAGATGAAAAATCCTTGAAATACTGGAGTTGATGAAAGCTATTCAATTTTTACATGTTAGGTAGATGAAATATATTGACAAGAAAAAAAAAAATGACAAGAGAAGACCAGAGATGAAAAGTACAGACTAATAGTGCAGCACTAGAATGAGGTTTCTCCGTTAATAGTAGGAAAAGAATCTACTGTGCTTGTGTACAGCAGAAGCTGTGGGGCCTGTTTTGCTTTTACTTATACAGGCACAGCTTAGGAGTTACCCTGCAGTCAGCATGTTACGCTGTCGTCAAGAGCTTCTGCAGCATCAAAGGAAAGGAAGAATGACACAGGTTAACACGAGTCTCTTTTCCACTGACAAAATTAGCGCTTTGGCAGATGTCCACAATTATCCTGCTCTCCACAGGATTCTTGGAAAGGCACCACTTGGATTTTCTCGCATATTTTAAAATCCAAAATAAACCCAGTAAATTTCAAGAAGGCAATTTCCTTGGGGATCCATATTCTATTCATAGCAGTTGAAAATCACCCAATAACCTGTAAAAAGAAAGCTTGTATTTCCATTCATTTCCTGTTTATATGACATTCTGACTCTACAGAGCATTTATTTATCACTTACTTAAATTGTGGTGAAAATTACAAGTGTCTCAGCTTACATATAAATTGCTGTCTATTTGTAAGACATATTTTAAAAGTGAAGTTTAGAGATGTACTATATGGAAGCAAACTAAAAATTTATTTCATCTTTATAAGACAGAGTAAAATGAATATCTTATTGCACCGTTTTCTTGTGCCTTAAACTTCCATTCACTCAAAAAGGTTATTGAATATTCTGGTAAGCAATAACGCAGCTTGAGTTAGCTCTCAGTATCAGTAACCAAAACATCTAGCTCTTACCTGAAGATAGGTTATAAATTTAAAGCACCTTCTAATAGGACTAAGCAAAAATTGTACATCCCTGATCTAAGAAAAGATTCCCAATACAACTAATGAGTAATGTAAGGTTTGATGACAGGTATTGTTGTGGGTATAAAGTTTGCCCTGTTTACCTTAAACTCAAATTGTTTTCTATCTCTACCCTATGGTTTAAAATAGAGGCTATGATGTCATACACAAATTCTAGTACAAAAGTGGTACACAAGCTGTAAACAGGAAGGTGATGCTCTCTTTGGTGGTATTTGCCACTCTGCTGCTAGCAACAGCAATAGTGGAAAAAAATTTCAGAGAATTCCTGTTTGAAATCAATAGCCTTGTTAAAGCAATGGCTCTCAAGAGGCTAATACTCAGCATGCTGATTTTTACAAATCGGCTTCATCAGATTGTCTAAAGGTGTACCATGTCTGTGTTAGAGCAGGTACACAGACATTCCACTGAGTAATACTTGATGGAAAATGAAGATTAGGAGTTAACTTTATAGCACTACTAGTTTTAAGTGTTTTATGCCAATGTAGCAATGCAATGATGCTGAGCAACAGCACAGTACACAGCGTCAGTAAGTGACACTTGGAAAAAAAACTTGGCAAGGAAAGGAGAATATTGAACATACAACTTAATAACATCTAAAATAAGCCAAACATGACATTTCATGTAACTAGGCATATGCCACTAAAAGATATCTCTGACACTGTCTTTAAAAAAAGAGGAATTAATACATATCTGTCTTGAGGTACTAAAAAACCTGATTAATCTGAATAATTAAACAACTACAGAAAGTAAATTGCTCTCTAGAGCAGGCCTCTTCATGACTTAATTTACAGGCTCTCTGGACAAAAAGTAACAAGGTAGTTACAGAAAATAAGACACGACTCCAGGTCAACCATGTCCTTCTTCCCTCTACAAATATCCAATTCTGCAAAAAATAATTTTGCCATTCTTCAAAACTTTACACAATCAGTCATAATTGGGCATGAACAACAGAAACTTTGGAGATCATTAACATGTATACTCTAAAAGTAGCTAAAATATTTTTTTCAAACCTTTATGTTTTGAAAAATAACAACATATTTATCTACAATCTATTACTCATCTCCACCGTAAATGTCATTTTTAAATAGCATTTTGTTATTGGTTAGCTCTTGTCAGAAAAGCTGAAATATTTTATAGGATAGGAAGATCATACTCTTCCACCCATTTTTTAAAGTATCTCTTCAGTCAGACTTAACAGGAATGCAATCACTGATGAACTCACTGATGAACTTTTAATTGCTGTGAAATAAAGTCAGAAAAAAATGGAGAAGCTTAAAGTGACTCAAAATGGAGTCCTTCATAATAGAAATATGACGCTTCAGTCTAGACTCCCCCTTCCTTCCCCCTTTTACTTCATGAAAACTGTATTGGAAAATGCATTTTTTTCTTGTTAAAAACTGGCTTTGAAGTATTTGGCTTGAATCTTGGACAATGTTTTGTATACTATGTAAAATAACACATTTGATATTATTTGAATAGCAAAGACTATGCATTTTCATTATCTCATAGTCTTTCTAATACACTTTAGTGATACAGTTATAAAAATAGTCTTACATGCAAGTTTTCTTTAATGCTGTAAATGTTAGATTGTTTCTTTATTGTTAGGAGTTCACTCATGTCAGGTTTACATGAAAACTGACTCCTGAATTGAAGATTTAGAGCTCATTTAAAGCTCTTGAGATAGAATAACATGCAGGTGTCAGTCCTCCAAATTTCACTGAAGATTAACCTAATATGCAATATGGTGACCTAACAGTTCTTCATTTGAAAGAAATCTGAAAAGTAATCTCTTATATAGCCAGAGAGTGAGAATAACCCAGTGGGATTTCCACCTCTTCATTTCCTAATGAGTTTTTTGATAATGAGAGGTGACTTTGCCAGTCACTGTGGGCTCTGTTATGGCTAATTTACTCCACTTCACTTTCCTTGTTAATTATTAACACTAGCCTTTTTATCCTCATGAGACCACATTCCAATTTTTCCCTTTTTAGATATTTTTTTTTTTCCTAAATCTATCTTTATGAAGATGATGATTTTTTCAGGAAAAGGTTTTCACTTAGGGTAAAGTCAGAATTATTGACTTCATTTTGGAAGACTGTAAAATTGATTATATAAGCATGGGGAGCTCTTTGTAATGCCTTCAATGCACTTTCAAGGTGAAAAGGCTGTTAATTAAAGAATAAGCACTGAGGTATGTTCCACTTGGGAATCAGTTCTTGGTAGAATGGTCACTTGCGACTTGCTAATATATCCACCGATTAAAACACGACTAATTTCCACGGCTGCTTTCCAATAGTTCGGGGGGGGGGAAGTGTGTAATTTTCCAGATGGCTTTCACTTGTCAGAAACCGTCATTTACTATATCTATTACCATTAGGGAATTACTGAAATTGGTATACAGGTGTGACATTTCATACAGCAGTCATTTTGTATCCTTTGGTTAAGGTTTTGCAATCTTTGTAACAGTTTCTTTGACAATAAAGTTTTCATAAAATGTCTTTCCTAAGGCTGTTTTACTCATTTAGCATTATTATCCATTTAAGAAAAGAATAACTAGTAGCCTACCATCAACCTGTTTGCACACAAGGACACATGAGGACAACCCTTGGTTTTTTTCTATCACTTCGCTCAGGTTAGAACCAAAGCACAAAGGAATAGAAACAACACAATAATGAAGTTAAAAGTGGTGCCACAAATCCTTCTAAGACTACTGCAGAATACCTCCACAGCCTTCAGAAACCAAATAACTGTTTTAGGTGCACATAACATCACAACTAGTGAAGTGCTTCCTAAACTGAAAATGTAAGTGGTAGGAAAGACACCTGAACATATGCTTCAGACTTTTAATCTGGATTTTAGATGATCAGATACCCACTTCAAGTAATGCAGAATCTACCTTGCAGGAGTCTAAATTTTATGAGATCTGCACCATGATCAAACAATTCCTGCACTCTTCTGAGAAGCCTTCTAAATTGAGCTTAAACTACCACCAGCATGGTCTTAAAAACAAAGGGAAATACTAACAGATATATTTTCTTTCAGTAGGATAACATGGAAAAAGAAATCATCAGGAATATGGCATTTCATGTATTGCAAAATGTCAGGATATGGAAATATAATTCATGTAAAGAGATCTCTAAGACTGTATATTAATGTCATTTCACTCTGTCCTAGACCACATCTGATGCGGTGCAGTGACAGTGACTTTCAAAAATCCTGTTTAAGATTCAGGTTTAGTTTAGTGGCCCTGTCCATTTGCCCCTTTCACACCACAAAGTTCATCAACTATTGTGTTTTAGTGAATTGTACATTTGCTAGTTGCTCCATTTCATGATATGGTGCTGTGGCAAACAGGTGCTATACTGAGATGACCTATATATTTTAATATACACTTGGCAGCTAAGGTTAACAATAATACGATGATAAATCATATAGGTTGCAATATGTGTAACCTTGGAGAAAAGCTCTTGAATACTATTTTCCATTCTCTCAGTCAAGTCGTTTCCATACACACAAGCTAAAATTCTTAAAAGCTATTGAACTTACACAGAAATAAAATGAATTTTCTAGGAAGAGGTAAAAATGATTTCTTGCCTTTATAACAGAAAAAAATCAATTTTTGGAATAAGTTCAATCATTCAATAAAAATAGCATTTGGATCTTCAAAATAATAAAATTTTCTCATTTTTTAGAAGTAGAATACGAGTAAATATAAAACATCGCACAATTTTTTTTTTTCTTCTTTATGATGCCTGAAAATGTTAGGTGCAATTCAATGCTTTTAAATTAACAGCTAATCAGTTTTCTTTGTTTTCATTGGTATTTCCTTAATTCCATTATTAAAATCAATTTCACACAAAACATGACTAGCACATCACTTAACTATTAAAAACAAATAAAATCTCTCTTCAAAGATGAATAAATGCAGTATGTCAGCAAATGTCAAATTTTGTTATCTCAAAACAGCTATCTCAAATTTTGGTCTCCAACTCAATTAATGATACAACAATGCACCAAATGAAAATAACATGCTGATTTCTTGTCTGTATCTTACTCCATTGATGCTAAGCCTACAATAACTTTACAGACATAACTAGTCTGAAAGTAGTTTACATGAAAGGCTTCGAAGGAAATACTAACTACAATTTTATTTAAGCAGTATAGATTAAATAGGAAATATCAAATAAACATCATGCTGCTTGTACATCATTGATTTAAAATTGAATCATTTGTGAGTACTGAATAGTTCAGGCATTGCCAGAATAAGGACTGAAATGGTACAAGGTTAGAGAGAAACCTGTTGACTTCCAAGAAATGGAGCACCAGGGTACATATTATAAACACAGGCACTGGAACTTTTATTTTTAGAACTTTATTATTTAGAAACACATTTCTAAGGTGAGGGCACATTGAAAAATCTTATGCACACAATAAGTAAAAAACTTAAGATCTTACTATCATTTCTGAGGGCATTATTCAGCAGCTGGAAAAGTGGGAAGCTGTCCCAGGAGTCCTGTGGCTGTGCCTCGAGTGCTGAATCCATATCAACAGAATACAGAGACAAAAACTTCTCTGCATGCTCAGCCAATAATTCTGGCCACCAAGCGAATGCCTGTAAAAATGACAAAATAGAATTACTAAACAGGAGTCATAAAGCAAAGAGATGTATGGAATCTATGGCAAAATACATTTGGACATGTCACTTCATGTCCTTTCTCATTTGGGGAGGATGAACAGGCCAAGTGAAAAAAACGTGAAAATATTTTGTAAAACCTTGCATCAAAAATGTAAGAAATCAAATAGATTATGCTGGGGAAAATGATGTATTCAGAACAAAAATGTAACACAACAAATAAAAAAAAAGGAGTATAAATCTCTGAAACTCTTTTTACCAGAGAGCAAAGAACAAAGGCCTCATCCTTGAAAAATGACTGTATCTACCTCTTGATTTCATTCAATTCTAAGGCTATAAGTAACCAGATGAATTTATTTTTCAAGTAAATTCTTGTGAATATATTTTTGCACTCATTTGTTAATTAGAAGGGATGGTTTTAATGTGAAATTTTATTCCTTGAAGCCCAAGAGCTTTTTAGTAGATACAGAGTTCTTTTTAATTCCTCTTTTTGCCTTAAAAATGTCAGCTTCTCCTGAAGAAGACATCCAGTTTTCCTTCCGCAAATGCCACAAGTATATCTTTGGATATTCACTAATGTCTATATTAATTTTCAGGAACTTGACATGTTGGAATACAGTTTTCTTTGGTAAAAATTTAGATTCTTAGGTAATGCTAGCTTAAAAGAAGACATCTGTGAAAAACAGCATGTCAGCAAGTAAAACCAGCTCCGTATTAAAGATTGCTTCACATATAAGTCTTGTACCTTTTCACTGTCACTTAAATCTAGGGTTTGAAAGGTCAGTATTGAAACTGAGCACTGGATCAGAGGATGATCCTGGAGTTAAAGATGAAGGTGAAGTGAGCTTATGAAATAGGATCACATACTGCTGAAAGTGTTTTGCTCAGAGTTCAGGAAAATATCTGACAGTGAAAAATACCTATACATACTAGAGAAGAAAATCTCTTTGCTTTCAAACTTATGCTCTCCACTTTGACTATCTTGTTTTGAATATTTCTGAGTTACCAGCATGGGACATATGTAGCTTGACCTATACAAGTGCTGAGTTCCCACAACTTAAACTCATAGAAACCCTCACTTGCATTTCTGAAATGCACGTCCTACGTAATGTAGAATTATGTACTCAGGCCTGAAAGGTATCAAGTAAAAGACAACTTCTGAAAAGTGGTCTACAAATATTATACAAATATCTACAAATATCACAAATATTAATGGTTGGACTTGATTATCTTAGAGATCTCTTCCAAACAATCTGTGATTCTGTGATATGTTTTTGCACCCTGGACTTTCTGATAACTGCCTGGAGTTCTTTTTGGCATGGGACAAATGGAGAAAAGATGAATTGGCAAGAGGTTTTAAAGAAATGCTGAGCATCCTCTGCTCTTACTGAAATGTACTTTGTATATTCCAGTGTCAGGACTGAAGGATGCAGACTGGCACCATAGAGAAAATGACAGATGAGGCTTCAAAAAGTTTGGCAAGATTTTGAAATTGAGTCTTTTTCCTCAAATTGGAAGAAGCTTCTCAGTTAATCCTGTTTAAATGGGAGCTCATTAAAGGAACAGATTCCTTACCCTAGAAAAAACTAAATGCAAAGAAATAAAGAAAAAAGCAAAGAAATGTATATAGGCATTGACAAGTGTCCCTCTTAGGCAAGCAAAACACTTTTCTGAAAATACTGCCAAAAACTGAAAAGAAAGAAAGAAAAACCAAACCCAGAAAACCAGAACATTTTCTTTCCATGTTCTTCCTTTGCACATGACACTTTGAACCCAGACAGAAATTCTTCAGACTCTCTCAAGAGCTACCCATCATTGCTTAGACAACAAGGAAGAAGAATAGAAAAAAAAATACTACAGCTGAGATAACTGTTCAGTCATTATGGATAATACAAAAGCAGGCTGAAGGCAATTAGCAATTGGTCACATACATTCTAGGAGAATAAATAAATTGACTGGACTAAAGAAAGACTGAAGTTTTAAGGTTCTAGAAAGACACACAAATGTGGCAATACAACATTGGAAATCATCAGAACAATTTATGCTACACATTCAACGCACAGTTCCATGCTATAAACTGCGAAGAATAATGCTTAGGTAATCAGGAATCACATACCTCTCTTCCCTTTGGGAATCCCAGAAATTTGGAAGTGTTAGGAATTAAAAAAAAAATAAATCTAGTATTAAAAAATGTGATATGCTATTTTAGTGATTACTAATCCTTTTTGTCCACTGCATCATCAGACACTGAACATTTACTTAATATTATGATGTGAAGTGACCATACTTAGTCTTCAGTTTTGAGCAGGGAATGGATAATTTTGTGATCTCATTCTCAGATATATTTTAATATTGAAATACTGCATGCTCTATAAATTTCAGTAAAATTAAACATTTATTACATGAATGAGGGGGTAAATAATCTTAAAATTATCTTTATTCTTTTCAAGCTGTCTTAGATTATATTGAAAACTTTTGCTGAATTATTTTTCTGAAGGCACATGCAATATATTTAACCTTCTGAAAAATACCACATCTCTGACTGCAAATAAGTAGTACAGAAAGTAATCTTTGAAGAGAGATGTTTTAATCATACATGTATCATTTGATCTGCTGCTTCTGTGTTCATTCCACAGAAGTCTAATATTCTTATAGTAATGCGGGTCCTCAAAAGACAAAGACAACAATATATACATTTTATTAATTATTACAGAGTAACACAATGGCAACAGTAGTGTAGAATAGGACCTCCAGGGAACTAATTTCAAATCATGAAAACAGCTGTTTCTTCATATAAGATAAAACATCTATAGCAAGTTCACACATGACAGATGTAAGCTAAAAACTAGATTCCATAGTGTGATATAAAACCAGATGTATTGAATGATCATGTTTATAACTATATATACTAAATCATGTTTATCCTTTTGCATATTTCCCCCCAAAATACTGAGTTTTTTGAGAACATTTTGAAAACAATTTCTTGAACCTTAGAAAACTGTATTTATTAATTAAATGTTAATGATATATACAATTGTGTGTACCTGGTCAAGTTTTTGCAATTCCTTGATATAAAAGGTACTATTGTTCTAAATATTCTAAATATTATGGTGTCTGTATCATGAAGCAAAAGACTTGAGAGTAAGAAACATGAAATTGTACTATTTTATCTCTTCTACCTTATGATGCCACTTTAAAAAGCACAAGTTTAAAAGCAGTATTTCTCCAAACAACAGAAGGGCAATGTGAATGCGATCATTAAACCCATCATCATTTTTATGTTAAAATCAAGATCTATACAGCATGAAGAAAACTAGCATTCACTTGTATTTTCTTTCTATTTTGGATGAGAGGTGAAAAGTTAGAAGGAACAACTGTATAAGGCTATGAATATTTTCCATACCATTTCATCACCTCAAGCACAAAGATGCTTTCTCTATTTTCTGCTCTTTAATTTTCATTTCTGAACCTACAGTTCATTCAAGCAAATTCAAGTAGAGTTTTATTTCACTTCACTTTTCATAAGCTTCAAGTCTCCGATTCCTCTGTAAATGTGAACTGCCTTAAACATATGTCAGAAAGTAAAGCTAAAATGTTTCTTGACAGAATTACTTCGCATCAGGGGAGAAAAAATCCAGGAACAAACAATTCTCTACAGCAAATGTAGTTACAGTCTCACCTCTGAATGATGTTCTTCATTTTGCTGCAATACTTCGATACAAAGTTCTGCAAGGTGAAGAACCTCTTCCAGTTTTCTAGCAGGTGTTGCTTGGTTCATGGTCTCTGTATGAATATAAAATGCAAATCAAAATTGTTTTAGTTAGGAACAAGATTCAACAATAAGAGAAAACTAGGTCAGAAAGAAATGGTGCAAAGTTACAATTTCCCGAAGTATAAGCAATTTCACCTGTTAAGGACAATCATTTAATACAAGCAAATGCAGCTGAATGTCCAGATTACTAGAAAGAGAAAAAAATTAATTCACAAAAGAATAACTGATTGTTACAAACATTATCTGATTTAATATGCAAGAACTAACAGGTGCATCAATGTATTAGATGCTCAACTTCTGTAACAAGCAAGTTCTCATTCTCTTCAAGGTCAGATATACAAAGACAGCAGACAGTGGAGACCATTTTTTGCTATTGTACCATCAGTACAATGCTGTTCTCGCTAAATGACTCATTACCGTCATCAGCAAGATTTATGCATTTTGTAGCAGTCAAAAATTCCAAACGTTTCATCTAAGTAAGACACCACATTTTAGGTATATTTAAAACCAAGAAAAGGACAAAATACAATAATTATTCAAATAACTATTTTCTAATAACTATTTATTCAAATAACTTTCTACCTGCTGTTCAGCGATAAGAGTGAATCTGCATTCTTTTCACTACCACAGTGAAAAGCAGCACTGTAAAATAAAGATGTTATAACAGAATTGACACAAGCGTACTAAAATCTCCACACAAAGCAAAACAAGGACAAATGTAAAAGTTACAAATGACATGAGGATTACTCATTCTGCAGAGCAGACTTCAAAAAGAAAGCAAACAACAAAGGCAGAAATAATGTAACTAGAATTCTTACAGGGCAATTAAACTCAGTTTACTTTTGAATTAAAAAAAAAATTCATAGGACTAGGTCCCAGGAAGAGTCATGGGAGATAAGGTTAGAGACCACCTGACATTTTTTACAATCGTAGTTTAATCAGTGAAAGTAATTTGTCCAACTACATAATTTGTATCATTAGGAATAACTTCAATCATTAGGAATAACTAGTATTAGCTATCTGAGCTGGTTTACTTAACAAAACTTTTGTCCTTAAGCATAAACTGTGGTGACAGAAATGATGTTATACAATATAATAGTATATAAGCATGGTCACATTAACCAGGTTTGCAGAGGATTTATGAAGCTGATAACACAAGGTGAGTGTCTCAGGAATCCTGCTGTCTAATTTCCTTTGCATGTTTATGTATCATAAGAACAGTCAATCACATGAAAATACATCTTCATATGCAGAAAATCCTGCTGACATTTCTTTCCCACTTTATGCATTCATCATGACATAGAAAATTAGCAGATTAATTAGAAAACTTGCATAATCCCTTGATATCAGCAAGAATATCAAACTGCATGTACTAAATATTTTTAACACTTAACATTTCTGACAAGTCAAAGCAACTTTTCAGACAGGTGACCCTGTCCAGTTCTTCAGCATTAACAATCTGATGCATGCCTTGATGAAATATACAGCTTTAATCAATTTTTGAAGAAACGCTGGATTAGAACCTCCAGCAAACATCTGGTGACTACAAGCACACATTGTTTTCATGCAAAAAACAAAGCAGGCAAATTAGATACTGAAGCAACTAAAAAAACATTTCTCAAATCTTATTAAAATAGGCTACATAAGATATGTTGAAATAATATAATTTCTAAAACCACAATGTAACTCTGGAAAGAGTTATTGCATGAACATGGACCAAGCACAAAACACACACCAGGACACAAAACTGCATTCACAATGTCAAGATCACAGTTACTAATAGTGTACTGAATTTGCAAATTTGACATTAGAACAATTATATGAGTATAACCACAACTATATTAATGTATTATGTCAAGTGAGAGGAGAAACGATTGCTCCAGCCCCTATTATTTAGGTAAAAAGACTACTACTGGATTCAGACTCAAATAGTTTTTTTCTATCCTTATTGTGGACTGAAACTGCTGTATCCTCTCATGGTCAGTGTCTTCCCCTCCCTGAACACACAGCAAGTACTATTCCTTCAGCTGATACATCACTATCAATATCACCAATGTTAATGAGCCTTAGGAAGAAACCAGTGATACCCATACAGAGTATGTCTTGCATATCTGATTTCAGCATAAACAACTCATTTTATTACAAATTCAACCTCATCTTCATAGACCTTACCACTAACCAAGTAAACAAAATAATTGCATTCATAATTGCATTCATTCCTAATGAAACTAAAAAAGATGTAAACTATTAAAAAATCATAACCTAGAAGGCCCCCTCTAAATTACTAAGAAATTCATTCTAATAATTATATTAAATCTGATGTTGCATTTTTGCATTGGAATAAGTTCACTTATTCCACACCTGAAATAAGCTCAAGACAGCCTAAAATGACTATTGAACAGACATCATGATCAGGAGGGAGAGCAGGAGAAAGACCATAGATTTACTAGCTGTGAGATTATCCTGAACCACCACTGTGATGAGATCATGACGAAGAGACACATGGTCTCAGGGAAGTACTAATTCCATTAAGCGAGGCACTGAGGAAATGCAGTTCTGGTCATTTGTGTTGAAGTGATGAACATGGATCAGAAATGGCATTGAAAGGATAAGAATTCGGAATTTCAATCAGAAATAGTATTGAATGAAGAGTCTGGTTCTAATATTAGAATATTCTAATGGTTCAGTGCTGTTAGTCTTCATTATATTCATGATGTCTTTCTCCCCACAATTACTAAGTTTTGTTAAGATGTGTTTACACTGCTCAAACAAGCTGCAGCAGGAGTCGAGTTAGTAAATATGCTGCTTGACATCTTTTAGAAAATAAACAGAAAAAGCCATCAATCATCTGTTTTCAGCTTCACATTCTGTTGAAATGAAAAAGGAAGCCAGGCTTTGTAAATAATGGATGATTTCTCAAGTACACATTACCAGTGAGTCACATGGGTACCAAGAAAATATTGTTAAATGGTATAAGCTGACTAAAATGCTACCGAAATGAAAGGTGACTGCTTCAAGGACAGATGGAGCCCACGGCCACATGGACTGTCAGATCATCCAGTCTGACCTCCTGTGTTAAACAGGTCAGAGAACTTCTCCCTGTTCCTCCTCTCTTGAGCCCATCAGGATGTCTAAAACCTAACTTCAGCTTGCTTTCTAGAAGAGTTTATCCTTGAAGACAAATGTACAATTCACCTCTTTCTTTTCCTCTCCAACATTTAACCTGTTAATCCTGTGTGTTTAAATTCTCATTGGCATTTGCTGAGCACAGGAATCTGCTGGTTAAAGAAGTGATTCTCCTCCTCGGGTATGAGGAAGAGAATCTGGCCTGCCAGTTTCCCTGCCATTTAACAGCATATATCCCTTACTGGTCTTCCCTGTCCAATATTTCACCCTTCCTCCATTTCTTCAAACAAGCATATCCAGACCAAGACACTCAGGAGAGCCAACCTGTCTCCAGGCCAGAGGGTGTCCCACAGAACAATGGCAAGGACACTGGAAAAAAGGCAAATATGCTGAGAAACCCCAAGTTCACAGCCCTGGTCAGCTTACAGGTACCTTCACATCCAGACAGCTAGATGGGGCTGGAGACTTCTGTGGTGATGCTGCAGTTTAGGATTTGGACCAGCTCATTTTATGCCAAACTGCAACAAAACAACTAGTTTGCATTTTGATCCTTCATGTAAGACAACTGGCATTTGTTTGATTTTTATTTAATTGCTCTGATTGCTGGCAGCACTCAGCTGTTATGAGGCTTAACATTAACACTACCAGCATTCAAACCTAGAGAAACTGCAAGATGTCTACTAATGGAGGTGTTTGACCATCAACTAATTAATTTCTATGGATGTGCCAGAATTAGACCCACAGGAGAGCAGATAACACAATGACTCTTGGCTATCAAACTCCTTCCAGGATGCTCTGCACGCATAGCAGTGCACAGTCTGAGCAAGTTTTGGAGTTTCTGAAGGAATATTGCCTGTTTGGGTATTGTACAGAGGACTTAAATCTTACGTGCTCCTTTCCAAATCCAATTGTAGTGCATGGAGCCTAAATAGAATACCCTCTATTCTATACCAGCTGTCTTGCCAAGGAATCTGACTGATTCACTCCAAATAGGAGCCAGAGATTGAATGCCTATTGATGTCGAGGGGATGACAGGGAAGCCCTGCTGTAAAGCAGGCCGTAATACAATTTGCTAATACAGATACATCATAATTTGAGCTGTATAGAGCCAACTCTGCTCCAGTAGGGTCCATTAACTCAGATTTTTTGACATGTGAAACCAGCAAGATTGCTTCTGGACTTTTATCAAAAGCAGTACAAAAATCAATAAACTGGAGCTAATACATGTTACTAGACCTGAACTGTCTCTCCAGAGTTAATCTGCAACTGGGATAATCCACCCACAGATAATTTCAATTTGACTGGATGGATTTTCTTGCAAATTCTCATAGAATTAATTCTGCTTGAAAAAGTAAGAGGTGAACATCTGGGAGGACATTCTATATTATTCTGATTAAAAAAATTTTCTAGCCTTATATAAATCATGGAATTTAGCTTTAACTATGAAGTTAAAACCAGTCTTTCCATAATTGCTTTCAAAGAATTCAATAGGATTTAAAATTCTAGAAACAAAAAAAAATTTAAAAACTAGTTACAATTATCACCTACATACAGAGATATTAGGAGATTTTTAGAAAGTTAAGAGTTTACATCTCCTAGTCTATAACCTATCATTTTACAAAATGGGTCACGCTACAATGTTTTCAGTTTTTAAACATTTATCATAGTATTCAACGGATTTACCTTCACGGGACAATAACAGATTTTGTTTTCCTTAAAAAATGAAATATTTTGGCTCATGTAAAGCTGGAAAACAAAAAAAAAGCAGCAAAAATTTTGAAGAGGTAAAAGCAAAATAAAAAATGCAGAAATGAAATCTCAATTTTTAACTACTGATCAATGGCACCTAATTTATGATTCTTTGTATTCTAGTTTTGGCGACACAGACACTAGCAGTTGGTATTTTCTTCCTTTTCTTCACTTCTAAATTCTCTTCAAAAGAGAGAAATGTTCTCAGCACTTTCTGTTCCTATGGAATAAAACCCAAAGGTAACAAACATGGCTAACTGAAGAGCTCCATGAATGAAGGGACCTGAATAATTGAGAGCCAGTACTGAGAGAAAACTGGCACTTGAAAGTGCAGACTTAGTAACAAATGTTTTTAAGATATCTAATAATTTTAAGAGTAAATTTTAGGGAGTTACTGAAAGATGAAAACGGCAAATCTAATTCCAGCAGGTAAGGAGGAAGGAAATATGATGCTGACAATTATTAATGTTAAAGCAAATTTTGAAGAAATGACTAAGCTGAGGACATAAAATGAACAGAAACAGAGTAAAATGTTACATAGATCTGCAAAAGTAAGTTTCGCTAGACTTGTACAGTAGCTCTTCTTGATAGGGTATTTTCTTAGAAAATAAATTCAATTGATCTCATCTATTCTGACTTTACTAAAGTATTTGGCACTATGCCTCATGGGAAAACTACCAGTTAAGCTGAAGAAAATGAGGATTAAAAAAGAAACTACGTGTTGGATAAAGAAACTGCTTCAAAAGAAAGGCAATGGGTAGTGTTGAGAAAGAGCAAAGAAAGGTTTCTTGAGGAAATCCTTGAAGATCCATCTTAGGGCTTAGCTTCTTCAATATTTTCACCAATTACTTCAGTGTAAGTGTTAGGAGTGCACTGATGACAAAGCTGTAAAACACTCGCAGGGTCAAAATGCGAGATCAGGAATTGCATAATTCCAAAGAATAGGAAAGATAAACAAAATTGAATACTTTAAGAGGGAGCAAAATACATTTTCAACATATGAACAGCAATAAACATATGCTATGAACTGGGAACTTGTCAGCTGGAAATGACTGAAACCATGAAGATTGGGTTGAATTAGCTTTTCACAGAATGGCTATGTGCCACAAGCATGATATAGACATGGAAAGACAAGTGTTCCTTGACTGTATTAGATTAAGCATTTCTGGTATAACAGTACTACTAGTACTGTGCAAAGATGACTGCACAGTTCTGGTCACCAGTTTTCAAGAAGGTGGAATTAAAAGTCTAACAGAGAAAAGCTCCCAAGATGATAAAAATGAACAGGAGGCTAAGAGTCTGAGACAAGGTGATGAAAGCCTAAGCTGTATAAAACAATTTTCTAAAAATGCATCAGAGGAGGAGGAGGAATTGATGATGAAACGCTAATGAAGGAGGGAACTATCGGAGAAAAAGGACAAGGTTACTTTGACTGTGATTCCTACACCTATAGAGCAAGCAGGACCTGATCTGGCATTCACATAGGTGAAGCAAGGGACAGAAAGGGGTAAGAGCAGTGACAAAGCCTGACTCATCAGCCCAGCTGTTAAGAGAGGATGTAGGTATGTTTATGAAGGAGGTATCAGAACATGGACCTAACAAACCCGGGATTCTTTTCCAGTCCTCTGCTCCAAAACTGAAATTGGAGATATTTGCCTGTATCCTATTCTTCCCATTTAGTTGCACAAGAAACAGAGACCAAGAAGGTGCTATGCCACTGTGCAACTCATTCGTTTTTGTTTGTTCAGTGAAATGAACATGCATGGAGAGCTTTAATCAAGTCCTCTCCAGGTACAACGACTCTCTCCACTTGCCTTCTCAATTTCAATAATGTTTGTAGTGTTCTTCTTAAGTCAGACAGATCCTTCTGAGCCTTGAGGGCATTTACATACTACCCTTCCTTCAGAAACTTTTATGTAGTAAGTACATTAACAATCGATGTCCTTTAAAAAACAGCAAACTGTTGAGTTGCTCCTGACCTTCTATTGTATGGAGTTTACAGTTATTCAGCCTTTGGCAGTCTGTCATGGAAAGAAATATTGGGATGACAACTGCAATTTGTCTTTGAGCACTTGCACACTACACAGTAACTATTTGCTCTGATTTTAATCGAGTTTATTCTCATTTCTTTTATTAAAACTGATTTGCAGAAGGTCAGTATATTCAGTTACTACAAACTTTTAAAAATGAATTAAAAGACAACTACACCTAATAATTCAAATCTTTACAATCTGTCTATTGCCTCAAATTAATCTCTACGGATAATGACAGATACTGCCCTGTTCGCTTCACAGCCATTTACCGCTTTAATCCCTAACTCAGTTCCCTTTTTTCTACACAACAAGGTAATGCCCTTGTGCTGAAAAATGTATTTGCATGTAAGATTCTATCACTTCTCTTAGGCAATGACAGCAGCACTAGCAGAGTCCATTACTCCTCAGCCATTCAGATTTCAAATAAATTTAAATGGGGAAAACCATTTCTGAGAAGGAATGTAGTATTTTATTACTCTCTCTGTAGTATAAGTAAAAAACATGAACTATGCATAAGGAAAAACATCTTTTTTGAAGAAGAGGAAATAGGTGAGGGAGGCATACAAATTTCTATAAGCTATTAATTGTAAGCTATACAAAATGCATCTGAAGAATGCTATTTGTCTCTGGTCTCAGCATCTAGTAGGTCGAGTTTATGTTCAACATTATCTATAAGAAGAGTTAACTCAAGTTAAATGCTGAATAAGACAGGAAAACATGCCATACACAATGATCTAAAAAGTACTTTCAGATAGCAAAGTCTCAAAGGCAGCATGTGCTGAAATGAAAACAGTTCATACTTAAAGAGATTTCCATGTATTGATGCTGTGATCATCTCCTTGACAATTTATAAACCCTTGCTGCAAACTACAAGGACATTACATGAGAGTTTTTAGACATAGTTCAAAATTATAATAGTAGGTTTGCTGCTGTTCTCCCCATAATGGCAATTATACTGACTGGACAGATTAGCTTCTCCATGAGAATTTCAGCTGTACGTGTTGTAAGGAATGACCTGCTGAACCCTGTATAATTGTCATTGCAAATGTAATTTTTATTGAAAAAAGCTGTTCTATCTTCATAATAGCATAATGACATGGGAGTGCTAAATAAAATGTCATCCTGACTGCAAACAAATCTTGTTGATGCAAGTGCTGCTTATAGCACTGTGTCTGCAATTAAGAAAGTAACCATCATCTTCTGGGAAAGCATTCAGAGTCTTGTTCAGTTGAGACTGTGAAAATGAGAGCACTTGGGGAACAGACTTGGGAACCTGGCAACCACACCACTGAAAAAGGATTCTCGCAACAAAAAGAATTTGCATGTTCACCTCTGTATTACCTAACAATAACACTACCGCAATTCAAGATTCTGTATACAGTACCTAGAGCACAAATTAAAGGGTAAATAACAGTTACCCAGAAATATTTTTTCCTTACTTTTGATGACAATCCAACACATGGTGTTAGGGCTAAGCATACTATACATCAAGTTCATGAGGAAATCTGCAGGGGTTTAGCCAACAGGTGCAGGATTCATCCCTGTTAGCTAGGCTAAAATGTAATTTTACTGGTATTCCTTTCAGCTGCTTACTTACTGTATGTGATAGGCTTTCCTCTCACCCATTCTCTAATATAGTTGTTTGCCATGTTACTTAATGGACAGCTTTGCTGTCCTACCTTAAGAACATGGCCATAGATTCTTTCAAAGCATGCAGAAACCTAATGTAAAATGACTGTGCTTGTAACCGTATGTCATCTGTGCTTAATGGTCTGTATTTCTATAATGGTCTATACTTCTATAATGAGCCTGATTAAAAATAAGAATAGCAAGTGTGTGTAGCACAACAAAGATCTGTACTTGAGGCGGTGCACATTATGTAAAAGTGTACAGCTAAGGTTTTAGAGCGCAAAGGTCAAAGGACAAACTAAAATTAGTTTTATCATTTCACAAATTAATTTCAACATTTTTCTAAATTTCTAATTTGAAGAGATATTTTCTTCAATACCTACAGGTGTAAAAACATTAAATGGAATATTTGTGCTATCTAGCTTTAGGCATCTTACCTAGTAGGGAAACTTCCTTAGGATTCATTTGTATTTGATGGCGTGAGATTTGATTTCTTCAGAGAAATTGTTGAAGAAGCCTCCAAGCACTGTGAATCACCTGTCTAATGAACCTCTCCCAGTTGATCAGAGGGGGTCAGGAGATGACCTGATCAACATGAGTTTGTATCAACTCATTCTAACAGGCTTTGACATGAATGTCCATACCACCACTGCATCATCTGCTCTCTTTAAGAATTCAAAATAGAGCTCTTTTGTTTCCAGGGCATTTAGAGCTTTCAAATGAAAACCAGTGGAAGTTTTAGGAACCAATGGTATCTTTGAATCTGCAGTTATGAAC
Organism: Podargus strigoides; assembly: GCA_028020825.1. Taxonomy (NCBI): domain Eukaryota; kingdom Metazoa; phylum Chordata; class Aves; order Caprimulgiformes; family Podargidae; genus Podargus; species Podargus strigoides. Next base: position 146,133,440 of record CM051663.1, read on the forward strand.
ACCAACTTTAAAAAGGGTAGTTTTTATAATTTCCTAGCATTTTTTGCTTGATTACTGGCTAAAGAAACGAACCACCTTTCTCCCTTCAAGCCCCTCATTGGCTAGGAGCTCCATTTTGAACTACTTTCATGCAACCTTTTAATTCATCACCCTAGTCTGTCTTTCCAGATGGAAAACTATTTCATCCTGAGAAAGCTATCAACTCAGCACCCCTTCCCATAACTGTGGTTGATATTTGTGGAAACCCTACAAAGCACCATGTTCAGGCTTCCATTGGGTCTGTGTGTACATCTTTAAAAAAGGTAAGACAAAGTTGCATGTGCATCTATTCCAAAGTATATACATGCACAATCCCTGACACTTCTATGCAGCCAATACTACTCAGTCACAAATACTACTTCAGCTATGCTCTTCTTATGATCACTCTGTTAAATATTTGGATATAAGCACTCAAAAAACCCCTGTACTATTGGAGAATATACTACATATCAGCTCCATAAAATCAGGAACACAAAGGACTACCATCCTTGCAACCTTCAGCTGTAACTAGAAAAATAAACATATCACTGAACAAAGCCATGTTAGAGAAATGTAAAACCAGCTTTATTAAATTAGTTCTTCTATTAAGATCTTCATCAATAAATTTAGCAGTCCCATTAAAAAAAATGGATAACATTTTTGCTGATAACTATGAAATTACATTTCTCTGCATACACAAACTGATTTTGAATTTAATAGCAAAACTATTCTGCATCGCTTAGTTACACCTCTCTCACAAAAACTACAATTGCGTCACATTCCAGAAGATAGCTTTATCTAAATTGCTAATTAATATGCACATCATAGTTAAGTATCAGTGTAAATGAAGAATGCATGAACTATACGACATCAAAATTAACATGAATGTTCACACATGTTCTGGTCAACATCTTGATATTGTTGAAGTCATCAAAAATAATAAAACAACAGACAACACACTAAATCTGTACGACATGCAGACGTGCACACAAATAGTAATCACCTGAGTCCTTTTCTGCTGTTGCTTATAAAACAAAAAGAGAAGAAAACACCATTACAGAAATATAAATATTTTAGTTTCATTAAAATAGAATAAATACCAAAGGAGTTAAAATCTTCTTAAAATCTTCTTCCTGAATATAACAGTGAGAGTCCTGACAGCTCACCCAAATTATGGGTTTTGTCAGCTGAGGGAGAAATGTGTTTAGGTAGTATATTTTTATTTACTAGTTCTATGTAGTCTCTATTTCAGGCAAACTGTCTGTCTGAGTTTGCTTCCATATTGTGCCTGGGAATTTAGAAATATAAGTAACAGTATAGGAATATAAGAATGCAAGAATATAAGAACATTATTTATGTTAGAGCCCTCTTTGCATCTGTACTTTTTAGATAGTTACTAGTGGTCTACAGCTGATATTATCATGCAATAGTTGCGTTTTAACTGATTGATACGATGTTTGAATATTTCTTCAGTGAACAACAACAGGAAAAAAATCCCAATAATGTATGACAGCTACATTTGAGGACATTACTAATATTATACAGATAATGATTATATCTTTTCTGTATGCAATTTGAGGAGTAAGTAATTAATGTAAACACTTACCATGCATTAATTTCAAGACAAGAATGCAATTTCAGTGCATAGATACAATAATGGTCCCATAAACTTAAAGAAGCATAATGGAACCTATCACTGAAAACTATTACATTTATATTTGTCAGGGAGGATATTTGTAATGACCTGAGTATAGAAAGAGACAAATATAGGTCTCATTGCTACTGAAAAACAATGTGTTTAATTTTCTGATGTTACGATGCTGGAGCCCTTCAATTTCAAATAGTACTCTACTTTATTCTCATAAAATTACTCAACAAATTTCTCATTGAGGTACTAGACTTATATAGGGAATTATCTAGTGTGCTTTGGGTTTACAGTTATATGAGTGCAAAACTACTTACAGAAATCCAGTTGTGTTTCAACCAAAAGACAATAAATCCACAAAGAAATCTGCAAGTCAAAATATGCCATGGGATGGACAGCAGTTTTATGTGCTGTTCCAGCTTACTGCAGTGTTCACAGTGTGTATATTTTATAGTGCAAAATTTGCTACTCACAGTGTAACTAACTGCCACAATTCTCTAGGATATAGTTAAAAATCCTGGACAAAGATGTATTTACTTTGCTGAAAAAAACTTTTCCAATCCAATTTAAAAATTTTTGTATTTTTATACCCATTATGTCAACAGGTTTGCTAAAAAACTGAAGCACTGAACATTAAAAATTCCATTTTATGAATACAGAAAGATAAAAACTAAGGAAAATAGTACTCTTGCATTTTCCAGAATAGATTTAATATTCAACCTTCTGTCTTTAACACAACATGATATCATAATTAATTATGATAAACTGGTTACTAAGACAGTTTCATGTTGTTACTCCCATGATATAATACTGGTTGCTATAGTGATGAGGTGGGTTTTTTGTTAATCACTTGTGAGATTGCTTAACTCTTGTTTTTCAAAGAATTTCAGTAGAAATGGAAAAAGGAAAAAAGTTGGCTTTATAGTTTTGCTAAACATATGAGGCTTCTTCATTTTGCTGCTATAATAACACTATTTCTTTTAGAGCATTGCTAGAAATACATGCTATGAAAAAACATACTATGCATAAAAAATGGATTTTTTTTAAAAGTAGAATTCATCCTTCATACATTTTCCTGCTAATTGACTGCTCCCCAAAAAACAGTTATACAGATGTGTGCACACTATTTTCTACTCTATCTGTACAGGTATATCTCAAGCTTTCTGCACTTTATGGAGAATAACAGATTTGTCTTGTAAGGTAATTGAATATTAATACTTCCTTTTTGTTCTATATAAGGTTTACAAATATTAAAAAGACATTGTGTATGCTAGTCTTTTTTTTTTTGTTTTTTTTTTGAGCAAAATCTTCGTTAATTTCACGGTTTACGTACTAGAACATACGTAAATTCAAGAAAAACTCCTGATTACCATTAGATCTAGTATTTTGGCCCATCAGTTCATTCAGGAAATCAGCATGTAATTGAGGTTTTAATGATCCGATTGTTAATACATATCTGACAACACAACAGCAAATATAAATAAGATTTATCTATCTGCCTGCCTTATAACTACATAAGAAAAGCATCTCTATCCAGAGTTTTGAAGTTTCAAGCTACTGTTACTGCTGATAAAGAATTTCCTGTCAGTAGCTTAATTACCAGAAATAGAGAAATAAGAAATAACCCACAAACAACCTTTCAGATTTATGGAGAACTCAAAAGTAAGAACAAAGGGCAACTTAAATTAAGAAGTCCTAGTCTTCCATTCAAACAGGGTCCCAGGAGGCATATTAAAGCAATGAATAGGAAAAAGCTCCATAGTTCACCAGCTGAGATTTTAATGAGACATTTCCCCTTGCTGTGGAAGGGGTTTGTTCAGGAGAGGGAAAAGGCTGCTCACAGAATATTCAGTTAATAGGCATTGTTGGCTTTTACAGCCACTTTGGCAGTTGATTGCTGTACTAACCTTCTATTTTGGCATATTCTGTAAGTCGAGTGTAATTGATCAAGGCAGCCTTCTCCAGGCATTTTCTAACCACTTTCTTCACCTCTTCTGCTGGTATGGGAGTGGCAATATCTTTCATTAAAACCTGTGCCAGAAACAATTACACCACTTGGTTACACTCATTACCCAAAACCCACGGGAAAATGATAAAAGTATACTAAAATTACTGCAGATCTGATAGTGGTTAAAGGCAGAAATAAAAAAAGGAACTATTCCAGCTGGTGGAACTAGATATTTGTCTTTGAAGGTTTCTGTTCAACCCCAATTTGTCTGCCTACGTGTACTTACATACATACCCTTACCATTTGGCATCTTGAAGCATGTGAGTCAGTCTCTGGGTGACGCCAAGACCTGTCTAACAAGAGCATTCCGTGGATGGGCTGGATCACGGTGCCCACTCAAGATGTGGAAATTTGCTTGGTTCTCACCTGCTGTCTATATTTAGCCTGTACCTGGGGTTAAACTGCAGCAGTTTTTCTACCACCTGATGACCCCTCCCCAGCTGAGAAGGGGAATCGTAGAAAAAAGGGAGATGCCCCATGGGTAGAAGTAGAAACAGATTTAATGAAATAACAAAACTAATACAAACACCAACATCAAGCATACAAGGTTCTGCTCAGCCTGGGCCTTGGATTCAGCAGCAGGAACAGAAGAAACAGAAGGCCAAGAGGAAGGAGTCCCAGGAAAAGGAACTCTACCTTCACTGAACTCCCTCCTTTTATAATGAGCTTGATGAAGTGATATGGGATACACCTGTGGGTCAGTTGCCTTGATGGGATCTCCCAGCTGACTCAGGGCTACTCATGGCCTGCCTGCATGGCTGGCCCATGGGTCTGGGGAAGCAGGACACCTGTGGAAAAGCTTCACCATTGCATAACCATTGACTCTTCAACAGTGTGTAGGAGAAACTATGAACAACACCATCAGAGCTAGCTAACACTGACTTGCTTTTCTTCCTTCATAAAGTTATTCAAATTCAGCATGTCCTTGCTGTGAAAAACAGTCATTTAGAGTAGGGGGAACATTAGGCAGGGAAAACACTGAACTGGCAGAGTATTTTATTATGGAAAAGTAGAACAGATCATACAAATTTTTTCTAAAACCTGCAGGTCTTTAAAGACTATTCATTTTAAAAACAGAGGACTTTGATAAAATGGATCACCTGTTGCAAGTGAGGTAAACTGAGAATTTATACCTCTTTATATGAATACAACACTTTGTGCTCTGGGTTGCTTACACTGAAATTGATCATAAAAAAATGGAATAAATACTGTTAATAATTTGCTTGCATTTTTACTTTGATTCTATGCTTCATTAACTTTCAACAGGTAGGTGTAAACAAAACTCAATATGTTTCTACCACATTTTAATGTAAATAATAAAATTTCAGATAACTTACAACCTTTTAAAAATGCTTCTCCACTGGATCCCCAGACAAGCTACACCCTTATAAAACGCATCTAAAAGTTACTGTTACAGGGAGAGAGCAAGAGATATCGTCTGAGGAAGAATATGGTAGAAAAGAAACAGGTTCAGCACCAGAAGAGCTCTTCGGAAGATATTGTTGTAAAGCAGACTTCTTCCATTATTTGCACACACGTGTAACATATCTACATTTGTCAACTTGCATCTTTTTAATGAGTAACTTCTGGGTTATCGACAAGTGAAAATGCAATATAAAAAAACCTTCTAAATTTGATTTTTTTTTCAAAATTTTTAAAGACAGGTGAAATAAAATGTTTGTAACTCATGGTGCATCTGCAGGTATGGGCATGTACCACTGCCATTTGTAACAGCAGGAACAGTGAGAGGAAATGGCTGTTTCATGTAATGCAAAGGAATCTATACAACACTACAGTCACTGAGATTATAAGTGACAGAACACATATACGCAGGCTCCCCATGTGTTTTTGAACATGGCAGAGGTTTTCTAGGAGAACTGCAGTTCAGAGCAACTGACACTCCTCAGGACCAGACCTTGCAGATTTTGGCAAAGCTAACGCAGACTGGGATCTAAGTTTTTTTTTTTTTTCAGTTCAGACCTTCATCAGGTTCCTGCTGATACAATTCCTCTGGCATCCCTGCTGGAATTTAAAGATCTCTTTCCACAGAGATGACTGAGGTAACTTTACCATTACAAGGTCTTCTCCCTTCCACTCAACACAAGAGGATTTGCCGGGCAGGAGTTTACATTTATAGCTGCCTATGTCAATTTTGCTGCATATAGCTTTTTCTTCTAAAATTGACTTGGATTATGCATTTATGGAAGATTATTTGGGTTATGTAGAAGCTTTTTAATGTTACATATCAGTATAGACAATATCAACAACATAGAAGCCAAAGAAAGCAGGAAAGAGGAGCTGTACAGTAGACTTGTACTACTTTAGAGGTAATGGTGTGTAATTGGTAAATTATAAAGAAATAGGGAGTCACTACAGTGGCCTGAAGTGAAAGTTTAGCTGTTCTCCCAGTGAACAATTAAAACCAGCAGTAAAATAGCTGAGAAGACATGAGTCTGGTTTCAGTAGCCTGAAGACAAAAGAAAAAGACAGGCTTAGTACTTAAACAGAACTTAAAATATGTTCTCAAACTTACCCTTTCAAGTAATGAAAGTGTGGCTTTTAAGGCTCCTTCAGGACGTCCAAAAGGGAAACAGTATCTGAAAAAGTAAAAAAAAAAGAAAAAAGAGGAAGAGAAAATGATCAGAATTACAATACTTAAGAATTTATTTTGAGATGTAACTGTACACAACTTGCATTAAATTATGTTAGCAGAAGACTCCCATATATGAAGTACTAACGAAAACAGAAGGCCACTTCAGTAGTCTACCACAGAGCACATATATAGCACAGCAGTATCAGCCCACTGGCAGGTCAGACCTAAATACAGAAAAAATACAAAAGACAAAAAAGCATGACTTGCACTTTGTCTACTATGAAGGATATTTAATGATCTCTGATGACCTTAATTGTTATCTTCTTGGAAAATGGTAGCCATGACAGCTACTAAAGCTGTGAAGCAGCACTCTGTATAATATATCTTGGTTTAATATTGGATTAAGATAAGGATAAAATGTCAGATATTTACATTTCTAGAAATATTATGGGAATAAAAATGCCTGCAGATATTCTATATTATTTCCCTATATTATAAATTGCTTGGTAAAGCATTTTCTGCTATCTTAAATTTTATAAGCTACAACTTAAGCTATATCCACTTCCACCTCGATATTTCTAAAATCATGTAAATTTAAAAGTGATCCCATTCATAGCTTTGTTTTTCATTTTTGTCTACTGGATGATCCAATATATCAGCTCAATGAGACTACAATGCTCAGGCAACTGTAAGTTCTCTTAATCCTGTCTGTAAAATCTTGCTAGGATATCCTCAATTGGAAAAAGGATTTTTTACTTTGCTGATATTATTTTTTTCTTATTATTACTCACTAAGAATGGTAGCCTCATATTCTAATGTTTTCCAATTTTAAAATATTTTCTAATGATAAAAGGATTCAGATGAGTGAATTTTAGATACACATTTCGGTCAGCCAAAATAAAGCCCTGTAAATGAGGTCAAAAAAGGATTTCCTGTAGCGAGAATTCCAATATTGCTTTGCCTCATTTTGTTTCTTTCTTACTGTAGTGCTAACAATTTTTGGGGACAGGTTAACAAATTAGCAAAGCAGATTTAATGACCTTTAGGCATTAAGTTATGTTAAAACAGAACACAGCTTTAGGTATGTTCTCCCTTTTCAGTATATTTCCACAGTCCTTGACTTGTCTTTCCCACTGTTCATTCCTATCAATCTCTAATAGTAGTTTTTGAATAAATGTCACTCATTTCTTAATTATACTTAATATTTCAAATCAAAGACTTCCAGGTATGTTCTGCAATGTAAGTAATGTAACAAGCTTCCAAAACCCAACCAGTTTTAACTTCATAATGTGGACAGAAGTCCCACAGTAGAATAGGGGCTACCCAGTTTATTGCAGAGACAATATGTGTGAGTACAACACAGGCAGCAACCTTATGTGTGCAATCAGTGCAAGTAGCTTCTGACAGAGAAGAGTTGTTTTCTTCAGATAACAAGCTTAAAGAAAAGGAAATATTCACAGCAGAGGCCTAAAGAGACACTCAGCAGTCCCGTCTCTGTGCTGCTGAGGAGGTGGGGAAGCAGCACCTTGCTTGCAAGGAGAAATTCAATCTCTTGGATAAAAACCCCATGGCAGCCAATTTCACACTGTCTGGCTGTGGCAAGGATGCTTCTACAGCTGAGGGGATCTTTAAGGACAGGGAGAAATAGGTGGTGGTCAATTAAATTATTAGACATATGAACAGTTGGGTCTGTGACATCCAAGAGGATCAAGCAGTAAGTTTCTTGCTGGTAGTGGACCTCAGGAGACATTTATGTAAGTTGCTTACGGCAGAATAGAGAAGGAGCATCACTCATGGTCTACATCAGTATGAGCAACATAGTGTAGGAGGAATGCTCCAGAGATGAAATTCACAGTCAGGCAAGAGGATGAAGTCCAAGAGTCTCATGGCAGCTTTCTCCAAAATGTTGGCTCTTCCACATTTGATGCCTGAGAGGCAGGCAGAGGTCTGGAGTCTCAGTGGGTAAGGTAAGATGACAGAGAGGAAAGGTTTAAGTACCTGAAGAACTTGAAAATACTTTAGATGAGAGCCATCAACATGGGATGGGCAGACTACATCTGAATCATAATGGAGCCAGGCTGATAGCAATGAAATTTAAAATTAAAAAGACCATAGAAGAGTATTAAAACTGGAAGTTGTGAGTAAGCTGGCAGGCATGGGAGAGCATCTTTTTCAGATGGGTGTGACCTAGGTGGACATAGCAAATGTTCAGTGCCTCTCTGAAAAAGCAGAAAGATAAACACACTCTTCAGTCAAACTGTCCACAATGACAGCTGACCAGTGTATGCAATGCTACGCAATGGAATAAGGGCAAAATTTAGAAAATTTCTGACAAATTACAGAAAACAAAAAAAAAGTGCTGATGATCCTTGAAAGTCCATACCACCGATCCCCTAATTAGGATGATGAGAGTGATTAGAAAACATTAAGTGAGATTAGAGGAGCTGAAAATTGATGACAAATATCAATAGATTTCAACTACACACATGTACTCTTGATTGATGTCTCATTAGGATAAGGTATAATGATAATATTTGAGGACATGGTTTTGAATTGCTTCCTTGGACAGCTAATTTAGGACTGGCAAGAAAAGATGCTATTCTGTGTTTGGTCTCAAATGTGAACAGGACACAGTTTGAGAGGTGCAGAGTAGAAGAGGTGCTCTGTAGTAGTGCTCATAACACAACAAAATTAATAATGTAGTAAAAGTGAATAGGCCAAAAAGAATCAGTACATATACTCATGTGTATTCAATTTCAAGATTGAGAACTATGAAAAAACACAGAACTTGAAAAACAAAAGCCAAAACCTTAGAGAAGCAATCAAAAATGTAAGAAACCTACAATCAGCTGGAGGGAAAATTCAAAAAAGAATGAACCCAAGTCAAATGCATGACACAATTGGGAAAAAAAAAAAAAAAAAAGATGGTCAAAACCCCAAAATCCCACTCTCTATGTGAGTCCATGAGAAAGATAAAGAGGATATTGTAGAGAATCTGGCATTTAAAAACTGTAAAACCTATCTGAACAAAGAGGACATGAAAGCCTCTAAAATATTCTAGGGCACATGTAAACAGCACAGATGCCCAAACTGACAGCAGAAAGAACAGTCGAAGCAGGAAGCCAGCTTGGGAGATGGCAGGACTGCCCAGTGACAAGGAATACAGGGCACTCAGGGACAATAAGGCCAAAGCAGAGAAACCCAGTGCATGCTTTGCATCAATCTTTGCTGCTAAATGTATTTTTCAAAACATTCAGAACTTCACAAAAATTTTTATGGTTTGAAATGTGTAATAGTTTTGATACTTCAGCATTGTGTATGTGTAAAAGTACTTATATTAATTGGAAATTACAGTGATTGTGGTTCTACCATGAACTTGACAGGATATGGTCACAAGTATGCCCATCACAGGCCAGAGGTCTTCTCCCAGCTCCAGTAATCCTTCTCCTTTTTTTTTTTTTTTTTCTTTTGTAACAAGCATGAGAGAATATTGTCACAGAAATAAGTTCTCCTTCCCCCTGCAGATGATGTTCTTTGTCAGTACTCTTCTCTTGCCTTTTTGAGACCTCGGTAGGAAGCACTCTGTCATACTCTGCTCTGTATTGCTTCTCTGGCAAGAGCTATTTAATCTCATGGAAGACAGGAAACAGGAAATGTGTCAGAATCTTTAAAGGAAATAAAGGAAGGGAGCATAATTTGTTTCTCAAAAGGAATACCCTTGAAGAAGAATCCTAGCTCTCTTCAGTTTAATACATAGCAGTCAAAAGTGAGGACTAGTATGTCCTCTATGCTCAAAAAATTCCCGACAATCTAGTTATGAACATGACAGATATCAGTGAATAGCATACACTTACCTAATCAAACAAGAGGGGCATCCAACAAACTTACAGCCAACCTTGCTGAACAAAAGAAAGCTGCTTCACATAGCACTGTCTAAACTGTGGAACTGGTTGTCATAAGGTGATACAGAGCCAAAAAAATTATATGAATACATTCCAAAAAAGGATAAGATTGACAGAATGATGGCAGATAGGCTGGCTTAGTGTGATAAACTAACAGATTTGGTGGTCTAGATGCCAATTTTATGCTAAGGTTCATAAACCATCTATTGCTTGAAAAATGGAAGGATAGCAGAGGAAATATCACCCCAAGTTTGCTCTGTTTCTTGTATTTCTTCCCTAAACATCTACTGCTACAGTAGTCCCTACACTGACAGTTCTTACGTATGACAAAGTCTTTATCAAGGATGATGGACCTTTGCTGATTTAAAAAGGTCATGAAAACAAGCAAATGACATTAGACATGCAGAAAAAAAGTTTTCGCTGCCATATATCAAACATGTTCACTATTCATATGATTTTCAGCACTAATTCAGAAAGCGGCATGGCTGTCATTTTCACACAGGAAATTTTCTTAGAGTTACAGAAAGCTTAAAGTTTAAAAGGAACAACAAGAATCAGGCCTGCAGTCTTGCACAATCTTTTCTACCATAGAAAAGTACAACTCACATGATACACAAATAAATTTTAATTATAATAACTTGTGCAAATAAATTATTCCATGTGTAATATATTCAAAAATTCTTTGCAGGTAGACAATTTCATAGACATTTCATAGACAATTCCAATTGTTCAGGATCAAAATTGAACACCATGAGAAAATTCTTCCAGACAAAACTTAGTATTCATTGAAAAAATTACACACTCACCTGAAATGACTTATTTGGTTTTCTAAAAGGGAGGAAAGTCTGTCCTTAATTTCCTCAAACCTTTCCTTCTCTTCAACAGATACTGTTCCAATTCCATCTGGCCTGTAATATTAAATATTTAATAATTGTTGGTATCTCTTCATGCGGATTGCTCTTTGAACAGCGATCTTTATTTTTGAAGGTTTCAGTTAACATGTGCTAATTCTCCTTTCCCTTTTCCCATTGCCTTGAAGGATAACTTGTTAATATAGTTAAAGACCAGACTACAATTAGACAATTTAACTTTTGGGCTGAACTTTTAAATTCAAGTCCTACGTTGCTATCTGGTCCCAATATGAACACAATGTAGCATATATTTCTACCAAATAATTTCTACAGTTATACAATATCCTTTCTCAATAAAATTAGTACTGTCGGCACAATAGTGGAGCCTCCTTAGATCTTGCTGAATTTCAGCTCCTTGAATACCCCACATGTTTTACCAGAGGCACAATATGGCTGAAAGTGATTTTAAAATAAAGGTGGGAGGCAAACTACAGTAAGAAAAGCCAGAGCAGGCAACACCTAGGAATCCCCCTGCTTAGAGTGATCATAGATTTTTGATCCCCCATCTCATATTAACAAATAGCAGAATGAAACAAGACTTCCATATAAATACAGCATTAAGGATGTAATAAATAAAGTATTTAAAAAAACAAAAGCACTGGCAATTTTTTAAACATTAAATTTAATTTCCAGTAATTAATAATAAGGCTTGTATTAAGTATGTTAAGCACACAGAGTCTTAGCTGAAAGGTGTTATTAATGTATTTATATTAAAATAATGACAAAATTAAAGAAATTTAAATAAACATTTCCCAAACAGTGTTTTTACCATGCAGTCACAACTTCCCCACATACAGCATACTTCAAAACGTGTCTGAAAACTTTCTGTTACTCTCTTAACTTCCAGCTTCAGGGTAACAAAACAGCTACTGCTTCCCACCTTAGTTTAATACCATGACACTAAGTGTGGATCCAACCTGTACCTCCTCCACAGCCTCCAAAACTGCATCTCAATGTTTCAAGAGTTGAGAAAACTGTAGTAAAATGACATGAAGAAAGACAACACCTTTTTTTGCCACATTTTTACTTTAACTTTCTCCACTATACTTAAATCTAGGAGGGATAAGTTGCTATCTGGTTATGACAAACAATTCTACCATCCCTTAAATCACTTCTATTTGTGATCTGTCAAGTCAAGGTGGAAAGAATGCCTGACCTCCTTAAATTATTTTGAAGACAACAATAAAAATAAGATATGGTGGAGATATGAGTAACCAGGCACATCAATATACCATTGTATAAATTTGATGTGAAAGAGCAAATAACTTATCTTCTCTCTTTTGATGGATGCCAGGACACTTTACCTCAGCCTTCTGACAGATGGAACAGGTTCGAATTTAAGTAAATTGCACTGTCTGATTTCATTGTCAGGAGAGATCGTGCTCCGGAGTGATAAAGCAAATAGTTCTGTCATATTAAACCTCACTAAGGCATGTCACATAAATGACAGAAAAGACCTAGGGGTCCAGATAACAGTAAGTGAAAAAGGTGAGCCAGTAGGATGTCATATCTGTCAACCTGCACTAAGGCTAGGATCACTACATACCAGGGACCTGTCACTTTACTGAGTCTGTTGTCATAAAAAGCCTCACTGACAACACCTAAAATTTTCAGAACTGTTAAACATATTTCCAGTGGATGTTTGGACAGAAGCAAATGTCCCAGAAGAAAAAGAAAGACTATAAAAAAAAAAAGGCGTTAGAAAAATGTACCATCTATAGCACTGAAAAACTCATCTCTTGAAAATATGCTTTTAGAAAACAGCACGAACTCTGAATCATTATTTTGTTCCTTTCTGTTAGCCTTATTGCAACAAGCAGAATATAAAAATGTATTTTCAGAACACAGTTCTGAGACACATATTGTGCTGGTGATCTTTTTTTGCTACTCTTGGGAATGTCTATCTACTACTGAGAAAAAAAGAAAACACAGAAAAAAGAATGTGACTGAGATAAGCTGAGACAGAAAAAGTAGATAAATAGTTTCAAAATTCCCACTCATTTTGTCTTCCAGATATTTTTCTTTAATCGCTTTTAAGACAGAATTAAATAAAATAGGACTGTTTTGAGCTGGTTATTTTTATTTACAAATTACTGTGCCTGACAAGAAAATCAGACTCAAGCAGTTTTTTGATTTTCAAAGGTTTAGGTCATCCATAAACTAATGAAGAAATATTTTGCAACTAAAACCAACAACAAACACGCCTTTCCTACTATCCCAAATGTTATGGATAGTGGTTTGGACTTGATTTTTTTTCAGTTCAAAACCAGTACTCAGTTTTCTTATTGCAGCCTGAGACCTCTTGTTCAAGAACTCAGCCAACAACAGTGATAGACTGTCTTAAGAAGAGTTTTCATTTTAACATTATCTTCTTGACAAGGTGAAGGGAGATTGACATTTGCTTTCCTCCACATTCTTTTCCTTCTTACTCTTCACAGCTGCTTTTGGGATTAGAGAACTAGGCAAAACAGTGAAGACTCAAAACCTGAGTATTCTCTCTAATTTATACGAATTTTCCATTTTTTGAGAACTCTGTCAATTGGATTGGGATTGTCTTGTCTTGTCTGCTTAGCTCACAGTCTAACTGGCACAGATATAATGTTGTCGCTGGTCACATCTCAAATTGTTTTATTCACTCAGACTTAAATATCAAAAGAGATTTGAAATAAATACCTCATGAACTAGAGCTAGCAAATATAAGTGGGAAGTAGCACTTTGACTGTAAAACACTTACATAATGACACCAAAAATAGAGGTTGACCAGAATTTTAAAGAAACTTTTACTGTGACAATCTTGCAAGACTGCTGTCCTGACGGCAGTTACTCTAGGGAAGCTGACTGATGAGGTGGTGGATTTAGGTTTTCCTCAGTGAATGGACTATTTTTCCTCACTTGATATAATCCTTTAGGGCTTGGAGTACCCTCTAGAAATATTTTGATGTCTGGAGGTCGTAAAATCTGTAATAATTTGCAGAGGTCACTTGATGCATTGTAGGATTAAGATTCTTGTGAATAGCTATGATGCGTGAGACAAAAATGGTACTCCAGTTCCAATGGGAATTAGATATGATGGACACTAGGTTGACTGTAGATTGTTTCCAGCCCTCAACTTTGGAAACAGCTTCTCCTAGTGGTCTCTCAGAGAGTGAATCTTTATCTTAAGGAAGACTGTAAGGTTGAGACAGCCTTCTGAAATACTGACTGAAGATGACTGACTTTTTTCCTCTGAAACATCACTGATATTAGTGCTTTTTGCATATTTATATAATTTCCAAATGTTTAAAGTCTTCAATAAGCTTTCCTCATTATAAATATAGACCATCACTTTGGCCTGTCATAATAAAAAACGAGTATGAGGAAAGGAATGCACAGATTTGTATTGTAGTACGTATATACACGGACACATACATGAGAACAGTAAGGCTGACAAAAAGAATCCGACAGAAAGATGAGAAATTATGATGAAAAACAAAATACAAGAAAAATACTTCAGCTGAGGTCTTACTTCAAGACCTTTATATAATAAACTACATTTCAAGGGTGCAGGAAAAACTAAAAAAACCCCTTAAATGTCATCTTGGCTCCTAGAAACATTGTTTTAGAAGACTTCAGTGCTTTCTAAGAGCACTTGTTTTTAAATTTAGCAGGATGCACAATAAAATGAAAGAACAGTGACAGTTTTCAAATTAACAACATAAAAGTTTGACTTCTTGTTTCTTAGTAAACAGAAGATTAAATTGTTCAGTATTTTGATGTAAAGATTTTATTATTTACTTATAGGACTTCAATACCCAAGGACTTAAATACCCAAATTTTCCTTTAAAACACAATTGTATTAATTAAGGCTTTTGCAGAGTCCATGGTTTATATTAGACAAGTTTAAGAAAAACAATGATTTATTTTATCAGCTTAGAAGCAGGCAGGACAGACGTCTTTTCATTAACAGAAAATGAAGCGAGCAAATTGTCACATAGCATTTAAAGCTAGTTTTAACCAGCAGGCACTTGAAGACAGAGCATTTTGTTGTTTGTATTAATGATTCTTCAAACATTCTGACCAAAAAGAGGGCACAATAGAGCCTTCCGCTGTATGCATTTCTTAGGCAGATCCTACATCTGCTTACAGGTCATACCCTCTCTTTCACAAGTGAAGGAAAAAGGCCAACTCTGAACACCACTAAAACAGATTAGGACGACAAATCAGGTTAATTTTAACGATCATTTATGCTGTTATATCTTAGGTGGGATTCATTGATGTGCTTCTACTGAAAAGATAAGCATGTACTAATATAATATAATTTTACCCAAAGTATAAGGGTATGTATAGGCATTACTCACTTGAAATTAATGACAAAACAATGTATAATGTTTAGGGAAGGTGAGAGTATGTAATAGCATTAACTGTTCTTTCATTGCCTGAGAGAGTAAGTATCATCTTAAATAGGCTGAACTTTTGTTCTAATATTTTAGTAACATATGAATTGTGATTAATTTTCTATTGACAATTTCTCTGACACTTTTTTGAAACAGATTTGTTTTGATATGTTGAAAAATCTGTCTCTGTAAATACTATAGTAAGGACACATTTTATTGTAACATTATTATAGTTATTAGCAATTTCCAACAGGGTGAAGAATTTTACTTCTAGCTTTGAACTCAGAAGAACTATACTCATAACTTTCTTGTGGCTACCCACAACAGTAATATACAGAAAGCTCTGTCATTAATTGAACAATATTAATTAAAAAACATCCAAACAATTATTTAGAGAGGTCCCACATCAGAGGCTTGCTCATAACTGAATCACTTAAAAAGGGGAATACATTAAAGAAGGTTTACCTTCATCTACGTTCCATGTACCTTGGAGATGATCAGCTTTCAAAAATCAAGGATGATGCAAGATGCTTGGCACAGGCCAGTACATAAAACTGAAAGACCTAGTGAAAAAGTTCTGTTCTCAGCATTCCCTAACAAGACTCAGAAAAGAGAAAGATTACATTCACTTGAAGAAAAAGGATATAAATGTCCAAGGATCAACTAGTTTTACCAGTTTTGAGAGAACACTGCTTCTCATCTAGAAGCACAAACTCACATAGCAATCAATCCTAAAAGGTGTATTTTCTCATTCCATTATTCTAGGAAAATGGTGACTGATAACAAATGACCTCTAAATAAAAAAACACACTTTTGAGCATGAGAAATCCACTCTCACCATTTCCATTATAGAGGACTGATAGAAAAATGAGAAAAACTACACAAACCAAAAGGCTCTTGTTAAGTATCTAGATGCTGTATCAAACATGAGAGAGAATTTATGTAAGATGCTGGTAGCCTGATGGAATGTAACTTCTGA
Organism: Podargus strigoides; assembly: GCA_028020825.1. Classification (NCBI taxonomy): domain Eukaryota; kingdom Metazoa; phylum Chordata; class Aves; order Caprimulgiformes; family Podargidae; genus Podargus; species Podargus strigoides. The sequence continues at coordinate 146,149,869 of CM051663.1, forward strand.
TGTTACACACTTCCCCAAAGACCCACACAGTAGGGCATCTTAGGCTCCTTATTCCAGCTGTTGGACAGCCTTGGAACAGATCTAAAGATTAACAAAATGCCCAATTGAAATAAAAAACAGGGAAAGGAGACCTTGCACCTGCTATCATTACAACACCGACAGAACACTGAGTTGCGAGTGAATAAGAAGCATAGCAGAAAGGGGAAGCATTTTCAACTGGTTAAAACTGAAATGTTCCACAAAGTCCTGCTAGCAATGGTTTCTTGAGAAAATCATCTAAGAAGAAGTCTACATGCTATTAGAATATTTTTATATGAAAAATTACACCTATAAAAACATAACACTTCCAGGACAAAACCTTTCATGTCAGATGGTGATTATGAGCAAATAAATGGTGAAAATACTGATTTAAGTTCTGGAATTTTAGATAAAATCTTAATAGATACTGTTTATGAAATATATAAAAATGAAGGAGAAACCAGCAAGATACAGACAACCTTACTTTAACTCTAGAGTTAATTTAGCCAGAAGAGAATGAAATATCTATTCAGAAGCTCCACAAAAAAATTATTAGAACTGACAGAGCAATATAATGATATAGTTTTTCTTATTTTTACAAAGTTTCTGTTCAAGACTTGAAAGGGATGATTTCTCTGAACATTCTTTTATCACTTGACACAAAGTGTAAAATTGCAATAAATGGTTCTTATCATAAAACACTGAAAAATGAAAAGAAATACCTGAATCCATAGCACTCTCTGAAGTTTCCATAGTTTCATTTCTCTTATGTGTTCATTTAGCCCACTTTACAATATTTCCTCCAAGCATAACAGGAGCAAGAAGTCTATCACAGAGTCTACAGTGCCAAACAATGGCAAGGACCTAAAAGGAGCTCTCAGAGATGTTAAGGCTATTGCAGAGATATGAAATGAATTCTTTGCACTGATGTTTATTGCTAAGGAAATTAAGACGACTACGCTGGATCCCTTCTTTGTTCACAAAAAAAAAACCCCAAAACCCAAAAAAGCCCCTAACTTTATTTTCAGCACAAAATGTGTCCAAAATGAAAGCAACTAAGAAAACACTTATGGCACAAGTTAGAAAAATGAACAGCAGTAAATTCCCAGGGTCAGAACTGAACTACCTATGGTTGTGTGAAAGTGCTCACCAAGAACTGTCTTCCTCCTGAAGAATGGGAGGTGAAGAATGTGGACCTATTTAAAAATCAGAAGTCTGCAAGGGAGGTAGGGGGAACTACAGGCCAGTAAGATTTATATACATCCCAGAAAATTAGAAGGAACTATAATATAAGGATATTTAAGGATAAAATTAGAGAAAATTCAGTAAATATTATCCATTGTGAATAAGTCTGTATGGCGTTGAAGCCATAAGGCAGAGAAATCTTACCTTCTCATCTTTCTTGAAGTTCTCTAAAGGCATCAAAAACAGGTGGATGTGTGTGACCTGACTGATATGATGTACCTGAACTTTCTAACTAAAAGCTTTTAAGGTAATTAAGCAGCCACTGAGTAAAAGTGAAAGTCCTTATATTTACAGTGATAAAACAGAGAGTAGGAATAAATGGTGAGTACCTGCTGTGAAGGTAAGTTATGAGTAGAGTTCTGCAGGGATCTGAGTTGAGACCTGTGTCATTTTACAGTATTCATAACTGACTTGGCAAGCAGCTAAGAACTGAGGTGACAGTAAATGTAATTGTAATGACAGTTATGTGGATAGTGTGGAATTCCAGAAGGACCTTATGAAATCAAACAGCAATAAAATAGCAAACAACGTTCAAGGTAGATAAACTAAGGAAAAATCAGTTGCTATTCAGGACAGAGATCTTGGTGTCATGATGGACAATTCCATGAAACCGTCCCTGTTCAGTAGCAGTCAAAGTGAATCAGCACTGGGAATTACCAGAAAAGGACAAGGAACTATCAGAAAACATCCATCCAGTGTAATCAATGCATGGTTCACTCATACTTCGTGAATCATAAATAGCAAAGAGACAACAGAGAAGGATTTACTGTTTTTTTGTCTCTCCATCTCTTCCAGTAGCAACAGAGAATGAAACGAGATGTGTAAGAGTCAAGTTCAAAACAAGAGTTCTTCAAGCAAGAGGAGGCTGAGTTGTGGAACTTGCTGCCAAAGATGTTGAGGGTGCCAAGGGCTTATATGGTTTCAGGGGTGCAATGGACAAGTACCTGAAACAGAGACTCACTCCAGGTTTCTGAACAGGCATATTCTGAGCTGCAAAGAGTAGGGGAATGAAAGAGCACTAAGTGGAAATATTGCATATGCTTGCTCTTCTCTTACTCCAATGCGGGAGACAGATGACTGACTGCCTCAGAAGAACCATGACTCAATATGACTGTTCTTCTATGCAAACATATGTGTGTTGAAGATTTCAAAATGAAGGTAGAAAGAAACTATTTATCTTACCAACTGATTTTTGTAGCATTACTTTCACCTTCAATTCTCATATACGAACTTCCAATAAAACAGCTTTCTTTCTGAATAGAAAAAGGTATAACCAGAGCGTATGCTTGAATTCTGAATTTTTCAATTCAGTCTGTAACTCAGCAGGTGGAACGAAGTCACTTTGCACTTCATGAGCACTACCCACCAGCATCCATTTCAGACAAGAGGGACTGAATAGAAGTCACAGCATGAAAAGTAGACAAAAGTGAATGTGATGGGGAAGAAAACAATAGCTCCTACCTGGGCTGTTTAGACCAAAATGTCAGCCTTCAGGAATATCCTATAGTTCCTTGTTCTGCCCACTTCACTTTCACCAGATATACACAAATATATGCATATCTGCAGTGTGAAAAGTTCACTTGTAAACTAATGAATTTGATGGGGCCCATACAGTGGAACATTTCAGAAGAAAAACTTTGTGAAGAGGAGCCAAAGGAGATGCTATTGTAAAGTTATGTAGCACCAGAAGCACAGCAAACGAAAGCTGATCTTATTTACTACAAGAAAAAGAATTGGTTGATTCAGAAATAAGGACATGATTTTGTTTAAACATTCAGCAAGACTCTTCTTTTACTAAAATACTTTGCTTTTTGGCTATTTAGGAAGAGAATGTCTTAAGAATGTCATTCACAAAAGCACAAATACCTTTTCTACAGAAGCAGTTTGTCAGCCCAGCCATAATGCTCTTCCCAGTGGGAAAGGAAAGGCACAAATGAGGCTTCAATTCCTCAGTCTAGGACTCAGCACATTGTGTTTGACCCTGCATAAACATTTCTGTTCCCAAACCAACAACATTGGCATAAGAGACACATTCAGTATCAGTATGCTTGAAAACTCTGTCAGAACTTGTTACCTGTGTCTTTGTCTCAGGAAAGAAAACAGTTGGGGACTGTTCTCTAGACCTGAGTCCAGGTGGCAAGGTCTGCTGCACCAGAGCTCAGTTCAAGTCTCCTCTGTGCTCCATGATGTCCCTGAAGCTCTAGGACAACAATTTACTTTTATGTGCTTATTCCAGGTATTTTGAAATAAAACCATGGCTATTGTGTTACAGTCTGAAAGAGCATTACAGCCTGCAGCATGAAACACGGTTCATATTTCAAATCTTAGGGTGCAGCAAAAGAGCATAGGGGATACCTGAAGGTTCAAAATCTGCCAGAAGAGTTCTGGAGACATATGAAGAGCCAAAGCTGATTCAGCCTTATTCATAGTGTTTACTGGGAGCAATATTCAGTACATGCAATCTCACAACCATGCCTAGGATCTTAGAGAGTGCCTATGACTAATTGACATATGGGGTCCATTGTATGAGACTGCTTCCTCACCAGTTCTATTTAGTAATTTAGACGCAGTCATTGGAGTGCTCAGCATATGTCCCGGTATGGCCCTGGTATATTTTGCAGATTTGCTCTGATTTGCACTTGAGTTTCTCCTCATCAGACTACCATAAATGCAGTTGAGTGACAACTTTATCTGATCATTTGACTGATGTCAATAGATTACCTGCTACTCTAAAATTCATGCATAAAAGAAATGGACAATTTGAACTACACATATGGCTGCATTTCCACATGCTCCTCCACCACCTGACTTCAAGATCATTTTTGATGATCTTTCTCAGGCTAGTGGAAGGTCTAAGATCTCTCTGTGAAGCAGAGGTGAAATCTAAATTGAATACATCATGCCCAGAATATAAAGCTCTTTGTCTTTGTTCTGTGGTCTTTCTAATTCCCAGCCTGACTTATAAAACTAAGATGTGTAACGCCAGGGATCAGCCTAGAACTTTGGCCTGTTGTGCATTGTCTGCAAAATTCTTTTTTCCCTTTTACTATTTCTTAGTGCTCTGGCAGATGAATGAGTGGATGTATTATGTGTGTATATGTGTGTCTGTCATCCTCAGTGAGTGTGCCTGCTGCTGTCCTTGACTTACTTTTCTTCTTTCTTCATGTTTCTTTTTTCTTCCTTTTTACAATATCTCAGTTCTAGTCAGACCCTCTCTGTTCAACACTTCTTTTATTCCTAAAACACTCATAATGCTATTCAGGGAATATCCGTACAGAAGGAATAGACAGAATACAGAGTGCTTACCACTGTGTAAATGATGTGCTCCCTGAGATATTTTCATGCACTGCATGCACTGTTGTCCTTCACTTAAATTATGAAATAAGAAATGTATCTACCATTCTTTTGAATTCTTGAAATAAGTTTGAGCAATTATCACTGTATATTTGCCTTGTTAGGTTGAAACCAGTAATAAAAAGGCTAGAAACAACAAAGAGGTAGACTCAATAGGAAATACTAATGTGTCAGGTTCTTCAGGAACCGACAAAAGCAGCAAGCTTTTACAGAGAATAGGTAACCAAGTAAAAGCCAGAAAATCTCCTACCTTACCAGTAAACATTAAGGTTCTTGAGAGTATTTGAGGTACATTCAAAACCATTTTAATTTTGGATATTACTCTCAAAGATTACATAATGTTAACCTCTCACTACCAAATCACTCAGGTCACAAATGCCCAGCTCCTGTTCTCACAGATGAGGCAGTGCAGGAAACAATATTATTTTTAAGGACTGTCCCTTCTTCACTGGCCTGGGGACAAGTAAAATGGCCTCTGTGACTGACTGGCTGCAAGGCAACATAAGCGTACGTGTTGGAAATAAAACCTCTCTTTCTCCTGATCCCTATCAGGATTCAGTTTTGGGGATTTACTGACAGCATCACAGTAATTGATTTTTGGGACCATGAGTAGGTTTCTCCCTAGGGGCAGGACTGGATCAGTTGAGAGATGGGGTCTTCCCATCTTTTGGGTCTTCCCTTGTTATTTTTAACTTTTTAAACATATTTCCTACAGCAGTTTAAAAATCTAGTGTGCACAGTGTAAATATATGTTGTCCCATGATTTGATAGATTGCCTGCCCCACTCTAGTGCAAGGAAGACACAGGCAAACTGGAGCACGTACAGTGGATGGCCACCACGACAGTCAGAGGCCAGAGCATTTGCTCTGAGGAGAGGCTGAGGGAGCTGGGCTTGTTCAGCCTGGAGAACATGTAGTGTCTAGGGGAACTGAATGGCTGACAAGAGATAATGGATATAACTACACTGAAATAAGACAGGTTCAAACTGGGTAAAGAGCTGACTAGATAAAGGTCTGAGCAACCTGGTCTGACCTCACAACTGACCCTGACTTCAGCCGGAGGTCTGTCTAGAGACATCCTGAGGTCTCTTCCAACCTGAGCTATCCAATAACCCTATCTATCTCCAGTTCTTGCTGTTCAACAGCAATTTAGAATAAGACATAGATGAATCAAAAGCTTATTTTAAAGAACATGCTTAGCACAGCAAAGCAACACCTTATTTTTTTCCCAAGTCTTTCACTTGCAAATGGAAGGAAGACATCATCCCAAGAGCATCACTGTGACAAATGGCTCCTGAGGCAGCCTACCCCTTTAGGGGAAAGAATTCCAAAAGAGTCCTAGCTCTTCCTGGCTGGAGGTCACACCACATTCCCAATATATGTTATTTCTCTCTGTGGTAGCGCAGTCAGAAGAACTCAGTATAGTATGATTATTTACCAAGCTACACACTGTAGAAGAAGAGCCCAAACTTTTCCTAAACTGCAAAATTGTTCAAAATGTTCACTGGAAACACCATTCACTAACACAACATAAATGCAGAATGCAGAAGGCTACCTTTTTAACAGGATGATATTCTTTAGCCTTGAATAAGCCTGTCTATATAATGCCCAAGAAAACACACTGCCTTAAGACAGTACAAACTGAAAGATTTTTGAAATTTTTTTTTTAAACAGTAATCTCTGCAGAACCTCCAATACCCTTGAAGAAACTTTTATGAGCTAATTTCTGTTGAGTGTAACTTCCCTACCTAGTGAATGCAGGAGCCTATAAATACTTTTGTTTCCTCCTAAGGCTATGAATTTTAAAATATTAAATTACCTGTTACCATGAACATGAGAAGCACAAAATGCAAAACTGTAGTGGAGCAAGGTTGGATCAATGACAGAACCATTTTCTGAATGTTCAATCAATTCACTGAGATAGCAAAGATGGCGGTGACAGCCTCTCACTCCGTAGCGAGCACAGTATTCATCTAACACGAAGACCTGACCCGGGCTAAACCAACCCTGAAAGAGAAAGGCAGAAAATCCCACAATATTTTGAAATTTCTTTTCCCACTCACAGCTTTTCAATCAAACAAGAACAGAAGCATATATTTTAATGTGCATTACATAAACTTTTTATACTAGAATTATTTATATCTGACTAATGCTGATTGCACTGGAAGCCAGATCCAATGACAGCCCTCTTGCTGAAAGGAATAAAAGTTAGTTCTGAGTTACCACTACTAAGTATGGTTTACAGAAATAAGCTACTACCTCCAAAGTCTGGTACAGATTGAATTATATCAAAACCTAATATAAAATAAACGAATCCTTTAAAAGAATTAATTTTGTAAAAGTAACTAATTACAAGCTATGCAAGAACATTTGGGTACCGGTGAGGGACATTAACATGGACTGTTAAAACACAGTTTCTGGATGGTCAGTTCCCTGTGGCTGCAACTTTAATGTGAGAATCACAGCTTGACAATTTACCCTGTTTCTTATGTAACGTGTGCACTTTTAACAACTTTTTAACAACTTATACTAGTAGAGATACAAAGTTATTAGTTTGTTAAAAGGCACCTGAATAAGATGAATGTGATTTGACCTTAAATAATAATTAGATATTCTGGAGCATACTGAGGGATTACTTGGGCAGAGCCTTGATGAGATCAGAACAGTGTAACCCTGACACAGACGTGAACAAAGTGTAGACCTGTTCCCACCACAAAACCAGTTCTTGAGTGAATCCAAAGTGTAAAAAAACAATTGACCCTTGATGTAGAAAAAGTAAAACAGAAGAACTTTGATTGCTTTGCCTCCCAATATGAAAAAGGTAGCACAGTGAGCTTCCAAAAAGCAGCAGGGAGAAAAACATAAAACTCGGAAACCCACAGCTATTGCATAGCTGTTCTAAATAAGCATTTTTCTTTACTTAACTGTGGTGACCTTTCCCTCTCATCATGCCTGCCAAATGCTTAAGAGAGATTGAAGAACACCTGAACTCAAATATACAAATAGCTTGGATAAGCAAAATGATTTTGCAAGTCACTAATTTATAAAATCAATTTAGCAGTTGATGATCAGTATTTCCCTACTGCTTGTGAATAGTTCTGCAAGCTCAGAGGCTTAACATTTATAGAAAATATAAGCCAAAATACTATTAAAGAATATTTTAAAAAGTATTTATATCACGTTTAAATCATCTGCGTTTTAACTTTACCAAAAAGCTTGCATGAGACAGGAATTTAAATTTTATATTCTCCCTCAACTCTTGAATTTAACATACTATTTGCAAACAAAAATACCTCAAAGTTACTTCATAAATTTATTTGCTCTTGATTAGTTTCTTTAAAGTCAATATTAGCTTCATCTGTTTTTAGAGAACACTTAGATTTATTACAGCACCCAGAATAGTACCCTGTATTTTAAACTAATATCCAGTCATGCTGCCATGTAGTTTACACAGTGTTTACTAGAAAATATGGTATTCCATTGAAAGAAGAGAGAAAAGGGATTATTTGTGCAATATTTCTGCAAATTATTTCATTTATCCTTAGATAAAATAAACAGTGGTTATTGTGGTTGATATTCTGCCAATGTATTGTAATTGTCACTGATCTCTCTCTGCATTTTTATGGAAGACGTTACAAAATGCTGCATGTCAATGCCTAACAGTACAAGCAGAAATAATTATTAAAATTTCTGTATGCTCTCATGACAGAAAATTGTGACAAGAATAAAAATTTTCAAAGAATTAATGACTTTATTTTCAGTCTCTGTAAGAGATCTGTTTTAGTGTGGTCATTTTCATATAAATATGAGCCTTCCTTGCCCTTGTTCAAACACATACCATGCATTAGTCTTACAAAACACAAAACAACTATATGCTACAGCATATTAGATAACTACATATTTTTATTGCATAATTGCAAAAAAAACCCCTAAAACAAACAAAAAAGAAGCTCCCCAACATTGACAAGAATGTAAAATTAGAGAGATTTAGGTCATATAGTAATTTAATACTGCACTTAATATTAATTTTTACACATTTTTTATTTTTCCAAGTTGTATGAGTGGTTACTCCGTATTTATTGAAATAAAGGGATGGATTGTTTCTAAGAATGATAGGAAATGAGCTGTTCAGGAAAAAAAATAAATTACACATGATCATGTATTCTATCGCTACCTTGACATTCTCATTTTTTTAAATTAAAAAATATAGTTAAATATGCAATTTAACAAAAAAATGATCACTCATTCTACTTATCAAAAGCTGAATTTTAAAAAGAAGAATAAGAAATGCATCTGCTTTATGGTTGCTATAGCACTGTGTATTTCAGCTAACCTCTTCTAAAAGTTCCTGATTTCAAGGTTATATTAAGTGTCTTACTATATTATTATTATAAAAAGAGATTTTGACCCCAATGCACTGTCAGAAAGCTAACCATTTTCTCTTTGAGTGCCAATTACTTTGTGCGGATGTACCTTTGGGCCTCTTTTTTGATTCAGTCTGCAGCCCACAGACAGAAAATGAGTCCTTTAATTTTTTCTCTACATACTTATCTGGTAGCTTTTTAAAAAGGAAGCAACTGTCATAAAATAATTTTTTTTTTTTCCTTTTTTACACTTGCAACCAAAACTAGAAAACTCTTTATCTTTGGATTACAAGACTAGTTAGACCAATGTAAAAAAGAAGTAAAAAAAAGTCATCCTTTTTTGTTGCTGTTGGGATAGTAAAGCAAAAAAAAAAATGTGCTATGAGGCACTGTAGGTCCTCAATGACACATCACTATTTCAGACATAGTATCAGGTGAAAAATAAAGCCTCAGGAAGTTAGGAGGTCTGACCCACACAATCCTGTTTAACAAGTGTGTATAATGTGATAGACTTTAACAAGGTTGTTGCTGGTTTTCCCTACTGAAAACAAAACCTGAAGCAGCCCCATCTTCAACTCCTAGTCCACAAAGCACAGAATAGAAAATGTTCTGTATGAAAGGGAAACTGCAGCTACAAATATGGAAGCATGTTATGCCAATATCTTATCTTTTATAGCTGTCTTTGAATGTGAAAATCATCCACTTTGATACAGAGATCACATTTTACTTGTTTTCGTTTAATAATTATAATTTCATTTGTTATTTGCAATTCAGGTAATACATATATGCCTATATATCTACATTGCCTGTGGTTCTGCTTCCCTTCTTTTGGCAATTTTCCTTCTTCACACCACAGTACAATGAAGAATTACAAGATAGGTGAAAATGTCTGAGATAAAGCGACTATATTTGTACCTTAAAATGCCTGTACAGGTGTCAGTAAACCCTACCACAGGAGCTCTTACCATTATCAAAACCTTATGTTTTCATTCAGACCTCTGTAGTGGACATGATAAATTTCAGCTGATAAAATCAGAGACAGTTTGGGTCTCTTTGCTTTCTATTGAGTCACACAGCAGCAGCTTGCAAGTGTAATTTTCAAATTTGAAACCAATCGATTGGACTCTTTATTCCAACTACAACTGCAGCTATTGAATGAACCAGGAAGAAAGGACTACTTCGTAACAAGTATTTCTCACTTCTTGATATCTATCTCTCAGCCAGTACTCACCAAACAAGAATAGGAGTCATTCAATCTGTGATCCAAGGTCTGCCTTTGAAGCAGTCTAAAGAGGGAAGCATGGTCAAATTTGCAGGGATTAGCAGAAATAAACTCATCCATGCCATGTTTCTGACCACGGTCTGTATCTGTTCATATAAAGGAAAAATGTGCAGAACAATACACATGAGTGTGTGTGCAGATTTACAAACACAAGGGTACACATGGTATATAAATCTCAATATATAACTTCTGTGAAAAACATTCAGAGAAATAAGTTACATAAGTAGATACCTGCAAGTGACTTATTAGAGAATCTTGTTTTTTAATCTGAAAATAATATTACTAATCATACTAATAAACGGAATGTAACTGTGAAAACAAAATGAAGTTGCTACCCACTGACAGGTTAAACAAAATTTAGAAAGTCTACTGGAAAATACAACATCATACATTAAAATAATTCTTCAAGCATGGTTTTCTAGTGGAATTCTTCAAATTTTACAATTTACAAAACAATGTTATGAGTATGAAAAAAATGTGTTCTATAATTTCCTGGTTTTGTGTGGCTCCCTTTCTAACTTCAGCAAAATAAACAAATAAATACCCTTCCTTCCATTGCAAAGAAAGAAAAGATTTATGCACGTATTTCTTCAGATAAGAGCATCTTTACTGCAGATCAAAGTACCACTCGTAGAAATACTCATCATAGCTTGAAGCTTACTTCTCAAATGGCAAACTGGAGCAGAAATGAACACACTGGCTTGAGCTAGGTCATTTTCAGCCTTCTTTTTGTACTCAGCTTTTAATGAGACAAACCTTAATGTAGTAATGGAAAAGAGCTCCTTCAACCTTCCAGCAAAGAGTAGTAAAAAAGGGAGCAGCATTTTTGTGTAAATACATTGAGAAAACATACCATCCCAAACGGCACTTCAATCAAAGGCCCAAATTTATTGTTCTTCACAGATTGCATCTTTCAACGCCTTCAGACCCCGCGGGTTTATCAAAAGAGAAGCCCTAGTGATTGCTTTCATTAATGCTATGTTTTGTCAAAGTCCTCAATGTGAATTATCTATCAAGTATGGACAGAAAAAGCCTTACAGTGCCCAAAAGGACTAGTTACGTATTAGCACATTAGCTGTCTTGGATTCTATAGACTGTACTGGGGTGAACAGTCCTATCAACTTAAAAATTGACTTCCCCTTTCAATAGGGTCTTAGCTCTTTGTTCCTTTAAATTCAAACCTAGGTCTTTTTATATTCATTACTAGAAAAGTATAGATCTAAGTGTATCCTAAATGCAATTTTGAAAACCTGCATAGTACAAACCTAAAATTTCTAAAGAAAGGGAGACAAAAGTTTATTGATTAAACCCAATTATAGAGTCAGGTTCATAATAAAACTCAATATTGATCTGTGGGCATGATGCTAACATAATCAGTCACATTTAGAAATTTAGCCCCAGATCATATTGATCCATGTCAAGTCCAACTTTCAGCTGTATTTGTGGATGGGAGAATTATTTAATTCAAGCTGAAGGATCTGCAGGATCACATCCTGGAAAGATGCAGAAACTAATTCATATCACTTGGCTTTGCATTGTCAAAGCAAGAGTCACATCCATGTGACAGATTTCACCAAGGTGGATGTAGCAAATAAGCAGTATGACAATATGTCAATGGTATAAGGTATGAGACCATCATCCCAGAGAAACAGCAGCTTATATTTTAATGGTTTAAGGACCCGTAGCACATATGATTACATAGATTAACAATAGTTCCAACAGCATTAGACTAGCCTATCGTTAACGACAAACTTAGCTCATATTTTTAACATAGGCACATGAAATGCTCTCTCTTGATTAGTGCAATTTAAATGTATTGAAACACATTAATTCAAAGACAAACAACTCATATCAACACAACTATATTCCTGAAAGTACTAAACTACAACTTGAAGTTACCTACAGTTTCCAAAATGATCCACACACAGATAGAAGTTTTCCAAACCCTGTACGTTTAATGTGTGTCTGGTTTCTACATTTCTTGTAAGCTTTCCTTCTTATACGAATATCAGATTTATCGAGCCATTATTTAGACATAAGACAGACATCAGAAAAGAAAAAGGATTAACATTTCTTTCTGCCATTGGTCTCCTGTACACAATATAAACAGATGAATGTTTCTTAAACTAACTGCCTTGATTTTTTTCCTCTGGTTAATCACACAAATGTAAAAGATTCCTCTTTTTTGAAAGAAAATCTGTCTAAGTACTAACAAGTAATTAAGTATTTTGAAATCAGGAGACTGGATGCTGCAAATGAAACATATTCAACATTCTGATACAGTCATCCAGATGTTCAGAATGTGCAAGGTGACCTATTGAATACAATGCAGCTTGTGAAAGCAGAATCTGCTATTACATAATTTGGGCAAAATAAACAAAAATATTTCTTTAAAAATATAAACACTTGCTAGGTTTAGTTCTAAAGAAAGATCCATGACTGATCACTATCTTTCTAAGTGGATCAAACAGTACAAATAACATTGTCAAACAGTAACAGAAGACCTGGTACCAAATATATTTTAGCAACAGAAAAAAAATTAAAAACTTACCTTTGCCAGCTGTGGGCAAGCAGAAAATAATAGAAAAACAGATCTAGTGTAATACATTGCATTTTACTGCTATGATATATACACAAGATAGCTATAAATCTTTTTGAAACAAAATGGATATTATTTTTTTAAAAAAAATACAAGAACTTGATCAAAGATTATGAGGAATCGATAAATGTTATATGACTTTAGCACCCTACTTTTAAAGTGTTAGTGATTATATTTTTCAAATTCCTGCACAAATGAACTTTAGCCACACTTCAAGCCACACGCAAATGCAAAAGACATAAAAGAGTGCTATGTTGTGATACACAGGAAAAAAATACAAGTCCATTTTATTCTCTATACTTTCTCAGTCTTGGGAAATATTGGGAAGATATTTGGGGAGAACTTTGTAGCAGTAATACTTCTGCTTTTTCACAATTAATTTTCTTCTCTTCTCAGTGGAATTTGTTGTCCTGCTTTCAAGTTGCCTCTTACTCAAACTGATTGTTTTGGCTGCTATTTCCACATTACACTGTCTGTTTCAGGTGGTGTATTTATTTAATCTTTTGGAAACTGTTAGCCAAAAAGCTATCCATTTTTTTTGGATCAAGGTAGGAAAAAAATATATATTTTAAAAACATGGTAAAAACTTAGAAAAGCTATTGCAGGAGTTCTAGCAAATTCTTTGGGTGTTTGTTAAGACAAGGATGCTCATTTTGGCAGAAGAGCATCCTGAATATGTCTTTTGCCATCTTTGCAAGACACTTCCGATTTTAGTCGAGCTCTAAAGGCTATAAAAACCATCACATCCTCAATGACTCAGTAGAATTGAGTGAACTAAGACTAGTAGGAACATCATGTTTACGGCACATGCTCAAGTGGTTCATAGTGATAACCAAATCACAAGACATCATCTCTGCCCTAGTCCAGCCCAGAAGCAAATACATGTTTTTTTGTAGCATTTAACATGAACTGGCATTGCAAAGTGGTGACCTCCTCCCTTTTGTGGCTCTCAGTGACATCCCTGCTTAAGTTTAAGCATCATGGAAATAATTTGAACTAGCACAGACAGGCAGGAAAGAAGAGCAGGTAGAGACAAGAAATCTAGTATTGTAGAGATTAAAAAGATTTCGATACTGGGAGTAGTAAGGTAAGAACTGACTCTGAAACAGAAGAGGCTGGAACTGGTTGGATAAAGATGACGGTGCACATGTACTTTGCAAAAGACAGTGGCAAGACACGCCTTACATTCCTTCAAGTGCCATGCCATACAGATATTGACAGCTTACAACGGGAACATTTCAACTCCTGATCATTGACCAGGACTCCGAGGTGTTACATGCCTAGAAAGACAGGCCAAAGAGACCTCAAAACCTTATCATTTAAATATCGAACAATGAAATAACAGATGGAGAGAAAGTGGCAGAACCTGAGAAAGCTGCTGGCCCACATGGCCCAACTGTCAGGCTAGGGACATCACACTTGATGGACTGCCAGTATTTTGCCAAAGGACAGATTTGAACAGGATACTAATTAGTTTTTGGATGTTTCTGAGTAGCATGGGAGAGAGCATAAAGGTGACTTACTGACTGCCTAAGGTGGTGGAGGCCAGTGTTAACTTTTTTTTTCTAAAAGGGAGATGGGGGTAGTTGGAGGCAAGCAGGAATGTGACGTGAAGGGGAATGGGGTAACATGCAGGGAGGGTGGAGTTACTCCACTCTTCCAGGTGGCAAAGTGTATGGTGGATATAAAGATGACAAACCTGCTGAGAAAACTATGTCAAATGAAAAAAATTTCTTTTATGCCTCCTCTGTGATGCTCTTTTGGTCAGATGGATGTTTCATTTGGAAATATCTTCAACTTTGCTGTCATTGGACTGATGTCTTCTAATACCTAGACTAATGTATGGTCTATGTATTTGACTCCCTGTGCTACTCCCTTGCTACTTAATAAATAGAATTTGATGTTTTGTACATGGGCTCTAAAGAGCATTTTTATGGCAACTGTTACAATTGGCCTCTGCAAAATCTCAGATTATTTTCCTTTTGTGAGCTGTTTTGATAAGTGACATCTTTCAAAAAGACAGATGAGGAAAACTATACATCTCAGATCAAATGATTCCTCACCTAACTTGTTTTTCCAGTATCTGTCTCTCTCCTTTTTTCTCTGCAGATATTTTCACAAAGAGATCATCTCTGAACTCATGGCGGTGCAGGATCAGAAGGATGTTTGGCTTTGCGTTGCTTCATCACAATCTCCTCGTGCTGCTGTATTCCTTTGTTATGACCAAGTTATTAACAGTGGTCATCACTTCAGCAGCCTTTCTAACTGTATAAATAGAACTCCTAATATATTGCTCATTAAGACAGGGATCATCTCCTGCACCTTGATGTGACTCAAATGAATTTATTTTTAATTGGCACTTTCCCTGAAACAGTTGTGTCCTTGGGAAACTTCCAGCTTTTCTACAATTGTGCATCCTTAGATACTCTGTCCTTTGCATTATAGCATGCTTATTCAGAATAGTGTAACTGAAGGGCAGTCTCTTTTTCTTGATCATTGCTGACATTATCCTGTCTTCACTTTTGGAGTCACCTAGTACTAAAAAGTGCACTACCAAATTGTTTTACTTAGAAATGAAGAAATCAGCTAGTATTCATTTTAAAATTTGGACTGGTACAGTAGTATTTTGATTCCAGTGCCACACTTAAATGTGTATTTACCTCACTGGCAAGTATAGAATATCAAGTTTCTTTCAAATGCCCTAAATAAATGATCCTAAACTGCCATACAGCAAGAGACTGCATATTCAGATCAGTTAGAAATCTGTAGGTTGGCCTTTTGGAGTGCTGTTGCTGTGCAAATGCACATTTCCATTGTCTGCATTTGTGATAATTGCTATAAAGATCAGTCAGACCCTGGGCGTCTTATCATAATCACATGACTAGTTTCTTTTCAGGAGTTCCTAATGTGTTGTTTTGATCCAGGTCTGAGGTGGTTGGATCTTGTTCATGTCATTTTAGGCACTCTTTTTGCAGGAGGAATTATCTTATGTGGAACAAGGCACCGATAACTCCAAGAAATACAGGGGTTTTTTTTATACAAAAGGAGTCTCTTCCTCCTTTCTACTGCTTTCTTCTATACAAAAGGTGTAGATCATAGAAATAATTACACCACAGCTTACAAAGAGTTTTGAACTCGAGAATACAGAAAACAGTAGAGGCGGTGAAAAAAAAGTGTCTTTTAATGTCCTGTACACATATCACTTGATAAAAAAAGTTAAATATTTAATGAAATGCTTGCACTTTCACAAGTTGTCATTTTCAGCTAATCATAAAACATTACCTTTGGAAGGCAGAATTTTGTCCATAAGGCAATGGAAAATGGAAAAGTTAAAATTTACTTTTAGCACAAAGTTAATACAGCTAGGCATGTGACATATTAATTATCACTTGATGTTTTCATTTCTTTAAATGGCATTTTTCAGTTGCTTTTCTTATTGATGAAGAGAATTTCAAGGTTAGAGAAGACAATTTATAAACACAATACATTAAAAATGTTGGTTTTCTCTACATCCAGCAGTTTAAAGGCATTTAATTTTTTCAAGTTACTGAAAGCTCTTTTTGTACATTTTATCAAGATGAGTGAGTTGCATTTCTTACTTTCCAAAAGGATAAGAAAGATGGGACAGACTTTCAAGGCTTGAATATTATTAAAGGAACATTTCTTTTGCAAAGATCTAGTTTGTTTTCTGTTTTATATATGGGGGGGTGTTGTGTGACGTAATTTAAAAACTAAAACAGTGTTTATCTTGCATTGGCTGGAAAAGGTTACATGGTGTATTAATTGAAAAATAAGATACAATAAAAAGTAGTTGACAAATTATCCAGTCATAACTGTATTTCCTAATACTAAAAATGTACCATAGCAAAGAAGAAAAAGATGGAAATTAATTTCACTTAATATATAGACTAGCTCTCAAGTACTTGGTGTTATATCTTGATTAAAAGTAAAATACTCCCAACTTTGTATAAATATTTTTCTAGGGGGAAACAAAATTAATTTCTTAGGAAACAGAACACGTTCAAATCTGGTAAAAGGTCAGATATAGATTCTTCATAGGAGTAAAACTGTGCCCTAAGAAAATCTGCACGGTATTATGTATATATCCAAACTTGCAATTGCTCTTTGTACCTCTTTATTTCTGTAACTTTCCCTGTCCTGTGGTCAGTGTTTTCTAGTTGCTTTCACTTCAAAGTAAACCCTGTGTCCGAGAAGAGTAATTTCTTGGCTACTTCTGACTACAGTCACTTTTTTTTTTTTCCTTTCTAACTGATGCACATGAACAAGAAATGTTAGGAGAGGCACACAGTGAACTCCCAGTACCCAGCCCAGATCCAGGTAACTGGGAGGAGGTGAGCAGAAGCACTCCCTGGCTGTTGCCCCACATTTGTTTTTGCAGTGTTGAATGTAAAATACTTCACCTTAACACCCACTGTGACGCATGGTTTGTTCACTCTTCCAAAACGGTTCAGATGATTAAAAATTCAACAGATGTCAGTGTTTTGTGAGATAAACCATGCTTTTTCAATGTTCTTGACATCTCAGTCAGGATTTTAGATAACTACTACTGAGTTTAACGAGCGCATTTTACTGTCTTCTAATAGCATAATGATAAAAGATTACAGGGTGAGTGGAAGGGCGTGAGACTGAGTGACAGCAGGACTGATGGAGAAGAATGGTTTTGCATCAACCTGCTATAGAATTCAAACATTAAATCAAGTTGAGTTTAGAACATTTCTCCCTTCTATCACTCTATATACACAGATACATGATAAATAAGGATTATTGTATACAATCTAATGATGTAAACATTTGATGGCTATTACAAAAATCCCTGGATTGCACTAGTTTTATAGGATAGAAGTTGCTCCTCTCAGCCCCTGAAACAAAATATCATACATGCTTCCTATGTGCAGGTATCTACATGACAGATTACTTTGAGATTATATGAAAATTTCAAGATATAGTTAATAAATGCTATCTCAAAAAAAGATGAGGAAAAATTAAAACCTGTTTTTTTGTAGAAAAGTTTTTATATGTAGTTTAATATTACATGCAAGGCTGCAAAAATCCAGCAGCTTCAGCTCACAAAGTACTGTCTATATTGCAATTTTTAGATCACTAATGCATACAATGTATGATAAAGCTGACCTAAATCTATTAAATTCTGAGAATATATTGTGGCTTTTCTATTCAAGACTACACTGGCTGGCTACTGAAAAAGATAATGTAAACCAAACACCATCTCCATGGTAATATGTGGGTCAACTGTAATGAATATGAATCTAATTGCTGTATTTTCATGGATTATAATAAAAATAATGACCTGCAAGCCAGGATTTCCCTGGCTGGTAATAATAACGTGAGCTAAAGAGCTTCTGGCTAACAACAAACTGCTAGGCACATTTCCCTAGTGAATGAGTTCTGCTTAATTAAACTTCATTGAGGGAGCTGCTACGTATTTTAACAACTAAAACCAAAACCAAAGCCACAAAAGAAAAAGAAAGCCAACTTACAAAGTGGGGATATATCTGTGTTGACATTTCCTGCTTTAGGATTCATCTTCTGAGCTTGACTTGCAGGAACAGGCTTATATGATTGACCTGTGGCTCTGTACATGGCTTGAACCCAGAGTATTCTATCCTGCTCATCGTCACTGGCAAATATCACTGTATCTCCTTCTTTAACAGCATTGAAAAACATTCGACCACCCTGAAGACCTGGAGCAGGAAATAGGAAGGTAATCTTAAACAGAAGTTACTTCTAAATCACCATCAATGTTCATTATATTATTGGTTTTCCTCTGCATGTGTGTGTGTGTGGTGGATGTTAAAACATTTTATAGGTATTTATGTCCAAGAAATATGATAAAATCTAGAACTATAAGGATCAAATGGTAATACATGGAAGTAACATGTAAACAGAATAAATACAGAAGTCACAGGATAAAATATTTCCATAATTCCAGTTCCAATTCAATTTTAATTTATTACTTATTCATCTTGTATCATATGCTATTGTGCATTTCTCTAAAATATTATCCTTCCTGGCATCATTTTCTTAGCTGAAACTCCCTGTCACCTTGAACAGAGGCAGGTCCATATCAGTGTTCCTGCTCCTTCCTTGGTACCTTTTTCTCATTCTAGTGTTTTGTTCTGAGAATACTTAACCGGAACAGCACATATCAGGCAATGTGGCTGCAATGGGGACACATTATTTTGGCTTTCCAAACACCTTCAGAGCATTATTTGCCTTCTCAATTATCCTAAACATCAAGCCAATGTTTCCAAAGATCAACTTTCAATATTTTAGAAGTCTCTTAAATTCATATCCCTCCAGTGTGTTGGTAGAGTAGAACAGTTTTTCTCTACATGTGTAATTTTGATTTCCCTCTGCCATTTTAATCTTAACTTGTGTTGATTTTTCTGCTATCTTCAAATTTATTTTTGATTACTCTGAGTCATATCTCTTTAGCAAGCACTGTCATCATTTATCTTCTTTTCTAAACCATTTATGAAAATACTTCACAGTACTCTGCCACTTAACTCCACCATCAAACATAGAGAGAAAAAAGAAAGACTGACTAGAAATCAGTTTTTTCATTGTATCATATGTGGTCTTACAATGTTTAAGGCAACCTTAGTGCAAGTTTATTGTTCTTTATACAACAAGCATTTTTCTAAAAGCATGATTTTTCACACTAGAAAATCCTAGAGGAACAATTGCAAAACCTTCAGATGCTGAAGAAAAAGAACCCCGGGGTTTTTTACTGCTAGATCAAAATGAACAAATTGAATCAGCTCTTTTACACAAACATATGGTACTTCAAAATCATGAAAATTACCTGCATGAGGAGCGGTATAATCCACAGTGTATCCTTCCAGTTGCATCAGTTCCTGAGGCTCAGATTTCTTTTCTCTGTAACTGCACATTGCAAATGTGTATTGGCTAACCTGAATAAGAAAGGACTTCTTAATAGCTGAATTCCATTCCAGAACTGTATAACACATACCATGGTTTAAATTAACTTTCAGTTACACTGAAGAAATAAATCCCATTATTTTTCTAGAAATATTTACAGTGTAAAACTTTGCATTCTTACCCCTTCCTGCCAAGAGGAAGGAAAAGAAGCCATGAACATATCTCTGCAGTCTCCTGAAACAGAATGTACTTTAGGCTGTTGCTTTATGAAAAACTGAAAGGAAGCAAAATAGGTTCTGGTAGGGAAAATACTTGGTACTGTGGTACTGACCCAACTGTTCAGTCTACTATGTAAGAAAAAAAGTCCTGTATTCCAAAAATCTGGAAAAAAAGGACTTTTATGTATAGAAGTACTGTTTGCAGAAGGAGTGCCACAATTATCATGCAGCTGTAAAGATGCATACACCATCTGACCAATTCTAGTTAAAAGATGGTAAGTAACAGAACCTTCAGTTTGATTTTATAGTCTAATTTCTGCATCTTTTGCAGCTGTATTCACACCTATTTCCAGGTTGCTTGGCTCACTAGATACAGTACTGTGTAGGCCAAGCAGCTTGCATGAACAACATCAGTTACTTCTCATCAAGTATAATTATTAAAAAAATAACAAAGTGATAAGAAGATAATCTGTCATTACATGGTTTAAGACTCCCTAGACAGAAGAGAAAGCCATGAGGAGAGCTGAGGAAAAAGTGACTGAAACAAAGAAACGAATGTAGCAGCTGGGAGAGGAAAAGCAATCACTGAAACAAAATGGAGATGTTTCCAGCATTAAATGAAAAGCTGGAAAGACTATATAAGGTGACAAGAAGAAAGAGCTTGTGAATCTGTGAACACTTGACACTTAAGGGAACTGAATTTATGTGGGCCTCGGTAACTCCGCTCTCCATGGACTATAGAATACCTGGGGAACTGACTTGTTTTGAACTACAATATCATTTCTTAGATCTGTAAAATTATGCAAAGATCTAAGGATAGGCCAGGAGCTTGTCTGATAGATGATGGACCATCTTTATCCCAGGTGCTGACTGTTTAGCTAACTGTTACCCAGATTTAGTGCTTTGGCTACAACTTCAGGAACGATCCTTTCTGAAGTAAAATTTTGACAGCCGATTTCAACTTCATTTGCATATTCGCTGGTGCTGTACCCTCACACCATCCCACCTCAAAGTCCAGTGATCATATTGACAAAAGATTTTTGACTCTCTGTAAAAGACTGATATTTTTATAAAGGACAGAAGGTGTGATTATTATCTGCATAACGCTCTAAAAATATTTCATCATTCTAAGTATTTGGGTTTTTTGAAACCGGATTACGCTATGCTATGTGTATGCAGTGTACGGTGATTGAACATCCTCTGCCACAGAGCGTACAAGCAAAAGGAACAAGTGTAACAGCTCTTTCTGCAAAATTGCCATCAGGCCTCCAATGCTGAACTGCTGTCTCCAGAAGCACAGCACAAGTCTACACCTAAGAGAAATGAAACAGATGTATTCGAGTTTAATTAATACATTAGTTAAGCAAAGGCAGTTTTCTAGGAGATAAGAATTCGAGAGACGCTGTCAGGCAACTAAAACTGAGTGCCAGCTTTCCACACCAAATTTAGTATATTCACACTTAAGCGGACCGTACCAAGGAGAGAGAGTTAAGTATAAATAAACACAAAAAACAATCTCGCCCATCACTTACAGAAATTCAGATTTTCGGGCTAGAAGGGACTATTACAACCGCTGGCCTGTCCTGCAGCATGGCATGTGTGACAGAACTTCACCTATTTAGCTTGGAGAAGCGGAGGCTGAGGAGGGCTCTCATTAATGCTTATAAATATCTCAAGGGTGGGTGTCAGGAAGACGGGGCCAGACTCTTCTCGGTGGTGTCCAGTGACAGGACAAGGGACAATGGACACAAACTGGAACACAGGAGGTTCAATCTTAACATAAAACAACACTACTGTGAGGGTGACAGAGCACTGGAACGGGCTGCCCAGAGAGGCTGTGAAGTCTCCATCTCTGGAGACATTTAAAACCCATCTGGACGTGTTCCTGTGTGGTCTGCTCTAGGATCCTGCTCTAGCAGGGGGGTTGGACTAGATGATCTTTGGAGGTCCCTTCCGACCCCTTCCACTCTGTGATTCTGTGATTCTGCTTGTGCACTGAGCCCACAGTTTTGCTTACATTTACAGTATGTATTTTATAAAATTACTGTATTTTGGTTTAAAGATTTTAAGTTATCCCTCGGTTGGCAGGGCAGGAGCAGGGCAGCCAGGGGCACCAGGCAGACCCAGCCCCAGGCGTCGGGCACCTCCCTGGGCACAGGACAAGGCTGGGCTGGGCTGTGGGCCTGTGGGTAGGCCCAGCTCAGCAGGACCCATGGCAGGGCAGGGCAGGACTGTGGGGAGCTGGAGACCAGCCCTGCTGTGGTGTCACTGGGGTGGGGGATGATGGCCATGGGAGGCTGAAATAGGGTCCTGGGCTGTGGGCAGGGTGGGGAGGCTCTGGGGGGCTGGGCAGGGCCAGTGGCCCCCTCGGGGCCCTGATACAGGGCTCAGTCCTATGCCATGTCATCTGCTCTAGGCCCAGCAGCAATCTCACCTCTGTTACTGCTTCGAGCTTCCCTGTTTATATTCCCAGGAACCATATTTGCCCTCATGCACAAACGTGGAGGGAGCTGGTGGTTAGTCACACACCTCTAAATCCACTGCAATTAGCACTGTATGAGAGCTCTTTTGCCTTCTTTTCTTGTAAACTGAACCTACAGATTTAATTTCTGATACCTGGCATTGCAGTAAAAATATTTTTCAAATTATTCTGTTTTGTTGAATGAAATAACCTGGCAAGCATCCATATCACTCACATTTTCATTCCAACAACTCTGTATAACCACTCTGTACTGACAAACTGAGCTATCAAAAAGGAAGCTAGCAGACACTAATTGTGGAAATGCATAGGATGCCCATTTTCTTCAGATTTCTTCAGCCACTACATGTTTTTGAAGATAAATTTGTCAAAGATCTGGGCTTTCTGTCTTAGTTAATTTTTAACCTCACCTCTACAACAAGACAGAGGTTACAGTGCTCTTGATTTTACTTTTTCAAACATATTTCAAATGCATTCTCTTATTTTAAGGGAACAAATTACTAAAAGATATTCATGTCACAATCAGTCTCAGACTTCATCTTTTTGCTGAAAATGAGACATTTTAAAGTCTCTCCACCAAAGAAACACACAAAAAAACTCCAGAAAATATTGTGGGAGATAAAAGTCTCAACAAAATAAAGAAATACAGAACTTGCCTGACTTGTTTACACTTGCAATCTCTTAAACCCTTTTTCTTATGGTTATTGGTCTCTGCTAGCAGTTACTGTAGAAAGAATCACCAGCACAACCTGAAATTACACTTTTTAATATAGAGCTATGACTGGGTTTAAATATATTGTTGGTAGTTGATGGAGCTGTAGGCATTTTTCCCTTAGAATTCAGCAAATTAGCATCAATACTTCATGGATTAATGGGTACTCAAGGGTCAGGACTATGTACAACACATGGTCAGACAAAACCAGAATCAAGCCACCTTCTTAAATAGCAATTCTTGACAGAAGAAAAGGCAATCCTCTTTCTACAACTGCATTTACCAGAATGTCATAATTTTCCAGAGGTCCAAACACCTACCAGCTGTTCTACCTATTCTGTAACAAAGCGGAAAACCAACAGCCTGTGCATGCATGGCAGACTGATAAGCACAGGAACATGGACATGACTTATGAGCTGTGTCACTACGGGATGTCCCCATGAGGCAGAAAGACGCTGTTTAACATGCTGGGAGGAAACTGTTGCTGTAAACGTGGAGGCTGACTCTGTGACCCCTGCTACAAGGCATCACTGGGCAGCCTGCTTCAAGTTCAGCAGCAAGAATTAGCCTGCGTGGTTGGTGTGTTTAGATAAAAATTATCCATGAAACAAATGACAGACTTTTCAAACATTAGAACAGATGAAATGAAAATGACAGAAGTGAATCTGCATTCAGATTAGTGGAGGAATATATTATCAGACAGTAAATGAAGCAAAACACAGCATGTCCAGCTGAGACTTTTTACCTAACACTGTATTTCCCTGTCTTTTTCCAGTTTGAAACGAATAACCTTTTAGAGAAGTGACTGGATTGTAAAAGGAAGAAAAGCAAACATAATGAAGAGGTTAACCTTCCTGTAACATTGGCTGTTCTTTCAGAAACCACTAACAACTTCTAATACGTGTAACAATAACGAAGGTGCACATTACTCACATCACGCTCCTGAAAAATCAACATTATTCATCTAATTTCATACCTGAGTTAAATTTCCAAAGCCTGTGTAAATCCTACTTATAACCTCTGTCTTAGAACTGAATTTCATGGCCTTAATATTTTTCTAACATAAGCTAAAATCTCATTGATAGAGGAAGACTCATCAATATGCCAATAATATATCAATACAACAGACTGATATTCATTACTGAATGCTTATTTCACACATATTGACTTCAGTTTATTGTCAGTGTATGTATCACGGCTGGACTATATAAATGAGCCAGAGCTGTCTGGACAGTAAATATTGATTTAACATGGTATTATTTATATAGTCTTATTGAGTTGATAGCTGCTTTAAAATGAAATAGATGTCTAAATCCCATTGCAGTTGGAAAATTCCTGTAATATTCTCCTCCAGTATTTCAATTTCAGCATAGAAAGCAGAAGATAATTAAAATTAACTTGGATGGAATAATCTGGTCTCCCAGGTGGCTCCATACCATATCACATGGAGAGAAAGACTATGCAACTCTTAGGTGCACACTTTAAAACTCAGATGACACCTGTGGCTTGGAGGAAGAGAACAAGGTCTTTCTTTTTTTATGACAGGGTGAATGTAATATATAAGGAATGTTAAAGAAAGGCATGAAGGACAAGGGAGCATCTGGCCTTTCTTTTCTTTTTTCTCCCTTTAAGTTATTTTCCCTTCACATCTATGCCTTAACAGCTATCCTATAAAGAGATCCTCCCAACCTTTACAAATCTTAATAAAGTCACTAAAAGCTCTCATCTCTTCATGGAGGACCTTGGAAAAATCAGAACCTAAATGAATTTAGTAAACTTTCCAGAAGATCCTCTTCAACCTTATTACTCACTGATTATCAGTATGCAAGCCAATTCTCATTGAAGTCTGGGAGAACACTCTATTGGCATCAAGCTTAGCAAGAATAACATGCAAATACTCTCAGCTTTTTAACTTATTGATTATTTTTTCCAGATCCTTACAATTTTCATCACTCAGGAGCAGGAGGAGACCAGGTGAGTGTGACTGACAGAGTGGTAGAGAAAGGAATCAGGCTTTCTGTAAAGTATTTTAGAAGCCTTCATTCTTAAAAAAGCCTTGTTAACAGTCTTCATCCTTTGTGTGACATTTATGGAGACACACACTTTAACAGTTTTCTGTCAACAAAACTCAGAAAAATAGTGTTCTCTGAACTGACTCAGAGGAATGTAAAATTTCTAACTATAATCTGAAGACAAGCTCAAACAGAAAATAATTATTTTTCTGAAGACTCACAGAAGTCATTAATTTCTCAGATTTGATCACTCAAAATCTATTTTTCTATTCCTATTCTATTAATCTCACGTTAATGTTACCATTCACAAGTACGTGAAAATACTTAAAGTTCTAGGTTGGGACTAAAAGTTATGAAATGTCAGCCCAGCGCATTTTGGTGACCAAGAACAATTGCTACACTAGATTTTCTGTGGCAACTACATAATTTTACCCAATTTAATATTGCAAGGAAGAACAAAAAAACCCCATTATCCAAAAAATATTTAGGAAGAGGTCTTAACAGTAACTATTGTTGCTTTTGTTTAATTTTAAAGGCAGGAAATCTTTGTTCAGATAGAATAAATGAAACAATAAGTAAAATCCACTGCATGAAACATAACTTTATTTTAATTTGAATTCTGCTAGAAAGCTGTCAGCGGAGTGTTTCCAGGTCACAATTTCATTCAGAAATTTCTAGGTTTCAGTTGACATATTGTTCAGTGTAGGGACTCATTCATATATCTGTAAAACTCAGTGACATTTCTGTTTACTACATATGTAAATTAAAAAAAAAATTACCCTGGATGTCTCTATACTGCAACAAGCTTGGAGCAGTGCTGCATATGTTGCCTGAAGATACTGATTTACAAACGGATCCAGAAACTGTATGTAAGAAAATTGACAGTCCAAGACTACTTTTTAATGAAATGTCGTGGCAGACTACTAACCTGAACAAGAACAAAGTAGCGTTTTTTCCACCGCTTCCAAACCTTCTGTCCTAAAGCATACAAGTATCTGTAAAGGAAATAATAAAGGGAATATTTTTCCATCAATAAGAAGTGTGATATTAGGAGGACCCGATACAAATTAGCGTATTCGTTTGACCTACCTACTGAGCTGCTTCTTCAGTGTTGTCACATCTAAGAAGTGATTTTTTTTCTATTTACTCAGATCATAAAAATGCAAAGAGATATTACTTTTCATTCAAAATAAGACAAAAAGCAGAAACAAAAGATCTCATGTTTCAGAAGACTAATCTGCTTATAACTTATATTTCACCAGTTGTGTCTGAAACTAAAGTAGAACAATTTTGACAATCAGAAATATTGAATGTTAGAAAAGTTAAACTCCCCAACACTTTTTTTTCCCCATTGGGTTTCCACAGATTTGCTAGCATTTCTCTAGTCTGTTAGAAATGAGTCACAGTGTCAGTTTGGGAAAATGCTCAAAAACCAAAATGCCAACAGACACACAAGATTAATTTTTTTTTTTTCCTCCCAGAGTAAACTAGAATCTAATTTCCCAAACAGAAGCACTTCACTATAAAAACTCTTAGATTACAAATAACTCCTTGTCACCTTGGCAATTTTCAGGCTTTGAATCGGACAATGTAATCAGGTGTATCAACCAGTGAGATGACAAAACCATAGATGTTGATACTCTTTGGTGGTAGAGGAAGCACCTTCATTACCCAAGAAGCTGCAGCAAGTTTTATGGCATTATAGTGACACATTTTTTCTGTCACTGTGGTCATGTTGCACTGTTGTTAACGAAGACAGCAAGAGGAAAAGGATGAGCTGTGGGATTTAAGCAAGAGCCTATGAGTGGTAATGGTCTACTGCTTAAAACCTGACAGGAGAGCAAAGTATTACCTAAGAGATATCCTTTCCGGCTGGCCAGCTTCTATTAAGGGCATCTGGTACAACTAGGTGGGTCAAAGGCAGAAGAAAGATGCAAATTGTTCAGCTCAATGAATGCTGGCTTCACAGGGTACTCTCCAAAGGATGCTGGCACATATATTATGGAGAAGTTACAATGACTAGGACTGGAGATGGTTGGTTTGGGTGGTTGGTAGATGGACGATTGCCTTTGTGGTAAGAGGACAGAGGCTGCTGCCCTCTACTTTCTGATGTCTTTTTGGGCTCTGTGGCCTGGTGGTTCTAAACTGAGTCGAAAAAGAGAGCAATCAACCAATAACTCATGTGAAACAGGCAAGTAAGCTACAGGCAAAACCTTTTTCCCACCTGTCCTGGGCATACACTCAAGTACATTCTTTACTGCTCTAGGGATCACAAAGGACAAATTTTTGTTTAACATGAACATTCAGCATAATGCTTATTTACCATGGTGGTTTGTCAAACCACATAACAGCTCTCATTACGATGACACAGTTATCTTGCCCTCCTTCAACTCCTGCTATACCTGTGTGGACACTCTGCCTCGCTTGGTTACTCTGCTTTTTATTTGTATGAGAGAGAGGACAATTGGCTTCGTGTATATAATTACCAGCTGATGCAGCTTTCTTTGGATAGTCCAGATCCTGCCATGCTCTTTTTAACTTCTTAATTCTGTGATTATTACAAATCCAATAAAAAGAGAGGAAAGGAGTAAGGGTTATGACAGAAAGGTTACCAAAAAAACCAGTCTACTAGGGTTTGTTTAAAAGTTTACAATGTTTCACAGCTAAAGAGGTATTTACCTCACAGAGTGATAGGTGCATTTTCCACCACAAAAGGCGAACTGTTTTGCTTTTCATAGATATTTCAAAAGAGCCAGGCATGTTCCTCTAAATCAGAGGATTTACTTTCCCCAAAGCATAGCACATTGCTATTGCCCTGCTAACCTTTCTACTATTTCCACAGAGTGGAGGAGGAATGACTGATGAATTTCACTCAGCCTTGAAGATCAATGACCAGGGAAGAGAAGAGTAAAGGGGTCCACAGGTGGCCTTTGGACTCTCATACGTAGGCCTGCCCTGTTCTTCATGGTGATTCTGCCAATGCAGTCCTCTGAATATCCTGTAGTTTGCTCTGATGTACGTTGGAGGACAACTGCCCCATGGAATGTGGAGACTGACTTTGAATACACAGTTCTTAAACACTACTGACCATGTTCCCACCCTCTTGGCATGTCTTAAATTACTGTAAAGGAGCCACAGACTAACAGAGGATTCTTCTTGCTTGATCCTGGTATCATCAGCAGTGAGTAATTACGGTATCATCAGTGGAAATGACTTCACATTCTGACAGGAACACAGCAGAAAATGAGTAACCCAACCATAGGAAACACCAGGTTTAAGTCATTCTTTTTCATTATTAGCTGAGCCTGGTATAGAAAGCTGCTTTTAAAATAAGAGATCTTAAAAGAACATGTGCTATCACAGAAAAGGTTGGTTGCTCTTTAAATTTTCATGTAAGAAAGATGTACCACATACGGTCCTGCAGTACAGGCAGAACTATCACATGTTACAGTAAATTCAAAACTATGAAATAAGAAAGCATACAAAAAGGATATTAAATACAACATGCACTTTTTGTTCCTCCTATAAATCACTTCCAACTAAGGTGTTAAATAAGAGCTTCCTTGGGAAACAAAGGAGTGGAACATTAACTACCTAACTAAAATTCGCTGGTCTTAGATAAGATTAGGTACCAAAGAAAATAGCACTCCTGACACAAAGCTGGGATATAGTATATAAGTGCAAAACCTTACGTTATTTGGTTTTACAAATCACTATAAACACACAGTGATAATCTTATGCTATTAATCCTTCTTCCAGTGCCATGTCTAATGGTGGAAGATTTTTTCTAAGGTGGAAAGTTTCAGCCATTTACAAGGGATATATCCTCCGCTCATCTTAGGTATGCATGCTCCTGAAAGATGAGGAGATTAATTCTTACTCAAGAGTCTTACATTTATACCCAGAAGCAGCCAAACATCCTAGACTCCCAGGATCCTCTTTGAACTTCTCTTTCCCATTTATTTTCCATTGAAAAAAATGGGAAGCAAAGGACCTAAAAATCTTGTTAAATTGGGACAGTAATATCTAGGATTTGTAGAAACTGCAGTCAATGTCTAGAACAGAAAAAGTCTAAAAAGCCAGTTTCCAGAATTAAATGACACTTGGGTCTCACTACTGCAGCAGAAAATTAATAGGTTAACAGATTCAGAAGTGAACTAAGTCCTAGAGCTAAATTAAAGGATGTTTTATTTCTAAAATGAGGAATTGCATCACTTTTCACCAGTCCCAGGTAAATGTCATTACCACAAACCACAGCAGACCCTCACAGTTACCAACTCACAGAGCTCTAGCCTGCTATTTCTCTACCTATATGTGTATCTGTATTCACCTACAAGACCCACTCTCTCCAAAGAGATGCATACCATAAACTGTTCAGACTATTTTAAACATCCTCAGCAGCAGCAAGAAACACACAACAGCCACACAATGGTGTCCTTCAAACACCGTACCTTTCTTTAGGTAAAATATTCTGTGTAATACAAAGAAGAAACTGAATTCCAGAAGTAGTCAATTCCAGATTTCCAGGTTAGAACACTAACCACACCATTTCCTACATTTTTTCTCACTCTAATTTGGGTTCCAGAGTTGGGATAATCTAAATTTTTGAATTACTACAGTTCAGCCAAACACTGAGAAGGAAGATACTGAAATACTTCCCCTGTATCTGAGCACTGAAATTGTAATTGCTTATTATTAAATAGATTCATTTTTACTTCTCTTTAAGGCCATGTTTTGAGAGTGTTTAATGGGTAGACTAACAAAAAGTTAGGAAAGATTGGTCTTCTGATGGTAGTCCAGATCCTGACATTCTCTTTTTAATTTCTTAATTCTGTGATTATTATAAATCCAATAAAAAGAAAGGAAAGGAGTAAGGGTTAGAAACAGATAATGATGGCAGACTTTTATTCTGTAAAAATATACTAATATAATAAATAACATACATATACATAACATCTAAATCTGCACATGTGCACATTAGAAAGCATATATATAGTCAGTATGTATATGCTTGGTGGCCTTTGTCAGTCATTTTATATTGCTTATATAATTTCCAGTAACTTAAGACTAATACACCTGCTTTTATACAGCACATAGAAAATAGGACCTTGATCAAACATGTTGAGTCATTAAGTGCTACACCAATGTAAAGATTTTCTAACATAGTTTTGCAGTACAAAAATACAACCTAATGTACAAACCACACAATCACTTTGCTGAGACTTTTGCTCCTAAAATCAGTCCTACAATTTTCTTTTCTTCAAGGTTATTTAATACTGTTTCCCTTCTCTTCATTCACTCCCAAATTAAAAGGTAAAAACTGTATTTGTATGAAGTCACAGATTTACCTGATTATACCTCACAATGCCTACAATATTTATTATTGAAATTTCATTTTCCTGGAAAACAAATAAATATACAATAAATTATATTTGCATTACAAAACACAGAAACACATGGATAAAAACATTTTAAATATAATTTTGTCTCAGTCAGTATCATTTTCTCCTCCGAAAACAGAACATACAAACTGAATAACCACTTTCTTGAAAAAGTCTGAGCATCACTATATTTTAAATATATAAAGGCTGAATATTTTCCAAAATGCATTTCCTTGTGTTACAAAAATGCAAAACTATATTGCTAAATATTATAGTTCAGTTTCAGTTATGTGACGGCATATACAGGAAGGAAGATAGTAGCTTATTTGCTCTAAGTCCACTCTGCGAGAGTGCAGGGTTCTACTTTTTGATGAAAAAATCAGCACTAATGAATAGCTGAAAAACATAATTGAGTGCAGAATACTGGAGCTATTCACTGCTGGAGAAATAAGAAAGGAGTTACTACTTCTACAGAGATCATTTTTAGACTGGCTTTTTCACTCTAAGGAATGAACCAATCTATCTACATCTTGAATGATAAATTCTCTGCTTGTAAAAGGCTTCATTTATCACAAACAATGAAAAAAATATAGAAAGAAAAATCAATACGTGTAGCAGTTTAGTCCAGCAAAGGCCTTTCTTAAAGAGAAACCTCAGTCAAGGTTGAAAGAGCAATTAATGCAGTCTCAAAAATCTGGGCCACTCTGATAGAGTTCGGTTAACATGTGGCAGAAGTAATCATCCACTTGTGAAAATGATTTTCAGTTCATTCTCAAACACCTTTCAGACACTCATGATCCCATTTAACTGACAACAATACAGGCTATCTGTGGGCATCATTGCATTCGCTGCAAGAGCCAATGGGGACCAAATGCCCACAGGCACTTTCAGTCATCCTTGCTCGCTTGCATAAAAGGAATCTTCCTTGCACCGCATTCCTTCTTTCATTTAACCCGGCAAGATTAAGCCATTTTTTTTTGTCTTCAGTTGAGGATGAGAGAGAACACTGATTCAAGACAACAATATGACCTGGGTCATAAGAAACCCAGCTGTAAACATTCTTGGATTCATTTTAGTACTTTCTATGCTCTTGAGAAAGAGAACTAAATAGGTCTTCAACAGATGGAATAAAAAAAAAATCAGCCTAAACTCCTCCTGTAATTATGCCTGCTAAGGATAAAGAAGTGTCAAGTAATACAAACACCACAGTCACAGAAAACAGTTCCGTTTATTCCAATGAGCAAGATACTCATAATGTGAACAGGAAAATGTGCAGGTGTTTTTTCTCCCCTAAACAAATTTTCACTTACAGTAAAAATGGTTATTGGTATGCCAGAAGATCAGATATCCCTAGGTTCTTTAACAGTGATATATCACTGCACTCCAGAGTGCTTCAACATTTGTGAATATACATGCCAGTACTTATGGAACTGAAATGGCAACTTCAGAATTATTAATTCAATTTATGTCACATCAAAAAACCTATTTAGTATGTAAAGTGGGAGTGTTTGTCAAGACAGAATAACACCCTTTAGTCTTGAGAGAATTTCAGGCAACAAAAGAATGAAATCCTTCAGATACCCCATAAATGTAGAAAGTGCTCTGATTCTAATGTAATCTAATTGTAATGTAGACAGGGAGTGCAATGTAACTGCAAAATCATTGGTGCTGAGGAGCAGACATCCACTCTCTGCGCTTCTTGGTGCATCTTACTTTGGACTAGCTCTAGTCTGAACCCAGCACCAAATAGCGACCAGTGGTCTCAGCATATACGGGTGCACCCCTGGAGCTCATCTCTTGGTTTAATATCATCTGAAAGGACAACAGTCTGTGAATATAAACTGCTCTGTTTGTATTCATGCTGTATACAAAGCACAGTAAGCAGGAACAACTAAGAAATTGGTTTTACAAGTGAAAATCTGAATTTAAATGCTAATGTTGATGTAGTAGAAAAAGTTTCAATTTCAGTGCTCTCCCTTGAGAATCCAGTTTGGCTGTGGAAACAGTTCTGTACATTGTCAGACAGTAAAACAACTAGGAAGCATCTTGAGCAGTCAGAAGCATCTGAGCATCCAGCCTAGACATCCCTCCATGTCCCTGGAAGCACATGACACGGCAATTAGAAAAACTGGTGGCCCTTTTTCCAGCCAGGCAGTGGTATTATTTGTGATCTAGAAAGCCTAAATGGCTGAGGACCTGTTAATACAAAAAATCTACTTTTGTTTCTAGGTCATACACTGCCACTGGTGGAATCAGTCAAAACATCCTGCTCAGTGTCACACTGCTATAAAACAAATCAATGAACTAAGCCGTTAACTGAAGCAACTCCGATTCTGGAGTCCCAGGGCTGAAAATAGCCCAATTTTTGGGAAAAGTGGCAGAGGTTAGTAAGAGCAGTGAACTCTTTTAGGAATGATACTTGGCTTTGGTTGTCTGCTAGACTTCACGTAAACATTGGAATAACCAATGAATACCACTCTCTGTCCATCCAACATACAAAAGCAGAAAACCACACAATACTGCCTGCATCAGTGGTGCAGACTGTCTGTTGCATCTCTGGCACCTCTAAGGAATGTAGGAATAATGCCAGAGACTAATTTCCATTCTCACATGGCAACACAACTGTTATGGCTTGTTTCCATGAACTCAAATTAGTTACATTTCATTGTGCATTTTAGGCATTCCTGGACAGGTTTGTGAAAGAGAAATTAAATTGCATTGAATGTTTGTACACACAGAGAACCATATCTGGCTCAGAAAGTCCTTGCTTTGCAGACAGATGGAGTCTGAAAGAGCACTGAGACTAGTCTTACAAACTTTCCCAGTCATATGCTGCTAGCCACAGCGGGAGACATGATACTGCATTATATGAACATTTGGTCCAAGACTGCAAGTCCAGTCTGACATTCCGATAGACATATTCTGACTTGGGAAACCTACCTGTACTGAACAACTGTAGGTGATCCTTTCTTCAAAAGTTAGAGACAAAAAAGTACTTTTATACTCCTGGCTGCCTTTTGATGACAATAAAGGAGTAAGAACAAGGAAGAAAGCTTTCATAGTATGACTCAGCCAATCAGTTCTCTTAAAATATCCATTTTAAGAAACTTTCCTATACAGAACACATGTAGAATTTTAAAGATGCCGAATAAAATGAAAAGACTTCTAATTCCATGTCACTTTGACTCTTCTGAAGAAACTTTCTCTATGAAAGAATGTAGAGGTGACCACCCAAAAGCACATTCAGCCTGTACCTTGTTCCCAACAGGATATGGAGGGAAGCAGCAACTGGATGGAAGCATGCAGTCATACATCACCAGAATTTTCTCCTATACTCATCCTATTACTGGCTCTAGGAGTTTCTTAGCTAGAAATGGAGTCTTTGTATTTGCTACTTGTTAATGGATTTTTGTTTGAATGAATTTCCATAATGGTTTTCTGAACCCTTTTAAACTTTCAAAATCTACACCTAGTAGCATAGTTCCACATCTCAACTACCTATGCCTAGAAGCAGCTCTTTTGGTTTGCTCTGAAACTGCCACCTACTAGTACTATTTAGCAATTGTCTTGTGGCACTAGAAGAGATAGCTTCCAGTGTACGATAATCTACATTAGAATCGTTAACATGATTTGATGTTTATTCTTGGAAATGCTACACAGATACAAACAATCTAGAACTGAATTCCACAGAAGTTATTCCAGGAAACAATAGAACTGTGTCACTTTAAGAAACTTACGTTAGTATCCCTTCACAGAATTTAGGATTTTTTAAATGTATTATGATAATTAGGAAGAAAATTAAAATCCTCGAGAAATGTTAATAAGCCAAGAATATCTTGATAATGGTTTAGGTGGTTACACAAAACCAAAAAAAATGATACACAAGACAGATACAAGCCTCTAACAACAACATGGAATTTGCTCTTTGTCAAAAGTTCTTTACCATTGCAAATATATAGAAAATAAAAACATTCAAATGAAATGTTCCTGAACCAGAGTTATTCAACTGGAGCTGATCTGCGTTTGGAGCTGCAGAAGTCGGATTTCAGGAATAAGGAATCTACCACCTGCGAGGGAGCATCAGAGCCATCTACTGGGGTCAGCCCATTCCTGCTGCACAGGATTGCTCTGACAAGCAACTGTCTCTTCAAAATAGAAATACTAAAGTGATATTCAAGTGTAAGACTGCTGTTACATAAAAATAAAACTAAAAATCCATAGAATATATGAGAAAATATAAGTTGTAATACTGATTAATTAGATGTAAGGAGGTTTGCGTGGTTTTTCCTCACTGGAAGCTTTAGAAATACTTTTACAAAAATAGCATTTATTTGTATATAACACAAAGCATAAAATGCCTTCTATGAGTCTTTTGTTGATCAATTTAAATTACAACAGATTTTATTGGAATTTGTCGAGCTAAATTTCCAACTAGACTTTAATAACACCCATACTAAATATTTTAAAATCCTTCTTTGAAAATAGACTGTATATATACAGAGAAAAACTTCACTTTTATAGCTACTAAGAAGCTACATTGGGAAACTTCTAAAATTAACAAGCAGTTGCTTTACCTGTATAGGCTAGGAAAATATGCACTCTTCTAAATTATAAAAGCTTTCACAAAACAACATAAACAATAAAAGTGAGATTAACTTAGCTGCATTATAATCATATTCCCATCTTCTCCCTTAATTTAACCATGCTGCCCTCCTGTGGATGTCAGGATATGTATAATGCAATGGCTCAGGCTATGAAATTCTAGTTCAAATTTATGCCTGCTACCTGTTTGTGACTGACAAAAAAAAAAGAGTAATACCTGACCTGAAGAAAATGTCACTGTGTAAACATGAAAAGTGGTTAAATTAAACTTCAGAGCAAGGACTGTGAAACTTAAATTTGAAATAGCTTTAAAATGAATATTTTAAATAAGTAGAATGCCTTATTATTCCACAAATCATGTATATATGGAAGCACAGAGTCATACATATTAATAATACATTTATTCTCAAATTAGGAGGAGAACATTCATTGAATAATGAAAAGTTACTTCACCTGTTGAAGTGCCAATCCAGTTGAACACATTTATTCTATAGATTATCCAACTATTCAAAAAGCATGGAAACAATTTGCAAAAGTATCAGTATCTGGTAAACTGAAAAAATGCCAACTGATTACATTGTAACATAACCTTTTTTTTTCTTGGTACAGAGATATCAAATACATCTATGTCTTTAAAGAAAAATATCAAAAATGGTTTGGAATAGAAGAATCTAAAATTAAAGACAGGTATAATAAATTATTCAAAGAAATTATCTCACGTAGAACAAAAAATCTCTTTTGACCAGTTACATTTCCATAAAGTCTCCGTTCTAATA
The DNA here is from genome assembly GCA_028020825.1 of Podargus strigoides. Classification (NCBI taxonomy): domain Eukaryota; kingdom Metazoa; phylum Chordata; class Aves; order Caprimulgiformes; family Podargidae; genus Podargus; species Podargus strigoides. Next base: position 146,185,831 of record CM051663.1, read on the forward strand.
AGCTTTGCTACTATTTAACTGGAAACTAACATTGTGCACTAAAACATTTATATAATCTGAATTCATCTATTTTCTGTTAGAATTATCAGATTTGTTAAAACATTGGTTTAAAACAGATCGGCACAGAACAGACACCAAACCCATTATAGTACAATAGCTGAGTGACACAATGCTGCTGTTTTTCTTCTAGACAAAATGCTGACAAGTTATGCTTAAAGTCTTTGTGATAAAGAATGCTTAAAATGCTTAAAAATACACTTTTCTTTCCAAAGAAAGATTAAAATTTCTAAAATCCACAATAGGTTGAGTGACTCTAAAACACCTTAGGAAGTAAACACTTTATTTAGAATATTTTTTGTCTTTAACACAGAAGTAAAAATGAAAAGTGAAATGCTAAATTTTAAATCAAGTCACTCCCTGCCCAAATATTTTACATATTACTGAAAAGACTGCAAAATCAGTATTGAAGTGTCAGGAAACCGAAAAACCGCAAGAAATTCTTTTGGACAAGACATTTAATATAGTCACATGCTATTTTGTGCCAGTTAGCGAAGTTGCTAACAATTCATATCAATAAAAAACAATTGACCTAAGTAGTGGGGCTAATTAAATGAAATAAGCTAATTAAATGCTTCTCAATATATAATAAAAAATTATGGCTAAAAGTGTTTCATAATGTTGTCTTTTTGTTTTCCTATTATCTGCTTTTATGCTGAGTTTTAATGGGTGTATCTACATGCATAAAAGACAGAGAGTGTCCAGATGTTAATGTGTTGGTGGCAGGAATCAGGTGTTCAATTAAAACGTATTTAGTGTGCAAGGAAAAAACCTAAGCCTTCCATTAAGTAGAATACATACAGCCCAATTAAAAATGAATGTAGCATTTGTGATTAAATTGAACACTCACATTCTATAATAGCGGTAAAATTTTACATGACATGTGATTACTTTATTAACTTAATTATACACTGCTAATCTAAGGATCAGAGTTATTTTCTGTTTGAGAATTACAAAATAATGGTAAAGATGCACTTAAGCAAATTGTTGGTTCCTCTCCTCCGATGCATTTTTTTTTGGCATAAGTAGTGAATGAAAGAAAAGCAACCATAACATTTTTAGAGATCTTAGTCTAGCACATATTCACAGCTACTGGCAATATTTGTTATACTTAATACCAGCCCCAGCTGTGTTGCTTGCATAACAACTCCAATTTTATTTGAAGGCATTCATTACTCAGAATGTGTTTCTAATGGTTTGACTGAAAGTTACTTAAAATGACATCCCATGCCCGTTTAACATGGTACTGATTCCCAGCCTACAGCCCTTAACCTAAAATCATACCATAGTCTAAGTCTTCAGACCCTTGCTGCAGACTTCAGCTTGCCCTTCAAAGCTAAGACTTACAACCAGATGAAAAAGGCTAGAGAGCCATAAAGGTTTAGAAAAGAGACTGGCCATCAGGAGTCTGGCTGTGAGGGGAGCACATCCATGCCAGCACTAATATGAACTGAGCTGAGTTTCTAAGCCTCTTCTACTTTGTCAATAGCATGGTGCATTCCAATTAAAATTTTGAACTTAAAATGATTTCAAAATTTTGGTGGTCAAAATCACAAATGGAGAAACACATGATAAACCCAGTAACTTCTAAACCACTGACTTATTGAGCAAAGGTTACTAGTTCTGTATTTAGGATTGTGTTCTCTCACAGAACCACAGAGCTTTTCATCTTTGGAATAAACTTTGAAGAAAAGCAGATGGCAGTTTTGGGTTGGCAATCTTCTAACATTATCAAAGCAGCTCTCCATGTGGTAAAGCAAGGGAAGTTGGTCTGACCCTCATGGAGACTTAGTGGTGGAACTCAAATCTACATGTACCAGAACACCTCCCCTGCCAATTTGTCCCTAGTTTACTCCATACAAGCAGCATGAAAGATAATCTGTTGCTCCAAGGACAAAGCATGCACAGGATTTAATATCCATGCTTTCTTCACTTACCTGCTTCTTTTATCATTTATGCATAAAGTGAGAAAAAAACACCTCACACATTACAAAAAGACAAAGGAATACTACATTGCTGAACAGTCACAAAGTTGATTTAGAATAGGATTAAATTAAAACAGGTTTGTGACAGTAAGCACTGTGCAGGGTGAACTCTCATTACAGTTTTTATTTAAATAAAAAGACAGAGTGAGCTAACTGTGCAGAACTGTGTATGAAAGCACTGCTACACTGATGACATCGCAGAAACCATCAGCATACCAAGGTGATGCTGTCAAGTTGCTTACTTGGGGATGTGAGATGTACTTGAGGACCATAACAAATGGTATAGTATGGAACTGTCAACACAACTGTGCTGACATTTAACAGGATGTGGACTATTTAAAGAGAGCTGGCGGTGATGAATATATTATTTGGGAAAAACAACAGTAGTGCAGGGGCATGGGGACTCTGATACTATGTCAAAATTAAATGTAATACTGTAATCATTTAAATTATACTACCATGGAGAAAAAAAAATCCCACTAAATTGAATTTATAAAAAGTTACCTCTGCCTTTAAGCCTCATGTAGACTAATATAAAATTGCAAGTAAGAAATTTAATAGCCACATCCAGTATTGCATTAAAATTACTTTTGCCCATACAGAATACTGTATTATGAATTGAAATCCACCCTCAGACACAGTATAGCACAACTGACTCTATAGTATCTAACTGAGTCAGCATTCTGGCACTTAGGATTAGATTGGTTGCATACTACTGGCATTGAATATTAACTTTGCTGTTGTGTCTTTAATTTTGTAAGGGTTTATATTCCAAAAGACAAAAATTAGGTGAATTTTCCTTTCCTACAAGTAACAGATGGACAGTGCAAGTGACAGAAGGATACAACAGGCAGGTGGTATGCCCCCATCCTTGCAATTAATAGTACTGGCACTCTCCGTATAGAAATAATGCTGGGCCATGCCAGACCATATGCAATGTCAATGTATGTCAGGTGGAAATAACTCTTTCTTAAATTCTATGTCACAGCTTAGTGTATAGTACCAAGAAATAAGTCAGATCACCTGACAGGAAAGGTTAATAAATAAACTGCATCTTTCATCTGCATTATATGTGTGCTATGCTGATTTGTAGTATTAACAAAGCAATATAAACAAAACCTAAACCAATTATTTCAATGATGTTTGGTCCTGCAGTCTGGGAAAACAAGAATACTGCTTAGGTGACTATGTCAGTAATAATGTTATAAATATCACAGTCAGTTACATCTTCATTACTATAGTCTCATGCATGTAAAGGAAGGTCCCAGACAACTTTCCAAAGGAACTTAGATGGCAAAAAAGTTAAAAATTATAATACAAAATAAATAAAAATATAACAAAATAAATATATATATATATATTCTACCATTTATATTTCTGGAATAGGTTACGAAGCAGGGATATGTGTGTGATTTCATTCTAAAGATACTGTCAGCAATATTCTAGACGTATTTACAGAGTAGTAATTTCTTTATCAAGTTTTATGCAAAACTAAAAGTCAGATGTTCTGAATGGTACTTTTCCAAAGCTATGTGAACTGTCTAACAGCAGCATAAAGAAATTTAAGCTAAAGAAGCCAACCTGAATATTCCAGTCAGACCACAGTATCCTCAATTAGAGTGTACAGTTACTGGGAAGTTCCCATTACTCTGAACTTATTGCTGCAAAGTTTAGGACACCTCTGATGAGAGAAAAAATTTATAACTGTTCATCATTTAATGTAGTAAAAACAAGCAGTCTACTCTATGCTCTCATTTTAGTAAGACAAATGATACATAAGAAACCAAACAAACTTGCCTATATTTCACTTTAAGTACATCTAGTGACCGAACTGCTCAGATCATGATCTTCCATGTGAAGACCTAGTAAGACATGTATTTTGCCACAACATAACAACATATTTTTTTAATACTACCTTCAATCCACATAGTCAGCTATGGTCAGCTCATACATTCTTCCTGTCTTGTATATGAAAAACACTTATACATAAACTAAATTTAAACCTAAGTTATTACTTAGTAGTTTAGAACAAAAGCCAGTTACAAATCACACTAGACTTTTTTCAGTTCCTCACCTACAATTTCATGAACATAAAGTCTTGTTTTCAGTTAAATATTAGTTCGACATTTGGCCTTCTAAGTTACCACCAGCTTTGTTATTTTTAATGAAAATACAGAAAAATTCCTTTTTACACATTAACAGCTTTCTGAAGTTGTGATTTGATCATTTCTAGTAACAGGCAAGCCTGTTTAGATTTTATACTTTATATTTTTAAAAAATCCAAAAGAGCACATATTTAAAAGCACAAATATAAGGTTTCACAGGAGGATGTATTTAATGTATTTTCAGGATTGAACGTTTGCTTGAACTCTTGATATGAGCATCAAATAGAAACTGTCACCCAGTTTTGCCCAACTACTTTTATGTACTTAAGCACCTAAACAAAAAAAAAAAATGCTTCTACCTTGGTAACTTAGTCTGAATAAGGAGACTGCCTTTGAAGAGAATTTCTCCACTGCGCCCAGTTGCATCACTTGGTTCACATTGCAGAATGGATTCAGAGCATGTGAACTAAACTCCTCTTGCATGAAAAGAAACCAGATGCAGTGCTCAGCTAGTGCATCTCACTTATGCCAGTCACTGAACGGCAGTCACTTTAGGACAAGACCAGACAGAGATTGAACTAATCCCCAGAAATGCATATAAGGTGATTATCAGGTCCTCAGCAACCACTGAGTTACTTTACAGGTCTCTTTGGGCACACTTCACACTTTGCTCCCTTTGTAGGCAAGGAGCCACATGCCAAGCACGGTTCAGGTCTTCCAGATTTTCATCTCTTTGTATTGAGTAGCCATCAGTGGCTAAAAATCCTTCATAGATGCTTCAGTTAGACAAGTCCCTGTTACTGCTCTTTGCACCATTCATCCTTTAATTCTCTCTCCATGGTAGGATCATAACATGTGATCTGCCATCTGGGTATAGGGCTTAATCTCATCCCACTGCTGCAACAAGTGGCTGTTGCTAGAAGATACTCAGTCAGCCAATCTCTCTCCTTCAGTGATCCAGCATTCAAATCTGCTCAAGTGGAGTAGTCACGAATTAGGAGTCAATCACATAAACTACAATGACAAGTCCTCAGTGATGCTGCAGCACAGCTCATCACCATTTTTACAGTCTGAGTGACCTCTTCTCTAACGTGATAAACTGAAAATGTCTGCCAAGTTTTTTTCACTTTTCCTCATACATGCACACAAAACCAGGAAGTTTAGATGGAGAGAGATTTAAAGTTGAGAACTACAAATAGAAATTTGACAGTATAGACTAGAAAAGATTACCTAGCTGTTCTACAGGTCACTGAGATGCTTGATCATGGGTTCCAAAATCTCACGTGACAAGAAGAAAAAACTGGCATCTACATCTAAATGCAAAGCACTGTTACAGTAAAACAAGAAATAATCCATGCCGAAAGAATAACAGTTTAGGACCCAGTGAGACTGTGACCTAACTGCATGAAAGAATGCTGAGGAGAGAACAAGGTACAAAAAGCAGTATGTGGAAACAGACAGGTGCCAACAGGACCAGCAAACTCCAATTGATTATTCTGTGAGGCTGAATAAGGATTTTAGCAAAGATGAGACAAAAAAGGATTTGACACACATGCAGTACTGATTATGGAGATTCTCCATACTGAATCAATTACGCATACTCAATCCTAGTGAAGACAGGAAGATATTGAACAAGCGTTGTTAAAGTTATGATCTAAAGACAATAGATATACAACTGAACTTGCATAATTTTGCTCATCACAGAGCTGAAGAAAAGCCATCTTAATGTTTTCAGAAGCATGTAGCTTTTCAGTGAAATGTAAGAAAAAGGAACACCCTACAGAAACAGTTTCAGTGCTTTTTTTAATGTAAGAGTAGAATCATGATTTAAATATAAATTACATGAAGTTCTTAAATCTATTATACATTCTTTTACTTAATTTTAAAAAGTTATGAGTAAAAACAAAAAATTTTTTGTTTAAGAAAAAAAAAAAAATTCTGACTATTAACCTTGCTTAACCCATAGATCTTTTCCACATAAAGTCTGTTGTGGTTAAGCTAAGTGAGTTTGGATCTAAATTTACATCTCAGCTTTTACAAATATTTCAGATTAATTACTATGGAATGAATGAAGAATGACATCTTAATTAGTAATGCTCCTCTTAGCAATTAGGATTCTCTTGGCTTCTCTTAGCAATTAAAGTGGCAGTGGCATATCATTAAGGTCTTCAAACTTCCTCAGAAGCAATTACTGTGGGAAGCACTGAGAATCAGGCTCAGAGCTGTAATCTGTTCTCTAAGGATCTAGCAGCAGGATAAACACTTTTGCTTTTTCCTTCCATAGTAATTTTCCCTTAACCTGCCATCATTATCTGATCAATCATTAACGTAATTTTAATGTGTCATTTTTTATGAAGTTCAACTTTCATTTTTTAAAAGTAACTGATTGCAGTCAGTCAATTTGGCAAATCTGTATAATATTAAAATAATGTAAATGAAGACAGTTAACACATTAGCACTTTTCTCCATGGCAAAATACTAGCATTCATTTAGCACAGTGAAATACTAGCATTTAGCACAATTTAAACTGGCATAACAGAAAATACTGCTATGAGACACCTTGGAATAATAATAATAAGGCATCCATACATCACTAAAAGTAATTAAAATCAAGACACCATCAATGCTGCTTATAATACACACAGGAAATTTTTATCTTAGTATATATAAGTGTATGTTTCCTGATGAATGTAAATGAGGACAGGTTTGTCAGAACTTAGCAAGAAATACAAAATAATTAAAGGTACATGAATGACACTTTTGATCCTCTGACTACACAAAATATATACACCATTGCTATTGGACACAAATTTTAAAATGTTTATTAATTATGGGCCAAAATTTGACCAATATTTCTGCTGAACTGTAAAGTCACTGGTTTAGTTTTCAGATTTTGTGCTAGTGTCTCAGTCGTCTCATTCCATGTGTCAGAAGTTCTTGAACACTTAGGCTTACTCTGTGCTGGGATTTATGAGTCTTGTCTTGCAGAAAGGGATACTCAGATGCTTGACTTCAGGATCTTGGATCTTTGAAGTCAGCAACTATCTGAGAGTTACTGTTGAAAAGACAGAGAGTCTCCTTTTCCTAAGTTTTAGCAAAAAGCTCTTATGGTTTCAAAAGAATCAGGTAACTTCATGCTGCAGGAAGAGTAGCTAAGTTAGAGATCAGCAATGACAGTCCTTTCCAGTTCAAGGTATTCAGCCATGACTACATTTCATGAAGCATTCTGAAGTCTGCAGTGAGGATACTTTTCACAGTAGTTTCTGGCATATCCTGCTGCAGGATCATTTACTGAATAAAGAAAATATGCTCTGAAGATATAAATATCTGGTGCTGGATGTTAGATGACATTTTGGCTTACCTTCATGTAAAGAGGCAAGCAGACATTCCTGAATATGCAGTGGTATTTGCTGTGCTGTATACTCCTGTTGCTGCCCACATTTTTTATTGAAACCCATTTTTTCTTCCTTCAAACATCAACTGAGTGTTTGAAATTCAACCAAAGCCTATTTCATCAGCTACACAACACATCTTCCATGAGTGATGTTAAGTAAAGCACTGGCCTGGGGAAGAACAACCCCATGTACCAGTACAGGTTGGGGGCTGACCTGCTGGAGAGCAGTGTAGGGGAAAGGGACCTGGGAGTCCTGGTGGACAGCAGGCTGACCATGAGCCAGCAGTGCGCCCTTGTGGCAAAGAAGGCCAATGGCATCCTGGGGTGTATTAGAAAGGGGGTGGTTAGTAGGTCAAGAGAGGTTCTCCTTCCCCTCTATTCTGCCTTGGTGAGGCCACATCTGGAGTATTGTGTCCAGTTCTGGGCCCCCCAGTTCAAGAAGGACAGGGAACTACTTGAGAGAGCCCAGCGCAGAGCCACAAAGATGATAAAGGGAGTGGAACATCTCCCTTATGAGGAAAGGCTGAGGGAGCTGGGTCTCTTTAGCTTGGAGAAGAGGAGACTGAGGGGAGACCTCATTAATGTTTATAAATACGTAAAGGGTGAGTGTCATGAGGATGGAGCCAGGCTCTTCTCAGTGACATCCAATGATAGGACAAGGGGCAATGGGTGCAAGCTGGAACATAGGAGGTTCCGCATAAATGTGAGGAAGAACTTCTTCACAGGGAGGGTAACAGAACACTGGAACAGGCTGCCCAGAGAGGTTGTGGAGTCTCCTTCTCTGGAGACATTCAAAACCCGCCTGGACATGTTCCTGTGTGACCTGACCTAGGTGTTCCTGCTCTGGCAGGGGGATTGGACCAGATGATCTTTTGAGGTCCCTTCCAATCCCTAACATTCTGTGATTCTGTGATTAATACGGTTTGCTTCAGCACTGCAGAACTACTTGCAGCTACTGCCCTTGTCTGGATCAATCCTAAAATTTTGGATTGTCTAGGCTGAATATGGTTTGGAAAATGAAGCTTTGCAGTTCACACCTCTTCTGTCTTTGAAGCCAATGAAACGTAACTGAAACTGTGACACTTCTTTATGCTTTCCTGTCAGAGACTACAACAAAATCTTCTCCCAGTGTCTCAAAGGTCCTCTGTATATGGCAAGCAAATACAAGGTCACATTGTCCATGCTTTGAGCCTGAGCAGGAGGCAAGTCTAATTCAAAAGTGTTGTGACCATGTTGGCGATCCCAACAGTTCAGGGTGGAGAGCTGGCCACGTATAATCTCTCTCTCTCTCTCTCTCTCTGCTGCCAAGTCCCACAACCTTCTCAAATGGCCATATCTGAAATACTTTGTCAGATTAAAAAGAAACCTCTAACTCACTTTTCCTTCATAAACAAAGTTTCTCTGCTAGAGAATTCCCTTTGGATATGTCTGCTTTTGTTCATCTTCCAGACTACTGACATCCCCATTAGCTTGTAAAGAACTCTTTAGAAAAGAGTGCATCTACCTGGGTAGAGGAGAATGAGGATAACTTAGAATAACTTGGGCACTAATTTTGAGGCCAGCTACACTCAGCAAACTTTGTCCCATTTCCCAGTAACACGAGAGACAAGAAAAGCTTATGCACACTAAAAATCACAGCTAGATTTAGTTTTACTAGACCCAGCTGACTTGAATACACATTTGATTCCTGTGATGGGATCCTAGTTTTCATGCGGTAACAACTGAGACAACCTCAGGAAACAGGAGCGTTTTTGGTTATATGGTTAGTGAATGAGGACTGAGGCTCTTTTTCATGACAGGCAACCTTTACTCACACAGGAAGAATGAGTGGCAGAGGATTATCTTTTCATCAGTGGCACAAAGGTAGCTTAATAACCTCCCATTAGATTACAGGTCATCTCAAAATACTGGAAGGCTTGATGTGGCAAATGCAGTGGGCAACCTCTGTCAGATATTTTTAGAAAGATTTAACTCCTAAATGTATTTGAGACTAATTAGGACTAATTATAATAGAAATTATAATAGAAATTATAAAGCGCACTGATATACTCCACCCACATTTCTTACAACTCTATTGTTCTTATGATAGGATAAGAAAATGCTTTGAACAAAACTGCAGATGTTAAAAATACGAACCAAGTGTGTTTGCTATATGTGTCACAGGACATCACAAACCCTAAACTACTTCCAGTGCAACTAAAAATTTTCACAGGAAATAAGTGAAGTGACATTTATTTCATATAAAATACCTATTCACCTTCATAAGAGTGTATACACAGACACTATTTTATCTAGTAAGATCAATATTTACAGCTGTAGTGAAATTGTCATACTATCTGTCAAAGTAGCCTGCATTTCATTTAAGATAAGAGGAGACAGCTTTTAAAAATCACTTAGGTAGCTATGCATAGTTTATCTCCGACCTGAATTTTCATTTGAGAAATTGTGAATTAGGCAGAAGAAAAAAGATGACATGACTGAATCCCACCTCTTGCTCTAGTAATTCATCTTTCCAAAGCTTTGTTGTCTCATGATTAGGCATTTATTTTAGTTTAGTAGACAATCTGTACTTCTGAAAGCAGTATATATACAGAAATGTTTACCTTACCAACTCTGATGTACCTTTCTTTTTTTTATTCTATAGTCAGCCTTAGCATTGATAAATCAACCTGACAAGGTATTCCTCCCTACCTAGTGACTTTGAGAAACACAGAGAACTCTGACATAGCCTAAATACTTAAATTTTTGGGGTGCTGTAGTGAGGCCATTAAATGGTTAAATGATCAGAAAAGGATTCCAAACTACTCGATGTTATTAAATTAAAAAAACTCAACAGTTTCTTCCTTTGGCTTTCTTTATGCTTCCCAGTCTTGATGTTCACAAACAGAAAAATAAGTTTTCTACCAAAGGACAGTGAGAACCTTGCTCTTCGAAGCAAGAGCTGAAGTCAGTGCTCTGCTACTCCTTTTTAAGCTCGAAGTAAAAGTGCAATAGCAACAAAGCAAGCTAGATGGTGCTAATGTACTAACTTTAAGGACTGAACTGGATGTGCTGCACACAAACTTGGAAAGTGAAATCAAATATAAAGAGATACAGAAGAGTTTACAGATCTAGAGGAAGAAATTATACAGTCAGAGAAATAGCTACTTATTTTAACATTTGATTCAGGCAATTACATTGCATTGATATCAAATGAAAAGGAACAACAGGAATCTCTCAGGTAGCCCCCTATCCCTTTCATAAAAAAAAGTATGTTACAGTCTTCACCAATAAAAAAAGTATTTTCGGTAACTGTTGAAAAGTAATGTAGAAAGTTATTGATTTTAACTAATGGAAAACAATACTAATTGAAGAATCTATAGTACATATTACCATATTATAAAAAGTATTAGGAAAGATTTTCTAAGATATTGGATATATACAGGTTTCCAACACTTATCTTCATTTTGAAGCAACTGAACACCTTCTAAGAAATTAAACTTGACATTTTAGCTAAGCCAAAACTTGGTTTCTATTTCAACTTTTAGTGTTGGTAAATGTGAGTAAACGATGTCAGCATTTCCAGGATGTCTCAACACTCAGTGATATGTCTCAACATTGTCTGTGCCTGGCACCCCCCTTCCTGCAGCTGGAGATGGACTACTGTGGGAAACTGCTAGGACCACTCCCCATTCCTGCATCTGAAGGGAGATAAGCAGGACAATTCACACGATACTACCAACAGGATGTATCAGTGCCATGCTCCAGCAACAAGGAGGCCTTCAAGAGGAAAACAGAGGGATGGAGATCGCTCCTAAAGATCCTCGAACGACCCCTGGAGTGATACCTGGTGCCTGCACTGGTAGGCTGGATGCATGCAAAGCAGTGTGTGGCAGAAACATCCACCCAGAGTCAGTGGCTGGAGAAAGAGACTATATCTAGCAACAACAGCTCACAACTAATCCGAAGATCTTCCCCACCAATCAACAATTGGACTTGCGAGACCTCACTGGATCCGTGGTGGTAACCCATTCTCTCTGCTCTGTCTCTTGTAATACTGCTTATTCTTATATCCCCTTCTTTCCTATCGCTCTTTAATTTTCAAGTGCACACAGCTTCGTAATAAACCATAGAAAGTCTGTGACATTTGACCTCGTTTGTGTCTTAATTTCACCTCTGGGATCAAAACGAGTCTCCCTGAACTGGCTCAAGACAGTAAAACATATGATTTAGAATTAACCTGACATATCTATGTGTTCCAGCTCAGAGAAAGGTCCAGAACTGGTTTAAAATTCATTGGATGCAACACAAAGGCCAATCTGTGACAGGGAGCACACAGCACTTGCTAAGAGAAGTCAGACTGTATTCTTGACATCTGTAGAAGTAACCCAGAACTGAAATACAATCATTTCAATGTGGTCACCTTGCACATTTCTCTGAAATAACAATACTGGGAGCAGATCTCCTCTCCAGATCAGCCTGCAGATTACACATCTTGAAGTTACAAAGCTAACTACCTTCCTCCTCCTGCCCTTCTTTGCCAGATGACCATGGGCAAGCAGCACGTCCGAGCTGGTGCCACCATTGTTCTGGCTAACTTTGGTGCCCTTGTGGTTCTTCTTAGTTGACTAATGAACTCACTAGTAGCTATGACAATGGTTTATGCAGGTGACATCAAACAGTACAACCCTACCCACTGAGACACCAGTGCTATCTTCAGCTCAGTCACTGCATTGCCTGTGACCATGGGTGATCATGGGTGCAAGCTGGAACATAGGAGGTTCCACATAAATGTGAGGAAGAATTTCTTCACAGTGAGGGTAACAGAACACTGGCACAGGCTGCCCAGAGAGGTTGTGGAGTCTCCTTCTCTGGAGACATCCAAAACCCGCCTGGATGTGCTCCTATGTGACCTGACCTAGGTGTTCCTGCTCTGGCAGGGGGATTGGACTAGATGATCTTTTGAGGTCCCTTCCAATCCCTAACATGCTGTGATTCTGTGATTCTGTGATCTCTGCTCATTCCTGTGCTTCATTTCACTCATCTGTAAAACAGAAATAATTACACTTGCCTTCATCTCCAATGAACTATTTTTTCAATGGGTGAGAAGTGTCAAAAAAATGAGAGGGAAAATTACTTCTCCTTTAATTCTACATCTTGGAAGACTGCTAACCAGAGCATTCAACTCACAGATTTCCTTTAGCTTTAAAACTACAGCAGCAGGAGAAATGTGATACTTCAGTCACATATAGGAACCATTAGCTATATTTATTGTTTTTAAATTCTCTCTCTTCAGCCAATTCCAAGTGCACAGGATAAAATTTTTTTAAAGGTTAGCAAACTCATGGTGATCTTTATGTTCTGAAAATACACACTATTATTATCATCATCATCATCATCATCATCATCATCATCATCATCATCATCATCATCATTATTATTAATAATAGAAGTTGTGAGAGAAAAAATATTTCACACAGATTCCTTACAATTCTGGAGAATATAAGTTCGAAAAAGTTGCCAAAATAATTGCTTTACAGATGAGAGACATGGAGAAAATCTGGGCGTTCAAGTTCTTGTAGAATGTATATTTCAAACACAAAAGTTAGGCTTCAGATATTATGATGATCTAATTTTTAGGATATTTGGACTCTAACAGCACACTGCATATTTACAGCCCAGTTTCCACTGATTTCAGCTAGCAGCTGTGAGACTTGGGCACCTCTGTGAAATCATATTCTAGTTTATTGAACTGCACACAAGAAACAAATAACGCACCACCAGATATGTGGTATGCAAACGTTTCAGCCCAGTCTTCCTGCTCTCTCCTGCCACATTATCCCATTTCCCTTACTCATGTATTTGCAGCCCTATTTCTAAGTCTTCTCATCTCAGTTTCAGTCTCCAAGCACAGTACCTACAGTTCCCCCATTGGCTCCCCAACTGGTTTCCCTCTCTTTCCTCCCAGTTCCTAGTCACCAGCCACAGATCTCTAGCCAGCAAGTCTCATTGTTACAGACCTGATCATTTGTATCTATGTTTCTGAAAACCAAAATGAGGGCTGAGCTTGAAACCTGGGAAATTACAGCTCAGACAACTACAGTTTTGCCAAAACTTAATGAAGTTTTGGTGTTTTTTTTTTAAAATATTGACTATAGGAAATTTTGGCAATTGCTGCCTGTATACAACAAGCAAAATATTAGCAGGAGGAGATTAAAAAGAAATATAAATAGTATAGTCACTACATTAATTGTACATTAACATGTTGAATGGTACTCTTCTTTTGAAATGTACTTCTGCTTAATTCAGAAGAAGTTAAAAGGATGAAAAACAGCCCTGGTAATTGCAACAGATAAAGTCTTGCTTACTGTAGGCAGCACTACCTGTTTTTGTCATTGGAATGAGGAATATGGGTGGTTGTTGGCTAGAGGAGCTGTTTTTACGATTAATCTACTTCATGTAGTTTCAGTGTTGGACAGAAAAAGCATCCTTAAATGGCTAGTTGTACATAAATTTCTTCAAAGATAATACCATACAATGGACATAGAAAGAAAAGGGAAGACTATGTTGCAAGTGCCATCACATTCAGGTATATAATTAATCCTGCTTTAATGGAAAAAAACATTTCTCCTAAATATCAACTTTCTTTTTTCAAAGTGCTATAAATTGTAACATTCAAAACCAGTTTCTAATTGACACTGTACTCTTAGTTCTGCATTTCAGAGTTAGCTCATCATCTGTCTTTACACATCATTGAAAATAATATTATTCCTGACTATCCAAACTTTATGTAAAAAATAAGGCCATAAAGCAATGCTATACTATAGGAGCTATTGTACACATTTATAATGTTTTGCAAACTTCATGTTTTTAACTACAAATGCTTAAACACAGGCACAATGAGGCAAAATAATAAATACAGCCAGCCAGAATAAATAATAAACACAGCCAGCCAGAAAATGGACACTTACCCACAGTGCTTCATGTGAGGTGGTTTATCCATTCTCACCGCCAGTTTAATTTTCAAGTCACTGTCCTGGCTGTTTTTGGGGACTATCATTTTGTGTAGATCAGGTGACTTTGAGCTATTGGACGTTGGATACAACACTACCTGCAAGTCATAAAATAAAAACTTAGATGAGTTGATATGAAGAAAATCTGTTAGTCTTTAATGGAAACTCCTAAGCAGCAAAGATTCTTGTTGCATCTCCTCCAATCTGAAAAATGACTAAAAAAGGTTTCATAAATCTAATAAACCAGTTGACCCATTCTTATTGTAATAGGCAAATTTCCAAAATTAACACATTCATTCTCTTACAAATGGGAATTTTCATGAGTTAATAAAATTTCTTCCTCTGTTAGTTCATTCTGAATTAACAATTTTAAACAAATAGGAAAAGTTGACACTTGAAAATGGTCATGTACAATTAAACAAGAACTTAAACTTTTACATTACTCAGTGTTCTGCTGGAGGCATCCTATTAAAACAATTTGTTGTAGCATTATGCAGCAAATCAGCCCTGCAGCAGTGACACTGCTTGAGTGATGAAAACTAAAATATGCTCTTTTTTACCAACTTTTACTAACTCAATTTTTTGATCATTAGCATTAATAAAAGCCAGTTAGAATAAAAATCACAGAAACTGGAGATTAGTTCCAAAGCATCTTTGCTACAAATGTTGTATAATAAATGTAAGATACTATGTCCAGCTCACATTTGATAAAACACAAACCTTTTGTTCAATCTACAGTGGTAGACATATAAAAAAAAAAACAAAAAAAAAAGCACCAAATTTTAAATATTTAATTTTAAAAACATCTATATAAATTTCTTGATAGTTTTACTAGCTAACCATTAATTTTAGATTAATATTAATCACAGGCTGTCAAATATTTATTTACCATCCAGAAAGTTAATCCATTTATAGTCAATACAATTAAATATTAATACTCGTGAAATCCTTACCCTCAGCAGGTTAAATGCTGCTGAAATATAATTCCTTTCATTCTTATTATAAGTACTAATTTTGAAGCAATTTAGACTCTAAAATATTCTAAACACCCTATTTGGGAGACTTTCATAACATTCAGTGAGTTCTGAATTACCATCATCATGAAGCAGTATTGCAAAAGTAAAAACACTCTAAAAATCAGCGTTCTTTACATCTTTTATTTCTTGAAAAGTAAAATTAATCATAACATTAACCATCAAGCTAATTTCTTATACCTTGTGCCTTGTGTCACATATATAAAACAAAAGATATTATCCTCTGTGTTATTAGGAAAATTAAATCAAGGATTTGAGTAAGAATCTCCAAGCAAGCATAGACCTAACAGATGTTATTAGGCCTCAAATATTACAATAGTGTCACTCAGATCTAATCATCTGAAAGATGATGTAAGCTGAAGACCTTCAGCTTCTCATCTCAATATTTTGCTGAAACATGTTCCTGCATCACATTAAGATCAGGAGCTCTAAGGAAGCAAAGAAATATTATGCATCGCCCCTAATCAAGTGTGCAACCTTTGTAACACCAGTGGGAGAAATAACCTGTCAGAACTATTGAGTATGTTCAGTACCTTTTAAAGAGACAGGAAAAGAAAAAGTATATTCTGGTTTTAATAGATCAGGAAACTACTTTTTTTTTTGGTGTTTTTGCAAATGCATAGCAAACAGAGCTTATTCCTTCTTTCCCAAGAAACAAGCTGATTTTCATTTTGAGTAAAAGTCAACCCTTAAAAAAAATGTAAAAGTATTCCAAGTATGCCAAATTTTGAGTTCTGAAGCATCAAACAGAAAATGATTTTTAGTTTGTTTATCTTCTAAAATGCAAGATTATATGAACAGAATTATTACTCATTCCTTGCATATTATCACTTGGCATTCATACAGGACTGTAGGTGATGTTATGAATTTTTCCTTTTCTACAGGCTGCAGTTCCTGTTGTCCTGTAACAACTTATTACAGCTCATGCATTTCGAGTGACATCTTTGTCCTGTCAACTTCTTCAGTTTTTAGAATGCTGATGAAAATATAATCAGACAAGTGTATAATTAATTCATAACTTCAGTACTGAAAATTCCTTTTCTGAATTTTTGAAGTATTTTGGAGCTTTGTTTTCAAGTCTCTGACAATGAATAAGTATCTGGCAGAATATTTAAGTATGCACTGTGTTGAGTTTGTATTACACTTTGCCATACCTTCCAGCTTTAAACAATGTGAGCTAAAAGAACTTTCTCATCAAACTTTTTATCATTACACACAAACATACATGCATACAAAGCATTTGATGGGCACTAATTATATTCACAATAACCTTCATACTAATATTGCCCTTAAGGGCAATACTAACTATTGTGTACCATATCATCAAGTGCCACAAACTGTAAGGTCCCATAAAGTCACTGAAACCAAAACATGGGGCAAATGTTCCTTGATAGGAAAAATAAAAACCTGCTGAAATTTGTATAAAAAACATTCTCTCCACTATGGCATACTGCGATGCAATGTCATTGCCACTGTACACAGAGAAACTCTCCTGGACTCTCTCCTGGACTTAAAATATGACAGCCTGAAAGATATGGAGCTAATACCACTTGATGACTTAACTAACCTTAATCATTTATTGTGATTCAGTTGTGTATTTAAGTCCCTAGCTGGATCACAATAGAAGAAGTTATTGGAAGTACACCTAAGCCAAACAGTCAATCCAGCCAGGCAATTATTAACTCTCCTCTATCTTTGGCACATTGATCATATACTTTTTTAAATGTATGAAAGAAAAGTTGAATTGTCCAAAATACTCTGAAAGCTGGAACAAACCAAACTTAGAACAATCTTGCTTTCTCAGAGCACGTAACCAAGCAGAAGGTTCAGAGTCAAAAGTGCTGTGCAGAAATACCTCCTATCAGTATTCCTATGTTTAGATAAAGCTCTCAAGCTAACCATGAATGGCTGCAGCTGTCTGGTTGTCAAAAGAAAATGCAGCCTTCAAAAGGGCCCAAAGAAGCTAAGAGTCAAGCAGAGTGACAAGCTGTAAGCACACTTGAGAAAAATCAAGAGTCAAGATAATCTCTACTTTTTCCCCATCCCACACTTGTGGCTGAGTTCAGTTTCAATGAACTCGTGTCCTCACATCTCAGCTGCTCCCCCTTCCCATCCCCTACTTCCACCCCAAACCATAATACTCAAGAGTTGAACCCAAGTGCTGGAGTTAGCTCACTCTTTCAGCCCCAGTATTTGAAATGAGACAGATTTTACAAGTTGGGGTGGTCTAAACGACCACCATTTTGAGATCTCAGTCAGACCTTGGGCACCAGACCATGGTAATCATGGCAATTCTGAGCAGACTATGCTGAGTTTTGGCCCACTGTCACAAGCAAGAAAGATGAAAGTGAAGATCTGTAGCTGCTCCTTAATGCCCTGGCTGAGAGGCAGATGACACGCTATACAGAAAGCCCTTATCTCACCTTTACTACAGCTCACACCACACAACCTTAAAGAAAATCAAGATGCAGCCCATCAACAGTGGCTTCTTCATAACACACCCTGGGCCATCTTCAAAAAGCGGACCAAACCCTTCACCAGTCCCCATCCCCAGGGAGGTGCCCAATGCCTGGGGCTGCCCTTGTGTCTGTCATTCTGCCCTGCTCCCTGCCACCCCAGGGAGAGCACCTGATGCTTCTAGCACCCAGCTTCCTGTCCTCTCTTCAAACTGCATGGTACCCAACAGGAAAGCCAGAAGATTTTATGAGACAAAAGAAGTTCCTGTGCCTGCTACAAATAATTACTTTTTGCCATTGACCAAACCCACATTTTCTTTTTATCTTATTCCATTCCTAGGATGAAAAATTTTAGCCTCAACACACAGAATCACACAGAATCACACAGAATGTTAGGGATTGGAAGGGACCTCAAAAGATCATCTAGTCCAATCCCCCTGCCAGAGCACGAACACCTAGGCCAGGTCACACAGGAACATGTCCAGGCGGGTTTTGAATGTCTCCAGAGAAGGAGACTCCACAACCTCTCTGGGCAGCCTGTGCCACTGCTCTGTTACCCTCCCTGTGAAGAAGTTCTTCCTCACATTTATGCGGAACCTCCTATGTTCCAGCTTGCACCCATTGTCCCTTGTCCTATCATTGGATGTCACTGAGAAGAGCCTGGCTCCATCCTCATGACACTCACCCTTTACATATTTATAAACATTAATGAGGTCACCCCTCAGTCTCCTCTTCTCCAAGCTAAAGAGACCCAGCTCCCTCAGCCTTTCCTCATAAGGGAGATGTTCCACTCCCTTTATCATCTTTGTGGCTCTGCGCTGGGCTCTCTCAAGCAGTTCCCTGTCCTTCTTGAACTGGGGGGCCCAGAACTGGACACAATACACCTAAGTTCTGCGTAAGTAACAAGCAATTGAGTACTGAATCTTATGTCACGTGGCTTTAATCAGAAGCAGCATATATAAACAAGCTCTGTTCAGAATAAACGATACACCTGTGGTCATGGAAGAAACTCCATGATGAACTGGAGAAACCAAGTTCTCCAACTCCTGTGCTTTACCAAAGACACTTCTAACTCCATTTGTGAATATTTAAAACTACAAAAAACAGCCAATGCCTAACACATAAGATCATACACTCCCTCATTCGCATTTGTTGAATCACACAACAGGACTAATTCATTCCATGGAAGGCTTTTTTCTTTCATGTTTTAAAATGTAGTGATTTGAAATGATGCCAGTGCAAAAGGAGAGAACAGGCAGCTTTTATGCTATGAAATAAGCATCCATTATTATTTGGGACATGCAAATTTATGCTGCTGGTCATTGAGCAAAGATCACAGAAAAATTTCCTAGTTAAATACGCTCTGTTTTACTGATTTGAAAATAGCATTATAAATCAAAAATTACTTAAGCTGGTTTGGGATAGGAAATAGATGACTAGTAACTGTAAAGCCCCTTTAATGTTATGTTGTTTGTGTAACTCTGGCCCCAGCCTGACTTAGGGGACACCTACCTCATTTTAATAGAAATGTCTACTGACTCCTCCCAAGTCCCCTTCTCCCCTAATTTGAAAGTGTGGAGCTGTTCTGAGTTGCCCAAAGACAGGTTCATGTCAGAAAGCCAAAAGTGAAGTTCCCTTGAACGCCCCAGCAGCAGCCTGCCAAGTACAGCACTGTACTCACATCCTCTGAGTGTTAAGTCATGATGCACTGCTGCTACGAGGATAAAGCTGAAGAAGCTCAAGGGAAGAGACAAGGTTGGAGGTAGAAGTGGGAAAAGGAGATGGCTCTCTTGAAAGTACCTCTCTTAGAGAAGATCTCAACTAGGGAACCCCTAAAGAAAGGGTTAATAAGAGCTTGATCACCAAAGAAGCTTATCAATATTTTATACAAGCTCCATCATTTCACCTATTGAGCGATGGTTTGCTTTTCAGCTGTGATTACAGCTGAAACACTGAGACAAGGCTTTGGGTAACAGGTGGTTAAAAAGAAACAAGGATCAAACAGAAAAACCGAACAGGCACACAGTGACGGAGTGATCTAAAATACTGTTGTTGACAAAGAACTGGGGTGACTTTGCAATTTATGCAATCAATGGACCTCTGCTGACGCTGCCAGATGAACACTTACCTTATAGATCCTAGCAATTGATGAAAGTTGTCTTAAAGTCCTTCCCAAAGAGCCTCTCCCCCAAATCGAAGAGAGAGCAAGCCTGAATGAAAAATAGCTCAAGAACTTCTGACGAGAGGCATTCTCAGAGAAGCTACTGAGAAAACCCCCATTAGCGTGGAAACAACACTCGCTCAGACACAGCAGGGTGCTGACAGGCAGACTGCTCAGACAGCAAGAGAAAGAGGGGGAGTGGAAGCAATCTCTTACCATTTTCCAAACTTAAAAAAAGACAGAAAAATTCAGACCTGCGAAACCTCAGCCATTTCAAAATGTGATGAAGAAACATATTTCCCAGGATGGCAGGCTTTAAATTATCATATTCACGGTATGAAATTGTCTCTGCTCAGTGGTCCTTCGAACGCAGAACAGAAGATAAACAACATGCCCAGTGCAGCTGCCATTCAGAAACCAGGCAATCATGAGAGTATGGGTACCTAGCCTGTACAGCTATCTCATGATGTCTTTAAATCAAACCCAGGGTAACAACACCAATGAAAAAATACATAACTGCACAGCTAATTACTGCTGGCTGAAGCTGACTGTGACAAGTAGGCTGTGAGACAATAGTTCCCCCTTAATTGAATAGTCAGAGCGACAAGGCTGAAATATTCTTATATTCAAGAAGCATCAGCAATCAAACACCACCTGCTGTTCTCACATTGTATTCACATGTGTGCTAAGCAAACACAATGACTGTCATTTTGAATTACTAGGTTTGAACATCTTCATACACAAAGTACTAAACAAGGAAAAATGGTGTCAGATCCCTGAGTTTTTGAAACCACCAGGCTGATTTTTCAGAAGTATTTACTCCAAACTCTGAAGGCTTCTTTACGCTTCCTCAGTTGTTGCATGTACAAATGCAAACATCAATTCTGCCTTTTGTATGCACATACAAAAATTATTGAAGCAGTCAGATCAGTGTCAGTCACATAAAAACTGCCACACATTTCAAAGATACTTGAATAAGGTAAGTTCTTAACATTTCCTTATTAGAAGAAACTTAGCTTCAAAAATGCAGCCTGCCTGACTTTCCAGAAGTTAAATTCAGTGTCTCACTGTGCACAGAGGTCTGCACAGCCACAGCCACAGCCCACAACTCCAGAAGCTTGGGTTCTCCAGAACCCAAATCCAAATAGCAGCCTTTCTCCTCCTGAGCAGTACGTATCTCCATTTTTTCTTTCAGTCGACAACTGAGTTAGTCCAACTGTCCTCCAGCTTGTGTAGAATAGAGAACAAAGATTAAGATTTGGTTTTTGTTTGAAAACACTTAAAGCAGTCAGCAAGGAGCCAGAACAATATTCTCCAGCAAGCAAATTCTCCTCTTGGCATTCACGACTGGATTGATTTTGGGTTTTTTAGAGGAAGAGAGCAATGTCAGACAAGTGACACAGGAAGCACTACATCCTGTCAGTTAAACACATCTTAAATGCCTTGAAGGGAGAAGATGTTAAGTACAGACAACAACCCTTCTGTTGCTTGGTGCTCACCTGGTGACTTCTGCAGCAGAGGCTGTGCAGTCCCCAGCCTCTGCTTTCCAAGAGGGAGTATAAAATCTCTAAGCATGGGCTTCATCCCTTCTGCTGTGACATGAGCTAACTACCTCTGGAAATCAGCAGTGCCTCCTTCTTAAACTGAGGAGTTGTAGGGCCATCATACTGAGATCAGGGCCTACATCTTAAGTTTGTAAGTGTGAGAGACTGTCAAGCACTGACGGGGTCAATGGAAATGCCTTCTCCTCCGTAGCTCTGTGGAAACCTTTGCTATCTCCACATTTCACACTTTAGATATTTTTTCACAAAAAGCCAATCCCTTAGTGGCAGAAGAAACCCTTCGGTATGTGATGGAAGTTCAAAATTCAAATCATGTAGCTTGATGACACCTTCTATTTCTAATTACAGATTAAACAGAACAAAACCTTCACAATAACTACAGGGTACGGGAAACACAAACTTCAACAATGAAGAAAAGTGATATGAGGTCAAGAGACACACTTTGAAGAAAGTACTTGGCAGATGAGAATTTAGGTCCACAGCAAGTCTACCTCATAAGGTGCAGGTTTGAGTTGCATTATTAAGTACAGAAAAAAATACCAGCAGAAGTATCTTCAGGCCTTTCCAGAACGTAACAAACCTAACTGAATCAGCTGCCCTCCTGCAAATCACTGCAGTGTACTGACTAGGCATAAAGTTGCCAAACTTCATTAGAATTAAACTTACCCAGTGGGATCCTGCATATTCTCAAAGGCTACCTGAATTGAAATCTCTCAAACCTGAAAATGAAGACACTGGCAACAAAACAAGCCTTTAAAAGTTAGAATGTATACCATGAGCGTACACAATCCCTTAAAATTATTTTGTAAAATTTCTGTCAAATATCCTCCCAATCTCCCCTGAAGCTAGCAACCACCACTTTCAAATACTCTGGTTACACCAGAGAGGTGAGTTGGCAGATGCTCCATTCTCCTGAGTTGAGCATCTACCATCACCAGCTGGAAGGTGTCTGTCAGCAACCCCAAGTATTGCCAGACCTGAGAGGCGCAGGACAGACCAGGTGCCCAAACAGGCTGACACACAGCAAACACACCCTTTTCCATCTTCTTTTCCACTGCTAAGGACTACACGCTGCACATAAGGTCATTGTGGGAGATTTATCTTTTACTGACTTATCTTTTACAGAAGATATTTTTTGGGCAAGGACATTTTCGGTAAATCAGCAATGGATGATAATATCTAAAAACAGTATCCAAGCATCTCTCAGGTACTTCTGTTTGCTATGCCCAGTCTCAGCACAAGCCTTAATGCAAGGGGAAAAAAGGTGATGGTCTTTGACCTTTGTGAGAAGGGAAGAAAAACACAGAAAAAAGCAATGATATTAACAGCCTAATTCTAGTACCAACTGCCAAATCTCAGAGCATCTGATAAAAACAGGCAGACTCTCTACCAAAGAACAATGATAAGAGTAAGAACCAGCTCATCCCTCCATCACCTTTCATGTATCTAGCTTTGTCTCTGGGAAAGCTAGATCAGACTCCATCCAACAACAGGGCAACAGGCTCAGCCCTAGCCCTTCTCAACTGCCTGTCTTCCCTCTCTCCCGTCACCACTCCCAACTAGGAAAGGAAAGCTACTACCTTCTTTAAACTGGTTTGGTCAGATGACAAATACAGATATATCAGAAGGCAGCCAGGAGTGGGATGGCAGAGGACGCAGGGAAAAAACACAAAACAAACCATCTGCGGCCACAGGATACAGTTAAGGCAAAAGCTATATTCATAGAATCATAGAATCACTATGGTTGGAAAGGACCTCCAGGATTAAGTCGTCCAACCTTTATCCCATCATCTCCCTAACCACTAGACCATTAGACCATGGCCTCAAGTGCTTCATCCACTTGTTTTATAAACACCTCCAAGGGACAGCGACTCTACCACCACCCTGGGCAGCCTGTTCCAGTGCCTAACCACCCTCTCAGTAAAGAACTTCTTCCTAAGATCCAATCTAAACTTCCCCTGATGCAACTTGAGGACACTTCCTCTTGTCCTATCATTAGTAATTTGAGAGAAGAGACCAACACCAGCCTCACCACAACCTCCTTTTACGTAGTTGTAGAGAGCTATAAGGTCTCCTCTGTCTCCCAGTTCCCTCAGCCGGTCTCCATAAGGCCTGTTTTCCAGACCTCTCACCAGCCTCGTTGCCCTTCTCTGGACTCGCTCCAGCACCTCAATGTCCTTCTTATCCTGTGGTGCCCAGAACTGGACACAGGACTCAAGGTGCGGTCTCATGAGTGCTGAGTACAGGGGCACAATCACCTCCCTACTCCTGCTGGTCACACTGTTTATGACACAGGCCAGGATGCCATTGACCTTCTTGGCCAGCTGGGCACACTGCTGGCTCGTGTTCAGTCGGCTGCCAACCAACACCCCCAGATCCTTTTCCGCCAGGCAACTTTCCAACCACGCTTCCCCAAGCCTGTAGAGCTGCATGGGGTTGTTGTGACCGAAGTGCATGACCCGGCACTTACCTTTATTGAACCTCATGCAACTGACCTCAGCCCATCACTCCAGCCTGTCCAAATCCCACTGCAGAGCCTCCCTACCCTCAGGCAGATTGACACTCCCACTTAATTTCCTGTCATCTGCAAACTTACTGAGGGTGCATTCGATCCCCTCATCCAGGTCATCGATGAAGACATTAAACAAGACTGGCCCCAAGACCGAGCCCTGAGGGACACCGCTTGTGACCGGTCTCCATCTGGATTTAACTCCATTCGCCACAACTCTCTGGGCTCGGCCGTCCATCCAGTTTTTAACCCAGCAAAGAGTCCACCTGTCTAGACCATGAGCCGCCAGCTTCTGCAGCAGAATGCTGTGGGAAACAGTGTCAAATGCCTTACTGAAGTCCAGGCAGACAACATCCACCACTTTTCCCTCATCCACTAGGCGTGTCACCTGATCATAGAAGGAGATCAGGCTGGTTAAACAGGACTTGCTCTTTGTGAACCCATGCTGGGTGGACCTCATCCCCCCATTGTCCTGCACTTGCCACATGATCTCCCTCAAGATGAACCGTTCCATAACCTTCCCCGGTACCAAGGTCAGGCTGACTGGCCTGTAGTTCCCCGGATCCTCCTTCCTGCCCTTCTTGTAGTTGGGCGTCACCTTGGCAAGTTTCCAGTCATCCAGGACCTCCCCTGATAACCAGAACTGCTGATAGATGATGGAGAGCGGCATGGCAAGTTCCTCTGCCAGCTCCCTCAGCACTCTTGGGTGGATCTCATCTGGCCCCATAGACTTATGGGTGTCTAATTGACTCAGCAGGTCCTTTACTATTTCCTGGATTACGAGGGGTTTATTCTGATCTCCATCCCAATCTTCCAGCTCAGGGGACTGAATACCATGAGGAGAACTGGTCTGATGGTTAAAGACTGAGGCAAAGAAGGCATTAAGTACCTCAGCCTTTTCCTTATCCTTGGTAACAATGTTCCCCGTTGCATCCAATAAAGGATGAAGATTCTCCCTGGTTCTTCTTTTGTTGTTAATATGTTTTTAAATATTACATTTGAAATGTTTCCTTTCTTTAAATCCTTCATCCTCCTGTCTTAGAAACTGAGACAAGCTGCAGTGTAAGAAAGCAGATCAAGTTTATACCTGAACTTGGCTATTTAAGGTTGCAGAGCAAGAGGATCCTGTTAACACTTGTAATTCTTAGCCCCTTTATTCTGTTAATGTTTGTTTTCTTCTTTGACTCCTTGGCAATGACTAGGCTGGCTGCTGTTCACAAAGGCCACGTAGTCACTTCTCCACTGCCCTACAACTTTGCATTGACTTTCCTTTTGCTTCTTGCAGAGGACTGAGGAAGCAGGGACAGAGAAGAAACTTCGTTGTATTTAATAGCACTTTGTGCTTCCTCTAAGCCCATCCTTTCAGTGTCTCTTTTCGTTTTTTTCAATACAGGTACTGCTGACTCCGGTCTGCTTATCTGCACCCCTGTGGCTCCTCAGTATCTGCCATGACGCCTGCCCAGCTCCTGCCAGTGTGTTACCCCTTCTCCATGCAGATCTCACCTACACTGCAACCACCCTTGGCCAAGGGACCTTGGAAGCTTCCTAGAAGGACATAAGAGGAGGCAAGAAGAAGTAATACCATGGATACAGTCCTGACCTTAACAAGCAACCGAGTGTGTGGGACAATCTATCTCCATGCAGCTGCCTGCACTTGGAGGATACAAAGTGGGGAAGAGCCCTGCTCTTTCCAACCAGCTGTTCTTGCTTCATTGAGAGGCAGACATGACTCTGCATTCAGAACTGAGGGTCAAAAACATGAGCTCTCCTCCATGAGGTACAGGTCAGAGGCAAGAATTTCAAGAGGACATGGGGGGTGAGATTTGTAGACCCTCTCTGCCTCATTCACACTACTCTCCTCTTTGTATGATACATTGCACTCTCTAGCCCCTGATTTTGGCCTAAGGAGGATAAATGATCCTGTCAAGTTAGGGAAACATGAAAAGGGAAGGGAAGCTCATACAGTACAAGAGTGGGAACTTTTAGTCTGACATAGTATCTCCATCACTCCTCCCCCCGTCCATCCTTCCACCACTTTAGTCCTTCCTTCCGTTTCCCCAATCATTTGCTACATTTATTACATGCTAAGTCTCACCTCTCTCCTCTTAACTCTTAATCTAAATAGCTACAAGCATTGGTAGGTCACCTAGGAATTAAAAAAAGCTTTAAACAAGACAAAGAGAACCATCATGGATCCCTGATTCAAGTTTCTGAAAGGTAATACAAGTCAACATATGTTTTGAACACTAGAAAAAGTCACCCTTAGAAGAAAAAGCACTGTTGCAGCAGAGCAGGTGCTGCACTGAATACCTTATACTGTTCTATGGATGTTTTATCAACACTCACATTTCTACACACCACTTCTCACATATTTCTTGTTTCTACACATAATACTCACTCTTCCCAGTTCTTTATCTTCAAGTGCCAGCACCCCAGTGCTTTCTGTAAAGAGTTTTACTTTGACAACAGGCCGAGGGTGAGTAGTGGTGAAATCCCCTTGAGTTCCCCATCTGCAATAAATAAAAGAACAGAATTTAACTGGGGCAGAGGACAGGCCTGAGAGTGATAGAACCATAATCTTTTGTACAGAATATTTATTAATGCACTCTTAGAATGTGATTTCCACACTTTTGAGTGGAAATGGCATGGAAGTACGTTTTTGATAAACCAAGATTAAATATCTACATGGGAAAATTGGCTTTTCTGTGTGATAAGACAAATGAGGCATTCTCTATGTGACTTTTGTCATCAAAAATCAGTAATAAATTTTTTAATGGCAAAACCCAAAGGACTGAAATTATAGAAAACAGAACCAAACAAGAAAGCAAAGAAGAGGAGGAGGAATGGGGAAAGGGAGAAGGGGGGAAAGTGAAGAAAAATATTTTTTTCTGTGAGATATACTATTAGGTTCACTATCTCGTGCATACAAGTCAAGACAATTCAGCAAAAAATCATGTCTCAATTCTAAAAAAAATACTTAAATGTTTAGCTTCAGGTGAATGAACTATGCAGAAAGTAAGTGACCTGAAAAGAGAAAACTTTATGTTTCATAAGGTGTTACAACTTAGTATAAGCACATAGAAAAAAGGTAAACACAAATACAAAAACTGGAAAAAATGTTATTTATCAAGAGTGACTATAGTTCTGCAAGATAATTACTGCCACACAGCTTCATGCTTTTAGAGAAGCTAAATTAGGCAGACAAACTGCTAGCTCTTAATCTCTTATCTCATTTAAGACACTTGGTTTGTCAGCCTTTGTGCCCCACCATGTGTCAGTGACCTTAAGAGTGTGCTCTATAAAAGGATGTATTACACAAGCTAAAACCTCAGAGGGCCTCATTTACAAAAAGCAGTATTTTCATTTTATGTTCAAGAATAATTTACACAGACTCTCCATTGTGGGAAAATGAACATACAGTAGTAATCCTCCAGCAAAGAGATCTAACAGGTAGAAGAAAATCCTTCAACTAACACTAGTTACAGACTTCAAGACAAAGTCTAGAAAGTAATATGCAAATAAAACCAAAAAGTTTTAAGAAAGTGGTGGTTCTGTATAAACCAGTCCTACAGGTGGCTGAACGCATGTCACACTACAAAAGTAAGGCTCACTGAAAATTAACTGAATCTTATGTTACACTCTGTCTTTGCTTTGTCTGGATTAGATAGATGCTCTCTCTCTCTCTCTCTGTGGTGGACACAGCTTTAGCCTCAGCTAAACTGGTAATTGAAACAGGGGCTCTGACAAGAAATTACCTTCCCAAGAGGGAGAAAACCTTTTTTGTGGTCTGATGATAGATGCTGCAGTCACAGGACGAAACAATGCCTATCACTGCTGCTCTTCCCAGCAGTGGTCCCAGGGGTAGGTTTTGTCACAGTACAGAAATGAGATTTTCAAGGCAAAAGCATCGTCATAAAAAGATGAGATAATTGTATCTTCAGTCTCTCCTGCCAGATACCGCTATTCTGGAAAAATGTTGCCTTGCAACTGCAAACACAATCTGAACATTTAGTTGCACTCTCTCTCAGGCACCAGGATAATTTGTCCCTGAGCTTCCAGAAGGCTTGAGCTGTGCACACTGCAACAGATAGGACCACCCAAATAATCAAGAGAAACTCGTATTAAAATGACAAAACAAACACCGCTCTACAAAGATCTAGTGCCAGCATTAACTCACAGACAGAAGACAAGAAATCAGAAGTTACACGAAGAGAAGAGACTCCAAGAGATGGTCACTGTGGGCAGCTCAGGTTCTGTGAGCTGAGCAGCAGATATGTGCTATGGAATGTGCTGGGCTCTGGGCACCCCAGCATCTGGCTCCAGGACCTCCCCAGAAAGCGGTACGGCTTTCTTGGAAAAACTAAGCTGCTAGGCAAGGCCAGCCAAATCTGTATTTTTCTTTTAAGGTTGGGGTTGTACCTTGATATTTTCCTGGAGAAGATACAGTACTTCTCAGAAATATCTTTCTGATCTGCAGATTAAAAAAAGTCAACCATCATACAAAGGATTGTTCATATCATTCACAAGATGGAATAACTGAACAACTTTCTGACTGTTTTTAAATAAGAACTAACCCTGTGGCCTCCAGAATTTGAGCACTGAATAAAGAAAAGTTATTTTTCTTTTTATTTTAACTTTCAACAGCAACAACAGTGAAGTATTTGCTGCAAGAAAATAAACCTTACAGCTGACACATGCTTTTCATACAGGGCAGCAGATGAACCAGTAGGTTGTAACTTAGTTATCTGTGAAAACAGAAGAAAACTGTATGCTCTCATTTGAGCCAAAGTACATCGCTGACAATTTATTTCAAGCTTGCTCTTCTATCGAGATACTGCACTGCGGAAGGAAGAGCGAGAAGGAAGAACAGGCAAATTAATTCACCTAATTTCTGAAATTGCTGTTTACAAAAGTGTATCTTTAAGCATTCTTAACATAATAGAAAAATATCATGCTTTATATTTATAATAGTGTATGTTTTAACTACCAGATACATGTAAGCAATGGAAACAGCAAATCAGCCACTTCCACACATTCAGAGGAGTCATCAGTTTATGAATATCTGTCCAGTGATTTTTGCTAATGTGAACAATTTTGTTGCTGACTGTGTCTAGATGGGAATTGCAAAATTGTTGTCAAAACAAGTGTGGATCTCATGAAGTATTCATATTAAGTTGAAAAATTCCCTTTACTGTCTATTTTTTTTTCTTTTTAAGATCTTGCTAGTAAAGTAGTTGAAAGTAACAATAATCCTGGTGCTAAAAGCTGCAGTGTCCCTCACTGCACTGTCAGTGGCACTCTGTGTAGCACACTCAAGAGCAATAAAACCAATTTTAAGTGTAAAAAAAAAAATAAATTGTGCCTCTTGATCTCACTTTGCCACATTATTTTCCTTTGTATACATAATTTTTCTGCTTTTACCTACTCACTCTCTTTACTATAGAGACTGCAATGATTTGATGTTTGATCATCTTCAACCAAAAACCCTAGTCATTTCACCACATTTACACTGCTGTCAGAACTACATGGGCTAACAAAAATTTATTTTTCTACTTCATTTTGGAACACATTTTGGATACTGGAAACAGCAGCAAATTTCTCTCTCAGGTTTTCCACTCTAATCACAGTCTCTGTTAGTCAAAACTTTTCTTTATGAGATCTTAAATCTCCAGTCTTACATGGGAGTGAATGTTATAAAATTTATCATTCTAAACAAACATCTAGAAATTTTATTTTAGCATGATTTATTGGAACATTCTTTCTGACAAAATATCAAGTTTACAGAATTTTGCACCGTAAGGAATTTATTTTCCTCAGCAATTAGGAAATCTTCTTCCACATAAGTAGGGTCTACATTACTGTCCCCTACTTTTTACCTCTCCTTTTCTCTTTTTTTTTAACCATTTTTCATTTATTTCCATCTCCTGATGCAGCACACTAGCAGTTTGAAACACAGACTAACAAGCCATCTCTTCACTCCTTCCCTTGCAGAAAAGTTGGGTGTTCAGCAGCTGTAGCTGTATACACTAAGTAGCCAGGCATTCAATTTCTGAATGCATTGTCAAGTCACTATCTAATAGAGTCATTCAGAATGTGTGAAATTTTCTTTTTTCCCTTTTTTTCCCTTTCTTTTGGATTCAGAAGCAAAACTAAAGGCTTTTAGGCTGGTTGTTACACAACACTGGCAATCCTTTCTTGGAACTCTGCTCTGAAGAACTGCAAGCTCCGAATCAGATCCTTAGTTCGGCAACAGCAAAGATAAAGTGCTTTGATGGATATGCTATATTGTAAAGCTCCTTTACACAACTAGAATCATATGAAAGGGAGAAAAGAATAATCTGATGATACAGTATTTTTTTCATTGCTTGCCTTTTGTAAAAATAACTTTTAAATAAAGGAATTAATGGAGCTCAAAATTACTAAGCATTTATAACAGAGTTAATAATGAGCTAGACACAATCGTGCTTCTTTTTAAACACAAAACCTGTTAATATCTGAAAAAAATTATTTGGAAAAAAAAAAAAAGAAAAAACTGTGAAAAGTTTTTCTTTAAAGCAAAAAAGCATCCAATATAAACCAGAAAGGAAAACCAGAAGGGTTCAATGCATAGCAAACAACTAAGTAAAAACACTCATTTAGGCATTCTACACTGAAAATGAGAACAGTATACTTTAAGCCTACAGCATGCTATTATAACAAGTATTGTCATCACAAACAAAAAATACTTTTTTTTCTTTCTTTCCCATCTCACTTTCAACATAGGTAACCAAGACAAGTCAGCATGAAGATTTTTCAAGGCATGAAACAAGACTGACTCACTGCCAAGCACTGGGAACCAGTGCTACCTATTGTGTGCAGAATTCATGACAGACCACTGTTTCCCACCAAGTTTCAAACGCAGCTAGGGGATGCTGAATACACAAGGGCAAGGCATGGTCATTTATGTTCTCAAAGTTTCTGTATGCATATTTACTTCACTTTTGCAACAAAGTTGCAAATTCTATTTATTTTGTGTTATTCAGTATTTGTGTGACACTTTAAATCTTCAAAATGTTGTATAAACATTGATAAACTGACAGTACTTTGTTAAAACAGATAGATGTTGTAATCTCAGTCTAAAGATGTGTGAAAATAAATAAGAAAATAGACTGAGCTATCTGAGTCTGCACAGTTTATCCATGAAGACTCAGGAATCACATTAGAAAATTTAAGTATTCCATCGGACAACACACCACTTCTCTTTTATTCTGAAACCTCTTTTATTGCTCTTTCTGATTCCTACTGTTCTTATCAGCTGTCCACATTATTTTGCCTTTGTTTCTGCTGTCCTCCTACACTTCATCTGCTGGTATGGCTTTCAAGTAGGCACCCGTAGACTCATACTTTACACAATAAGTAGTTATTAAGAAATTTCAAGATCTATACATTTTTTTCTTTATCTGTTCAGTGGACTATTCTGTATTCTGAAAGTATTAGACCTCTTGACACATATGAGAACCAATGCACATACTAACACAGTGACAGCAGAGAACAGCCTGCCCATGGTGGGGTGAAAACAGTTTTCTGAGTGTCATGAGCATTTGAGATGTACAAAGTATTCTTAGCCTGAATAGTGCTCAAAAGTAAAAACTTCTTTCTTTTAAACCCTTTGCCTCAACCTTTCTCGTCACCTAAAACAACAAACCAAAACTAAATAAAACCATAAAATTTGTTCCAATTCAAATATTGCATTTAGTCAAAGGTTTAGCAATTATTTTGAATGTACATGTACTGTATTGATTACAAAAAATAGAAGCAATTTTTTGAAAGGTCTGTTCAAATCAAGGAACAAGAAGAGCATATTTTGAAAAATGGGACATTCTGATCAAAACAAGATGTAAGAGAAATCCAAAGGAACTGTTTTCATGTAAACTATTGCCCACAAGAAATAATTCAATATTCCAAAGATGAGGCAGGTGCAGACCACATTGAATAACAAATTTGAAATCTACTCTACCAGAGTAATCCAGAAGGAGACTGGAGGTAATATTTGAGGTAATCCTTCCCAATTCTATCTTTTTTTTTGACAGACCACCATCCCTCTACATGATACTTTCCAGGCTGCCTTTGCCTTCACTTTGACCCAGCCAGAGACCATGTAGCTATATTAGTATAAGGCTTAGCACAGCCCAAAGCATTTTTCTTCTGAGAAGGATTTAATTGGCTTTGGCTCAACACCACAGTATTCATAGCCAAATGCCTTCCAGTTTGAAGCTGGATCACACATCTATAGATTCTTTAGCTCAATGTTAGAGAATGCTTACGTCTGTCCGCAAAATATCAGTCACATTTGCTGTGGATCAGGTGGGAATAAGAATGGGAACAGATACAACATGTATCCCCCCAGTGAGCAAGACTGGTAAACTGGTAACAATGGACAAGGAGAAAGCTGAGGTACTCAACAACTTTTTGCCATTGTCTTCACTGGTAACCTCTCTTCCCCTCTTGAGTGCATGGACTGCAAGGCAGAGACTGGGTGAGTAATATCCCTTCCACTGTAAGAGAAGATCAGGCTTGTGATCATCTGAGGAACCTGAATATATGTAAGTCTATGGAACCTGAGGAGATGCATCCCAGAGACCTGAGGGAACCGGCTGATGCAGTTACCAAACCACTCTCCATGATATTTGAAAAGTCATGGCAATCAAGTGAATTCCCTGGTGAATGGAAAAAGGGAAACATCACACTTATTTTTAAAAAGAGTAGTATGTTGGGAACTACTGGCCTGTCAGCTGCACCTCTGTGCCTGGGAAGATCATGGAACAGATCCTCCTCGAAGCTATGCTGAGGCACATGGAGGACAGGGAGAGGATTTGAGAGAGCCAGCATGGCTTTAGCAAGGGCAAGTCCTGCCTGACCAACATAGTGGCCTTCTATGATGGAGTGACTAAATCAGTGAACAAGGGAAGAGCTATGGATGTCATTTCTCTTGACTTCTATAAGGCATTTGACACGGTCTCCCTCAACATCCTTCTCTCTAAATTGGAGAGATACAGATTTGATGGATGGAACATTTAGCAGCTGAGAAACTGTATGGATGGTCACATTGAGAGGGTGGTGTCCCTCAGGGGTTTGTACTGGCACCAGTACTGTTAATATCTTCATCAATGACATAGATAATAGGATCAAGTACACTCTCAGCAAGTTTACAGCAAGCTGAGAGGTGTAGGTGGCACACCTGAGGGACGGGATGTCATCCAGAGAGACCTGGACAAGCTTGAGAATTGGGCCCATGTGAACCTCATGAAGTTCAACAAGGCCAAGTGCAAGGTCCTGCACCTGGGTTGGGGCAATTCTCAGTATCAATATAGGCTGGGGGATGATGGGATTAAGAGCAGCTCTGTGGAGAAGGACTTGGGGGTATCGGTGGATGAAAAGCTGGACATGAGCCTGCAGTGTGCACTTGCAGCCCAGAAAGCCAGACATATCCTGGGCTGCATCAAAAGAAGCATGGCCAGCAGGTTGAGGGAGGTGATTCTGTCCCTCTACTCTGCTATTGTGAGACCCCACCTGCAGTACTGCATCCACATCTGGAGTTCTTAGCACCAGAACAACATGGACCTGTTGGAGTGGTCCAGAGGAGGGCCACAAAAATGATCACAGTGATGGAACACTTCTGTGAAGAAAGGCTGAGAGAGCCGGGGTTGTTCAGACTGGAGAAGAAAAGTCTCCAGTCAGACCTTATTGTGGCCTTTCAATACTTAAAGGGGGCCTATAAGAAAGACAGGGACAAATGTTATAGTAGGGCTTGTCACGACAGGACAAGGGGTAACGGTTTTAAACTAAAAGAGGGCAGATTCAGACTAAATATAAGGAAGTTTTTTACAATGAGGGTGTTGAAACACTGGCACAGGTTGCCCAAAGAGGTGGTAGATGCCCCATCCCTGTAAGTGTTCAAGGTCAGGTTGGATGGGGCTCTGAGCAACCTGATCTTGTTGAAGATGTCCCTGCTAACTGCAGGGGGCTGGACTACATGACCTTTAAAGGTCCCTTCCAACCCAAACTATTCTATGATTCCATGATTAAGCAGCATGTCAGTCTTCTCCAAGCCCAGTTTGTTACAGTGAAAGGGATAACAGTGAGACACGCATCTTCAAGCCCAAAGGTTTCCAAAATGCACTATGAAATAAAACTGGTATCAGTCTTGCAAGAGATATGTAAAGTCATTATACATTTTAAAAAAAGACAGACACCCCAAACCAGCTGTTCTTTCACAGGGACATGAGATGAGGAGAGTTAATATCCTGACTCTGAATAGAAAACCTATTAATTGCAAATCTTTCATCCCACTGGCTTTCTGCCTGGGAGAAAGCGCTGCAGCAGAAGGCAGTGCACCAAAGCCAGTCTTCAGAAGTGCAAACAACACACCAGGGCAGAAATCCTGGTTGCTTTCAGTCAATTATTAGCATGCTGAGCACACAGGAGTAAGGAGAACAACCAGGATTTGGCCAGAACAATCAAAAAGATCAAGGTGAAGAAAATTTAAAAAATATATGCCCTGGTGGCAGAAGGATTATGTTTATTGTTAACTATTCAAAGAGAGTAGAGATTACAACCAACTACAATTATCTCCTTCCTCCTCTCATCCCAGTTTCTTCCATGCCACACTTGTCTTGATCCGACAAGTTAATATTCCCTTCTAACAGTGGTGGTTTTCACAAGCCCCTTAGGTAGATGGATTTACAAGAGAATAATTTGGGAGTTAATCATAGAATCATCATAAAATTTAGGTTAGAAAGAACCTCTGCAGGTCACTGAGTTCAAACCCTGCTCACAGCAAGGCCAGTTAAAATCAGGTAGCTCAGGTTATTATTCAGTTGAGTTTCATGTTTCTTTTATTATTAAGAGCCTCCATGTAATTCATATTTCTTTGCAATAAGAGGGGTGAAACATTTCTTAGACAATGTAAAACAGTAATCAGTGATGTAACATAGCGTAGAAACTTAGTTTTTTTAGAAATCCCATGTCTTTTTCTTATGTATATCACACTTCTCTTTATATTTGAGCTGATTAGGTATTATTGCCTTTCTTTAAAGAAGCAAGTAATTGATCAGGCATCAAGAATAACTGAATAAAATTGTCATGTAGATTTTCAGCTGAATACATATTCCTTCTTCTTCTGTCATTAATCCAGAAGACAGGCTGGGATAAATGTGCATTTTTTTCCTCTCCATCTTTTCCTTTGCAGAACCAAGAAAACATCTGATAATTTCCTGTTGGCAATTTCTTTTTCCTTTTCACAGCTGGATAGTAGACTGACGTATAAGGTATTTGCTCATAGTATCCAATTTTTTGAAAGATAATTTCTTCCATCCTATTTCATGAATTGCTCCAATGAAAGACTTACTGACATACGAGATGAAAGGCATGATGGAATTTATCCATAAAAAATATAAAGATGAATCTTAGAGCAAATGATAATAATCATTATGCAACTAAATCAATCAATCTAGTTTATGAAAGCAGACACACTTTGTTTCCTGTTATGATCCTTACCCCACTGGCTTCCCTAATATTCCAAAATACTTACTAAAGGATCATGCTCACCTTCACCAAGTTTTCAACATTTTCCACATCAACATAATTATGCCTCTCAGGCTTCAGCCTTTTAAATGATCTTACTAATAATAGACAGAGGCTCTCTAACATACAACCTCACTTTTGTAAATATTGCATAAAATTAATGTTTAAAAAAAAAAAATTCTGGATGCCAAAAGTAGGCTGAACAATTGTACTTTGTTATCTTCTGTAAGATCGATGCTGGATTTCAATGCGCTTACCTGGAAGTAAAAAACTTCCAAAGGTAATGGTCAAAAGAACAGGTGAAATCCATCAAACAACAGACTGTTCAAGAAGCTAAATCCTACAGAGGATTTATCCTCAGAAGATATAATAGGAAGCATCTGAACAACAAGCTGAGCACAGTAAGATCAGGCATTATCAAACTGCCATCTCATTATCACTCTGTAAAAATCCCATGTGCAAATACACTCATTTCAACAAAAAAGCACAGATATACAACGGAAAAAAACAACCCCACACCCTAAGGAGACCTTGTCAGCTTGCCAGCAACAAACTAGTTTGATTACTGCCTATCCGATCAGCAAGCACTTGTGCTTCTGTCCCATGTTTCTTCCTATATTTAGCCTATAGTTTTATACTTAAGACTCAAAGCAATAAGAGGCAGGGACAATTCTTTCATTCTACTTTTTTCCCTATGCAAGAGCAATGCCATGGATTCCTATGTATGTAAACAATATAAGGAATGATTACTGAAAACTAACAGTATAATTAAACTATTACTGACCCAAATTAACCTCAGTTATGCACATGTATCAGACACAGAAGAGTAGTAGGTGGAAGGAAAAAAAAGACTAGTTGTGCCTTCTCTTTCCTTACTGTACATCTGTGTCATGCAACCACAAAGTAGGTGACACTTGTAGGTATGATCATCTCTTTGTTTCCTTTAATCAAAAATAAAACTTAGAAAGTTGCAGCGACTGTGATGAAAAAATAAAACTAGCTGATGCTTGGAACATGATTGTCACAGTCTCAAGGTTATAAATGCTGTCCATCCTTTTTCCCTTCAGAAATGTCATCTGAGGCCATATTCTCATAACTTTCTATTTAAAAAGTGGGTTTTTTTCATGAGCAACCATGTTGTTTAAGGGAGTTTTAAATTTTAGAAATGAAGCTTTTTTTAAAAAAAAACCTGTTCTATAAAACTTTTTTTGAAGTAATCTTTAATTATGTACCCACAAGTACTCATACTTCAAGTACTTTATGGAATTCATGACAGTAGAATATTGCATAAAAATAAAGTGAGCAGCATTTCTTTTATTTGTGCAGGCTTGACTGAGGTTCCCTGCCTCTTCTGGTCAGATATTTAATCATGAATACTCCTAATATGTAATAGCCCTTTTTATAAGGTTATGCAATCACTGGCAGCAAAATATGATCATCTTATTTGTCTTATTTACATGAAGAATATCCTGGCTCCATGAAAATTTTCTCATCATGGAAGATATGATCTCTTTCTATTGCATAAATGTGACACAACAGAATGTCACTTGTAGTAACAAAAGATAGCATATTCCCATCTTTATCTTTAGGCATGATTCTACATACCCAAAAGAAGACACTTGCAAGAAACCACATTATTTAATATTAAAAATGAATAAAAATCAATGGTAAGAAAACTTGTGAATGCCAGACTCCACAAGACTCAAAACTGAGTCACCCCAGTAACATTTGAAAAATGAAATTAGCACTGGATTTTGCAAGATGACCCCCTGTGGCGTCTCAGCAACAAAGTTATGCAAAGCTTCATACAACTGAAGGGGTTCTCTGAAGGCTCTGCTTACTGATCTGTGGCAGAAAAGGTCACAGACTACGTTGGAGCGATTTTCAGCAGGGCTAAAAGGCAGCAAACAGTTGGAAGGAATGAAGAAATACTTCACAGGCAGTAATAAAAATTTTATAGGGCTTGCATGTGAAGCTGTGTAATTGATCTGTTTGTAAAACTGTACAAGACTCAAGCTCAAACTATACTGTTCCATAGCATTCGCATTTTAGAATGATCATTAGCTGCTCAGTTACATATATATAAGCAGTGCTTTATTTAGCTTGCTAAAGAAGAAAATGAAGCACTTCAATATAAACTAAAAAAAAAATATTCAAAGAGAAAAAAAGCAGACAGGGGTTAAAAGCAATAAGAAATTAGAAAATACTTCTTACTGTCAGGGTAACTGTGCTCTTCTCTCTGGGACTCTAATTAGGTCTTTCCCCTTTAAGAAAGAAAACTGTTTCTAATTTCCTTATTACTGTTATGGAAGCACTCTGGGATTCGTAGGAATACTTAAATACATATTCATAAAAATAACTGAGAAAATATTCAGCATTTTGGAATCGTGGACAAATCCTGAGTTAAGTCTCCACTTGACTCATGCTTCCATCAGTCTCCACTCTAAGGTCACACTGGCTTGCACTCCATTTTGAAGCATTCATCTGAGTATCTCGTTATCTTCTTTTCACTGTCAAAGCTTTTAAAACTTCTGACTGAGTAGTACCATTGCACTGCATATACCGATGTTTTGCAGATGACAAAAATAGGCATAAATAATTCTTTATACTGCTCCTTTTCACAAATGTAGCTACCAGTTCAAAACGATAAACCAAGTACAGCAAATGTGTATGACAAGCACATGGTTTGTAGCTCTTGCCAGCAGTCTCCCACAGCAGGCTGGTGGTAATCATTCACTTTTCATCACTGTCTCATTCCACACTTAGTATGAGAGCTTTGCTACCCTTTTCTAGCTGTATGTCCTATATAAAATCTGAGTTATGTTCTCATTTATCTGGGATTTGTCAGTGCAAATATGTTACTGCTAGTGATTTGAAGAGCTGAGCTGAACTACAGTTCTTGATTCTTTTTTTTTTTTTTAAATGACTTTCGTGTTTTCCCCTTCAGCCTCACCAATTATTTTCCTTCATATCATAGACTGACAGCATCAAAAATTATCCCAGTGAGGAGCTAGCTCCAGCAGCAGGAAAAGTAGACAGTAGCCTGGGGCTGTTGACAGCTTGTTTTTTCTATATCAGAAAAGAGATGGTCTGGCTGTGCTTGCCCAGCTGGTCACTGGCCACTACTTATATGACTTTGCCCATTGCTGCCAAAGGACTGAGGGGGAAAGGAGGCACCTCTCTTCCCAGTAGTAGTATTATTACTAACATCAACAGGAGCAGAAAGACACTTCTGTTTCCATCTCTTCTCATACCTCCTCTTCGCAGGAGAACATCCAACCCTTCTCCCAGTGACTGACCCTCCCCATCACCCTGGCAGGTCCCTATCAGACAAGAGTAATG
The DNA here is from genome assembly GCA_028020825.1 of Podargus strigoides. NCBI lineage: Eukaryota > Metazoa > Chordata > Aves > Caprimulgiformes > Podargidae > Podargus > Podargus strigoides. Next base: position 146,224,990 of record CM051663.1, read on the forward strand.
AGTGCTGGAAAAAGCAGGGGGGCAAGAGGAGGCAGGTGATTGCATGGGGCAAGGGATGTGTTGGTCATAAAAGTAAGAAAGACGTTAGAAGTCCTTAGAAGGACTGGACACACCTTAAGTCTTCTGCAACTTGAGGACTCCTACCTGCCTATAATGGTATTTCCTAGGCTCTCTTCCACCAGTACCATTTTCTGGTTACACTCTGCCAAGCCTTCTTAGTTCCCTCTGCCATCAACAAAACCAAAAAGCAATATTGCTAGAGTCAAGAAAACCTGACTAGGCTCTAACAGAAAAATTAAACTGTGGAATAAAGGATCTCCCCTTCCATAGGCAGCTTCCTCCATCTTCTTTACTGTTTGCCCATGATTTGCTAATTTCATGCTTGTCTAATTTAATATGCTCCTCTGTTGCCTTAAACTACATCTCTATATATGCTCAAAAACTATATGTCTCTATATGCTCATGATCATACTGTACACCAATGTCTTATCATTACTCTTGCCAGAAATGGAAAACAGTACAACTCAGAAAAGCACAAGAACTAGATTGATTTTAGAGCTCTATCAGCCATACCCCTTCAAGTTACACTGTTTTGTAGGTTAGCACGTCAACAGCACCATTAACTCCCACTCCTGTCCATCTAGTGTATGGTTCAGGGCACCTGTAAATCCTCCACTTCCTAAAGATGCATTATTTTTTCCATATGAATTTGGTTCGTACAACATCACTTATATGGAATAGCCCATAACCTGTCTTCCATATTTAATCAGCTCATACCTGTTGAGCCTATAGAAACACTCCAGTTGTTCTCCTATTGGCTCCATCTATTCTGGAACCTCCTTTTCACAAAGTTTATACTTTGACAGGTATAGTCAACTAGTAGGAAAATCAACTAGTCTGTTATCAACTTTTATCTATGTGCATGTATGTATGCACAATGTATACCTTCCGATCGGTTTTACAACCTTAACCTGCAGCCCTCAGTATGTCACATGTAAACCATGAACTGACCATGAACCATCCCTACCATGTTTTGTCCACCATACCTGGAAACATCTAGAGAGAGAAAAACCCCTTAACATCTGCAAACTATTTTCTGAAAGGAGAATGACTGTGCCGAAGATTCAAGAATTTGTGTACTCTAGCTGATTTAGGGAGATTTGAAGATCCATACCAATGACATCAGGGGTTAATAAAGCATTTAAACCAGAAGCTAACAAGTTCAAGGGTGAGGAAAAAAGAGAAACACAACATCATCAGAAACAGGAACCTTGGCTGTGGTATGCAAAGGTTGGAGACACTTGTTGCAGGGAACAGTATGTTGCTCTCACACTGAGTTTGAAGAGAAAGCACAGCTTGGAGGTGTGCCCACCAGAGAATGCCCCAAAAGATCCACAAATGAGCAGGGGATGTTAGATATCCATGTATGACCTTGCTCCAACCCATACATCTGTGTGTCTTTTACTCTATCATTGCTTTTAGAAGTTTTTCACAAACTACATATAAATGATAAGACTGAGCATTCCTATGCCCTGGAGCAGGAACACAGCCAGGGACTGTGACAAGTGAATTTTACATCTTGTCCCACATAGAGTTCTGCAAAGCTGTCTGAATATGTTACCGGAGTACGCTGCTGGCTTACTTGCCAATGAAATTTGCTGCAACTAGGAGAAAGTCCACCAAATTAGATCTCTTCTTCCTCCCAACCCCAGAAGAGGCAGATAAAACTGTGCTTACAATTTTGCCTAACAGAAGTCTACATTTTTGGTCTGAACGGAATAGAAACTACCATCCCAACTCTGTTGAAGATGTTTTCTCAGATACTGTAACAACTGCAGTTTTAAAACTGTTTTTCACAAGGCACACTATGGTGCCAATAAAACCCCAACACACTATCTGGAAAGTTATCTACAAAAGATTCCAAATGACATTTTAACAGAGATAAAAGTGTCTGAAGTCAGACTGTAAGGTCAAACAAATCAACCAAAAACCACACTTAATTTTCTTCTTCTCTGCCACTCTGACTGGTTCAACTACAGATGACATGATGTTATCCCCCTTCAAGTCAGTCTGCTGACTGCCTCCCTCAAAAATTAATTGGAAGAAGGGGATCCTATAATTTAAAATGAAACAGACTCAGCAGGTAAGTTTTGTCAAGATTGATCACCGTGTATTGACTTTCTACCAGTTGTACAAGTTACACTCCACAAGGCTGCCTGCACATTAACCTAGAATACATAAAATCACCTTGGGCTAAGATCTATTGAGAGGTTTGTATTTTCAGACGATGCAGGTAAGAACACAGTGCTGCAGTCTTTAGCTTTTTTCCTCACACATACATCCAGTGGCATTTATTTGGACAGCATTCACACTTTGTACTCATTTCAGCATAAATAACTATTATTGTATTTTCATTTTCCAGAAAGAATTTAAGATATCTACTCAGGAAAAAACTTCAGCTAACCCAGTGCTAACTTAATTGTAAAAACTGGAAAGATACTCAGGCTCTCCCATGATACGAAGGAAAGAGATGCTGGATGCAGTGACAGAAGAGCAGCTTACTGTGGCCTGGAAGCTTCTGCTTGGTCTGTCTGAAGCTTCTCACCCCCTTCCACTTCCATGGTGCAGTAGACAATTCGATTGGGAGCGACTGACTTTAAACCTTGCACCTCCATTATAACAATCTGAGGAAAAGAAAGCAAATAGTTTATCCTTCAGAAAACAACACATAGCACAGCTATTGCAGTACTAAGCTCCATGCAGGTAAAAAAAAGAGCCAAAAAATCTCCAAACCCACTCACTCAAATCTTCACAGACAGAGTTTTAATTTTGCCTTCTTTTTCCACTTTCAACAACATATAGTAGGAATTGAAATTTTTGCTCTGTTTCTACTTGGACAACAACCAAAAACTCACTCCAACCATAATTTAAATGCTAGTAGTTGAATTTGAGACTAATGTCTAAATATAATTTTAAATCTTAATACATGAGGAAATGTATCTGTTAAGCAGTCATCTAAATAACTACTTATAGAACAAATAGGTTACTAAGTCAGACTGTAAACAAGACAAGTAACTACACTGATTAAATTTTGAAAGGTTAATCACGGTGTTGTGACACTGGAGGTTGCAACCCTAGAATCTCAGAAATGATTTGGTGCTGTGCTGAGCATGAAGCAGGTCAGAGCATCACTATCAGCAGCTGTAATTTTTTTTCCCTGCTACCTACCCCTTTTCCTTGTCCAAGCTCAGTATTTGCAGTCAGGTTCAGCATCCATATGGGGCTGGGGAAGGGGGAGAGAAAGGGAAAAAGCCACTTCTACCAGCTACGCCCTGAGAAATTTCCTCACCAGGGAAATTCTGAGTTTGGCAGTTCCCACAGTTTTTCAGCTCCTCTCAACTAGTCAGTTATAGCTCAGACGAGCCAAATGCAGTCCTATTTCAAACGCGATCCGCTTTTTACAAACCTTACAGTTTGTCACTGTATGAAATTACTGGAATTTTTACACTTCAGATGTTTCTAATTCAGAGAAGATTTTAAAAGAAAGTCAGGTCTTTCTGCTCGCTTTGGGAAGCTGCTTTCCTTTCCAGCCCCATTTGGGCCTACAAGAAGAAACTGGGAAAAATGTCATCCATTTAACCAGCAAAGAAGCTGTCCTTGAGTGAACTATACTCAAAAACTAATATTTGTTTGATTATTTTGAAGCTGACAAAAGTAATGACTACTTTTTGTCTCATTAGAGGCAACTGGTTTCTAGGTCAGCAAGCAACTACTAAAACATTTTGTTATTAAACTGCTTGCATATTTGCCAATTTGTTTCAGTTTAAGTATGCTAAGCCAGACTTCACCCCTAGCTGCAAAATCCTTTGTACTTTAGAATTCCCAGAACCTTAGTAATAGTTAGATGTCTTGTAAAATTGCTGATTTGGTAATACTACAGTAAGATGATAGTCTTTAGTCATTTAGAACATTTTTACACTATTTATAAATTATCAAAACTGCCTATTACGCTTTATAAATTATAACAGCAATTCAGGGAGAATGATGTAATCATCCCTCTTTTCCATCTTTTATGGTCCAGGAATTCAAGTAGTTATCAAAGTGATCAACGATCACTGAGAGACTGCACTAGAGATCCTTCTTGCCAATACTACCTATATGGTCTTTCCACACGCCAAACATATGTCCTTGTTGAATGCAGACTTCATTTTTATTAATTTTTTATGTTGCCGCTTCTTTACCTTGAGTTTCCAATTTAATCGCAAGGTACATTTGTCTTTGGTAGCAATTCTGGGTTGCAGCAATGGAAAAAAGTTGCATTTCATGAGGAGGAAAACTGTCTCTAGCTGATTTACTAGCTCATTAGCTGATAAACAGCCTCCTAAATATCGCTTGTCTATTTCTGAAACTGTCCAACAGCTGAAGAACACAAGTGATTAAGTCTTCTCCTACTACTTTGATATTTTATTTATTTAATGTCTTCAAATAGGCTCTGTGAGGAAACATCCAACTTGCAAAACCAGTCACTGTTGCTTGCAGTGAGGCACAGGCATGTCTTTTAGCCAGCAAGGTCCACTTCCACCAGAACATTATTTATGTCACTAACATCTTTTACTGTTCTGACTTAATAACAACATGCAGTGGAAGCACGAACCTCAGCCACTTTCCCTCCTGACAAGAAATTTTCATTGAGTTCTTATACTCTGTCCTGATGTTTAGACATGTTATAGATTTCCTGTGCAGCAGCCCTCAGTGCTTTTTACAATTTACTCACAAAAGACACGACACATATATGTTTATGTGTTATTCAAGACATGTGGGATTGCACATATGACCTCACATTTTCCAAAAATAAAGTATTCTGTCTCCAAGGAAACGCAATCAGCTTTTCTTATTTGCCCAGTTGCATAGAAAAAGAGCAGATCTTCCATGTTTTGGTCTAAATAAGTATCGGTTCAGCTGTTTCCTTTTTCCCTTATATCCTCTGAGATTCAGCTTCCCAAGACTAAGGTACGCACATACTTGTCCAGCAAGAAACTCAACTTATGTGGTTAACACTATGTTTAAAATGAAAATTTGTCATACTAAAACCTGCACCTTATAGAGTAACACTTCAATTCTTCGCCTTGCACAGGATGAATTGTAGATTACTAACCTTGCAGAAAATCTGTTTTTTTTTGTCAGTGATGGGGTGTGTGTTGGGGGGGGAAAGCTAAATTCACCAGACTTCAGAGTCTACATTTCTCGTGTGAGAGGGGAAGGGCTGTAAACAAAGCAAAACTGTTCCAAATTCACCAGGAATTGTATCTCCTGTCATTTTTCATTTCATGATTGCTTCAACCTTTTACTGTGCTTTTCCGTCAAATATCACATAATTTTTAGTACATACTCAATATTTCTCTCTAGAGGAACAAATAAGGCTTTTCTTCTTACATCCCTCACAAGCAAACTTTCTTGAAGATAGAAAACATTATCAACAAACTTTTTCAGGTACTTTTTAAGTGTTTCAGAATGACTCTTTGTTATTGCTATTTATGGACCACTCCAGGCTTTGTATTCCACGGGAGGCAGACACAGCACACGTGATGGCGATGCACAGGATTCAGTACAGGAGTTATAAAACTACTTTAGCATTTCATGTACTTTAGTACTAAGGCCTGCACTTCAGTTTTATGTGCTTGACGAACTAATACTTTTTGGCATATAGAATGATGGATCTTCCTACTCTTTGAAAGTTGATGTTGGACTTTTACATTATTAGCTAGTAATATTAAAATTGCACACAGTGGTTAAGTCATTTGTCTGTTCTACAAAGGATTTAAACATTTTCATCTGTCCATTTTTGATTTTTTTAAATTCTGTGTGTATATCAATGACATGGGAAAGAAAAATGGAACTGCATTTTCAACATTAAATGAAAAAAGCTGATGCTTGTTTCCTTTAAGAAAAAACTGTTTAAAAGATGAAAAAATGTTGTTTGTTTGTTTTAAACCATTTAACCATTGAAATTTAAAGTTGGAGAGGAGGGACTTTTTACAAGGGAATGTAGTTAGAGCATGAGGAGTAATGGTTTTAAACTGAGAGAGGTTAGGTTTAGATCAGATATTAGGAGGAAATTCTTGACTGTGAGGGTGGTGAGACACTGGAACAGGTTGCCCAGAGAAGATGTAGATGCTCCCTCCCTGGAAGCATTCAAGGCCAGGTTGAATGGAGCTTTGAGCAACCTGGTGTAGTGGAAGGTGTCCCTGCCCAACTACGTGTTCCCAGTTGGGTTGGAACTAGATGATCTTAAAAGTCCCTTCCAACCCAAACCATTCTATGATTCTACGAAATATTTATTCTGTAACGTTATCTGTTGTCTTAACAAACTAAAGCCACTTCAAGTGCATAATGTAAGTGTGGCATCTTCTGACCAACAAACACACAACACACATTCGGGAAATGTTTTGATTCTATTATTATTGAAAAAGAGATCAGCATTTCCTGATATGTTCATTTGCAGAACTGGACCTGAGCTATGATGCTGTCACTAGAGATGCTGAAGTACCTAACTGTATGTGTGGTTTCCTCTTGAAGTCAGTTGAGCCCTACACAGGGCTGCATCTCTATAGACCAGACTTCCTCCATAATCTCAGTAAACATGAGCTAGTTTCTTGACGAAAATGAAGAAATTTAAAAAGTCTGCTATGACCACTAGTGAAAAAATATTTTTTGTTTATTTTCTAAATGTTTTCAGTGAGAAAACACAATTTGTTTGTAAATTTCTACGAATGAGTTCCTGATAGCAACAGTGTTTCATTATAACATTCAAAATTATGCTTTGGTATTTAATGTACTGGAATTCATTTAAAGTTACATTTGTGTGGGAGATACAACTGCCCACATTGCTGTGTGGGCCCAAATGCAACTACTGCTGCAAGAGGAAAATGTATTATCTAGCTGTATTCTAACTCCTAATTATCAAAGATACAGAGAATAACTTATTTCTTTAACATAAAAATTTAAAATTACCAAGGAAGAATTAATAACAAAAAAGTATCAAGAGATAGATACTCTAGTAATTTAAACTTTCAACAAGTTTTCTGTGAAATATGTGATTACCTCTAATGTGAAGGAGAGGACCACATCAGATTTCGACAGCTGAACCTCATTTTCATCTCCGATGTCCAAGAATGCAGAATTCTGTGATCGCTTTAACTTCTGCAGTTTAAATTCTGGCCCACCTTTAGACACTGGAAGACTTTCCAAATTTGCCATCAGCAAATTCACTGAAGACCGCAGCTCTTCTATGTACATGTTTTCCATTTCTCTTGTTACGAATTTTGGGAATTTTCTTTCCTTGGAAGACATATTTTAAAAAGTTAGGGTGGAAAAATATTCATCCTATATTATACATCATGTTAATTTACTGATTTATTTTTATTAAATTTCTCTTACCTAGGAGCAAAAGTCTTAATTCCAGTGTCTATTTTTATATCTTCAAAACAGTAATGGGAAGGCTAATGCCACCTCATAAACAGTTAAGTTTGACAATAAATGCATTTTTAATTGAGAATTCCACCATATTCCTCAAACATAGTAGACAAAATATCTCTCCCAGAAAAATAAAATAAGGGACATTTGTGAAAATGGAACCTCTTGCCCCCCAGAAGCATTTAACCATAAATCCAGGTTGAATATGTACACATTTGATATTTCTAATACCTGTGTTTTAAGAGCATCAATTGACAATATGCCTCTAATGTTGCCTTCAAATATTTTGTAAATTGACAAAATGAACTGTCCACTACATTTTGAAAACAATGCTGAATTATTACACACAGGATTGCTTTAAATGTGTTAGAACTTAAAAATCACTTTTTTCCTCTGTATGACTTAGATAATAGTGTTTAAATAGTGTGTTTATAACAAAGATAGAACATATAAACATATATAATGCATCTATAAACACACAGAAAGCCAATTTTATGCACAGTTTCTCCCCTGTTATCGAATATAGGGCAGCATGGGAGAATATGTCACTTAAGATCAAACAAAAATGTAAATTATTCTAAAATATATGTTCTACATATAAATGCTCCCCATGTATTGTCTGCAAAGATAGGCACCTTTCTCCTAAACCAGATAATTTTTATTGTTAGCTGTTAAAAGACGTATCTTAGCCTGGAAAAAAAAAGGCTGAGGGGAGACCTCATCGCACTCTACAACTACCTGAAAGGAGACTGTAGAGAGGTGAGGATGAATCTTTTTAACCAAGTAACAGGACAAGAGGTAATGGCCTGAAGTTGTGCCAGGGGAGGTTTAGACTGGATATTCAGAAGTATTTCTTCACTGAACGCGTTGTTAGACACTGGAACGGGCTGCCCAGGGCAGTGGTAGAGTCCCCATCCCTGGAGGTGTTTAAGAGTCAGGTTGAAATAGCGCGCAGGGATAAGGTGTAGTCAAGGACTGTCAGTGGTAGGTTGATGGTTGGACTCAATGATCTTAAAGGTCTTTTCTAACCTAGGCAATTCTGTGATAAAATGTTTTACATTAAAACCTTTACAAATGATTTTTGTTTCAGTAATAATGACCAAGCAAGTTGACTGTGACCCAAAACAGTTGCAGCAAGTCCAGTGGTGTGGCTCATTACAGAGCCAGTATATTACAGATTAAAAACAAAACCATGTTATTCATAGTTAGAAACTAAGAACAGAGGGTAAGGTTCAGGGTACCCTAGCCAAAAAAACCAAACACTTTAGAATGTTTTTCAAACTGTACCTTATCCTATGAGACCTTATCATTCAAATAATAATATGCTGACACAGAAGACAGACTGTTACTATGTTGTTAAAAGATCTTTCCTCTTGCTAAGATGCTTTTTCCACCCCAAAGTAAAAATTGAGGAAAGTGTTTACAATGACTTTTGCTGCGTATTTTTTATGACTATAATCTTCCATTATTTAAAACAGCACTATCAGAATATAGAGAGGCCTTTATTTCTGTAAAACCTGAATGTTTGTAGCCAGTTCTCTCCCTCACAAAACAAAGGTGAGGATCTTCCATAAAGACTGAGGTCTCCAAATTTCACCACTTCCACCCCCCCTCACCTTTTATTTGTTTGTTTGTTTTTTTTAAGACAGGGAACTTGTAACAAATTGCTATAGCACATAATATATAAAATAATTTAGAGACATAACAAGAATAGTCCATATGCACAAGAACTAATCACATTGATTTGAAAAGCTCAGATCATCTGAAGAACACATTTCCCTGCAGAACACTAGAATTTTGGGAACTCTGATTGCAACATATTGGAATACATCCTGAAACAAAGACCCTGGGGATAGATGCGAGACACTGATCGGGCTTATGTACACACAAGCATTTAGGTCTGGATTCCGAGATTGCTAAAATGGCTTTTCAGGATGCATTTCTCCAGGACAAAAGACACTGGGTAGTCTCTTCATAGGATCACATAAAAGTTTATCTTAGAAAAGCACAGCATCAGTTACAACACATGGAAGATCCCATTAGGTCATACATGCTTTGATTTCAACTACTTTAAATTTAGCCATATGAAGAAATAGATGGGCAAACAGATGCATAAATTCCCCATTGATTCTATTCTGTCATAGATGAACATATCTCTAAGGTTCTTGCCTCCATTAATAGGTTAAATTATCTTTTCTGCTGAAATAAACTTCTCGTTTATAATTAGCAACTTGTGAAAACAGCAAGTAATGTATTATAGGAACCAGGAATGAGACTTCAACAACAACAAAAAAGCTATACGCAGAGATTTCTCTTGAGCTGTGCTCATCTTTTGAGACTGCAGTTTAATAAGTCTCTTACAGGCAGGTAATTGCTGAAAACCCTTTTATTTACCAAGAAAGATGTTAGAATACACAATCCAGTATCAAACATCTTCTAACCTCGTTCCTGAGCTCTGAGAATAAAGTTAGTATTTTGCAACATTTGATTGCTTAGGCTTAAACCATCTCAATAATTCTCACAGCTCCTAGAATTGGCACTAGCTCTCAAAGTCTCCCACAAAAAAAATCTGCATTTAAAGTAGTTTAAAAGACATGTATGAAAACCCTGGTTTCTGACTTGGATGTCCATGTGGGACATGGAGTTCCTTACTCTGTGCAAAACTGTGTAGTTGACACTGTGGCAACCATGAGAATTTCCAAGTAATGGTTTGGGTAAAAAATGGGTAAACAAAGTTTTCTTTAAAAAAAATCTACAGATGTGCAGTGTATGCATGTTAGAGAGAGAATGAACAAGATTTATGTGGTTTAAATAGAGCTCATAATTTTCACTTGCTTTAAAATGAATTTACGGACAACATTTTGCTTTGTAGGAAGACTACACCTCCAAGTTATTTATGAACTTCGTGGACCTACATGATATGTTTTTCCTTTTAAATAAACACGTAAATCTTAACTGCTTTACAATTAATATCATATTAATATACTTCTTTTTCCTGCACACACATAGTATAACATACATGTTTCCAATATTTTGTAACTTTTGGAGCTAAAAGCAAGAAGGTAACAGAGCAAACACTGGATTATTGGACACCTTTCATTATAAGCCCAGGCTTCACAGAAAATTGAAGAGACTTGAGATTGCCGTTCTGTGGAAAAGGAGTCTTTCTCCAAAATTTAATAAGATACGGCCAGGGACAATACCAATCCCACCTGTGATATTTAATACAGAAGGGCACAGTCCTGTTCAGTGAAATAAAATACATACTATAGGAAAGGAAAATAGGCTTGGATGTCTAAAATTTAAAAAATAATTTTTAATTTACCCAATCACCACTAATTTGACTTACAAGACTCACTCATAGTTTTGTTACTTGCAATACCAATATAAACATGATGAACTTAGACTTAATCAATAAATGTAAACTATATGACATCATACACTTAAAAAGTGTACCATATATAACCTGTCATAGCACATAAACTCTATGGTTATACCTGAAGCACAGCATAAGACACTTCTGTATGTAAAAGATTACTTATTTTAGTTCCAAAATACATAATCCCAAATGTGCAAACAATATGCCCTTTGTTTCACCACTGGACCTGCTGATGAAGGAAAGGCAGGATCACACAGCATATGACTTTCCAAAAATAAGCTTTGCTTTCTTCCTACTCCTGTTGATACAGATACTCCAGAGCGGAAAGAAATGCATCTGCCAGACTGTTTTCAGATGATTCTAGAATAATTTTAGATGATTTTAGAATCAGAAATATAAAGCACACACTATGTATCGTCCCACTCAATCTCATACGAAGATATGTTTTCAGTACATGAAAGCAACCGCTTACCCTTGCCATTTGTTCTGCCAATTGCAGTCGTCCATCTAGTTCACGTCTGATCTGGGCTGCTTGCTCATCTCCGTTATCCAGCTTGCACAGAGAACAAAAATAAAGTTAACTGTGAGAAACAGGCACCATATTTTAAGTAATGAAATTGGAAACAAAATAGAAATGAATTGCATCCTGTTTGTTTAAAAAATCAGTGAAACACTAAGCAAATACAAGGCTTTGATTCTTACCAAGATGAATGAAATGTAATGGTCACCAGTTACCTATGGCAGTCAGGGTCTCTGAAGGGCAGCCAACATTCTCTTGAGTTTTTAATAGTCAAGCTAATCAGAATAAGCATTATTTCCTTATGAAAACAGCAGTTAAAAACATTTCTCCATGAAGCAGAAAACTGGATTGACGGACTGGCTTAGAAACTGTTTGCTAGGAAATTTGCTTTTTAGTGCCATGAGTTCCTCTATAGCAATATATAGGTATAGGGAAAGAAAACTGTGTGGCCATGCCTTGTAAGTATGGTATTATATGCCTCCAATATTTTCATACCTAGCAAATAGTCCTGACTAAACGTCGGACTTCAATCAGGGAGGTAAAGGGGAAGGACACATCTCTTCAGCTCAACAGAACATCCAGGTCTCAACAGAAAAGAGATTCCCCAACTCATATTTCACCTGTTTACTTCTCAAGGGCAGTGGGAGTGCAAGTGAAGTGGGACTTCACCTCAATACATGGACCTGCATGGCTAGTTAAGAGGAAGAAGCATGATGCATCCAGAAAATATCAGGCACAATTTGCCAAAATAAACGCCAAACAAAGACAAAGATGAAGTCCCAATGGAGGGCACTCTCTGTCACTACGACTAAACACAGTCAAGGTGCAACAAGCCTATACGACCCCAGTGCATTTAGCACACAGCTAAGGTTTAAGGATACCTGAATTGTTCTTCACTAAAAAAAACACTTAAATTGATTAGGGATGTAAACCTGCAAAAATTGCTTCTTTAATTAAACGAGATCTTCAGCTAAAGAATACTAAATTAGTCTGGTAAATGATTGATTACATTAAACCAAGCTTTTTAAGTAAGAAAGACTGCTATTCAGTGCAACCGGCCAAATGCATAACACCATCTCCTTTGCAATGCTCCTCAGCTAAGTCCACTAGATCTTACTGAACCAAGGCACTCTAGAAAATTAGGCATTTTTTCTTTCAAAATCCCATTTAAAGAAAGGAATAATTAAAAAACACACCATAATCCAGTGCTTACAGGTCAATTACAGCATTATGTATAATGCAAATTTGACTACATTTGGCAACAGGATGAAAAGTTTTCTACTGTTAGTACGGAAGTGATGACAGAACACGCAATCTGTCACCTGTGCAATCTAGCATCTCACAAGATCCTTGCAAGAACTTATCCAGACTACTAGTAAGCAAGAGAACAAAACCTGATGGTGTCCCCAGAAGAGGCTCAAGTCTAAACTAGAGTAGAAGATGAATCATGTTTCAGACTGGAAAAGTCCTCCTGCTAAGTGTTTCTATAAATCTGCTCCTAGGTTGATTGTGAGCTTAAATGGCAAGAGTGTTCTCGATGAAAGTAAATATTTTAGGTTTTCAGAATACAGTTACGGTATTTCAAATAAATTCCCACATTTGTATTCTTCCATTTCTTAACAGAGTAAGATTGTTCATTGAACTTGTCACCAAGAATATTTCTAACTTCTATTTTCCTTTGTATTACAATCACATAATTCAGTTTAATATAAAAACAATTTTGTTTTCCTTTTTGAGCTGAGCAAAAGTTCACAATATTTTAATAATACATCCCATGACAGGCAATTGCTTGAAAAATAATTGCTTAAAGGTAACTTTGATGACTGGATTTTGCTTTCTGCAAAAAGGAGAGTGTGGGAGAGCAGAAGAGAGCTAAAACCTTATCCTGTGTCAAGGCATAACTTAAGTGACTGCCTCTATTAACTCATTTGAAGAGGCAAAAGCTTTTGTTCTAAGACTGATATTTAGTTTCCCATTTGAAAACCACATGAAAGTGTATCCTGATTTTGTAAATCTTAGCATTTTATCCTTAACCATGTATTACTTCTATTTTCTGTTTGTACTTGAGTACTTAAAAGTGTGCTGATTTCCCTACTTACTTATTTTTAAACTTAAGTCTTCTTCCTGAAATACTTGTACACTTTAATGGTTTTGTTAATGCATGTATGTAATGATGTTTTGAAAGGTATGGAAAGAAGCTGAACAGGTAAAACACTGAAGAATGCTGCTTTATTTATAGAAATGAGGCAAGGTAAGAATGACCAGTAGGTCATTCTAGGAAGAAATAAAGCTCTTAGTATCAGGTTTTTTTTCAGTATGCATATTGAAGTGACAGTGAGAAAAATGGTAACTTTGATATGTTATAATTAGCATGACTAAGTGTTATGGGATACCCCTGTGAGTCAGCTGCCTTGATTGGATCTGCCAGCTGACTTGGGGCTACTCATAGCCTGCCTGCATGGCTGGCCCTTGGGTCTGTTCTGGGGAAACCAGGACAGCACGTATCACATAATACTTCCCACCCTTAAAGATAAAGGCATGCTTTTTAAAAAAGTCACAGCCTTAGAGTTTGTTTTAAAAGACGGTACATATAAATTCACAGAATCACAGAATGTTAGGGATTGGAAGGCACCTCAAAAGATCATCTAGTCCAATCCCCCTGCCAGAGCAGGAACACCTAGGTCAGGTCACACAGGAACGCATCCAGGCGGGTTTTGAATGTCTCCAGAGAAGGAGACTCCACAACCTCTCTGGGCAGCCTGTTCCAGTGCTCTGTTACCCTCACTGTGAAGAAGTTCTTCCTCATATTTATGTGGAACCTCCTATGTTCCAGCTTGCACCCGTTGCCCCTTGTCCTATCATTGGATGTCACTGAGAAGAGCCTGGCTTCATCCTCATGACACTCACCCTTTACATATTTATAGACATTAATGAGGTCACCCCTCAGTCTCCTCTTCTCCAAGCTAAAGAGACCCAGCTCCCTCAGCCTTTCCTCATAAGGGAGATGTTCCACTCCATCATCTTTGTGGCTCTGCGCTGGACTCTCTCAAGTAGTTCCCTGTCCTTCTTGAACTGGGGGACCCAGAACTGGACACAATATTCCAGATGTGGCCTCACCAGGGCAGAGTAGAGGGGGAGGAGAACCTCTCTCGACCTACTAACCACACCCAATTCAATTTAATAAAAATATTTCAGCTTTCTGCAATATCAGTAATTATACACCATAGCTATTTACTGACTGCAACAACACTAGAGATGCTCCTTATGTCACTTAAACCTCATATAACCAATTAGTCAGTATTTTAGCAGCAGGGGACCTTACTACAGAAGTCTCTATAAACACTAGAGACCTGTTTTCAGTATAAAATACATTAGAAGTCCTGACCAAACCAACCAGTGTTTCCCCTAAATGCCCTATATCTGGCCCCCAAACTTGTAAAACACAGGCAAAGAACTAACTCCCCTTTTGAGGGCTAGTTAATTCAGAAGGAAAATTCCCAACTGGGCAAGAGTATGAATAAGACAGCTGTGTCACTTGTGCCCTTTCTTTTTGCAAAGATGATTATTTGGATTTTAAAAGCTTCTTCAGAAAAATTATTAGTTATGAAGGGCTCTGCTTGGGTGAATAAGAAGCTGCTTCTTATTAAAAAAAAAAAAAAAAAAAAAGTAGCTCATAATCTTTTTTTTCCCCCAATGGTGTTATATAAAAACAGCTTTCTAAAATAAATTTGCCACCATTAGACATCAAGCTATTCATTTGACAAGGTTTTTATTCATTAATGCTTGAAGTTGCCTTTACTTTTTCTCATTCTGAAAAGGGCAATCATTCTTATTACAAACTTATTTATTAGTAGAGATGGAGTGGGAATGTCCTCAATATGCAAGTTGCCCAACAATTCTTATCAGAGGATGTTTCCAGTTGCCCATATAAGTGTTGACTTCTAAAGTACAGACTGAAGTTTTCTACTCCAAATTTCTGCTTTAACAATTTCAACCAAAATACTCCATTGCTTCTGAAGAGGCCAAGGAAGACAATACGCTGCTTTACCCATAATAAGAAAAATGGTGACCATCCTGTCAAAGAGCTCTAGCACCATCTTGCTTTGAAGGAAGGATCTGAAATTTAGCAGGGGTCCATCTGTGAAAATCAACTCAACCCTGGCCAAGTTACAACCCTTTGAAAAATGAGGTTTGCAGCAGTCGAGCTGGAAACAGCCACTACCCGAAGATAAATCAGATTCAGCATACAGACTCATGTTCAGGTCGTTTCGCTCCCTATCCTGAATATTCATGGAGTCTACACTCCTCAGAATATTTGCTTATTTAAAGAAGACCAGAGTTAAAAATCACTATTTGGATGAGCAGCATGGTATCTTGCTTGACAAACTGTTGTCAAATTTGTGTGCCTAAACAGCACAGAACATAAATATATGTGAATGAATGAATGTTAACATATTTTAACAGGTTGGAAAAGACTGTGTACTTTGTGATTCCTATTTAAATAACAACTTTAAAAAAAATATTTAAAAGACTGTAACATATTTGTGTATTTTGGTGAAAAAGAAAAATGGTACACTGGCAAAAAGTCTGGTTAATGTGCAAGAGCAACTTAAGGTAAAAAAAGATGCCAAGGGGTACTGCACTAAAGCCCACAGCACTCATTTGCATTCCTCCACGTACAAAGTAAGTCAGATCTCCTTTGCCCAAGAAACAAGACCAGTTTGAGCATGGATGAGTACTGACCTGCTGCAAGCTATTGTTCTTGACATTCACAAGTGCTCAAACTAACTGACAGTTCCTCCAAGTGGCTATTTTATTAATGTCAGGTTAGCTTCCCTGCAGCTTTCTAATTCATAGTAACATCAACGTGAAATTACATTTACCTGCCCACAGCGATATAAATTTCTCTACATTTAATGACTAAATTGACAGTTTACATATCTTAGGACTTGTTCTTATATCTGCAAAACAAAATACAAAGTCTTTTCACTGTGTGACAGTAACAGTCATTTTTTTCTTTATAGCCCCTTTTTGCCACACATAACCAAGTCTGGGCCCTGCTGAGCTGACAGGTTATTTGTGGATGCCCATGTGAGGTAACCTGAAGAGTCCATCCCTGACCACTGTCTGACAGCCAAGGCAAAAAACTGTCAACATACACCAAATGGAATAAAGAGCTTGGTTTAAAAGTGCTGTGACTAAATAATGCTGAGAAAAATGGATTTCTGGAAATAACTAATGGCATCCAGCAGCAAGGCTGGAAGAGAAAGCAAAGGCCAGAGAAGTTCTAGTGCTCAATTTTGGTTGCCAAACAAGTAAACAGGAAGCAGGCAGAAGGTGTAGCACATGCAAATACTGGCGTTCTTCGGACTGTTATCCTTGCTACTCTTACCTCTGGCTCTAAAAAAAGGGAGTTTTGCTTCAGACAGACCTGCTGCCTCTAAGTCTTGCAGGATTTGTTCCTGTTCTTATCTTTACACAGGCAGAGTTCCTCTAAAGGAGCAGCCTGGGAAGAGATTAAAGGTATCTGCCATGTTAAGGAGCCACCTTGCGCTGAACACAAACAGCCTTTGGAGATTCCCAAAGTTTCCTAAGCTTGTGAACCAAGATTAGCAGCTACATATGTAAAAGTAGAAGGATCAACAACTTCCAAGTCAGGCTGAAAACAGAGTGCCCAACTCAAGTCTATGACAGTAGACGCTTTTGGACACGAAATCAACAACACTTAACTTCTGAAGAACAAAATCGTGACAGAAGTACATTGCTTCCACTTCCTACTGGAAGGAAAAAAACAGATTTGATTAAAGGGCAGGACGTGTGAAGCTTTCTGAAGAGCTTCTACTGGACTTTTTCATAAACCTTCTGCCTCCTGTTTCACAGCAAGACAGACAGCTGTAAAAGAAAAGAAAATGTAGTCACTCCTCTATTTCAGAGGATGTTTTGCCATTTAGCTTCAATTTTAAAATCTTTTCTCTTCCTTGTGTATAGATTATACAGAGGATTAATTCAGATTCACAAAAGAGATTAATAAAATGGTTTTTAAAAACTCTCTCGTTCTCTGCACCCTGCTAAGTGCCCATCATACATCATGTAAATGGCTATGCAGGTGGCTGACCCTGCCTGTGTAATGGTGAAATCCTGCTAATTTCCCACAGAACTCTGCAAAAGATAAACTTTAAAAACTCAGTTCCTAAATGTTCCTCTTCCCAACTTGTTCCATTTCACAGTCAACACACACAACAAAAAGTTGCTAGATTTGGCAAATAAACTCAAGATGTGATTTAGAATATGTGCAACACAGAATCAAAGTGAAACGGAAGAGGAAGAATGTCAGAGAGAGAAAATCTGTTAATGGTTAAAATAAAGAGGGGGGGGAAGCAGCTATTTTTGACATTATTTCTCTTGTGGAATACTAGTATACATATTTTCAGCTAATTCTAAGTCAAAAGATAAACCCATCAACCACTGAAAACATTTCTACTTTCAGTCTGTCTGCAATAAGTAGACTTATAAAAGCTAACAGGTCCAAAGCCCAAATGAAGTGTTCTAACAACTTTTCACAATGCACCATCAGGCTTCACAGGCTTTTCTTATTGATTTTGCTCTAGTAGAGCACAAGATTGCCTTTCAGACAATTCACCAAGCTGATCACTCAGTTTTCCTTCAAGACAGTGCTAGCAAAATGCTCAAACATCAGTTTGAATTGTGTTTTAATACAAATTCTTACTGACTGCCCATGCTTAGTTCAGCATCCTGTGGGTGTATGCTGGTTTATTTCTCCTCTGATGTATTACCTTACGTTTAGCAACATTAGAACTTATCTGTCGCACTTTTGCCCATGCAGTTTTGTAACATTCTTCTGGAGTTCCCTGTAACTAGAGCAACATTAGAGTACCTCAAACAGTTCAGTACCATCTGTAAACTCAGAAACTTCCCTTACACTGCCTTCTCCAGGACATCCATGACGATGTTGAATAAAGATGCAGCACTTCTCCTAAATAGATTGAATCAGACAGAAACCACACTTGAACTCTCTAGGAATCAATCAACAGGAAAACAAAAGAAACCTTCCCCCAAAGCCTCCTTCTAAGCTTCAAGGCTGCACTACAAAAACACTACCATCAGGCCTTGGATATTAACTACAGAACTGGTTCTGTTCTAATTCAAACCAGGACAGTAATCCAGAAAAAACTGTCATGGGTTGATAACAAGTCAGCCCATTGGCTGTTTAAGAACAGCATTGTTTTAAAAACAGCAAGTATTACCACTAAACTCCAGAAGCAACATTAGGATAATTAGAATCACATTAGCATCTACATTAGTGGCTTAGTATTGGAGTATAGAAGAGAAAACAACGTTAGCATAGCTCAAAAGTGTCACTACAAACAACAGAAATTTCTGTCTCTCATGCCCTTGGCATTTGTGACGATTGCATAGGTCAACAGCCAAAACAGGTTTGCCCTTCTTTGTGGCCAAGACTACAATATTCAACCACCTCTGTTGAACAGGATGAAAACATGAGGAAAGCATGTCGTACTGAGAGAGAAGGAAGGAGAATAACTTTGGGTTCTTGGTATTTATAAATCTTATTGCTCTAAATATTAAGAAGACAAATCAAGGACACAGATGCAAAGCATCACTCTTCTATTAACAGGAATGGAAAAATTAAGATCTGTAATATGTCATACGGTAAATATATTTTGTCCAACTGTATCTTGTTTTTCACATCCAGACACTGGAGTTCAGGGATGTTGTCAAGACAGACGCTACACACTCATCACAGCACTGTGTCTTCCACAATGTAAAAGGCTAGCTCTCAGTTATTGCCAACTATGCAAAATGCTTTCCACGCCAACTTTACAATGACAAAATTATATAACCACACACAAGAGAGTTTAACTGTCATTTATTTTCCACTCAAGTCTTTGCCTTGTTATTTGTAGGGGTGTTCTTCCTACAGCTAGGCAGTAAAAACAGCTTCAGAGCTATGCATAGAACCTATTGTACCATCCAAATAAAGTATCTTTCTAATCAGAAAACTAGGGTTCCTAGGTAATCCCTGGAGAGACAGAGAAGCCTCCAGAGAGTTATTAAAAGCACTTAAGCAGTTATCTACACGCCTACCATAAATACTGTGGAAGTCTCAACTGCACTGGGAATCTCTGGTAAGATGATCAAAGAAATGGGTGTTCTTATTCTCCCTCTCACCTTCCCACGGACCCTGCCAAAATAGATATTGTCTGTCTCCTTCAATGCAAGTTGCTTTCAGGTCCTGGCTAGGGAATACATTCCCACATCCACCCTAACCAGGAAGGGATGGGCCTTAAATGAGCTATGACTCATGTCCTGATCCTCAGAAAAAGTCTTCTACCCTCCTCCTCTCCCACCTCCTGCACAGAGATTATCATATCCAAGACAACCCAAAGATTAGCATGCAAACCTTTTTGGAATATGCATACTTACGTCCTAAATGGGCTCACAGTGTTTCACATTTTCCTGAAGTTATCCTTGCTTCAGAAGGAAATCCCCTCTCCTTCTGCTTACCCTCCTCGCTCTCCAAAAACATCAAGCAGAATGGTTTCTTGCCTTATTAATCACTGATTAGATTTCCTTTGGAGTGTTGAAACCAAAGGGAATATATGCAATTAGGGCAATAAATGTTAATGAGCATTGCATTAGGTAAGCAAAAGCATCCTGAATATCATGCCAATATTTTTTCCCAAATAATTACATGTGGCTGATTTAACTAGATAGAAAACTGAAAATTCAGGCTGACAATTCACAATTGAAATATGGATTTATCACAGATTTTCCAAAATATATATATATGATATTGCTTTCAAAATGCACCATGAAAAGAAAAATAAACAAACCCAAACCAAAACACTCAACCACATATAAACAGGTCTTATTTCAAATAGGGAAGATGTTTCTATTTAGTTGAAAGTCTGCATTTGTATTTAAACATATACAATATCTGAGCATATTAATAATAATTTTTTTTAAAAAAACAAACAGCTAATAATTTCAGAAAAACTATTTAAGAAAATCAGTGGATAGAAAGAAATATTGTTGAAGTTTTTTGTAAATACTATGTGGAGAACCTAGATGAGAGAAATGGAATTCCCATTTCTCTTTTTCTGTTCAGTTCTGTAGCATCAGCTGGAGTATGTTCTATATTGCTACCTTTTTCTACAAGTCAGTGGTATTAGTGATGTGTACATATCTATCTATAAAAATAAAAATCAAAAATAGTTGAGTAAGGACTAAAACCAGATTTAATCCAGGGGTTAGTGTATAAGAAGTCAAGCGTCATCTACACATTTGTGTCGCACCATGAAAAGCTGACTTCCATATCTATGAAAAAATATTGTTCTAGAGTGTGTAGCTAGTATATCCTTAACACAGGGAACTTTCTTTTTTTTTTAAACGATGTAAAAAAAAGAGCTAACATCTGATCTGTTTTCCATGACAATCAACTGTTACTCTTCTGAAAGAATAATGTAATCAAAAATTTCCCATGTTTACAAACAAATTCATTGGTAACGTATAGCTTAGAAAACAGGTCAGCGAATATGTCATACATCTGTTACCCCAAAAGGACCAACTCTATTTAGGCCAGCCTAGAAACATATTTCTCAAACTTACTTGAAAATACCTCTAGTGATATGGACTCCATGTTCTCTCTAAGCCAACTCCAGTTAAATGCTAGTCCAGTATTTAAGAAGATTCAAACAGAATTCAACTGAGCATGAAGAAAAGGTCTACTTGATAGTACTCCCTAGGTTCCATTGCTTACCTAGATCCCACTTGACTATAACCAGGGTTTGATACCTATCAAAAATATGGACAGTAATGTTTAGGTGTTTGCATCAAGAACTGTGTACCACTGTCAGCACCTCCTATCAACATTCTCTTCATTTTTGATCCAAGTACAAGACATAGCACTATAGAAACATTGATTAGATAGGCAATTTTGATGATACCAAGTCCTGCCTCCCACCTGACAACAAACCTCCAAGATGGAGAAGCCACAACTTCTCTGGCTGACCTCTTCCTTTGCCCCACTACCTTCATACTTAAGTTTTCCTCTAATGATCATCCTGAGTATCTTAAGCCACAGCTTCTGACAGGTAACTTGTTATACCATCTGTTACTACACAGTAATAGCATCAGCATCTTTTATTTGAAACTTCCCTCTAGGTTGCTTGCGGTAGGCTGCTCATTAGACTCCTCTTTGCCAGGCTACACATATCTATCATCCTCACCACTGCCAGGCAGGTGGAAGAACAACTCCTTCAATATGCTATCTATACTTCTTCTAATGTAGCCCAGCATTATCTCATCTATAATGAAAGGACATTGTTGACTCTTACTCAGCCCAGCATACATCCTGCAAATGCCTCCCGCCCTATCCTTTTCAGCAGAGCTGCAACTCAAACACTTGGTTCCTAGTCCATAAACATGCCCAGGGTTACCTTGCACAGTGTGAAAAACTTTCCACTTCTCCTTGATGAACTTCACAGGGCTTCTGTCAGCTTAATGCTCAAGATCACCCTTAACCATGCAGCTAGTCACCTGCACCACCTTCCCCTTCAGTTTAGTACTGTCCACAAATTTGCTGAAGATAAATTTGCTGGTCTCATCATTCAAGCTGCCAATAAAAATACTGAACAATACTGAGCTCTGGAGTACTGTTTTCTCAGCTACCAAATGCACTTTTAAACCACTGCCTACCACCATTTCAGCATTGTGACCTAGTCAATTTTCAAGCCCTCCAAGAGTCAACTTGTCCATACCGTACTTCCTCAACTTACAAACGTGCATGGGGTGGCAGATGCTGTCGAAAGTCCTACTGAAGTCAAGGTACATTACTATTCACTTCTCTCCTTACTCACATTGTCATTTCATGAAAGAAAGCAGTCAGGTTGCTCAGGTATGATTTGCTCTTGGTATCCAAGTAAACTAACAGTGATTACCTCTACACTTGTGAAAATGGATTGCAAGAGATTGTGCTCCAAAGTCTTTCCACGGACTAAGGTAATGCCTAGAATTCTCAAACTTTCTGCACAACAGCACGGCTTGTTCCTGAGCTCTTCGTATTATGAAATCAGTGAACTTCTAAGCTTTCCTTTTCCCCACATTGCAGTTTCTTAAGAGTCTCTGCATAACAATTCTTTAAATTAGAAGTAAGATGACAGCTTACCTCCTCAGCCTTCCTCTAACTCCTGAACTGCCTACTAGTGATTTCTGCAGCCCAGCTGCTACCTGTGGTCACGTTCACCCCCAACTCTTCCCTGTTTGTGAGCAGAAGGTCAAATAGAGCACTAATCCCAACTGCTTCTTTTGCATTTGTGTTCAGGGATTGTCATTAACAGAGTCTAGAAACTTCCTTGATTGCTTGCATAATGTCATGTTAAACTCCTAGAAAGCTGGTGGCAGGTGTCTGAAATCTACCATGAGGATGAATGTCTGCCATTGGGAGATTTCTTTTAATTGTTTGTAGATACCCTTATCCTCTTGGTCAGGTGGTCTGTAACTGACCCCCACCAGAACATCACCAATAATACTTTCCCTTCTGATCTTGACCCAGACACTGGATTTGTTTGTTGCCCAAATAGTGTAGACACTATCATATAGCTATTAGTGCAGACACATTTATGAACACTCCTCTTTCTGAGAGGGAACATTATTGTCTCCCTTGTAGCCTTCTACCATACGTATTTTCTTCACGTGCTTTGCTTTCTCATTTAACCCCAAGATCAGCTCCCTATCTTCTAACAAACCCAATTTAAAATCTCCCAAGTTAGGTTAGAAAACCTGTCTATAAATACATCCATGCTTTCTTGTCAGGTTCATTCTATCACTTCTTAGTAGCTCTTCTCAAAACAAGGTGCCACAACTGAAGGTCAAAGTCTCACTGATGATATCAGTTATGCAGGTTGGATGTGTCACCCTGGGCCATCTTTGCTCTCAGAGTCTTACAGTCACCTTAGAACTCCTCAAGGTCATGTCACTGGTGCTCACACAGACAAGCAGCAAGGGGCAGTATCTGGAAGGCTAGATGGGCCTCAGGAATCTCTCTGCAACATCACAGATCCCAGCTACAACCAAGTAATAAGGTCTGGCCAGCAGATGAGTCCCTTTCACCTGGACAGGGTGGAGACACCAAACTCTCACACATTGCTTCATCTTGCTGGTCCCAGTCCCATGACTTGAGGTGTCCAACATGCATTCTTACAACAGGACTCTCATCCTTCTCTGCTGTCAGCATCCTGAACCAGTTTTCTAGACGAACAATTGCAGAGACAGGAAGCCCTTTCCTGCTGCCAGAACTTATAAGCTTCCAGCTTCCATCCTCCTGGAAACATGGGAACAGGAACAAACTATTACTGTTAGACAGGTGGGAAAACCCCAGTTACAGAAAGTCAGCTATCCATCTGTAAAACATAATAGTTGCTCCAGTATGGTAAAATTGCAATGCTGGTCAGATAAGTTTCCCTAAGGAAGAATAGGTGTTTCAGGTAAGATCCTGCTTTCTCCAGTCTCCTGAGGAAAGACACAGTATGGGGAGAAGGCTCTGCCAGATTGATTGGAGAACAGTTTTACAGTATTCCTAGGAATAAAACTAAGCTACTCCAGGCATTCTGTGTGCCTTTGAAGGCTCTCTCAGGCATGGCTAGTATTGTATGCTCTCATTTATGAGCAGTCCTAGTGTTATCATATTAGAAAAGCTTGGCAGTGCATGACCAGTTAGAAAAACAGTTTATTCAGAGATGACGGAGGGACTAACTCTTCCCTTACTTCATCTGCAAAGGGATATTTCCTCTGTCATAGCCCTACAGTGCTTACCATACACCTGCAGCTTTCAGCAGCAACTAGAAGTCAACATTTCTACTACATAACTAGCCTCAATTTTATTTCAGATTTTTCCCATTCCTAGCTAAAATGCCCAGAATTCAATTTATTTATCTGTTATCTCAAGAAACAGATTCCCAAAGAGGACACAAAGTACAGATGAATCCTATTTTTACTCTCCTCTCACTTTTCCCTTCCCAGTTAGCGGTAAACTTTTAGACTGAGGGCTGCAATTATTTGTTCTTCTATCTACTCATGTTAATGACCAAAAAAGGGGTATTTCAGTTGACCTGAGAATTTTTCATGCCTGTAGCAGAAAACTAACATGAGGATAAACTACCTACCTATAGAAGACCTACAGAGAGAGAAACACACTTTCTTGTACACGTCAGAAGTTTGAAAGGATGAACATTTAATCACCAGACAGCCTCAGCACTGACATCAGATGGAAGTTGGGTGATACGAACAACTATCTTTGAGCCTTGTAATATAAAATACAAGAACAAATGACAGGCCAAGGAGCACCTCCCTGCATGACAGCTCTTCTATTGAGAATTAATCCTCTTCTAGGGTGAGAGGGTGTCTGGAAGGGACAGCCTGGAAGACTAGAGATTGAGAGATTAGATGCTAGAGATTAGGCCAGCCTCAACAGAGGAGACAGCTGAAAATGTGACCTAGAAGTTCTCTCATTTTTAGGACAGTCACAAAAATACCCTCCTAAAGAATAAAAAAATAAACACATGAATTACAGCATATTCAAAAGAGCTGCAGATCTCTCAGCTATTTTACATATATAATTACTCTTGCATAGGACAGTCTATCCTCTATTACAGCTGTGCTTTTATCTTTCTGTTTAAAATATGTATCTACTATATATATATTTGCCCTCTCATTTCCAAATTTACCTGCACCTTTCCATTTGGAGTGACTAGGGTGTGGGAATCCAGATGAACCTTGTCCAGGCAGCCAGCTGCAAAGAAACTTCCTCTTTGAGGAACAGAGAGCTAAGAAGGTTCTCCCTTAAAAATTTCAGAAACAGGGAAAAAAGACGCTAAGCTTCAGAACAAGACATTCAGTACCAGTGAGTGAGAGGGATATGGAAAAATAGGCTCATTCCTTTCCTGTGGCTTTTTCAGCACCTTCTGCTGTCTTCACACTGGCTACTGAAGACACCTCCCAGGATGAAAAATGCTGCAAAGGAACAAACCTAAATAACTGAATTTATCTTTGAGATGGAAGTGACTGTTCTAAGCAAAACTGTTTTACCTTGAATTGATAAAGAGGGAATATAGAGTACTACCATTTCTTAAGCAAAACAGGTGACAAAATCATGCTAAGGGTCATTAATTTATTCAGCTTCCTCACAAGCATTCATTCAAATGCACATATAAGCTAGGAATCAGACACATTAATAAACTTAATCATCAGTCTAGAAATGCGGCTGTAAAAATTATTTGTTTTATATTTATTTACCTGAAGACACAGAATCTCTCCTTAAACAAAAAAATAAATAATCTTTAAAAATTAATACTACAGCCTTTGGGAGAAAAGATTTCTTTTTATTGCTTAATATCAAACTAGAGGAACTTTATCCTCAGCTGGCAGTATTAAACATGATGAGTCAAATGCACTTGTAAGTGCGAGTCAAATGCTGGATATATTTGGCTTCAAGTGTTGAGGCACCTTAACTCCCTTGGATCTGGAACTCAGGAGAATGTTAAAAGAGCATTAATTACTTCATGAAGGCTCCAAAAGAATATTTTATGGGAAGAATCACAGGCAAAGGTAAGAAATAGAAGCAGCATAGAAGGATCTGTTTCAACCAAGCTAAACCCAATTTCCTTATTTTTTTTATGCTACGATGCCCATTCTTCTCCTGTTTTCCTGCACTCACTGAATGCCAAAGTCTCAGAAAACAAAAAGCTTGAAAAAAAGATCTGCAGCCAAAATCTCCACACTGATGATTTCAAGCCTCAGAGGAGGCACAAAAAAGAACAGTGGAGAAGTGTAATTCTCAGCTTCACTCTGCTGATTCTCAGTAAAGCCTGGCTTACCTCTTGTGACAAGAAAGATGATACACAGGAGAACAAGCCTAGAAGGATGCCAACTTAGAAAACATGAGTAAATCCACTGCTCTAGGAGTGCTGGTAGTCTCTCAGCCTACAGGAGACTATGTACGTTCAACTCCTTCATGCAGATGGAAAATAAAATCATAGAGTCATAGAACGGTTTGGGTTGGAAGCGACCTCAAAGATCACCTAGTTCCAGCCCCCCTGCCACAGCAGGGACAATACAAGAACAGAAGCTGCATATGCACAAAGAGAGCTCCGTGACAGAAAAATCCACAGTAAATTTTGTCTTAAAAGGGAATAAAAGTGAAAAACTATCCCTCAATGTTTTTTCTTAACACTTACACCTAACAAGTAAACCTTTGAATATTTTCATGATTTTCAGATGTCCCAATGAAGTTTTCTTTTTAAATGCAGATGTTAAAGCTATTTTTTCTAATCCAATAGCTGAACGAAAGAAGGATTCAGCAATACCTCAAGTACTGAAAAATGCACTACTATTGCCAACACACCATCTCTCTCTGGCATTTTCTTCAACTACAAACACAAATACTTCAAAGTACTTCTCCATTCGGTAACTTGCAAGGCTTTTAAAGGTTGTTCAGAGTCAGATATTTAAACATGCTAAAAAAGTAAATTGGTTCTCTGAGGATGCTTTAATATTCCTTCCATCATTCTTCTATCATTAGAGTAACAGAGAAAAAATCAACACCCTTTGGGGCAATTAGAGACTTTTTTTCCAAAGTAAACTCTGCTATTATACAAAAAGCACTTGTTTACAGGAGCTGAAACATGTTTTGTTTTTTTTTTTCTTTTTTCTTTTTAAATATCATCAGTATGTGTTAACAGAACTGAATCACTTGGGGGTTCCAAAACTTCCTTTTTCATCAGAACTCACACTATTAAGCTGAAACTCCAAACTGGCCTGACAGACACTGCTCAGCTTAGCTCTAGATTTCTCATATGCCCATGACAGAAGTAATCTCAGGAGGAGTATTTGATGTTGAAGTGCTATTTTCCAAAGCACTGAAACTACTGTTTTGAGCAAGATCTCTCCAGACCTCGCAATGAAGGTAAAAGACAAATGAAGAACCTCAGCCAAAAAAAAAAATAAAAAGATAACTTTTGAAATAACTTCATATTAAACTCCTATGTGCATGTAGTCAGGAGTGACATCTCATGAAGATACAACATCTAAAAACCTGTGAGAAATGACCATTTATTTCTACATTGAACACTTGGCTTGAATTATTCTCTCAAGATCAGACAGCAGCAGATCTTTTTTCCCCTTGAAGAACAGGAAAAATCAATCAGAAAGCAGATTCTTTGTGAGGAGGAAGGCATGAGAGAAGATACATTCTTGTATTTACAGGTACTAGAAACCAACAGAATTGATGTGTGAACAAGCCTGAAGTGTGAACATATGAACATTTCTGTTATCAAAGGCACGAAACACTTTTAAGCTTGACAGGTACAAATGACAACTTTAATGTATTGAGCTATTCTGTAAGAAAACATATCATTATTGCGTCATGGCTGTGTGCAGAAACTTTCTAGACTCACACCTGAATACTAACCATAATGCTGTACCCTCCCCACAGTCCCACAAAATTACTGCTTTTTTCTCCCAAGAGATCTCCCATACCATTGCAGTCCTTTCTGCCCACTGAGAGCCCAGACGACAGCTTCTCCCCTCACTCCTGCCCTGACTGCCATCTACTCTGCCACCTCTGCAAAACTGCATTCTATCTAGAGATCAAATGAACCCTGCCCCACGCTGGGGGCGTGCATTGGCTAACCAGCAGTAATCTTTTACCAAGGCCTAAAAGGCAGTAGATGTCCTGCATAAAACAGGTGATGTGTACAAGGCTTTCCCCCGCCCCCCAAAACAGGGGAGTAGGAATATCTTGGGCCTGGTAAAAGCACATTTTCAGCCCAGAGGGATGTTTAAGACATCAGTGGATGCCTTATCTAACACCTGATTCTACCTCAAAAATAGAACAGTGGACTTTGTCAACATTTTTCAGAGGCTACTTGGTTGTATCAGGTATAATCTATTTCATGAAATGGGTAATGACAGTCATTGGCGACCATCGGAAAGATACTGGCTTATCTGAAGCCCTGGTCACATTGTAACATCTCACAGAGCCAGTATCTTTTGTTTTGTCTAAAAAGACTTAGAAATACATATTGCATAACAGTATGAGTACTATAGTATACAGCCCAAACCATTTTTTTTTTCCCCTGTGCCTTGCCTCAACTTCAAGAATTAATGAATCTATTCAGGTTTTAGTCTACATACTAAAGGGAATCTTAACACTTGCTTAATTGCTTCAAGAATTATCAACTCCACACTGAAACTTTCTCTACAAAAATATCATTATTATTCTTTGTGCTCCATAAAGTTCCATTTGTCCCTATAACTAACACAGGGTATGAAAGTTCTAAGAAAAATATCCAGAACTATAGGAAATTGTGATCCGTGACATAATTGCACTACTTTTCATGATTTTACTGAGGAAGGGATCAGAACTACAAACATTCAAAAGACATGAAGACCTTGCTGTAAATGAAATTGCCCTTAATTTGACTTATTTCCAAAACTGCATAATTAACTGGACTTCAGTGAAGTGCTGGGTGAAAGAATCCAATTGTATTGAGCACCACAAGCAGAATTCAGTTCAGGAGAAATTCTTGATTGAAAATATTCTCATAATTAAAAATACAAAAATTTATTATGGAAGATACGATATATAGTCTGTCATTCTCAATTTTAGAAACTTATACAAAGAGATACATCTTGTAAAAGCTAAAGAATAAAGGATGTGAACCAGATGCAATACAAGGCTTTTAAACAGAAAATTGTATCTTGCAGCAAAGTATCATCCAAAGCTACTTCCAGAAGAATTAGTACGTGGTCAATTGCCAAAAAGTTGACAGTAGAAGACTGGGCAAATAATTCTTCTTAAAAACTATTATTCTCGAAATTATATATTACCAGTCAGAAAAGACAATGTGACTTTTAAGAATTCTTTCATTATGAAAGCCAGTGTTGTTCTCTCCTCCCCGCACCCAAGACAAGGGGTTTAGATAAGCCAAAAAAATCAACCTTATAAAGGCACCTTCAAAATAAAATAAACTCTGTGTGGAGTTATGATTTACCTGGTACTAGTGAAGTAGTGTAATAATAGTGCATGACCACACTTCAATTTGAGTTTGACTTTCAGTTTGACTTTCTGCATCAAAGTTATTCTCTACATCAGTAAATAATTAAAAAAACCCAAACAAAACTATATCATGTTTGATCTCTATAAATCAAAGAAACTTTAACAACACACTGTGGCCAGGCACCTTAAAACGAAGTCAAGTTGCTCAGTAAGTCCCAGCTAACTGGCAATCATTTCTTTCTCACAAAACACAGCTCAAGGCCACACAATATAAATAAAAATCAGGTGCAAGTGTCAGCACTTACAAAACTCTTTTAATCAGAGAGATATAGGTACTTGGCAGCAGTTGCTGATTGCTGGCTTTGCTCAAATTATCAAGAAGAAAACGAGATCATAGAAGAAGACTTCAATACCCTAAAGTCAACATCCTGTTAAAGTTCACTACCTAAGGACAAGCTTAGGTATTCAGTATACCTCAAAAGATGGTGAAAAAAAGTTATTACTCAAAGAAAAATGAATAAAATTCTCATAGCTATGAGGACCGTGTTTGACAATTCTTGTGCTGATGCAATGATCACTTTTTCTCACTGCTATCACATAAAGGATGGAGACTGGCAACCTGTGTGGACCTGCACTAACCCACACCCTAGCAGAACTTTCTGATGAGCTACTGCAAGATATCAAGGTCTTAAGAGTTGAAAGGAATTCTCCATTTAGAACCGGCTGGGGAGCAAAAGCTGCTGAAAACTAATAAAAAGTTTCTAAGTGCAGAGAAAGTCACAAGGAGGAGGCTGGCAGACAATACTTCCTAGTGTTACAAATAGCATCCTTGCCTGCTTAGCAGCCCTGTAGGTGCAGGATAATTTACTCTTATCAACATTGTAAGACATTTTTCTGTTTCCTATTTCCAAAGGGCTGGAAGGAACAAAAAAAAAGGAGGGGTGGTGGGGATAAGAAAAAGACAGTTTTCTGCACAAATTATAACTGTACAGGTTTGCTGTTAGGAGTAGCTGTTTCTCAGAGCTGCAAAATATACAGAATTTCATATATCTGATTCTCTGCTAGAAGCCAACTCATCAAACCTCTATCAAAAATACAATTTTAACATCTGTTTGGACTTCCACTTATCTCACTGCTCCCAGACTCCATTGATTATCATTATCTGCAAGTCTCTACTATTCTAAAAAGCAGTGGCAAAGGGAAATGAAAGCGAGCATTTTCATACAAAGACAGATAGGTGCTTCTAGGGCAGAATAAAAACAGATGGTGCTGACTGAAATCCAAGTCTAACTTCATCTCATCTTCTATAAATACACTGTCAGTAGAAAGGAATAAGATACAGCCTAAACTAAAATATTTATTAAAATTATAATGAGATATAAAAGAATGTGCCAAAGGAGAAATGGCATTACATTATCAGAGACCGTCTGCTGTCTGCAATACACTTCCTGGGAAGGCTATGACCATTATCTTTTGCTTTGCAACAGACTTCATACCTTTGGTGCATTATGTACTTGACTGGACCACAGGAATAGGATATGAAATGTATATTTGGTAGCAACTCTGCTGAAGTACATAATGAAAGTTGTTGCTTTAGCAAAGTAATCTTATCCTTGCCTTGGAAAACTAAAATCTTCAGAAAGCTAGTATCCCAAACAAGAAGGGTACAGGCTTGAAGCCTTGTCCTTTCATTTCTTCTCAGCTTGAAATATGTAGGTGTTCCTGTATCTGCTCCCAAAGAACTAAGTCTCCCTTTTTCCCATCCTCCAACATTTATATGAATCCAGGATAAACAATGTGTACTTTGGAGACCTGCTCAATTACAACCTTCAGTGCCCAAAACCAGGAACAGCAAGAGAAGTCTTCTCTTAATCCCACTGAAACACCTTTGCATACATCAGGATGATCAATCAGTCTTTCTCCCTTCCTACCTATCACAAGATTATTTCCTCTTTAATCTGCAATTCAAAAACCAAAAAAGACAATCATCAAAATTCTACCATGGTAGAAGACAAAAATGAGTCACTGTGATGTTTCAGTCTTTCCGCAGGTTACGAACCAAGAACAGACAGAAAATTGTTGAAATCTGGCAATCAGTTTTGTTCCATCAACATTCCTATAATTGAGAACCAAACTAAAGAAGCCTTCAAGTATACAGATACAAGAACCTAGTGGACTGTATCCTCAGAACCACTTCTAGACTAAGGGAAATTTTTTTTTTGTTTAATTGTTCAAAGCTCTACAGTCACATTTGTTTGTGTTTCTCTAGCACAATGCAGACTAAAAGCAGATTAACAATGACATATAAAGTAAGATTTAGCAATCATCAGACATCAGAGAAGGAAGGAATCCATACAGAGTTTCTAATATAAGCAATGGGTTATTTACTTTTGGGGAAAAAATAGTTGTATTTTCATTTTTTCAGGTATTGCAACAGGTTGCCCAGAGAGTTTGTGCAGTCTGTCTCTATCCTTGGAAGTTTTAAGACCTGATTGGTTAAAGCCCTCAGTAATCTGGCCTGTCCTCACAGCTGAACCTGCTTTGGGCAGGAGGTTGGACTGAATGACCTCCTGAGGTCTTTTCCAGACTGAATTATCCCATGTCTCTACGGGCTATTGTATAAAAACCCCCAAATAAGTAGGATTATCCACCAAGATTTCAGTGCTTCTTCATCTTGTTACCAACCTGCATATTCCAGAGGTTAGCTACATGACTCACATGTATGTGAACTAAGACACAAAAGGAAAAAGGTGGGGCAAACACGAAAAATAAAAGAAATACTTTCTATCCCTTTCATTTCAAAACACTGCTCATTCAGAAGTCTCTTTCCACCCTGCTGGTAAACAGCTCACAGTGAAAACAAAAGCCCTCAAAATTTGATGCAGAATAAAATATTACACTTTCTCATCATGATGTTGAATCTATGACCCTGAGAAGCATTAACAGATGTCTCAATCATAGAACAGTTAAATGTCTTCATGCCACACTAATCCATAAACGAAGTAGGCAACAATGCAGAAGATTCCTCATTTGTTCTCATATTAAGATGGCCTATAACAAGTCAACCTTCAGGATAATACTCGAATTACAGCTTAGTTGTATAGTCTGGTGAACTATTTTATAGACAGCGCAGAAAGCTGTGTGAGCTCAGTTTTAATGCTACATTCACACTGTGAGCTCAGTTTAAATGCTACATTCACACTGGTCAGTTGCAAGACTTGAAAGAATATCCCACTTTTTTCAGGCTTTTCTTCCCTAAGTAATTGCTAATTTATAGTTCCATCACTGTGAAGACTGGCCAGATAAAATATCTTTACATAGCATTTACACGATTGACTAGTGATAGATTATGCACATAATTTATGGGGAACATCACTTTTATCCCACAAAACAACAAAGTAAAAACACATAAAATTGCTTTGTAGATGGTGTTTGAAATGACGCACATTGAGTTCCAACATACCGACCTTTTAGACACTGGATGGACACAAGCATACTGAATTCAATTACCTGCCATCTATCTATCTACAGCAGCAAATTTCTTTTGAAGACATACACACATACACACAGATGTATGTACATACATATGTAATTTATATGAGGGTACGCAGGTATATAGACCATAGAACATTCTGCAGAATCACTCAAATCACTAGAGCTGTGACAGTGCAAAAGGTCTCAGGAGATCCCTGTAGCATAAGTACCATATACTCTGGAATATCATTTCTCCAAGCACTCTACAGCAACAAAATGATGCAAAAAGATTCCTTCCTGAGAGGTCTCATCTCCTTGGACTGTGAAGATATACATAAAACTGAAGGCTTCTACACACAGGGAGGAAGCACCTGACCTGATGGCAGGGAGGAGTTATTTTGGACTCAATAGAACTGAGTGACACCAATACTTACTTGGCAGGCATTATAAATCAACTGGTGTTCCAATTTTTTGATCCCTAGAATCTGCTGAAACATTTCATAAAGCTGTTCCTTGCTTAGAATCAGCTCTGATACAGCACTTAAGGCCATTCTATTCGTCTGTTTGCAGAAGTCCTCTTCTCCTCTGTATATGGCATCATATTTGGCTAGCCAAGAACTCAGCACTGTCTCTTTGCTTAATCCATCGATTTCCGGCAAACTTCGGACTCTCTTTTCTATGTTTTTCTTAAAAACATCTCTAAAGTCATTAGCAGAACATCCTCCACTGTGGACCATTCTTGCAACCCGGTCACTCTTGAGAAATACCTTTTAAAAAAAAAAAAAAGAAGAGAAAAAAGAGAAACAGAAAAAGTTAGGCATGGACACTAACACAAAAAAACACCTTACAAAGGGATTACAAGCTAATGTTTTGCTTCTATGTCAGACAGATTTATAAGGAAGAGCTATAGAGGCCAAGTTTGCAATATTTTTCATAAAGAAACAAGAGACCATTTTGAAATAGTAAGTTTCTGCATTTAATAAGTTCTTAAACCAAGTAGCTTTCAGAGTATTTATACATAAATTTACAATAGCTAAGATAGAATGAAGTTTGAATTAACAGAAGCTAATTTAAAACTTATCTACGAGATTTAATCAATCTTTTCTCCATGAAAACCACAGAAGTCTAAAGTCACTTGCAAGTCACTCATGGATAAGCTACACTGTCTCAGAACTCAGCAGTATGTGTTAAAATATTATCTTTAAGCAAGCCAAGAATCTCATGGAGGATGAGACAGAAATTCAGGAAAAAAACTACTAGAGAAATACTCCAGTCGATATTAACAATAGAGAGGACTCAAAGATGCAGAACTGGTTCTGCTACTGTAGATACAATATGGGATTCTCTGTGTAAAAAACCCAAACAAAAACCAACACAAACCCCCTGCCCAAGTATACATACTCTCAGATATGATAAGGCAAATTATAACAGCAATCCAATTAAATCAGCATCAGTATTCTGTAAGAACTTTCCAGTGTTCAAGGATTGTTGCATTCACCTCTTCTAACACGGGCCTTGGCAAGGTTCTCTGTGTGGCCAGCTCACTTCTAGTAGCAAGTCTTATGAAACTGTTCTTCTACAAAATGCAACCAACAAAAAGATGACCACTGCAGCATGATCAGCCATGTAAACAACTGAAGCATGCCTTGGACAAGGGATAAACTGCATCATGCCACTGAACAGGTGACTTGGGGAGAACCACTGGCTTCCTGTAGTCTAAACAGATTTGCTATCCACCACTTTTCTGACTGTTTGCTTTCTTCCATCAGATGCTATGAAAGTGGAAGATGAGTTAACTATGCATCTTCAGATAGTCATTTTAGTCACTAAGAGAAAATGCAATGAATGGAGACAATAGCGCAGTAGAGCTCTGACTCCATATACTACCACACGTTGGAAGATGGCGCACCCAACAACCAGCCTAAAATACTGCTGTGCTTCATTTGGAAAATATGAGAGACAAGGAGGAGAGGAGCTTAAAAGCTGAGCAGAGAGGAATACATAGGTGGAAACAGAACATGCAAAATATATTCTAAAAGTTACAGTGCTTGTTGATGCACATTTCCCTGTACAATATTTTAAAACGCAGTTACTTACAAAATATATCTTTCAACAGATATCCTAACTGATATCGTACAGAAGGCTGCAGATTAAGCCTAAAAGTACTTGCCCAAGCAGATTATTAAAAAAAAAAACATCACCAGTATCTGCTGATCACATTTTATGCTCTAACTGTACCATGACTGATTTCCTTTTTCGGAAACACAAGTATCTAAGGTTAAATTATTATCCATAAAGGGACTTGACATGGTTACTGTCAATTAATGCTGATATTAATTTCCTCAAAATGCTAAACTAATATTGAATCTCATTTCAAAACAAATAATAATCGAAATTCCACTCAGCAATAAACTTATCAACACCAACAGGTACAAGGATATTAAGCCTTTCCTTGTTTTGACAGTCTGCAATTACAATTGATTCACTCCTTCAACAGCTTTACTGGAAAGCAAATAGAAAAATAATATTTAAAAAAAAAAATGACTTCAAACTAAGTTCAGCTACTTTGTACTGTTCATAAACAACATTAAATCTTCCATCACTTTAGTTTGCATACCCAATCAAAGAAAGCAGATGCAGTAGAAATAGTGAAATTTAGTTTATAGGTCTTTCCCCCCAAAACTCTCATATTTATCCAAGATTACATGACCCTATGTATTACTAATATAACAGGATCAATCTAATAAAAAAAAAATAATCTGCAAAATATACATTGTAAAATCATTACAATATCATTCACCTTTTATTAACTTCTTTTAGTCATATTATTCAGAACCATTAATCCAAAATGCAGGGGCTGAAACGCTGTTAGCACTTCCCTTGACTTATGAATCAGACTGATTTAACATTTATTTCTGATTTTGAAGTTGATTTTCTAGGAGACTGCAGGAAAAATCTGTGCCATTTTTTCATCAGTTACCCACGGAAGGGGAGCTCTATCATAACACTAGGCTCCCACAACACTGCCAATATGATGACATGTTTATGTTGGGAAAAAAACAGGTATGTACAAATACAAAATATAATTTGCATGTAACCCTAACCTTAAAATGTTCCCTTCTGAAGTGTTTCAGGTCACAAACTAGACTTTTAATACATTTTCCAAAATTCTTCCAAGATAATTATTTCTCAAAAGATATGGTGGATATTAAAGAAAATTACTCAAAATATAACCCTAAGGTGTGAATAACAGACTACAAAAAGTACATGGTTGGTTCTGATAGGGAATCCATTGAACCTAAACTTACTGTACTATTCCTTTTTGAGCAGCAATTTACCAAAAATTTTCCTGAGGGGAATAAAATGTAGTACCATCTTTAAAATTAACTACTTGTATTTGTGATAATTAAAACGTAATATTAACATTTGAACAGAAAGACTCCATTTTCAAGACTCTGTTTGCAACAGAAAACCATAAGAGAATGGAAATTCATTTAGGAGTGTACCATATGTGCCTCAAATTTGACGCAGTAAGATGCATTAAAAAACTACTAAATGTCTCGTTATTCCTATTCCTGAAAGACATATGGTACACTTCATGGTAAATGCAAAATCCTTTGCATCAGTTATATTTCTTGAGATTTGTCTCCTCAGTTTCAAAGCTGAGTCATTTTATGGCTGCTTTTTTTAAAAAAATAAATCTATATGGAGAATGGTATGCCCCCAGTTTCATACCAATGGTGCTATTGTTTCCACCACAGTTCAGAAAGCCCATCTTGCTGAGTATCTGTGGGTCCAGAGCCTAGGGACACATACATGCCTTACAATGCTGGTGGTACTTTCTTGGCAGCATGCATTTTTATAACGAAACATAAAAGCTTTTGTA
The DNA here is from genome assembly GCA_028020825.1 of Podargus strigoides. Classification (NCBI taxonomy): domain Eukaryota; kingdom Metazoa; phylum Chordata; class Aves; order Caprimulgiformes; family Podargidae; genus Podargus; species Podargus strigoides. Next base: position 146,261,816 of record CM051663.1, read on the forward strand.
GTAATCTTAATGTAGCCCACCACACACTAAGCTTGCACTGATAAAATTATTTTACAAGTTTTTCTATTCTCAGGCAGAAGACTTTACAAAAGGGTTTGATAAAGAGCAAATTTATAACCTAAGCCTCCACTTAGGGAAATATATCCATAAGGATTTTTACGCAAAATCTCTCTTTCATACTAACATTGTCTTCCGAAGTAAAACACAGAAAGTATTTCTCCATATTTGTTGTGTCTACAGTACAAACCTCTTGCAGAAGACTACTCACATCTGTGGTATATCCAGTGCTCTAAAATAAAAATCCTTGTTTGTGTAGGTAGTAATTATAACAGCAAACATTTTTCAGCATAAAATTGTCTTCTTATTAACCATATGAAAACTGAATTTTTAGTTTCAGGGAATGTAAGTGTGTGCGTGTGTGTATATATTCTGTTTTTCCTGGATATTAGGAATAACTTCTTCACATCACGGGTTGTCAGACATTGGAATGGGCTGCCTAGGCAGTGGTGGAGTCCCCATCCCTGGAGGTGTTTAAGAGTCAGGCTGACATAGTACACAGGGATATGGTAGTAGTCGAGGACTGTCAGTGTTAGGTTGATGGTTGGACTTGATGATCTTCAAGGTGTTGTCCAACCTAGAAGATTCTGTGATTTACAGATGTGTCTATGTAATGCATGTGTGTATATACACACACAGAGAAAAGCATTGCAGTCAGTCATATTCATCCATTACCCACTTTGGAGACAAACTGAACGCAGCTATAACTTACTGCTTCTTATGCTTTCAGTAAAAGTTTTGTGTGGTAATGTAGGATTTTGTTTAAGCAAAACTTTGTCTGCTCTTTTAAAATTAAAAAAGGTACTGAGAAGGGCAGAAGGACCACAGGAATGATTTCTCAGTCTCTGAAAGGGAAACTCCTTACTCATCTGGCCCCTGTACACCTTCTAGTAGTGCAACATTCTCCTCTTCATTAAGCAAAGCAGCATTGGGAACTTAATTTGCCACAGGAACAGCTAGAGACTTTTCTTGTTTTTTGACAGTCACTGCTGTTCTCTAGCTTTGAGGAGATCACATTTATACTCCAGACATCTATGTCTTAAGAGCAATTTGGGCTGCAGTTCAAAATGTACTCTACACCTCTGGGACAGCAAAATTCTAGACATACTAGACATTATCTGAACCGGCTTCCTTATCACCTTCCTTTACAACACACAGTTCAAGTGCCCTAATAGTTTTTTTCACTTCTGTTAAATTTTGGCATTATGGGATCCAAGCTCTTGGTATCCTGCATGTTCCAGTACAGTAATAGGTGGAATAAAACACCACAGCCCTTTACACTAAGAGAGGTCCTCTAAAAAATGGTTCACTCAGGAGCCGTGCTAGCTTCCCACTTCTATTGCTATGATTACTTGCATGCCATTCTGAACTTAGCACAAAACATCCTGTCTTTCAGACTACCAATCACAGGTGTAACAGTATCTTCTGCACTGATGCAGACCATAGGAAATGCTTCATTACCTACACTTGGACATTTATAAGTGATTGGACCAAGGGCTCTAACTGATGCTGCACCCTTTATTTTGCTTGTGAAAGTACATTATCTCCTTCTAATTAGGACTATCCCAGTCTCTGTGTCTGTTGGCCTCCTGAAGCTTGCTAAGGAGCTGCATACACTGCAGGGCAGTCATTCGAGTATCACCACCAATCTAGACACATTCTTTAATGGTGAAGTTCCTCCAAAGACTCCAGCAGGTGCCGATTCCCACACTGTCCTCTTCCCAGCCTGGAACAAAATGCTTAGGCAAGAAAGTCCCAATCCATGGGCTTGTCATCAAAGCAGACAGGGCACCATTAAGACTGAAAAGCATAACCACTGGGAAGATTTGGCCTCTCTTCTCCAAGCCCCAGCCACATCCTGTCCCTGAAGAAATAGACTTTAAGGGCATTTTTCCCAGTTAGTGATGGAGATTGTCACAGATACTCAGTCTGCTGTGAGTTGTGTTGCTTCACCATATTACTGCCACCAGCCCTGGCACTACTGCCCTTTAGCTGGTGGGATATTCCTTGGGCAGGTGGGATACACTTCCCATCTTTCCAGTGTTTCTAGAGCTATCAAACTTTATTCCGCACAAACATTATAAGTGTATTCCTATACACCCGCTCAGAAAGACTGATGAGCCAGAGTTTGATATCTAGATCTCTGATGTATTTATTCATGCCAATGTACTGCAACTGATGATTGGGACATCCTTAAAACATACTAATGTTAAAATTGAACTTTTTCACATAACTAAGGAAGAAGGCTGTCAGATAAGGCTTACAGGTATTTATTTTTTGAGATTTTTTTCCAGGAGAACCCTATCGACCAGACATAGATACACAACTACAGAGGGCAGAATTTTGTCCTTAAGGAATAATTCTTGTGTTAAAGAGTTGTGGGGTGTTTTGGTTTGTTGTTTTTTGGTTTTTTTTTTTTTACTTTAAGCTTACTTGAAACAAAGCTAGAACCATATTAAGATTAATGGCAACTATGTCATATTGGAAATTGTCAATTAAAATTAAAAATTATAAATGAATAAAAGTACCTCTTTGATAAAGATTGAACAAGGGCAAGAAGGACTTTGATGGAAGTCCAAGGAACACTTGTGTTTGTGAATGATTTTTGAGTTTCTGATGTGTTCTCCACTCAAGCTCCTGATGTGCTTCTTACAGCTATCAGAACTCCTGAGTTTATGACACACAATAAATTTTTAGAAACAGCCAGCGATTTTCAGGACTAAACTGAGCTCTAAAGTTTCTGCAAAAGACAGTAATTATCTTTCTAGGAACTAAAAAGAACTGAAACAAGCTTCTGCTTTAAAAGTTTGAAGTGACACACATCACACTGCGCTAGAAGTATTACTTGATGCAAAACAAAGCATTGGACATTTACTGTATGTTATTAAATAGCACCTTTGCTGCTACTGCAGCAGCTCCTCAAAACCTCTTATACAAAAGCTCATTAGCAACTCACTGCAGTCAACAGCTCTCACCCACTTCTTAAAGTCCTTCTTGTTCTTCAGGAATAAAAATATTCCCCATTCCAGTCATTAGCATGAGCAATGTTCTCTGGGACCAGCTCACACAGCCCTCAGTAGTTCTATTGTATTCTGAAACCACACAATGCATCACACCAAGAATTGGGGCTGGTTTAATGAAGGTGCAAAAAACTTCTGACAGTTTGGAGAACAGCTTCCACAACTACGTATTTTAAGAACAAAGGCTTATGCCTAGTAAGAATTGACATATAACCAACATTGTTTACTGGTATACCCTGGAGCTGCAGAAAAAAACCACTGTTTCAGATATGATATTCTCACTGCATTTAGGAGAGGCTGGAAAAAAACAAAAAAAAAACCTACTCCAAAAACTATGAAGTTACATTTAGATTAGGTTTAGTCTGATCAACTAATTGGTCTACAAGAACAAGATCATTTTGGGTCAAAAATAAATAGCTTAAACAGTAGCTTCGTACATCTAATAGTACACATTAATTATTTTTATGCTAGTGGAATAAAATTACTGCAATAGCCATTGAAACCGCATTTATATTCTATTTTAATAACTGCTTTTAATAACTATTGGTTCCTGAACATGAACTACTTACTGAGATTTGCTCAGTATTTTGAAATCAGAAGTATTTTTTTTTTCATTTTTAGAAAAAAGATAAATTATAAGACTAGCTTTCAGGTGTTCTTCCTCCCTCATTCCCTTTCACCCTCTAGAAATATCCTCCAAGCAGTATTTTGACTTTTTTTTCAGTGAAATTATTAAAGGGCCATTTTTCTTTATCTGTGTAAGTCAGAAGAACAGGACCCTTAGCTTCAGGTAAAAGCAAAAGATATTCAAATTTTAAGACATCACACTAATAAACTCCTATTTAAGTACTTCTGTCGTGATTTTGTTAATCACAGGTTTCTTCTAAAAATATACTATAATGTACAGTTTTTCATAATTCAGGGGAAAAAATGCTGAAATAAAAAAATCTTGAAGTTTTGTTAAGAGCAAGGTTTTTTGTTTGCTTTTAAAACCACCTTACAACATCACATTACATTAATGAAATAAAATTTAAAGTAATATACTATCATTGTCTGAAGAGGCATAATCTTAATTTAATATTTTTCCTCCTTTTTCTTTTGTGTGCTCCCCTTCTGCAGTATATTAAACTATGATTTCTGCTTATCAAGAGTAATGGTTCAGAAACCATCACAAGTTGAAATCTTTAGAAGGTTTACTTTGTTTTCTTCAACTCTTTTGGCTAATAGAGCTGCACATTGGACATTTCCTACAGCTTAGGAATCAGCTACCTGAAAAAAACCCACCAAAAAACCAAACTTTTGCAAATTATAACGTGTTCTTCTTCTCCAGGCTTACACGTTCATATGCATGCCACACAACACTGTGCACTGGGATTGCTTTCTTTGCCTCCTTTTTCAAATTGGCACATACAATTGCCTAAAGTCTTCCCGAATTTCCGTCCCTGATAGCTACACATTTCATGAACTCTTGTACTGCAATGTTTGTGCCTTGGGCACAAGAACAGAGTGTGCTATAGTGACAATCACCATAAAAAACCACACATAACTATTTTGCCCAGAAGCAGTGTTTTCTCCTGCATTCATTTATTAAAGTTATCCAGATGCCCTTTTGGAACAAGCATATTTATCCTCCTTTCAAGGCTGACAACAGCAACAATAGGTTTTGCAACCTGGTGAGACATAGCAGGTTCTGTACTGTTGCCTATATAAGCATAGCTGTTGATTACTTTAGTAATAGCTCTACTTGCTATAGCCATTGTTGTCTTCTCTTTAAAAGTATAGTCTCCCCTTCCACCAGGCCCTAGAGTTCACTGTATGTCTGAAGGGTGTTGAGGGACTTTGTGCACTGTGGTACTGGCCCTCAGGGGGTACCAGCACTGCGGAGGAGTTACTCTCCAAATATCTCCTAGACGTGGTACAACTTCCCTCTTGAGTGACTTTGCTCACACAGGCAATGAATGTTTGATATCTGTGTGAGCTGATCCACAGCAACATATTCAACACTGGCAATCAGAAAGAAGCAAATCCTGTTCCCAAAGATACGGCTCAAGTATGTTCAAGCTAGACCCTGCATGAGGGCAATTACAAGCAACTAATTCTCGTCTTCCAGTTGTCTATGGCAGGCAGAGATCTGCATATTTCAAAATGCTGTGATGCTTGGTTTATTGAAACATAAGAAACAGCCTGCCATTAAAAGAAGTCTCAGTAAATCTCTGTTCAATGATGAGACTGGGACATCTGACTTGCTGCTAGGGAGAAAGCACTGTTCCCTCTGCACTTAGCTTTTCTCCTGGCAAGGATATTGTAAGCCATTGATAATGCCATGAGGTCCCCACCTATACGGTCCACTCATCATCCCTATTTAACTGTGGAAATAAACGTGTAAAAGTCACTGGAGACTGAGCAGTTTCTGTACAGGCTTAGGCTTTTCTACTTAATAGCTCTCTCCTGCTAAAGAATCCGTATTATCTCTGTTGATGCTTCTCAACACATTCTGATACAGGAGAAAGAACAGAAGGCACAGAGTGGATCTAGAATAAATCATTAAGTTCAACAGTTTTAAAACAAAAATGGTACTCCAGCTGTCAGCCTGCCCAGGGAAAGATTTTAATTACCATCATAGCAAGAGAAACAAAGTCTATGCTAGATACAAGATGTTCTCAACATACATCTTTTTAATGTATTGACTCATACAGACCATAAGCACAAGCGCAAGTATTTTATACTGAACAACATACAACCCCAAAGAGAGGGAGAAGACTTTAATGTTTAAAGCACACATTTGTTTGCCGTCAAGTTAAGTGCAGAGGTTGTCTTGTCACCTAGTCAGACAACTTACCAAGAACCCATTCTTATGCTCTTTTCCCAGTTTATTCAACACTTGGTAAGTAAAGCAGACATGAAACCATTTCAGCATGGAGATACAAAGCAGAGGTTTTCCTTCACCACCTAACTTCACCACCTAAGGAACATCCACTGTGTAAGGTTGCAACACACTCACTGTTCTTGGTTATATCCATTGCCATCTACTTGAAAAAAATAAGTCATTTGCAAAGCTTCCTTTTGTTAAAGTGAATTTTCTTGGTTAGTAAAGTGAAATTCATCAAGCATTAGGAGATCATCAGCACATTCCTTTCAGAGTTTCTTTCCACGTTACAAAAGAGCTCAAAACTCGTTCTCCAGTATGCTGATTTTGCCTGATCAGAACTCCTCCCTTTGGGGACCAATGGAAAGCTCTAGGTGCCAAGAATTTCAAAGGGTGTGTCTGTGCTACCGCAAGCCACAAAAAGACTGTTAATTTGAAGGTGTAATGCAGCGTGCCTTGGAGATGTCACTGAAAAAAGGCTTAGTCTCCCTGCACTATTGGTCCCATTCATTTTCTAGCAAAGAAATTCCAGAAAGAAGCTCTCTGTCCCTGAGTATGAGGGAAGAAGATGAAGGACAACAAAAGCAGCTAGAAATAATAAAGCTGAAAGAAGAAAGAGGAAACTGAAGATGGAAAGAAACAGTCTTCAAAAAGGAAATGTATGTACAGAAAAATAATGGGTAGCAACCACAGCCATACAAAAAGGACTATAAAAAAACATTTACTTAATATATTTATTTCACAATCACAAATGATTAGTTTATGCATAACTACCTCCCTCAGTACCTGCAAACTTGAGAAAAACACACAGCTATTCAAATTCATTAACTTAAGTTCCATTTGCCTTGCTAAAGAACTCGATTTGCTGACCTTTTGGTGGTTTTATAGTGCTGTACAAAATATGACAAATGCCAGCACTTTATCTCTTACGATAGTGTTTATCTGTTAGGATACAATCTTTCTAGACACAAGATCTAATTTCTTACATTAAATTTGAGAAAAAGTGAAGTAAATGCACAAGTCCAATAAGGAAGGAAAACAGCCGTTCACTTCACTGAATTTTCCTCTAGAGTCACTTGTGGTTCTAATTTTTATTCCACTCGGCTGAAAAGTGAAAGTTATGGAAGTGACAGTCTTCATCATTGGTACTGCACTGGGCTCATGTGAGAATTAACCTGTGTTTTCGCAAAGGGTTGCGAGAATCATGTTTTTGCAGAACCAAGAAAGACACCGAGGCCTTGTGCAGAGATACCAAACTAGAAAGGAGCCTCGTATAAACACCGTCTTGTTCGGTACATCCTGGTACCAGATAATGTAGAAGGACAAGAGCTATGCATAACAACCTGGTTTTGAGAATGTTGTGTCTTCCATGGATCAGGAGATAGGGTGCACCTGAGAAAATACTGCCATCCAGATTTAACAGACTCCACAACTATGCATAAACAGCCGGTTGGTAACAGAAAGACCTGTTATGGAAACCGGAAAAACCTCTTATGGAAACTTTTTGTAATAAAATGCGTCGGACAGGCTGTGAGCCTGGAGTATCCAACCAATAGAGAAACAGGAGAGAACAGCCCGCGTCGGGAAAAAATACTACTGAAATGTTTTCTCTCTTTGTTAAGGCGCGCGTCTCCACTGCGGCCACCGGGTGGCGCCCGCCATTGCAACCGCGAATGAACGGAGCTGCTTCACCGGGACCCTCGCCTGAGCAAACTTTTTCGGCCTAAAACTTCTTTTCTCACACTCATTTTGTCAGAGATTAAAAGAACTGGCTACTTTATTTCCCTATTACCATTAGTGTTCTCCTGCATTAACCATTTTCACCTAGGAATGGATTAACAGCTTTTAGTTGGAACAAACGTACTACTATATGTCTGTTTTTAAATAGACATATAGTAATTTTTAAATATAAATATATATAAATATATAAATATATAAATATAAAATATATATATATTTATATAAATATATAAATATAATTTTTAAATGTCTATTTTTAAATAATTTTAAATACCAGGCAGCCTATAGCCAGAGTCATAGTATCTTCTGCTGAGATCCTGTTGTCTCTATTCTTCCCCACTACCCTAAATACTTTCATTTAAAATGAAGACATTGTTTTGGAGTATATTTTTTTACTCGTCAAGAACAATTATCCATGTCCAATCTATATATTCTGCCAGTGCAGATGAAGGCTGAAAAAGCACATGAACAAATAGAAAGTGGGCTGAAGTCACCTGAAATGTCATCACATAACATTATTTTTTTGGTATGCCTGCTTTGGCAACTGAAAAAATGTCAGCAAAATGGTAAATTTAAGAAATTAACATGCTACTTTTTTTCTCTGTACTATTTAGTTTTGGTGGTTTATTTTTTGGTGGGGTAAAATGGATGCTGTTGGGTGGGGAGAAAAGTTAAAGCACTGAGTTCACTCTGTGGTCTAAGGAAACTGGAAAAGAATTGACACACCATGAATACTGCAGAATGTGGATAGTCACTAGAAGACAAAGACAAGAGTAGACCCTCTTGAGCCTTGCAAGGCTTACCAATGATGTCTCAACTTGTAAAATAGCATATTTTTCCTATGATCCCCAGGATTTAAGGAAGTGATACATACTTGGGAAAACTCAGTCCCTCAGGAAAAAGCTTAGGTGGAAAACATTAGGTGGCTGACATCATTTTAACAGTATTTTTTGAGCATCAGATGTACCCTGAAGAATAGGCAGAGAAAGACCTCCAAGAAAGTACCATAGCTGTACCATTTTCCCATCCAAAACCAAAAAAGACAGGCTGTCTGCACCTGTCATCTCCTGTACGACCCAACAGCTGCTAGGATAAACCACTACAATTGTTTAAAATGTAATCCCATCATTACTAAAATGAAGGAAGAAAGAACAAACGGGCTGAACAGGTGAAAAGAAGGTAAAAAATACTGTAGATATCAAGAGCTGTATAATTGGAGACAAGTAAATAAAGAAGATATGCAGACTAGAAGATTAAGGGAGTAAAACCCCATCTAGTTCATAATTTAGCAATGTCTAATCTCAGCAACTTGAAAACTTGTATTAGTATTGTGTCTCTACCTGTACTTATGCACTAAGATAAAGGAACCATTCAGAGGAGAATACAAACAGCGCTACAACCCATGTTTAGCTACAGAACTTACCCATTTTAGATCCCTTTCCATGTGCTGGGAAAGGGCATATTCATCCAGAGGACAACTCAGAGCACTTAACACAGGCTCTGCTCTGAAGTACTCCCTGAAGGAACCTCCCCACCATGAGGACAGAGAAGCTCACAAAGATTCATTGTCCTGATTGTCCTACAAAGCATCTCAAGGCAAGTGATGCAAGTGCTTTCCGAAAGTTTCTAAACTGGCCAAACAGAAGACTTCAAATGATTTTGGGAGAAAAAGGATCACAGAATCACAGAATGTTCGGGACTGGAAGGGACCTCAAAAGATCATCTAGTCCAGGCCCCCTGCCAGAGCAGGAATACCTAGATCAGGTCACACAGGAATGCATCCAGGCAGGTTTTGAATATGTCCAGAGAAGGAGACTCCACACATCTCTGGGCAGCCTGTGCCAGTGCTCTGTTACCCTCACTGTGAAGAAGTTCTTCCTCATATTTATGTGGAACCTCCTATGTTCCAGCTTGCATCCATTGCCCCGTGTCCTATCATTGGATGTCACTGAGAAGAGCCTGGCTCCATCCTCATGACACTCACCCTTTACATATTTATAAACATTAAGGAGGTCACCCCTCAGTCTCCTCCAAGCTAAAGAGACCCAGCTCCCTCAGCCTTTCCTCATAAGGGAGATGTTCCACTCCATCATCTTTGTGGCTCTGCGCTGGACTCTCTCAAGTAGTTCCCTGTCCTTCTTGAACTGGGGGGCCCAGAACTGGACACAATACTCCAGATGTGGCCTCACCAGAGCAGGGTAGAGGGGGAGAAGAACCTCTCTTGACCTACTAACCACACCCCTTCTAATACACCCCAGGATGCCATTGGCCTTCTTGGCCACAAGGGCACATTGCTGGCTCATGGTCACAACACAGTCAAGCTCAAGTGCAAGCTGATGTGACAGATAATACTTGCTTCATGACAACATATTTTTGTGTTACAGAAATTGCCTCTTTGCCCCCCACCAAAGACAATCCGTACTTCAAAGAGTATCTGTTTTAAGAGGAAGACATGAATAATGGAATATGAGTGAAAATGCAGGCAGAGACAAAGCATTGTGAAAATGGGAGTACTTAGGGATTATTTTTTTTTTTTTACACTTAAAATGCATTATTATTTGTCTAGACATTTCTTTTACAGCAATACCTTCTCATCACTCATTATGATGCATTTCTATTCTGGAAAGTGGCACAAAGGTTATACAGAGCTGTTAGACACCAAGCCACTGGCATGTAGGATTTAGCTGTTAACTGTAGTCTTATAAAAATTTTTATTCCAATACAACTTTTTTTAAAAGTTAGACTCTATGAAAAATACATTTTCTTCTCTCCTCCATTATAAAGTGTAATCTTTGTGTGTCAAAAAACAACAATACATTTTCCTTGATTAATTTTTCACAAGGGTGATCAATTCATGGTGTTAGTAGAAAAGTTATAATACACAAAAAAGCTTCAAAATGCATTCTGAATCTTAAATCCTTCTTTAGATTTAATAATCACCCAGCTGGCTACACTTCAGACAGCAGTGCTTCAATGGGAAGATTAATGAACATTTGGTCTGCAGTTTAATCCCTCTAGATTTTAGCATGCAAAGTTCAAACTTTTATAAATTATACTATTTTTATGCATTCCAATTATATGTCAAGGTCCAAATAGCTTTAATGATAACATTGAGGCTTCTTAGTCATAGTTTGTTCTCTCTTTAGAGTACTTAAGTTTTTGAAAATATTCACTCCTCTATAGTATTCTCTAGACCATTTTAAAGATTATTTTTTAATATATCACCCCAAGTCAGAAACACCTTCAATTTCTTATTTATTTCATGCAATGATCAGTTACTTTTGCCTTGCTAGCAGTACATTCTATGGCAAGGATTTAACTGAGCAAACAATTTAAGACACAAAAGCGAACAGTAACTTTCCTACAGACTTCCCTACAGCCACACTGGCCAGTTACTGTCTCTACCCTTTACAGCAGCAATTGCAACCTGCCAAGCTCCACTGCCTCTGACCTCCATGGTGCCCATACTCTTCAGATATTGCATAATGTCCAAAAGGATGCTACAGATGAGGTAAGAAAATCTGCCACCAGGTTGGGGCAATAGGGAAGACGTTGTCCATGCAGCTTTGCCCTCCTCCCTCAGCATTTCCACATCGATGCCTCTCCTTTTCTGTGCTTCTGGAGGCAGATAATAGGAGAACAACTTATGAAACTTCATTTGTGATTAATGGGGTAGTCTGAAACTATTAATTACAGTTAGAAGAGCCTCTTTCTTAGAGATAACTTTGGTTGTTTACCAAGAGGCAAAACCTAATCACCAATCCAGTGTATTTCGAGATCCTGTGAATAGTTTTGTTGGACAATTACATGTAGAAGCAGGGAAAAAAAAAAAAAAAAATCTTCATAGAGCTCTTATAATTGAGTCCCTCCCTCTAATTACCCCCAAACACCAGAAACATTTTGCTTCACAATTCCCAGCAATGAGTATGGGGTAGAGAACTGAGGGTGGAAAAAGAAAGCAAAACCACGACACTGAAAATCTTTCTTGCTCCAGTTTGCTCCTAGTCCAGTTTCAAATTTGCAATAAGACTTCGTTTTCTTTCTCTTTTCTCTAATTATAGGCACTACTTTCAATAAACTAGAAAGATACAGGAAGGTACACTTATTTTTTTAACTTTTTTTTTTTTAAATGCCAGTAGTAACCGCACAGATATTCCAAAATATTTTCAAGCTAAGCCAGTCAAGAGGTTTGGCAAGAAATGCAAATGGTATACAAGTCAAACAACCATTACCCTCCTGCTGTAAAAACAGTGCTACTTATGCCAAGATAAGGCTTAAGTTATTTGGTTGTTGTGACTAGCCTATTAGTCAACATTCTAATGATTTTTAATGTGCCGAGAGGAGAGCGTGCATCTCTTGTCACCTCTAAGGCTAAATCCTTAACACTGCAGAACCAAAGTCTGATCGTAAATTCTTCTTGTTTTAGTTTTCATTTTGTTATTCCTCTCAATTTCTAGACATAATTCCACTGATGCATAAGATTTTTAATTTTTATTGCAGTTTCTTCTAGACTATTCTGAAAACATATTTCCCACTTACTTATCTAAGAAGCAGACTTACACTGATCTAAACAGTTTTTATAAAAAAAGGTAACTCAGTTCTGTGTAAGGCTATTTGGAAACATCAGCACTATTCATCTGCCAACTTCTGAAACACATTACTCACACCAAGAGCCTTCTGCCATCTTCAAACACAGATTTTCTGATTTGATGCTCTGAAAAGCCCAGAATAACCCCTTATGGTTTTTTATTTTAATCATAAATTTTACAACAGCCAGAAACAAACTCCCTATCATGGCCACTTCTACAAATGATTGTACTTTTGAAGACACTTATATTACTGGTTGATTTACTGCGGAATTTACATACATGCCTTAATCATTACTTAAGTAATGAAAAAAATCAGTTAACAAAAAAGCAGTAAGCCATGTATTTAGAATTTATATTGCTGGTGTTGCAGAACTAATGCTTCTATCTCAGTGAAACAATTCAGATTATCTTACCCCTACACTAAGAATTGAGCTTATAAGTTACAAAACAGGCAAAAAAGGGCAGGTGAATCTAAACATGTAAGGCATAAAGATTAAGAGAAGGAACAAAACTGTAACAGCAGGTAGCCTATTAGAAGGTCAGCCTAATACTTGCTGCAGCCACAAAGTATATAGCTGCCCAACAGGAGAAAAAAGTAAACTCTCTACTGCTAAGTCAAGGAGGAAAGAGTTTTTACAAGATTGTTACATACAAAGCCCAGCAAATTTGAATGCAGCTGTGTAGCAGCACTGCCATTTCCCAGAGCACATGCTAGTGGAGCAGCCACACCTAGGAAGACACACACATCTACAACAATGCACACAACCTACAGCAAATGTAAGAAAGCTGTTTAGGCACTACCTGGAGCTGCCCTCGTTCTTCCCGCTTAGTGCATCCAGTTGGTTTTGGCAGGTACTTCACATGCTGGCAGAGCCAAGTTCAACATGTTTAACTTCCAAGATAATATATATTCTGGCAGATTGCATTTGGAATCTGCCTGCTTTAAATCATACCAAAAATCTTCGTGTTTCCAGGCACATAGCAAGGTGCATCATCACTTCTGTAACCAGGGAGCAATTAAAGTTGCAATGTCATCACATAAGAGAGTGGCAGCAAAATGATCATAAAGGCAGCTCATAAACACATCGCCAAAAGGGATGAAAAAGGGATGAAAACTTCACTGTCACTCTCAGCTTTTCATCTCTTGAGATGCAAAGAATAACTGACACCAAAATAAAACAACATCCAGAGCAGCCACTGCAAGGTTTGAACAAACCCTAAATTAAAACTTCAACAAAGGCAGTTATGTCTTAATGCCAGCAATAGAAACAGATTTATATTGAACTTTGACCAGATCGTGGCTTTAATTTGAATAAAGACTCAGGATAGCTTTCCAGTAACTCTTCTCTGTACTTAATAAAAAGCAAGATGCTACTTTTATAGCAGCTGCCTTTACCTATGCCATTTAAGACTATACCAACTTTGTCCCATCTTCAGTTTAAATCGAACACATCAGAAAATATCAAAGCTTCCACATTCCAAAGCTACATTTTATTAAAAAAAAAAAAAAAAAGTAATCTACAAGAAGCAAACTTTGAATATTGAGAACCCAGATCCACTGGGTAATGTAGATAAAACAGTCCTTGAACTCAAAACTTAATCTCTTGTCCAGCAGCCCTTCAAGGTAGACCCTTTCTCGCATGGTTTACAGTCTAGAAACTTTCAATGGCTTCCTGGTTCCCAGGAAAGTTAATTTCCTCTTTATTGCCTGTTCGGCTGGGTCTGCTCTCTGCTGAAAGATCCCTGAGAAATCTTCCATCCAGGTAGATAGAGTCTCCCCTCATCAGAGGTCTCCCCAACCAGGCGTGCAGAAGCCACTGAAATGCAGCTGAATACCTTTCTCTTGCCTGCCCACACTCAGAAATAATCACTAAGCTGAACAAAGACACCAGATGCATCCTCTGCAACACTGTTTTCTTCATCAAAACCATTGTTTATGATTAGTGCCCATTTATGAACATTATGCTCAGTGAGTTATCTGGTAAGCAAGTCATAACCTGAGAAAAAAGACTGTTTTGTCATATGTTGTGAAATATTGCATGGTTCCAGTCCAGAAACAGTTTAGCTAATTCTAATTTGCTAGAATTTTCTGGATATTATGCTCATATTCACTATGCTTCACCTAGTGGTTCTAGTGTTTTTTTGTCTTTCATTTTAGAGTAAACCTGAGGCCAGGCTTCCATTCTGCAGCATTATTCAGAAAATAAACAACTGAAGGATTGGAGAGTGCTTCAAAATAATCCATTATACTGAACAGATTTAGTCTAAATGCTAGATAAGCAATATGAATTTCTGATTCCAACACAACTGTAGAGATGAAAACAGTATAATCAATCTAAAACCCAATGGAACTGAGTTATTGACTTTCTCATATTTTTAGATGACATCTTCTGGTATTTCAATTATGATCAGAGGACAGTAATTCATTTTCATTTTATCTAGTTGGGAACTCACAGAACATTGCAGAAATAGTTACATTTTCTAATCTGTGCAAACAGGAGTAGAAAATAAATGTAATACAGATATGTACCCCAAGCAGACAGAAATGGCTTTCTCCCCTTCTTCACTAACTTTCCTTTTTCATTCCTGCAGGTGTTTAATTGGGTTAACTTCACTTTGTGTCTGCAAGAATTATAAGCTACACAGTGCATGAAGCACATAATATTAAAGCTCTTTCACATGTCAGAAAAGTCATGATTACTCATATCTAAAAGTGACAAAGCATGTGTGAGGCGAGGGGTTTGCCTTTTACTGAAAATAGAAATTTGCTATCTTTGAGTAGATGAACTTTTAGGACCTTTGCTACAGAATGCTGGAAAAAGGTGAAAAGCACTGGAACTGCTGTCCAGTTATTTTCCAAAGTAAATTTAAGATTTCTTCTAGTGACTAAGTCTGATTATTGTATGTGTGTATACAAATACAGTCTGTCATCTAAATTATGACATCTAAAAAGGCCAGTAACATTCTCATACAATTTCCTCTACAAATTATTAAAATGTTAGGAATGAGTAGCCTTGAGCAGAAATGTTTAAGGCAATGTGAGATTGGCGGCCTACAAAACGCAGCTGATACTCTTTGCCCAAATCCCTCATCAAGTGTACAGTGGCTGTCTTTCAGCTGCCTCAGAGCTGCTAATGATCTTGTTTATGTGACCCACTCATATGAATCAAGGAACAGATCCAGCTGAAAATTAATAAAATAACACAAAATCAGATAATATTTGAAATAACTTGCTTCATCTCTCTGTCCACAAGTCAGTTTTCAGATGAGTATGGCTCCCAGTGTGGCTGTGCAGCAGGGACAGTGAGACAGGGGGACAGAAATCCTTCCACAGGCAGTTTTCACTAAGGTTGCCTTAAATGAATCCTCGAACTGCTGTCTTGGAAAACACTTATATACACATAATAAAAACCCAATTTCACTCTGCCCAATTACTTAAATAATCAATTATTGAAATATTTGTGGCAAACAGACATGAGAAGCTACAGATGCTCTCTATACTGCAAGGAGGTGGGGAAAATTAGGGACAAACGTCAGAAGGATCCTGGTGCTCCAATGGCAGGAATTTATCATGCAGTGGAGAGCCTTGACCTAGGTACCGCCATACACTAAATCAGCGTACCAGGAAGTTTGGCACAACATTCACCTGGGGGTGTTGGCTGACAGCCGACTGAACATGAGCCAGCAGTGTGCCCAGGTGGCCAAGGCGGCCAATGGCATCCTGGTCTGTATCAGAAACGGTGTGACCAGCAGGAGTAGGGAGGTGATCGTGCCCCTGTACTCGGCACTCGTGAGACCACACCTCGAGTGCTGTGTCCAGTTCTGGGCACCACAGGATAAGAAGGACATTGAGGTGCTGGAGCGAGTCCAGAGAAGGGCAAGGAGGCTGGTGAGAGGTCTGGAAAACAGGCCTTATGGAGACCGGCTGAGGGAACCGGGGTTATTCAGTCTGGAGAAAAGGAGACTGAGAGGAGACCTCATTGCCCTCTACAACTACCTAAAAGGAGGTTGTAGTGAGGCTGGTGTTGGTCTCTTCTCCCAAATTACTAATGATAGGATGAGAGGAAATGGCCTCAAGTTGCATCAGGGGAAGTTTAGATTGGATGTTAGGAAGAAGTTCTTTACTGAGAGGGTGGTTAGACACTGGAACGGGCTGCCCAGGGAGGTGGTAGAATCACCATCCCTGGGGGTGTTCAAAAAACGAGTCCATGAAGAACTTGAGGCCATGGTCTAATTGTCTAGTGGTTAGGAATATGATGGGATAAAGACTGGACTTGATGATCCTGGAGGTCCTTTCCAACCCTGGTGATTTTATGATTCTATGATTACATAGTACACAGATGTTTAGATCATTTCTAAAAATCCTGTTCCTCTTCAAAGCTCAAGCATCAAGCCAGAGGACCTAACTTGCCTCACACTGTCCTGGAGAGAAATGGTGAAATAATTTCTTCCAGACACAGAGGAGAATCCCCTTTACCCACGATGTGACATGATGGGGGTTGGGAGAATGAAAACTACATCTCCTACTTCCTAGAAGAATTAATTCTCCATCAATGAGGGACCTTCTCCATCTTCCTACTGCAGCCAAGATATGGGAAGCTGGCTCTCCCGATTATTGATATTACAACATCCACCTGGGAGGAAGCAGTCAGTATTCTTATTCGTTCTCCAAGGCATGCTAATCTGTTTTAACCACTGATCAATACATAAACAAGAGCATGAACAAGCCTTAAAGAAGGTGAAATGTGAACAGAGTAGACAGAAAAATAGATAAAAATGCTAGAGGAGGTATTGCTATTATAGTTCCTAATGCCAGAAACTGCTTGCAAACTTTACATGACCTTGTTTTCATCATTAGAAAACAAATATCTGACCTTCTGAGCAAGGAATCTTACCCAGTTACTATGGGTTAAGCCTGATAACTCAAGGGAAAGCCAGATTATATTTAACTAATATATCAAAGCAGGTACCTATTCTGATCTGAAAGTCTCCAATCAACCAGATCTTATAGAAGTCTATCCAAAGAGCAAAAGAGTTATTTACTGTCATATTACTTTTTTTTCTTGTGTTAAGAAAAATAGTTAAATGCAATGTCTCTTTTTGCTATAGGTTACAGGTAGTAGTTACAGAAGATGCTAAGGAACACCTTTGGCATTTTAATGTATAGCACTTCTTTTTTTTCTTTTTTTTTTAAGAACTACAAGAAGTGCAAAATCAAAGGCAGAGAACATGCATCTTTGCCTTGGTAACTATGGCTCACTCCCTGATACTGAAGGGGGGGGTGGTGGGGGAGGCAATCTCCTACGCTTCATGGATTGTCAGTTATACTGATTGTTACCACTTCCAGCTGTTTTACACTCATTGTTAGCTTAATTGCAGACTTTCCTTCATCCTGGATATGGTTGCTTTCACCCTCCATATTTGCAATTATGGTTTGTGGGTGATCAACTTTTATTAAACAGCTACTAATTTTCCATATACGTTTTTCCCCTTCCAACCAGTGAATCTTACCAGTTTCTTAAGCCTCAGGTATTTAGTAATTCTGCTGCACTTCAAGAACTCTTAAGAGTAGTTGAACTAACTCCAGCAGCCTTGCTGAAGAGCCATTATCATCTGCAATGGGTTTTATATATAAATATAAAATGTATACACATAAATACATATATGTATATGTATATACGACATCCTTTCCTATGGCTCTTTTAGTTTCGCTATATTGTTTTCTAGAGACGGAACAAAGGCAGGAGTAGACAGTACTAAAGTCATACGGAATAATTATGGTTTTGTTTTTCCTCTTGAATAGTCTTCCCTCTGTAGAGTTATCACTTCTTCTCTACAGGTGATAGTTTGGTTCCTACCATCTGAAAATATGCTGCACAGTCCTGAAGATGTCTGTCCCCTCCAGCTGACTGTAGAGAGCACTTGCACAACTAGTCACTTCAATTTTATGGCTGAACTTTCTGGAAATTCTTTTCAACTTTTAATCTACATGCTCTGCTTAACTGACATTTGTTTAGATTATTCTATACTATTTAGTAGCTGATTTTTACAGATGTTTTTCCTATTTTTTCTAAGATATGAATGTATTATCTTGAAGTGATTGCTTTCTCCTACAGTTAACTTTTAAAAAATCTGGTACAATCTTTTTCTAATTTTAGGTACCAGCAACCTAGTTCTTTTCTGGCTTAGGTGATGCCCATCTTTTTCATACAGCCCTCTGACTACCAGAAGTTTTTCTAGTTCTTAACAAACCTCCTCCTCCTTGCAACATTTTCCTCAAGAACATGCTGAAATGCTCCCAGCACAAGGCACGGGGCCAGCTAAACAGGCAGGACGAGATTCAGAACGCTGCTATGGAAATTCTACTCTTTAAATTCTATTTTTACATGACCCAAAAGAGTTCCTTCACTTCAGAAGTCTATCCTATATGAAAAAGCATTGCAAGACGACTTAAAAGAGCTGATGATATTTTACAACCAGCTACATGAAATCTCCAACCAAAGCCATCTAAATATATTTTTTCCACAATAACTTTTCCCCTCCTTGAAACAGAAATTAACATACAAGTTTCTCCCACTCTCAAACTTACATCAGTGGCCTGCATGAGATGCCTTCTCTTTTATCTGTAAAGCCATTTTTTCTGTATTTCTTACCTTACAGACTGTTGCTTCCATTATTGCTCTCACAAAAAAAACATGCACAGTCACCAGACATACATGATTAGAGCCATTTTATAACAGAATTACTACCCTTTTTGTTTTGGGGTGCTTGAGGTGGATTTGTTGTGGGCAGGGCTGTTTGCTTTTTACATCTTTTCCTTGAGGCGGGATATACCCTTTCATTCCCTACCCTTGGTTACCCTGTTTGTTAATCAGTACGAGACAGCAGACACTGCCCTGGCCAGAGTTTCTTTTCCACAAGAGTGTGTTGGGATGACTAGTAGACAGAGCAGCTCTGCAGAGCAGCACCGGATGCCTCACACATGGCAGAGGTCTTGCAAAACTCACAGTCCATCCAGTGGCATCCCTCGGGTCCAGTGCTCTTCCTGTGAGGGCCCTGTGCAGGTGAGCAGCACACCCACCCAACATGGCATGGAGACCCATGAGAAAGATGACAGGAGCACTCAGAGAAGGAAGCCAAAACAAGCAACAAGATTTACTGTTGCTCTGGTTGCAGTTAGAGCAGTTGAGCTGCATGCTGCAGAAGCACGATCACTGTTTGAAATGAGTGGCAACACCAATAAACCCAGCTGAAAGTTATTCCTGCGGGCTCCTGACACACCACTCCATCTACCCTTCTGAAGGATAATTTTTTAACATGACTGAAGTTTCCCTGTTACCCAAATGCTGTAACAATCTCTCTGCTGCAGCGAGCTTATTTTCCTGCACCTAGCTTCCAGCTTCCCTAATGAGATGTCAATTAGTTATGCAAATTTGAAGAAACAAACATGCAGCTCTGCTTACAGCAACCTCTTGCTTCTTGCCATTTAAGTTTACTAGCCCTCTGTGGCAGACTATACATTTGATCAGCAAACCCATCCCTCACAGAAGGGAAGGCAGCACCAGCAGGTTCTGTGTAAAACACGGATTTTATGCTATAACAGTAAATAACTGCACATAAAATTCCCACAGAGTTTTGGTCTGTTATTCAACTGAACAGATGACCACTGGAAAAACCTGTTTAAATCCTGCTTTTTAAAACACCATGTTTGGTTATTATTCAGGAACTCAAAAAATGTTAAACAAACCTCCATGTAAGGGAGAAGGTGGGGTTCTGAGCCTTGCACAGGATATGTTGAAACTTGGCACGGGTCTTCTAAAAATTGAGGTGGATTTCTAGTTTAAACAGCCTTGTCAATCCAGATGCGAGCACCAGAATCACTCTCCAAAACACAGCCTGATATGCTTCTGTAGTCCAGAATAAATAAATTTCTGGAGGCTGTAATGTGATGAGTCCCTTGCTGGAGCTCTATTAACTAGCTAAATGTGTATTGAATTTCAAATTTAAATAGCCTCCCTTGTAGCTGTTCTTCACAAATGCATTTTCTTTCACTGCTGGGCTATGCTCAGGGCATCTGCCTGACCCATGATTCAGCTGACAGGTAACAGCTGGATCATTTTGGGTCACACAGCTACATGTGAATTACCTCAAGTGCTTCAAGAACATTTTTACAGAAATCATCTTAAAGTGTCATTGTGTCTTTTTTAGACCTTCATTTTAAAGATTCTATAAATTTCAGACCCACTTTACCTTCTTTCACTGTAATGCTTGCTCAGTTCCTGAAAAAGTAATAAAAAAAAACCCCAAACCCAATCCTTCTCCCCAAACCACAGTAATTTAGGTGTTTTGTACTTATTCCTAATCTCTGAAGTGCAATAGGCTTCTCTTTCCAATTGATTTCAACGAGAATAACACGTGTTTCAGAACCACCGATTTGCACATTTTAGAAATACGTTTTAAAGGTGAAAAAATAAAGAACTAAAAAAGACTGAGCTAAATACTTCCATTTGTACAAATATATTTAATATAAATATTGTTCTGTTATTACATTGGTATCCAAACAGAAGAACGCTGGACACTGAAGTCCTGAGCATTTCCTCAAACAAAGCAATGGTATCTGAATATGCAGCATGTGGATGAGATCGTTCTGCTGCCTACTCTATGCGAAGAACAAGGTGACATACAACAAGCAATGCTGCTTTAGTATGAGTATCAGGAGTTGTGCTTTTGGTGGTAAAGGTAACAAATTAAATTCCATCTTACAGGCTGTCATTAGGCTGGCTATAACATTATTTTGACAGGAAAAGTACCTCATCACCTCCTTTGTCATAGTCTGTTGTGTGGAAAGGGAAAGTTGTCTTTTCTGAAAGCTGTTAATGTGTACACACTGCTGTTTAACCATAACATTTTCTGACAGTTTAACAGCATAATGTTCGTTAACATGTATTCTAACTTAGGCTAACAGGAAAATCAAGACCTTCTCCAAAAATTAAATTTGCAGACTCTTTTATAAGTAATATTTCCTATATTATTAACCTCAGTACATTTTAAGAGCTTTCATTAAAAAAGTTTTCCTCCCCCCTGCCCACAACTATCAGCAATAAGAAAGACTGCTCTGCCAGCAAGTTTGCTGATGACACAAAACTGGGAGGAGCAGCTGACACACCAGAAGGCTGTGCTGCCCTTCAGAGAGACCTAGACAGGCTGGAGAGTTGGGTGGGGAGAAATTTAACGAAATATAACAAGGGCAAGTGTAGAGTTTTGCATCTGGGGAAGAACAAGCCCATGTGCCAGTATAAGTTGGGCACTGACCTGTTGGAGAGCAGCGTAGGGGAAAGGGACCTGGGGGTCCTGGTGGACAGCAGGATGACCATGAGCCAGCAATGTGCCCTTGTGGCCAAGAAGGCCAATGGCATCCTGGGGTGTATTAGAAAGGGGGTGGTTAGTAGGTCAAGAGAGGTTCTCCTTCCCCTCTATTCTGCCTTGGTGAGGCCACATCTAGAATATTGTATCCAGTTCTGGGCCCCACAGTTCAAGGACAGGGAACTACTTGAGAGAGTCCAGCGCAGAGCCACAAAGATGATGAAGGGAGTGGAACATCTTCCTTATGAGGAAAGGCTGAGGGAGCTGGGTTTCTTTAGCTTGGAGGAGACTGAGGGGTGACCTCATTAATATTTATAAATATGTAAAGGGGGAGTGTCATGAGGACGGAGCCAGGCTCTTCTCAGTGACATCCAATGATAGGACAAGGGGCAATGGGTGTAAGCTGGAACATAGGAGGTTCCACATAAATGTGAGGAAGAATTTCTTCACAGTGAGGGTGACAGAACACTGGAACAGGCTGCCCAGAGAGGTTGTGGAGTCTCCTTCTCTGGAGACATTCAAAACCCGCCTGGACATGTTCCTGTGTGACCTGACCTAGGTATTCCTGCTCCGGCAGGGGGACTGGACTAGATGATCTTTTGAGGTCCCTTCCAATCCTGAACATTCTGTGATTCTGTGATTACTGCTCACACTGAACACAACTTTCAGTCTACATAAGCTCCTGTTTTGCAGACTCCCCTGCCATCAATATTCACTGTCATGATTACTTTTTCAAAGGATCAGGTCTGGGCTTGTACAGAAAGACAGGACTTGTGTACTTCTAAAAGAAACATCTCATTCTTCGACACCTGAAGTTATTCCAGTGTCTGTAGCACATGTTATTTATCTACACATTTTTTCAGACCTTCAGTACCACTTACTCAGCTCCTTAACTGTTGAATATGAACACATTTTAGAAGCAGCATTTGCCTCCTGTCTCACTTGAGGAAAGACAGACGTACCTTCCCGTTCAGTAGAGGAGATCGGGTTTAAAGAAAGAATTATGGAGAAGCGTACAGCCATTTTGAGTTGTCATATTTTAAAAGTCAGGATCAATGACTATGCATATTCAGATCAAGAGCCATAAAACAATGCCGAGCCTGAAGACACCCATGGTGATCACTATTATTGTGAATTGATATACACAATTTATACTTCTCAGAGTTAACAGCAGAACCAAAATCTGTATGTCACAACCACAAAGAGTTAAAACATCTTCCTGTCAACTGCTTGGAAATTTCTCTGTGACTGCTGTTCAAAGGGGCCTTATCTTTTTTCCACAGGCTGTCTTAAAATAGTTACAACAACTCTCACACATAAGTTTTTCCTCTCTTGCTGCCATTTTTTGGTTACAGAAGTCTGACCTCTGCATCATGAGCCTGTCTTGTGATGCTGGCAGACAATTCAGTCTCATCTTCGCAGACCTACAGAATGCAGTTAGATACAAGCTGCACGCGTGTTGGGTCACGATGATCAGGCTGTCATGTCGGAAGGACAGCAGCCTACTTGCAGTTCTCAGACTCATCTCTGTGCTATTGGCAAGGAAACAAAGGCCACATACTTATTCTGGGTTCATCCTCAAAATGTAGGAGAGTTATCCTTGCTCAGAAATAAGGCATCCATCCAGGAGGGAGCAGTACTTTTCAAGTAGACCCTGAGGTGACAGCTGTTGTTTCAGAGGTACCCACAAGAAAGGACTTCAGCATCCTTGCATATCTGGGCCTGTGGCCACTACCATGAGTCCTTCCGTGTTTAAAGCTCAGTCCTCTAACAGTGATAAACTTATGTAAGGGTGACGACTCATCCTGGACTTCTCCTATCCATCTTCTCTTCCGGGCCTGCGACTGGTGTGGTCTTGGCTCTGTCCTTCCTTTCAGTCTTAAATTTCAACACCAGTGCTGAACTACGGTACACTCAGAGTAGTATAATGGTGGTGTCAGGAGCACTTCTGCAGTTGGAAGAGTCTTTTAGGTTCAGGTGAGAAGTGGTTCCCAACAGTGATACTGCATTGAGGAGACAGCTGAGGGGAAAGGGATTCGCAGAAGATTTTGGTATTCACTCAGATGATACATGTAAACAAGGAGCTTTCCTCTACCTTATCTGAGGCATCACACGCAAACAGAACATGTTGTCAGCAAATGACAAACAAGTCGTTTTAGCCATGCAGCTCTGTGCATTTGCAAAGCCTTCAGCCAAAAAAATTTGATGGTGCAGCTGCCATATAAAAAAAAAGAAAGAAAAAAAGAAAAACAGCACCACAGTGCCAACTGAGCTGCAGAGTAAGATGAACATGACTAATATGAAGAAGGGATAGAGCTGTTGGTGTAGCTAACACTGCATGTCACACCCAGAGTACGAAAGAAGTGTATTTCTCTTTAGGTACAGATACTTGTCTCAAGTTCACCTTTAATTTCAACGTTATAGTCATGGAAATTTAAACATAAAAATAGGAAAGCAGTCCATCCTTTTTGAGCCTTCTCTGAAGTGAGGGGAAAATGCAGTTAAAAGTGATTCACGTGCTCAAAGAAGAACTCAAGTAGGGAGGAATGACGGTCTTCACCTTTTCCTTCTTCATCAATTCACTGGCAGCAGAGATTGACTTTCTGAAGCAGTACTCACTGCTAGTTGGATTAGGAAAGTGGTAGATCTCTTTCATGCTGAAAGATGAAAGCTTTAGCTTACTTCCCAGTGAGCCTTTATGGATGTGCTCAGTAGACCAAGAGGGAAACAGCTAAAAGCATCACAGTGAGCTGCACAGCTGTGGTGGAGCTGTGGGTTCCCAGCACGCTTTGAGACACACGCTCACTCTTATTCCCCTCTGAGTCCCTTGCCAGGAGCAAGGCACAGAAGACCCATCAACTCAAACCATGCAGAGAAACAGAGGGAGCTAAATGATAAGTATCAATTCTTTTTGTTCCCTTGTTTAATTTCCTCAATTGCATTTGCTGCACGTCTGAAGCACAGTCAGAAGGCTGAGAGTTGGCATAAGGCAACAGGGATCATTTACAATTAATCACCAATTACTGCTGCAAGCCTCAAATCAGAACCTGCATTTCCAAAGTACTGTCTTCTCCAGCTACACGAATCACATCAGTTACTGAGGCCCCAAGGACCAGTCTACTTGGCCTTTTCACAATTAAACATTTGTACAGTTGTTAGGACAGGATGCCACTGTCCTGAGGAAAAAAAAGTTTGTATTTTAAGATCACTTCTGTAAGTCCATCATTCCCTATTCTATTCCCTCCCAACATAAGCAGAGGAGGAATGGATGAGTAGCAACTAAAACCAGCTCCACCACACTAAGGACAAGGAAATTAATTGATTCTGGAGCTAGGACTACAAGGCTTCTAAAACTTCACCCATCTCTCTCCTTCCTATCCCCCAAAATAAACTTCTGAGAAACCTGAGAAAGGAGAAAAGGAAATATTTTAACAATTGATGCAAGTTTCATTTTCCAGACACAGAAGACTGCCTGCACAGAATATGAACATAGTAATAACAAGCTCTTCTTGTTGTTCAAAGACAAAACTGAAGAACTGGTAATTGCCTTATGCTGTTATCAGTGATGGAAAGGTGACCAAGCAGAGGATGTCCCTGAGCCCTGATGACTGCAATCAGGGAGAACACTCATGGAAATCATTGTGTGGGCCTCCCCTACCCAGGTATTTTTCATCAAGCATCTCCTTTGATCTGGTAATATCTGAGAAAGGATACTGAATTCCTTGGACTTTGATCTGACACAATACTGCTGCTTGGATGTTATTAAGTTTGGGAAAACTTATAATTGTCCATTGCCTTATTTATTTATTTATTTATTAAAATAAAGCTTTGTAAAAGATTTGGCTGTGAGGGGTTTTTTTTCCTCATAGTTTTCCTCTAAATTTTATTGAGCTACCAACAGCTCAGAAGTAAAAAGGTAACCTGTTTTCCATTACAAAAGGATGGATTTTAAAATTACACTATTACTTCTTAATTAATGGTAAAAATAAAGGATATTTTCTAATTTGCAGATACATTTCAAATAAGAAACTGCTGTACTACTGCCCTGGAGGAAGGTGCAGAGAGATCACATGACAGTAAAGCCAAAATGTTTGATGTGGGCATTTCAATATTACTGATCACAATGCATGTGCCACGGGTGATTATGGCAGTGCGAGAAAAACAGTACAGAACTAGACAGTTAGTTTTGCTTTGTTTTATTTTTCTTCAATCTAATTTAACTACTTATGGAGGAAATACTCTTGAAAGCACTAAAAACTGAACTGCATTCAGAGACAACCAGTAAAACAGAACAGTCAGTACTAGGATACTGACTATGGTAATTTGCCCACACATTTCTACCACAGCATTCTAGACTTCCTGGACATAAACAAACCAAGGAGAGGAACTAAGAAAGACCAAATAAACAAGCTGTATTTCCATATATAAACTGACAAAGGTATACTCCTTTTCTTGTTAATGTTCAAAGGAAGATTACAGAAGACTTGCAAGTGAGTAGACTCAAAACAGCAAGATGTACGTATTCATGGCTAATTTTATGCTGGTCAGGAAGAAAGGTCTGAGAAAATGTTCGATTTAACTGAAAATAAAATCTGATCTCTGATTAAAGTACTTCTTACTCTTAGACTTGGAAGGCTCTGCTGCAGCAGTATCTGCATACAATGAGCCGAATAACGTATTATTCATGGTGCATATTTATCACAAAACCTGCAGAGATACATACAAACAAAGGATGTCTGGCTGCTCTCAAAGGGAAACTTTTCTTAGCTTTAGGAAAGGTACACCAAGAACAGAAAACTTGAATATAAAAAACAAATCATAGTCCCACCCCAAGGAGATTATTTTCTCATGCTGGGCTGTGAATCAGCATGCTGACATTCCAAACTGAGGGAAAACACTGAAAGGTATGGAATGCTCACAAGTCCCAAGCATCCAGTTCCACCTTTCTGGCTGGGAAGTGCTGGCCTGCTACAGGTGAACATCCTAATATTTACTTTGCCATCACTGCTGAAAAGATCAAGAAACAGAAAGAGGATGTCCAGAGGAGTCATACGCATGTCTAGGACCATACGAATCTACAAATATAAGTGCAGAGCTGCTTCTTTTGACTACTTCATTTCAGAAGAAAAAAAACTAGACAGCAGCCCTGTCTTTTAATCAGTCACTGGCAACTGTGCAAGCAGGCATGCTGTGTGGGACTGAATGCTGGAGTACACCTCCATGACAACGTGCTGGCGAGAAGACAGACATAAGCTAGTTCTGACTGAAGTATTACAGACAAGGGAGCTCTGTGTACAGCTGCCCTGGACACCTGCAGACGTAGTTCCAAAACCTACAGTATTTCCTGTCCTGGTACGGCTGCTTATGAATCCTCCTTCCTTTACATCAGCCTTACAATTCATATCCCTGCTGATCAATCACTTCTGTAAGGACTGTCACCCAGCTGGCTGAGAGAATTACAGGAGTAAAATATAAAGCAGCAAGAAGTATGAGAACCAGACCAGGATTTGGGGGTGTGTCTGGAACCCTAATTTAGAAATAAGAAAAGTGAAAGGTCCAGAGGGACCATAATAAATGCCTGATATCAAATTATTTACTACAGATTATGAATATGTAAATTTCTCAGACTTTTTGTTTTGCTAAAGAGGCACAAGACAGACCCATTTATACAAAGGCCAATACAATAAAAGACTGTACAATTTACATTTAAAAAACAGCAAGCTAAGCAACGAGCTTAAGTTAATAAGAAAAACTGAAGTAGGAAATTAGGGGAACTGGTCTGATGGCAAGGCCGAGTGGAAAAAAGAACAGTTTCCTTAATGAGATAGTTACTGTTCAATAGCAGTGCTCAAAGCAGGCATTTACTAACTGGAATAAACTGGGTAATCTATTTCTCTTAGTATGCTCCATTTAAGATAATGTTGTTTCTTGTTGAGAATCTTGGGTGGATAGCAACTTTATGCCTGGATTTTACTTTGAAGAAATCTCTTTCAGGCTTTGTGAGGAGTAAAACCCTTTTAAGGCAACACGACATAGAAAAAGGCATCTCAACAGCACCATAAAGCTTACTTCAGAAAATAAAAGCTTGAGAAGAATCTTGTTGTCCAATTTGGCTTTTCAGCAATACATTATGGTGGGAAGGGTAGATAAACCAAAACCTGAAAACAATCACTAAGAGCGTATTTATATCATCATGGGCTGTGTTCTGCCTTCACAATTTTCATGATATAAGAATTTGTTGTCGTCTTTTGAAATTAGCAATAGAACAGAAATAAAATGAGGTTGAGAGAGAACAGTGAGAACTTAAAATCCCACTTTACATTTACTGACTTCTGGATTTCTGCCATGTATTTGCTGACCTTTTTTATCCCTTATTGCCATGTTTTCTCTAGCTTGGTTTACTCAGAGATTATCAATTCACCATTAAGAAGAAAATGCCACTTTTCCAAGACATGACTTTAAAGTTTAAAAGATTTTGACAAGTCACACATCTCTAAGGATTTGACAGGTAAAGATTTCTATCACAAAGTAAAATGGTAAGAGAAGTTCAATCAAAATATGCAAACAAAAGTTATTTATCTCATCATCTAGAAATCTAAGAGTAAATGAAATAATATCCATAGTAAATATGAGTCCTAGAAACTCAATCTAATGGTACATAAAACAGGAGGTTTTCTTCTTTACTATTTGTTTGCTTAGTGGGTTGGGTTTAGGGTTTTCATTTGTTTGTTTGTTTTGTTTTTAAGATCAAGCAATCCTTTAGGTATTAGTTGCTTGCAATTGAAAATATGTCAGCTTTCTACAGTGGATCTCTAATCACAACTTGAAGCCTAAAGAAATTATGTGAGAAAATTCCAGTACCTACAGTTTGGAGAGAGAGACCCTGGTTGGACTAACTTTGGCTCAGAGTCCATAGGCACCTTGTAGAAATTTTCACTTGCGTTGTATTCAGATACTTCAAGTGTACTATTAGTGTGAAACTACACGTCTGTCCGGTCACAGAGAAAGACAAGCACGTCAGAGACTGGGCTTGAAAGGAGGAAAAAAGTACCCTGATGCTCCCCATTAATTTGGACAGTCCCTGAGATATTGTTGACTGGAACACACAGACATCACAATATAAAGGCACAAAGGGAAATTCAGTTGCATTAACATAACTCTTTTAATGAAATATTTTGCAGTATTATTTCCACTTACAAAGGTCTTTAAGTCAGCTCGGTGCTGAGACCTAGAAAAGACAGTGGGAAGGATAACTTAAAAAGATCAAGAATTGTCATCCTTTCATCACCTGGTAAAAGAAAAATCCTTCCAAATAATGGTTTCCAAATTTAAAAAGAGAATAAAATTTTAGTATCTCCTGCAAGATTTCTGCATCACAGATATAAGGAATGTGACAGTTTAATAAGTATCAGGCTAGCTGAAAAAATTTCAGTATTCAGTTGGCCAGAAGACAGCATCAACAAAAATGTGTACAGTCCATTTCTCAGTGCAACATACCCTTAACTATACAAAACCAACATCCAGGTAAGTTTTGTTGTCCTTTGAGACAGAGTGAAACAGCACTGAGATTAGGAGAAAAATAATTAAGCAATGAAGATCAAATTCACTGTTGTGTAACAATTTGAGACATTCCTTGTTTCCTAACTGGTTTGCTCAGAATAACAGACAGTCAGAATTTACCTAATAAACAAGTAAATAATGTGACAATGTTTTCTGCAGCAGAGACATATCTCGCTACTCAACACTAATTACTCCTGCAGCATAGTGTCACACCTACAAGGCATTTCTGATTTGCCTGGAACAACAGTGGTCACAAAAGGAACAAAAACGATGACATTGTTGGGAATTTTTTGTCATCTAAATTCAATGAGGCATTTCTTCTCTTCCTATCAGCACACATCACTTGCAAAGTGATAATGATTGGTACAATTAATGCACTGAGCTCCATCCGTCAACTACCTACCTCATTTAGAAGTATGAAACGCAAGTCTGTTTTAATTGCATCTGTAATGCAAATATGGAAACTGTATGAATGACTTCCTCAGTCAAATTAACAATGATCATCCACAAATAACAGTGTCCAAAGAGACTGGACAGACAGTTTTCAACAGCTAGCAATTACGTTCTGTGCAGACATACAGTGAAGTGCTTTGCTTCTAACACCATACAGGTGGAAGTGAAAATGGGATTATCAGACTTCAAAAACAAACGTAAAGAATACAGTTACACATAACTATTTGTAAAACATGAGACTAGGCAATTTCAGCACTAACACACTTTCCATGCAAGAACAATACACCACCATTCCCTCAAGAGAAAGCTGTGGATCACAAAGCCTGTAATTCAACTCTGTCAGGTCTCTCAGCATGGAAGAGGTCTAGATCACATAAAGCATGTTTTAATTTGTTGTATCTTATCTCTCCCTCACTTCTTTGAGGAAAATAATTAGACTGCTAACACTGAGACAGTCTCCATTACACGCCAAATTGTGATTGCTGATCCAAAACGTTAAAGGCATTAGAGCTTCTTCAATGAAATGGATCACCTAGATAAACCTTTGTCACGCCTCCTTCTTGGAGGTGTCCTAAAAATGTTTTTATGAAGCTTTTCAAAGAACTGACCTAAAAGAGACCTCTAAAATAACAGCCCTTATGCCAACATTACACTGACCTCAAGTTTGCCAATGTTTTAAAGCAACTGGAAGGAAAGTAACTGTGTAACTGCTGGTAAGTACAACTATAAAGGTATTTGTTGTTGAAAGGCTCCCTCACAAGGCAAAACACAAGTTTATCCTAAAGCTAATGTAAGAAAACATCCTGTTGTAACAGCTCCTCCAAATGAGACTGTACCCATAATAAATCCCAAGTTGGCC
Organism: Podargus strigoides; assembly: GCA_028020825.1. Lineage (NCBI taxonomy): Eukaryota > Metazoa > Chordata > Aves > Caprimulgiformes > Podargidae > Podargus > Podargus strigoides. The sequence goes on from CM051663.1 coordinate 146,292,323, forward strand.
TAGTATTCAGGTTTTTGAAGATGATCTGAACAGAGTAAAAAGCCCGTATCTCTCAATATGTACATATGCCAATTATGACTTCAAGAAAAACAAAAGCAGAAATCAGTGAATTTATGCCCTGAAATCCAGCTTGCTTCTACAGTTATTATCCTAATGTATTTAAATAAATGTTTAGTTACCAATTCATTATTTTGCCTCGATAATATCAAACTAGAATGTTCCAACATGTAATTACTGTATATTCTGCATGTATTATGTTTTGACTCTAATGAATGGGTTTTAGTTCCTTTAGGGGTCATCTTCATCCCTGAAATATACATCAGGATCAACTATGTCTTTTGTTGCCTTAAATAAAAACTGTGTACCTAAAATACCTAATATTAAAAACCAAGCTCTAAAAGCAACCCAAAATACCACTTAGTCCAGAAAGCTAGTTCCTTTCTGCAATTTCATGAGCAGATCCTTTTGACCCTAACTTCTTTGAGCTGTGCAAAAAATCTTCATAATTACAGGCAGAAATAGCATCATTGCTTCACTCCTTCCTTTACAGAAATACCTCTACTTTTTTCAGACTAATCTAACATCTGAATGTCTTCATATAAAAAAAAAGCTCTAACAAACAATTCACCCTTTTCTAAGGATAAGTGCAAGAAACAATCGATGTTTGATCACACACTTATGTGTGCTTCCGCTATGAGCCAAACAACTGCTCTGTGCTACGGGACAGAAAACATCTTCAGGATGCCTGTAAATGCTCACATAGATTTGATCAAAAGAAATAGGGATATTATCATAGGTACATCTACGCTGGCAGATGCTCATGGGATTATTTTATATATAATTTTCTTCCATTCTCAGTCTCTATAGAACTTTCAAACACCTTAACAACACAATATCAACTACTCTGAATAGGCCCGAGACCGGGGTTGCCCACCTTTGCCTCACATCATGATCCACTCAACCAGCTGCCAAACCCCACGTCAGGAAACCTTCCTGCATGTTGCATGCAGCACAGGGAAGGAAAGTGTCCCCAGCTTCAAGGCAGGCTGCATGAGCACAGACTGACCAAAGCAGCCCAGTCAGGTTTCAAAGAGGTGTGACAACAGACACAAGTGCACATCTAACTAGCAATGTGCAGCCAGGATTCATGCCCTGCTCCTCCTTTGCCAACATGTTACCCTCAACGGCTTGCACTGGCAGTTCAGGATTTGGTACCTCAAGAGGCAGGTATTCGTAGGACACTTGCTCTACTTACTACAGAAGCCGAAAGGTGTCACCTACACCCACCGTGGAGAGGGAAGAGAAGGAGTTTCTATTACCCTTTAGAAAGCTGTAGAGGGCAGATTTGGATCAGATAGAAGGAAGAAATTTTTATAATAATGGTGATGAGTCACTGGAACAGGCTGTCCAGAGAAGCTGTGGATGCCCCATCATTGGGTGTGTTCAAAGTCAGGTTGGATGGGGCTTTGAGCAACTTGTTCTAGTGAAAAATGTCCCTGCCTGTGGTAAACGGGTTGGATTAGACCAATACAAACCATTCTATGATTCTACAACAGGGGGTCTCTGCTCTTTCTTATTTTAGTTGGTTTATACTTTTAGTTCACTTTTTAAATAGCTCTTGTAAACCCCCTTCTGCCCCAGACAGGCAGTGTCAATCTCTTCGCTAGGTTTGTACGCTAATCTCCTGCCTCATCAATTTTCGCTATTGGCCATACCTCAGTTCTCTCCTATTGCCTGACTGCAGCAGAGAACAATTTAATTTGCCAAAGACTACAACACCTGAATTTAAATAGAAATTAAGTTAAATATGATCTCTGTATCACAGGCAAACAGGTACAGACAAACTAAGTCTGATTTTGAATTCTGTAAACCCCTCATAGTGCTAACTGCTACAGATCCTGCATTTACCATTCAGATTTAAGCAGCATGCAGTAATTATAGCTTAGAACCACATATTTAAAATGATGCAGCAAGAAAAACAGGAAAAACACCAGTACATAAAATTTCTTGCAGCTGCACAATGCTTTAAGCAGTGAGCTGAAAACATGAGAACTTGCAAACATTACAATGCTGAAAAAGTTTTTATAGTATTTCAAACATTCATCACAGGTCTTTGCACCTATTTTACTCATACCTAGACTGCATACATTCAAGACTAAAGAATTAGTACTGTGAATTTAGCCCAAGGTATATATGTGCCTATTAAAGGTATCATGAAAGAGCACGCAAGAATTGATGAATGAAAGATTATCTACTATTTTACTGTTAACTTTTTTAAAAAAAAATTGGTTGAAATATGCGAAAAAAGACTGTATTTCATAAGTCACTTTCTCACTTAATTTTACACTTAGCAGTGTGTCCAATATAATTACTCATAATAAATTGCCATATGATTGAATTTTTCTCTTTATCCAAAAAGCATCGCCAACATCTGATGTTCTACTGATTAGAGTCTGGCTCAATGTCTGTAACAGAATTTTCCAGGAAAAAAAAAATAAAATATCCTGTGTTAATTCTGAGAGAATGATTACAGAAAAAGAACTATAAACATTTCCATACCTTCTCTAAAGCTAGAATGGAAGAGGAAACAATTCCTCAAGACAATCTTCATTATATGTATACAAAAATGAATCATGCTAAATTTCAATGAGACTTTCAGGAAGTGTGCTGGACAAATTCTGAACAAACCCAGTAATTATAGACAGATTTAGTAACTCAAAACACCTCCAACTGCTGATACAGGATTTATTTCACATGTTCAAAACAAACCTCCTTTTTCACATTCAAAGTTAAAGAGTTGGGTTTGGAAAATCAACTAAAGTAATGAAAATAGCATGGCTTTGGAAGCAATATTGTAATAAGTCTCAAACCATAACCATTGCATAGGATTAAAAACAAATTAATCATTTTCAAAGTAAAGTAATTACTGTGCAGACCGCATACTTGTTTCCTTCCATGTCAGATAAAATTGAACTGTAGCTCAGCAACTAAAGTATAAGGAAATGAACACTGAAGCTTATGAGGTGCCGTATGACAGAAAACAGCAAGACGTCCATCATTCAAACTACTAACATCATTGAACAGATGTGCTGGATCATATGGGGAAGAGATAAGGATGAGAAAGCATCAGAGCACAGCACCAACAGGACACACAAAGAAGTAATAGAGATAAATATTTTCAACAAATGGGTAATGAGGCAAATGAAAAAGGCACAAGAGAGAAATATAAGTGATGATATAAGAATATGTGGCAAGATGCATAAAATTTGATTAAAGTGCACTGAAGAGGAGAAGTAGTTTGAACTGAGTCTCCAGCTGGATTCCACCACTGCAACATTCATTAAATCTAATATTGCATACTGGTAACTATCTACCACAGTCCTGGAAAAAAATTAAAAATTACTAGCAAATGCTAACTCAAACTGTACAGCTGGAAAAGGCTGTGCAAGTCTGGAAGAAAAACTGGAAAGAATGAAAAATGGAATTGGAGGGGGTGGAATAAACAAACAAAAAAAAAAGACTAAAGAACCAAATTACAGCTGGTAGATGAGCTCACGGTGTATTAACACAGGATGAAGACTCCACTAGTGCATGGTGGTCATTATAGCCTTTACAGTGATGCCAAGATCTTTGGAATCCTCTGTTTGAAACCAGACAGCTAGAACATTTGTACATTTAATTCAAAGTGGTGAATGGCTGTAAACAGATGAAAAATTTCAGTCTTCCATTCTATCAGGCTATCTTAGATTATTAAGCATAGCTCTTCATTGCAACAGTAGATCTGCTGAAACACATAGCTCTTAATGTGTCCAAAAAATCTCATTAACAAGATGCACAACATAAATCTTTAGAGGACAGTTGCTGTTTAGGTATTTATTTTCAAATTATTTTTATTCACAATCACATCCTTTCCAAATGCAGGCTACTTCCTCTAACACATCAAGTTTCTTATACAACTTGCTGAAATAAAGAACCATAAATAAACGTTATGTCCTTTTCAACTCTACCCTATGTTCAGCATTTTGAGACACCCCAGTCCTCTGAAACCTACTGCTGGACAGCTCACTAGCTCAGGTTTGCCTTGCACTATCTTCCAAACTGTCCTTCCTCCCAGTCTTCATCAGGTACACAGAAAAGATTACTTTCTAACAGCTTCCATATTTGTACTGGGTTTGTGTGGCCAGGTTTTGCTAGTAGGGAAGCTACAGGGGTGTCTTCTGTGATAAGCTGCTAGAAGCTTCCCCTGTGTCCGACAGAGCCAATGTCAGCCGGCTCCAAGATGGACCCACCGCTGGCCAAGGCTGAGCCCCTCAGCAACAGTGGTAGTGCCTCTAGGATAACACACTTAAGAAAAGGGGGAAAAACACCCTGTGCGATACAAATCGTAGCCAGAGAAAGAACTGAGAATATGTGAGAGAAACAGCCCTGCAGACACCAAGGTCAGTGAAGGAGGAAGGGGAGGAGGTGCTCCAGGTACCGTAGCAGAGATTCCCCTGCAGCCTGTGGTGAAGACCATGGTGAGGCAGGCTGTGCCCCTGCAGCCCATGGAGGTTAAGAGTGGAGCAGATATCCACCTGCAGCCCATGGAGGACCCCACGCTGGAAAAGGTGGGCGCCCAAAGGAGGCTGTGATCCCACGGCAAGCACCAGCTGGAGCAGGGCCCTGGCAGGTCCTGCGGACTGGTGAAGAGAGAGGAGCCCATGCTGGAGCAGGTTTGCTGGCAGAACTTGTGACCCCATGGGGGATCCACTCTGGAGCAGTCTGTTCCAGAAGGACTGCACCCTGTGGAAGGAACCTACGCGCTACAGTTTTTCATGAACTGCTCCAGAGCAGTTCCTTTCATGGGACTCATGTTGGAGAAGTCATGGAGGAATGTTTCCCATGGGAGGGAACCCATGCTGCAGCAGGGGAAGAGTGTGAGGAGTGAATCATAGAATCATAGCATAATTATGGCTGGAAGGGACCTACAGGGTCATCAAGTCCAACCTTTACGCCATCATATTCCTAACTATTAGACCATGGCCTCAAGTGCTTCATCGACTCATTTTCTGAATACCTCCAGGGACGGCGACTCCACTACCTCCCTGGGCAGCCTGTGCCAGTGCCTAACCACCCTCTCAGTAAAGAACTCCTTCCTAATATCCAACCTAAACTTCCCCTGACGTAACTTGAGGCCATTTCCTCTCGTCCTATCATTAGTAATTTGGGAGAAGAGACCAACACCAGCCTCACTACAACCTCCTTTTAGGGAGCTGTAGAGAGCAATGAGGTCTCCTCTCAGTCTCCTTTTCTCCAGACTAAACAACCCCAGTTCCCTCAGCCGGTCTTCATAAGGCCTGTTTTCCAGACCTCTCACCAGCCTCCTTGCCCTTCTCTGGACTCGCTCCAGCACCTCAATGTCCTTCTTATCCTGTGGTGCCCAGAACTGGACCCAGGACTCAAGGTGTGGTCTCACGAGTGCCGAGTACAGGGGCACGATCACCTCCCTACTCCTGCTGGTCACACCGTTTCTGATACAGGCCAGGATGCCATTGGCCTTCTTGGCCACCTGGGCACACTGCTGGCTCATGTTCAGTCGGCTGTCAACCAACACCCCCGGGTCCTTTTCCGCCAGGCAGCTTTCAAGCCACTCTTCCCCAAGCCTGTAGTGCTCCATGGGGTTGTTGTGGCCAAAGTGCAAGACCCAGCACTTACCCTTGTTAAACCTCATGCAATTGGCTTCAGCCCATCGCTCCAGCCTGTCCAAATCCCACTGCAGAGCCTCCCTACCCTCAGGCAGATCGACACTCCCACTTAATTTCGTGTCGTCTGCAAATTTACTGAGGGTGCATTTGATCTCCTCACCCAGGTCATTGATAAAGACATTAAACAAGAATGGCCCCAAAACAGAGCCCTGAGGGACACCGCTTGTGACCGGTCTCCATCTGGATTTAACTCCATTCACCACAACTCTCTGGGCTCGGCCAGCCAGCCAGTTTTTAACCCAGCGAAGAGTCCACCTGTCTAGACCATGAGCCGCCAGATTCTGCAGCAGAATGCTGTGGGAAACAGTGTCAAATGCCTTACTGAAGTCCAGGTAGACAACATCCACCACTTCTCCCTCATCCACTAGGCGGGTCACCTGATCATAGAAGGAGATCAGGTTGGTTAAACAGGACTTGCCCTTCATGAACCTTCAGGTTGGGTGTACCTGATCCCACTGTTGTCCTGCACTTGCTGCGGGATCTCTCCCAAGATGAACCGTTCCATAATCTTCCCTGGCACCAAGGTCAGGCTGACAGGCCTGTAGTTCCCCAGATCCTCCTTCCTGCCCTTCTTGTAGATGGGCGTCACGTTGGCAAGTTTCCAGTCATCCGGGGCCTCACCCGATAACCAGGACTGCTTATAGATGATAGAGAGCGGCTTAGCAAGTTCCTCCGCCAGCTCCCTCAGTACTCTCAGGTGGATCTCATCCAGCCCCATAGACTTATGGGTGTCTAATTGGCTTAGCCGGTTCTTCACTACTATTTCCCGCATTACAAGGGGTTTATTCTGATCTCCATCCCAATCTTCCAGCTCAGGGGACTGAATACCATGAGGAGAACTGGTCTGATGGTTAAAGACTGAGGCAAAGAAGGCATTAAGTACCACAGCCTTTTCCTCATCCTTGGTAACAATGTTCCCCCTCGCATCCAATAAAGGATGGAGATTCTCCCTGGTTCTTCTTTTGTTGTTAATATATTTGTAAAAACTCTTCTTATTATCTCTTGCAGCAGTGGCCAGGCTGAGTTCAAGCTGGGCTTTTGTCCCCCTAATGTTCTTCCTACACGACCTAACTAAATCCCTATACTCTTCCCGAGTAGCCTGCCCCTTCTTCCAGAGGTGCTAGACTCTCTCTTCTTTCTTCTAAGTCCCAGCAGAAGCTCCCTGTTCAGCCAGGCCAGTCACTTTCCCCATCAATTTGTCTTACAACACCTGGGGACAGCCTCCTCCTGCATCTCTAACAGTTTCTCCTTGAAAAGAGTCCATCCTTCCTGAACCCCTTTGCCCTCTTAGGACTGTTCCCCAAGGGACTTTCTCAACTAGTGTGTTAAACAGGTTGAAGTCTGCCCTTCCGAAGTCCATGGTGAAAGTTTTGCTGCCCCCCCTCGTAACTTGGCTAAGGATCGAGGACTGTATCATTTCATGATCGCTCAGCCCAAGACGGCCTCCGACCACCACATCACCTACCAGTCCTTCTCTGTTCGTGAACAACAGGTCTAACAAGGCACCTTCCCTGGTGGGCTCACTTACCAGCTGAGTCAGGAAGTTATCTTCCACGCACTCTAGGAACTTCTTGGATTGTTTTCTCTCTACTGTGTTATATTTCCAGCAGATGTCTGGTAAGTTGAAGTCCCCCACAAGAACAAGGGCTTGTGACTTTGCAGCTTCTGCCAGTTGTCTACAGAACAGTTCATCGACCTCTTCATCCTGGTCAGGTGGCCTGTAGTAGACTCCCAGCAGGATATCCGCCTCGTTCGCCTTCCTCAACTTTACCCATAAACATTCTACTGGCTCATCACACTTATCGATCTCCATACAGTCAGAAACATCATCACTACCAACTTGGATAACTAGTGGTGGACAGTAATCTGTTGGCCGTACCAGACTAGGGAGTTTCTTAGTGATATTCCTGACCCTGGCCCCAGGGAGGCAGCAGACTTCTCTGTGGAGTGGATCCATCAAGGAAGGAGTGACAGAGAAAACGTGGGATGGACTGACCACAGCCCCCATTACCTGTCCCCCTGCGCCACTTGGGAGGAGGAAGTAGAGAAATTGGAAGCCATTTGTCCACCCCTGTCTCTTCTTGTTTGTAATATAATTCAATGTAGATAAAACCAACCTAGGACATAAGTCACATCTTTTTCTCCATGAAGAAAAGTTTCATTCACTAACAAAGAACAGCTGACAGACAAAAAGGACAAATAATATACAAAAAATAAAGCTAAAAAAATTGAAAAAAAAGATGTGGTAGAGGAAAATACGGAGGAAGACCCTTCAAAAGAAGCACAAGTTTAACATACAGCCCTTGTGATTCATTGATCAAGTCTGAAGTTATATGAGACAAAATGAATTCCCAGTACCACTGTAAGAGTAAGAAATAAATTCTCTAGCCATACACTGCTGATGTTACAAAAGGACAGTGAACTGTCTTCTTAGTTTGTAATGGGACCTGTCCCTTAGACAATTAAAACCACATCTAAAGATCTGCAGTGGTGGCCACAGGCACTGAACAAGGCTGAGAGGTCACAGCAGAACATGAGAGCTGGCCCAGCTGCATGGAAAGAAGGGAACAGGGGGGTTCCTCTCTAAAAAACTCTGCACAGTACTAAAAATAAGAAGACATATTTCTCAAGACGGTAACTTAAAACTGAAGTGCCGATTAAGAGAGTTAACTTAGACATAAGGAGATAAAGATAGAGGTGGATAGTTGTATCAAATGCTGCCAAAAATATTTTCAGCACCAAAGGTTTTTCATTTTGTCTTTTTTTTTTTTTTTTTTTTAATGTTTTCCTTCTTCAAAAAGGGTGGATGTTTTCCAGTTCAGTTTATCTCTTATGCCCAGGCTGTGGATTTCAACTTCTAAAACAGCAAAGCTGGAGTAGGAAGAAGCTGTTTCTAGACAGCTTGGAAGTTCACAGCCCTTGAAACTTAAAATGCATTTCACTGTATCTGCATTAGAAGAGATCCTATGAACTTTTTAAACAATACAGAAAAACAAAGCGCATAACTTACCTCATAGTAACTTCGCACAGCGTTGCAAAATGCTTCATCCGCTACGATTTGCGTCTCCCCATTCAAAAAGGCCTGGAAACGTTCCTTCAGCACCTGCAGCTGCTGCTTATTGAGCTATGCAAGAAAAGTGAAGGAAAGGGGAGAGAACAATAATAAATGCAGTTAGTCTCAAAGCAAAAATATGCAGCACTTTACCCACTTGCAAGATGTGAACTGGGAAGAAGAGGCAGAGGCTCCCTGGCCAGCTGGCCCCCTAGTGAGCGGCAGCTCTTCAGAGTCCCACCTAGGCAAGACAGGCTGCTGCAGCAAGTTGTTCATGCACTCAGCATGCAACTAAACCTCTACTATTGTATCCTCAGGATGCTACAGATAAGCCTGCATGGATATTTCTTCTGGCAATATTTTATATGAATATGCTGATTAAAATGGCTGCCCTTCCTCATGGCAGCAGCACTAGCTAGCAAAATTTAGCTCTTAACTCCACTCTTCAAAAATTCAATTTTTTTTTCAGCCTTCAAATAAGTGAAAAAACTCAGATGCCCCCATTTTTTTGAGTAATCTAGGAGCTACCATTGGCAATTTTTAACAAGCATGCTCACTGTGAGGAAAACAGACTTCTAGCCACTGATGTTATATATCACTATGAATTATATGAAACAACTAATCTGGGGGAACAGCAGCCACAAGGCTCCAAGCCTGATAGAAAATTACATTTGGTGGATTTCATAGCAAAGTTGAGTGCATTTTGAAAACAGACTCCTAGTAGAGAACGTTACATGATTAAACCTTGCAATCAACCCATTTTATCAAAGTTTAATGTTACAGGAAAAGGCAAAATCTGAAAGTTCTCTAGGGATCCAGACACAGGTCTTTTGCCAAGGTTCCTATTTCAACTCTTGAAATATTTAGTAAGATATTTCTCCTTATCAAATCTGTGAGAAGTTAGAATGTCACAAAGGAGACTGCCACCAACTTACTAATATAATAAAGCAACAGTTAAAAATAGTTGTTTTTCTTTCCCCAAATTTTGAAACTAGTGTAAAGCCTTTATTCCAGTAAGTGTTCCTGAATTTTAACACTACAAAAATTCAAGCACAACTGATTGAATTTTTTTTAATACTTCCTGTATTTTGCTTAGTTAAAATAAACAAATAAATGTAGTCAAAAAATGAAAATACTTTTCCAGAGTGCAGAAAGTTATATTTGTAATGTCTAACCTGCAACAAACATTACCGTGATCGCACCATGGTTTCTTACAGAAGAACTTTTTGGTATCTACAGTAATATGACCACCTTGAGCTTTCAGGTCTCCAGTGTTGACACTTTGACGCCTTTTAAGCGACAACATTTTTACAAGATGAGCAAATTTACTGCCATCCTGATAATGTGCCTGCCTTGGACAAGCTCCATTTCCTTCATATCAAGAAGGGAGGATTTTCACCCTACATAAAGTTTGCTGAGTCTGTCAAGTCATGTACTTCTATGAAACATGTAGAAATTTACTGCAAAACTCTCCAAAATGAATGCAAACCTGAAAGTTGTTCTATTTTCACAGGACACAACAGCATAGATGCCATCTAAACACTTGATATGAGAAATCCTCTGAAACCTGCTGAAATATAGGCAGTAGCAATGCAAAGAACTATGCCTTTGAAAAAAATCCAAACTAGTTACAAATACATGATAATTCTGTTCTTCATCTTAACAAAATTAGTATCAATACAGAACAAGCGTCAAGAAACCCCTACAGAAAAAAGGCCTCCTGTTGAGCCTGTGACTTGGAAAATTTGCCTGCGTGAGCTCTTGAGAGCAGCAGCCCAACACTGACATGTTGCCAGCCTGTACTGCTGCTAGTTAAAAATCAATGGGAGAGAACTACTTTATTATGTCTGTACATACACCATCTCTTACCTGTCTGCCAGACAACCATTCCTTGCACAGAATCTGCACCACATTAGCTGTTTCTAACTTTACTCCCAGATACGCAGGACAGGTCTTTCCCCTTATTAGATCCCTCTTATTCTTCTCTCAATTTCTAAATGATATTGGACAAGCTGAGAGATCAGAAAATTAAAATTATTAAGGAAGGTTTGAGGTTTTCTTCAGCATGCACTTGTTCTCGTAGGGGACTTTAAAAGAGCCACGTGCTCCCGCAGATGGTGCACCACTGCTGAAGGAGCAGCTCCTTCATCCCATGGAATATTCATAGCTCTGCCACGAGAACATGTGGGCTTCCTGCCAAAGCAATTATGGAAATGTGTTTTCATGCTTGCAGACTTTATTCTTTAGGCGATTTGCTTGTCTATTACCCACGTATCAAACAAAAACATTATGAATAAGGCAATGAAATATAAATTTAATTCTGACTTCCTCATTTCTAACCATCATAGTTCAGCAAACCAAAATGCCTTTGAAGTATTTATATATGGCTTTCACATTCACTGCTTCAGGTAGTAAGTAATTCTAAAGGTTGAGTGGCATTTTAGGATTACTGGACCTTTCTCAAATTACTTATGGTTTAGTGTTAAATCTGGATGTGTAGGGGAATAAAGTTCTCCTGCAAAACTAAAAAACAATAATAAATCTGATGGAAAACATGAAAAGCTACAACTTGCACTAAGGATGATCTGAAGTCTACTCTACAGGACCCAAATACTGTCATACATAGAGATACAGTTAATTGTCAAGATACAGAATAATCTATAGTACTCTGTTGTAGCATACAGTTCCTCCTTTTTATTTCTCAGAACACTGAGTGTACGTAGAATTCTCACTCATCTTTTATTTTCTTTATGTTGGTCCTTTTTAATGGATTCATTAACACTCTTCAATTTGCAGGCAAGCACCTTTAAAAATGAGACAAAACTAACAGCAAAAGTAGTAGCATAGAAATGTGGAGGAAAAAAAAAAAAAAGAGAAGTCTAATTGCATTAAAATATCATAAAAGCAAATGGAGAGAAACAGGCATCTGTACAGGACATTAGCTCTTGGATACTGCCAAACAGTTCAACCTACTCGAGTTTGGGCTACCTTTGAAGTTGTTCATCTCTGTTAACAACGAACAAGAGCTGAGGGCATCATGTACAACCAGAATCCCAAGTGAAATGTTTAAACTTAAGGGCAATAAACCTGGCCACATTCTCCTTGGTAAGAGTTCATGTAAAGGAGCTCAAAATCCTTCTGCAGTAGGATTACCTTTCCACTGCACATACCTTTTCCTCCTGTCGTCTGTGCAAGATCCATACGTGTCAGACCTTTGCTTTTAGTCCCTCACTACTTCTTTACATCTTTACTGTTGGTGCCTCTGTGTCTGCATTTTAATTCTAATAGAAAGAACCATGAACAGCAAAATTAAAATAAAACTTGACATTACTAGATCTTCCCCCAGATGTAAACTGAACTCTGATTATCACCTGAAGCATACAGCAAAGCCTCACTGATTCTGTTGCTTTCCATCAACTTGTTTCAGTTTTGTATTGTTTATTTGGATTTTGCATTCTCAGTGGTATGAAATCTGTTGTTGTAACTCTGTGTGATACTTCATAAATAACTACTGCTGCTTCATGGGAGAATGTATAACTAAATTCCAGCGACTCAGAATATCAGGCTTGATTGCATTCTGCAGAATGACTAAAGATAAGCAAGGACAACTTTAGGGGAAAACAAGATTAACTGTCCTCAAATGTGCTGCTTCTTTATTGCAGCCATGCAACACATAAAAATTTCTCTTCCCCTCCATCCTGGTGCCTTTCACAAAAGGTAACTTTTTTTTTTTTTTTTACTTTGTATTTGTTATTAGTAGCCTATCAAAGAACGAACGCACATATTTAAGATAAATAGCTCCTTGAGAAGTTTATTCTAAAAACTTTTTTCAAGTTGCTGTAGCAATTTAACTTTTCATAATTTACAGAGTAATACAAAGGTATCAAAAGAGCCTCAAGCGTTTAACTATTAAAAAAATTCTCACCTTCCATTTAACATTTCAAAGAAGTCTTATATATCCCAATATATTCCTCTTGGACCACTAATTTATGGATAAGCTTTTTCCATTCTAAAGCAAAACTTGGGTATGAAAACCTAGAGGCATTTTTGTTTTAGCTCCACTCACACCTTTAAACAATTTCACTAAATGGATTTTACACAGAGTTGAAATTCTTATTTTTATAAGAGGCTGCATTTCAAACAGATCTGGCAGTTTAGGAAGTAGTTCCAATGTCACAGGTTTTACTTCATTAAATCATAAATTCCAACATTTTGAAGAAAAAATGAAGCATGTATGCATTTGTAACAGTAATACTGCTTCTCTTTGAAAGAAAAAAAGGAAAAAGTAGAACCCTAGCTTCACAGTGTGATGCTAGATTTAGAGCACTTTCATCTGCTTCTTGCTGCTTAAGTACACAGAGTAGCTACTGCTCTAGACACACACAGCCAACAGCAGCTAGCAAAGATGTAACTCACAGCACAACTAACCCCTACAAAACTTCGGCCTTTAAAATGAAGAAGCTTAAAATGTGGCCTGTGTGTTGGCCACAACTGCCTCTCCCCCCATGCCCCAGAGCACTGTGGATGCTAGGTTGCCACCACAGCCTGTGGCTGACCCTATTCCCCACGAGAGCAGTCAGCCAAAGAGCTGGTACTGGAGGAATAACATTCTGAACCATTGCCACCTTGTGGCAATTTTAGAAATATAGCAAAGAAATAATCACAGGATGCATATCTTCACACTTGGAGCTGGGATCTGTGTATCAATAAGCCCCTGACCTTAACACAAGCAACAGCATTGCTTCTTCCCTACTCCCACACTCTAGTGTGAAATTACCCTTTCTCAGACCATATGGGTATTTTACGAAAACAGCAGGAAGTGATGACTACAATTACAGAGAGAGCTAGATAAAATATTTCTCATGCAGACTACAAAAAGAAAGTGGTAGAGAGGAGCCAAAGAGCCACTCTCCAAATACTCAGCTGCAGTGTATACGATCTGTAGGACCAAACATGACTTAAGACTGTGAACACTTCCTAAAAATAAGCAGCTTTGTGATTTCAAAACTACACTGTTTTGTCCAATGACTTCCACAGCAGCATCTGCTTTTGGACAACTTTAGCCAAGACCATACTTTGTGAGAGCAGAGTGGAAAAAGAAATAACTCAATGAACATTCCCTCAAACAGCTGCCTCTCCCATTTCAGTCAGAAGATAAAAATTTGCACCTCCTGAATGAACAGAAATGAAGGCACAAATAAATCCTTTTCCATCCAACTTCTCACATGCTTCTTTGAACACAACTTTGTTTCTTGTCCTGCCAGGCTCTTTGTCAAGGAAAATAAAAAGGAAGACAAGAAGAAAAGAGTAGAAATTATGCCAAGGACTACCTTTCTGATGTCATGAACTGAGTTTCACTATAGGATAATTCATTCCACTTGCCCACACCCTCAGGCAGAACCAAACCTGGTCGATACAACAGGTCAATGCATTTACAGTGACACTCAATTTAAGACACCACTTCCAAGACAATAAAAATTCAACTACCAATAATTTCCCATCAATTCAATTAGACCATGTGTTCAACTCCCTACACATTTAAGAGGTCTACTTGCACATCAAACCAAGTTTTCCACTCAAGCTCCACATGCCTACAAAAGGAGTAAGTATGTACCTCATATGCCTTTCAATGGGATTTTTTAGGTTTTATTTCATACCATTTCACACGGCCATGAAAGGCAGCTGGCTAAGTGCTCATCTAACTGCCATCTCCCTGGGCTCCCCAACTTCCGAAATCCTCCAACCACAGTAGCGTGCTCAGCAGCTTCCTTCCTGTGCCTCCTCGGCAGGGTCTCCCAGCTCAGCTGTGCAGGGACTGGTCAATCGAACACAGTGGCTTTCCTCTTCCTAAATGAGCCTTAGAAATGGCAGGACAGCATCTAGCAACACTTGAAACAACTCTCTGTTCTACTGCTAAACAAGACTCAAGAGCCACATAAGTCTTTGTCCCTGACCAACCCTGCTGTAATCCCAGCTTTCTACCATCTCCCATGCTCATGCGGAGGGCTTTATACACAGGGCTGGACTCTGGAAAGCCAGATGCACATTTCCTCTGCCAGAGCCAAGGGCAGGGCACAGAGTTTCAGGCTGAACCCAGCACTATCCTTTCCTTCCAGAAAGACAAAACACGTGTGCCACATCATTGGCTGTTAATGAGCTTCATCTCACATCAGTGATGAGAATAAGCCTGCAAAGCAAACAGCCAGTTATAAACAGCGATTCTCACTCCATTTCCCTCCTTTCTTCCCCACCTTGTCTCCTCTTCCAGTATCTGCCTACACAAACAAGAATATTACTTGTGTTTCAGAGCAGAGGTGGAGAGGGTTCATTTATAGTGAATTACTCAAGAGATATTCTTCTGAGGAAGACAACTAAATAAATAACATTAGAGAATCTCAGTACTAAGACAGGAGTGATAGCTGTGGTTACTGTGCTGAATTATGCAGGTCTTCATCATGTACATTAATGGTCCTATACAGCATGTGGGTGGCACACAATATATGCTGTCCTTTACTGTTCGTTCCACAAACTGGTTTCATTTTCTAAATAACAGATAAATATTTTGCTGTCACTTAGCAACCTTAGCTGTTCTTTGATTTTCTTGAAGTTGAAGTTATTCCAAGTAAAACAGTGTCTGCAAGGATTCTGTTTGCTGTCACTCAGCACAGACTGCCCTGTGCAGGTACCCATTGTGCAACAATTCAGTGCCTTGTAAAAACAAATATTGGATTTCCAAAATCAGCTAATACATTTATCAAACAAATTTCTCATTCTTTATAATCAAACAAGCACAACATGGCCTTTACCTTTTGTTGATCTGCCACTTGTTTAAAACCAGAAACACTAACGTACTGGTCATTCAATTCCATTTACAGGGTATTTCACTGTAAAGTTAGAAATATTTTCTGTACCATTAAGTCTGAAACTTTAAAAATGTTCATTGTCCAGAGCAGCATATTCAAGATTCTTTGACAGGATTGTAAAACATTTCACAAGGAACACAGGTAGTGGACAGGATGGGACAAAAATCATAGGCAGGGAGCAAAGGCAAAGTCTGATTTATGTGAAGGAAGTCAAGTGTACCACACTGACTGCCAAAATACAGAACTGAAGACAGCTTCCAAACAGGTCAGATTGGCCACCTCAGAGGAAAAGCAAAATAAGTATTTTGAGAATGAAGAGGAGCAAATATTTTGTAGGGGATAAAAAAATAAATCAGACTTTCCTAATTTTTAGACAGAAGAATGAAAAGAAATAAAGAAATGCAGAAGTGTTTAACTACTTAGAAGTTCCTCATAGCAACAGAAGATTTCTTTATTGCTGAAAAAAATTGTAAACCTTTTACAAACTATGCCACACTAGGCAAGAAAGCATCTGCTGTGTGTTTGTCCTAAATGCAGTAAATATCACACCCCAATAAAAGCTATCTCCTCTGAGATGAGGTTGTCAGTGTGACTACAATCATTTTCTTTGTACCTACTCCTACTACCTGAGATTTGCAGCAGAATTTAGCTGACAATCATCAGCTAGATTAATTTTATTGTATTTGTTTCTTCTGTACGGCAAACTTCACTGATCTCTTCTGTCTTGAATGGCTGTATAGACACACTGCAGCTAGGCCAGCTATATTTTCCTGTGCCTCATGTCACCACTGTTTGGGGCCATCTCCCACGCAGAGTACACGCTGGCATTATGGCTTTACTTCCTTGAAGTTAACAGAGCCACAAGGAGACCAGTCATGCCTGAAAGCTATGCAAGCCAAGCTTCCAGTCAAGAAAGCTGATGATGGCTTGTGCAGGTGACAATGAAAATTATGCCTAACAGAGATGCATACAGCAATCCTTGCCTGTGGTGGGAACCTTAGCTACCAGTGCCGCTCCAGAAACCAAAATCGAGGGAAGTTTTAGAGGTAACTGCTGCTAATGTGTAGATAGATGTACAGCTCTGACTCACAGTGTATGTCAGTAGTTCAAACTATGCTGGACCGAATGGATTTGCATCACTTCCTACAGCACAGCTCCTGTCTTTCTTCTCTGCATCTACATCATCGTTTCCACTCCATGTCAACTGTGCACCCCCCAGAACTATTTGTCAGAAAAACTATTTACCCCAAGAAACCAGATTTATACGTGGAGAAGTTTTGCAAAATGAGAAATTAAGCTACCAGAAGCTGTTTTTACATACCTCAAAAGTGTTGCACTGAAGATCTTTGTCTGCCAACAACCTTACACGAGGACATTTTGCCAGCAAAGATCACCCAGTGTAGCTGAGGAGGCTACAGCAGATCTGCCTGAACTAATGGAAGCATCAGCAAAATACATGCTCCTCCAACCTAACCTCATCTTTCCAAGGTTGACATTCATCTTCTGTTTTAGCTCACTTCCTAAGGACACACTGTGATCATACAAATCCCTCTTGGTCCCTGAGAGGGAGAGATCCCTCTCAGATCTCAGCTTTTTCCCCACACACGTAACTTCTTCATGCACTTCTCAGTTTCTATCAGTTCTAAGAGAAAAATAATGTGTGGAGGCTTCACAGACAACAAGATTTTCCCTTCTCTGAAAAATGGAATAAAAATAAAAAAAAAAAACAAGTTATATATTATTATTGGCAAAACAAAGAGACTGTAGTTCTGTTTGGCACATGACAAATAAAAGTTATGTGCCCATCACTGTGTGGCAACATATTTCAGACCTAGTTTGGCTTAAATTCAAGGAATAGAAAGGGTAACAATGACAGTTGGAATAAAATCCAGAAGAAAGTATCCATTTTATTCTGGGTTCTGATAACATTTTAAAAAATTATTTCACCAAACTAGGTAATTTTACAAAATATTTTCCACAAAAAATTATGGAATTTCATTAACAAGCAGAATTATGTCCATACTCCATCTACTTTCTCTGTGAGGGCTATGAAACAGAGAAATTTAGGACGGATGGGACCTCTAGAATTCATCTAGTCAAACCTTCTTCTCAAAGCAAGGCTAGCTCTGAAGATACATCATGCTGTTGCAGACCTTGTCCAGGGAAGCTTTGCATATCTCCAAGGATGAAGACAGTGGAGATACTCTGTATAACATGCTCCACTGCTTCTTCTGAAAGTGTGGTTTGGCTTTTGTCTGTGCTGAACATCTGGAGATTTTTGGTCACTTATTTGTCCAGGAGTCTCCTGAGTAGCAGCCCTGCCCTTCTGCTGTCATGTGCTCCTCTCAATTTGATGTCACCTGAGAATATGCCAAGGCTGCATTCAGTTCTGTTTTCCAAGCCAATCTGTGCTTGGTTAGTATACTCGTACATCAGCATCTTTTGGTCAGCTCACCAGTACCCTCCACCAGATCATCATCCCAACAGAAACAAGAAAATATCACTTCTTTATAGAAATTGGAAAGAAATTGTCAATACATAATTGCAGCACAAACAATTATTCTGAACTAAAGCTTTCTGGCTTCCTTAGAACTAGACAGGAATAGACAGTTCACACCACTGAATCAGGTTAAGGGCAACAAATTCACATTTAAAAACTACCTCATTAATTACATGCCTTTGACTAACAAATTAATGCCAAGAAAATTTAACAAAATTAGTGGATAACAGACACACATCAACACCTTGCCAAAGTACATTGCAGCTACCAAAAATCTACTTTGGAGACTAGACAAGTTTATGGAAATCAGCTACAGATTATATGTACATAAATGATACACACTAAATACAACCCACGCTCTCACCCATCTGGTATTGCAAATACCTGAGATTAATACAGTTATGGGAATTACCACATGCACTTGCTCCATTCTCGATCTCCACCTAGGCATCCTATTAAGGTCGGTGTTAGAAATAGTGCAGTTGTCTAGATGGACTGTTTTTCCAATCCAATGAACAAACAGAAGGACCTAGAAGTAAAGCCTGGCCTGTAAGGTTATTACCAGTTATGTCTTCACATCATAAAGACACAGCAACTTGACACATAACCACACACAACCCAACTTAGCTACAGTACGGTAAAACTAGGATGCTCAAAGAGCCATAATATTAAAGACTAGAGAAAAAAAAAACACAAAAACCCAATGCTGTGCTGACCCAAGGGACGTTCAGTTTTGTCTAGTAAGGACACCATTGCTGTGAAAGAGACTGCAGCTTTGAATGAGCTATCCAGGTATCACCTCATCTCATCTTGTACACTTATATTTGTCATGTTCTCTCCTACCTGTGAAACCTGTAGTGGGACAATTTTCTACTTTGAAATCCTTCTCCAGCCTCTCAAGATGAGTCTTCAAACATTTCCATCTCCTGCTTTTTGACAATCCTGAGGAATTCTTTTATCACAACCTCTAGACACTATCTGAGCAACAAATACAAACATCTGCATAACCATCACAATAAACATTCTCTGTTTATAGAGACACATTCAAATCCCTGAGTACATTTATTCTTCAGCACATAATATGATTTTGAACCAGCATAGCCAATGACCTCATGAAAACCACAGGGATGAAACTAAGCAACTGCACGTGGCAATCACCTTGCACAAACATTTCCTTAATAGCAAAGAGAACACTTCTCATGAAAGTTCTCCATCTCTGACCTCCCAGCCTCATCTCTCAGAGCTATCTCTGGGAATCCATTTTCATACACCTAGAGGACTGCAGTACTCATGCACCCAAGAAAGTTTAGGTTTGTGTTGCATTATAAAATTCTGCCAGAGGAATGTCCAAAAAGTAAGTACTTCGCAGGATTCATGTCCCCCCCAGTACCCATGTACATTCTCCACAACAATCTATTCTCTAACACTGATTGATTACTGTGTGTGGTGGTTTGACCTTGGGTAAACTCCAGGTACCCACCAAGCCACTCTATCACTTTCCCCCCTGCCTTCTCTCAGGACCAAGGGTGACCCCACCCCCCTTCCTCCTTTTTCTCAGCTTTATACTTGAGCAGACACCATATGGCGTAGAATATCCCTTTGGTCAGTTCGAGTCAGCTGTCCTGGTTGTGTCCCCTCCCAAGTTCCTGCCCACCCCATCCCACTGGGGGGAAATGTTGGGAAGAGCCTTGGTGCTGTGTAAGCACTGCTCAGCAGTAGCCACAACACCAGTGTGTTATCAACACCCTTCTAGCTCCCAGCATAAAACACAGCACCATGAGGGCTGCTACAGGGGAAAATAATTTCCGGCTCAGCCAGACCCAGTACACCATAACATAGTTCAATGAAGAACAACTATCCCCAGCTAGCAGTTAATTCTGAAATTTTATGTTTCTATATCAAATTTGACTATTTCGTATGCCTAAAACTTCTTCTCCCAATCATACAGACCCGTCTAATAGAAGGTATTAATTTTTCCCCACACATCTTGTTCTCCTTACATCACACAGATGTGATGGCCACAGCATTATTCAACATTTGTAGTCTAATACACTCAAATGAAAACTCTTAAAGGAAAAAAAATATTATACCACTAGGTTTTGCTCATCAAGATATGTAAGAGACTCTACATCATTTGAAGACTAAGGAAAGGAAAGCAAAGGAAGGAAAAGGAAAATCTTCCTGAACCCAATGTTCTAGCAGAAAGGAAGGATTTGAGAAAAGGAACAACAGTATGCATTTTTTAATGCACCTAATTAGGAAGTCAGACTAGATCACCACAGTCTTTCTGGTCAGTTTGCAGAAAGTTCTCAGGGCTTAATTTACACAGCTGAAAAGCTGAAACTGCTGGGTGAGCAATACAGATTTTATGACATCTGACTGCAGCTTTAAGCAGTACTCCACTTAGTTTTGAATTCTCAAACTGAAAAGAAAAAAAAAAAAAAAAAAGCCTTCCAAACAGCAGAGATAATGCATGATCCTCGAGCATATTACAATCAAACATGTTTTGTCCGATGTCCACCTTCACCAGACTCAATTCATCCATCTTATACTAAAATACTTAGACATATTATACATATTTACACACTTGGTCATATTGGCCCACGTACATCAAACACAGAACCAACACTGCACAGTCGACCTCATTTTGGTTATATATATACGTACCATACATGACTACGGTTTCCTCTGTTGTTGAGGTGTTAGTCTCTGAAAAGTTTACACACAGCACTCAAACGTCTGTTGACATCTATTTTTCTGCAGCGCCTTTATTAACAGGTAAGGTAAATTCACCAATTAGTGCAAATTCACTCACCTTGCTGGAAAAATGAGCATGGCTCAGATCTGCAAGCTATAACATCAAAATGTAGAAGGAAAACACAGTACATAAATCTAAATGTACACTTTTCATATTTTAAATAAATCTGTCAGACTTCACACTTTTATTGAGAGGCCCAAGAGATTGGTATATTAATTCTATCCAAAGTTATATTTCCCTGGGCAATCTTTATACAAGTAAGAGCCATAAGAAAACACTTGATTAAAATTCCCTTAAAAGAAGTACTCGCAAAAAATCCCCCTAGAATATCACAAATGAATGGCTGTCCATTCTATTTTGGAGGTTCCAAGCAATGGGATTCTCATCATCTTTAAACTGGGAAAGATATAACAGTAGCTAACAAATTTTATTGTCAGGCTTTTTCTGATAGTGACTCAGAATGTTCTTTTTTTTTTTTTTTCCCTGCATTTTAATCCTATTTCTCGTGATGTCTTTTACTATGCTAAGTAATTTTCTCTGCTTGGTATGTATTCACACCATCCGATCCTTTTAAAATTTACTTCAGTTTATGAGCAACTTTTTCCTATCTCAACCTTGTTCCTGTGCTTTTTTTTTTTTGGAGGGAAGAGGCAGCTTCATACATTAAAAATAAAACATTTGTTGTTTTTCTTCTTTCATAAACAAGATGCTGGGTTCTGTTTCCTTTTTTTATGTAATTAAGTATTTCCCTCTAGTTCCCTCTTCTTAACCATTTGAAATGAACTTGCAGTGTTTTCTATCACACCACCTACTAATTATCATCTACAAATTTCATTCCTGGGTGTTAATTCTGCCTTCCCTGGGGAAAATGCTGTAATAAAGCAATCCAACATGGATGCTCCTTGGTTCTCACCAAGTCCTGTGACCTGATGTGCACAATTCAGGCCAGTTCCTGTAACTGCTGAGCTTTATTTTGGTCTCCAGCACCTACGTGTTCACACCCCAGATGACTTGTATAACAGTCTGTATTAGTATGTTAATATTTCTGAGTAAAAAGACCTGGTTTTGTCACCTCTGCCATACAGTGTGCTGGTCGAGCTAGAGATCAGCACCTTTGTGGCAAAGAGCTGCAGTGGAGAAGGGCAGCAGGGCAGTCCTGACCCTCCTGCCTTGGGAGCCACCCGCTCCCAGCCCCCATAGGGCCTGCGTGGCACTTGTTAGGGCCTTGTCTCCTGCCTCCTTGATACTCAGCCTAATCCTCTCCCCCTGACATGACTCCTTAGCTTGGCCTTGGACCTGCCTCGTCACCATGGACTTCCCAGGGGACCATCAGATGGAGGCTGACCTTGAACACTGCCTCCAGACCTCACCCTGACTCCGCCTTGCCCTCAGCATCCCAGCTTGCCTCTCCTTAACGACTGGCCTGCCCCTACTGCTCCTCAACATCCCCTTCATTTCCCCACACTACCCTCTAAATTGTCCCTTGTCTAACAATAACCCAGAGCCTCCACATCTGCTCTCCCCTCTTTCCTTGCTTCTGCCTCCCGCTTTGGTGACCACAGAGCTTCTGGTATGCTGCTCCCCATCTCACCTCTCCTCCTCCTGTCAGGCATGCTCTCAGCAGAAAGGCAGCAGATGACCCTGAAAAACAACAACTCCCCACCCTCATGAATTAAAATGTACCTTTAACATTTGAATCTACATTACTCAAAATACAAGCACAAACTACACTATTTGTAACATCTCCCAGTAGTTCTCTACGTCCACCCTACATAAACTATAAGCGCTATACACTGATGTTATCAGAACAGCTTTCATCAAGATCTTCAATAATTTCCTCCCAATCATAATCCATGCTGTATCTTTTTCTTCACCATTTTTGTACCATTTTCAAAATTTTGCAGTCTTTCAGCTTCCATAAATCAATTTTATTTTGCTTACGTATCTTTGTCCTCACCGATATTTCGGAGAGGATCCAGAAGATTTCACCTTCGAATTCGCCCCACCTCATATGCATAAATAGATCTCATTCAACAGGCTCATGTAAGCAGACAACCCATAGTTCTCTTTTCTTCCTTCCCCACCTCAGGTTTCACTCAGAAAAAGCGACTGGTGTTACAGTGTCATTCTGGTGTCTTTCCCATGGTGCCCAGGGGTTAACCTCAGACCAGTATAGCCCTCCTCAGAGGCTCACAATCTTGTCCACACATGAGTCAGTCCTTCCTTCCTTCCTTGCTTCTTCACTGAGCATAGATGGACACCACAATTCTTGACTGGGACTAGAAATCTAAATCAGCTTCAGGTCAGTCCTCCTTTCAGGCAGAATTTCTGCTTCCCCCTAAGTAATCCCTGTGATCCAACTTTTGCTACGTTCAACATCAGCTACTTGCACTTGAGTTGTTATTTCAAATTCTATCTAACGAGCACAGTACCACTGTCTTCCAAAGACATGATTATTCACCACTGAAAATACCTACTCCTTTCTTTTGTCATGAAAACAAGCTAGACAGTTGAGATTTAATTCAGTCATATCACCAGTTTTACACAGATGCATTTTTCTAAATCAGTTAATATAAAAATGTGAGGGTTTAGGTCCATAATATTCTTGCATTAGGATATTAGGTTTTCAAAACAATGTTTAACTAAAAACTTCACGTCCTTTAGAGTTGTAACCCAGTAACTCATTCCCCATACAGTTATTTTGTGTAAGCAACAAGGACCATCATACACATTGCAATGTGCAATACAAAGCGCTGAGATAAATTCAATTCTTTGAAAATAGAGCACACAAGTCTGAAGAAGTCTGGGCTCAACCTTATCACTTATCCTACTTAAAAGTAAGGAGGAATAAAGTCATAGTAAAATTCTGCTTTCCCACAAGAAATACTACTGGAAGAAACCACCTTTGAATTGAAGTTTCGACTTAAAAAAAAATAAATAACCAATCTCATCTACAATTACAAATCACAGGTTAGATTTACATAAGATTTCAGTATCAGTAGTACAGATTTAGAGGAAACAAAAAACCAAAAGACAAGTTTAATTAAGGTGCTCTGCACTGTGCAATAATGTTAGCACTAATCTAAAAAGTTATTAAGCTGCACTAATTTCCATAGAAAGTTATTGGCAAAATGTATTTCCTTTATTGCAGTCTTTGATGCCTTGAGGGAACAGAGTTAAATGGCTGAGTCAGTCAGTAAAACAGCAAACCAATTCCCTTACATCACGTTCTCCTCCACGCTCTGAATACTAAACAGGACAGAATATTGAAAACAAAAGCTGACTGTCTGCCAGCTGAAACATGACTCTGTACCATGCTGGATGTATTGATAACTTGCTCTCTCTTCAATGAGTAAACCAAATGAATCACAATAAACAATGAGGTTTTATGGTATAATACCACAGATTTGTTTACTCCATACATCTGTATTCAACTCCACAATAAATACAGGCAACTACTAAAACTCATTCCCAGGAAAGAAATTTTTTTATTTGCAATATAACAAAGAGGATCCACTGGTAATGTTACCTCTAAGGTCTTCATTCTTGCTCTGCACAGCATACAGCAAGTACGTTTTACTTGCCTCCTCTTTTTGTACAGCCTCCATGTATCAAACAATAAAGAACACAGGCCTCAAGACATTCTCCAATGTAACAATCCAAATAATCAAGTTACTTCAAGCACAAGTACTTTCATTATAAAAACATGTGAATCTAAAGATTTACCTGTTATTTATTTTCTAAAAAGATGTTCTTTTTTATACTCATGGTAGGGTTCACAAGTCTTGCCAGAACAGCTCATGCCTATGAAACCTCAACATTCCTTTCTTTTATCAACAGTCCACACTTCCCTGCTACGAACTGAAAGCTTAATACACCTGAAGGAATGAGGCTGTAAAGAGCAGAGTGGCAGACAACTTGACAGTCTTATACTATTGATTTCGACAGTAATTGTTCCCAGGACACGCTGTGGAATCAGGTTTGATAAAACATAACAAGAGCAGGAAAAGGCACCAGCATCAGATGCAAGCTGGGGAAGCAGGGACAGACAGTACAAGATCCAAGTGAAGGAATCAAGTTTGAGCTAAGTTCAGCAGGTTGTCACTTGCCAAAGCATTCGGATAGAACAACTGTCCTTTGACTTGATAAAGTAACCCAAATGTGAAAGTCGTTGTATAGCAACTATATTCTGCTGACCCTCAGCTCATTCCAGGAATCAGGCAACAAGTGATGATGTTTATTTCCTCTTCTCTAATGTTTGCTAGAGAATAATCACTTAAACCAGTGTCAGGGGCTCTTCTGGAATGACAGGACACAGCAAGAGAAGAATTGCATTTTTACCACCTCCAAATTTTAACTCATACAAGGTCATTTCTTTGTTCAGAGGGCAGTACAGCATCTAATAACTTTTTCAAATAAATATATTACTAAGTCTAGAACTGTTATAAATATCCCTAATTAGCTCGTCACAGGTTGATCATTAGTGTTTGAAAGGAAATTGGACTGACACATTATTTTAGGATACGTGCATTTGTTAAAATCAGTGCAGAGGGGGAAAAAAAAAAGTGTCAGATCAAGATTAAATAAATATTGTAGAAGTTTCACATTTCTGATTAGGAGCTACCTAAAGAAAATAGACAAGGAAACGTACCACATAGTTACAGGAAATGCAGTTGTAAGAAATACTAGAATTCAGGAGCCGTTTATTTAGAAAAGAGCAATCGAGGGAATACAGTCTAGAAAAATTGTATTATAAATACAGGTTGGTAACTGCTTGGTTACTAAACTGATTGGATTCTATGTACAGATTAAAGAACTTTGAAACAACAACTGGTTTTAAAACTTGGTATGAAGGAGAGAATGGAATCTGTCAACTAGCTTCTACACTTGATGAAATCCCTTCACTACTGACACCCTAACACAAGAAAATAAAACCTTTCATCACCAATTGTGCTTAGTTTCTGCTTACTCTAGAACAACTTCATAATGTTAGTAAATAGAGTGGGGAAAAAAACATACACAAACGAATCACAGAATCACAGAATGTTAGGGATTGGAAGGGACCTCAAAAGATCATCTAGTCCAATCCCCCTGCCAGAGCAGGAACACCTAGATCAGGTCACACAGGAACATGTCCAGGCGGGTTTTGAATGTGTCCAGAGAAGGAGACTCCACAACCTCTCTGGGCAGCCTGTGCCACTGCTCTGTTACCCTCACTGTGAAGAAGTTCTTCCTCATATTTATATGGAACCTCCTATGTTCCAGCTTGCACCCATTGGCCCTTGTCCTATCATTGGATGTCACTGAGAAGAGCCTGGCTCCATCCTCATGACACTCACCCTTTACATATTTATAAACATTAATAAGGTCACCCCTCAGTCTCCTCTTCTCCAAGCTAAAGAGACCCAGCTCCCTCAGCCTTTCCTCATAAGGGAGATGTTCCACTCCCTTCATCATCTTTGTGGCTCTGCGCTGGACTCTCTCAAGTAGTTCCCTGTCCTTCTTGAACTGGGGGGCCCAGAACTGGACACAATACTCCAGATGCAGCCTCACCAGGGCAGAGTAGAGGGGAAGGAGAACCTCTCTTGACCTACTAACCACACCCCTTCTAATACACCCCAGGATGCCATTGGCCTTCTTGGCCACAAGGGCACATTGCTGGCTCATGGTCATCCTGCTGTCCACAAGGACCCCCAGGTCCCTTTCCCCTACACTGCTCTCCAGCGGGTCAGCCCCCAACCTGTACTGGTACATGGGGTTGTTCTTCCCCAGATGCAAAACTCTACACTTGCCCTTGTTGAATTTCATTAAGTTTCTCCCCGCCCAACTCTCCAGCCTATCAAGGTCTCGTTGAATGGCAGCACAACCCTCTGGTGTGTCAGCCACTCCTCCTAGTTTGGTGTCATCAGCAAACTTGCTGAGGATACATTCTGTACCCTCATCCAGGTCGTTGATGAAGATATTAAACAACACTGGTCCCAGTACCGACCCCTGAGGGACTCCACTAGTCACAGGCCTCCAACTAGACTCCGTCCCATTGATCACAACTCTCTGGCTTCTTCCCTTCAGCCAGTTCACAATCCACCTCACTACCTGATCACCAAACCCATACTTTATCAGCTTATCTACAAGGATGCTGTGGGAGACAGTGTCAAATGCTTTACTGAAATCAAGATAAACCACATCTACTGCTCTACAATCATCTATCCACCTAGTTATTTCCTCATAGAAGGCAATAAGGTTGGTCAAACATGACTTACCCTTGGTAAAACCATGTTGACTGCTCTTAATGACCCCCTCATCCTTGATATGCCTAGAGATAGTGCCAAGAACAAGCTGTTCCATCACCTTTCCAGGGATGGAGGTGGGGCTGACCGGTCTATAGTTACCCAGGTCCTTCTTCTTACCCTTCTTATAGATTGGAGTGACATTTGCTATCCTCCAGTCCTCAGGCACCTCTCCTGTTCTCCATGACTTACCAAAGATGATGGAGAGTGGCCTAGCAATGACCTCTGCCAGCTCCCTCAGCACCCTTGGGTGCATTCCATCTGGTCCCATCGATTTATGGATATCCAGATTGCTCAACTGATCCCTAACCCAATCCTCATCTACCAAGGCAAACTCCTCCTTTATCCTGACTTCTTCTGGGGCTGCAGGGATCAGGGGCTCCTGGGGAAAGCCAGCAGGAGTAAAGACAGAGGCAAAGAAGGCATTCAGCACCTCTGCCTTCTTTATATCCTCTGTCTCTAGGGTACCCACCTCATTCATCAGTGGGCCTATATTGCCTCTAGTGTTTGTTTTATTAGCTATGTATTTGAAAAAGCCCTTTCTATTGTACTTGACCTGGCTTGCAAGGTTAAGTTCCAAGGAGGCCTTAGCTTTCCTAATTGCCTCTCTACATCCTCTGACAACTGTCCTATATTCCTCCCAAGTGACTAGCCCCTCTTTCCATGACCCATAAATTCTTTTTTTCCACCTGAGTTTGCCCAGCAGTTCCTTGTTTAACCATGCTGGTCTCCTAGCTCCCTTACTTGCTTTCATACCCATTGGGATGCTCTGATCCTGAGCTTGCAAGAAGTGGTCCTTGAATGTTGACCAACTATCTTGAGCCCCTTTACCATCTAGCACCCTGTCCCATGGGACTTCCCTTAACAATTGATTGAGGAGGCTAAAGTTGGCCCGGCGGAAGTCCAGGGTTCTGGTCTTGCTAGGTACTCTATTCCTCCCACACAGGATCCTGAACTCCACCATCTCATGATCACTGCAGCCAAGGCTGCCATCGACCATCACTGCTTCAACAAGACCCTCCTTGTTGGTAAGTACAAGATCCAGCAGCGCTCCTCTCCTAGTCGGCTTATCCACCATTTGCATTAAGTAGTTATCATCAATGCACTGGAGGAACCTCCTAGACTGTGAATGGCTGGCTGTGTAAGTCTTCCAGCAGATATCGGGGTAGTTAAAATCCCCCATGAGGACCAAGGCCTGTAGTTGTGAGGCTGCTTTCAGCTGCCTGTAGAAAGCCTCATCAACTCCCTCGTCCTGATCAGGAGGTCTGTAATAGACCCCCACAACTGTATCACCCATCACTAACGAAATTGGTTAGTCGTGAACAAACAGCATAAGTCTGAAGTATCAGATTCACCAAGGTTTTTGGCATTGAAACTGGCCAGCTGCGAGGCAAGGACAAAGCTCAACGCGATCCAAGTACCAAGGGGCAATGTCCTGTGCCAGATTTTCATAGACAAGTACGAAAAGGAAGAAAAGAGGGAGCAAAGAGCTTTAAGAAAAACCCTAACTGGGTGCAACAGCAATCGGAGAGTAGTCCTCTGAGTGACATGGGCTGCAGATAAGTGAGCAGAGATAGAGTTTCCTACTTACGTGAGTTACTCCTGAATGTTGACTAAAAAAAATCTACTGGGAACACTTTCACCTTGGCCTGCTGAAATTCATTCCCAAATTTATGAAGTGTAGAAATATAATCAGTGAACTCCTCAATTTACATTTACTTCTACACTGACAAGTATCTGCAGTATGATGTGTTTGATTAACATATTACAAGTTATGGTTCTGAGTGTAATTTCACTCCCTTAAATTGCTACCTTCTTAACAAACATAAAAATTAGGAGAAGCAAGAAACTACACATCACACAGCTCTTGGAAGACACACAGACATTACTGCCAATAACAGAAAATAAATGTTTTAGGTTTAAACTAAAAATTCTATCTTTGCTTTGCATCCGGTTAAAAATCTCAAAAACTCTGGAGAACAGAAAATCTGTCAATTTCAAGATTACAGGTGGTGGTTGTTTAATTGTTGTTGTTTTTTTTTTTCTATAAGTCAGTGGAGTTGTTCCGGGTGAAATGGGAAACACATGGCCTAAAGGGATTTCTATCTTCTGCCTCTAGGATGCCCCTTTGCAAAATCAGTTATACCAAAAGATCTTATTCTAGATACCACAAAGGAGAAAATTAAAAAGCCAGCATTCTTCTCTCTTCCCAAAGTCCAAACATTCGATCATGAATTTACCTATATGCACATAATAAACTGAAAAGGGTTTTCCATATGCATTTTATTGCCTTAAACTCTACCTTTTTTTTCCACCCTCACAAGGAGCAAAGTTTTCCTAAACAAAGAGGAAAAAAAGGAATTACACAGCAATATTAACTGTTTTCTGTCTAGTTAAAAGAGATGATGAAAACAAGCAAGCACAGACATACTGAAATTGCCTAGTTGCCTATCAACAGCTAAAGCTACTGCTTAAACTAAGTAATGGAACAAGTTTTGTCTCCAACACATTAGGCTATTAAGCAAAAATTTAAGCCTTCAAGGGCTTACTTTAATAATCTGGATGAAGACTGAACAGCTGAGGGTGAGCAACATATGGTGTATAAAGCAATTATTCAACTTCTTTGCATAAAATGCCCAAAAGGTTCTGTTTAAATTGTAACTTTAAAACTGCAGTAAGCTTTCTAAGAATCCCAAATAAACCCATTAATGATCTAACTCTGCTGTTCTAGAGGTATAACTTCTGCTCAAGATTTTTGAAGAATATTTTTAAAAAGAACACCCATAAAAACATGTAGTTTCCCATATGCTTATAGTTACATGAAGTCAAGCAAACAGGCTTCCTTTCAATGAGATATATAGTAATTAGGCTAAATCGTAACAACTGCATTTAACTGATTCCTACACTAGAAATCAGGGAAAGCTTAACCAGGGAGGGTGTTCCCACATCATCAAAAGTCAACTCTGTCACCACACGTATTTCCCACCGTACAGGATTATTTCCAACGTAGTTTACAGCACGAGTGGCACCTCCAAATCCCAAATTTCTTGGAAGCATCAAGTATAACGTGCAAGTACACACCATTTGTGTATTGCTCATGCCCAAAATTTACAGAAAAATTTAGGATGGGAGGGATCCCAGAGGTCATCCAGTCCAAACTCTTATTCAAAGCAAGGTCAGCAATCAAAGTTGCTGTTATACAACTACTATAGTGCTCAGGGCCTTGGTCAGTCCAGGTCTGCACACCTCCAGGGATGCAGATTCTGCAATCCCTGAGCAACCTGTTCCAGCACTTAACCACATTCACTATCAGAAGTGCTTTTTCCCGATATCCGGTTGGAGTTTCCTTTGTTGCAACTTGCGACTTTAGTGTCTTATCCTTTTAGCTGTCAATCTCTCACAAGAATCTGACTCCATTTCTTCAGCACCACTGAATCCACACCTGCAAAAGCTGCCAGGAAATTGCTTTTGAGACTCATGTCCATTTATTTCTCTAGATATCAATAGCAGTTATTCATATAGATAAATAAATAAATAAATAGAAATATGAACGCTGCAAGATTTCCAGGCAGAAAGGAGGAAGACACATTAGGAAATAGCTAAATGTGTCTTCTGCACGTGCCATAGGCAGCTACAGGACCACTGGCACATTCAAAAAAAACCAGCAGCACTCTTAAGTACTTAGTTGTTTGAGAGATACTGCACACATTCAAGTTTCTCTTGCAAACATCTCTGTATTCTTTAAAGGTTCCTCACCTCCAAACCACGCTGGCAATAGCAGAAAACATGGATGCCACGTTCAAGGTACCATAAATAGGATATCC
Organism: Podargus strigoides; assembly: GCA_028020825.1. Classification (NCBI taxonomy): domain Eukaryota; kingdom Metazoa; phylum Chordata; class Aves; order Caprimulgiformes; family Podargidae; genus Podargus; species Podargus strigoides. The sequence goes on from CM051663.1 coordinate 146,323,351, forward strand.
TGTACTAAGGTCCTTAGAAGTACATACATTGATTCTACAGTCTCATCTCTCCTGCCTGTACCATAAACTGAATTTTTGATATAGTGTTTCGCTATGCAAAATAGTTTGAACAAGATTTTCAAAACTAGGAAGAGTCACAGTACATTGGAATTGCAGGTGACAGTACAAGGTTTTTAGCTTACAGACTGCAGTCATCCTCCAGAACTATGCCTTAAAAATAGTTGAAATTCAGAGTTAATTATGCTGAAATCCCAACTTAAGACTAAAAGCAGGAAGTATGATTAAGGCACTCAACCACAGTTAGCTATTCCTACAACATCACCCAGAGGAGGAAAAAACCCACAAAACGTAATGAATCTTCTGTTTCTATTAGAGTCAGATCAAACTCATTGGGGAGCAAATATCAAAGCATATCTGAAAGCACTGGTTATCGCAGCAGAACAAGACAACTGTTCAATAGGTGTCTTAACTGTGCTTCTACGAGTTTCTTATCCAATTCCACTACACAGCAGTGATTTTTTTTCCCTAAAGGGAAATATAGCAATACTTTATAAATATTTTAGAAGTAATGTCCTGATTATCAAATCATAGCCTTTACTGTATGCATGTAGCTGTGGAGGATGAATTATTTCTTGTGGGAGGGCTTGCATTTGGGAGCGTGGATGCTGTTCCAGAAGAGTTGAGTGCTTAGCCTAGTTACTCAGAAGTAGGACTTACTTGGACTGCTAAATATCACGTCTTCAGGTTTCCGCGACCTGACTCTAGAATGTTCCTGTTTATTTTATTCAAGACAAATTACACTCAAACTGCAAAGCAATTAAAGACTCCGTAATGACTTAGGTCGGAAGACCCAATAAGGCTTCTCCATCACTAGACATGATGGTAAAGTGTTAAATTCTTACTTATTTTTGAGGAATTTAAGTTTCATGTTCTGTCTCTGTAGCCTGGCTAAACAGCTGAATATATTTTCTTCTAGTGTTTTGATCATCAATTTGCCTAAAAATCTTCATGTGGATTCTTTCGTTAAGAACAGAGCATGGTTTAGTCAGTATTGTGTAAAATTTATGATCCTGACCAGAGAAACAGAGTATGTTCACAACCAGAAACTATGTTTAGTCATACATCTGCAGCACAGTCAGCTTACGTCCCCTATGGTAAGAAACATCTGTCAAGACACTCCATATACTGACTCAGATTTTTTTCTGGTTTATCAGTATGTAATTCCTTATCACCTTCTCCACTTATTCTGCAAGAAAATGTGGGAAGGAGGACAGTGAGTTCTTGACTGGTATAGTCCAAGTGAGTTTTAACTCAGAGGCTGAATACAACAGGAAAGCAGACAAGCTTCTCACAGAGCAATTAGATCTTTCAATTAGGTTGAGAAAGATATTAAAAGAGTACTGATTAGAATCTTATTGTTCCCTTAAAATTACTTTCTGCCCTAGAATGATCCTTCCCATCCCTTCCGATCCCTATCGGACTTTAGGCTTATGTTATCTGTCTTTAGGCCATTCCACTACACTCCCACTGATTTTGTCCCTGACTTCAAAGGCCAAACGTCCATCCATCCTCAATGAGGCTTTCCAGCATCCGACTACTAAAGAGTAGGTGCCAACTATTTCAACACTGGCAGAATCTGCCCAAGAAGGAGGAGAAAGAAGAAAGGGTTTCCTCACACCAAGCCCAGCCAGGCCTCTGCCAGCACACAGGACAGTAATTTCAACAGAAGAATAGAAGATCAGCAAGCAGTAAGAGGAGGTTTTCAGAGATATGGAGAGCAGGATAAGCCTTCACACAGAATGGTATGTTACTGTGCTTTAAAACACAGCCTCAGATATTTATGCTTCATCAGCAGGATGGCAGTGTGTCCTGAAGATGACCAGCTGGCAGTACCTGCTCCTGCTACCTTGCCAGACAGAAAACAAGCGGCAGAGGCAGGAACACTTGCTTCTGATATGCCCTCTCATCTCAGCAACGGAGTGAGTACAAAACCCCCAGTTTGCAACAGACCTATAGAAAGGAGAAAAGGCAAAAAGCAGAAAAATTAGGTAGGTGCTACAGCCACTCCCCAGCTGAGAGCTACCTAGCAGTTACCACCGCTTTCACACCAGCATCCACCCAAAAGCAACAATTTGAACACCAATAAGGAAAATAAACCTGAAAGTTCAAGGGCTTGTTAAACTTTGGCTTGAAGAGAGAAGAGTTTGGTGTGTTGTTTTCATTAAGGGTTTTCTGTTTTGTTTTCCCCCAGCTCTCCTGTTTTTCTGTTCTGATATTTTTCACTGAAAAAACCCCACAACAAAACACCAGACCAAAAAAACTCCACTTCACTAGATCAGTCTTTTTATGGTTTATGGCCAAAACTCTCTCCAATAATGCTACATAACTACTATTTTAAACACTCTCAGTTTGGAGGAAAGAACTGATGCCCATTAGCCAGGCTGCAAGCTGTCAGGATTCCAGTATTGCTTTCAGCTCTTTGCATAAAATAACACATGCAATGTAGTTTTCTCTCATTTTAGTATTTTAAAATATTTGCTACTCCTACAAATAAGTAAAGATGCTGGTAATGATCTGTAATTTTCACTGCCTAACATTCTGTCCTTTTTAGAAAAAATGCATGCAGTATTCCACAGAAGCTCTGAATCTCAACATTATTTGCAGTAAATCCTTGAAGTTAAATCGAAGCCCTAGACTTCATGTTTATTTTGTGCTTGCCCTGAAGCTTTGTTTAGATTCAACAGCTATATACATCAGAAAATCTCCTGGCTTCCCAAGTAGAGACTAAAAAACTGTGTGTGTATCAAGAAGTTTGACCATACAGAGAAGCAAGCACAATCAATATATCAACAGCAGCACCATTAGCCCGCCTCTCCTTCTGTAGTAACAAACATTTGCAGGCAGTTCATAGTATGTTCTCAAGAATTAGAATTCTTGTTCCAAGGTTTAAAATGGAGTGATTATGGAATCTGTTTTTATAATTTAAAAGATAAGGAACTGTATCCTGAAGTTATGTTTAAATTATCCATTCAAATAACAAAAACAAAGACTCACACCACACACCCCCCCGAATTGCCACCATTATATCTGTACACTCTAGCGTCACACTGACTGATATCACAAAAATAATCACAAAATATGTTGTTCACATGACATTCATCTTAATAAATAGCATACATACAGATGTATGCATGTTTGCCTTCCCTTCATGTCAAGTATCTATCTAGAAGACAGTTCCCATCCTGAGGTACCCCAGTGCCCCAATGACAAATTCAGCTGTTGACTGTGCAGACAATTAAGCTGTCTGATCAAAAGCTCAGTAAAGTTTTATAAAAGCAGCAGACATTTTAATTAAGTCAGGAAAAGTACAGTCTACAGATGCAACTCTAGTTCCACAAATTGAGCATTTGTTGGGACAGAAGCAATGGGTTGTTCAGTCCCAAAATCAGAGTACCTCAATGAGGATGAGGTTAAGAATGCTCATTGTATACCATTTGTAGCTGTAAACAGGCAGCTAAATAACTGATGGAAATCCAAACTAATCACTTCATTCTTTTCTGTGATACGGTGATTTCTTTTACACAGATGAAGCTGAATCTCAAGAGAAAGTTTAAATAAATTTGCAGTCATGGAAAAGAACTGAACCAAGCAGTTGAATAAAGTATTTTCAGATCTGTCTTATTAACCAAAACACTTCTATAAATCTGTTGTGCAAGATTGCTTCACAAATTTCTTAGCAGGAAATCGGGGGGCGGAATAAGATCATTAGTATTCTAATTAATGAAAGGAAAGGATGGCTGATAAGTTTGATTGGGCACATTGACTATGACGGATACATACTAGTGTTGAAAGAAGCAGAACAAGTAGTTAATGAACTCCCTACATTCTGGCAGCCCAAAGAGGACAAGAAATCAATCCAAGTGACAAATTCTTCTGAGTCTCAGAAACTTGGTTTAGAGTTCAGACTGATGATTCTAAGACAGCAATAGATATTATTAATAACTAGAAAAATTTGTCTTTATTTCAGAGTAGTCAAATTGTCCTTTGCAAATCTACATGAAACATGAGTTCCAAACTGAATTTAACAAACTAATTGCCTGATCTGCAATCACATGTGATCAATCATGTTTGTAGTCCTGGAATTTTTAAATTGAAATATCAATTGAATCTAATCATGTAATCATTCACTGTTCCAATATAATCACAAAGAAATTTAGGTTGGCAGGATTGCCTGCAAGTCATGTAGTGCAACCCTAGGACTAGAACAAAGCTAACTTTAAAGATAAAACAAGTTTTCTAGAGCATTAACAGGGATATATTATTCAGGATAATTTAGAAATTCTTCATTTCTAAGTCCCATGTTGACGAACTGTCATGAAAAAGATATGAGAAAAACTGGTCCCCATCCCCTTCCTTACATGACGAGAAACTGTGACAAATCAGCTAATCTATTAGAACTTGGAAATGCTTAAGAAAAATATACTTTTTCCTCCTCTTTTTCTTCCATTCCTGCCACCTGAAAAGAAACAACATCCTACAAAATAATGTAGAAAAAAATGTTTAATCGTAAAACATATGAAACTGTTAGATTTGGCAGTTCATCAGCTGTTGAAAGCCAATATAAACTCTCAAAAATCCCCCAAAATCCAACATATACAAGCAACTGTAATAAATTCCCTAATATTACTACCTCAGGAAATGCTAGAAAATATAACTCTCCCAGTTTCTTTGGGAGATCTCCATTTATATCTTCCTTCTAAGATTTCACAGAAGTCTTTAGGGCAGAGATACGGGAAAGCAAAAGGCAGTAAGAAAGGTACAGAAACCATACAGAGCGTAAATTCAGGTAAAAGAGGTAAAACAACTTGCTGTGCCTCAGAAGAAGCTCAAATTGAGAGCTAAAACCAGATGTACCTACAAACAAGACGGTGCACCCTACAAGTAACAAACATGAATGATATAAATATGGGTCCCTGTTCCATATGGGGACACAGACAAGGATTTTTTGTTTGTTTGTTATTGACAAGGTTGGGAGGTTTGCTGCTTCTATTTTCCTGGAGAGGAAAAGATTTGAAATATACAGAAGAGAACACAAAATAGCTTCAGAGCTTTCAAACCTTAGCGTTTACATCAGCACAGGTAATTCCCAGTTTTATTTACATATGTACAGGAAAGCCCTACTGAAACCAAAATTTAAAATCCATCATCTTCTATCTTCCAAAGACATGGCTTAAAAAGACTGGGCTCTACTCCAGCTTCTACCCCTCATTTATCCCTATAGCAGGGTAGTATTACTATGCAAGATCCTAAAAAACTACTCAGTGAAGAGAGACATAGTCCAGCATTTAGGATGCTGATCAAGGTGCCACAGCTCCTGGGAAGAATTCAGACTCCTTAGTCACTGAAGAGGCATGTCTAAAGATGGAGACATGAGTCTTAATAGAGGCTTATTGCTCTATTGCTCTCTGGCCCTGGACAGGGCTTCTTTCCAAAAGTATACTTCCCCTAGAAGGCAGCTTACAGATGAGAGGCTGCCTAATTTCCAAGGCAAGATGTATAAGCAACACACAGAGAACAAGAAGTGAAATGTTTTTCCTTCACTACCACAGACTGAACTGAGTAACTGATCATCTGCTTCCAGGATACAGTGGAAACAGGTCACAGTTAAGAACTGGTAAAAATCCAGACTCCACCAAGCGAGTGACAAAAATCTCAGGTTTATTCCTTTGTTTGCAGTACAAAGGCCAGCAAGTAACAGTGTAACCCCCACTAGAATAGAAGGCCTCTGTACTAAAGTTGATTTGAGCTGAATTACAAATTCTTATCAGTATGACAAAAAACAATGAAACTTTAGCAAGACAACAAAGCAAAAGTAATGCATGCAGTCCATAATGGTCTTTTGGCTTCAGAAGGGAGTCAATAAAAACCATGCATGATTTGCATCTGTTGAGTCAAAGAGGTTGAGTCCCATAAAAATGATGAGTTTCCTGACCAGTGTAATCTTTTTTCATTTACAAATGCTTTTTTCACAGAGAAATGCAGAGTGAGCTCTCAGAGATGAGCTTTTCCCCCCCTACACTGCCCATATAGATTAAAAGTTAGCACATTACTGAATGTTATGGTAATAGCAGAGACTGGCACTGAGTCTTTTGTCAAGAGTTCTTTACGCTGATGATTGCTGCCTCTTGGGAAGAGGACTGAATTCTCTCACTTAAAAACATCCCACACAATTGTATGTACATCAACAAGGGGAATTGCAAAATATTATCAGAATGATTGTATTTTAGTAGCTCTTTCAGTGGATACAAATACCATCACTCTTTTTCCTTTCAAAGAATTGTAGGACTCCATTTCAGATATAGGCACACATGCTAATGGTAACACGACAGGTTTTAATATAGCGTCTTGTGTTAGCAGATGGCCCTTTGGTGCTGTATTTTATTAGTTTGTTTTGCCCAAGAAATATTTGGCTACAGGAACTGCAGTATGTCATTGATTTTATTATATTGGTGAATTACCTCAGAGCCTGGCAATACAAACTGCTTAGGCAGTTATTCATTTAATTTACGGTTTGTTGCTGTTGAAGAAATCTCTTTGTTGTTCCCCCCTTCTATCAGTCCTCTGCTATCAGTCCCTTCTCATGAATCCCAGCTGATGCTTTTCCCATGTAGCATTCTTGCCATCAACTCATTTTCCCTGTTTCCTGTCCTTTTGGTGTTCAGAGTAGATTCAGCATCCAGCTCAGCTCACACGTCAGTCCTGCCCTGGCACATCTCCCTTCCTCCGGTCAGCATTGGTGACAGACTCTGCCAGTCACCAGGTGCTGGGACAGCTGCCAGCCTGGATATTCTTATGCTTATGTGCTCCAGCACTTCTCCATCTCACTGTGCAGCATGAAGCTTGTGCACAAGATGAATGCAGGAGGGGAATGATGGTGTAAGACCATCCTTCATTCCTCACACAGGCACCTGGCACACCGGCGGCTCTTCCACGTCCTTCTGTCAGCTGCCAAGACTATAAAGCACACACCCCTAATCTAAGCAAACAAACCCCATCTACCAAAAGCGCACAGTGCAAGTGTTCTACACAAAGCAAGTGCGACATATTTACTTCTAAATACAACTCTTAGACATTTCAACAGTTGCTCCAAAATAATTATAGTAGCTTAAAAAAAAAAAAAAGTTGTCTACCTTTCAGCATTATGTAGGCCATCCAGTGTTGGAACTTAAAACTCTCAGATCCACAACAGTTGATAGGAATGACTGGAGGGGAAGCAGCATGTAGAGAAGCCCATATGGGCAACATATGCTCCACCAGGAAACCACTAACTTTGTGACAGCAGCAGAATTTTCAGGGTAAGAGATGTTTATACGTGGCTCCAAGAACAGAGTGTGGTCTAAAGATGGCAGGCAGAATATCCAATTATAATACATCCCATTAGAGTCATCAGTGAGATGAGAACAGGCATGATCCTCTGCTAGAATACTGAGCAGGTAAACGTGCTAAAACATACAGGCACACTAATACAGCCAAAGGTTCCTTGCATGAATTCAGTTTAGAGGCAATGCAGTCCAGCATTTTCTGTCTATAAGACAACATATATTAAAAGAAAAGAAAAAATTGCATGGTACGTTTTAAAATTATGCTGATTAGCAACAATTTGTGCACTACCAAATACAATGCTAAAGTTTACCTGAGCCCTTTCCAAAAACGCCAAAAAGCAGAGAACTTCCAAACAGTCCTTAGTATAGAAAGTGCTCAAAACCACCAGCTGACAAAAGATCCAGGCAGCTTGCAAAAACTGACTGCTTAGGACAGAAAAATGATAATAATGATATTCAACAAGGGCAAGTGTAGAGTTTTGCATCTGGGGAAGAACAACCCCGTGTACCAGTACAGGTTGGGAGCTGACCTGCTGGAGAGCAGTGTAGGGGAAAGGGACCTGGGGGTCCTGGTGGACAGCAGGATGACCATGAGCCAGCAATGTGCCCTTGTGGCCAAGAAGGCCAATGGCATCCTGGGGTGTATTAGAAAGGGAGTGGTTAGTAGGTCGAGAGAGGTTCTCCTTCCCCTCTATTCTGCCTTGGTGAGGCTACATCTGGAGTATTGTGTCCAGTTCTGGGACCCCCAGTTCAAGAAGGACAGGGAACTGCTCGAGAGAGTCCAGCGTAGAGCCACAAAGATGATGAAGGGAGTGGAACATCTCCCTTATGAGGAAAGGCTGAGGGAGCTGGGTCTCTTTAGCTTGGAGAAGAGGAGACTGAGGGGTGACCTCATTAATGTTTATAAATATGTCAAGGGTGAGTGTCATGAGGATGGAGCCAGGCTCTTCTCAGTGACATCCAATGATAGGACAAGGGGCAATGGGTGTAAGCTGGAACATAGGAGGTTCCACATAAATGTGAGGAAGAATTTCTTCACAGTGAGGGTGACAGAACACTGGAACAGGCTGCCCAGAGAGGTTGTGGAATCTCCTTCTCTGGAGACATTCAAAGCCCGCCTGGACATGTTCCTGTGTGACCTGATCTAGGTATTCCTGCTCTGGCAGGGGGGTTGGACTAGATGATCTTTTAAGGTCCCTTCCAATCCCTAACATTCTGTGATTCTGTGATTCTGTGATCTTCTGTTCTTCCCTTAAAAGGTGATAAATCCTTCTTGTGTCACATTTAAATACGCCAAAACTAAAAATAGAAAACAAATAAAATACAATTTTCACCAATTCTTCAGGATCTTAAAAAAAACCAAACAAAAACAAGCAGGGAAATACTGTTAGCATTGTTGTAGTTTAGATAGGAGCCAATTAATAAAAACAAAATAAGAAAAGAAAAATACTCTGAGAAAGAACTGTTAGCAGGTGAAAAAATGTGTAAGTGAACTATTGCAATAGCCAACGCTGTTTGTCATCTCTAGGTAAGATTCACTGGTGACTATGAATTCTAAATGTGAATCAAATTCTGAGCCTGTCACCATTTTTTTATTTGATGTGCAGAAAGGTGTGGAGAAGCCTCCGCACTTCCTGTGTTGGAAAATCACTGAAAGTTACAGGGCTAAATTCTATTCAGAACTCAGCATGAAGCCACATATAAGCCTAAAGCTTTCAACTGTAAAATGGGCGACTAACAGCTGCATCACACAAGATAATAATACCTAAAATCTTGAACAGTTCTGAAAGTGCCTAAAATCACAGAAACACAGCTACAGTCTTTGAATGAGCTAGGTTGTTTTGAGCAGAGTAGATAAAATAACATTTATTAACTTTTTTGCCTTCTGCTTTGACTAGACATTGAAAGATTTTCAAGCAAGCCTATGATTTTCTATGAGCAGAAATTAAAAAGTGAATTTAAGAATCTGGGGTGGGAAGAGAATCAGAAGATATTCTAAGGTAGCAATTTATTGTTTCTTTCATATTTCTCAACTTCTTGGATTGAAAGACTATGATCAAAGAATGATTTGTATGAAGACAATTCCAACAACTCATTTCTTCTCTTATAACCTACATTTAGAGTACTTCTTTTACTTACATTCTTCCATTTAGTACAAGGAAACTAAAATCTGCTAGCTGAAACTTCATTGTATTACTGTTTATGTCACTTTCAACCACCTAGTAGCACAAGTGATTTTACAGATATTTTATAAAACTATTAATCTGGGCTGTTTAGACAAGAAGAGACAACTCCTTAAATACTTTTATTGCCCTCTATATACTACCCTATAAATGCATATCACTGCAACCTATCAAGACATTGTTGCAAGACAACCTATCAATGCATTGTTGTCTTTCAGAAAACAAATACCAAAACCAAAACAAAATCCAACCAAAGACTTCATACCTGCTACTTCAACAGTAAATAATCCTATTTTTACTATCAGTGCAACTTTCAGCAAACAAGGTCTCTAGGATTCAAGTCTATTTCTACTCACACTACTGAAAGTACCAACAGTGTTCATACACGCAACAGAGAACCTCATGATGTCCTGGCTTACGAAAGATTCCCCAAAGATAGAGGACACTTCTAGTATTTCTTTTGCCTCCTCTTTTTCCTCCCTTACATCTCTCCCAAAACCATACACTTCATAGCAGAGCTCCTGTAGTGCATATTAAGAGTGTATTTCATAGACAGTACAGTATTTTAAGTATTCAGTACCACACTTTGTCATTTCATTCATACAGATACACTTATACTAAACATGTCAAAACCATTTATATTTTTGGGGTGTCTCTACATTGCACGTACGGGAATACAACAGTCATCTTCCCTCCTCCTTTGCTTATTCATACAAAATACACTTGAGATGATGACCGTTCAGCTCTAATCTAAGTGTTAACACAATGGAGAAGTAAAGGGAGGACAGGGAAAAACAGCAATTTGCTAAATGTTATCTTACTTAAACAAGACATTCTACATGCGTATATATTCACAGTCTCACAAATCACCACACTCTCTTTTATAGTCTAGAAAATATGAAGGTCAATTATCCCTTATAACTCTTGCACATCAACAGAGATTTCTGATTTGAACTTGGGGGTATGCAATGGGTGCATTCTGGAAGAAGAGTGTATGGAAGGAATAGCACACCACTATCAATTTTCTTTCCTTTCTTCTCCCATATCTTAATAGTAAGCAATTATAAAGCCTCAAACCATTATCTTAAAGGCAAGTGCTAGCTAATTATGTCTTTATTAATATATCTTTATAATCTGCTTGCACAAAAGACAAAAGTCAAGAGTTTGCATTTAAAAGCAAATTACTGAAGATAAATCAAATACTTAAAATTTTTAAGAAAATCCACTTCCTAAAGAATGAGAACCACAAAACAAACAAACAAGCAAGCAAGCATAAGTATTAGGAAGCAGAGGACAACACACTTTGTTTTTAAACAAACAGACCTCACTTAATTCTGAATGATGCAGTAGTACATTTCCTGACAAGAACTTCTGATTCCAACTCATCAGTTAATTACACAGCAACTTGTCTGGCAATAAAATCACTGTGCCAGAAGTCCATAGTCTTATAGCTCAAAGCCTTCCCAGTGACAATTTCCCTCCACAGATTCAGAAGCATATGTTGTGTCAAGACACAGATTTCTAAGTTTATAAAGTTTTGGGAGAGCTTTCAGATATTGAAATAGACAACCTACATGCTAGGAATTTTCTAGGCTCTATCTTTCAATTTGTGCTAAAAAGATAGGAGGAAAAATACAAAAATCTTGAGGCCAGACTGGACAAGTGAAGGAACTCATTTAAATTCACAAGCAGAAAGTCCCTGATTCACTCAAGTAATGCAAAATACGACAGTCGTTGACAGGAAAAGGAGAGAGTAATAAGTGTTAAAATTAGTGAGTTTAAACGTGTTATTAGGATTTTTTTAGACTGCAGAAGGGTTTTAAATACTTCTGCAAGCGTTGTAGAAAAAAAATCGTAACAAAGCAAATGCTTTTGCAAAAACATTTTACGACAAACTAGGAGGATGAAAATCATTATTAATAAGATACTACCTTTTCTCAGTATATACGGACTAAGCTTCTAGAATAAGAAGTCCAAACGACTGAAAACCCAAGCCTTCTCACAAATCAGAACTCATGTTTAGAGAGCCAGTTACATAAAATTTAACACAATAGTGACAGCACATGCTGTAATGCCCCCCTTTTCTCCTTTGAAAGCCCGACGCAAAATATACAGCCAATATCAAAGGTATCATTCATCTAATCTGAGATGTCTTTGAATATATATTTATGTCCACAGCTGAACTATCAGCTGAGGCCCCTTCCAGTCAGTAGAGACAAGCATAGCACAATCTGCTCATTCTAATGCAGATATCTACAGGGGAGACAAACTGCAGGCCAGAAATACCTGCTTTTCCTCTGCTGACAATGGAGCCATCCTTCCCCCATTCTCCCACATCTAAAGCACTGAGCTCTCCCCTGCCTGCTACAGCCCCAATAGCCAGCCTTCTCCACACCAGCTTTACTTGTCTCTTAGTTCCCAGTGCCAGCCCAAAACTAAGCACTCCCTCAAGTCTACCAGGTAGGAGAGGAAAGAATAGAAAAGTAAGAATTTCTGCTATGCTACAAAGCACTAAAACCCTCAGCTTTTGAAAAGGGGTTTGGTCCCCTGTTCTTCCTTCCTTGACACATTAAAAGACAGGAGGGATGAAAATCAATGTCTGATCTCCAGTAGCAGGACAGAATCACCTTTAGAGACTGGGTGCTGCAATGCAGCTCTCATTTCCCCTCCTAGAATTGATCAAAGCCACAATGGACAAAATCTTTTATATTCATGTTTTCTTTGTCTCCTTCAAGAAATAGAAAAAACCCGAGAGGGAAAAAAAAAAGAAAATAAAGAAAGAAAAAGAAAAAAAAGCCTCCAAAGACACCTGCAACTAAAACAGCTCTCATGTTCCAGCCTCAAAACTACATCCAGTTTGGGTATGAATACTTGTGGCACAGATACTGCAAAACAAAAAAACCCACCGATGCCGCCGGTATGCAAAGGGAGTAGGTGCCTGCTTGGCGCCTCTGAGCGTCCAGCCTCACATGTAGGAGGTAGGCCAAGTTCAACTTGTGTTCCCTCTCTCTTTTTAAAGACGATTCATGAAGAACAGCAATAATCGCCATGAAGCAATAACATTTAATACAAGGAGGTTTAAGTGACTATATTTATCAGAAAAGCTTCCCCCTCCCATGCTTTTATTGGTAGACAGAATAACAATGAAACCCCTGTAAAGCCTATTTTTTTTTTTCCCTCCTGCATTATTTATACCAATTGTTTCATTTTAAATAAAAGAAAAAGGAGAGATACAACAAAGGACCATGCAGTTATTGACTGAACACTGCCCCTTCTCTGGCTGCCGCAGCAGATAACTAAAAACCCCAAAATATCCAGTCAGCCTAAAAAAACCAAACAAACAAACAAAGAAGTCAATGACATCTTTTTTTCAATAAGAAAAGGGGAAGGAAGATAGATTTAAAAGTTATCTGAAGAAAGTAATCAAGATTATTATTCTACCAGAAAATATCCAAAATGCATAGAGAAAAACAAAACCCACAAATAAATAATCTGTCTCTGTGCTGTGCAAATGGAAGTTCACTTCTTAATAAGTCTGGATCTTCTTATGCATGATTAAACACGCTTATATAGATGTTTTGCTATGGTAAGTGAGACTGACAGTACTACATTGTCAACTCCCTTAACTGGATCACATGGCAAAAATTTCAAACCAATGTTTAGGCTGCAGCTTTCTACCTGTCCGCCTGCAGCAATCCCCCCAACCAGGGCCAATTCCACCACATCCGGAGGGGCGGCCCGGCAAAGCCCACCGGTACAGCTGCGTTTCTTGGAAAAGCTGTAACACCTCTGTACGCTGCAGAGCATCTTGGAGCATGATGAAATAATGTTCCTGTCCTGGGTTGCAATGTATTCTATTACCATGAGCCGTTGAGGCCTGGCGCCGGTGTTCCTTGCCTCGCCCCTCGGGACTATTCTTCTGTTAATGCGCCCATCAGTGCCTTGCCCCAGGACTCACCATCCCTTTGTGAGATGCTCCGGCCAGAGGGGGAGGGGTGGAGCCAAGCATTCCCGCCGGAGATATTTGGCGGTTTGGAGCAGGGCTCGGGGCCTTACCCGCTGGGATCCCGGAGGACAAGGACTGCACCGCGGCCGGATTTTCGGAGGAGGACCAGTTTTCTTTTTTCTACAAGATCACCGCTTCAACGGGATCATCTAAAAGAGAACTGCAGCTGCCACCGAAATCGGATTGCTCAGACTTCTCTTTTTCCTTTCTCTACGGACCACCGCTTTAACAGGACCATTTCGGAGAGAACTGCAGCTGCCACTGGATCGGACTGGTACCAGCACCCTGCCCGGCAGGGGGCCAGGTTGTATCCCTGACTCTGTCAGGCCTGTAACCAGTTTCTCTGTATTATAGTTTTGTTGTATACATTAGTAAAAACTGTTATTCCCATTTTCCTCATATCTTTGCCTGAAAGCCCCTTAATTTCAATTCTATAACAATTCGGAGGGGAGGGGGTTGTATTTCTCTGTTCCAAGGGGGGCTCCTGCCTTCCTTAGCAGACACCTGTCTTTCAAACCGGGACAGTTCCCTGTGTCCAGAAGGAGTATTTTGCCATCTACATAAAAATGGCCTCTTGTTTTAGACAAGCTCTATTGGACTGTGTGTCGGTGCCCAAGTGCTGTCAGCGGGGGCTGTGGGGGCCTCTGGGAGGACAGGCTGGGGCTGCCCCGTGCCAGACACAGCTGGCTCCAGACCACCCACCGCCAGGCACAGCTCAGCCCCTCTGCCAAGGGGCACTGCCTCCAGGAAAGGGTATTTGAGAAACGGCAAAATACTGCATGGCAGCGAGGAGTGAGGAAAACTGTGAGAGAAGCAGTCCTGTGAGACACCAAGGTGTGAGAAGAAGAGGGACAAGGTACTCCAGGTGCCAGAGCAGACGTTTCTCTGCAGACCATGCAGAGACCATGCTGGAGCAGGCTGTGCCCCTGCAGACCATGGAGAGCACACCAGAGCATCTGCTGTTGCCTGCAGGACTGCAGTCTCTGGAAGGGCCCATACTGGAGCAGAGGAGAAAAGCATGAGGAGGAAGGAGTGGCAGAGAAGAGCTGCTCTGGACTGAACACAGTCCCCCAGTTCCCCTTCTCCCTGTGTCACTTGGGGTGGGGGGAAGAGGTAGATGAGTTGGGAATGAAGGAGTGACAATGAGGTTGGATGGGGGCGGAAGGCATTTTAGTTTTCATCTTCGTTTCTCACCACCCAACTCTATTCTGAGTGACAATAAATTAAATTAATTCTCCTCAAGTTAAGTCTGTTTTGTCTGTGATGGTAACTGGCAAGTGATCTCCCTGTCTCTCCACACACAAGCTTTTGCATCTGATTTTCTCCCCCTGTCCTGTTAAGGAGGGGAGTGAGAGCAGCTGGGTGAGCACCTGGCAGTTGGCCAACGTCAACCCAGCACAGCTATAAAACACTTGGTCCTGTCTACTCAACCAAGTCTTTTGCAGCTATGTACCCCGAAAGACTTCCAGAAGCCTTCCTCTGCAGCCAAAATCTCACACGCTGGCCTGCCCTCTGACAAAGCTAACAAGCCAACACAAGTTCCAAGGCAAAACTCCAAACAGCAATGCTGCCTTTGCCAGTCTTTTTCCACTCCCTCTCCCAAATCAATGAGACCACCCTCCTTAACTCAGGGCATCCTTGACACTGGGTAGTGAGAGATGGTAAAATAGAAGGTGACCCGTTGAATGAAGAAAGGAAAGAGAGTAGGAAGCTAGTGAAAGGTTAGGAGATGACAACTGGGGCAAACAGGAAACTAGAGGTGGGGCAGGTTGTGCAACAAGGCTGGGACAGGATTTGGAAGTAGCACAGGGAAGTTGAACAATAAAGCAAGGAGACAAGACTGGCAGGAAAGCTCTGTTACAGCATGATTCTTGCAGGAAAACAAAATTAGTCTGGAAAATGAGCAAGAACTGGGTCAAAAAAAACCCACAACTCAATTTGGTGAAATAAGGAGGGCTGCTGCCTGCATGCTCTCTGCCCTACCGCATATGCTTCAACACGTGCGGGAAAAGCAGCAAGCACTGGCAGAAGGAAAGGCTGTCCACCATGGCTAAACCAAAATCAAACTCAGCCCGTGCTCAGTGGCAGTAAATTGCTTCTCCCCAACCACGTGGGCAGTGATGATGTTTTACATAGTGCTCTTATTACTGTTACGTCCCCTCTGATGCAGAATAACCAGGCAGGATAGCAGACAGATGCCCATCAGGCACCCTGAGGGAAGCAGAAAGAGATGTCCTGCACATGCCAGGGCAGCCTTACAGCTTGGCTGCAGCAGGAGGCTTCCCCCACCAGTGCCTTCTGCTGCCAGGTAGGTGGCTGCAGCCCAAGTCACATCACACTCCTAGCATAACACTGCATGCAGGGCTCCAGCAGCATGGGTGCACCAGGGTGATGAGAGGAACTGCAGGGTTTGGTGGGCAGCCAGTCCCAAAGTCCAGCCTGGAAGCAGCAATTCAGTAAGAGAAGTTTAAATGTGATTAAAGGGTGAATTCCCCCAGTCAGGGAACAGGGGGAACCAAATCCACACCTGCACATCATCAAGAGTCCTTCACCACTTCCCAGCATAAAAAAAACCCACAACCAAGCTATCAAGATACCATGTTATCATTTGGAAATAGTTGCTGTGGTTGTGTTGAATCCAGACACAGGGAAATACCAACAGTCTGAAGGAAAAACTCAAGATCATTTATAATGAATGCAAACTTGCAGCAGGTTTGAAATGTCTCCCTTTGCCATCTGCAGTTCCACATTAATTAATATTAACTCTTTCTCGGTATATTACCATAAATAATATCCAAAAACCTTAAACTACTTACCATAAATTGTGCAATTAAGTAAACACAATGGGAAATGTTACTGTATTGAACATTATTTGTTTAAAGAAAAAAACCTTGAAAGCCTCTAATAATACAAATAAATCTTACGATTAATACAAAAATATGAATGCAACATATTCCATGAATTACATGGGATTTTTTGATGATACATGAAATGCAATTTTTTTTCTTCAGTTTTTGCTTGCTTCCATTTCTCTTCTAATGCTTTCAGACTCCATGGAAATGTACTGACAAAGGATATTTGGTAGGTGACCTTTGAATTTTCAAGTAACTTGATTGTTCATCACTTTGAGTGACATTATATACTAACCACTATTTACATTTGGCCTTTAAATGGCTGTGCTCACTTAGTATTTTTGAGAAACAGCATCTTTCTCATCTCTTAGCATTTTTTTTTTTTCTCCAATGGAGTCCTCTACAGATAAAAAACTACTTAGGAAAAAAAAAAAAACACCACAAAACAAAAAACACATGGCAAATTAAGTGACTGCACAAAATCCACTTTTCTGGACAACATAATTGCTGTGCTATCCACGTGAAGAGACTGCAACACCAGAAAGTTTTAGCTTCGTAATATTTATTTTTTTTTAAAGGAGCTTACTGTGCTTTCAAAGTCATTTATTTTGCCCTGTAGTCATTCAAAGGAAAAAGAGAGGTCAAGATAGTATGAAAAAGAGGAAAGCACACAGAATGAAGAGATGTGAGCTCAGCAGCTCCTTCACTGATTTGCTGCAAAACACTTGTGCCATGGATTCTGGCCTTTGAACAGCTACCTAAAGTTTTCCCCTTCTGTTCCATGGCTCATAAAAGTTACTTCCTGCACCCAACCCAAATTTCCAGCCTCTCAGCTCCACACAATTCCAGGCAGAGTGAAGACTCAAAAAACTGCACACCAGGTTTCCCAAGACCACAGCTCAGACCATCAGCTACACCCTTCCTAGCTCGTAATACAGTTAGGAGACTTCAGTCATAGGAATGCACCCATGTTTGCCAGCAATGTCATCATCTTGGCTACAAACCTTTATAAAGCTTCTCTCATCTGCTTTTTCACTGGCATTCAGGTCTGATGTGAGCCTGCACTCCCATAAATATTAATTTATCTATTATGGTGCCAATTTATTCTTGCGTTTTAAGTCACATGTAAGCTTTCTACACCATCTGAAGTGCTGCAGACCACTGTACTACAAGTAGTAATTATCTGAAAGATGACATCTCCACAATACTTTTGTTTATGCCTCTGAAACAGCTTATTCTTTTCCATTCCTCACCTAAGTGAACTCTTCGACAGCAAAGTGTTTGCACAGCAGACTAGTAGGCAGCACATGGAAAGCATCTCTACCCTTGAGAGACAAGTAGCAACACTGACGGAAAAGCTCTTATGAATTCTCGAGTGCCAGATCTTCGAAGGATGTTACACTTGTACACAAGATTTGCAGCAAACAGAGAAATCAATAGAAAAGCTACATTATGCCCATGGCCTGCTTGTTCCCACTTCGTATGAGTCTCTTCTAAGTAACTGCATTCCTGTGCTGAAGGCAGACCCTTGTTACGAACCTGAGTTCAAGCAAACAGAGCTATAATTCAGTCCCCCCACTGGTGACGTCCAATTTCACATCCATAGGAATGGGAGGCAGTTCCAGTCCCAGAGCATCAAGCATGCTCTGTCAGGGTCACCACTTTAACTTCTGCGGTCCCTATTCCAGCTAAACAGCAGCCAGCAAAAGGCTCCAAAAAAACCAAACAGGGAGATGTATTAAACCTAGTGCCAAAATTACTTTTCCCCATAGTCAAGACAATTTAGAAGAAGTCACTAAACAAAATGACTTTTTCCCCCCAAAGACCTGTGAACAATGTTAAGGTTCTGTTTCAGTTTCTAAACAAAAAGCCATCTGAAGACCTATGAATGTGGCTTAAGAGTTCACAAATGTAGGCATTTAAGTTTTGACTTTTCTGTTCTTTTTTTTTTTTTAAAAAAAAAACCAAACATTTTACACTGTGACTCCAAAATAAGCTCATCAAGTTGACCAACTTGCAACAAGAGTGGTATGTAGTAAAGAGAGAAACACACAAAAATTTTAAAAATGGAAAAACACCCAAACCAACAACAAAACCCCAAAACAAACAAGCAAACAATCACAAAGAAAGCTGTCCAATTTAAACTACAAAAGCTACCTGACCTCAGTCAGCTTCATTAGATTCTGCAATAGAAGATAGCCTGCTATGAATGTGGGAATAAGTAAGTCGAGAGCTCAACATAAAAACTTCCCAAAGCTTTTCTGACCAGAAATTCCAGAAGTGTGCATACAGTGTCCCAGGGGTGATACAAAAGAACACAGTTCCCAGTGAAAAGAACAGCATTGTTAGCTCCACAGCAGCACAAATGTCATAGATAAGAATTGGTCATAGAAAGAATCATCTACAGCAAGATAACATGGCTTTTACAAAGTACTGACTACTAAAATTTTGAAGGTTTATTCTATCACATTTTGAGTCTTGCAGATTATGCTCCTGTTCTCAAAAGGCAGCACATTAATTAATTTTGTATTTTAATTTTCATCTTTTTTAGTTACTTCATGTGCACCCTCAGCCACAGCTATTAAATAATTCACTTTTATAGGTGTCTTTCTCATAACATTTCAAAACTCCTTGGTAATTCTTCCTGGCTTTACAAGTTAGCCAGATGAAAACAAAATTATTAGAAATGAGTAAGTTTTTTATGACAATTCTGCTCTAACATTACTGAAGTACAGAAATCCCACCTCACAATCTTTCTTGATATTAGAATTCATTATAACCTGCATGTCTCTTTGAACAAAATACTGATTCCCTAAGGTATCGCCTATGATGTGTAAGAAGTCGAAGCTTGAAGGGAAGCAAAGCATTCTCATAAAGGTATTATGTCTTCCTTTGAAATAAAACTTGAAACTTGCAAGTTTAATTTTCAAAAGCCCACATCCCAAGAAAGTTTGCTCTTAAAAACTGCAAAAAAGAGGTAGAGCTTCTGTTCTTATTTTAAAGGCAAACATATGAAAGCACGTGAAGCAATAGGAGCTGTAGTATGAAGTTATTATAAAAGGTTTCAGAGGCAGCAAGCTACCTTGAAAGGATTTTCTCTCAGGAGAATGACTGAAAATAAGATTAATACACTTGAGAAAGCAGAAAGCAAATAAATCATATAAAGAATGAGATTCTGTTTTTCAAGAGAATAAATAAGCAAAGGTAGAACAAGTAGTATTGTCTCCTAAAATCTAACTTTACATTAAGAACTGGACAGACTAATACCTACTGCCAAAGCTAGAACAGCAGCACTATGGTAGCCACTTCTCTACAGACAGATCATCTTCGGGAGAAGTATCTTTTCTAGGATCACTCATTCCACCAGGAGAGGGGAAAAAAAAAAAAAAAAAAAAAAAAAAAGGAAGGGAAACTCACGAGACAGCAAGAGAGTACTTCATCCCTCAAAACAGTATTTCTGAAGCCCTAAAAACAGGATCAGGCAGGCAGCCAACAACATCGCACACAAAAAAAACCCACCAAACCAAAACCAAACCAAAACAATAAACTAGTTGCTACAGAACAAGGCCCTTTACAGGGGAAAATAATTGTCAAACATCTGTTTATAAAATAATGCAAACGTATTTTGCTAAATAAAATTTAATATAATTTTATATCACTTTAAAAACGCAACTGCTCTTTTCTTCAAATACAACAGAGCAAGTTGCAAGAGGTACAGGAGAAAAAAAAACTACGTGAGACAGATAATTACCAACATCAAACACAAGACAAGCTACAAAAAAAAATAAACATACTTCTTGATCAAGTAAACATACTTTCTAACTATTTTATTGTATCTATTATAGAAAAGGATGTGTGGCCAACTGACAGAATACACCTCTTTATTAGCCAAGTGTACTGGAACAAAATTGTCTTGACTTCAGATAGCATGGTATGCCTTCAAACTTAAGGCCTAACTGTATTTCATGACCCTGGAGCATCCCAGCCCTCCAGCTGAGAAGTGCTTGTCTACAGCAGGGTACTACAGCAACACTGAGGTATGTATGGAAACCAAGATTCACATTGACAGAGATTCATCTTCATAGAGGAGTTCTTGAACTCCCATTAGGTCAGAAACTTTTAAATCCCATCACCTGTCAAAACTGAATAGGGTGTAGCTTCATCCTGGTGCCTGTCCCGGTAAATTTGGGGACATCATTTTGGGAAGCGATGTTTGTTTTCTTAAGAGAAAGCAGAGGTTTCTCAGGGCCTCCTCCCTTCACCTCCCCTTATATGCAAGCAAAATAATGTTCTGGGAGTCCTAATCACTTTCGATTTGATGAACTCTGGTCCTGAAGGAAGAGATTCCATGAAAAACTCAATGTGGTAAAAATGGAGCAGATCAGCAAAATGAACACAACACCCAAAATCAACTCTAAATACAGTTTATACTGTAAACAGTTTGGCAACACTTCAGGTTGCAGGATATATTTTCTTATCACATGAAACATATCACATGGATATTCGTTACGATGACTTGGGTTGCAGCCATCACACCCCACCAGGACTTCCCACTAGACAGAAACTCATGCAGCTGTGTCCCACCTACACTGCCTACAGCTGGGGAACTCAGCATGGGAAATTCTTCTCTGGAACTATGGATTACACACACACATACACACTGAGAATTGTCAAATCCCTGAACAGATGTCCAGAGCGGTCACGGTCATCATCCTTAGAAGTGTTCAAATTCCTCCGGATGCTCAGTTGGAGATCTTACCCATGCAGTCAACCTAACCAAGCAAGCAAGTCACCTCACTCTACAACAGATGCCTTAAAAATGGCTCCAGCAGATGACCTAATGAACAAACTGCCACACACTAGTCTCTGCTGACCGGATCACCACTAACTAAATGGGAGTCCAGAAAAATATGCCCAAATTTGCAGATCACACTGAACCTCCTCCCTTCCTAAGCTTTTCTCCTTGTGTGACAGACCAATCTCTCCAGTTAAATAAAAACATTAGAACTAGCCAACTTATTTCTGAATCACTTGTTACATCCGTGACAGTATCTGCCACTTCAACAGCACAGCACTTGAGAAGTAATGAAGCCTCTTCATGTATCAAGTGAGAGAAGTGATCCTACTATATGGACGATTTTGGAATTAACAATAACTAGGTATATTCCCTGCAAATTTTTCATTCTTTTATTTGTAAAATATAAGAAGAGTAGTTGCAGTGCATGGTAGCATAAGGAACACAGACTCATTCATAGCATGAAGGACACAAATATTGTACAGTCACTAGAAAGGCTGACACAAAACTCTACATCTCAGTTTCTATTTTGATGCGGCACCACAGGTTACAAGACACTCTGAAAGTGGAGCATTTTATTACCCAAAATACCAGATGTTTCATGATAAGACAGCAGCATGCTCACAACATCCACAATAATCTACAACTTGTAGAAAACCCACACTTAAGGGGAGTGACATGTAAGGACCAATACCTCTCTTACTTTAGAAAATATATTCTGTATATGCCAAAAATTGGAGTTTTTCATAACAGTATTTCATTAATTATGTAATCATAAACAGAAAAATAAGGAAAACAAACCAAGATTCTGTGAGTCTTCTGTAAACATCACCTCATCTTTCAACAAGGGAATTTTTCCCCAGTATTTGATCTCAATTTCTGCTAACTTTCAGAGCTACAGAAATAATGCATAACCAGCCTAAATTCCTAACCTCTAACAAGAAGATACAGGACTTTCAGGCATGTTTAGCCACACCATATTACTCCTATCAACAACTGCTACAAACAAATCTAAAAAAAAAAATAAATCAATGACTGAGCTGCTTATATACAATGAAGTCACAGGGTCACATGTTAAAGAATAAATTCACACTCTCCATGAACCATCTGGTTTAAAGCTAAGTATTTTTCTTCTCCACCCAGAAATCTTGTATAAACATAGGAATAGTACATCAGTGTTCTTTCAAGAGGAACACATCTAGCTAAAATCAACAATTCCCTCTAAGCCAGCTTTGTGAACACATTTTATGAGGATGAATTTGCAGGCTGCCTATTTCTGACAGCAGTGAGAAAGAAAACCTGTTTCTGGACAGGAGGTTGAAATAAATAAATTCTTAAAAAAGATATTTTACAATCTGGTCATGGGCTGCTATTGCCAGACACATAATTTTCAGTGCAGTATTTCCCATTTACAGTGGCATAGGCTCACGCAAACAACACTGAAGTCTTTTCATTACTTCCAGGTTATCCCACTGCTCTTATGTCACAGGCCAATCAGTAACTGCCCAGCTGCATATTAGCTCAACAGGCACTTGAAGCTCAAATAATGACAGATTTGCCTCAAACAACTAATATCTGATACTAATGGTTAGATTATCCAAGTCTTCCAGGTGCTTGTCCTTTCTCCAATGCTGCTTTTTATCTTCAGTCATACATAGTAGGCTCCCATTCATCAAGTTTTCTATTTCCTATGAATATGACTAAATGAGTACACTCAAAGCAGGGAGGGGGAAAAAAAAAAAAAAAAAGGACAGGTTTTGGTACTGTTTGGTTTTTTTTAAATCATGTCTCACCTTCAGAGGCACTGTTGTCAAAAAAGTAAAACCAATTAAATTCTTTTTTGAAAAAAATATAAATTTATAGGAAAATTTTTAGCTTGGATATCCAAACTAAAAGCATATTGAGTTCCAAACAATTATGCCAAAAAACTATCTGACAATTTTCCTTCGCTAACTCTCCTGCAGTTTTCTCCAAGTCAAAACATTCAAGCAAGAGTGTCCATCACTACCAGTAAGGGAAAATCCAGATTGCCTCCAGCAGAACAAATTACTCCCCCTTTCCTCTGCCTGTCCTTGTGCCATGTATAGACTCCTCTGCTAACACTCAGTCTGCTCCTCATTCAGTCACCCCAAATGGAAGATCTGCAGGCTCTGCTTGCACACCTGGAACTTTCCCCCACATCACTCACTGGAGCAGGACAGAAGAGCTGTAACCTTCAGTCTCAAGAGGGATTTTGCGCACAGAGCAAAGAGACTAGCAGTTTCACCAGCTTTCTAGCAGAGGATAACTGAACCTCAGGACAAAACAGAGGCACCTCCAGCCTCTCCCCTTTCCTGATGATATTATTCCTCTCTTGCAATGACATTTAAGAAAGTACATTCTATACATCTTCTTTAAAATAGAGACAACTAATGTATGGTCATTGTAGCCAAAATTTCTCATTCTGATTACTATTGGGGACCATGCAGAAACTCACATGCCAGCCATTTTATAGTTTCTTAGTACAGATTTACATTCTCTCTGCATATTTAGTTCACAGGTACCTTTTGTAGAATTTCACAGTACTGCTTAAAATTCAAGATTTACTAATTGGCTTCAACCATGACACTTATGAGGTCAAAAGCATTTCCACCCTGTTTCAGACAAAACCAGCTTAGCCCAGTACTCTGCCTGTGACATAGGCTAGCGTCAGGTTCTCCAGAGGAATCTCTTCTCACGATAGACTGCAGGCAATTTGCCTTTAAGAAAAATTTCCTCCTGTAATAAACAGAGATAAGCCTGGACCTTGAACCATAAAGTTCAAGGGCTTTAAAATATGTTCTGATAGTAATTCAAAATGAAGATAGAGTAGTCTGGAACTGTGAAGTTTTTTGAAGGTAGGAAGAAGTTTAGAAAACTAAAGATAAGTTTCTTTAGCCTTAAACTTCTCTCCCTCAAATTCTTGTCCTACAGCCTTGCTCAGAGCAACAGCCAGGAAAGATCCTCCCAGCACCAACTGCAGAGCGAGCAGAGAGCTCCTGTCCAGATAATAATGTTTCACACCAAGGTGCATTGCTGAAAACCAACTCTATGAGTAAAAAGCCTTCAAAATGTGTCAACCAAAAGCACAAAGCTTGGAAAGCACCTGATATACCAATTCAGCTGCAAAAAATATTAACAAATAAATGAAAAGACCATGAGGATAAGAGTGAAGAGAGACAGTTTTCTCCTCTTGCACTATTTAGTTAGTTTGTTGGGTTTTTTTTAAAGAAGAGTCATCCTAAGATTTAGTCAGCAACTCTAGCAAGTTACTTGCTACGAGATTTGCTATTCCTCAATGACAACAAGCACAGCTCAGAGGACTTCTCTCCTGGAGGCTAATTATCAAAATTCTAATATTCAGATTAAATTATCTCAGTTACTTCATTAAAAATCAGGAGTGAGCATAGGAGCTGCACTGCTGCAAAGTATATCACGGAACATTGGCAGCTGCAGCCCGTAATCTCATTTAGTTTCAAGACAGCTGTTGTAGAGAAGAGAAAAGGAAGATAAGGGACACAATTTTTTACCAGAAGCGCTCTTCACTCCATCAGTAGGTCTGTAAAATACCACTTCCAGGGAGAAGCCAGTGAAATGACGGGGAGTGGGGAAGTCTCCCAGTCTAAAAGCAAATCCAGAAATATAGACCAAACAGCTGACTAGAGACAGTGAAAAAACAGGAAGTTTTGAGTATCATAATAGTCCATGCTTTTATTTACCTATTTCAATACCATGGCTGGCTTGGTAGCCATTTATTGTTCCTCCAGACAACTATGTGGAGTTGACATTTGATGTTTGCATACTAATAAAGACAGGAACCCAAGGGGAAAAGGGGATAGTACACTATTAAGCCATTTTTTAGATCTGTGTAGATTAGGAAAAAGCATACAATTATATTGTATTTTTAATTATGTGCAGTTATGATTTAATTACTTGATTCCTGCTGAAAGGAAATAGCCAAGAAAATTTTCTGTCTCTGCCTGATGCTGGAAAACCTATTCAAGAAGGACGTATTTAAATTAAAATCTTAAAGTATACCAGCCCTTTCCCCCCCACTGCCTCATCATTGCAGAGCAGTATGATTTTTCTCAAAGTCTATCACTTAAAAAGCTTAAGGAACAATCTCAGAAATGTTTATTTCAAAGAGTTGTGTAATGTCATTATTAGCATTTTATTTCAAATCATGATTCATGGATATTCATTCTGAAAAGCTATAAAATAAAAGCACTAGGAAGCATGCAGTGAGCGACCAGGGCAGTAATGAAAACGAGAATGGAAATCAATAAAGAGAAAAAGAACTAGAGCAATGGGACCTGGACTGTATCACAGACCATAATTCACTGGTGACTGACTTAGACTGAATGCTAACAACTGAATGCTGGCAGGAACACATTTGATCAAAACTTACCTGACACAGCACAGAGCTCAAAAGGCAAATCAAGCAGGTCTCTCTGAAGCTACTGTAATTAGAGCTTAGCAGTGTGACCATTTTTTGTTCCCTTCTTAAAGAAAAAAAAAAAAAAAAAAAAAAAGGAAAATAGTCTTAAAGCTATTACTCTCTGCAAATACTTATACAACTTCACAATATATTCATAGAGCACCTACTTGTTCAAAATCCCACTGAAATGACAAAAATTTTGCTTGCTCACATTCCCCGAAAGCCAGGACCTGAGCAGGGCATTGCAGGCACATGAATGGGAAGAGGTTAAGTGATTCCAGGACAGCACACATATTTAATAACATGAAGGCACATGAGATAACATCAGATGTTTGAAAGAAACAATGAAAGGAAGTCAGCTGAAAGCCTCCCAGCCTTTCCCACTGACAACAACTGCGCTCAAAGGCAAGGCTAACAAAACTGGGCCAACAGGGGAATTACTGGAGTAGAACAAAGCTGTAAAATCCAGACCCAAGGGAGAATAAACACACTTTCAAACACAGACCACTACAAGTCTGCATTTATAGAGTAGTCCCTCCAGGTGATGGGGAGCACTACCAGGGAGCCCAGGGAAAGACTGCCATGTCACATCAACACCACAACAAAGCAGGAACACAAAGGTACAGGCAGAAAGGACAAAATCCCAAATTGGTAAATTAATATGCTTCACTGCCCAGTGAACACATCCTGTTCATCTCTAGTCTACAGCCAAGAAAAAGTAACCAAGTGCTCTCTCTCTCTCAGGTGTGTGAGTGTCTTTCCTTCCACCATATTTAAACTTGGGGGGAAGCTGCAGCTTTTTCCTTCAAACAGCTTAGGACCCACTCTAATCCAATGAGAGCCCCCAGTTGATGCAGTTTATGTTCAGGGTTTATTTTCTGTCCTCAGGGCTTTCATTTAAGTTCACACAGAAGAAGAAACCCTACCTTACCGTGAAATAAACAAACCAAAGTTTTGCAGATGGTTTTAAACAAGTTTAAGAGACAGCTGAACTGTAGCTTTCTGCTTATGAATTTAGCTGTAGGAAGAAAATGCAGTGTCTCCAGATCTCTTTTAAACCTCTGACAAGTTAACTCAAGTGAGGTATTCAGTCAACCCATCAGTGCCTGAAGAGGCACCTACGGCTTACCCAAATTAGTAGGAGTGGAAGACCTGCATTTTTTTTTCCTCTCCAAAACACTGGATTATCTAGAGATTTGGTTTATATTTGTTTGTTGTTTTTTATAATGTTAACTTGCTTTAAAGGGAATTTTTCTAAGAGTAACAGTTCAGTTTTGGAAAAAAAAATAAAATTGGACTAACCTTTACAATTATTAAGTACCCTTCCCTCTTGGATCACCAGGAGGAGTTCAGCCACAGATCTTTAGATGCTGAGGACAAGTCTTTTAAGTCAGAAGTAAATTCTTATCCTTCATCCTGCAAAAGCTGCTTAAGAAGATTTCAGTACGCACTAATTTATGTATCTAACCAAAAGCAATAGAATAGGATTCGTGATCTCCATCTCTTCCACTGTCACAGAAAAGAAAAATGGCACAGTGATTAGGAACAAGCAAGACATAGCTGACACTCTTGCATAGTGAACTGGGGGGACAGTTCTGGAGTTCTCTATTCTGGAGATGCAATTTCTTTTCCAAACTTCAGACAAAAATCAACTTTCAATATTTTTATTACGTGCAAAGTTACAGTAGAAGACTAATACTTAGCTATCCTTCATGTTCTGCGCAGAGGACATAACAATGAAGGACTGAAGCATACAGAAATCAGAGCATTCAGAGAGAGAGATTGAGTTTACTCCTTCCCCCAGCTCCTAGTTCTGCACTCTTTTACTGACACTACCAAATTAATTTGACAGGATGCCTCTTCTTCATTTTCTAAAGCTTTTATTCCCTCTAGAGCAAAGGACCAGACAACACAATCCTGAACCAAAATAAGAGACACACATGCTGTTCTGTAAAATCCAGTACAGTTGTGGAGTGTGAGAAGTAGAAGAGAGTTACGGTGAATGAGATTTGCTTAACTTTGTGCAAGTAAACCTCACAGGAACAAGAACCAGAGTTTCCAAGTGATTCACTCGGTCCTTAGCAGAAATGTTCCCAAGCACCATCCCCAAGAAGCACAGAAATAATGACTGACCTTCAGAATAATTCACAGTATGTTCTTTGTACCAGTTTTTCCAGAAATTACAGATACTTGAAAGTGCTGAGTAGGAGTAAGGCAGACAGACCAAGGCGCCCTGCAACTTTCCAGTGTTGGGAGATGCCTAGATTATACCACTACAGGCAGGATAAAAAGCTGAGGTAGACCCAGAAGTCAGACATAGTTGTGCACTATTCAACCACAAAGTTGCAGTGTCAAAGGAAGTTCGGAAGGAAGTATGAATCTATGTCTTTTGTTGCAAACCAATGTATATACTTGTCAGCAGGTTTGAAAACAAAAACATTGGCTCAAGTATGCTGAATAATATTTTAAAGGGAAGAATCAACTCCAAATGCTGCAGCATAATTGCATCATTATATATGTTATCTGTTACAAGTATTCAAGCCATATGCAAAAGTATGGTAAAATTCACAAGTCTACTGACTTTCTGTAGAGAAATCAGCACGTCCTTACTATTTGACCTCCCATGGCCAACAAAAAGCTTGATCCAACAGATGTTTGTTAAACTTTGCTCTGCAGTGCGTCAAACATGGCCGGGGCAGAATGCCAGAAGCAGCCATTTCAGAAGCTTATTGGACGACCCGAAACTCGGGACTTTTGATAGCAGTTGGGCTAAAAACATTAAAAGGAAGGCACACAGCAACGCTGCAACTGAATGGATATGAATTGTGCCACTGAACAGTCTTTGTTCTTTACCTCTGCAGCACTTAATTATTTTTGAGAGCTTGCCGATATGCACGGTCATTGAACGTGAATCCAGTCTCAGCAGTTTGTATCTTGTCAGAAATATCTTTTTAGCCTTGAAACTGAGAAGCAATAATTTACTCTCTACATCTCTACATTACAGGAATTAAGAGGAGTTAGTCAGTTCAGTCACCTAGACAGAAAAGCTAAGAGACCTGAACGAGGTGGCATGGAAGTTCCTTTAGAAGAAAAGTCTGAAAGTTGTCTGGCACCGTGCAAAGAAACCTTCTTCCCAAAGGAGGGAAGCAGTTCTCTATAATCAGAGGAGCACAGACTCCTCAGGAGAAGGATATAAAACTAAGGTTAGAATCAGGGTAATGGGTCAGGGGAAGGATTAGCCATACAAAGTCACAGATTTGCCAGAATTATTTAAAAGATGATAAAATCAAGTAATCCATTTGCTTTTTATTCTTGCTTTCCAGCTAAAAGAATGCTGTAGATCTTATCTAGACACCAGTTAAGCAGCTGAGATACTGCCACCAAGGGGGAGTGGAAATCCATAAAAACACAAGGTTAAGTGTTAAAGGAGAAAGAGTAGGCCTCTGGAAAGGTAGTTCTGGAGAGCTGTACCTGCAAATAAAACATAAATGCAGTATTTCCATATTTGTTATGCCAGAGAGAACAGGAACATGACATTTTAATCTTCCAATTCTGAAGACTGATACTGAAATTCAAGGCTGGGATGCACTAGCACTCAGAGAGGATAAGAAAAACATACTGGAAAACACAGCCAGCACGGGAGCTGTGGGAACAGAAACAGGGTTAAATTCAGCATCCCACACTTCAAGTCAGGACTCACAAGAACTTCTGCCAGATTTTTGTTCTCCTTGGCTGCTCTGAGCTGAAGGCTCAGATGCACTGCCTCAGCACACCCCAGGCACTGTGCTAACGTGAAAGGCGACACGAGGAGGGTACATTAATTCCAGCTGCAAAACATATAGAGAAAGGCTATTAGGATAATCCAAGAAGGAGAGAGACTACTGCCTGAGGGATGGTTCAGAGCTTGGATTGTTTCGTATAGCAGAATGAGACACCACCCTCTATTAAATCCTTCAGGAAAAAAATGCTGTTACTGTAACTGAAGGGTAGAGCTGACAGAACAGCAGGTGGGTATAAAACAATCTGCAAATGCATTTAGTTGGGAAACAGAAGTCTCACAACTATTAGAGTAATGAAAACCGATGGGGATACCTACTATCTCAAGTTTTACCTGCTTATAAAAGAGACAACAGGCCTCTTTTTTGGAGATGAGATCACCTCAACCCAGGAGGTCCCTTCCCATTTGGCGTAAAACTACGATACACAGTAACTTGTTTGTGTATTGAAGACATCCAATAATGCAGTAATTTTGCAAGATAAGCTTTCCATCCCACAGCTAAGCAGTAATTTCACTCAGCCATGATATATGCCAGGGTGTTTACTAGATGTACGTGAAGCACGGCAGCCTTGTTAGCCCAGCTTTCTACACGTTCTGTCAAAAGCAAAGCATTTAATTAAACAGGCATCACTAAAGGCATATATACAGTAGCATGTTTGGCAGCAGTTGTGCTGTTCCCTGGTAACTGTTCTGTGATTCAGAACCTTCTGAACTGGCAGGTGGATAAAATACCTGCTTTTACACAAGAACTACTGAGGGGAAACCTACAGATATCCTGTTTGTGCCACCTTTCAGAAAAGCCCCTATTTTGGATCACTAAGCTTTATGCGTACAATTTGCCAACACACACGTGAAACTGCTTAGAAACTACTGCATCAGAAATGTTGTCTCTAACTCAGCCTATCTCAAAGCATCCACAAGTTTATGACTTCTCTTAAAAAAACCAAACATCTCCTCCTTTAAATGCCACCCCCTCTTTAAAACTGTATTTGTTTAGTTCATTCTAGTCTTTCTCACTCTTCTGAACTGACTGCACACATTTATTTACTTGCTGTAGAAAAAAAATCAAATTGTTTCAGTGTTTTATTGGACTAAAATTATTAGGCTTAAAATTAGCAAGCAACTTCATAGCATTTGGATACAGTTTTACAATTTTGATAGTACCCTATAAAATTCTAGATTTTTTTACTTACTCATACAAATGGCTGTTGTGAATAAACATTCCCTGACATCTGCCTTAAACACACAATTGCATATACCGTCCAAGGATGGGTTCACTCCATTGACAAAATGATCTAGCTTCTCACTCCAAATACTTCACCCTTTTTGAAGGAAATGTCTAGAGGCTACCTGTCTTCTGCTGACGTTACTGGGCAATTCTGTCCATTCTCCAGTTACCGATTGAAGTGTATGTGCATTGCTGATAATTTGTGTTACCCAGAGCTTCAACATCTCACACCTCTTTACTCAGTTTCTCAGTCTACAGTATCACTCCAGCTATTATAAATCAGTATGCATTACCCCATTTATCCTATTAACACTGAGGCAGTGTGATTCTGATCACTAATATGAAGAAGCTGTTCCACTCTGTCACTATTAAAAATAAAATGAGCCAACTTCTTTTTTTTACCCGAAGAGTGGCTTACAACAGCAGTGCCAGTTGCTCTATAGCTTCACTAAAGTCAGAGTATAAAAAGGTTTTGCAGTGCAGAGGGGTAATATTGAGGGGGGTGGTGGTGTGGTGTTTGTTTTGCGTTTTGTTTTTTGGGTTTTTCTAACCACACTATCAGAATAGCTGTTTTCCTGTCAGAACTAATTATTTTTTCCACTGTAGGAAAAAAAATTAAAATTGCATCAAATTAGGAAAATAAGTTATCCTTCACACTGAGAACACATGTGCTGTGTTTCAATTCAGAGCAAATTTCTGCAGCCAAGGTATAAATCCATCCTCAAACACAAAACCAAATCAGATATTTAAGTCTTATGTCTGTCAGACTTAAAGAGCAGACATAGAAAAGTACAAATTCAGTGTACTGTACTCAACAGGGCATGCTCTGAGCTAGCCCTCAGGAACCAGATCAATTCTGAACGCTCAATATTAGTAAAAAAATAAAACCTCTTCTGTTAACAGAAGCCATAGGAACATCTTTGCTTTCTTATCACAAGGTTTAGGAGTTCAATTTTACATGAAGTAGCTACCAGACTGAGCCAAGGAAGACATACAGATCTGCAGGGTTTGGGGTGTTGAGTTTGTTGGTTTGGTTTGCAGAGTGTGTGTATGCATGTAGGGTGGGTGCTGTTTGTTTTTAAAGAAAATGAAAGGCAATTTGCAATTTTTACAACAACAAACAGAAAAAGATGTTTCTGGAAAAGTCATAGTATTAAGTAACATGCATTCAGCATTTTATGCTCAACACAACCTCCTTAAAACAGATTAGATCATAACATGCTATGGAACACTCATTCTATTCCCCTTTTATCAGCATCTGTAGGTTTTTTCCCTGCCTCTTGTGCATACAAACATACACTCTCACTCTCCTTTTAAACATAACCATATTTATGAGTATTTTGCATGTCCCATAGGGAATTTGGCAGAACCGCAGTGTGAAGGGAAGCGAGGATGCACCACCAGCAGCAGGACCCCCCTGCCTCGGTTGCACAGCATGGTCATGGTCTCACGCAAGGCGTCCATGAGTCGTTTCCCCTTTTCAAGTATATAAATACATTCAGAGTTACAACACACAATCTTACAGGCCCAAAGAGATACTAATGAATTTATTGAAGCCCAGAACAAGTAAAAGACACCATTGAGTATAGGGTATTTCAGTTCTGGGTCTGCTCCCTGTGTGAACATGAATTCTACCTGAAGAGGGGCTCACTACAATGGTCACAGATCGATCAGCAAGAATTAAACGTAATGCCTGTCTGGAGGGACATCACACAGCAGTGGGCTGGTCTCACAGCCTAATTACTTAAAGGCACCCATGTCCCTCTTGGCTGTCTCCACGCTCACACCAGCTCTTTGGGGCACCTCTAGCCTCCCACCTCGGCCTCTGGCAGATGCTTAGAAGCAGCATAGGAAATTGCACTTAGGGTTCAATGCTTCCAAGCGTTTATAGCTTTGTTATTCCTAATCTAAGTTCCTATAAACATGTCAAAGTAATTGAGGACCAGGGCCATTTAAAACATTTCAAGTTTATAAATCAAGGAGTGCCCAATTTGGCAGGAACACCCAAACAGGCACCTTGATAAAACTTAACCCCTGATTAGCCCCTTTAAAGAACTGCTTAGGATAAAAAACCCCTCATTAATCAGGTTAGATGGTGGGGGGTTTTTTTGGCAAGCAAGATAAATCTTTATATCTGACACAACAAAACTGGAATTTTCAGACTGCTGTTTTTTCAAGAAAGTAGAAAAGAGAAATCACAGTCCATTTGGTGTCCCATACACTTGACAGCCAACAGCTGCCACACATGCACATGCTGATAATCAACACAGAAAGGATGCTACCCAAAGGGTCTCTCCAAGCATTAACGACCTCATTCAGCTGTACAAGCAGCAGATTATTGTAAAGCAAACTATTAAACCAAAATACAGTATATCAGCGTATTTCATAAGCAGGTTCTATTGAAGTCATACATTAAAAAAAAAAAAGAAAAGATCATTTGACATTAAAACAAAAGTACTATTCCTATTCTACCACCATTAATCCCTACCTCAGCACTAGAAGTATAAACCAGCAACCTCTTGCAAACCAGTTCAGGTCTATCTGTGGGATTAAATTCAGTGGATGGCTCAGAGTGCCACAATATTTTTCAAGGGCACTTTATTTGCTGTCTGAAGATACTCTTGAAAATGATTTCTCAGTCATTAATTATGCATTCTATGTCTTATAATCAGTTCTCTTAATTAGTATCCCAGGCAGTTTTGCTGAGGATCCCATACTTTTAGTAATTAGGGGCAGTTTGTTGCCCCTAATTAGCTTCAGGCATAGTGAGAATCTATTACTTTGTTACTTCAGCTGTTTCTATGTTTGCATTGCCTATTCTGTGCTGCTGTACTGGCTCAGAAAGGAGACTGTTCTGTTGTGCTATTTATCTCATTTAGATGGGGACCAAGGGGGGGCAAGTGAATCTTTATCTTGGTGCAACAGCAGTCCCATAAGACACTAACCACCCTACAGACATGGTGTCCGAGTGAGCACCCTGCATAAAAACACTGACATACTCTGATACTCGTGGGTGACTGATAATGCAGATCAAGCATATCAACTTTAGGTTACACAGTTAAGAGTAACATTCTTAATTTATTTCCTTTTCACCAACGCATGACCAAAATACATCTATATATCCACAGACTGTTATTATCATGGGAAAAGGCCTGGAAGCATTAAGTAAGGACACCTAAAAACTTGGATGGTAGAGAAAGACAACCTTAAAAGTTGGCTTTAAAAATCTCAAGTGATGTTTTTAAAGTAATTGAATTTAGGAGCCAAAGCATGCTGAAAAGAACCCAAAACCATACAAGAGAGATTGGTGCAATTTGTATCACATAATATTTAAGCTAAAATGGTCCTAATTACTTCATAACCACATCCTACCATGCTCAGAACCTCCACCATTTATAGCGTATATGTGGTTATAAGAATGATGCTGCATTTGATGTCGTCACCCCAAGTTGAATCTAAGCATCCATTCAGGCAAATACTCCAACTCTGCAAACTGAAGATTACTAGAAAAAATTTCTAGCAGAGTTTGTTAACTTCCATCTCCAAATAATACCACTCTTCAATCCCCACTGGTAAGAGACTGAAAAATCCTCTCCCTTTTAATGACACTGCACGAAGGAAGAGAGAGTCAGAGGGGAACTGACTGCTAAGACAATTTAATATCAGATCTATACCAACCAATCACTACTTCTTTATTTCTTTTCTTTGCTTATGCTCCTTGCATAAGGAGATCAAAATAAAATAAAAAAAATTTAAAAATTGTCAATATTAATATTTTAACACTAATGCATATCTGATGTATTAAACAGCTGGAATGGCGAAACATTCATAGAACACTTTTCAACGAGAAACAGCCGCCAGTACCTTGCTACAAGGCCTCAAAATACATAATTTAGACATAAATGAAGGAACGTATGAGCAATATGCACAAACTGGGGATGGTCCCCAGCAAAAGCCAGCATGATAAATATTTGTCACAGACTGCCTGGAAGTAGATTTTCTCTCTCTCTCTTTTTTTTTTTTTTTTTTTTTTTAAAGAAAACTCACAAATTCACCATAAGAAAAACCAAAACACATAAAACAACTGCAGTTTTCTGCAGAAAAAAAAAATCTAGGACCATGGAAACACTGTTTTCCCCAATGCACTATATCCTACCACTCCGATTTCCATGGACTCCCAGCTTCTGAGCACCAAGTTTCTCACCAACTCTTTGCCCTTGCTATTCTATAT
Organism: Podargus strigoides; assembly: GCA_028020825.1. Classification (NCBI taxonomy): domain Eukaryota; kingdom Metazoa; phylum Chordata; class Aves; order Caprimulgiformes; family Podargidae; genus Podargus; species Podargus strigoides. The sequence goes on from CM051663.1 coordinate 146,358,262, forward strand.
TACAATGGCATGGATATTGAGACCATTAACTTTTCCCCCAGCTTAATCCTTATCTCTTTTTCCTAGCACAATATCTTTCTTGCAAACTCATATCCCCAAGATACTCCTTCTTCATTTCTGTTCCATACTGAAAAGTATAACTCTCACGACTAGTGAATTTCTCTGCTACAAGTTCATTCCTCTTAACTTTGTCACTGTCCTTGCTGAACAGCTCCTCTACTCCAAAATTCAGTTCCACGTATTTTCTCAGTACCTTCAACTCAGTCCATGAAACCATCACTGATTTCCATTCCCGCCCTAATCTTTGTAGATGTACATCTCTTTGGAGATCTCATTTATATATTATCTGAGCTTTGTCCTTTCTTCCACATCCCTGTCTGTGGCCCAAACAAGTCTACTCAAAGTACTATCCTAAGGATTGTTTTTTTGTGTTTCTATACTATCACTCTGAGCTTTCCTCCAGCAATTTCACAAAACAGAAACTGCTGGCCTCTATTTCCAAAACCCCACAGCCAAGACATTTGAACATAAATAATACATGAGAGACAAATGGAAACAGAGCTGGAGAAAACTTCTTGGTACAATCACCTTTTCTTCTAATTTTTCTTCACCAGGTCATGCAGTTAAAGAAGTACTCACTGTAGCTCTGTTCACCCTTCACAATGCTGTTAATTAAAGTTTTTCCTCTTCCTGACAGGAAAAACACTCAAGAACATTCTTAAACTTATACATACAAGTAATCACGCTCGAAGAGAAGCATATGCTTTATCTCCTCACTGCAAAATAAATACAAATCATAAATAAATTCTTTTGGGCAAGTACCATCAACTTCTAGAGAATTTTAAACAAGAAAATGAAAAGCTTTCAACACTTATGGCTGTGAAAATAACCTTCAAAACACAAACCTAAGCTGATGCAGCCTGGTACCCACACGCAAACACTCTGCCTCTCCTGCTGCTCAGGGTTTCCCCCACACAGCAACAAACTGAAAACTGCCTTTTCACAGCTGCTATTCTGAAACCTGGGGGAATCAGCTGCAATGCACAAGAACTGTGCCGCTTTCAATTCAGTGCCAGCACTTCTAGGCAGAAGCAGGCATTGGGCAAAGGGAAAGCACTAGGCAAAGGGAACAGGAGTTCAGCAGATGCTGTTCTTCTCCCTCCCTCCCCTCCTAAACGGCAATAGCTAAAAACCAAAGAGAAGTTTGAGTACCAGACCTGCACATGCCACAGCCATCAGCAGGCAGCAAGATGAGTAAGTTGGAAAGAAATGTGAGGCATCTTTGTGGCCACTGTGCCAAAAAAAACCAAACCTGTATGAGAAGAGACTTAAAAGACTAAAAAGTTTTAAAACATCACAGGCTGTCATCCAGATCAGACACAGTAATATTACTAACTGGGGCTCAGTACAACTAAATATAGGACCAGAGCCAAGGCACAAAGACTAGCACCCCAACACACATCACTCAATCAGCAGAGGAGAGCCAAGCATCTTCCTAGAAGAAGACGTATCATCCCATCTTTCCCCACAGACACCTCTTGGGTTGATAAATGGGAAATGCTGAAAGTTTTGTCTCTGAGCCATTAGATTTCCAGTTCTCGCAGGCATATGAATAAAAGGGAAGCAGCAGGAGAGACGGATGTGTTAAGCTAGCAAAGTAGGAGACAACTACACACAAAAAAAGAAACGAGCACAGCAGGAAGGTAAAACACAAATAAAGAGGTATATTAAAAAAATCAAAACAATATATACTGAAAGCAATCTCAGGATTATATCCACTGATATTAAAAAAAAAAAATGGTACAAAGCCAGAAAGGGACAAAACAAGTCTAAGAAGCAGCACACAAATGGAGGAGACTGGTTAAGTAGTGTTCCCAAACATGAACTGGTGACAAGAAATGTGAATGGGGAAAGAAAGGGAGAAATGGTAAATTTGCTTTTATAGAAATACATCGTTCAGTGATTAGTCATCTATTAACCAACAAGCATTTTCTACTCTGGCAATATTCTACAGTTAAAGACAGTACACGGTAATGAATATTTTGATATACTGCCCCTTTTCAGATACAGGGAAAGGAATATGGTTTGGAGGGGAAAATAATATTTTCAGCAGCTTTGTTCTTCCATGGCAGCAATCAGTGTGTTTCTCAGGTGATATCAAAGAAAGTTATAAGGACAAAATGAGTTGATTTGGTATTTCTGCTTCTCTGTCACCAACTACCAATGGTTCCAATACACAAAATATAATGCGAGAATAACAACTGCCTGCAAAGGGCGAGAAATTCAAAGCAGCCCAGACAGCCAATTCCCAAGTACTGTTCCTGCAGAGATGGTGACAGTCAACTGATTCTTCAAATTCCCTTCCTGTCAGCTCCCCTGTAGGAAAAAAAAACAACCCTAAGTAGTCTTCCTCAAGCACTTTAAATGGGTTAATTGCCAAAAGAATTAACACGCTTGTCAAACTGTGTGAGCGATAAAAAGCAGCAAACAACCTGAGGTCACTCATTCAGAAAAAAAAAAATAGAATTGTCCCCTCAATAATAATTTTAAAATAATCAAATTTAAAAGGCAATGGATATGGATAAAATAGGCAGAGAAAACAAAACAAGCAAGAAAAATAAGAGACTGATGAATTTATAAGCATAGTAAATTAGGTTTGTAGACTGAACCTACATGTCTACTTCATTACACAGCTGCTGGCCAAAAGCATTGTTTTCCCAGCCCATTGCCTAGCTTTTGGCCAAGCTACACCGAAAAACCAAAACTCTGACAGACTGTCATTTCTGAAGTGGTGCTGGTAACTAGAAGGCTCTGGTTCTCTCATCACCCTTCAGTATTTCTTCAGCCACAGCTGACTCAATTGACCACTGTGAGCAGCTTTCCTACTGCAGGCAAGAACAACTTCTTCCCTGAAAAACAAGTTCTGACTGCAGTAAAAAGATCTGTTTGCCAGTAATCTTGTCGCAACATGTATAGAGCTGTGTAGGCCAGCACCTTAACGGGCTTTGACAGGATTTAACAAAATATAATAACTTGATTGAAACAAAATACCCATAGTTTAGAGCATCATGACAAGGTACTATCAAGGTGTCTGTGACAGGGGAAAACAAAGAGGCAAATAAATTTGATTTAAAATTACTTTCTCAAACACTTTACAAAAATTTTGAAATTTATAAAGGAAACATTGAAGGTAGGCATGGAAGATATCTTCCTAGAAAGCTCTTCAGCAGAATATTGACCAGATGGTTGAGTTTTATAGTTTCTTCTGAAACGTGTTTAGAGTTTCCGGCAAGAATGGCTTTGGATGTACTCTTCTTGCTATCTTAGCAGTGGGGGGAAAAGCATCTTATAAAGGAGGCTCAGAAGCCTAGAGACAACTTTTCTTTCTCAAAACATGCTCAGCCAATCATACAGACACACACCACCAGCTAAGAAGTGAGGAAAAGTGGAACTTGGGGCAGGAGAAATAAAGACATGGAGAATAAAACTGTCATCCAGAGAATGAAGTCTACCCCTGTAACTGATGTTTTCCTGATGAAGTTACACATATCATCAACAAAACTCCCGTTTAGAGGTGAAGTCCAATAAACAGGAAAGGAACAACTCATGAAGTTCAGATGAAAATAAATTACTGAATGGTGTCACTCCTACTTTTGATTATTAACTAGAAGTCAATGTTTTTGACATATTCATTATTGAACATGTGGACAGAAGAGGAGAAATGGAAGGAAAACAGGTCAGCATGCATTCAGGAAGTAAACTTATTTAGTTATGATTTCTAAATAGCCAGCTCAATTACTTATCACCTATGAAAGCAAGACCTGAATTATCAGCTTTGATGTACTAAGCCTTTCATGCATTAGGAAATCTTGTTGAGTGTAGGAGTGTTACTTCTCTCCTAGCTTCTACTCTGTAACCACTTGATTACTAGAGCAAATTGTAAAACGCTGAGGAAGAAAACACCTTTTTTGTTAGTTAATTCTAGCACTTCACTGCCCCTTCCTTCCCCAGGAGCTTTAACTCTGATTCATCTCCCATATACAGAACTCCCCTTCAGCACACACTGCCCAAGTAAAACAGAGTGTGTACATACTAGTGTACAACTGACTAGTATAAACCACAGTTACCAGGGTCATCGTCTAACCACTGACCCTGCGTACACTCATATACACCACTTCCCCTTAATGGAAGACAGCCACACTGGGAATACATTTCTTTTCACCACCTAAATCCCATTTTGAGGACAAATTCAGTCTGCTGGTTTGAGATGCAGTTTGGCTGTGGTGCGAGAGAAGGAGCAGGAATGGGATTAGCTAACTATTCTTCTCTTCCCCTTTGCTGGACTAGAAAAGAAGAGGAGCAGAGAGGCAGAAAAACAAAGATGCTGAAATATGTTCCAGAAGACTCAGTTAAAAAAGTGGAAACTACAAAAAAGTGACAAAGTCTCTTTCAACCAGGGACAGACTCTGCTTGATAAAGGCATGACATGTAATGGCTTGATGCATTAATATTTCTCTAGAAGTCTGGAAAACACAACCAAATGTCCATAGGTGTCTATTGAAAATATGTTACTAACTACATATTAGTTCTACTCTGTACAAGTTACTCCATCTTAGGATCTGCTGCCCCACCTTGAAAATCATGCCATGCTTCAGTTCCACATCTCCAATATTAGCTTACTCTTCCTCCTCCATGACAAATCTACGAGTAACCGAAGTAAGACAGGATGTAATAGCAGGTTACAAACCAACTCTGAACAGTTAAAAAAGAGTATTTCTACTACAGACTGAAAAAAAAGAAAAATGCAGCCAGATTACAGAAGTATGTTTTTCAGCAAACTCTGGGCTAAATTACCTTGAATTTGGCATTAAAAACAAGTTAGCAGAGTTGATGGACTCTAGTAAATTATGCTAGTTCTTTTTTTTCTTAAAGTTAGATTTCTTTTTTTTTTTTTTTAATTAATCTTATCTATCATAATAGAGCTGAGCTTATTTTACTTAATGAGAAAAAAGGATGAGAAAGGACAGCAAGAGTGAAACATCACTTGCATTTAAAATTCTTTACGTTAATTAGTGCAACTCAGACCATTAAGTATGATGGTTTTAAGATACAGTATAGTACATTTTAATCTGATACTGATGCAAGAACATAAGAAGCCAGCCATATTGTAAACCATTTCCTTACCGATATTACAATGCAGTTGAGGATATTTGATGTGTGAATTCCATCTCATTCCCTTACTGGATAATATGTTCCACATTAAAAAAGAAGTAAACTGCATTCTGCAATATTTGCTCAGCAATATGCCAAATGAACTGGCAGAAAGAATAAATTACTTCTGCTTTCAAGCAGGGTGGATACTATTCATAGGCTATCAGAAAGAGTGCTGGTGCAAAAGCATTTTGAGTACACAGCCAGAGACTGGTAGACTGGGCTGGGAGCTGCAACCACAGAACATCATAGGTTCTGGTTTGAAACCATTCCTTGGATCATTTATCCACTGATGGGCATGCAGTAGTTAATGGCTCCACAGGTGGGGAATCTCAGTCCAGCTCACGATAGACAGCCAGCCACGTAACAGAAGTCAGACGTGAAGAAAAGGAGCAAGAGATTAAGGGACAGTCCACATCTCTATCATATTTTGGCAGTGAGACAAGTCATTCAGGAAATAAGACAGACTTTCACCATGTGGAATACAAGTCCAGCTATATACATCCAAAAGTGTCTTACTACAGGGCAGTGTATGACAGGTGGTTGCACTCCCATTCCTAAGGCTGACATAGGGCCACCATGCAGAAAGGAGGGCTCGCCATCACTGCCGGAGATCCTGAACTATCAAAGCAGTTTTCTGAACTCCCAAAACTCAGGACCAGTTCTGCTGCCCTACATTCAGTAATTCATTAGGTAATATATCAAACTGTCAAATAAGAGGAAGGATGTTTATGTGCATTTCATTACTTCTAGAAAGAAGTGCAATTCTTAGAAATACTTTTTTTTGGTGTTACGTCTTATTTAAAAACACTGGTTCCTGACTAGCAAAAGACAAATCATCCTTGTTCTGCAGCGAAATTCCTAAACACGACAAAAACCTCTTTCTACGTACAGTAGTTCAACCAAAAGCCAGAGTTCACTTAAAAACAGTAATTATCAAGAGTAACATTTAATTTTAGGTATCAAGTCAATTCTGCCAATCAATCTGTTCACTGCTTATATGTTAAATCCACAGCTGTTGTTATTCCTGTAATTGCTGCACATCAGTAATCTCTTTTCACACATCTTCTTAATAAAAATAATTTACACTGTAGTTATTTTTAGAATGCAGATCCTATACTTAGTAACAAAGATCAGCGAGAACTACATGTTCAGTATCTTCTGCAGATGATGGCCACAAGTGGTAATCTGGAAGCTGATTAGGACAATCCCATCAAGAAGAGGGCAATGCAGCACTGGAGCAGGACATACGGGCGGGTTGCAGAATCTCCTCTCTGGAGGCTTTGGAGCCTCCTTCTTGAACCTAGACTAGTATCATCACCTCACAAGGTCAGCTTTGCCTTTGTCCAGTGGGAGGTCACAACTAGATGACCTCCAGATGTCCCTTCAGAGTATCATTTCTGTGATGACTCTGTTTTGGGGTGGGAAGTCCTCAGTGGGATGGTAAATCTTTTTGCCAGATTTTCTTTGACTTCCTGCTTACAAGATGTCTTTATACAGACTTCACAGTTTAAATGCCAAACACTTAATAAAAACAAAATGTTCTTCCAGAAATAATCTTATTATTACTGCCACATTAACTTGGCAGAGAATTCACTAAGAACAAATTACATATAGCAGGCATAATTCAGACACCCCAAAACATTTAGTATTGGATTTTACAAACCCTTAGAGATAGTGAAGTACTAGGATCATAAAAAGCAGAGTGAAACTGAATTCTTTTCCTCTGCAAAGTGGTGTGGAGGTTGGTTTTTTTTTTTTCTTTTCTTTTCTGTTTTGATTTGGGTTTGTTTTACAGAATTGAAAGTAAATATATATGTGTGTATATATATACACACAAATTTTTTAGACCAAACATTTCAAGAACTGAGCTTTTCAGTGGTTACCTGGAAATGCAGTACCGTGTTTCAAAACTTTAAGTGTTCTAGCTATTCAACAGCTCAAATGTAACAGAGAATAAGCCCTGTTACAGCATAAACACCTACCACATACCTGCCAGTTCTCAAGAGCTTGTCTCTGATGCACGAGATGCAGAGAACGATTTTGGTCAGCCTTCACGAGAAGGCCATTCCCACCACAATCACGCACGTTAATTGTTTCTCTGTACAGAGAGACCACACTTAATGAAACAAAACAGTTTTCAGGTTCGCCTCTGTATTGCGGCTGAATCTGCTGGTGCCGGGCACAGATGGCCAGAACACGATCTGCAGGAGGCACCTCTGGGAGGGTTAACTCCAACCATCACACAACGCCGAGGAGCAAAACACCTCTTCCACTGCCCGCACTCCGCCTCCTCCGCACGGAGACTTCAGGCGCAGCTCTAAAAACTTAAAGGTCTTTCCCCCTGACGGGTTTTTCGGCAAACGCGCCGGGCTGGGGCAGCCGCGCCGAAGCCCGGCTCTGCAGCACGCCGCCGTACGACCGCCCGCGCTGCCGGTGCCGCCGCCGTGCCCCGAACAACCTGTTGCGGCCGGAGCGCGGCGGCGGCGCGGCACTCGGCGGCGGCCCGGCACGGGACAGCCCGGCGGAAGCGAGCGGGGGCGGCGGGGGCTCACCTTCTGCTGCCGGCGGGCCATGTCCGTGGGCTGCTTGGCGTTGAAGGGGTGCGCGATGCACCTCGCGATGAACACGTACAGCTGCAGCCGGAGCCGCTTCTCCCGCTCCTCTCGCTGCAGGCGCTCCTGCTCCTCCCGGCCCTCGCTCAGCACCGAGGGGCTCGGGCTGGGGCTGGCCGCCCGCGCCGCGCCGGCCTCCCTGCCCCGCGTGTCCCGCGGCGGCGGCGGCAGCGACCGCGGAGAACCGCCGCCCGCCGCCACCAGCACGTCCCGCCGCTCCTCTTCCAGCACCTCATCGGACTCCTCCTCGCTTGAGGACGGGTCCAGCATCGCGCTCGGCGGGCGCAGCCGCGGCCGGGCACGGAGCGAGGCGGGCAGCGGCGCGCACCTTTCCGGACACGTCGAGTTTACACACAGACTGTTTCCGACCGGCGGCGGGCGGGAGCGGCGGGGCGGGGCGGGCAGGCGGGGCTTGGGAAGGGGGTCGAGCCTGGGTTGCCGTGGGAATTGCTCCGAGCGGCGCCCGGCGGAGGCGGGGCCGGGCTGACACCTCCACCCGCCCCGGCGGGGGCAGCGGCCCGCAGACGGATGGGCCGGGCCGGGCCGGGCGGGGCAGCGCCGCGCGTGCCCCCGGTCCTGGCGGCGGCTGTCCCGGCTGCGCCCTGCCCCGAGTCCCGCGCCGGCTCAGCCCCACGGCGGGGACGTGCTGGGAGGGGGGAGCGGTGGGCTGTGTCCTCGGTTCGGCTCGCTGCCCACCCCCAGCTTAGCGGCATCTTCTGCCATGTAGCGCGAGGGTAAACCGAGAGGCATTTGAAATGCCCCCAGCAGAAGAAGCCACCGAAGGCTTTCTGAGATGGGAAGGGGCTGATGCTGAGGCGTGCGCTGCTCTCGCAGGACACCCCTGTTTGGAGCCCGCTGCCACAAATAGGTAGCTCACATCCGTCCGAAATCCTTGTGCCAGGCTATCTGCCGATCCGGGCGGGTTCATACTCGCAGGAGTTACCTTCACAGATAAGGCTGTGAGAAACGTCTGAAAGCCTACCACCACCACTCTCCAAAATGAAGTAAAAAAAATGGGCTTCACCATGTGAAAGCTAAATTTCTGGAATCTCATTAGGGCTCTGTGGAAAGGTATCGCTGGGGAGGGAGGGCTCAACAAACTTCACGTGGATCAACAAGTCCTTCTCTTGCTCCCTACATGCCCACGCGTGGTGGTGCTGGTACCAGGGAGGACGTGGGGACCGCGGAACGGGGAAGGATCTGGGTTGAGCCTCAGGACAAAGGCTGGAGGGATGGGCTGGCGAACAGAAAGGTGGTGCCCCTCTATGCTGATTTCAAACGATGGCACCCGAGGCTCTGCCCACACAGCTCTTGGCCTCAGTGCATCAGCAGTTTTCAAAGCCCTGAATGGAAACTCGACAGACTCAGAAGACCTACCCAGTTCTCGCTGTATGAGCTGGACTGGGGTCAGGGTTGTGACAGGCTCTAGTCCATTGCCAATATTTTGAAGTGCCCAGTCCTACAATAGGAGATTTAGGAAAGGATCACAGAATCACAGAACGTTAGGGATTGGAAGGGACCTCAAAAGATCATCTAGTCCAATCCCTCTGCCAGAGCAGGAACACCTAGGTCAGGTCACACAGGAACATGTCCAGGCGGGTTTGGAATGTCTCCAGAGAAGGAGACTCCACAACCTCTCTGGGCAGCCTGTGCCAGTGCTCTGTTACCCTCACTGTGAAGAAATTCTTCCTCACATTTATGTGGAACCTCCTATGTTCCAGCTTGCACCCATTGCCCCTTGTCCTATCATTGGATGTCACTGAGAAGAGCCTGGCTCCATCCTCATGACATGCACCCTTTACATATTTATAAACATTAATGAGGTCACCCCTCAGTCTCCTTTTCCCCAAACTAAAGAGACCCAGCTCCCTCAGCCTTTCCTCATAAGGGAGATGTTCCACTCCCTTAGTCATCTTTGTGGCTCTGCGCTGGACTCTCTCAAGTAGTTCCCTGTCCTTCTTGAACTGGGGGGCCCAGAACTGGACACAATACTCCAGATGTGGCCTCACCAAGGCAGAATAGAGGGGAAGGAGAACCTCTCTTGACCTACTAACCACCCCCTTTCTAATGCACCTCAGGATGCCATTGGCCTTCTTGGCCACAAGGGCACATTGCTGGCTCATGGTCAGCCTGCTGTCCACCAGGACCCCCAGGTCCCTTTCCCCTACACTGCTCTCCAGCGGGTCAGCCCCCAACCTGTACTGGTACATGGGGTTGTTCTTCCCCAGATGCAAAACTCTACACTTGCCCTTGTTGAATTTCATTAAGTTTCTCCCCACCCAACTCTCCAGCCTATCAAGGTCTCGTTGAATGGCAGCACAACCCTCTGGTGTGTCAGCCATTCCTCCTAGTTTGGTGTCATCAGCAAACTTGCTGAGGATACATTCTGTACCCTCATCCAAGTCGTTGATGAAGATATTGAACAACACCGGTCCCAGTACCGACCCCTGAGGGACTCCACTAGTCACAGGCCTCCAACTAGACTCCGTCCCATTGATCACAACTCTCTGGCTTCTTTCCTTCAGCCAGTTCACAATCCACCTCACTACCTGATCACCAAACCCATACTTTATCAGCTTATCTACAAGGATGCTGTGGGAGACAGTGTCAAATGCTTTACTGAAATCAAGATAAACCACATCTACCGTTCTACCATCATCTCTCCACCTAGTTATTTCCTCATAGAAGGCAATAAGGTTGGTCAAACATGACTTACCCTTGGTAAAACCATGTTGACTGCTCTTAATGACCCCCTCATCCTTGATATGCCAAGAGGTAGTGCCAAGAACAAGCTGTTCCATCACCTTTCCAGGGATGGAGGTGAGGCTGACCAGTCTATAGTTACCCGGGTCCTCCTTCTTGCCCTTCTTATAGAATGGAGTGACATTTGCTATCCTCCAGTCCTCAGGCACCTCTCCTGTTCTCCATGACTTACCAAAGATGATGGAGAGTGGCCTAGCAATGACCTCTGCCAGCTCCCTCAGCACCCTTGGGTGCATTCCATCTGGTCCCATCGATTTATGGATATCCAGATTGCTCAACTGATCCCTAACCCAATCCTCATCTACCAAGGCAAACTCCTCCTTTATCCTGACTTCTTCTGGGGCTGCAGGGATCAGGGGCTCCTGGGGAAAGCCAGCAGGAGTAAAGACAGAGGCAAAGAAGGCATTCAGCACCTCTGCCTTCTTTATATCCTCTGTCTCTAGGGCACCCACCTCATTCATCAGAGGGCCTATATTGCCTCTAGTGTTTGTTTTATTAGCTATGTATTTGAAAAAGCCCTTTCTATTATCCTTGACCTGGCTTGCAAGGTTAAGTTCTAAGGAGGCCTTAGCTTTCCTAATTGCCTCTCTACATCCTCTGACAGCTGTCCTATATTCCTCCCAAGTGACTAGCCCCTCTTTCCATGATCCATAAATTCTTTTTTTCCACCTGAGTTTGCCCAGCAGTTCCTTGTTTAACCATGCTGGTCTCCTAGCTCCCTTACTTGATTTCATACCCATTGGGACACTCTGATCCTGAGCTTGCAAGAAGTGGTCCTTGAATGTTGACCAACTATCTTGAGCCCCTTTACCATCTAGCACCCTGTCCCATGGGACTTCCCTTAACAATTGATTGAGGAGGCTGAAGTTGGCCCTGCGGAAGTCCAGGGTTCTGGTCTTGCTAGGTACTCTATTCCTCCCACACAGGATACTGAACTCCACCATCTCATGATCACTGCAGCCAAGGCTGCCATCGACCATCACTGCTTCAACAAGACCCTCCTTGCTGGTGAGTACAAGATCCAGCAACGCTCCTCTCCTAGTCAGCTTATCCACCATTTGCATTAAGTAGTTGTCATCAATGCACTGGAGATTCACACATCAATTCACTAGACTGTGAATGGCTGGCTGTGTAAGTCTTCCAGCAGATACAGCTATCTCCTGAGTGAAGGAGTTTTCAGGTGAAATCACTCCTGCTGTGGACAGCAGCTATTAGCTAAATCGCAGTATCAGGCATCAGGAGTCTGGGTTCTGCCTCTAGATCTCTACTAGAGGAATGAGGAAGAGCCATACTGACAAACACACAGGCTTTCTTGGAATTTGGGGTGCTAAGTACAGCATTTATACAAAAATAGATGGGTTATTTATGTGGTTGTCTCATGTCCTTGCCTATTATTGTCAGTTAATGTTAAAATTTGTAAAATGAAGAAAGGCACTCAGGGAAAAGCGTGAATGTTTATCTATTGAACATCTCTGGTCACATTTCCTTAGCCCAGGAATTACTACAGCCAGTTCTTGTGGCTACCAGCATCATCAGTCACATGTCAGTATTTGTGTTCCCAGTGTTATCATTGCAAGTAGTGCTAGTCCTGTAGTAGATAAGATGTAGTTCCATAAAAGTATAGAAGTGGGTACTGTAATCTGCTTTATCACTAAGAGGAATACTAGATTTGTGTGTGCTTTTTGCAATAACTTTTTCTCATTTTAATGGCAAACAAAACTAAAGTAACAGTATAAAAAACCTGCCACCAAAGATGTGGAAAGCACCGATTGGGATATGAACTCTGAAACTTCAAAACAGTCAGGTCCCAAACATTTTTAAATGTAATGACTCAGTCCAGCAGTGTCATCTCACAACTACTGATTATGTTTGCTCCACTAGCTGCCCGCACCTCTTTGGAGGGAAGATGTCTCTTTTCTTCATGCTTCATGATTCACAGAGCTGCTTTCCTGTCAGACAGCCCCCGGCCTGCACTGATCCATGGGCTGTTTCATCCACAGGTGTAGGACTTTGCACTTCCCTTTGTTGAACCTCTTGAGATTACCGTTTGCTGTTTTCTCCAGCTTGCTGAGATCCCTCTGAATGGCCACACAACCATCTGGTGTATCAGTCATTCCTCCCAAATTCATGTTGTCTACACACTATCAGAGAATGTGCTCTGTTTCATTGTCCATGTCATTAATGGAGGTGTTAAGTGGTCCCAGTATTAATCCCTGGATACACCACTACTCACTGGCCTCCAGGTGATCTTTGTGCTGCTAATCACAACTCTCCAGGACAGACAGTTCAGTCAGTTTTCAGTCCACTTCACTGCCTATTTATCTAGCCTACACTTCACTAAATTGGATATGAGGATGTTATGTGAGAAAGTGTTGAAAACCTGGCTGAAGTCAAGATAAAAAACATGCACTGCTCTCTCCTCATCCACCAAGTCTGTCATTTGGTTGTAGAAACCTATCACGTTGGTCAGGCATAATTTCCCCTCCATAGATCCATGGATTGTTTGCTCCATCACCTTCCCAGGGATTGATGTAAGGCTGACTGACCTCTAGATCTTTTTTCTTACCTTTAGTCCAGTGCTGTTTACCTTTTTCCACCACTTAAAAAACACATTTAAAATATCTTCCCCAGATCTGCATACAAAGGACCTCTAGCAAGACAGCAAAAGTCTTGTACTTTGCTTTAAGGCTTCATTGTTTCTCACTGTATCTCCTTATTTGGGGAAAAAGATAAGGATAAGAACAAGAACAATTTAGATTTTGTTTTCTGTCAGGCCAGGCTCAAAATAGAACGTGCTCAACTTGAAATTGACTGCATTGATAAAATAAATTGACAATATCTATCAGCATATCTAACATCTTAGGACAAACACTCCTACCTTCTGCAGCAACTCTTAATGCAACACTTTATTTAGAATCATAGAATCATAGAATAATTATGGTTGGAAGGGACCTCCAGGGTCATCAAGTCCAACCTTTATCCCATCATATTCCTAACCATTAAACCACTCGACCATGGCCTCAAGTGCCTCGTCAACCCATTTTTTGAACACCCCCAGGGACGGTGACTCCACCACCTCCCTGGGCAGCCTGTTCCAATGTCTAACCACCCTCTCAGTAAAGAACTTCTTCCTAATATCCAACCTAAACTTCCCCTGATGCAACTTGAGGCCATTTCCTCTCGTCCTATCATTAGTAATTTGGGAGAAGAGACCAACACCAGCCTCACTACAACCTCCTTTTAGGTAGTTGTAGAGGGCAATGAGGTCTCCTCTCAGTCTCCTTTTCTCCAGACTAAACAACCCCAGTTCCCTCAGCCGGTCTCCATAAGGCCTGTTTTCCAGACCTCTCACCAGCCTCCTTGCCCTTCTCTGGACTCGCTCCAGCACCTCGATGTCCTTCTTATCCTGTGGTGCCCAGAACTGGACACAGCACTCAAGGTGTGGTCTCACGAGTGCCGAGTACAGGGGCACGATCACCCCCCTACTCCTGCTGGTCACACCATTTCTGATACAGGCCAGGATGCCATTGGCCTTCTTGGCCACCTGGGCACACTGCTGGCTCGTGTTCAGTCGGCTGTCAACCAACATCCCCAGGTCCTTTTCTGCCAGGCAGCTTTCCAGCCACTCTTCCCCAAGCCTGTAGCGCTGCATGGGGTTGTTGTGGCCAAAGTGCATGACCTGGCACTTACCCTTCTTAAACCTCACACAATTGGCCTCAGCCCATCACTCCAGCCTGTTCAAATCCCACTGCAGAGCCTCCCTACCCTCAGGCAGATCGACGGTTTGGTATTGTGTGTTTCCATTTTGTAAAACTACTTTCATCTAACATTATTTAAATTTTTGGTTCTGATCTCTTATTAGTTCTTGAGCTGTATATTGTCTTGTGCATTTAAATGTAGAGTATTGTCTTTTAAATTTTAAACATTTCTCCTACCCTTCCTGAACGTCCTTTGTCTACTTTACTGATAATGCTACCATCAAACATTGGTGGTATCAGTCTTGTAAGAATCAGTCAGAACTTGTTCCTGAATTTCTCAGATGCTTGTGTCCAAATGCTGCTCAACCAGTGAAGTACACAAATGTTTGTATTTAAATACCTATATGCTTAAAATATCCAGCCACAACAATTAACAGCCATTCATTAATCCTCATTAGACAATCTAACCAAACATGTTTTATCTGTACTTTCTCTTTGCTTTGTCCAAACTCAGCACAGGTTTATTTACAGTTGCATTCACACAAGTGCAATTTTTTTTCCGCCTAATTGTTATATGTTGCCTAAAGTAGTTTGAAAAGCATATTTATTTTAAAATGGTGTTGGGAACAGGATTGTTCTTTTTCATATGAAATTAGTATTTTGTCAGTAAAGCTTTCTATTTAGGGGATAAAAGAAGCAGTAAAATAGTTTAAGGTGGAAAACTCAGCTTTTGAACTGATTTAAGATTTTTATTTCAAGATGCAGATAAAAATTTTAGCTTTGTTTTCAAATCCTTCATTTGGGAAAACGTGGCTAAAAATAAGATGTATAAAAATATATCTGTGCTCAGTAAAGATTTTCTATTATAGAATCAGTGCCTTATAATTAATTTATAAACTGTCTTTTGGTCATAAAATTCATTGTTATTTTGAAGCTTAATAGTTCACAGTAATGAGATTTAGCTTCATGCAGCACATTGTCAGTTTGGATACTACTCGTACTATTTTTTCCTAATGCTTTGGATTACCAAATCATTTAATTAAGCAAGAATCTCACTCTATGTTATTTGTAAACAGGTTGTAGCCAAAGCCAGACATGATGGTGATGTTTCTAGGGTTCTTTGTAATTGCTATATCATGGGAATATACTTCCCCAGGCAGTACTGAGTGGCGGGTGAAGTACTGCCTCTCCGTTTGCCTTACCCACTGGAACAACCTTTGTTTGTATACCATGAACTTGTGGAGAAAAACTTGAAAGCATGAAGGAATACTGCCACAGAAGTACAGAACCTAAAAGCAAAGTAGAAGAAATAATACCCCCATTTTTAGGATTATTTTTTAAATAATACAATGGTGAAGCTAAGCATATATCCTGTTTGTGGCTTACGGTTTCTGAAGGCCTCTGACTGCTGACACTATTGTCCATTGATATGCATGAGTTTTTGCCCCAGCTAGAGCTGGAGATGCTGTACAGTCATATGGAATAAGCAATGTGGATTTACAATCCACCTGGAAACATATAAGTTTGAAAGAGCAATAGAGCTTGCATTCTGCTTTACGATAAGCAGTGTCCAATAGATCTTCATAATGATACATTTATCAGCGTTTATGTGCTGCCAGTGTGCAGTGCTCAGTTCTATGGTGTGAGATGTTTGCGCCTAGCTAATACGTTTCCCAGTCCTCCAGTTTTCCCATGCAGCAGATTATTTTATTCCTTTATGAAGAGTTTTGAGGAGATGGCTAAAATTCCTGCAGGTTTTATTTTTGAGATGTAGGTTCATTTCATTTCAGGAATTAATTTCTCCCAGTGGCAGGTCCGGTGGAACGTCTCCATTAACTTCAGGTGTTCTGTTCAGATTCAAGTATTTGGATGGGCATTTGTAGAAAAGAATCACTAAGTAACATTTTGGTGTTGGCCACACCTAAAATGGGTTTGACAGTAGTAGTTAAGCATTACAGGGAAGGTGGAGAAGACATTACATCACTTTTTAGCAGGGCCCATAAAGACAAGACAAGGGGTAACGGTTTCAAACTAAAATAATGTAGATTTCGAATAGATACAAGGAAGAAATTTTTTATGATGAAGGTGGTGAATCACTGGCGCAGGTTGCCTAGAGAGGTGGTAGATGCTATCCCTGGAAACATTCAAGGTCAGGTTGGATGGGCTCTTAGCAACCTGATCTAGTTGAAGATGTCCCCACTCATTGCAGGGGGGTTGGACTAGATGATCTTTAAAGGTCCCTTCCAACCCAAACCATTCTATGTTTCTATGATTGATCCTATGTTTCTGTTGCACTCGTGCAGCCATCATCATGTTGTTGCTCTGCTACAAAGTCTTTCTTGTCCACAACAACGTCTTGCATTTGCAGATAATGGTGGAAAACATTCTTCTTTTTCTTAAACACCTTTGCTCCACTGATCTATATCAGAATTTCAGAGTTGAGGAAAGTGTTCCTCCCAAACTATTCCATTTGATTTGACTCCCTAAGAGTAATCATTAAACAAAATGCCCTTTATGTCATGATATTTCCTTTTGGTGTGCCAGAACTGGATGCCAGTGTTCATGCACTAGACAAGTCTCAGACAAGAGCATAGGGAGGAATAAAGAACGTCCACATACCTGACTCCTACTAGCTTTTCTAATCCCTAAGAGAAATTCCCATCCTCTCTTTAGGTGAGTCCCCAGGGCCAGCTGACCAGGGTAAGTGATGTCAATAGCTGATCCATGTAAAGAAAATACCTAAGTTGGATCAAAGTATTTCCATGCATAGATGCCAGTTTTGTAGCTCAGGTTTAGTTCATACATATGTATGTAAATGTACAGAAATATGTGAGAAAATGCTAATCATATGTCCTGCTCTGACATTTTGGAGGCAGTGCATTACTCACAAGCTGTGCAGCATCAATGTAATGAGCAGGTTATTGCTAAGAGGCCAGATTAAAATTTATGTCACATCATCAGTACTAAAAGCTATTTTAAAAAATGGAGATTTTTGAATTAATTTGATTCAGAGTAGCCTTGTGTCTGAAATGTGGCATTGTTTTCCACACCTTAAGCTCAAGTAGTTAAGGCAATCTGATTTTTCAATGTGGAGTTGAACAAGTGACTTTAATATTGCCTTTAGAAATATCTAAATCCATTTTTCTTAAAGGAATGATTCTACCCACAAGAAACCTCTCTGCCCTGCAACCTGTCTTTATTGGCCAAGGATGTTAGGACCATACACACCACAGGATCTATTGTCCTGTTAGCTTAATAATGACAGTGGAAATCTTAGAATTAGTCTCATTGTAGGTTAATAATTAGCTATACCAAGAAATGTACAGAGGCATAAAGTAGCTGTTGTTTAGCCATAATACATTAATACTTTCATGTGGTTGTTATCATTAACACACAGATAGCATTATTTTTACTAGGGATTGTTACTGCTTTCTAAAATACTTGGTTTCTCAGCAAGTCCAAACAACATGAAACTTGCTGATGTGAGCTGTGTGGAGTCTTGTGAGTGATACAGTGGAACGGGGTATCTCTTATGGGATGATACAGATGCTGCATGTGTGACACTGCCATACATTGCTAGCGAGTTCCAGTGAATCCTGTGACATCTCCAGAGGAATGAGCTTGCTTAAGCCCTGTTCAGGTCTATAAACAATAACAAAAAATAGACTTGGAAAGGATATTAAGAAGGTACTGGGATTGTACTTCTGCTCCCAAATAAGATCCTCTGCACCTAACTTACTAGCAACTGATGCTTGTCTAACCTTATTCTTAATACCTTCTAGAATTTCACCTGCCTAGGCAAATAGTTCCAACACTGAACTGTCTCTCAATTCAGAAAGCTTGTCTTATTGTTACTCTAAGCCTCTAATTCTGGAAACTTGTGCCACTCATGGGAGCATGCATCCTCTGTCATTGCTGCTTAAAAGGTCCCGGAACCCTGACCCTGCTTGCCTTGCACTGTGTTTTCTCAATTCCTGGGCACACAGGAGGACAAAAGCACTTTGTCTCTGCTTTCCCTGTTTTGCTCAGTCTAGACAAGGGCAGATCCCTGTAAAAGATTTTCCTATGTTGGAGGGAAAGATCCTGAGGAGAACCTCCTTGGGTGCAAGCAGGGTTCATCTGAAAAATAAATCACGATGTCCACCTTTTTATGCTGAAGAGAAAAGGCACTTACACAGGGGACCTGACCTGGTTCTCCACTTGATGCCTGAGTGTGGAGAGGGAAGCACAGAGTGGGTTTTCAGGGCAGCAGGCAGAGATCAGACATGTGTTGAGCCAGGCCCTGTCCCTCTTCCATGAGCTGCTGCGGGGTGTGTTCCTGCCGGGGACTCGTGGTGCTTTTTGGGCCGGAGCAGAGGAAAATAAGTGGCTTGTTCTTCTGATCCCTTCAGCATTGTCTGGAAGCTTTGTTCCAGGCCCACAGGGGACAGGAACAAGAGGGGACAGTGACTGGGAGATGCCAGAGGAAAAGAGCAAGAGAGGGAGTTTTCAGCCTCTTGCCAGCAGTGAGCTTGGAGCTACTAAAATGTATACCACGTCCCTGTGCAATTTAAACCTATTAGTCTCATCTGTCTGCAGCAAACATGGAAAAGAGTTTATTCCCTTCCTATTTATAAAAGGTTTTTGTATAAAAAGGAGTTCTACTCCTGCTCAGCTTTCTGTGGGCTACATGATCCCTCAGCCTTTCTGCATAGGTGATGGCTGCACATTCTGATTATCCCTGTTTCTTCCCAGTTGAAGTACACTTTTTCTGAAGTGGAACTCTGAAAGGTATGCCAGCCTTACCATGTCATGCTGCACAGACAGAATACTTTGTGAACTTACCTGTGACTGTCCTTTTAATACTTCCAATGGTAGAACTGCCTCTTTTTTTCCCTAACACTGTGAGCTGAGCAGCCACAGATGTCATTCTGCTTGTGTTGGAAATGTGGCCCTGCTCTCCAGCCAATGCAGGGATTCTTGTGCGATGCTATTGCTGGTGAGGACAGCTCTGTGACCGTGAGAGGAGTAGGGGTGAGGTGGGGAGAGTGACAACAGAGATGCAGGAAGGGCTCAGCCTTTCCGGTTCTTCCTACTCCCACCACGCAGTCCTGCAGTTTTGCATACTGGCCACTTAAAAAATGTTTTGAGGTCATTATTATCTTGTTAATTTTCTCTCATATGTGAGCTCAGATTCCTGGCTGTGTGCGTAAGTGAATAATTAACTAAAAATGCAGTTTCTGTGGACTCTTACCAGGAACTGGGCCTATAACTGAACAGTATGGTGGATGACTACTTGCATAGTTCAGGGAGATCCTTTCCTGTTTGTTCCAAACTCTGGACTTCAGTCTCAGCCTAGTAATCTACAATGAATTTGTCTTCCTTTAAGGTGTATGTTGAAGTTCAGGTGGATTGACAGTGTCCTTTTCATAGCTTCCATTCCATTTGTTATGGAAATGAACTGTCATTTAACACAGCCCCATTCTGCACTGCACTGACTGATAAGTGAAGAATCAACCTTCTGGAAAAGAGAACAGATTAAGCATTGGTGCCCTAACGTCTAGAAAAACAGCCAGAGTCAACGTTTGTTTTGTCAGATTCTGGAAAATGAAAGGTACAGAGGGTCATTAACTCATATCCTAAATGATTCATGTAAAGGAAATATTTCTAGATGGTAAAACAAGATTAGCTGTTTAATCAAACCGTTCCACAAGGATGATGAGAGTGTATGGAAATTACTTCAAGAGTTTGAAATGGAAACAAGAGAACCTTGTGGTTATCACCAGGTCTTCCCACTGCATGCAAGGAAACCACTTTGGTTCAAACCCTTATGGAGTGATATATGGTAATATTCTGTTTCATGATGAAAGGAGTATTTGAACACATTGGCAGACCTTTTACAGCATATGGTCCAAACAAAAAGAATCCCCACTGTCACAGTTGGAATCTGCATTTTGAGTACTTGGTCAAAATCTGCTCAGAAGCTTATGTATGAGCTTGAAATTGATATATTTTCTTTTAGAAGAAATCTTTGCAAGCAGCTTATGTACTTTATTGCGCAGAAAAATGTTGCAGAGAATACAGATAGAGGCAGCTGTACTGAGCATACCCAAAGGCTGTGCTCTGGGAAGGGCAGAAAGCTCGTCACTGTGATTATGCCTCTTTAAAAAGCCTTCTAATCATAGCCAGTTGTCCATGTTTTGCATGTAAATCCTGATAAGTTAGGACTTGATTCAAGTCCACCGATGACAGAAATAGCCTCTTTTTTCTCTTCAGTGGGCTTTTCTCTGTTCGTTTTCAGCAGGCTTCTAAATTCTGCCCTGCATTTGAACTTGAATGAAGTTGCTAGTTGGATATGCCAGAACATAATAATTTTTAAACCAGGGAGAAGTCCTGATAGTGTCTGGATTTATCATTTAGAAGACCTTCTTATAGTCTTTCTGAAGGGGGATAATTTTAGACCTAGCAAGCTGGAACCACTTTTTCATCACTCATTCTTTAATCGCTATTCTGTGGCTGGACTTGAATTAAATATTTCTTTACATTTTATTTTGAAGCAGCCCAGTAATTTAAACCATGTAAGTGGAAGTGACATTGCACTCTTTTCTCTGCATCACCATGTGAATATTTTCTGCTTCCTCATACTCAACCTCTTGGTCTTCTAACACGATGTCTTGGGTTAGCTGAAAGTCTGATTTCAATGCAGTTATTTTAGTACAGTTTCAGTGCTGTTTTAGTACAGTTCAGTTTGTTCTTCACAGGTGACCTGATGATTCCTTTTTCACAGGAATTTTTGATTACAACATCAACATGAAGTTGCATTATTGCATTATTCATGCAATTTGCTGCAATCTTAGTTGTATCTGTGTGTGGTATCTTTACATTTGTCAACTGCAGTTAGTATATTGAGTGAGAATTCAGCTTTCGTATTCCCCCTGTTCCCTCCTAAAAATCCCTGCCCTTGTGCTTGTGGAGGGAAATTGAAGTGGTTGAGCTCTAATGACTTGTCAAAGAGTGGTTAAAAAGAATGTAATGTGAGTCTGGCTTTTTTCAGATCTAATGATTTTAAAGGCAATATTATGATTTGAGATCCTGGATTCCCAAGAACTTGGGGTTGGTACTACTGCATTAGTGTGTATGCATCTTTTTATAGTGTCACATTGGCTCTTTTGCATTTTGTCATCTCTCCACTGTTATTACTGAAACTGTGTTTGTAGTGTCTGGGTGACTGTCAGGGTGGATGTCATAAATTCACTCTTCTTATCACTGGAGAGAGGTAAATTGTGATTTATATCTTGAATGAAGCTCTGACATGATTTTTCTGGAAATACCGACTTTCTGTCTGACAGTAAGCTGAAAGGAGAGCTGGAAACATCCACCAGATGAATAATTCTTGCATTTTCCTCTAAAGTAAGGCCATATCTATAAGCAAAGGTAATATTTTATCTTCTTTTTTTATCTTTTCATACATACAATAGATATTTTAACTAAAGTGGGCATTTACCAAATACATTTTTCAATTAATTAATCAGTTTTACTTTAATTTGATTTTTTACAAAAACTAATTTGAAGAGATGGATGTTTTGCATCTTGCAGCCAGTGCTTTGGATTACAGCCTTTGGGGATGGTTGCTAAATCATGGCATGAGATTACTCTTAAACAGGAAGTTAGCAGAGTGAACTGGCAGGAATTATGTCAAATTCACAAGCCATTTGTTGCTAGATTTTGCAACTGGGTTTTTGATCTCCAGCACCACCTGCCTTATCACTTGGTGAAGGTGTGATCTTACAGTTTTGATGTGAAGCCTCAACGCTGTTGTCCATTATCAGGATACTGCACTGGCTATCCGTTGGTTTCCAGTGGAACTGAAGATGATTATTCTAAATTACAAAGCTGTAAGTGGCCTGGAATATGCCAGTGTGGGAGAAGCTATCAACATGCTCTTAATGGCCTAAAACAAATAAAACCTTTCTCCTTCTGTGCCACTGGGTGGTGGCATTTCAGGAAGCCTGCACGGATAGTCTAATGTGATTTTTGGAGCCTATGCTTCCAGAGAACTGAAATCCTGAACAGAAGTTATTCTAGAGATCAATTAATGTTTCAAAGCTCCTAAGAGTTCACTGTATGTGCTGTATTTTTACTGAATCACCAGGGTGACTAGAATTTTAGATTGTGTTTTAAATGTACATTTAGATGTATTTATAATAAAACATAATTGATAATAATGTAATTTAAAATATTTGTGTATGGTACACATGCAGACATACATTCTACATACACTTTTTCCACCGTTCAGGAAGGGACTTCATTTTACATGTAAACTTAACCTTAGTCAAGAAAGTACCTAAAAAACTTTAAGGCTGCTGACTTCGATGAGACTAACACCTAGTTTTATGATTAAACACGTACATATGTGGGTTCCCAAAGACACATCTTTTTTAAGGGATAGTATGTCCTTTCTCTATAATCTGATCTGCACTAGTAGAAGAAGTCTAGGTTTGTGTACAAGGTCACTGTTGATGAGTTGGAGCATTCAATCATCTCCCACGCTTTATATAATACTTCAACAAACAAAGCATTAACCTTAGCTAATGCTTTGCTTGCCAGGTGAGAAATGACAAAACCAAGTTGAATCCATTTAGGTTTTTGTAATGCTGATGGAAGGAAAATAAGATAGGGTCTGGCTTTTATTTACAAAAAAGATTTTTTAACATTTATGATTAAAAATGTCTGAAATAAGACTGAATATTTATGCCTCCTTTAATTACAGGGTCCCTTAAATAGCTGGAAGTTAAACTGGAAAACAGGATTGCCAGTCCTTGCTATTTGAATATGAGGGGTTTTTTAGAGCTTCTGGAATCACCGAAATAAGAATGAACTTCAACTGTCATGGAAAAAAAATGAAAAAGTTAGTCAATATTATTTAAAATTGCAGAAAAAAACACTTGAAAATATGACCCTACTTCATCTCAATGGCCCAGAAGCAAAGAGACAAATAAAATGAAGTTTAAATGTATTTTTTAATATCATGATTAAGAAATGAATCTCAAGTGTTTTGAGATCTCTTACATGAAATTTTAGTACTTATTGGAAGATGTGATACTAGAATACTGGGAATACTTAGCATTCTGATCATAGACTTGTCAGTTAAATGGAAAATTTGCCAAAGCAAGTGTGTCAGAACAATGTCCTTTCTCATTCCTGGAGCTCATTCTGACTTTTCACATATATAGAAAGTGCACAGTAATGGATAATTCTGCCTTGCTATGTTTTGTTGACAAAGAAACATTTTTTGCCAGCAGAGAAACAGTTGCACTCATTAATCTATACAGCACCATTTTATGGATATTTCTGTATCTTAAATCTGACCAGAATAATTTGCATTGAAAAATAATAAGTGTGTGGCAATTGTAGTTTATAGCTCCTGTTATAGTCTGAGTGTTGGTAATAACTTCTTCAGCAGTCACATTGCAAATGTTAGTTTCTAGTCACTCCAATATATTAATATACATGTATTAAAATGTTAGTCACAGCATCTTTGTTCAAGGCTGAAAAATATAAAACCAGCCGAAAGGTAGTTTTAGTGACACTTGGAATATGAGCTGCCAGTGTTTTGCTTTCACAACTGAGTTTCATTCCATCCTTTCTTGCTAAAGGCAAGTGATGGTCTGAGGACTCCTCCAGACATAACTTTAATGGAAAAAGAGACAAAATGGTGCACTGGGGGTTCTATTTAAGGGGATAAAATGAGCGATAATGGCCAAATCTGGCCAGCAAATGAAAAGACTGTGGGAAAAGTTCATCTGAGACATTATAAATGCCCACACAGGCAGCAAGAGCAGAGACTTCATGTGCAGCCAATACATAGTATTGCACTATTTTGGTGAGAATAATGGTGTCAAATGGAGGACTAGCTGGAGAGCAATCAGTTACAGCCTTATCCTGCTGGAGCGTGGGCAGTGGACTGTTCTGCGAGTCTGTGATTATAGCTCAATAGTCACCTTCTCCCGCATCTCATGGCTGGAGTAATGCACAGCCAGGGCTGAGCTGCCACTGGTACCGCAGCTCCCAGCCAAGCCAGCCAAATTGCTGACAGGAGGAGAGAAAAGACTGCTGGGTTGGGAAAAGGTTTCTGCCAAGGTCCCTGCAATTCCACATGTGTTTCAGCTTGTCTATGGTTAGCCAGTACTCAGGGCTAAACTGTAGCAGTAAGTATATCACCCAAGACTCCCTCTCCAGATGGGAAGGAGAATTAGGGAAAAAAGAGGAAAAGGCCCATGAGTTGAAGTATAGACAGATTTAATAGAATGAGAAAACAACAATCAACACAAAACATAAAGGGTTCTACTCAGCCTCATTCAATGCTGACAGGAGGAACAGAGCATCACTAACAAGGAGCCTCAGGGAGGGGAGGAGGAACCCCACCCTCACTGAGCTCCCTCCTTTTATACTGAGCATGACTAGGCGGTGTGGGACACACCTGTGAGTCAGCTGACCTGATTGGATCTCCCAGCTGACTCCAGGCTACTCATGGCCTGCCTGCATGGCTGGCCCATGAGTCTGTGCCTGGGGAACCAGGACGCAGCTAGAAGGCTACAATCCTCCAAAGACCTTGTTGCACTGGGTTTTTTGCCTGCATGAATCATTCAGGTTTGCCCATACGTTTTTCTCTCTGCTTATTTCCCTGAAGGGGAAAGTCAGCAGTGCACCTGAGCTGATCAGGCTAGACTAGGAGATGGAATACGTCAATAAAAGCCTAATAACATCTTCCTTCTGTTTTTGAGGGATAGAGGTGATGTTCTCTGCAGATACCATCCTCCTTTGCCTTTTTGGATAAACCTGTGACCCTGTTGATTCCAGACCTGGTAAAACTCTGGTTACGTCATTAGAAGGATAGAAACTCCTTTCCAGCTGGCAAATGAATTTCATTCACCAGTAAATATTATGTAGAAAAATCCTGTGTGCTTATACTCCTAACTTTGGTCCTTAGAGCAAAAAAAATTACTACTTTTGGTAAAGGATACAGCACAAACTTGAAAGATGTTTTCATTTTTCTCCTGCTATTTATCTGTTAAGCAAAAAATGAAATATTGTTCTTAATAGTACACAATAATGTAACGACACCTATGCAGTGGCAAATTGATTCTTGAACCAGTTCAGATGGTCAAGGAGGAAAACAGGGAAGCATAAGCTACTTTAATGGAGCTAATATAAATCAGAGGCTAAAAATATACATATATAAAGTAAATGCAGTGTGTGCCTGATTATTCATCAGATGCTATAGGATTAGTTTCAAGAGGCTACATGCTAATGTAAGGCTAGAACTTATACCTTGCATCATGTAGCAGATGCTGTCAATAGATTTTGATTTACTTTAATCCTGTGAATTCTTTTTAAACACCCTTCAGGAATTTTTCTTCCTTCCTACAATGCCATCTTTCATGCAGCATTCGGATTGCTTTTTGGTGTAATGATGCAAGACCTGATTATAGAGACAGCTAACTCTGCTGATGTGCTGTGTTATTATGATGCCACCTGATACCTCATTCATTTGATACATTAGGTAGCGTACTACATCAACAAAACAAGTGCTCAGATCGTTTCTATGAGGATGGAATGTTTCAGGGGCAAGCATGAATTCAGGGTAAAATCTGTTAATATGCAGCAGTGCCAAAATGCGCCTTGGCTTTGTCTTTTTCACTTTATGAAACTTATTAGATAATTCAAACCCAGGAAGACCTATTTAAAAAAGGATGAACTCATCAACTCATCCATTATGATCTTAATATGACAGAATTCTTTGTTTCCTCTGTATGTATGTGTGTATATATATACATACCATCATCGAAATAAGAAAAGGAAGAAAGTGTTTCTGAGCTGTCTTTATTGGTTTATAAAGCAGCTATCTCCAGGAGAGCTAATGACTAAATGCTGTGTTTTCAGTAGGTATGTAAACGACAGATAAACAGAAGTAACTTCTAAAATGAATTCTAAGATATACCACAAAAGTCATAGGTGCTTGCAGTTAACAGTCTTTCTGATAAGTGAAGACACCAGTCACATGAGGAATAGGTTCTCTCCCTCTGAAGAGAAGTGCTCTTACAAGTCCCGCGTGATAGCAACAGAAGATGCAAGTTACTCCTCTGAACTCAGGTTCTGTGACAGAATGTAAAAGGGAGGTAATGAATCAAGCAACCAGGTCCCATACCAATAAGAGTATTTAGATATTATCCTCTGTTCCTGATGTAGGGATTCTTGAGGACATGTCAAGATGGGGTACAGCCTGCATCTGTTTTACACATGCTAAGATTGCCGTTGTAATTCCCCAGGTATCCACTGTCACCACAGCTGGGGCACATCCCACAGCATTTCCATGGAGTCCCATCGCTTACAGCATTCCTGTCCCGGGCTGTAGTGTTGTGTCTCTGCTTGGCACTGTCTTGATGAGAGACTGCATCTGTGTATGGGACAGGGATAGAGCAGCACCTATTCCTGTGGGTTTATCACTACATCCCTGCTTGCCCTGAGCCACACTGCAGCTCTGATGAGGGCTCTGAAAGGAAAAAAGGGCAGGTACTGAAGTGCTGGGGTCTGAACCTCAAGCCCTGAATTAAGATTGACATATGGGTGGTTCCCACAGTCCTTTAAAAGGAGGGGATGAGTTTGCCTTTTGGCTTTCCTCCAAGTGCAGCCGACCTTGTAGGGAAAGCCCTTGGGTAAACAAGCCCCAGGTGCCCCACATTGGGTAAATGAGTGCCAGGTGTCCTGTTTTGGGGATAAAAGCTGGGACCACTTGCAGGAAGGGTGGCGTGTCTATCTGTGAGGTGAATACACTTTGCAGAGTTTCCTGTTGGGGAAGGACCTCCTGACTCTCCCTGCAACTGGGCTCCAGTCA
Organism: Podargus strigoides; assembly: GCA_028020825.1. Taxonomy (NCBI): domain Eukaryota; kingdom Metazoa; phylum Chordata; class Aves; order Caprimulgiformes; family Podargidae; genus Podargus; species Podargus strigoides. Next base: position 146,385,423 of record CM051663.1, read on the forward strand.
GGTTTGGTATTTGCAAATGCGGGCTTTGTGAGGGAATAATATGGGGCTACTTTTATCTTATATAATCAGCCTATTGACTTGATTGTTTTCCATGTTTTCTATAGGATACTGTTTCTTTGTTTATTCCACCTATTATTGGTCTTGCTATGTTGTCGCTGGGGTTGATGTCTATTATGTGCGATCTGTTTGACTTGTTTGTACTCCCAGTGATCACCCATATACTGACCTTTTTTATACAATAGAACCTGGTTACTGGTTTGCTCTACTACTGGCTGTGTCCTTTGTGCTAGGCCTAGTAGTTGGCAAGACAGGTACCTAAGCAATGTGAGACAGCCTCGTAGTCAAGGTCTACACAGTGTCTGTACCTTTCAAACACCAACACTTATTTTCCTTGATCAGGTTACTTGTTCATGTTTGTTGTTCATCATGTCCTGGCTTGTTGCTTAAGCTCCTCCAACTGTGCCCTTTCTTCTGTAGGTACCAGTGTTTTGCTGCTGGTGGATGTTGCCTGGCTGCATGTTGATGTCCTTAGTGGGCTGCTCGCTGAAAGCAGAGACTTCTAGTTGCATAGGGTGTATAATGTTGGACTCGCATCCTCTTTGGAAGTGAAGTGGGGGCTGAAATTTGGGCATCTTTCACAACATCTTTTCTATGCATATATATGACCTATCTGTCACGGTTTGTCTGGGAAAGGTTGTTTCTGAGGTACGTTTGCTTCCTCTGCAAGTGGAACTCTGCAATGGAGAATTGCTGTCCTTGCCCTGATCATGTTCCAGTTTTTTTACCTTTACCTATCATCACGCCCATTTGCAGTGCTTTTCCTGCAAGGTCATTGGTGATCTCCTATGTGACAGTTGTGGTTCAGTTTCATGGAGCTCCTTTCCCAGACGTACTCATTCCATATGGATGGAAAGTCACTGCCATCTCCAAGGGGCACTCTAGGCAGAGGGCTCCTGAGTCTTGGGGCAGGCTGAGCAGCCCTAAGCCTTTTCTCCTTTCCTTCATGCTTCCATGCCTGAGTATTCCTGGTGTGTTTGTCAGGCAATCCTGTAACTAGATAGTGAGAATGAGGAGGAATTTTAGCTTTGAGATGGTAGCTGAGGGTCATCTACAAATATGCATGTAGCTTTGAGCTGAACTCCTTCCAATCTGAGTTAAAAACATCCTGCAGAGGTAGCTGTTGATCTGCTTGTCCTTATGACCTTAGTAGTCAAGACTGCTGAGACTGGGTAAGTTCTTCCTGTTGCCAACTATCAGCAGAGCAGAGGAATCTCTGTCTCCAAAAGATATTGGCTTTTACGTCCATTGTCATGTGAGAACTTCAAGATATGTAGAGGATGGTGTCATGAAGAGTGATCCCATCCCGAAGCTACTGGATCCTACAGTTTCATACTGCTAGTCTTTCCTCATAGTTCAAAAGGGGGACCTTGGTTTCTGTCAAGCTGTGGGCTGGTGGTCTGATGGAGAATTGTCCTGTCTCTATGTGGACAGAAGACTCACTGAGAGTGGTGAAGACTATCATGAATTCACAAAGAACAACCGCAACCACCTAGGCTACACAGCACTGTGACAGAGTGGAGGAAATGCAGGTGCTGAATTGGTTTTGAAAAAACATGCTTAAGATTGGAAATAATACAATGGTGATTTTCAAAGCAGGTATGGACTGCCTTAAGGAGGTGGAGATACTAACATAGCTGAATTCCTGTGTCACATTATCTGCCATAAAGGGAAATCTGCTGCTCCTGAGCCAAAATATACCAGCACAAGATTTGCAGGGCACTTAATGGCCAGACTTTGTGCTACGACTGGGACAGAGAATTTCAAAATGTCTTTAGCAGATTCAGTGTGATGGAGGCTTCATCAGTTGCAGTGTGGACCTGCAGGACTCTTCTAAGACAAAGGCTACAACAGGCCAAGGGAGCCATATCTTAGAGGAGTAAAGCCTGGTTTGTGCTGTGGTCAAAGTGACATTGTTTTCTCTTCTACCACTTTCAGTGTCATAGGCTGTAAGTATTAAAGCACGGCTAGTGCTGTGAGACTCAGAGGTATTTGGTGTACAGAAAGGAAGCGCTGAGCATAATGCAGAGTTGGAAGGGGGACTGGAAGGTACTCTTTGCATGTTTTCAGTATATTTCACCTGACACCCCAGCTGAGAACTAATTTGCATGGACTTTAGCTTTACAAGAGAAAAATAAAGTGAAAAGCAGATTTGCTAAATTGCTGCTTAGAGAGTATACTTGAGCAGTATACTTATTGTGCTGATTTGTCAGCTAATTCATTAGGCTTCACGTCATGCTGTCAGGGTGCTTGGCTATGCTCTGTAATGGCATTTTGTGCTTCTGTTGAACAGCAATTTTGCAATTGCTGCATCAATTATTACAATGTAAAATATTTGATATACTATGAGATGAAAAGTAAATTTATCTTGCTCTAGGAGTTGCATCAGAATATAGTAAATGCTCTTGATGCTCATTGGGCTTTACAGAGAGCAGCACTCAAAAGAGCAGATTGTCTAGAAAAAAACTACCATCTGGAAATTTTGTCTGAAGCCTGATTACAATTGAGGTTTAAAGGGACACTTAAAAATAAAAATAAAAAATGCTTATTTGAAAGAAATATATCTGTAAGGGTAATTTAAAAGCCTAACTAACTTTCAACATATTCTGATAAAGTGGAGGTGTAAAGCAGAATCTCATCCATACTCCTTGCATATCCAATGTTCCAAAAGATCTAAATAAGTTTGTAAAATGCTCTACAGTATAACAGATAACTTTATTTGCATGTAAAGAGAACTGATCTAGGTTACTGGAAGATTTTTAGTTGTGATAGCAAAATATATGCTCTGTGTATTTTCAGGATTTCCTTGTTAGTTTTTTTTTTAAAAGCCTCATGAAAATTAAGTTCTTCAGAAAAATAACCATAATCCTCCCTGGAAATTATGAGCTTGAAGAAATTTGGTTTAGAAATAAGAAAGGCACAAAGATCCAAGCAATTATGTGATGTGCTGTTACTGATGAGCCAAGGTCTGTCACAAATGTGTGTTATTTTGTTATGAGTTTTTAATAGAAAAATGTGAGTCACAGCCATACTCTCCCAGTTTTTTTGCAGTAGTTCTTTAAATGACCCCACTGACCAAAATTGCACGTGGTTCATTCTCTTTGTCTGCTCTTAAAGCAGAGGATTGTGTGTAGTCTAGTGCTTTGCTTTTCTAGGATTATTATTTAAGGTTATGTATTTATTTCATTCTTATAATATAATCTGCTGCTTGCTAAAAGAAGCTGATTTTAAAGGTATTTTCTTTGCAGTTGAAGGCTGAAGCAACAGGATGAGTTTTGCATCTGACCTTAGTGCCTATGGGAATTCATATCACATTTTCATATGCCTGAACAATCTGAGTTCTCTGTCATAATTTAGTAATAAAATTATTTCATCCCTGAGATATGAACAATGATATTCATCCTGGATTTTCCAGCTGGTTTGGGCCCATACCATGGAGCATTGTTAAGAAGAGTGGCTCCTGTGAACCTCAATGGTACTCCGTGGGAAATCATAAAATCGTTTTGGTTGGAAATAACCTTTAAAATCATCACGTTCAAAAAAATCAGTGGTGCAGGTGTACACAATGGTGTTGTTCCACAGTTACCCAGGTTGTTGGAGGGATGGGCAAGTACACTTTGGGCTGCTGACCCCACTGCTTTGTGCCAAGGCAGGTTACTGTAGCCCTGTATGTGTGTAAGGGAGGGTGGCTGCTGCTTGCTGGGATGGGGTGGGTTCTCCCAGGCAACTGAGGCCGGTTGGAGATGCTGGCTGTGAGAGTTTAGTGACACTGGGAAACGAGAGAAAATGCCTTAGCAACAGGCTCTATTGGCTGTCATGAGTATGTACCCCTAACCACAGGCAGCTGCACAGAAAATTCTTCAAAGTGATTTCATCTGCCTGCTAACATTGCCCTGCCTCCCCTGGACTCAGAGCCAGCCTGCAGGTCCTTACGTGGGAGAGAATATGCCTGAGGACCAGGCAATTTACTGACACTCACATGATCAAACATTTTGAAGTATAGCCAAGGCTGTGTGTCATCTGCATAGCTCTAGCATGTGTCTCTGCTGTTGGCTCACCTACTGCTAGCATGTGTGCACTGATTTGGATTGCCAGTAAGTGTTATTTTCAACAGTATCAATACAGGCAGGTCACAGGCAAATGCAGAAGACAAATTAACTAGTAAGGTGCCCAAAGGACTAGCTTCAAGAAAATCTTCAATATAGATTTCTTAGTACTAGTATTATTGCCTAGGACGTAGATAAGACTGATCTCAAGCATGTATAGTACGGACACTGTTGAGACTGGTTGCACCATAATATAGATGTTTTAGAAAGAGGGCCAGCATATAAATATTTTTTTAAAAGAGATTTTTCATTCAATATTATGTATAACTGTATCAGTTCTTCTCTGAAAATAGTACCATTGTCTCACATCTCTTTCCTATGTCTATTTATTCTCTTTACCTACCTCTGAGCTCTTTACTTTTACACAGCATCTTTTGTGGGGTTAGGAAGACCAGAGAAAGATGCATCATCATTCTCTGAATTGAGAGAACTGTATTATTATACTTTTGTTGTTACTTTACCTCCTGCTCTTTTTAAATTCTAGCAATCTTAACTGTTCTCACAGACAGACAAGAGATTTGTATTGCACTGTCCACAATGATCCCTAAGTCCATTTCACGAATGGTTACAGTTAATTTAGAACCATGTAGTGTGGCTGCATGGTTCAAATTGCTCCTTCCACTGCTCATTAACCTCACATTTATCAGCTTCTAAGAAAAGCTTAATCCTTTTACTGTTAATTAGTTTGCGTGAACGTAAGTGTATAAGTTTTCTCCGTTCTTATACCATTTTAAGAAAGAAGGCATTGAAAACTCAATTTTAAATGTATCCCTGCTACTTATTGTGTGAAAGCCAATTCCTTTTGTTCACCAGCCTTTGATTGTGAGAAAGAAAAAAGGAATTTTCAAGTTAACTTCAAGATACTATTTGTATAGTCCTTGTAATATAACAGAAAGAGCTGATAAAGAATGACACATTCAATATATGATGTCTGAGTTAAGTACAAATATTCTTGAAGTAATGTATGTAATTTGGGTCATATTCCCTAATGACTGTCTCTATTTCCCCAAGATTAACCTGCTTTCAAATTTATGTTGCTTTTTCCTGATTAACACTCTAAATTCTGCTTTTCTTTGCCATTAAAATTCCTGCCTAAGGCAACTTAGTCACTCACCCTAATACTCTCTCTGTTAACATCACCATGACCAAAAGGGTGCCACAAAATTCATCTCTACCTCCAGGCTCTCTAGTCACATAACTCCTGAATTATTATCTTTCCTCTTATTGTATAGAACTGAACCTTCCCTTTGAAGCCCTACATAAATTTTGTCCCAAGAGAGCACAAGCCATCTTTTGTGTTTTCAGTTATCTCTTTTGCCTTTTCTGCTCCTGACACTTCCAAAACACTGCAGTTGCACAGCCATAAGCAAAGCAGAACCTGACCTGCAGAAACATTGCCACCAAGCAACACGACTGGAAAAAATAAAAAAGATCTTGGTGCAATTCCCAGTTAACAAGTTACCTCTTCAGGGGCAGCCATCTGAAAAATTGTCTGCTTTATTGTCTAAAGAAAAAAAAAAAAAATGTTGTAGAAATTGCTGAAATGCTGCCATTTTGCACAATTATTTTCACCAGGATAAAATGACGTATAAAGAGGTAGTTAGCTGTGTGAGCTTTCCATGCTTAATTTTTACCCATTTGATCAATAGACTGCGTTCTTCCAGAATGCATTAGACATCTTTCATTTCCTAGAAATAAAAAGGCAATCATATCACAAGAGAACTCTGTCATTGTTTTTTCAGTAGATTTTGCTTTTAACGTAATCATATAAAAAACAAACAGTGAAAATTCTGTGCTGCCAGGGATAACAACTGGCTTGTTAACTTTTCAGAATTACTACCTATGGAAAAGAAGGAGGGAGGGGAAAAAAAAAAAAAAAAGCTAGCCTAATTTTTAATGTAAGAGCAGTAGGAAATGGTGAGTATTTTCATTCTTTAAATTCTCTTTGTATTTGTAGATGTAAAAATCTCTTAGCTTGACCCACATGATATTCTTGATATATCATCTGTCAGCTTCTCAACTGGTAGAAATGAATTTAGCTCATTGAGTGTAGCAGGTCTGTGTTTTTTCATGCTAGTTGTATGACTTAAACAGAGAAAGAATATGAATGTAGATGGAAAGCAAAATATTATTATTAGCACTGTTCTATCTGTTGAAATTATGAGCTAAACACTATTTGTAAGACATGGAGGGAAGTCTAGAGCCTTCACATCCACTGTTCTGGAGTTGGTGAAAGGTCTCTTCTAGTATGTGTGACCAGTCAAGCCCCTTCGTATCAGTTTTCAACTGTACAATTGTGGAAAAAAAGAGTAGTTTGATCAGATGAGTGGTTGATGAATTACAAATACTTTTATAAGCAACTTTTGTTGCTCATAAGATAAGAAACAACTCTCGTAGGTCCATTGTCTAATTGATTGTAGATATGAAAAACTGTCAGCTGAATTGCTGACTGTCCCTTGGATTAGTTGTTTGGACAGGTTAATAGGTCTCACAAGACTGATGTGTCAGCATTTTTAAAATACCCCAAGACAAAGACCAAAGCAAGCTTTGAAAAGGTGAACCTACATATGACTGCTGTTTTACGTAAATACCAGGTTCCCACTGTAGCAGCTGCAGCAATAACATTAACCCATTAACCCACTGCCCAGGTGTTGCAGGATTTCCATGTAGGGTGCTGAGCTGGTTTCTGGGAGTTTACGTATTTCCTCTAGAACTTCTTCAGAAGTTATTGTAGCTTCTGAAGTGAGCCCTCTGAAGTGTGTCATTGGGCAAGAGGGCTTTGAAGGGCAATAAGAAAGCAATAGAGCTCAGTTTTGAAGTGAGAACACTGTTATGGACACGTACTTACTGTCCTGCAGGGAAGGCTCAAATATCTGTATCATGTGAGGACCAGAGCAGTTTGGCAATGGAGTGCTGTTGCTTTCATTAAGTCACTCAGCTCATTATATTCTCCTGGAAGGATTAGGAGAAAGCCTTCCTTGGGAAACCTCCCAGGTTTTGTTTTCCTAACCCTTTCTTTGCTCACATAGACTTTCCACTAAGTGAGGATGATAGAGACTGTAAACCTCCCTGCAGATTCATTCCTAAAGTAAACAAATAAAGAAGAACAATATTGTCAAACAGGCATCTAGGAATTGGACAGTTGGTACTGGAATTAGCTCACGGCCATCTGGCTCTGAAAGGAGGAATTGGCTGGCAGTTCAGCTCTAAAAGAAACAAACAATTCTGGGTATTTCCTCCCTACCTTTTATTTTTTATTTGTAGTCAGAGAAAAAAAAAAAATCAGTTAATTTTGACTGTAATGAAGAAATCTGACTCTTGTAGTATCTGCAACGAAGTAAAAGACAGATGCCTACTGTTTTACCTGTAATTTTTCATGACTGTTCATGACTTAAGCATTTTTTTTTTTTAAATTGTATATCAGTAACATGCTTTCAGGCCTGTACTGTCCCCTGTTTCCAGGGAAATTGGATGAAAATCTCTGTAAGAGTCTCCCCCTTTAAAGGAAAGCGCCTGACTTTTCCACGTGGGGTGAGCAGCCATGCAGAAAGGATTGATTATGCAGTGGTGGGCAACGCAGCCCTAATCCTGCCAGTCCCAAAGTCATTGGCATCTCTTGATCAGTGTTACTCATTACTCAGGTATTGCCAACATGACTAGCTCCAGTCTTTATTCTCCTTATGCCTTCTCAGGCAGGAAAGCAGTATGGTATGGAAGATGTCAGGGCTGTTGTGTGATGGGCATACTCCACTTCTCTCATGGCCTGTGCTGTACATGGGTGGTGGCTGGCCTTGTCCACAGATGCCTGTCAGGCAGGGTCCGAGGTGCACTGCCTGTGGGCTGAGAGCTTGCTCCTCTGCTTTCCTCTCAATGGTTCTTGAGAGAACATCTGTTGTTTGATAAAAATTTCAAACCCATGCCTCTGTATCCACTTTTTCATGTCATACATTGACTTCACACAATGTTCTTCAGACATCGAGCCTTGTCCAGGGATTGAAGAAGTCAAAATCTTTTTTACTGACTTCACTGGTTTAAGTCTGGGCTTCTTGATTTGGTTAGAAGCTCCTCAGATGGACTGAGGAAGCGATAAGGCCTTCAGTGCAGTGTGCAATAATTTCTCTTTATTTGTGTGTGGCATTTTTTCAATGACGTTGCTTATTTTTATCATTCAACCTGCACATCATTTAGATTGCTTGAAGCCATTAGACCTGCTGATGTCTTTGCGAAATGAAGTGGAAAAACATATTCAGTCATGGCCAGCCTCTGAAGAAACCCATCCTTTGCAGTGGTTCAATTTAATTTGAAACATATCCCATCAGTTTCTATTGTTAAGTTTAGTATTTCAGCACTATGGAACCTGATGAGATGAAATTGCATTTTCACTGTAAAATCAGATCTAGCTTTTTGAGTGATGAACTGGTGAGGGATTGTATTTCATTATATATATTGCAAAGAAAAGAGCGTGCTTTGCCACACAATAGTAGCTTGCACATAGCCAGTTTGGGGTTTGTTTTTTTTTTCTTTTAGTATACATTTATGTGTGAATGGTCCCTGGATCATAAAGTGCCAGTGTCTCTAAGTTTTAAGCTTCCTAACTTTGCCAGTGAGTTTGAATCTACAAAATGGTTACTATGTTCCTTTAAAGTGTTATGTTGTTTTCACAGCCTTGGATTTTCCAGCACTGTGTAGCTGAATATTGTTGTTCATTTAAGTGCAATTTGATGGATGAGCTGTTCTTTAAAACATAATCTGTGGCAGTTTGGTTGTGTAGCAGAGTACCAGGAATCAAAGGATGCACAAACATCCTCTACACCCACCAGGTATATTTACAGATTCTACAGCAGGTGTGTCATTTCAGGCTTTGATTTGGGAAAATATTCCTAAAACAGACAACTCAGATACATCTAAGCAAAAAACACTGGTCTAAGGAGAGGTGTGAGTTCATGTCTTGGCATTGGCATAAAAACATCCTCAAGTGTGTGTATTTTCCTTAATTATGGCCTTTGATTCCGTTGCTGGACTTCAGTGGGAATAAATCAATGTTGGGCACCTAGACTTGGGAGGCTCAATAATCCCTTTAATAATTGGAGTCTGCCATTTATTAGGTTTACAAACTCCTTGAAACATTGCATGACTTAGATTTCCTTAAAACTGCAGAATCCTCAGTTTCCAATATGAACCTGCTTTCAGCTAAAAAATAGGAATTTATTTGTTTACAAACAACTTAAAACTTAGGATTTACAGATTTGAGTGCAGGAGATGCTTTTCTATAGTTAAAACTTGTGAAAGGTTGATAAGCCATTTACTCCAGATGGGAACCCAGTTTTAAAAATATTTTTACTTAAAATTTAATTACATGAGCCACAAAATCTATTCAGATATTAATAACATAGTTCTTCCTACTGCCTTCTTATTTGCATGAAATTAAAGAAGTTCAATGTGGCCTGGAAGAATTCAGTCTTTTGATCTGATGGGTAAAAATTAAGTATGAAAAGCTCATGCAGAGTAAGATTGATCAAACTAGCAATTCCTTTTTCTGTTCCTGCTTGAAATTTCTGGGAGCAATTTTTTTTTTTTTTTTAGTGTTACAATTGCCAAAAAGTCTTTAAAGATTGGACTTGATGATTAGAAAGCTTCCTTAGAGAGAATGAAATCAGCTGCTACAGATTTAGGGCTGTTTGCCTTAGACTAATCTATTAGCAAGTCTGTAAAATACAATGCTGTTAAGCAGGCTGAGAAGTGTACAGCTTGAAAGTCTGTTTGAGAACATCATGAAGGCTAAAAGCTATGTGCATCCTCCGGCCAGCTAGTTTTGTTTGATGTATTCCTCCCTTTTTTTTCCTGTAGCTGCAGCTGTGCATCTCTGCACTCTTGTAATGCACACCTTGCACAGTTACTTATGTCCATAGCATCATACCACAGGCAAAAGTATAAATTAATAGACTACTTTAATATAAGGACATCATCATCTTTTTGCACAGCTTGTATCACCCCAGAAGCAGAAAAGTGTTTGGAGTGTCTGATGCCAGGTGTAACCTGCTTTCTGCACAGTCCAGTCCTTTGCTACAGTACCTGCTTGATCTGTTCCTAAGTCCTGGACTTCCAGCTGCCATTCCCATCATCTCCAGAGTGGAGGAGTTGTTGCATTCCATTATTAATGCCACTCTCTCCGTGCATAACTATTTTGATCTACATGTGGAAACCCATAATCTTCTCTCTCTGCTACCAGGAATTAACTTCACTCAGTTACGAAGCAAACATCTGTTTTTTTTTCTCAAGTATTTTTGAGCAGCCAGCTGATCAACTGATGGGCTGTCAGGACATTTGATGAATGTCAGCTACCTTTATAAGTTTTAAGTAGTTAATAAAACCTATGCCATGTCTTTCAACTCGTTTGTTTTGCTTCTACCAAATTTCCTACCCTTGTACTGATTACTGCAGGTCCCCTTTTTATTTGTCTTTGTTTCTCCTCAGTAGCACTCTCTACATTGTGATGTTTTTCCTCATTGCTGAAAAAAAGCATATATGGAGAAACTCATCATTAAAATACTAAATAAAATAGCTAGACTACATTTTTATTCATATAATTGCCATGCTTATTGTCTTGGGATAGAATTCAAAATGGTAAAATTTCATCAGAAAAGGTAGGTAGGTGACTTATCTAAGTCTGTGTATCCTCCCATCTAACTCTCACGTCCAAACTATAATTTTATTCTGTACGGTTGTCCAATTCATGTATTACACACACACAAAGTGATGATGACAGGTACAACTGCTACTTGACAACCTGCCCCAAATATCAATTTCCTTCTGCATTAAAAAAAGTGTCATCTGAATATCCTCAGGACTTGCTCATGCTAAAATTAACGTGGTTAGTGGTTGGTTCACAGAAATATATGCCAATCAATCACAGTCCTTAAAATAGTTTAATATAGAAGGCATTTCACAAAAGTGAAACTCTAAGACTGTCTCTTTCTGCCCCCCACCCAGATGACATTCTTTAATGAATGAAGAGAGAATGAAGTAATCGTGTTCAGGAGTGGGGATTCACTGTCAGATCAGTTTGCAGAAAAACAATTAAGAAAAATTAAAAAGTAGCCACAAACTAGCAATAGCAATATTCCCTTCTCCGAAATCTTTCTGACAGGATGTTTTATAGAACAATAATTTGAAATGTAGAACTATATTTTTCTAAGAAGTACTAAGTACTATTTAATTTCAGGAAACCAAAGGCCTCTAAAGCCATGTTTTTCCACAGCAGGAATTTCTCTACTGGCTGTTTGTTACCTCTGAGTTGAAGCATTCTACATATCTGATGGTTTCTATGTTTATTGCACCATTTGCATGCAGCTCTACTTTGTGCACCACAGCTCTTAGTTAGCTAAGCAGACAGAAAGAACTTTAACGCAGGATTGTGGTGCAGAAAAAAGACCAGATATGGTTAGTATTAAGCATTTACAGGCCTGGACGTCTCAGTCAATTACCATGATCACAACCCTGTTCTGCCTGTCATATGCAACCACCCTACCTCAAGCTGTGATCTTGTCAGAGCTCATAAGCAAAGTGAAGTGGGGCTGGTGAGGCAGCAAGATGGATTTGCTCTGGAAATAAGGCAGAAAAAAAGACAAAATGAACTGGTAAGTCAGAAGGTAGCATCTCATAGAGTTGATATTGCTACTTTACAGATTTTATGCTGAAGATTGTGGTAATGACATTTTTCTTGACTCCTGATTTTCTATGCTAATAAAGAAAAGTAGTTTTTAAATTTTTTAAGGATTTTCTAGATAGAAGAAGGAGATTTGAAATATATCCCCGCTGTTAGTCAACAGTCAACAATCCCTTCCTGTATTACTCTTTTAAGTACTCTCACAGGCTCGATGAGGTTTGAAATAGCTCATGAGCTTTGAATACATGGGCAAAAATGGAGCACCCTGCAGCATTACCCTTCTGCTGAGACATAGAGCCATGGTGCTTACCACCATTGTGCTCTTTGCATTTCTGACCTTGGACTTCCTGCCCCTGCCAGGAGTGAAACACCTGATGATCCTGTGCTTCAGGAGGACCTTGAGCAACAGCCTCTCCTCTGCAAAGTAAGTCAAAGGCTAGATTTTTCTACAAGGTTGAGCCAGAATAACCCTTCTTTGCCACAGGAAGTTATCCCTGCCCTGTTTTGCATGTTTGCTTCTTCTTACACCCACATCATTAGTTCCCTTGCACTAAGCCAACCTCCTGCCAGCTGTACTACAAAGGACTTAAGATCTGAAGTGGATTAAAATATACCACATCAGAAAAGAGAAGAAAAATCATAATTAAAAACACAGATAAGCTAGTTTTAACACAGTGGAATGGTCGCAGAAAGCTTGTGGATTTTACAAACCAGCCTCACAGCCTTCTTAACCAAATAACAATAACATCTTATATTAACACAAACACTACGTATTACAGAATTTCAATGAGAAAAAAAAGTAATGAAAACAATAACTGAATGTTCCTCTGAATACCCAGGAGTGACCCATCATCTAACTGGATCTGACATGTGGGATCAGAGACTGGAAAAGAGGCTGTTCTGCATGAATGTGTGTGCTTCAGCCCTAGCTGGGAGACAGCATGAGTGGGGAGTCTGGTTTCCCTGCATCAGATCTGCTGGACCTGCTGAGAAATGCTTTGCTCCCAGGCAAAGTGCTGTAAGCATTCTATCAGTTTTATTGAATTGATTTTATAGGTCTTCATGTCATAATTTCTTTCTCTGTGCTGCAAGGTAATTCATTCTGCGGTGAATTGTGAGCATAGATGAATAGTTTACATTAGAACTATAGTAACAGTAGGGCAAAGGTTTGTTAGAGAATAATGTAGCTACCAGACATTGAAGGTGCCTCGTTGTAAATACCGGAGGCACAAAAGTCCCCAGGCAAAAGATTTGATGACCCAGACAAATCCTTTGTCACATAAGTCTGCAGCATTCTTTTTATGTTGTAGAAAAAGATACTTCAGAAGCCTGAATAAATATAAGAAGTTCTCACCCACTGTTTCGGCTTTTCTATTCCAGATTAAAAGGCTTAAGTTCTAGAATGAGATCCTAAAAATTTTGTATTTGGCATGTGGCAGTTTCTCCCTTTGTCAAGTGTAAACACATCAAACTCTCTGAAGACTTACCCACAGCTTTGTCAGAAAAAAAAAAAGCTGAATCTGAGCTGCAGGTGAGGGATGTACATGGTTATTGCATATAGTGACAGAAGCAGTCCAGGAAAGGACTGTGTTAATTAGAAAAATATTCTCTCCCTGCTCCATGCAATCTGAATTACATTAGGTCTTCTCCAATCCCTGGACGGCCAAACTCTAAATGAAAGATGTCAAGCACAGACATTAACTTTGCAAACAGCTACAATGACTGAAGAAGTTATTAACCCATAAGCATTCCTTGCAGCCTCTCTCTGGGGATATTTGCTTCCCAAGCCCTTCTGCTGAACAGATGGGATCGCACAAGCATTCTCTTTGGAGCAGCTAAGGTGATGATCTGAGTTAATTTGACTGATTCTGCCTGAATTGGATGATGAACAATTCTTTCCACCAGAGCTGGAAAACCGGTGAAATCCAGCTGGTGCATCCATGCAGGTCTGCAGCTCCAGCTAGCTCTGCAGGGGCAGGTCAGTGCCGGGATCTAAAGTGCAGTCTGCAAATTACCCTAGGACATTAGCAAAGCAGAGTTAAACCCTGATTTTGTTAACCAGAGATTGTTATCTTAGTTTAAACGATGCACTGAGAGAGGTCATCAGTTAACTGCTAACATTAACATAGGGTTGAGTGTTTATGGGTTAGAATCGGAGGAAGGCCAACAAGGCAGATATAATGGTGAAAGTCTGTTATAGACTGCCCAACCAGGATGAAGAGGTAGGTGAAATATTCTATAAGCAGCTGGGAGAAGCTGCACAATCACTAGCCCTTGTACTTGTCGGGGACTTCAACTTACCAGATATCTGCTGGAAATACAATACAGTGGAGAGGAAACAGTCTAGGAGGTTCCTGGAGTGTGTGGAACGTAACTTCCCATCACAGCTGGTGAGTGAGCCAACTAGGGAAGATGCCCCACTGGACCTGTTGTTTGTAAACAGAGAAGGACTTTGTGGATGATGTGGTGTTTGGAAGCTGTTTTGGGCATAGTGATCATGAAATAATAATGGTTTTGATTCTTAGAGAAGTAAGGAGGGATGTCAGCAGAACTGCCAGCTTGGACTTCTGAAGGGCAGACTTTGGCCTGTTGAGGAGACTGGTTGACAGAGACCCTTGGGAAGCAGTCCTGAAGGGCATAGGAGTCCAGGAAGAGTGGATATCCTTCAAGAAGGAGGTCTTAAAGTTGCAGGAGCAGGCTGTCCCTACATGCCAGTGGGGAAGACCGCCAGCCTGGATGAACAGAGAGCTTTGGCTGGAACTCAGGAAGAAAAGGGGAGTTTATAACCTTTGGAAGGAGGGGCAGGCCTCTAAGGAAAACTACAAAGATGCCTTGAGGTTATGCAGGTAGAAAACTGAAGGCCAAAACCCAACTAGTACTTAATCTGGCTACTGCCATAAAAGACAATTAAAAATTATTCTGTAAATAAATTAGCAACAAAAAGATGACTAAAGAGAATCTCCATCCTTTATTGGATGTGGAGGGGAAACTTAGTGACAAAGGATGAGGAAAAGGCTAAGGTACTTAATGTCTTCTTTGCCTCAGTCTTTAATAGTAAGACCATTTGTTCTTTGGGTACCCAGTCCCCTGAGCTGAGAACAGGGAGCAAAATGAAGTCTCCAGAATCGAAGGGGAAATGGTTAGTGATCTGCTACACCACTTAGACAAGTCTATGGGGCCAGATGGGATCTACCCAAGAGTACTGAGGGAGGTGGCAGAAGTCCTCACCAAGCCGCTTTCTGTCATTGTCAGTAGTCCTGGCTAACCAAGGAGGTCCCAGGGGACTGGAGATTAGCAAATGTGGTGCTTGTCTACAGAAGGAGGATCTGGAGACCTACAGGCCTGTCAGTCTGACCTTGGTGCCAGGGAGGGTTATGAAGCAGATAATCTTTAGTTCCATCACATGGCACGTACAGGGCAACCAGCTGATCAGGCCCAGTCAGCATGGGTTTATAAAAGGCAGGTAATAGAATCATAGAATAATTATGGTTGGAAGGGACCTCCAGGGTCATCAAGTCCAAGCTTTATCCCATCATATTCCTGACTATTAGACGATGGCCTCAAGTGCCTCATCAACCCATTTTTTGAACACCCCCAGGGACGTCGACTCCACGTCGACTCTGGGCAGCCTGTTCCAAGCCTGGTCCTGTTTGACTAACCTGATCTCCTTCTATGAAAGGTGACTTGCTTAGTGGATGAGAGAAAGGCTGTGGATATTGTCTTCCTAGACTTTAGTAAAGCCTTTGCTGTTTCCCACAACATTCTCCTGGAGGAACTGGCTTCTCAGATATTGGATAGGTGTTAAAAAAACCTGGCTGGATGACTGGGCCCAAACTGTTGTGGTGAATGGAGTAAATCCAGTTGGCAACCAGTCACAGGTGGTGTTCCCCAGGGCTCAGTATTGGGGCCAGTTCTCTTTAATACCTTTTTCAATCGTCTGGACCAATAGGGGCCATGTTTTCCATCCTAGCAGGGCTCACCCACTGCTCACAGGATACACCCTGCACCCCACATGAACCAAAGTCTACTTTGGAGTCATATTCGTGGGTGTAAACCTAACCTTCTTCCCACAGCACTTCCTAGGCCTATCTGGCATACCATGATGATACTCAGACTACCCAGATGCCTTTACCATATGAAATACTATATCCTCTATCGGCTCATTAATCTCAATAACAGCCATAATTACACTAATATTCATAATCTGAGAAGCCTTCCTATCAAAATGAAAAATCTTACAACCCGAACTAACTACTACTAACAATGAATGAATCCATGGCTGCCAACCCCCATACCACACCTTCAAAGAAAGGAAGAAACTGAGATTTCATATGCTGGTTTCAAGCCAACTGCATCAAACCACTCATGCTTCTTATGAGGTCTTAGTAAATTAATTACATAGCCTTGTCAAGACAAATTTTGCAGATGACACCAAATTAGGTGGTAATGTTGATCTTTTTGAGGATAGGAAGGCTCTACAGAGGGATCTGGACAGGCTGGATTGATGGGCCAAGGCTAACTGTGTAGGGTTCAACAAGGCTAAGTGTTGAATCCTGCACTTGGATCACAACAACCCCATGCAACACTACAGTCTTGGGGAGTAGTGGCTGAAAAGCTGCCTGTTGGAAAAGGACCTGGGGTTGTTGGTTGACAGTTGGCTGAATATGAGCCAGCAGTGTGCCCAGGTGGCCAAGAAGGCCAACAGCATTCTGGCTTGTATCAGGAATAAGGTGGCCAGCAGAGGTAGGGAGGTGATTGTTGCCACTGTCCTCAGCACTGGTGAGGCTGCACCTTGGATACTGTGTTCAGTTTTGGGCCATTCACTACAAGAAGGACATTGAGCTGCTGGAGCATGCCCAAAGAAGGGCAATGATGCTGGTGAAGGGTCTGAAGCACAAGCCTTATGAGGAGTGGCTGAGGGAACTGGGAGCGTTTAGTCTGGAGGAAAGGAGGCTGAGGGGAGACCTCATAGCTCTCTACAAACACCTGGAAGGAGGTTGTAGTGAGGAGGGGGTCAGTCTCTTTTCCCAAGTAACAAGCAATAGGACAAAAGGAAATGGCCTCAAGTTGTGCCAGGGGAGGTTTAAATTGGATATTAAGAAAAAATTATTCACTGAAAGGGTTATCAAGCATTGGAACAGGCTGCCCAGGTAAGTTGTTGAGTCACCATCCCTGGAGATATTTAAAAGACTTGTAGATATGGTACTTAGGGACACGGTTTCATGGTGGACTTGGCAGTGCTGGGTTAATGGTTGGACTTGATGATCTTAAGCGACTTTTCCAACCAAAATGATTTTATGCTTTTTGTCCTTTGGGTCTGTCCCTTGAGTTTCTCTGTTTCATACATACAATTACTTTTCATATATATAATTGGTTTTGAATCTCCCTCTGAATGACAGAGGATATTGCCATCCTCTTAGACCATCAGTCATATTAAAATTAGCTCATCTTAAAAACATTGACACTTAAGTGAAAAATGTGGTTTTTTTATGTAGCTGCATTTGCTTACTGCAGCTTGGTTTTAACTCAGACTTTATATAATGAATTAAAGCATTTAGCTAATGGAATTTTATACAAGACTACCAGACTAGTAAATATGGTATAGAATTACTTAGAATTACTTACGGTATTAGAACCATCTTAAACTATTAAAAGCTACACTTTGTTACAAACCAATATTCTGCTTGGATTTTATACCAGTCTGCAATTGAGTGTACTGACTTGTAGGTAATACCTCTTCATGCCTAAAGACTGTCTGCCTGATTACCTATTTTTCAAGCATAGTTACATTTAAGTAGCCTTATAATAAATAAGGGCTTAAAAATTCTTCATGAAGAGAATAAATCATGTTTCATTTATATAAAAAGATATTAGCTTGGCTTTTCTTTCTTTTGTGTTCATAGTGATGATGAAAGAGACTTCAGCCAGGCTTTAGGAAGTTTCACTAGACAAGCAAAGGTATGTCTGTTTGCAGCTGTGCTAAGCAGAACAGTGCCATCTAGTCGCCTGTGAGCCAGTGATTCCTGGTGCAGTTGTCTGACTGGTCTAAGTGTGGGCTGTAGTTCCCCACAAGGTCAGGTCATTGCTGTTGTGAGTTGTTTTTTATGGAGGACTGCTCTTAAACTGCTGTTATATCAGCAGTAATGAAGTTGTTTCAGACTAGATTTTCCTTGCACCATTTGTTGAACATGCTTACCACAAAGGAAATAGAGCTAAAAAACTGTTCACAGAGTTTTAAACAGGTGATTGTGGTCATAATCAAGCACCATCATGGACCTGCCATCCTCATAACACAAAGCAGATTTGCTCCTATGAGCTAATGTAAAATTCTAATTTTTTTTCCTCACCTTATTTGATAAATTACACTCCTTTAGTTAGCAGAGAGCTGTTCCACACAGAACAATGCACTGTCACAGTACAGAAATTAAGACTTCATCACTTTGAGAAGACTTAAGACTAAAGCAGTTCTCTTGCTGCATGACTTTATTTCTTTTTCTTATAGATTTAAGTCATCAAATGTTGAATTTGATGTACATTTTAAAGGACCTTTCCTGTGTATATTTTGTAGAGTACTAAGTGAATCTAAACTGGTAATCCTAAAATGCTGGAGCAGAAGTGTCCATGCAAAAGCCCAAAAGCTGGAATCACTCATGTTAACATGTGAGTGCAGATTTATTTTTATTTTTTACAAAGTGTGATACATCAAAACAAGACTTTATATGTAATCTATGGTGAGAAAGGGTTGATTAAGTGACAGCACTTCATTTTTCCTCAGCTGAAGGTATACGCGGTAGGAAATAAATGGTCCTTGAATACTGTAAAACTATATTCAGACCAAAACCATGTTATGCAGATTAAAATCATGCGTGCAATGCACAGACTGATTCCTGCTCTCCTTTGAGCTGATTTAAGTTCAGAGAGAGTCTACTGAGACCCTTAAATTTGGCAATTAAGGAATTAGGACTCGGTTCTTGAAATATTTATTATTACTTCCATCACCATAGTGCCCAGGAACACACGGCCCTGGTTCAGACTCATTTATCCCACCAAACGGAGCACATTAGTGGTAACATCCTATATGTGATATAAGAAGCAGCAGATTTGATGCAAGGCAGGGCAGTGGCAACAGCCACTGCTGACTGCTGTTGCTGGAGGTGTCTGTTGGGAGCTTTGTGCAAGCCTTGGAGGAAGACAGCCCAAAGTTACCTCCTTGAAAATTGAGCAAATGCATCGTGGAACCTGGTGTTATTGGAAATCAAAGCTGTGAGTTAACTCTTGACATCAAATAAGAGCTTCAGGTGGAATAGACAGAGGCTGGGAGGAATTCAAGATACATGATGTGTAGCTGGACAACAGCAAAGGAGAGTCCATGCAGAGACAGAGAGGAAAGCAATGCTTCCAGGAAGGTGCTCCTTGAAGAAGAATTTTAATAGATATAATTGGGCAAGAAAATACATGTCAAAATCAGTGAGAAACATGTCACAGCAATCAAATATTGAGATTATAAGAATCTGGCCAAATATTTAACTGCAGGATATTAAGAAAGATCATAATTTAGAAATATCATTGAGAAAAACTCTTGGTGTTTTGGAGCTCTAACCAAAGATGTTGGCTGTGCTATGGGTTTGACTGACAGGCAAGATGGAGGTGGTTTCCATGGTGATGCCCAAAGGTGGAAGAGACGTAAACATAGACAGGTCCAACTACCACATTAACAAACTAAAGGGCAGACAAAGTGGGAGAGGACTGAGAGCTGATGAGAAGTCATTAAGGCTCATGGACTTAAAGCCAGACAGAGTTTGAGCAGGAAAAGTTGAAGCAAGGATAGGCAGCCATACTGAGGAGATGCAGGAGTATCCCATAATGAGGAGGTCAGAGCAGAGCAGTGTTTTCTGAGAACAAAGGCAGCTGTGTGGCCCCTGCAGCAACTTGGGGAATTGTAATTAGAGCTGTAGGCTGAGTGAAGAGCTGAGGGTAAAGCTATGAGCATGGAGGAGTCAAATGATGGATAGAAAGCCCTGTAACAACCCTAGGGTGAATTTGTCAGATTTTTAAAGGGAGTGAAAAATAATATTGAGAATATGGCAAGCCCCTGAAATTCAGGGAGGGGCATAGACTGGTTCTTATTTAAAACAGGGAGAACTTTAATGAACTAGGTGACAATCTATGGCATTCCTTCTAATGGACTGGAAGATGTGGTGGGAAGGTCCCTGGGTATCAGCTAATAGCTGTCAGGCAGATAGGGCAGAGCGCTTAACCATGGGAAGGTGGAGGCCCTGGGAGCACGGCGTCTAGGTGGGTGAGACTGCTCTGACATTTCTGCTCAAGTAAAGGTGCTCCAACAGAAAGGACAGGAAGGATTTTAAAATAAGTTTCTACTTAGACTCCAGAGAGACTGAAATGCTTTCCAGACATACCTGAGCTCCTCTCTGAAGGCATCAGATACAGAAGCAAACAGAATTGCAGCCCTGCACCCTGTCCAGGACTAGTGGGTGGATAACTGCCATTGACTGCAGTAGGACTTTCATGGCCAAAGGGCTTTGTGGGCTGTGAAAATGCAGATTTCCTAGAAGTCTGTTTATTCTGTGTGTCTCCAGGAGGTGCGAGTTTCTTTAAAATTAAGTGGAAAGGGTAAAAAGAAATAAAATCTGCCTTAGTCTCTGCAAAGACCGTATGATAACTAAAGAGATATCTCTCTCCTGTGCATAACAGGGAAACAGACAAAAATAATAGTAGCATCAACGATAAAGTATGGGCAGACTAGTTGTATACATCTATCCAGCTATGTATAATAAATAGTCTTGAGGTTATGTCCTATGCTTATAAGGGACCAATTCATCAGGTAGTGCAATTCTATCAATATCGATCAAGAAACACGTGATTATATGCAAGGTATATGACTCGTGCCTAGTTTTTTATTGCTCATTTTGAGGTGAGGAGTCTATTCTCTTCCATTCAGGAAAAAAAAGAAAGGCACTGATAAGTCACTGATATTAATGGAAACTGCCTGTGTGAATTCCCCATTCATAAAATACTTCTGTAGCTCCAACTCTTGAATTCAGTGGTATTTGCGCTGTAATCCATTATAGTATGCAATCTCATAGTATGTTTTGTCAGAAACAGTAGTTCACAGAATTATTCTAAACCATAAAACTACAGATATGATACATTCATAATTTTGTTTTGCATTTAGACAGAAGTTCATTTGTTTTACCTTGGATGTCTCACATTCGGGAAAAAGCTATTCAAATAATATATTTTGGAATATACAGTTATTTTTCCTGGTATGTTTTCTTTGCAGATGGTGAAAATATTTCTCACAAAGATTTAGTAGCAGCTAAAGGTTAAAAAAAGTGTTAGTGCTGAGATGAGCCAAGCATAATCAAGTCAGGAGATGTGGTGAAAGACCTGAGCTGTAGCAGCTGTGTGTGTACTGTAAGGCTGTAGCGTGATATCTGTGCTCAGCCTGGCCACCTGCAGACTTTACATCAGGGCAAATCTGATCCTCATCACTCTTCTGCGCACCCTGTTTTTTCAGAAGGGAAAGCAAGTGGCCAGCCAGGGCACTCCGGTGGGTCCCTCAGTCTTGGCATTTGGGTACCTGCATAACAAGGACCCGCGTGAGTGTGCAGTTCACAGTGGAGACATGTCCATCAAGAGTTTGCATTGGGCAATGACTTGTCAATAGTACTTCATCATACAAACCTGTGGCCTTATATGTAATTAGGTAATACTTCTTGTTCTGCTTTGTAAAAGCTAGTGGTCACTTGGTTGGACTATTTCTGCAGTATTCTTTATTGCTTCACTTTCCTGCTGTCCTATTATTTCTGGTCATGATCTTACTAGATCTACTGAGTTCAAATGGGAAACTAAGGACCACAGTGGTGAGTGGTATCCATATTCTGTAGTGAATCAGTGCCCTGGCATGGGCTTGCCTCCTGGAAATTCTGCCTCTTCAATTATAGATTAATTTAAAGGTTTACTACTTGCAAGAACAGAGCTGTACAAACCTTTCCTGATTTAGTCTGAAAGAAAGTGTATGCCTTTGATTTCAGATATGCAGACTTAAAGGTGAGGGATGATCTTGTGCTAAGAAAAGGGGGTGAAGCAGGCAGACCTGGTTTCATTTCCTGCCTGTGCCACAGACTTGTGATGTAACCCAAGATAAGCCACTAAGCTCTTTGTTCGTTATTTCATGCTCTGTAAAACCACAATTATAATGCTTCCTTTCCCTTTGTATGCTCTTATTCTTTCCTAATAAAATATTATGCTGTCTTTCTTAATGTAGCTGGTATTGCATTAGGGTATTAAATAAACACATGAATGATCTTAAAGGCCTTTTCCAACCAAAAGGATTCTATGGTTCTATTCTATGAATACAGAACTCCCTCTTCAAGACTTCATATCTGTGCATACTCAGAACTTACTTATAAATGTAAATTGGCCTTGAATGTGAGTATTTACACAAATCTGTCTGACTGTTCAGCTGGTTGCAGGTATATCAGGTCTGGGTATTGATCTAGAGTTGTTTACAACTGACCTTGGTAAATAGCATATCAGTCTTTGGGTACTAATAGTTCAATCAGAATTAAACTAGCTTTTTCTTTACTTAATATTCATTATCAAGTAATGAGGAAGATTCAATTCACCATATACCTGTATGACTTAGGGTTATTTGACTGGAATGTTAAATTTGGTTAGAATCCCTAGAATATAGTTTGTTCAGATTTCTGGTGAATTATAATGGGGAGCCAGTGACTTTGGACATCAAGGGGTTATTTCTCTCTCTGCTTCTGTGGAAACTCTAGATTAGTTAATAACATTTTAATGTGACTAACAATCAATTGAGAATTCTGCAGTGGTATTTTCATGACAAACTGTACCTGCTATGAATAGCCAGACTGCACTTCATGATTTTTCTCAGACAATTCCCTTACAGCCTTAGAACGCTAAGAGGCACTCAGGCAGAGTAAAACATTTACGACTAACATTGAGGAAAAGCTCATTAAAATGATGGTTATTAGTTAATGAATAGAAATACATTTGGATCTGAGGCTGATAATGTGACTGAGTTGAAGACCAAAGTAGTTTTATTTACTTCTCTTTACAAAAAGCATCAAAAGTGAAGATTTTTATCATGTATCCTGATTAACCCAAGTATGAATAAGTATATGTGTTCTCTCCCCAAAGTCTCCCTGTAGTCTCAGTTGCTATGACTTGACTTTTTATGTGCTTTAATCTCCGACAGCCATGTAGATGTTCATTTGTACACAAACAAATGCTGTATTCTGGTTCGGGCTTGGCTGTAGATAGAGTAATTGATCTCTGATGCAAAATTATTGCCAGTAGGGTAAATTACATCTATCAATCAGCTGTGTCACTGCCTTGTGCCAAATAGCGGGGGAGAAGCAGGGCTGTGTAACCCCGCTGCCCTGTTAATACTGTATTTTTACTTTGGAGAGAAAAGGTGCTAGTTGGATCTGATCATTAAAGGAATGAAAATTTTTCCTATAGTTAGGACTGGAGAAATATTGTCCTTTAAGAAAAAAATAATATTCCTTTATTATACATGGACCTGATCTGCTGGTAGCATATTCTGGCATATGAAAATGCCCAAGTTTCTTAGCACGTGAGACTAAGAAATCAGTAATTGTTGGTCTTCTGTATATCTTGCCCTTAAGATTTACGTATTAGATTTTTAAAATTCTATTTGCTTACATGTTTTAAGGCTTTCTTAATGTCTACCTTCTTTGTTTGGCACATATCAGGTAGTACATAGTGTCATGGAGGCTATTAGTATAACTTAGTTCGAAATGCTTCCTGTGTACTGTAAATATTGTTAAATATTCCCTAAATCCAAAGTGCAGACTGCATCTTGTTTGACATGCAATAGTACTGCAATTCCATTTGCTTCAGATTGACATAACTTTCTATTGTGTTTTGCCGTGAAAACCATAACCTCTTTCCTATTTTTCATCCCACTTGGAAATTTAGCCAGGCAATAAAAACTACCATTATGAGTTTAGAAACTGTTGTTTTTAGTTTCCTATATTGCAGGTTACTTCCCTGAAGCACAGGTGCCTCCAGCAGCAGAACTGTGGTGGGGAGGAAGCAAAGGCTGCAAGGAGATCTCTAAGACACTACAAGCTCACATTCCTCTTGATGCAAAAAAGCATGAGACTAAGGTAATGAGGTGGTATCACAGCTGCTCTCAGACCAGTTTGACACTGTGCAATTGTTTATAAGGAGCAGTTAAGATATCATCTAGTGAAAAATGGTCATTTTCAGAAGCATGAAAAGAACCAGTGCTGGGTACACACCTTCAGCCAGAGAGCAAATAAATCACAGAATGTTAGGGATTGGAAGGCACCTCAAAAGATCATCTAGTCCAATCCCCCTACCAGAGCAGGAATACCTAGGTCAGGTCACACAGGAATGCATCCAGGCGGGTTTTGAATGTCTCCAGAGAAGGAGACTCCACAACCTCTCTGGGTAGCCTGTTCCAATGCTCAGTTACCCTCACTGTGAAGAAGTTCTTCCTCACATTTATGTGGAACCTCCTATGTTCCAGCTTGTACCCACTGCCCCTTGTCCTATCATTGGATGTCACTGAGAAGAGCCTGGCTCCATCCTCATGACACTCACCCTTGACATATTTATAAACATTAATGAGGTCACCCCTCAGTCTCCTCCAAGCTAAAGAGACCCAGCTCCCTCAGCCTTTCCTCATAAGGGAGATATTCCACTCCCTTAGTCATCTTTGTGGCTCTGCGCTGGACTCTCTCAAGTAGTTCCCTGTCCTCCTTGAACTGGGGGGCCCAGAACTGGACACAATACTCCAGATGTGGCCTCACCAGGGCAGAATAGAGGGGAAGGAGAACCTCTCTCGACCTACTAACCACACCCCTTCTAATACACCCCAGGATGCCATTGGCCTTCTTGGCCACAAGGGCACATTGCTGGCTCATGGTCATCCTCCTGTCCTCCAGGACCCCCAGGTCCTTTTCCCCTATGCTGCTCTCCAACAGGTCAGTGCCCAACTTATACTGGCACATGGGGTTGTTCTTCCCCAGATGCAAGACTCTGCACTTGCCCTTGTTGTATTTCATTCAGTTTCTCCCCGCCCAACTCTCCAGCCTGTCTAGGTCTCTCTGAATGGCAGCACAGCCTTCTGGTGTGTCAGCCACTCCTCCCAGTTTTGTGTCACCAGTGAACTTGCTGACAGAGCACTCTATTCCCTCATCCAAATCACTGATGAATATATTGAATAGTACTGGTCCCAGTACCGACCCCTGAGGGACTCTACTAGATACAGGCCTCCAACTAGACCCTGTCCCATTAACCACAACTCTCTGGCTTCTTTCCTTCAGCCAGTTCACAATCCACCTCACTATCCGATCATCTAGACCACACTTCCTCAGTTTAGTTGTGAGGATGCTGTGGGAGACTGTGTCAAATGCTTTACTGAAATCAAGATAGACCACATAGACTGCTTTACCATCATCTATCCACTGGGTTATGTCCTCATAAAAGGCTATCAGGTTGGTGAAGCATGACTTCCCCTTGATGAAGCCATGTTTACTGCCCCTAATGACCCTCTTATCCTTGATATGCCTAGAGCAGCACCCAGGAGAAGTTGTTCCACCACTTTTCCAGTAATGGAGGTGAGGCTGACCAGTCTGCAGTTACTCGGGTCTTCCTTCTTGCCCTTTTTGAAGACCAGAGTGACATTTGCTATCCTCCAGTCCTCAGGCACCTCTCCCGTTCCCCACGACTTAACAAAGATGATGGAGAGTGGCCTAGCAATGACATCCACCAGCTTCCTCAGCACCCGCGGGTGCATCCCATCAGGACTCATGGATTTATGGATGTTCAGGTTGCTCAACTGATCCCTAACCCTGTCCTCATCAACCAGGACCAACTCCTCTATCCTGACTTCCTCTGGAGCCTCAGGGGTCCTGGGCTCCTCAGGACAGCCTCCAGCAGTACAGACAGAGGCAAAGTAGGCATTCAGTAACTCTGCCTTCTTTTTATCCTCTGTCACCAGGGCCCCCACCTCATTCACCAGTGGGCCTACATTGCCTCTAGTGTTAGTTTTATCTGCAATGTATTTGAAGAAGCCCTTTCTGTTGTTCGTGACCTTTCTTGTAAGGTTTAATTCCAAGGAGGCCTTGGCTTTCCTAGTTGCCCCCCTGCATCCTCTGACAACAGACTTATAGTCCTCCCAAAATCGAAACAACAGAGGTCCTTTTCCTCGCAAGTCACAGCCTCGTCTTGTCTCCCTCAAACCACATCAAAGCAAATAACTCTGATTTTTGTTTAATATTATAACACAAGATATACAAAACATAGCAATGAAATAATAAAGGAAATCTCCAAGTGGTTCTGTTACCAAAATTAAAGCCATTGCTTTTATACGAGACTACAGGAGCTTTTTTTGGGATGCTCTGGTAAGTAGTCTTTCCTGTGTATAAAATAAAAGCATGTCTTCCTGTAGAAAGTATGAGCCTTCTGAGCTCTTCTTCCTAACTCTGTATCTCCATTACTTCACCTAAGTCCAACTCAGCATTTGGAGCCTGCCCACCTTGAAGTTACTCATGATAGCTGTATGCTGAATGAGGAACCAGCGCTGTATTATCAGAAATAATACTTAGCTTTGCTTTGATGTCCTTTCTGGTAGCCTTACCATCTGCAGGTGCATAAAAGTAACACCTGTTCAGTGAATTCAGAATAAGGACGGTTTATGGAGGCACCCACGCAGAACATTACAGAAACTATCTGATAGCCTGGAAGATTAGAAAGAAGATCAAGAGATAAAATACTGATCTTATTCAAAACTTCTAGGTGCTGAAAACCAGACAATATTACTCAGGGTTTAGGAAAAAGATTGTTGTTTCTGACAAATGCAGAGGTCAAGAGCAGACTTGTCATTAAAACAAAATTCCAGACCAGTCTGGAACAACTCCACTGAAATCAGGGAAGTTTCTTTGAGTTTACACTGTTGAAAGTGAAATTAGAAATTAGTCTTCAGTCTCTAAATTTTTTAAGTAGTCTAGCAAATGGATGCGTCTACCCTTCTTTACCAGAGGGCTTTCTTTTTAGCTAACATTTCATTTCTTCATGAATCAGGTTCATGGAGAGACAGAGCTTTATCTTCTGCTATCTATTGATTCATTTTGCTGGAAATGAATGTTTAGCCTTTACTTGCCCATTAATCTAGTATTCTAGGACATCTATTTTATGCATTTGAATTCCTTATGCTTGTGTGTGCTCACATATCAAAACTCAATACTCTGGCATAAATCTGTAGACAGCCACTATACAGTCTTCTAAGACTGATTGTGTTGCTTTTTCTCCTTTAGTTTTTAATACCATTTTATGCAATGACATCCATGGTTACTGGCTTTCATTGTATTCATTATTTCATTGTCTGCCTTTGCTGCAGAAATTCATTACATATGGTCAGGCACAGGTCTCCATTTATCATGGTGAAGCAGGTCAAATAAATCAGTCCGTAGTTAAGTGTTTCATAATACAGTTTATGTTAAGCAGGACAAACCCTGTGTTGACTGAGTTTTGTTATGCTAAAGCCTTATAAACATTATTACATAAATATAACCTTTGGTCACTTAACTGGCTAATAATATTATTATTTTGGTTTAGTGGAGTAGTTCAATTTAATGAAATAAAACCACAATCCAAGGAAGGCTATAATACCTCTTCCACTCATTTTTACCACTGCTTTCTGTAACAGGTAGTAGTAGTAGCATGATTTTCTATTGCAGGACTTGAAAAGGCACAGGTACCAGGCAACACACATTGTTCAGGGATCCTCTTCTCTGCTAGAGGCCTTTTGATTCTCACCATTCCTGGTTTTATTCATCTCAGCCTTGAAATGTTCAGTTTCTAGCCTGGAAGTAACTTAGCAGTTTGCTTTGTAAGATGCTGGTTCCCTTTGTGTTGGCTGGTCTGTATCACTTGGCTTGGGCCATAGGCATGTTGATAGAAAATAAGGGGCACGATTCATTTCACACTCATGCCACTGTAAAGGGCAGCCAAAGCAAATGGGCTTAGACTGATGCAAGACTCAGACCTGGTTATAATGATGGGATTAGACCATGGCTCTTAATTTCCTCACAAAGAAGGGTGGAAGTGAAAAATGTTGGCTAGGTCTTTTTCCTGACACATAAAGTGTATTTAAGCGCTGTAGGGAATACTGACAGAGGAGGGAATGGTCCCATGATTATAGTTACCCACAGGCTCACTCTCAGGCAATGGTCACAGAGCCATTGAGTAACTCAGGTTGGCAGAGACTTGAAGCATCACCTGGTTCTGTAGCGCAGTTGCAGATCAAAACTCATTTCAGTTCTACTGATCTAGTACCTGCTGCCATCCTCAGTTAATAAAAGAAAAAACTATTTAGAATTCTTATTTAAAAGTCTTATTATTTAACAGAGTTATTACTTAAAAGGAAAGGCTGATTTTAATTCTGCCACTTTAATCCAAAACATTAATAATTTGTAAGTAGGTTTTGTCTGAAAGCTTTCTGTATGTGGGTATAAAAATACGTACTAACAAATCATGGTGACACAGTGGAAAAAGTTAAAAGCAGGAGCAAATTCAGACATTTAATTATTGTAATTTCTAAATGCCTGTATATGATTGTGATAATACCACCGTCTATAAAAGGAAGATATCCCTAAAGATTTCACCTTTTTAAAGTTATGCACATATAATTACTGTATTATGAAACATAATTCTGATATCCTCAGGATTTTTCTGTAGTCTTTACAATCAACCTGACAAGGAAATGATAAAGTACAGGAAATAATCCAATAAAAAATTCGCATTAGTTTTTTTCCTCACAGTATCAATTGAAATAAAAAACTATTAAAGTACAATTGTAATACTCTTATAACAAATTATTTTACAAAGTGCTCCTTAAGACTACGTATAATAACAAATAGATTTATTCCTCTCTGGGGAAGTGGTCCTCTATAGACTGGGAAATATGACTTCTATCAAGTATATCAAGTATAACTATCAAGTATAACACCAAATTTTGTTGCTTGGAAATAGCTGTTTCAAAGCTCGTTCTTTTTCTATGTGAAGTTAGGAGTATTTACTTTCATGCACATCTCTTAGGTTTTCTACACTGAATTTCCTCTGACATTTTTCATCTTGTCACCTGGGACCATAAAGTGTTTTCACATGTTTACAGTGGCAGTTGCCTATGCTACCTGAATGTTATCAGCAGACTTTGTAACCTCATTATTTATCTCCATGATGGTGTCATTATCGTTGAGGCATATATGGATCCCATTACAAAGAGATATGTATGGGATGGTACAACATGTGCATATTTAAGGACCTGTTTAGGAGGGAAAAAGAACCATGGTCAACATCTGCAAAAGCGGTGTTTGTACTGGTGGATTTGGGGATTAGAAAGCTCCTCTCTTTTTCTGTTGTTCCATTCCTGTCCTAGTGTGAAGTTGCACAGGGTCACTTGGATTGAGCTGGCTTTGTACAGACTAAATCACAGAGTGGATCCAGAAATAAAGAGATGAGGAACACATGCATACAGGTGTGGTTCTTGACTGCAGCTGAACATAATTGCCTGTGCTATCCTGATCTGCATGAGACATCTTGAGTTCAAGCTGTTCTCGAACCTCCTATGGTCCATGTGCTTCTGCAATGAGTGCTGAGTGTCCACAAGCAGATGCTGTAGCCTAAGAGCCAGGTCTTCCTCTTGAGTTCCTCAACCATTAAGGCCACAGTGTATGTAAGGAAGGGACTTTTTTTACCTGCAGCAGCCCTAAGGATTGGTGAGCAAGTGCACATCTCTGGTGAGATGCAGGAGCAAGGATTCATAGTGGGTAATGATACTGGCGATGAAGAAAGACAGGAGGAGATTTTGGGAGGTGCACGGGCTGTACTAAGGACATCAGTTGGTGTAGTGGACTGCCCTTGACAGCTAGACGGCATGCTTTGATAAGATGGGGAGAATCATCCAGCACTCTTATCTCTCTCTGCACAACACAATCCCTGTAGATGAGGGTTGTAGTTTCTTCATGAGAGGGGTCCCCACCATGTTTCATTAAAAATCAGTTCTGTTGCAAAGACTGCTGAATGCTGGTCAGAGCACATACCTTTGTGCTTGTCTATGACAGCTCCCCAAGTGCTGTTGTTAGTTGTATAGATACTGTGTGAGTTCATTCAGAAAGCACATTGAGATCAACAGTGCTGAACAAGTACCTTCTTACCAACAGGTCAAAACACAGGCTTGCTCCCCCAAACTTGTGATTTTTCTTGCATTAATTCATCAGAGACTAAAAGCATGTGCTTATTTTAAAGAGCACAGGGTACTTTCAAATTTCAGTGGGACTACTCATATGCTTGTCATTTAGCAGAGCTTTGATTGCTTTGTTGAATCAGAGCCAGAAGACGCTTGCAGGGACTGAACCCATAATTCTCTACATTTTTTCATTGTTGGTTAGTTGTCTCAGTTGTGACAATAACAATTATTATGCAGTTAAAAGAGAACATCCTCTTTGTTCAATAGTTCAAACTGAAGCATAAGGTAACCTGCAGGTGGGTCCTCTGTGTGAGAAGTGTGTTATTTTGGCAGGCTGGTGTGCCACCTTCTATGAATGACACCTCTCACCTTCAAAATACGGGGGGATGGCCAAATTACTGGCTGAGCAAAGATTAGGTCTGAACCACCAGCCTTGTCCTGCTGAAAAGATTACTTCATCTTCTAAGTGTGTCATGCAAGCTTCTTTAACTATGAGCTAATTTAAATTTCTTATGCTTTGGCTGAGATTAGTTCATATAGTGACATTTAAATTTTATTTGTTCACAGTAATTTTGTTGTGCAGAACATTGGAGATAACAGAAATGGCAGATTATGTAAATAGCCATTTACAAACAGCAGCTTTTTTCAATCCGTTGTTCTGAGCATCATACCCAAATTGCCTTGTACATGTTCCTCATTTTAAATAAGTCTGTCTGTGACCAGATACTTCAACAAACGTTTTTAATTTTCACTCTTCTCCTGAAAAGTACGTCAGTTAAATGCAGTTGAAAGCCAGTTATTTCATCAAACAATAACAACAAAAATTCCTGTGCAAAGGGCAAAAGATATAAACTAGCCATCTGCTACAAGAAGCAACAACAACACTACTAAAAAGTGTAAGAGAGAAATGATAACACTTGAAGTGAGATTGCTAGACATTTCCCGGAAAGCCATATACATTTCCTTTTCATTGTATTTGGAAACCTTTTCTAATTATAGCAGTGAGAGTTTGGAGTAGATAATTAAGCTGAATATTCATGCAAGTCTTAGTACTAAACTCTGCATCTTTCCACATGTTCCTGATTCCTGTAAGAACAGTGCTGTCACACAGGTAAGCAGTCTCGTTCAGCAGAGGCTTTGTTGCAGTGCAGAAAGCACTTGCTGTCAAGGGCAGGACTTTGCAAATCCTGCTTGAAAGAAGAACGCATAGAGAAATTACTAAGTGTTGTTTCTGTTTCACTACTAAAATTCAAAATGAAAAATTAAAAAAAAAAATATAGAGAAAGGCAAGAAGAGGATGGATTTGCTGTAAAAGGGTGATATAAGCTGAAGGCCAAACACACGTCCTTAGTGCTAAATGTCAGAGGGAAAACACAAAGAAAAGCAGCACTTCCAGTTGTATTCACTGAGTGTAGACATGAGATTGAATTGAGCCTTGCGTCTCCAGTGGTGGACAGGGTGGCTTAAGGTGATGTGATTTGTGGAAATGTTTGATGGATGCCTCTCAGCAGCAATGGGTCACACCAGCCCTGTCAAGCATGAAGGCTGCTTTCCTCCAGAAGCTGCACTTGTATTTGTGCCAGCTGGTTGCCCATTGCCCTGGGCTTTTGAAAAACTCTCTATTCACTGTATTACTCCTCTCTGTGTCTTCCCTTTCCAGACTAAGTGATTTTCAGAAACACCAAGATTCAAACAGGAGCCAGAAGGGAATACTTTTAATGTGAATGAAATGCTGCTGGCCTCCTTGAGGTCACTTAATAATATTCAACTTGATTTTGGTAATTGTATTAGGTTTGTAATTTCATTAAATCTGTTTTTACTTCAACCCATGGGACTTCTCCCTTTTTCCCTCTGTTTCCCTTCTCAGCTGGGGAGGGGTCATTCGGTGGTAGAGCAACTGCTGCAGTTTAACCCTGGATGCAGACTAAATGTAGACACAATGTTTAATGGCAGATGCAGGACAACAAAATTCCACTATGCACAAAACTGTAAAGCTGTGTTTATGCAGCTATATATATAAGGTAGGCCAAGTAGGGTGTCATCCTGTTCTGTGGGGAATAAAAATGAAAAAAAGGTCTGTTGTAATCTGTAAACTGTGACTATCCACTTAACATGGATCTGATAAGCATGACTAAAGAAGAAAGCATGAGTATGAAGAGAGAGGGATGGAAAGAGTCAGACTGAGAGGCATTCAGTTTTATCTGAGATCCATTAAGATAAGGTTGTGGACATAGTACACTTCATAGAGAAGGGCATTTCAACAGCAGCACCAGAAGCTTCCTCTATATTGCCTTTATTAGCACAATAACTGGCTTTCTCCCATCACAACTGTGAATAATTCCTGCTCTACAGCTGTGATAGCCCTGCAGAATCTATTAGTCAAATCCCAGGGCAGCATATGCTGTCAGTGTAAATCTCAGGAGCTGTTTGGACACTGCATTTATTGCAGGCAAAGCATTGGGGGAGTCTGCCAGGCCCATTATCTGCCCCTCGCATGTGGGCTGAACACAGAGGAGGGAGGCTGCCATGCATATTTTCTGGTTTTCACCTCCCCAGCCAAGGAGAGCATGGTGTTCCTGCCTCAGAGAGGATAGAAGCTTTAATTGGACTAATAAAAGGAAGAAAAAGTATCGTACTCTTTCATAGAGAACTTGGTCAATCAGATTACAAAGTGGGTCAGCAGGACTCATAAAAAGGCACAGTATAGTAAGTGGGATCTTCTCTCTTTCATCAGAAAAGAGCAGATACAAGGGTGGTTTAGACATTGTCTAGTTCTCAGCCACTGAAATGTGTCTTGAGGGACTGAAGAGGGGGATGAGCTCCCTGAAGAAGGTTTCAGGAGTGGTAGCTGGTGACAAAAAAGATACATTTGGGGGAGAAATGAAGGGATGGAATAGCAAGGCTTGTGTGCTGTGCCTGCAGCTTTTGTGCTGCTCACTGTCTGGACTATGCCATATCATTGGTGTATCCTGTTTTGGAGAGGAACATGTAAGCAGGTGGATGTGCCTGCTTTGGACTTTTTTAGGGCAGCCAAAGGAGCTCAACCAGTGACAGGTGTGACTAGGAGGCTAGTTCATGACTGTGCTGACAAACTATCTGCTAATACCCATTGCAGCTGAAAGACACTGTTGACTTTGAGCTATTAGGGTAATAACTAGCTCCCAGTTTTGACTTCATAGACCCCCACTATCCTAATAATAATTTTCAAGAAGATATCTATCATATAACTTCAGAAGAATATAGACTTCATGCTGAACTGTACTCATTTAAATAAATTTTCCCCATGATGCTATTTCCCATTGCCATTTTCAAGAAATTAGAAAACAAATTTCAAAAAATGTGAACAAATAAACAGAAATACTTTAACTGTCATAATTTCTTTTTAAAACTTTTCAAAACTTGTCTAGTCTGGGTTGAGCTACTATGTGTAAACTGTATATTTTCTCTCTTTTGATAGAAAATAGAAGTAAAGGTCTGAAGTTGAAAGCTGTATTCAATACCAGAAGCATATAGAAATGATATATTCAATCCTAAATTTGGAGGGGTTATCAGCATTCTACATTCAGTCCTGAGATTTTTAGACCGCTAAATAATTAATTGCATATATATACCTTTAAAAGGACTTTTGCTATCAAAACATCTATAGCTTGATTCAAACATACCTGTTGTCTCTTCAAAATAGCTTTGTTTTTCCTCCCTGAAGTTAAGTACAAAATTGGATCCAGCTTTTCTGAAACACTTCAGAAAATCTCTTTCCTAGCTCACCTCAAAACTTTCCCTCCCTTCCCAAATGTCTTTCAGAGAATGTTTTGTGTTTGGTTCTTTTTTATCTTTTCAATACTATGGGGACAGAAAAACATAATTTTGGGACCTAAATTAGAAGTTGGTTGTCTAGTGTCTCACTTACCAAGAGAAAACAGCAGAGAACTCCAGAGAGTAATGCAAATCTCTAAATAAGGTTGTAAATTAGTTGGTTAACCTAATTAGTTAACCTAAATCTAAGTTTGATTCTGTAAGTGCTCTACCCTGGTGATTCCCTAACTTGTTGCCGAATGCAAAATTCTATGAAGGCTTATAGGGCAAACTTTTGACTACTTTATTCTTTTCAATGCTCATCATTCACAGTTTACAGGCCCATCTCTATTCATGTTGTGCACAATAGGAGCTATATGAAAAATAACTGGAAGCATAATTCAATTTAGGACTTGAAAACTTCTTGATCAGAACTAAAATGAGTAAAATCTTTACATATTACTGCTAAATCCTGTTCTGTTGTCTGCGTCACTTTATTCATTTTGCTTTCACACAAATAAACAGTTTTCTATCTCATAATTCTATTGGTATGCTATTTAATGAAAAGATGAGGTCTGGGCTGGAGTACAAGAGTACTTACAAAGTAGGATAGGTCATTAGTGAAATCATTGTCCTGATAATTTACAACGTCCTTGTCAATAGTCTACATACATCACTAATTAAACTAAGTTTGGTCAACTTTATTCAGGAAGTTACCTATTTTCAACTGTAGAGAGACATAAGGATCAAGTAAACTAACCACTCGACTTAGTCGAGCCAGTAATTTTTGCACTGAATCCGTTATTTTCCATTTAAGCTACAGTGTCTCTTGGAAAGATAGTTCTGATGTAAAGATTTCAAATAAAGGAAAATCCACTACACTACTTTCATGTGCTGTATCACTGGTTAAACAGAAGGTGTTTCTCACAACAATGATTTTTATTTTCTAAACTGGAATGCATCTTGTCCCTCAAAGTATTATTTAACAATTACTGGGGGAAATCTGTATTTCCTTTCAGTTGAATTTGTATACTTTATTTCCAAAGTTAGGCTTACTTAAAAAAACCCACGTATGTAGTATATCATTCCAACCAATTGCCATCCATCACTATTCTAGCCAATTCTGATACTATTTAAGTGAACCTGTCACTCCTACACTGTATTATTGTAATAGATCACCAGCATGAGGCTGGCAGGCATGTCAGTTCTGTAGACAGAGTAGCATCATAAGTTTTGGTAAAAAGAAAAAATATTAAGAAGTTAGTGGAGAGTCTGGGGCCAATACTAATTAGCCGTGTAGATCTATAACAATTCTTCCTAAATTAAGAACTCTTTCAAAGCAGTAAATGTTGCCTGGAGCAGCCTGAGCTGTGAGCCTGCTCTCCTATTCTGTGCTAGCACTGGAGAGCTTCCCACCACTGCAGATGGGCTGAGGAAAGGTGTTGTGTTCCCCTGTGCCTGGTGAACTAGTGTTCTTCCACAAGTTATTAAACTACAGCATAAGTGCCACCTACTGATAAGGTGCCATGGTTGATGGTTACTCTCTAAGCATGTGGCCCAAGATCCGTCACTGGGATGTGGATGTCACCTGTACAATGCCATTATCTGCATTGGATGCTGGAAATAACAATGTGTTAGCTGTCATCCTTGATGAATATTAGGAATAATTGCCAAGTTTTCTCATCCTTTCTATGCACAGAGTGCTAAGCTCCCTGTTCTTTCAAGTAACTGCTTAAGAGGTGACATGGTGGCAAAGTCTTGCCTCTGTGAACCACAGCAGCAGTTTCTATGCCCAATTCATCTTAGTTCTGAACTCGAGCTCTAGTCTTTTTAGCATAGGTTTCACTAAAAATGTATTTTCTGCTAGTTGAATTCAGTGACCAATTTTACTGATGCATGAGAGAATGTGAATTTATCTCTCTTCTAGTTTATCTATACAGTCTGTCAGACTGTCTATAAAAGCTACTTGTTTGCATGGTCCCTGTCACCACAGTGTTGTCAGGAGAAAAATTGAGGGCAGAAATTTTTTTACTTTTGCGAACTTAGTTAACATAGGATAATGCAAAAATCACACTGAAACCCCACTGATGGTCTCTGAAATATGCTGGTGCCTTATTGCTGACTAAAGGAATGGCAATTTTCTCCTGTCCCCTGAGTAAGCAGATGGGACCCTCAATACTAAAAGAATGGATTACTCTGATTTAAAAGAGACTTTAGTGAATAAAAAGGTTTTACAGCACAGCTTCATGAAGCTCCAAGCTGAAAGGAGAGGGAGAATGCGGTTGTTGTATGAGTGTTTCTGAATTATATGACCCTTTAGGCAGTGCTAATAGGGATGAAAAATGGGTAGAGCTCCCTTTTGTGCATCCCTTTCAGAGTAAGAAATGCAAAGATAGAGCAACATTTCTCTCATGGAAAAGCCTCAGTGGTGGTTATACAGTTAAGGACAGAAATGTTGTTTGCAACACTGGGTTATCCAGTTTATCCTCATGGTATCTGCTTGGTTAATGTTTTATTACAGCTCTTAAGACTACAATAACTTCCTTTCTCCCCAGCCTCATTAGTGTTGGAGAGATGTGGTGGGAGGAAATATGAACTGAAGCAATTTTG
Organism: Podargus strigoides; assembly: GCA_028020825.1. Lineage (NCBI taxonomy): Eukaryota > Metazoa > Chordata > Aves > Caprimulgiformes > Podargidae > Podargus > Podargus strigoides. The sequence goes on from CM051663.1 coordinate 146,421,949, forward strand.
TTTTCATGGTTCTTGCTTGACACAAGTGCTGTTGCACAAGGTCACTCAGTGGTGGAGAGATCGCCACAATTTTCAAATAACTGGTATTGTCTTCAGTATCAGAGGGTAGGAGTTCTTCTCTCTCAGTGCAGCAATTTTTGAATTAATTTGCCACAGAAGGTAGTAATCCAGGAAGCCTCTTTACTTTCTGATTTTGTCTTCAATATCAGTCCTCGGGTGTCTCTTTTGTTATGATAATATACATAAGAGGTCCACAGGCAGCTTTTGCTGTGGTTTAGTCTAGCTTTTCTGCTGTGGGTGTGCTGTGTTGAGTCCTGACACACAGATCCCATCAACAACCTTGCAAGGCTGCCCAGCAGATTCCCCTCAACTAAGATAGGGTGCGGTTAATCTCCTTAGGGACTGCATGCTTAGACTCCCTTGTTGGATATTACTCAGGCAGGAGCACATCTGGGTCTCACGCCTCATGGAGCTGGGACAGGGCTGGTGTGTGCCAGGAGCTCCTGGCTTCCCTGCTCTGCATGTACTCAAGAAACCTGTGATCAGATGAGAAGTGTGTTTGTGAAGAAGTTTGTTTGTCTTGAAGAACACAAGAAAAACTGAGAGGATTTTGTGGGTGTATTTCTCTATCCTGTTTTTCTTTTAAACTTTTCTTTTAAATGATTAATTTATGTTGTATAACATGACTTACTACTTCAGTGCAAGGTTGGACCATCTGATTGCCAAGCTTACTGCTATTTGGGACTCTAGTTCCCTGAGGGTCTTCATCTGCCAATAATCTTAATTGCAATTTCCTGTAATTGACATCTTATCTACTTCCTCTCCTTCTTTCCACTTAGAAAATTTAAAATGCGGACAAGCTAGCTCTAGAATTTGGTGAATGTGATAATCAAGGAGGAATTGGCAACCACTTCATGGTCAAACTGTGTTTTGTTTTTAATTAATACTGAATTTAAGCTTTTGACAAACTATAAAAATAATTCTTAGCCATAACCAGACATAAAGCTATGGCCTCCAATTTACAGCTAGTATAAATGGATGTCAAGATAAGATGGCCTTTCTCTGCTGATTTATATCAATCAAGTGTAAATGGGATTCATTGATCATTTCTCAGAACTTTTCAGAAAATTGTGTTATTCCTCAAAGACTCTGAAGGAGTAAAAAAATGACCCATTAAATATACTTTGGCTTTGGTGTTGCAGTTCATTCAACTCTTACAATCTAAAATTGATAGACATAGTTTAACTCTAATCTACAGACAACTTAACAAAAAAAAAAAAAACATTTAAAAGGGGGGAAAAAATCCAGGACAGAATCACTAATTATTAATGATTATAATTATACCACTGAAGCTGAGTGTTGATACAGTTTTGAAAAACACAAATTTCTAAAGTTCTATCTAATATTGTAAATTTTGTGTGACTGCATTTTTGGTGAAAAAGTGGTTGATTTTTCTCCTTCACAAATATGTAGGTGGGAGTAGTACAAAATCTGATGGCAGTTTGGAGCACTGTGAAATAGATACTTCCCCATCTTGGAAAGTTTATAGAAGAGTACTTTTCCTTCCCCCCAAAAGTCCCTATCCAGCAAGTTCTGTCCTGGCTAGTTTCTGATCTAGGCTGAGCAGGTGTCTGGCCCTGACAGTATTTCTGAGGATCTGGGCGCACAAGGTATAGCAATAGTAGAAGACTGGGATTTAGTTATTGTGCTGAACCAGCAGCTTTTGACGCACAGGCCATAACATGTCTTTCTCCAAGGCATCCCAGCCCCTTTTGTGGTAAATGTCATCCCTGGTAAACCTTCTTCCACAGTTAAATATTTATGCTATTTCTAAAGTCTGTGGTCTAGAATAAAAGGTGAACAATATGTTATTCTTCTGTGAGTTTTAGCTGATCTGTCTCTTAAATTAATGAAATCTTGGTGGTGCCAGCCTCTGCACAGTTGAACCTTTGTGCCAGTCATTTGGAACAGCACACTGGCTATTGATTTATTATTCCTCTCTGCTTGCCTATGAATTCACATAAACTAGCTCTGACGACATAGTTCAGAGAAATACACTTTGAAATTGCATGGTAGAGGTTTGTACAAAGTCAAACAAAAGGGAGAGGTGCTTCACACCATGCCTAGTTAGACAGAACTCCTTGCTTTGGGATATTGTGGCAGTTTGACACGAATTCAAGGTGAGCTTGTGTTGGTTCATCGAAGAAAAGTACAGTGAGAGTAATTAAACATAGAGAAGTTGCCATTAGCGAACTGGAGGAAATCTTCATTTCCTCTAATGAAGCTTAGGAGGATATTTGCCTATTCTGCATTATACTTTTTCCTAGGCTGATTCTTTCAAGTGCTCCTGCAGGTTCCTTAAGCCTTGGTTGCTCCTGGTGGAGTTAGCAGTAGTCCAGCTAAAAATAAGACCAGGAATGATCAGGGAAATAGTATTTTGGTAAAGGGTTCTTTACAAGGAGGATGGAAGCTCCCAAAGAATTCTGAAACAAACAAAAAAATCTTGAAAAAGTACCTGCAAAAGTTTCTGTTAGAGGGATACAGTCACGGAAGCAAAGCTTACATGCAGACAACTCCAGATGGACAAGCTTTCAGCAAAGCCTGCAGGCTGGGGCTCAATGGTCATGGCTGACCTAGGCGGAATTTACGTGTTTTTCCCTCAGATGGGAGAGAGATGGACGCATCATCCAGCATCAGTATCAGTCTTTCACAAGCATACTAACACCTTGCACAGTACTGGGACAGATTATTCTTTGTGTCATCACAAAACCTTCCATTAAGCATGCTGTGAAGAAGTCATGGTAGATCACTGCACCAAACTAACATTGAATTTTTGTGTGGTAATTTGCATTAAAGTTACAGCAAGAGATAAAATCCTGTGGATGTCTGAAGGAGAGGAATGTAAATGAGGAATACACAGGTTGGGTAGGGAGGAGGAATAGAGTGAGCCTGCTCAGCAGCAATCAAATTCTCACATTAGCCTGAGAATGGATGGGCCTTGCTTATTTTCTGAGGAGAGGGTTGCTTTTCTTCACAGAGGAATAGAAAAGAGAAAAGCAGTAGTATTTTTAGAGGATGTTAAGGAAATGGCAAGATTATGTTTAAGGGAAGCTTAGATTTTATTCATAAGTGTGTCTTCTTACCATGTAAAGGAATGGTTGGGGGTAAGAAAAGGTATCTGTACTGCCACATAGTGCTTCATGTAGTAAAAGGGTGTGTGTGTGTGTTTACATGTATCGCTTATATGCTGAGACTGTGTATACATATATGTATATAAAAATATATATGCTTGCGTTGTATTGCACTTCATATAGAAAATCAAATGGCATGGGAAAATATCCAAGGTGGGTTGGATCTGAGATGAAGCTTGGTGGCTTGCCTCTGACATGAGCTATTCAGGAGGCTTGAGAGGAAGGCCAAGGGATGCAGCTGTTGGAAGGAAGAGGATCATGTTCCCGCCATCATGCAAAGGCCCCACTGAAAAATAGAGACTGCGTAAGCCTTCAGGGATAAATTTTAACATGTTTTCCTACATTTCAATTTTTTTGTGATGACTCTCTTGAGTATTACTGCAAATAATGCTTACTTTCTATTTAAATGCTTTGTCCTGCAGTCTGATTCGGAGATGCTTTCAGTGAGTGTTTGATGAGACTGGCAAAATAAGAATAACCAGTCCTTGATAAGGGAGGGTCAGAGAGGCAAGGCACGGTTGTCTTTTAAAATGGGAAAATTCTTGCTAGTTTCTACAGATGAAAAACACAGGCTCTGTAACCATAGAAACGTGATGGGCCAAGGATAACACCGAACTTCTGATGTATTTCTTTTGTTTAGAATAAAACACCTATTGGAGGAAGAGTTATAGTGTAGATAAGGTGAAGCAATAACAGTGCTTTGCTTCCTGTACTTCCTTCTTTCTTAGGTTTTGGAATACTTTAGATAGCTCCTATTATTCCATTTTACAGGAAGCGAAAAAGACCCAAGAAAGCAGATCTGATTTCCCCAAAGTCACATTGCAGAACTAGGCATAAACCTCAACTCTTCTCAGATTAATCAGGGTTACATTAACAGAAAGAACTAAAGTGCTTTCAAGCAGCTTTTTGAGTGATCCAGAAGCAGTTACATGAGATACAACATGCACTCCTGCTGCACTCAGTCTTGCTTTTTGTCTACATCTCTACAATGGGAGATGTGTTATACACATCTGAAATAGCAGTTCCGATATATCCGGGCTTTGGACAATTGCTTTGATTTCTTGCCTAAGCTATGAGTTTCATTTTTTTGCCTCTATGACTCCTTTGCTTTTGATGTCAAACATATACAGATATATCTGGGCTAACCTGCAGCTACCCTGCTGCAATCACACCATTAACAGCATGGAGATGGAGCTTGAATCTGTCACTCTGTCCATCACACCAGAAGACATGCTATAAAATCCAAACCTACAGACTTCCAGTAGTGTTTTGGGTTGTAACTACTTTGGGTAGTAATACTCACGGATGATTTAGGATAATACACCACTCTCCTATACAAGTAATAAACTCCACTGACATTTTTTGGTGTGAATGAAGATGAAATTTGTCAATAAAAAAACTGACAATATAGCAAGAAGACAATGAGACAGTGTGGGCAAGAAGGGGAGATTTGTAGAATGCTGCCCAGTCTTGCTAACTGACAGCTGTCTTGCATGTTGATGTGAACCAAAAGTCTCATCAACAAGAAAAGATAGATATAAGCCTTAGTGAACAGTGAAGATCATATACTGCAATGGCAGAAAAGAAATTGAACACAAATTTGGAATTATTTGCCAAGAATGTGATCTGTATCCAGTTTCTGAAAATACCAGAAGTGTAGAGGCATTTCGTTTCTAAAACCATAATAATTACCTGTAATCTGTGCAAGAAATTCTTTCTGTGAAAGAATGTTTATCAATGTAGGAGTGTAAACAGCCCTCCTCCCAAGATGAAAGAATCTGCACCCACCAAGAATCCACAGGTACGATACAGGATAAGATAATTAGTAACTAATTACATGGCAATTACAGAAGTAAACAACATGCTTAGATTCCACAGTAAATAGGTTTTCAGTCAATGAAGGAACTCATTTTTCATGCATTTGGGTTAGAAACAAGATATTTTTCTTTTGATTTTGATGCAGGGTAATTCATACAAAATTCTGTCCTGTGGAGGCATTCATAAAGCCAAAGGACATATTTAGAGAAAAAAATTAAACAAACTCCCATATAGCCACAGGGAATATGTTTTTATCTCCACTCTACAGGAATCTCTTTAGGGTGTTGTGCAGTAAGGTTGAGATGAAAAGAAGCCATTTAAACCCTGACAAATCAAATATTTCAACACTATTAAATTAGGCACTAACCTCATTAGGATAATCTGGAGGATCAAACTAGGGCCACTATATTCCTTGTAATTTAGTCAGGGAAAATAGTTAAGTTACCTTATAAGGATGATTCAATGGTGAGTGACTTGAGGCATCTGGCTGTCTTAGCTCCCCTTAGCAAGGGAGCTACTTGGAGCTAATCAACAGACGAAAGAGCACAAGCAGTATCTGAATTCCTGTTTCTCCTTAGCAAAATCATGAATTGTGTCTGCTCATAGGATGCTTCCATCTGTTTGGTAGTGATTTGTAGCCTGATGGCTGCAGCATTCTTGTGGGGGATATGGCTTTGAATGTCATCAAATTAAGGAGGGAATTAAACCCTGATCTTGCTTTCCTGGATGGCAGTCCTTGGCAGGATCCAAGTGTACAAATCACTGCCACCTCTCCATTTGCTCTTACTCTAGGAGATAACAGCCTTCTGTAGGACCTGGTGCTGTGGGTGATGGGGGTGTCTCCATGAGATTAAGGTCAGGTGCCAAAGACAAGAGAACTTTCAGTGCCAAAATAAAAGTGCCTGGTGAATTTTAGATTCAGTAGCACCTCGCTTTGGAGCATTTGATCTTAAATACTGGATTATGCCTTATGGCCGTTTTAAACGCTATCCCACGGGGGTGGGGGCTTTTGTATATCCCTTAATTTCTGTGGGTTTGGCTTTGTCAGATTCTCATGAAGTGTTACTGTTACTGAAATAATTAATAGCTCAAAAATCAAATGGAATTTCAAACATTTTTGTCATATCCGGACTTTAAGTGAAGATCAGGGGTGTCAGCGCATTTGGATTATATGTGACGCACTCTGTTTTTCTTTTGGTGCTAGTTTCAAACAGCTGGATTCTGCATCTGGGGAGAAACAATTATTATTTTTTAAAACGACATATGCCTGTCACACTCTTTGAAATGCTAATGGAAATAGAACTGAGAACTCATTTTCTATTCTGACAGACAAATGATTAAATCAGCCTGTCTATCCCTCTTCAGCCTCTCTTTGAGCTGTCCAGTATAGCCATGATGCTTTGGCAGTGAAGTTGGATTTTAGAGGAGACACCTGATCATCGGGGAGCTTTCCTTTGTACAGACACACATGCAAATCTTCATACAGAAAAAAGAATTGGCTCTGGAGTACTGAATGTAACAAAGTGGGAGGCTGATTAAGTCTTCTGTGGTAAAAGACTTAAACTTCTGTAAATAAAGTTTAGTTTATTTTCTGTCAGGCATGGAAATATCACTCAATATCTTTTCTTTGTCATGCCTGTGAGCATATATTTCCCACTGTACATCAGATACTCAGTCCACTCTGACCCAGGATTTTGGCTCAAAGGCCGTATTTCCTCAGGATGATAAACCTTTTCTATTGCTTTCTAAGAGGCTTTCCTTGCTTTTGTATAATGCCCAGAGTTCTGGCAATGGTTCTTGAAAACAAATTCATCTTTTAATGAGGAACATGGGTAGCTGATGCAAAATTTCAATCAGAATACTGAAAAATAATCTGTTTGTAAGAATGGGAATGAGTTTCACCTATAGAGTGCTGTATGAGACCGTTTAAATTCTGAACATAACTCCAGAACTAGACTTTGAATTGTGCCAGAGCTGGGAATTCCCCCTCCTGAGAAGATGCTTCAAGAGAAAAGAAGGAGCTTGTTTGAAAAACTAAATCTCTTGTCCCTTTCAATGTTAAGAATAACTGCCCCTTGAAAATATAAATTAGTTTAAGGCAGTTGCTATAAGTTTAGAAATGATCAGCTCAAGATGTGTATGTGTGAGGGTACAGATGTAGGAGGTAGGCAGGAAGGATGCAACAAGATGTAATTCGTATTCAGAAACTGTGATCTGGAGGGGGACGATTATACTTGGAGTTCTGACTGTTACCCATCACTCTCCACCCATTTTACCCAATACAAGCCCATATAAAATTCTCCATCTCTATAACAAATGTAAGACTTCTCATGTAAAAGTCAAAAGTTTGAGTGTGCCAGGAAAAGAGTGAAGGATAGCACAAATACATTTCCCGTGTCATGTTAATGTCTTGTCAACTCAGTTTACTTGGCATATATCTCTTGAAAATATAAATAACTATTTTAAATAAAAGGTTTTAAAAATTCTGTTTAAAAGTATAGACCAGTAAGTATTTCTATGCATTTCTTATAGATTATCACAATAAGGAGAGTGATGCTTTAGTTAGAAGTTTATAGGATTAATCTCTTGATAGCACAAAGCTCAATATCTCAGCCAGGGCACTGATAACTTTCTACATAAAAATTCTGCAGGAAGCCTTTCAGCCTGATGACTTGTTTTGCATGAATTCTTAGCTGTCTGAAATTTCTCTTCAATTGTGTCTCCTTACAGCTTGCAAATGTACAAAGTCTTACGACTGGAGTATTCAGCAGCTGATGCATTGTGCTTCTTCCAGTCCACAGTGCCTTCATTTTCTAGTGCATCAGCTAGTTTCATGTAACTGTTCACTGTAAAATGACAACCCATTGACAATGTTTTTATTGTTTTGTAGCAGTTCGTTACCTAATTTCATAAGCCTTGATTCTGTTGTCTACCTTATTAACCCAATCAGGATGTGGCCAATTTTTTCTCCTGTTATGTAGGAGTTCTTAACTGTAAATATCAGTAAGGAGAGCATACTTAGCTAGTTCAGCTTTTGTCTGAAATTCTAAAACTCGAAAAATATTTATGTAAAACATCTATGTTATAACTCTCTTCTTGATTTCACATCTTGGCATTTAATATCAATTTGATATTTAATGTTTTTAAAAAGAGCAGTATTACGAGCAAGGCAATAGGTTCAAAGCTATTATGATAGCATCCATAATCCTGGGGCAATTTCAGTTTGCTTACATTGGAAGCATTTTAGTGCATTGAAAGTTCTAATAAAACTCCTGAATTTGTGATTAATCATATCCAGAGTTACATGAAGATCTAATAATTTCTCCGGAGATGAGTAAGTAGTATACACAGCTGTGTTTATCCAGCACCAACGGTAAAGCATGTACATGAGGGAGAGACATTTTGAACCATGATGGCAATCTGAGAAAGATATCATCATTTTGGTATATATATATTATCAAAATAAAACAAACAAGCTTAAGAAATCATCTGTTTTTACTTAGGTCCTCAAACCTTAGACCTCTAAGCGTAAGTTGGATAACCTAGACGCCTTATCCATCTACATGAGCAAATATGTGAGCAGAGCAATTCAGTTTATTCTAAAATACATCTCTAATAATCCTGCTAAACCATTAACAGGAGGTGCCTCATTTTATCCCTCAATTAAAAACAGAGCACAACATCAGATAAGGATTAGGTGTCTAACTTAGAGATGTCACAAATAAATGAAAGAAACTTTACACCTATTGAACAAATTTCTGAAAACGTTTTTTTTTTTTACATCTGGGTTGCTGTATCAGTGACAGTACTACCTATAAATCTAGATTTTCAAAGGGTCTTCTGAAGATCAGTGGTGGAATTCATCTTTAGTGTCTTAGTCCATGGGTGGTTTAAATTGCCATCAACTAGAGTATAAGGTTTTAAATTTAGAACTGATAAAGACATAAATCGTCAAGGCATTAGTGATCTGTCTGGCATTCCTCTACTTAGTCTGTTTGTCCTTTGGCTTATTTTTGAGAAAAAATACTGACAAACTTTTCAGCTTTTCCAGGAAGTAAGCTTTTTCATCCCAAGAATGTTTTTGTAATATCAAAAGAATTTCCTTTCCAAACTCAAGATAAATAGTTGACATCTAGAAAGTTTTTTGACACAATGATGATCATATTTGTATTACTTTGTTTATGGCAATCAAAATACAGTGTTCCAATTGGCTCAATGTTTTTAAATATTGGTTCATTTTTAGCATCTCTCTTGTTACCTTAAATTACGAAGCTAAATATCATTTCAAACTGGGAAACTGGAATTTGTATTTTTATGAAAGAAATTGGATCAAAAATGTCAATATTGCTCATTTTCAATATTCCCATTTCAATAAATTGTTACTTTTCTGAGAACAAAGCACATCATCCCCAAAATACCCAGCCAGTTTTACAGACTATCTTGTTTTCCCGTAAGCAGGTGTGCAACATCCTATTCTAAGCTGGACATAATAAGAAAGGTCTATACTACTCCCCCGTTGTTGATGGGTCCAAACAAAATCTGTGTGATAGTAATGGACACCAACTCTCTACGTGATGTCAATGTGAGGAATGTATTGTCTGTTAATGAAAGACAGAAAGAGAGTAGAAAACAATAACAAAAAGATCTCACTAGATGCAGAAATGGAATCACACAGCAGAAATGCACAGAGATTGAAGATCTTACAATCAGACAAATTCATTACTTTCGTAACTGCAGGTTGTTGCTTCTCCCATTCTTAAACAGGCAGATATGGCAACAGACTTAGATGAGCCATAAATAAAGGATAAATCTAAACTAATCTAGCTGGGCTTCATTAAATAGGCAGGGAGACAGATTGTCTTACAAAGTCTCTGATTTCCTGAGATTTTTATAGGCAAAAACTACCTGAGAAGTAGCACTGAAAGGGTGGTCAGTCACTGGAAGATCCTCCCCAGGGAAGTGGTCATAGCACCAAGCCTGTCAGAGTGCAAGGGGTGTCTGGACGATGCTCTTAGTCATACGGTTTAGTTTTAGGTAGTCCTGAGAGGAGAAGGGAGTTGGATTTTATGATCCTTATAGGTCCCTTCCAACTCGAGACAGTCTATGATTCTATGCATTGGAGGCATTGATAGCTGTGGATTGAACTATGGACTCATGGATATCCAAGACAAATCTGGGATGTATTTTTCATGACCTTATGCTTGTGCCTCATTGTACAACCTTAGTTCAGATAACAGCTTGACCCTCAGAGAGAAAGGAATTTGATCCCTTATATAATATTCTGTGGGAATTTTGCAAGAAAATTAGCAAAATGGTGATAGAGGCTCTATAAATTAAGTTAGAGATATGCATATTAGATGGAGCAGGTTTAACTTCAGTGGATGCAATAAGACATTTTCAAGGGCAGAAATAATAGTGTTTAAGCAATATCTGTGATTACATACGCTGAGAGAAAAAGGATAAATACCCGACAGGGAAGACTCTTATCATCAATTGACTCTTAACAGTCAAGATGAAGGTTATGCAAAGTGTCTTTGCAGTGATGAGTAAGTGACATAAGCCTTGGCCCTACCCTAAAGCTAGCTTGGTATATTCAGGCTCAGATCTCATTTCAGGGAAAAAAATATCTTCAGAACACAAATATCCATTGCTAGTATTTCACAGGGGAACAATGCCTTTTTTAGTTCAGTAATCTGGGTAATTTCTTCCCTCTTATCCCTTACAAATTTTAGAAAAACAAAACTGCAAGCAACCTGGAAAATTCCCAAAACAAAAGAACTACAAAACTCCTTTGCTGTTTGTTTTCTGGCTTATACGAACTTTAGCTTTGTTAATCATTAGCAAAAGTTAAGTATGTTTTTGTTACTTAGCAACCATGATGAGTTTTTGAAAGTTTTGTTTCAAATTTTATTATGTAGTTATCCACTTTTTTCTCTGCTCCTTTTTTACTCACTGGAATTCAAACTTAAGAAAGTTTGAATGCAGCCAGACCTCTGAACTGTCTTCACACCTACCTGCTTGCAATAAATGTGGAAAATAAGAACTACAACCAGGGCAAGAGAGCCATTGCTGTCTCATCTACATGAAGACCTATTCTTAGCTGGTTTTCAATTTGCACTGCGATGGCTTAGGCAGAGAAAATAACCTGCAGCAAATCACAAGGGTATTTTTAGTCTTCGTTTTATGTATTTTCCTTTTAAATGTTTTAAGTGTTTTGGTTGTGGTGGAGCTTTGTGTTTTATCAGTTTCAACCTAGAAATGGAAGCCTGAAATGAGTCGTATTTTCAAAATTAATTCTGAAAAGTGTGATTGATTTGGAGATCAGTTAAAATATTCATCCTGCTGTGTTTAGCTTATGCTCATGTATATTTTAACTTAGATGAATATTTAACATAGTGCAATATGAACTATAAAGCTTGTTCACCCAAAAGCTTACCTGTTTTGTCCAACTCTGTCAGTTACTGTAATAAAAGATGTTGCTTGTCTCTAAAACCTTTTCTTTGTTTTCCTATTTTACAATATTAAGTTGACACCCTAGTTTAACTAAAATGAATGGGAACTTTCCTATCGAGGTTTCTGGCAGTTAAGATTTTATTCAAAGCAAAAAAGGCAATTATATAAAAAAAACATACCCTGAAGATATGAAATGCTAAAGTACCCAGCTATTGCAGCTGCTAAGCTCTTGTTTCTCCCTGGAAGCTGTGGAGCACAGCATGCACATCAAGTGAAAACTGCCAAGGCCTCCAGCTGCCCAGGAGCTCTGCTCTTGGGAGCTGGTAGAGCAGAAGTTGCCTGGGAGTTGGCAGTTCTTTCTTTGTCCTTTTTAACATCAATGGTGTTTCACAGTCATTGTGAATGCCACATGATACAATCCATTGCAAATGTACTGATAGAGCAAAGCAGATTCTTATTTTTGAATTTTTGCTGTACTTGTAACACGCCTATTTCTGCTCATAGCAGTGAGGTGAGCCTGAAAACACACTGGAAACCAAAGAGTATGACTGCCTGACAGCTCTGATATATGCCCTGAGTCCTGGTCCATGCTGGAACGTGTTCTTAGAGCAAAGATGAAATTTCAGACTCTCAGGCATCCAACATAGGGATGGATTCCACCTATCAGGTCAAATAAACCATCCTGTTTTAAACCCTTGTAGATATTGGGAAAGCTTTGGAACAGTAAGTGAGTTTATATTCATAGGATGAGGAATATAAAGAAAGATAGAACTAGAAGGACAGAAGGAATTTTTGCCAAACGCCTTTTATTTCCCTGTCTTTGGGAGAAGGTTTCTGTTCTTCCTCAGCCTCCTATAAGCAACAAGGGCAACTGTCTGAGTCTGACATCACAGGAAGCAATGGTAAAAATCAACAAATATTGGAGTAGGAAAAAAAAGAGTGGATGTCTTGGCCTCTACCTGAGGCATTCAAGAGTCTAATTCTGGCCCTAATAATGGTATCTTTGACCTTCCTACTCTAGAAATGGCTTCTAACTCTCCACCCCATCCTGGTTCAGAGCAAAGGTGGTGTGATTGTTTTTCAAAGGGAATCCTAGACGAAGTTCAGTGCACAAGCATAGAGAAGAAGCAGCAGCAGCAGCCTCTGGGAAGATGCTAGCATGGGGCAGCCAGTCTCCTGCTGCCTCCCAGTCATGGCCCTTTCGGCAACAGCCTACAGAGGCACTGCTAGCATGCAAGCTTGCTTGCTTTGCAGAGATGCGTATGCCTCACCTATGTGCTCTTGAAGACCAGCTACTGCCCTGCATCTCTCCTCAAAGCTTGGAAAGCTTTAGGCAGGAGTCTAAACTTCTAATTGCTCTCTGAACAGGACTTATCCTCCAGGAAAACACAGAAATATCTAGGGGGTGGGACATGTACATGGGAGGTTCTTGCTTAATTCCAGGAGTGTTCCACAAATATGTCCCCAGACAGGTATCAACCTGCAGCATAAGCCACTCTGATTTATCCATCAATGTTTTTATCTCAGTATTCATTTTCATGGTCTTTGGGTTGTTCAGACCCAGAAAACTGACTTAATACTTTTAATGTGCTTGTTCACATTTTCTAGATTTAATCACCAGATTAAGTGCATTTTCCAGAGTATCCCAGATCTACTTTCAGAAACAACAACTGACATTTCCTTAAAGAAAAAATAAGGGGGGAGGAGAAAGAAAACCATCTCTGAGCTGACAGAATGCAACAGTAGGAGGCAAGCATTCAGCTGGCAGTTACTTACTTCCTGGCATGCAATTTTAATTAAGGAGTCAGCATGTCTGCTACACAAGCCCACAGGAGGGAGTAACTAAAAATGACTGGGAAAATGCCCATGGATAAAAAGGTAGAAGAAAGAAACAATGACACTGTATTTCAGGAAGCTAATCGAATATGTTCATCCCTGCTTTTTTCTAGGTAAGGCCTATTACCAAAGGAAAAGCAAGTACTAGTTGCTATATCACAGAATGTAAAGGAATATCTTTTTTGTATAGTCAGAGATTCACTATTGATCCAAGATAATTCAAAGACATCATATTTTCCTCCCCTCCCCTCCCCTCCCCTCCCCTCCCCTCCCCTCCCCTCTCCTCTCCTCTCCTCTCCTCTCCTCTCCTCTCCTCTCCTCTCCTCTCCTCTCCTCTCCTCTCCTCTCCTCTCCTCTCCTCTCCTCTCCTCTCCTCTCCTCTCCTCTCCTCTCCTCTCCTCTCCCTTTCCTTTCCCCTTTCCCCTTTCCCCTTTCCCCTTTCCCCTTTCCCCTTTCCCCTTTCCCCTTTCCCCTTTCCCCTTTCCCCTTTCCCCTTTCCCCTTTCCCCTTTCCCCTTTCCCCTTTCCCTTCCCTTCCCTTCCCTTCCCTTCCCTTCCCTTCCCTTCCCTTCCCTTCCCTTCCCTTCCCTTCCCTTCCCTTCCCTTCCCTTCCCTTCCCTTCCTTTCCCTTCCCTTCCCTTCCCTTTCCCTTCCCTCCCCTTCCCCTTCCCCTTCCCCTTCCCCTTCCCCTTCCCCTTCCCCTTCCCCCTCCCCTTCCCCTTCCCCTTCCCCTTCTTTCCCTTTCCCTTCCTTTTTTCTTTCCTTCCTTCCTTCTTGTCTGCACTTGTACCAGTTTTCAGATCTGTGTAATAATGTATTGTCTTTCTTTTTATGCTAGGGACATTGCATTCACAGCAATTACAGTTTTTGGTGAGCAGTTAAACTGCCCAGTGCATAAAAAGCAGAAATTACTTGCTCAGGAGTCATGTTCTGAGGTATCAATTCATATTTCTAAACCAAAGCCAGGCCAGAAATCTTTCTGTCCTTAGACCATAGCTCCAGTGATTACCTAGCTAAGTAATTCAGCAAGTAGATTGCTTTAAATCACTTCAAGTAATTTTTCATAAATACTTTTTTTTTTCCTCCTGACATGATGATTTTTTCTTCTTTTCACAGAACCAATCATCAGGACATAGAGGCTGATTCATATCCTGTATATTCAAAATCCATTATTAATCATACAAATATCTTTCCAAAGAGGTACTGTGAAATCCTGCGTTGAAATTTCGTTGCTAGCTCTAACTTTCTCTACTGGTAAATATTCAAATATTCAAATAACACTGAGGGATAAAAACGAGAAAAGCCCATGCACTTGCCTTGTTTTATATCTATACACGTCAATCTGAAAGGGCTGAGACTAAAAATAATTCGTGAAAGAAAAGCAAATTAATATGATATGACTTAGAATTAGAGCTGCAGGTTCTGAGGAGAAAAGAACTGGTCAGCTAATCTCAGTCTTTCTGTCTTTCTGTCACTTTCACTTATTAAGAGCTCTTCAGCTAGCAGGTACATAATTTCTGTTTATGGTTAAATAAATTGCTGGGTGAATATTAGAGAAGTACAATGAAGGCAGAAGCCAGAATCAAAAAATCTTTCAGACTTTTTTTGTTGTTGGCTTTTTTTGTTTTTTCTTATAAGTGCCATTTAATGGGCTCATTATGGTTCAAAAAATTGTTTCCAAGAATGTAACTTGGGATGAAACATTGAACTATTGCTAATGACTTTCTCCCTCCTTCTGCTGAATTGCCTTTATGAATCGGGATTGATGGGATAGCGTTCAGAGCAAACTGGGACCACAGTGTGAGCTATGTGAAGCTGTGCATACCTCTGTCTGTTCTGTTTCTCTGCAGCCCTGGAGACCATATCAAAAAGATTCTAATGTCATTATTTAAGATTTTGATGTTTAGCTCATAGGAACAAAATTCATGAGAAAGAGATTTGCTTTATTTTGCTCTTTTTCTTTTTGTCTTAAGCTAACCTACAGGGAGAAATTTTCTTTCCTTTTACTGAGCAGAGGAGAAAATATCCTTGATTTTTTTTCCCCTCATAACCCTGAGAAATCCATACACTGATAGAACAGCCTGTGGATTTCTGTAATTTAAACCAACTGACAATGATCACTTCAGGAGCCATAAACTCCCTGAAAATTGCCGTAGTTTACTCACTGTCAGTTGCTTCTCCTACCTGTCCTAAACTACAAAATGCCCTAAAGGAATTGCAGAAAGGGACGAATAAAGACCCAGTAATAAGCTCTGTATCACTGCAGCATTGCCAGGAGAGTATTTGTAGCCAAGAAATGGAGAATGCAATAAGTAGCTCTAGGGCTACTAGGTTTTGCCCCCAGACCACAGCCATGCCTGTTAGTATTGACAGATCAGGGTCTGCACAGCCTGGCCATCCTCTGCAACCTGCTGGGACCTGTGAGGATCTTTGAGTTGATGACATTTGCCAGCAGGTTCAACCAGCTGATGTTTCTTGGCTCTTAGTGATAAATAGCTCAAGGCACTATTTTGAAGCAGGCTAAACTTTTAGCCATTTTACTGTTAGACAGCTGAAGTGTTCTCTTGCCAGTCTCTCTCCCTTGCTTCTGGAAGGAGCCATTTCAGAGGGCAGAAGCTGTGCTCTGCAGGGTAGTTGCTAACTCAAATGAATCTTCTGGGGTCATTTCTCTATCCCAGTTGAGCAGGAGTCTTCAAGCAAGTAGATTAATTGGAACACCTATAATGTAGATGGCTAAAATGCAGTGAGAAGAATTTCATGTAGATAAAATTATCGCTCCATTTCAATACCAGACTTAAGTACCTCAGCTTCTGCTGCAGCTCATACTTTTGCTTGGTAAACCTCAGGTTTTTATTTCCTTTGAACGGCAACCATGGCTTTAAAGGTGAATTATTTATCTTGTACATGTAAAGAAGGGGACAACGACCAAAAGAGGCTGCAAAACTGCTTTTAATAAACTCAGTTAAAAGCAATAACATGCCTATAGTCTCTCTCTATCATTTTATGTGAATACATGAAAAAGTTTTTTAGATGAAATAAAGCTACCTTTAGGCAATTTTAATTTGCAGTGTAAGAACCGATTCAACTGATCACAATATTGCAGACAGCATGGTTCCTGCCTGCATGGCAGGGATAATATTTTTATATGGATGAGCTGTTCTTGATTATTTGTGACAGAAAGATCAGGTAGGCCTCTGTAGGCATCAGAGCATGGTTGCACTGCGATTGTCTAAACACATGCTTATGTACATGCTCATTTATTGCATTTAATTGACAGCAGCTCACAGACAGTGCTTCCTCCTGCCGAGGGCAGGAAGAAACCTGGGCCTTCTCGTGCAATGATGGGGGCAGAGAAGAAGTCCTGTTCCCTCTCAGCTCCCAAGTGCTCCCTCCCCTGCTTCCTTACACAGTGTGTGCATAGAGGAGAAAAGCTGGGAAAGGGAAAAAAGTCCAGGTCTTGTGATACCAGGAATGGGGAGAGGTGGATGAGAAATAAAAGAAAATTTGGAGGGTAGGAAGTGCATGAAACAAAACCCGAGCGCCCTGTCTGAGGTAATGTTGGGAGCCTGTGGGACCCTGTGAGCAGGAAGAGTGCCCGGTTAAATGCATCACTGGTGACGGATGTCCAGCAGGGTTTGGAGAAGAGTTCCCAATAGTCTGTGTATATTGATTTTTTATTCAAGACGTATCCACAATATTCATGAAATTGTCAGGAAAATGCTTGTTGGCAAACACATCCTTTTTGATTTTTCCAATGGAAAAGCAATTTGGACCTTTAAATTTATAAAAATTAAAGTGAATGTGCAAGAGCTGTGTGTTCAACTTCCAAATCTATTGTTACCCTTATGTCCAGTTTGACTGATAGAATCTCTTTTCAAGGATACTCGATGATTTTACACGAACTCCCCTGTTTATTTCAAATTGTTTTTTCAAACTCCCTACCATGAAACATACTAGTTTTGGGGTATATAGCAGCAACTCATATCTGCCTCTGGACCTAGGTGATTAATTATTTAAATATTAATTCAGGTTATTTTGGGTTTAGTGTTTTGTTTATACGAAGTGTGTAAGCAGTCCAGATGCTGGCCAAGAACAGAAACAAAATTAAAACACACATGAGGGACAGGGAGTCAAAGAAATGGTAAAACAGGAGAATAATTGCCTCTGGCCATCGTTTTACAGTTTTTAGATAAGTTTTGAAAAAATTTTAGCTCATTTCTCCCCTTACTTATGTTTCCTCTTTATGAGGAAGGCAAAAACAATTCAGTGACATGGTCTTGCAGCTTAAAAATGTTGTCACTGTTACTGATGGAGAATATATCCTATTACAGGTCCTTAGGCTTGGGTTTTTTTGAAGCATTCATCCTTTCAGGCAGCTGGGTCCCCTACCGGACAGGTGAAGTTTAAAGGAATAAATATAATGTTTTTCAGAGTAAATCTATTAATGATAAATAGAAAGGAAAATACTTGGGTATGTTCCTAAATGTAATGATCAGATTAAGATACAGTTGAGTATATCCAATTTATGTTATCTGTAAATTTTAACTATACAACTGCAGCATTAAAAGCTCAGTGAACTTTATCTTGCCTGGTATCATTGGCTGCTATCCAGTAAAGCACTTACACATTGCTTAGTTTTAAGGATGTGATGCCCTGGTTTCCAGCCAGAGTACCCAGCAGCATGTTGGAACAAACCAGTGACAAGCAGTTTGACAAGCCCTGCAACAAATGCTATCCTGCTGCTTCTTAAAGACACCTATATGTAGTTGCTTCAAAAATGTTATTTTACCAAAATGTATTTAAGATACACCAAGATTATTATTCCCCCCCCCCCCTATTTTTTCAGTGCTAAACACAGTTAACAGAATCTTTGCTCTCTCTGCAGTCTAGAGAAATAATAATACTCTTCTTTTGAATCTGTATTTGATAAAGAGAATGGAATAAAAGGGAATGATAATGTGCATTTCAGTGACTTTAGTATTTCAATGCCGCTGTTGCTGAAATACAGCCATAGCTTGTCAGATTAGGATTCCTGGAGATTCTCTCTGTGAATCTATGCTTAGTTCTTCCACCTTGCTATGAACATGTTATTAGATTTTCACATCTGTCATTTGTTTACAATAAATGCCAGCAGTTGCTTTTTCTTCCCTCCATGTTTTTTGAAGTAAAAAACCCACAACTTTTTTCATCCAGCTTCAACCTGAATGACTAGAATGGCAACAGAAATGTCCTCTACCACAACATTTTCATTTATTTCCAGCAAATCTCAAGATTTAAAATATCTACCTTTAGTTGAACATAGAACAATGAAATAGCCATGCTCTTTCCAACCAACATCCATGGATGATAAGAGTTGTTAGTGTTTTGCGTATTAAAGAGTAAACTCCTATCTCCAGAATCTTTAAGGGCAGACAAGACAGATTGTTTAATCAAAAGTCAGCTTTTGGCTTTAAGTTCTTTAAGTCACATTAACAGTATTTCCATTCAGTGGCTGACCTCATAGTACAATCTCAAATTCTTGGAGAGCAGTAGTTCTTCCTATAGTACAAAGACACTGATTTGTCATAAAATGGGGTGATTAATTTAAACTATACTCTGTGAACAAACTGTATTTATTCACAAAACTTTGTCTTGGCCACCTGTGAGACCCTTTCGGAAGGTTATTTTTACAGTGGCCATGTCCTCTTTGTACTTTGTCTTTAAGGGATGTTTCAAGAAGACAGTGTCTTAAATCAGTCATCACTCTCAATCTCCCCTTGTTAGTACTTCTGTCTGCTTGGGGGATTTGCCCTGATACCAGCTGGTGTGGTTGTGGGTCACATCAAAGAAAAAACAATGATGACTGAACACACAGTTATTAGGGCTGTTGGAAATTTGGAATTTATTGACTGTGTGAAGTATTTTTGTATGAAGAAGCTTTCCTACTGTTTTGTGGGCATTTGAACAAGATCACCCAAAGCCTAATCCAGTCTCCTGAGGGATCTGTAAAAAATTGCCTCCTCTTTTGTGCACGTGCTTGAACATTTCTTTGAGGTCAAAAGGAGTGTGACAATACAGGGGAGAGAATTGTTTTTATAAAAAGTAGCTGGAAACTGAAGTAGCTAGGAAATCCAGCCAGCCAGTAGGGAAGCATACAGCTTTCCTTGGTTTAGATGCTAAAGGGATTTGAGGTTTTCTTTATCTGTTAGATTCAAAATGTGCGATCTATGAATCATGCCTTGTCCTACTGGGCTCTACTGTCTCAAGAGGAGGTTGTCTCACCTATGGGTAGTTCTCAGTCTGGGGAACAGTTAACTTTAGTTGATTTTGCTCTTTACAGACCTGGATAATACACAATGTTACCACATATGCTGATACATTATGAAGGTGTGAGTGATTAATAGTGGTGGTCTGTTTATGGGGAATGTAGCGTTAACATTTTGAACTACAGCTGGACAGTGCTGCATGCTTTGTTCTTAATTTTACTGTCTGTTTGAACCATGATATCTTTCTCAATAATACCTGGCTCTGATTTTTTTCCAGGTATGGAGTCCTTCTGACCAGGTTAAGAAGGAAGTGTTGCCCCCTTTTACTGCTGAAGAGCTTCCACATTTCATCCTGAAGTTGGCTGCATTTTGCTAAAGCTGGAAAGTAGTATTATGTACTGATTTATATTATCCTGATGGGAGAATTTGTATTTTATGTGGAGTTTTAGCAAAAGAGTAAAGTGAAAGTTTCAACATACCATGCACCTTCTTATGACCTTCATAAATCTCATTTTTCTCTGAAAATTTCTCTGAAAAATTTCTGACTCTATTAATATTGGACAACTTTTGTCAGCAGTCTTCTAGTTTGTTGGGTTTTTTTCCATCATCTTTGATAGTGTTGGTACAGCCTGGAAAAAAAAAGGGACAAGAAGTTTTAGCTACTAGTTAGCATGAGGCAACAAAAAAATGATGAAGAGAACCCCACGTCTCCTACCTCAGGGTCCTCTCTTAGCCACTACACTGAACTTCTGCACATGAACTCTTTACCAGTTGAGTGGTGAATACAATGTTGCTACATGAATATAATTTATTATTTGGTCACAGATCCATTAAACAGCTTCTGTTGTAAATATATTTATAACTGAGTATGTAATGTTGCATATTCAGTTACCTGTGATCAGCTGAGACAACACCAATTAAAACTGAAACTAGAAAAAGTGTATGGATTATTATTTAGTTTTATCTTCCTTGTGTTTCTAAGTGCTACCTGCAGTCCAATTAGTGGCATAGGCCATTAATAAATACAAGGTCAAATTATATTACCTTTCTTAAAAATAAGAGGGAAATGAGCTAGAGATAATGAAAATATCAGCAAGGCAAAGCTCAAGGACCCTAATTTACTGACCTTTATTCTTGAGATGGGTTAGCAGTCATTATAGTGCTGTGAATGTTTCCTTAAATAATTTAGATGCCATTGCTTACTTCTTGGAGGCACTTAATCAAGCTTCTGCGAAGTCAGCAAAGCCTGGATAAATATGGACACTTCTCAGAAATAAAACAGGCAAAATTGTCACTCCATTACATCCTAGGTAGATACCTTTAAGTTTCTGCTCAGCTGTTGAAAGAACTTCCAACATGCTCCTGAATAATTAATTCAATAATGATGTGCATCCTGAAGTGGAAAAACATGATGTGACAAAAAGCCCACCTATGTGTCTCTTCACACTGAGAACATTTCTTCTGTTTTCATTTTAGCAAAATTCCTGTAACAAGAGTGGTCCAGTGAGAAAGAAATTGGGTAAGAAAAAGCCATAGCTTAAACCACATGGTTGCCGTATGTGAGATAAAAACAAAACTGTAGAACTTAATGCAAAATATTGAACTTCTAATTAAATTACAAGGAGTAATTTTTTTTTTTCCACAGGTAAGTTGAATGTAGGTAACTCCTGTGTCCCTTAAAAAATAGTGACAAATCACATCCATTCCACTTTTGTGTACATTTGAAGAACAGACTTATAAAGGGTAGCTTTGAGTACGTCATCTGGCTCCCGTGGCTTTTGCATGTGTCAGGGTCCTGAAATCCAGATATCCGATAATGCCCACAATTCTGCTGCCTGACATGCACAAAGACACTGAGATGAGCAGAAGCCATGGACCAGGACTGCTTACTGGTAGCCCCTTTCTGGTTCCTGCCTTTTCAGAATCCTCCCCAGCCAATACTCGAAATGCATTACAAGTAGAAAAGGACATAAAAGATAAACCAAAAACTTGTTTAACAAATGAATTAGAAAGAATACAAAGTGTAGACCGTAACTTACTGGGAAGAGGTGCAATTAATGACGTCACCGAGAAGACAAAATCTTCAGTCCTTTTGCTTTTGTTTTAATTTTCATACAAAAGGTCATTTGTGACCAGATGCTCAATACACGGAAAATATTAAAGGTATAGGAAGCAAGCCAGAATAGGAAAAGAACAGGTGAAGGAACATTTGGATAGGTAAGATGTACTCAGACCAGGGTTAACTGATCAAATTTTCCTTCTTGAGTACTTAAGGAATTTACATTAAACAATTCCTGAATAATTAGCACTTGTTTGTGAGACCTCATAGCAGATGGTGAGGTCTGCCAGGAGTAAAGAAAGAGCAACTAAATGTGTCAAAACCACACTGATAACCAGAAAGCTACAGAAACAAGTAATTAAATAATCTCTTTTAAATATTAAGAGGATGATAACTTGATAAGAAACAGCCAACACTAATTTGTCAAGAGCAACTCATGTCAAAGAAAACAATTCCTTCTCTGACTACCCAGTGCCTTTTACTTGTCTAGAAGATGAAGAAGCAATAAAAGTAATGTATCTTGGTTTTAGAAAGGCTTTTGTTCTGTTACATTCTCCTAAGTAAATTAGGATAATATGACCTACAAGAAATGTAGTGTGGGCATACCTCTGCGTTCAAACCTGTACTTGAAAAACAGGGGTCATTTGCTAAATTAGAAAGCATTTCTTAACCAAGAGGGTGGTCAAACACTGGAAGAGGCTTCCTAGAGAGTTGGCCAATGCCTCAAGCCTGTCAGTGTTTAAGAGGCATTTGGACAATGCCCTTAACAGTATGATTTAACTTTTGCTCAGCCCCAAATTGGTTAGGTAGTTGGACTAGATGATCACTGTAGGTCCCTTCCAACTGAAATAATATTCTATAGTCTAGTCTAGTCTAGTCTAGTCTATTCCTGTTCCATTCCTAGTCTAGTCCAGTCCATTTCTAGTCTAGTCTAGTCTAGTCTAGCCTTCTCTAAGAGGAATTCAAAAGTAATCTACATTTGGGCATGTATGAACAAGAATTGTGAGGTTTAAAATAATTATTGCATTGCATACAAGACTGATGGGTCCTTATCTAGATTTTTCAGATATATCTGCTTATATTGTTGGATTTTCAGGGATGCCCACCTTTGTGGGCACTCCATGTTCAGGAGGGATGCAACTATTCTGTAAACTCTCAAGAAAAGGGAAAAAAAAAAGAAAAAATATTTAGAAAATAGTTATTTAAAATTGGAAAATAATTTAGGTGATTTACCAATGTAAAATGGTCAAATGTTGAAAAACCCACCAGTCAGACATCCTGCTGAAAGATTTCCTCTATCAGTTAAATTCTTACACTTTGCTTAAAACATACTTTTGTTTCAATTGTCCTGGGTACTGAGCATCTCAGGCTACTGAATTTCATAAAGGAGCTACTGCAACCATATACAGGTAATGATGTGAGCAGTAAAGGTAATCAGACTCACACAATGAGCAAGGAATAGATTGTCTTTTTGCACGTGGTTGATTTTTCTACCATTTACTGGCCATTGGCATCATGCCCAGGAACACCCAGAAACATCTCAGCTGTTTACGCTAGAGAGCAAATGTCTGAGTAAGGGATAGAGTAACAACTCTAAGTGTTAAAAACAGACAAAAAAAGAATCCTTTATGGGGAACAATGGTCAGGTGGTCACCATGTCCTCTGGTGCTACCTGGGATGTGACTAATTTGCATGAGAAATGTTTAGATTATATATCAGTGTTTAAAATCTATATTATACAACTTTCTGTAATGTGCTATCCAAAATCTACTTTGTTGAACAATTCAGTAGATGACTTTGACACTTATCTGAATTCGGATCTCTTTTCTCATTAGCTATTAATTTTGAGCTGGAGTAGTACCTCCTGAAGTTAATAGCAGCATTATCACCTGCAAATGCTAATATGTTAAGTGAATTCAAAACACAGTTTTTCATTAACAAGTATTGTTAATAAAATTTCATTACTTTCTTGGCTATAATCAAAATGACAAAGAAATATTTCCCCTTTGAATCTGTAGCAATAAGTAGCTACAAAAACATTTTGCTATTTCTATGCTTTGAGGTCTTAGTAGCCACAGGAAAAAAGCCCAAGCCAGTTCCTCATTCCCATCAATCTTTACTATTTTTACAATTAAGAAAGAAGGCAATATAATGCTGGCAATGAATTGCTTGGTCCTGCTGAGATGCATTATTTTATCCTAGGGGAGCACGTATTTTGAGAAACAGTTCTATTTAATTTGCAACCATAATAAAGTGACGTGATTTTTTTTATGTAGGAAAAGTGTATGAATTTCAGCAGGATGTGGCTCACAGCCTTGGGTAATCACACTGGAAGGGCTTACAACTATTCTTATGAGTAAAATGAGTGGGATTTTCTATAGCTCTGATCCACTGCTAAATAGCTGAAAACTTCCATTAATGTCTGTCACTGGTTTCTCAGAAGGTTTTTTACTTTCATTTTCTTTGTCAACCTAAAAGATACAGTTTTGCTAAGGCCCTACACAATACAGTAGCTAGCAGTAATTAGTACTATTGTTTTCTTAGTATTTTTTATTTTTCTGCTGACACTATCTACTTGTCAGGAAAACATCCCAGTGTTTTAAAATCATAGATAGTTTAACATTTCTCAGATGTGGACAGGGAAGAAGACCCAAGATGTGCTTAGAGGAGACTCATACTGGAGCCTGTTGCAGAAGCTGAATCCTGGCAACTTCATATAATAGTCTTCATTGACCTTGTCAGCATCATACATAACATGATCTATTTTATCCATGTGGTCTGCAAAACCATCCTGGACGCACAATAAAATTTGAGAGTGGGGGGTAAATGGCTGCAGGAAGGCACTGGAAATTTGGCTCTGTCTTTGGCTTTAGTCATAATCCACTATTTTATGAAGGATGCTCCACATGTAAGAGTTTCAAGAGTGTTGCTGAAAGAGTGATGTTCAAAAATATCACTCATGAGATATGGCCTAAGCCATGAATTCTAGAATCGTTACACAAAAATTGTAGTGCAACCAGGAAAGGGTTAACAGCTTATTGGAATTGAAGAATTGTTCTTAATGGGTGCAAAACTCCATCTGCTTTCACAGTATGAACAGAGAAAATTATGGTACTGTCTCCGCCATCCATTTCCTTCTCCTCTGATGCATTACAAAGGCATCTAAAGAAAGAACTAGCCAGCACATGAGTTTCTATATTATGCAAACTGAACTTTTCAAATCCATGAAGGATGTCAGCAAAAGTTGTCAGTCTTGTACACGGATCATTACCAGTTTTGAAAAGTGAGACTCAGAACTCCAGATTGTAGGTTAGCTTCTTTCTCTCTCTCCCTCCATCTCTTCCTTTCCTTCTTATTTCTTTTCTTTGTTTTTACTTTTATTCATTTTGTTTATAATAAGAAGCAGAGTTTTTCAAGACAATGTAGAAGTTTGATAAAGGACAATTGTTCAGAGAAATCATCTAGGAGAGCAGAAAATGCTTTTGCCATTTGTTATGCGCTCAAGCAAGTGCTATAATAAATGAGACTTTTATTCTGTTTACTTCTTCTAAGCAAAATCGTAAAAACTATCAAATGTTTGTGGCTTAGTTACACATGCCTGAAATGTTTATGTTGTGTAGCTTTAGTGCATACGCTTGCCACTATGTGCACAGATTAGATGGACATCATATAGCATAAATTACAACATTAGAGGTGAAGAACATCTTATCTCAGTGACGCCCTGTGTACTGTAAAGACTTAGTCTTTATCCTGGTAAATCCCAGTGAATCTTGCATTTATGACCACTTATAATAAAAATATTTTGTTTTATTTTTAGTTAAAGAAAATGACCTGACCTGAAGGGTCAACTTTTACATTTTAACATAGGCTTCAAACTTACTTTTTTTCCATGCTTACCTGCCCAGAAGCCTATATCCAAAGAAAATTCCAGAAAGTTGGTTGCCTGCTTAGTGCTGGAAATATTAAATTACTCTCTCAAGCTGTTCAGTTTGATTCCTATTTTAGGCATCTCTGAATACCAACGTGGCTATGTCTGTGTGTGGGATGTGGGACCACAATCCAGCTATAGCAAGACATCCTCATCCTCAGCTGCCCAGGGCGAAGACCTCTTCTCGCTCCTTAGAGGGGTTTCAGTGGGAGAAGGCAAAAGTGTGATTGTGATCCCAACTGCCAAACCCAAACCTTTTCCTCACAACCAATTGCCGATATTCTGGGCTTATAGCTATCCTTTTGGGGCTCATAATTTTTTCTCTGTTGGCTACACAGAATCTGTCAGGAAGAGAATGCACCTTACATGCTGGTAACATTGGGCTCTCTCTTGGGATGTAAAAGCTGTGGGTTCAAATCACTCAGCAATTGAGGAGGGATCACAAAAGAAGTTTTCATGCTTCCTGTGTTGTTAGAGGATGTTGGAAGATGGAAATGGAAATCTCTAAGTGAAGGAGACAAGTTGTACAAAAATGCGCTACAGAACTCTTGGATTGGTGCCTGAGAACAGAGTTTCAGGCCCATACTTACTTTTCACTAGTGTTTTATTTTGGATGGTTTGTGTGTATGAGCTTGCTGGTTCATCAGCCCTCATGTGATAACTAGTTTTTCCCCATATCTTGTAAAGCATTTTGAGAACTTAGGACAGCAACCTGAAGCCCGCTCTTGGAGCTTAACACCCAAGTTCTCACATTTGACACAAGTCAGTGCAGCAGAACCTGAGGCCCTTCATAAACGGATGGCCAAATTAAATATTTGGAAGTGACTCTTCGAGCCATCCTGTGGGTCTGCTCTAGCACTCTGACCTAAAATAATTCTTCCTGACTTCAAGGGGCACTGAATCAAGTACCAGGCACTCAGGAACTATTTTGCACAGGTACATGCTTTCTGATTTTCTAATCAAGTCCAGGAGTTAGATACCCTGATATATTTATTCTGTTTGTAGAGGAACTTAGCAGAGAGCAGAATTTTTAAAGACCTGTCCCCATTTTGAATCCTTTCAAAAGCAGACTTTTTTGATATCCAGTAAGTTTAAATTATTCTCAGCAGGTACTCTTCTCTGCCGTGCATATCAAGTGTTGAGATATAACAATAAAAAAAGGCTTAAGAAATCTCTGGCACTTTTATTGAAATATAACCTTTCTTCACAGACCACAATTTTAACTTGTTAATTTATCACTAAATACATGTTGGACTGTACAGCATTTGGGAAATATTTATTTTGAAAACAGTAGTTCAGTATTGTAAAGGCAAGTTGTACAGAAATTGAACAGTGTGCAGGTAAAGTAACATACAACAACTTCCAAAAGCACAAGGCAAAAGTATTAAGGAATAACACGGACAAAGAGTTCAGTAATTATTAAAAACCATAAATCATCAAATCAGCTTTGCAGAGACAAAGAACTATGTTGGTAACTGTGGATATTGTTTATCACCAATAGCTGCAAAGCAATCTAAGATCTGTGCAGACCTGAACCCTGGGGAATATTCTTAGCCTTGGGAGCTCTGGGGTTTCATCACCAGGATGTCAACATCAGGGCAGCTGGCATCCTACTGTGGGCTGCCAATGGCAGGGCAGGAGTGCAGGGCAGGAATAGACTTCTAAAGGATCACTAGAAGCCTCCTGGTCCCACCGGAAACTGCACATATCATGCAACAGTTTTTTGATTGTTGTAATTGCAAACATTGGCTTGGTGTCTACACCTAGTCAAGAAGTTGTAAGATCCAGGGTATAAGGCATTTTTTTCCCTACACCCTTCCTGAGCTACTGTGATGAGCTGCTCATCAGTGAGCCCTCAGGCTATAGGCTAGTTGACTTTAAACAAGCAAGACTCTTGCAGTAAACAAGCACAGATATTTCATTTTAAAAGTACATAAGGGAATTTACACTCCAAGTTTGATCTGACTATCTGATCATAGTAATATAACAGTGAAGAAGCTTTTTCCACGGTTCACTTGTTTTGTGGTTTCTGATAATCTAAAAGCACATTGTCCAAAAGCAAAGTGAAAGTGTATTAAATATAGCATGGCCATAGAAAAGGAAAAGAAAGACCTGGCACATCTCCTTTAATGAAGTACATGCTAAAGGCTCCATTTAAAACAGGAATGGGACCAGAAATAAATAGTAAGCCATAAATATTACTTATATACTAATGCAGTAGACTAATTAGACTCAGCAGAGACAAAGAAAAAACATACTGTTTTCTATGAAAATTATGCACCAATCAATTTACAAATAGTTAATGTAGTCATCATATATTAATCAACTCTTAAAATAATTATAGATGCATTTCCAACAGTTGTCACAATACTCGCAAACTCTAGACAAAACAATTAATGTAATAGTGACATATGATGAACACATTTTCTACTGGCAGTCAGCATGGTGCTCTGTGCCTGCAGCCAGAATCAAATTCACCCATTGGGTGCCCAGAGAGCCAGCCACTTGGAAATTCTCTTTTTCCTCCATATCAATGTTCTCGGGTGAGGAAGTTCTAACAACATTAATCTCTGCACTGCAGAGTTGTTCATTTTGACTTAAAAGGTTCTTAGAAGTTTTAAAAATAAATTACCAATAATAACTCAGCTCAAAGATTGTGTCTGACCCATTCCTTAAATTTTTAGCACTGGAAGTCAATTTATTTATAATTCTGCATTTCATTTTGATAATTTATAAGTACACATGGCCCAAAAGATGACTTACTTCCTTTACATTACAAATCCCTCCCTTCTCTCTTTGCATATTATTCACAACATACACAGATTGTAAAGAAAATAGTTTTAAAAAGTTCATCCTTCATTAAAAAATTTGAATCTTCTTTCTTCTTTGCTAAGATACTTTCTCATGCTGTCTGCCCTGAAAAAATGGTTTAGGGAATTCTGTGGTCTGCATTATGTGAGGGTTCAGACAAGATGGGCCTTTTTCACCGTATTATCTCTAATCCTATGAATAAGCCAAAAAGTAAAGCAAATGAACAGCTGAAAATCATCTGGCACAAACTGAGCTTCAGCTTACACTGAAAACGGTATTGCTTCCTATGACTGCAACTTCTGAAGAGTTCTCTTAAATGGTACAAAACGATTATTTTCCTCCACGAAGGGAGAATACAGGTGTCAAAGCATGATTTCACAGTGCAGTGCATTATGGACCTCTGTAGACCTCAATGTCATATTCAAGGCTGAGGTTACAACAGTCAGTTCTGTACTGAGAACATTAATAAAACTGGAGGACAGCTCATAAGCAGTTAACAAATTTCCTCTGACTGAACAGCAGTTGTCACATGATTATAATATTGATGATTCTTTGCAGAGCAGACGAGGGAGACTGAATATATCACATCCACTGGGAGTGGTGAACATAAGGCCACAAAGAGGACTGTCCCCCTTTTTCATGTTTCATTAAAAAAAATTTTAAAAAAGTAGTTTTACACATAGGAAAAATCTATTCCAAATAAAAGGAAAAAAGCAAAAGTGTCTTCCACTACAATGAGTATAATATGTTTGTTCATTTGTTTAAAGACATTTCACCACAAGAACAGTAAGGCACTGAAGAACGTTACCCAGTGAAGTTGTGCAGTCTACATCTTGGAGATTTTCAAGATGTGACTAGAGAAATCTGTGAGCAACCTGGTCTGAATTCAGTGCTAACCTTGCTTTGAGCAAGAGTTTGGAGGAGATGGTCTTTTGAGATCCCTTCCACTTGAAGTATTCTATGATTCACTGTTTCCACTGCTCTTGAATAATCTGGAAATTACTGACAGAAATGGAAAGGTGATACTTGGGAACCTTAAAGTAAAAGCACTCTCTTAGCTGGTTGTCCTTTCCATGCCTGCAGGATCAAGGGGCTGCATAAGCCATGAGTTCCCTGTTTCTGTGCTGCACATACTTCTGGGAAGACACCATGTAATATAATCCAGTACCTACATCTTGGATTAGCTACTTGCACAAGCATTTCCCTCTAGTAGCACATGAGTTAGAGGCTTCATTTAGCCAAGTGTTGCATATCTGTAGTAACAATCATTACTGCAGGGGATCAGTTAACATTATTGTATAGTCGCAGCTCCTGATTGGCCTCATCATGGACATAGCCCTGTTTTGCTAAACACTGTACAAAAAATATTAAAAAAAAAAAAAAGAAAAATAAAAGGTAGGTAGCCATCCTAAAGAGATAGCAGCCTTAGTCAGGCTGAAAAGTGTGGTGGCATGTACAGATAGCAATTGCTTACACAAAAACATCGTCATTAAGAAAAAGTGCTTCTTTATGAACTCATTGCAGCTGAATCTGCAACTAGTAGCTAATGGAAGAAAACTACATATATAACGATCCTGTACACTGTATTCTGGCATTATAGAAGTCATGACTGATATCTTTACTCTAAATATGCACTACCAAAAATAGATGTAAACCATCTGATCAAAAACCACAAGAGCTTTGTTGTTGTTGTTAGGAAAAATGGATAATTTACACGATCTGTAAAAGATAGATTAAGGTTTACAGCTATCATAGACGTGACCCAAGGGTTGACCCAAGCTAAATACATGCACGTTTGACTCAGACTATTAACTAAATGCTCTTTACCAATTGACATGGGTCTTTCAACAGGTGAAAAGAACAATGCTGCAGTCCTTACTGAGGAAAACATGTAACAACCATACAAAACATTATTATTTGAAGATATCTGTGAACTTCAAACTCCCGTTCTGACTACATTGTGCTGTTTTGTGTTTACAACATTAACACAGTCTAGTAACCTTAAACTGCCATTGTCCTATAGAGATTATGAGCCTCCTGATGAAGATGCACTGTAGTCTTGATTGATGGATTGAGCGTCACATCTTCAGCACTCTATCTTGTGCTTTCGTTCATCAAGGGGATATATCTCTACTTTTGGCAGTGAGGTATGATGATGATTTAGTCTCCATTCATATAGATCAACTTGCATCTATCAATATATACCTATCCAGAAAAATACTTAATGACAACAACAATGACATGTTTCAGTGAAGTCCTGGAAGGAGGTAGATTAAACATATACTTAAGTATATATTCTCCTTCCAGATTACAAGGTGCTTAACAGATAAAGTGCTGTGTAAGTGGTCGTGCTGCTCTTCTCCTTTTTTTGTGCATTTTTGACAGGTCTGTAAACTATATAGTCAAGACAATCCCCTGTGTGATCTTTTGTTTGTGATCAACACCATTTCAAACAGTGTTTTAATCTAGAAAACAGAAAACCAAAGTTCTTTGACAAACCCCAAATATATCTAAAGTAATAGTAAGAAAATGTATTTCTAATAATAAAATCTAAATCTCCTTATTCCACTACCCTGAGAATGGGGGCAAACTGCCAATGATAATGGCTATGCTTATTTATTTTTTCCTTCATAACATGAAGATACAAAAATTCAGACTAGCTGAACTAGATTAGAAACTTGATCTAATGTTATGATAGTTAGAAAGTCTAGCACTCTTCCCGATTAGACTCTCAGAGTGGATAATCAGTCTCATCAGTCTCTGGGACTGTGAAGTATGGCATTTATAGTAACGTGGGTCCCTATCATTGTGGTGACAAAAAAACATTTTAAGTGACTCACCCACATGACAGTGGAAAAAAAAAAAAAGAAAGAAACCCAATCTAAATCAATCCGTGGGACTTTTTTTTTTTTTTTTTTTTTTTTTTTTTACAGCCCAGTGCTATTTATAGAAGAAATATTTGGTGCCCAACTTGGGTAAGTATAGAGATCAAATATAGGCACTATCCATGTCATAATTGCAAGCATAACTACAGCAACTCCAATGATGTTAATGCCCAAACCAGCTTTCACCTAGAAGAGAGGAAAAAGAAAGCAGAAACTCACATCAAGACACTGAAGAAAGTTTTTAAAATGATAAAAATCCCCTTTAGGGACTTTTGCTTAAAACTCACCATGTCCATAACAGTTAAATGACCATATGAAAATACGATGGCATTGGCTGGGTTTGCTACAGGAAGCAGGAATGCAAAGGAAGTGCACAAGGTAGCAGGTATCAAAATGAAAAGTGGGTTCACATGAATGGCTTCAGCCTATCATAAAATAAAAGAGAATGAACAGTTGTCAAAGGATACATTTGCCAAATGAAATACATAAATACACACTTACTATATTAACACAAGTGAACTGTGAACAGCACTGCCAGTTTAAATAGTGAGAAATAACCTTTTCTCATAACTCATTTTTAAGATTATATCTGGGAATGTTCCAGAAAAGAAAAATTGATTCTAATACAGAATAGCTACTGAACTTCAAACTCATGCCTGATGTTTTCTAATTGTAGCTGAGTCCATAAAATAAGACTATTGCAAAGAGTACACACACTACACAAGCATTAAAACCAAACACACTGCAAGAAAGATGATAAAGTTAAATTTGCATATAATACATAGGAGGGATTCAATGAAGTGAGGACTATGGTTTATTTGTAAGAGAGGGAAAGGACATTAGTATGTGTCTAGACTGGCCAAGAGGAAAATCTACAGACTAGAAGATGATCAGCAAGTTTTAAAGATAAAAGAACTGGGTGTTTTGATAAAGGTGATGAGAAGAAATGACACAACTGAGCTAAGGAGAGAAGAAATGAGAATTACATTTAAAGCACATCTACTAGTCCTCTTTTCCCTTTGGTGACAGCTTGAAAGTTGCAGTGTTAACAACTTTTGCTGAAGATGTGGTCCTGAAAGAACAGAGAGTTGTTCTTTTGAAGTGCTTCAACTATTCACAAATAGGAATAACAGCATAGATTTTTGAGTGTTGGACTTTGACTTAATTTTACTGAATTTTCAGCATCTCTTGTAAGAAAGCCCCCAAAAGACCAAGTGTCCAATGCACAACATAGCAAAGCAAAAAAATGCATTAAGTATTTTAAAGAGACTTTTAAAAACTGCTTCTTTGAGCTGCTTCTTTGATGCATCCATATTACATGGATGATAGAGCAGATGCTGATTAAAACCAACCTGTGTTATACTCACCAAAGGAGATAGTATAGGCAAAAATATCGTAATGGTAGCTGGATTGCTGGCCACTTCTGTAACTGAAGTGACAATGAGGCATGATATCAGGATAACCAGCCACAAGGGTAATGATCCTAGAGGGGTCAATTTACTTGCTACCCACTCAGAAAGTTTTGAAACCTGCATAAGGAATATGACAACATTATTATATTTTACAGATCACTGAAAAGAAAATTTATTAAATGGCAGAGAACAGGAATTTATTCATCTGATAATTGTGAAGTATTTGTGTAAAAGTGGAAAAATAGGAAATATTTTCCGTATTCCTACCACGTTTTAAAGCACATTTTTCTAATCCAATGGTGTCCTGTAGGGATCCACGCAAGCTATATTCCATTTATTTATGTTTGCACCTCTGAGAAGTTTAGAGGAGT
This sequence comes from Podargus strigoides, assembly GCA_028020825.1. Lineage (NCBI taxonomy): Eukaryota > Metazoa > Chordata > Aves > Caprimulgiformes > Podargidae > Podargus > Podargus strigoides. The sequence continues at coordinate 146,454,957 of CM051663.1, forward strand.
CATAACCAGAAAATGGTAATATGTTTATATCAGGCTTCATAACCAGAGTCTGGGCCCAAACCTGCTTGATTTACTGGAGTAGCCAACAGTCTATGGTCCATGTGGGAGGTCCCTCAGTGACGTTAACCCTAAGGCTTTGGAAACAGCATGCCTGCACAACCCCTACAACCAACAGATTTAAATTAAATGACAGACAGTAGTCATCATTGTGCATAGTCTTTGAAGACAAAGCAAACTCCTTTTTTTGTAATCCTGCTTTCCGAGCATTTTGAATATTTGACTTATTTATAATATTTGACATTGCTACAGAATAACTTGCTACGACAAGAAAGTAACTGTGAATTCACTGCATGTCTGAATTGCTCCTAACGTGGGTCATGCTAACTGTTCAGTATCTTCTGTAAAATGCATTACCTCACAGCCGTCTGCTAGTGCAAATCCGCCACCAACAAGAATAGCTATTTCCCAGGGCATGCATGACTGAAATTCCTTCCAAGTAATCAGTGGAGTGTAACCAAAAACAGCTAGAGAAAAAAAAAATAATTAAAAAAACCCGAAACAAACAAAACCCCTACCAACATTTTAAATCATATTGAAAAACATCTTGAAATAATCTCTCTGAGGAAGTACTTGGGAAATATTCAAAGGCAAAATCTCATCATTATAACATGAAGAAAGAAAGCCTTTGACAGGAACAACCTGTACTTCTCAGGACAGCTCCTTAGCTGGTGAAAACTGTGACAACCTGAAGACAATAGAGCTATAATTGTTTCCACCAGTGGAACATTGGCCCCTCTGTGGGAGATATGTGGAAGACAGCTGTGGGATGTCAATGAGTTTAATTTACTCAATAAAACTGTGCTATTCAGACAGATTGCTGAGCAAATGCTGTTTCACTTAGACTCATTTAGGTTCTGACCTTGCATTTTCTGTGAATCCCCAGATCTTATTGATTTCAGCATCAGAACTGAATGTATAAAGAGGGCAAGTCAGAGGTACACTTTAATCAGGGTAAATTCCATTTTGAAGGGGAAAAATTGAAAATGGTTTAATTTGCCATATTGAATTTTATAGGATATCTTAAATAAGCAGCAACATTTTCAAAAAATAAACCCAACCCTTCCCCATGCAGTCCCATTCAAAGCCCACTGCAGTGGATAGAAAGGTGGTTTCCCTCGGTGGCGGTGCGTGGCAGGTAGCAGTTCCTGCACAGCATTAGGTCCTGCTGCTCACATTACTTAATTGTTGGCCCTGACTTCCAGGCCAGGGATGCTTTATATCCCAATAAGATATTACCCTGTATTAAGATTGTAAAATTATTATTTAACAACATTCCTCTGATAAATGCAGTAAGTTATATTTATAGTTGCATCTTAGATACCTCATTGTAGTAAAATTCACATCAAAATATACTCAACTCTTTTCTCCATTTGAAGCCTTAGACAATGTTTTTGCTGGAATAATAAAGAACAGGAGGCCTATCACTAAGGCAGTGGTTGAATCTGTAGCATAGCCTTTATACCTAAAAGAAGTTAAGAAGAAAAAAACCCACATAAGTATATATAGTCAGGAGAAGGAGGGGAAAAGAGTGAGGAGGAGGGTGGAGTGACAAAAAGGAGCCATTATGTACTGACCACAACCCCCCACAACCCACTCCCTGTGCCACTTGGAGCAGTGGAAAGAGGTAGAGGAGTCAGGAATGACAGAGTGAAGTTGAGCCTGCAGAGAAAGGGGGTGGGGGAAAGGTGTTTCAGTTTTTGCCTTTGTTTCTCACCTTCTAACTCTATTTTTAATTGACAATTAAATTATTTTTTCCAAGATCATGTCTGCTTTGCCCCTGATGGTAACTGGCAAGGGATCTGCCTTTATCTCAACCCATGAACTTTCTGACCTTATTTTCTCCCATGTCCTATTGAGGAGGGGGAGTGAGATAACAGCTGGGTGGGCATCTACAGAAATATTAGATGTAAACCCTCTAAATTCATATATAAGCATCTTGAAGTAAGTATGCGTTATTTTGTCACACAGAAATAAGCTGGGGGAGGGAGACTTATGGGAATAGCTGCTGCTTAAACAGCTAATTTTCACACTTCAATGATAAATATAACAACTTTAATATGCTCTGTAATAGATTCAGTACAATAGGCCTTAAGAGCACTGTGCATACCCACAAGTTTTGCAGCTCAGAGAAGGCAGTAGAGCTTTATTATTAGCCTTCTATGACTGTCATTACTAGGGTCAAAAACACAAGGGCCACATTTATTTTGGCCATTTCCAGTGCCTGAGAACTGCTTGCACTAGTGTTTGTTAAACTAACCCAATATCCTTCTAGCTTGTATAGAGTAGCCCCAAGATCAGGTAAAGTGCAAAGCTGAGCTCTACGGGCTATTTTAACACATCCACCTGATTCTGTTACAGGTGCTGAGATATCCTGGCCTGTCTTATTTCAGTCAAGACGGTCATTCAAATCAATAATAATTTTGCTGAAGAGAGTTAAAAACATTTTCTTAACCTTTCTTATTATTTTGTTTTCTATTTTCTGTAAGTTCTTATATAAGTTTTCCTGAACCAATATGCCAACATATTTGTCATCTCAGCCTCATACCACATGTTTTTCTGCAAATGCAGCTACAGTAGGTCCAAGCATAGCTTCCCAGCAGCTTAAGGTTTTATACTATACCAGGGCTTTTCCCTGAAAGGGAAATATCATCTGCAAGTTATATGTTACAAATGCATAATCTGGTATATCCCTTTGCCTTAATAACAGTGTTAGGCAAGATTCAAAAAACCTTAATATGCATGGCACGCTGACACTACAACCAGCATAATTTTAGCTAACACTGTCACAAAATGAAGCTACTATAGAAGTTAAAGTAGTTCTCTAATATATTCTGTCTACTGCTAGCACAGAAAACACTTTTAAAACCAAATTATTATTTTGTTATAGTTTCTTAAGGCAGAGGTTTCTGCCTGTGTAACACCTTTAGCCTAGGACCAGATGCACTGGGGTCTAAAAAAGCAGAAAACCTCTTCCTCTAGGATCCTATCCTACACTTTGTTAAGACTTCCTAGGAGTTTTGAAGCAAGGCAAAATTTAGGTACAGAAACAATTCATGCTGACACTTTCTTCTAGGCAGCTGCTTCTTCACTGAATGGTTGAGGTTGGAAAGAACCTCTGGAGGTGCCTGCAGCATTCCTTTCTCCAGGCTAAACAGTCCCAGCTCTCTCAGCCCCTCCTCATAGGAGAGATGCTCCATTCCCTTAATCATCTTTGTAGCCCTTTGTCGGACTCTCTCCAGTATATCGAAGTCTTGTACTGGGGAGCCCAGAGTTGGATGCAACACCCCAGGTGTGGCCTCAACAGTGCTGAGCAGAAGCAAAGGATCATCTCCCTCGACCTGCTGGCAACACTCCTCCTAACACAGCCCAGGATACCATAGGCCTTCCCCGCGGCAAGGGCACATTGACAGCCCATATTCAACTTGATGTCCAGCAGGACCACCAGGCCCTTTTCCACCAAGCTGCCTTACAACTGGGTGGCCCCCAGTGTGTACTGGTGCCTGGGCTTTTTCCTCTTCAGGTACAGGACTTTTCACTTCTTGTTGGACTAGGGAGATGCAATTTTTTGCTCACAAAAACTTAGTATTCCTGATGCAAAACACCATTCTCAGAAAACCTGCTTGGGACATATACAACATCCTACCGTCTATTATGAAGACACACATGGCATAATTCCAAATAGAAGCTTTTCAATCATCATCAAATTTTGAGATAAACATTTTTCAAGGTCCATTTATCTAAGATGTAATACAATTTCATATACAACATCTACCTGCTTATAACACTGCAAATTTGATTGTCCTATAAGGAAGCAAAAAAGCTGTTGATTAAGAAGATCTCACAATGACTCTGACTGAGATCATTGTAGAGAACAGGGCTGTGGGCAAAAGTACATAGTGGCCTTGTACTGGCAGTAAAGAAAGAAACAAACCATGCAGAAAAAAGAAAGAATACACTCAGGCAATAATCTGAGGAAGAGTGAGGGAAGCCCACCTTGCCTACATCAGCTGTAATCAGCTGCAGACCAGTGTTGAACTTTCTTTTCTTATGAAGGTCATAAAGTCCTGGCCACAGGCCAACTCAAATCTCCTGTACTTGAAGCTAATACCCTATAGCCTGGAATCAGGCCAGGACATGGAAGGAAACTGTTGTAACAGAAATGATGTGTGATCCTGTGCTGTCAACAGATGGGCAGGAAACAGGCGGTTTTACACTGTGCTGCTCTCTGCAGTGTTATACAACATTTATTGAAACATCCTCCTGAAGAAGGAGGCAACAGAGGCTCAGGGCAAGACAGTAAATGATTAGCCATTAATAGATTAAAAAAATTTTCTTAAGAAACATTAACTGGTAAAAGTAATGTACATTTGAAAAGCATTTGATAATTTTGCTTAAAAATGAGCACTACTCAATACTGATACAGCACAAATGTGAAAATTGCCTGACATGTCAAAAAGTAGCTCATAAAAAAAGCTCATTAAATACCAATACTTCTGATGGGATTTCAAAATACTGTTTGTATTTTAAAGGGCTATTCAGTAACTTGTGAGGATGTGCACAAGGGGCTGTGAACACAAACATGGGTGGTGAGAGTGATGGGAATTCTCTTCTTGAAGCGAAACTTAGAGCATTTCATTATTTTGCCAAAACAAAACTTGTAATGTGATATAATTAAACCAGATACGTATATCCTTAAAGCACCTATCACAGGAACATTTTTAATCCAGCAGGTAAAGACAAAAACAGATGGCTGGAAGCTATATTCAGACAGAAAACAAGGTGAGTTTGCCTGTTTTGTTTGGCAACAGAGATTATCCACAAGCACAAACTGTTGAGGAAAGCAGTAAATTCCAAAATCCGAGGAACCTGTACTTTGCCACACTGAAATCAAGCCTGGTTGTTTTCCAGGAATTTATGTTCTAATAAATCTGTACTGGTCTTAATACACAGAATAATGTAGCTCTTCTGATCTTCAGCATGTTAGAATAAATGAGCTGACTGTCCTGTCTGGTTCAAGACCCTGGGTGAGGTGTGATTCCAGCCTAATAGGACCCACTCACTGGTCTGGGAGCATCTCAAGGTTTCTTATAGTTCTGACACTGTTGCTTTTCATGAGGATAAAGCTCATCTGTGTAGGTGACAGAACTTCCCTGAGGCTGGCTTGCGACTGTGGGATAAGATCCTGTGGAAAGTAAGTACTATCAGATTCCTGATAAGAAACCAGATTTCTAAGGGCAGAGAATATCTCCTTACAGTTATTTCCTGTAACATCCACTGAAGGAAGTTGTGCATGTGCCTATACTTAAATAGAAAACACTGACCACTTTTGTACATGGAGGCATTAGGGAACAAATGCATGAGAGATGTAAGCTGCAGTTCATGCACTACTAGAAGCCTCTTGGACATCATGGTGATGTAACCACTGATAGAACGCCAGTTCCTGGGTTTTGAGTTCTTTTTTCCTATTTCTTTGTTTTCTTTAAAAAAGATGGCTTACTCCCAACTATACCTGTGCTGGCTGTTTGCCCCACTCATGTATCTTGGCTGAGAAATTTTCATTGCTCAGAGAAGTAAAAACCTAATTGCCTGGTTTCATGCCTGTTAAAGCAATTGACTGATAAATGAAAGCTATCTAGAAACAGGCAAGGTCTGAAGAGTAAGAAATGCTTTCTTCCCCTTAAAGGTTTTGTTAGGGCATAAAGCAAGCTTTGTTGCTCTTCAGGTTACCTCACCCAAGTTATAACAGAATTCAATCTGATGCGACATGACGCTCACTTGCATCCCCTTCTAAGGAAAACTTTGCAGGGCATCACAAAGCAACATCCCTTGCAGAACTTGGAACCACACTTATTATGAGAATATTCTGCTTTTCCCTGCCAGTGAGCGAAATCCTCAGACAATGGTAACTGGACAACTTCAAATAGGAAAATGTGCATCTCTGGACAGAAATAATTCATTCGAGCCATTTGAAAGGTTGTTTACAATCTTTGTTTTTCAGTATCAAATATATCTCGTTAAACAGTACTTGATGAGTACCTAATGTTAATATGAAGCAGAAAGAGAAGCAAAGCCAGCCTGATTGCTTAGCTAGCTGATTGCTTGATTAGGTCAGCATTCCAAAACCCCTTCAAGAATATAGTGTTTCATACGAGACAGTGATCATCAGCTCTGCTGTTGTTATAAGGGAAAAAAGTGTTCTTTTGCAATTTACTTAATAATTAAAAGTAAATAAATTCAAAATAATCTTAATTCTTAATATACTTTTTAATGCTATTTTTACACAAAATAATTTTTCTTTGCACTTTGAATCTTCAAAAGGCTACGATTATTCCTGATAACATTCCCTACCAGAATTTCTGGCAGAGCACTGGGGACGGTATGTGACTGTATGAATGGTGGGAATTTAAAGAGAGGAGGCATGATGGATGCATGTTCACATGTTCACAGACACACAGGAAAACAAAATGGAAAATTACCATCCAAGTCCAGCAATGGCCTTTGTCCCATCCAGTAATAAATGTTAAATTCAGAAGGACCTAAACAGCACAAAGTCCTGCTCCTCCCTATCCTGCAACTACTTCCTAGTACTCCCAAGCAAAACTCAGACCTTTATCACAGAAGAATAGGACTGAAATTACAGTAATTACAGCAAGAGAACAGGAGATATCACAGTATTAAAAGGTCTTACAAGAGTGACTGATTTCTTAGGAAAAAAAGTTCAGGTGATCCTGGGGAAAAGACTGTGTAACCAAGCTGCAGCAGAAGGCAAAAATGTCATAATTCCTGAATCATTCCTGGCTTTTTGGTGGCTAGTTGAACTGTGACGTTGAAAGAGTTCTGTATGAACAGACAGCAATTTATATCATTAATTAGAGCTGTCAAAGAAGGGGTTGTTGGCCTGTATGCCTACAAATGTGGCTGTCACTAAGGGCAATAGATCAAAACGTTCTAACCAAAGGTTTATTCTTGAAATTGCAGATTTGATGAGGAAGTAGGATACTGTAACACCAATCATTGTCCATTCTCCCTCACTGGATCAAGTCTAAAAACTACACATAATCCGTCTTAGGAAGCACTTTTCTTTACCCTATGATGGGTTTAGCACATTTCAGATATTGCAGACGTGTATCTCTGAAATTGCTGGAGTATATGCTGTATATGCTACAAAGGTTTTCAACAACTTCAGCCTGGAATACTTCTGAAGTATTGAAAGTCTTGGTTTTGTTTTCTTTTTTTTAATAGAGAAGAAAGGAAGGTATGTAGTTAAGACACAGTACAGTTCTTGTTGGCGTATCAAAAAGATTACTTACTCTGGGAAAAGTGAAGACCATCCTGGGATGAAGCCAGGGTCTCTGGTGAACCACAGCAGGGTCATTAGAATGAATAAGATAAGTGTAACAATTTCTGGGCAGCTGTAGCAAAACCAGAATGGGTTATACATTTTACTGAATTCACAGTTGGATTTACTTGCTCTTGCTTGCAGATTTATAGTCTGACCTACCTCATTGGTCCAAGCTTCTTGTACTCCTCTTGAATCACCTGTGCTGAGGCCTCTTCTCTAGCTGTTTTCTTCTTGCCACACTTGAACATGTTTTTAAAACTGGAATGTAAATCAGCAGTGTTGATCAATGTATTAACAGTGTATACAGGAAAAAAAAAAAGTCTGAACTTTTCAGTTCTTTACAAAAGTAAAATTTTCACTTTACAATGCAGTATCTCCCATTTAATTATCACACACCAAACTGGGCATATTGGAATTAATTGACAAAGCCCAGTAGGAGATTGACAGAGACAGTAACAAAATGTGTCCTGTTATCGATTAGCTCATTTGCCCAGGAAGGATGAAACTTTAATCATGGGAACTAATTGAAAAAATCAAATGCATAACTTGGCTTTTTAATGAAAGTCATCTATGACTTCGCTTTCCTTTGTTTTGTAATGAAAAAGCTTGTATCATGTGAGTAGCCTGCGTACTGCTCAGCAGACTATTTCCTATGAGTTAGTTTTACATTCTTGGATAAGATCCTTACATAATGTTAAAAAACCCCACTATCGAAACAATCAAGAAAAAAGAAACAATAAATATTCATATATAGGGTGGCAAGTGTGTGATGATTCTAAGTCTGTTTAAGAGTAGCCAGTCTCAGTCTTCATCTCTTGCACCATAAGAAGCCATGTAATTATGGAAGACAGGTATCCCCATTGTTATCTCTGCAGATGTTAGTGGACTCATGGACAACAGGCTTTGAAGAATTAGCCCCAAAGAAGTATTGTCCCTTCCGAAATCTTAAAAGCCCAAGCTCTGAGGTAAAAAAAAACCCACCACCATACCACCACATATAAATTTTGGAAAAGTATGAGTTTTTTACTTTGCGTTCACAAATACAGTCATCCAGTTTATAACAGACATATTGCTCAAGACAATCCCCAACTCCAGCAAAGCACAACATCCTGACTATACATCTTCCAGTCTTAGACCAAAACTTATAAAATGTCAATAGTCTTGTGTCTTGCACACATGCACTGTTTAATGATGATGTGTGCATATGCTAAAGGAATGGGTATTGTCATTTGTGATATGGACCTTTCACACAGGGCTGTGTAGTCAAGGATCCTTATTTTAGAAAATTCTCATCCCATCCAGGACACAATATCACTGTTGCTGCATTATCTTCCCATTGAGCCTGTTAAACTTAGATGCAATATTTACTCCTGGTACACGGTATCTCTTATATCATCAATATTTAGTTTTATTGATTACAACATTTACTTACTCAAATCCAAGGAAAAGCCACTGGAGCCAGACCCAGGAGAGCAGAAGAATAATAACTGTGATGGGAATGGAAAGGATAAACCAGGATCCAAAATTGATGCACTGGCAAGCTGGGTAGCGTCTGGATGAAAGTAAAAAGACTGTTCAGTTGAGCTTTGCAAAGGAATGAAGACTTGTGAGAAGCGCCAGAAAGCCCTGCTGCAAGAAAATGCTTCTGGCTGGCAGCTGACCAGCATGCGGTGGCCTCTGGTGTCTTCTTCCCCCACCCTCCCATCCTGGTTCCTGATCATCATGACCACCACAAGAACTAACTGTGCCTGTTATGTGAGCACTGGATCAGCAATGGGTCAGAGGATCTGACACCGATCTAGGTGCACCTAACCTGAGTTCAGTAGGCAAGGAAGGGCCACTCACAGCATTAAGGACCATTACGACTACAGAGAAACAGAACTGGAAGAAAATAAGTGGTTTGAGAGGAGACTTTAGCACAAGAAAACACACTCAAATGAACAAGCTCCAATTAACTTAGAAGACAACAGAGGAGACAACATTGAGACTTGCATTGTTTAATGTTCCGTAAGGGATTAGAAACTGATTAAAACCAAAATTATTACTAATTTCTAGTAAATTCAGGAATGTTCATTTGCTAGGTGGATTGTCACTCCAGTCCCCTTGTATCTTTAAGGTTGTCTTAAGCTACTGCTTATAGATGTGGGCCATTGAACCAGAGCGCTCCCTGCCATGTGCATTTAAGAAAAGGAGAAATGGGCTTTGGTTTTCTGAAAGAAATTAATTTACTATTGAATGAGATAGATGCCAGATAGACGAAAAGTCCAAGTAAATTAAGCCTGTTTTCCAATTTACTTTATGAACAGAAGTTATTCTTCCTTTATCTGCTTCAGCTCTACTGAGAGAGCTTTTAATGTTAAAGTGAAAAAATTCTAGTCTCCTTGAACAATTTTCCTCCTTGATTGAAAAATCAGATGGAAGGGAAATCACAATGTCCAGACAGAAGCTGTAATGACTATTTCCAATCATTAGCCAGTCTTTTGTATTTCAGGCCTTACTAGAAGAAAAGGAATTTTGATGGTCACATAGGCCTTTGAGGCAGTAAATGCTTATTATAAATGCTTTCTCCAGTATTGTGCAAATTTCAGAATTAATCTATTTTTATTATGATGCTTACATATACCACAGTCAAAGTGCCAGCAGGGACTGAACCATAACTCCTGCCCACTTCTTGAGGTGATGCTCTAAATTGCAACTATACCTAGTGATGAGCCAGCAAAACTGGAGCAAGAAAAGGCATTGTGCCTTTTATAGTTTATTGATTACACAGTTATTTAGCTTTAATTAGATAATTAGCTACATCAATTTTTGAATGTGTGAATTCCAAGAAAGGAAAAAATTTACATCAGCATAGCTATAACTTAGTATTTCATCACTTGCCAAAGTGTTTATGATTTTTCCTGAATTGTGTGTGTTAATTCCTTACCGAGCAACAAAATAAGCTCTTGAGAACTTTACACTAAAGAGTCAATTCCATTATAAAATGTTAATTTACTGCGGTCATGTTTCACATTAAGTTTGCACACAGATGAATATATACGTAAGTATTTCTAGTAGTCTTAACACTAAAGTTAGGTAATCATCTTCAGAGCAAATATTCCTCAGGTAGACTGGATGATCAGTTTGAATGATTTTAAAAATGGTCTATTATATATGCCTGGTTGGATTACCTGCTGTTGTTGGATTATCTACTATGGGTCTTGCCTGAGGCAAGGATGGACAGGATACACTTGAATATTTATTTTCTAGAGCTATTTGCTTTGGAAAATGAAAAAGTGTAATTCATTTCAATAATCTGCATTTTACAGTGATTCAGAGCAAATAACAATAAACTCTTTCCAGGCAAATATTATGAATGCCAACAAATTCAGTTCACAGATCAAATCTGGATCAGATTATTCCTTTTATGACATTGCTTAGGTTGAAAATAATTTAATGTTGGCAAAGTTTCTTCTTGTTGGAAGGTCAAAGTCAGTTACCAGGATAGGATTCAGGAAACTGAGTAACTTGTCAGTGAGCCTGACTGGAGAACCAAAGGTTTCATCGTAGGATTTACTCTTCTTCAAGCACTTCTTCAGTTTCCTCCCTGACAAAGTGTTGTCTGATAACCCTTTCTCTCTGATCTCTCCACATCCTTCCCCATGTCTTGGAGTGCAGCTGCCTGTGCTCCTAGGATCAACAGTACTGCTCTAATACAGCCTAGCTGTGAAACTTGGCTTGCAGTGATGAAGAAACTCCTTCATGCGGGAAAGAGCGGTGAGAAAGCCTCTACAGCAGTGCTATGTAAGATAACATAGATAAAAGAGCAGATGTGAGATAACTGACATGTGGATCTGCAGCAGCCTGAAGGATTCAAGAGGGAAAAGGCTAATACAGAAAGGGATAAAATACTAAAAGAAAGACATATGGAGTCAGAAAAAAGGGACCCAGCATTTCTGAGGATCTGTTCCAGGGAGCAGTGAGGAACAACCGATCTCATCCTCACTGATAGGCAGTGAAGGCTTCTGGGTACTTTTTAGGCCATGGTGAGAAGACTACTGCTTAGCCTACTATCTGCACACACAAATTCTGTGTGTTTTAGCCAATTTTTCTTTTCTTTTTTTTCCCCTTTGTTTTTCAGTTGGATATATTCTAGATGCTACATTATACTGAACAGGGTTACCCTGAGAGTATTGGTAACAAATTTGTCTTGACAAGGACCCCTTATGGAAGTTGGTCTCACTGGCAGGGATGCTTAGCACTGCATCAGCATTTCCACTGTTTGCTTCTGCCCTGTAGAACACAGCACAGTCAACAGCAGGCTGAGGATTCTCGGGAACACAGAGTCTCCAATGCTAACACAGATACACTAGCTTCCTCTTCGCATGAAAAATGAAAAGGAGGAAAGTAGGGAACAGCAAACTAATTCCAACCTATTTCATACTGCAGTTGTGAAGATATGAGGAATATGGAGTTTTAAGTGTTTTTTCACTAAGTGGGAAACCCAGGAATATGCTGTATGTACAGCTCTTTTGCTGAATTACTCTACTTCAGATACTTATAATAGAGGAAGTTAGACTGCAAACATGCCCAAGTCATGCTAACAGGTCAATTCCATTTCAGAGAGGGCAACACAAAAGAGGCCTTTAAGGAGAAGAGTAGTAGGACATTCAAAGATAAAAATATTTGCACAGTTAGGTGGTAGATTCAGCTTAAATTAAGGATTGGTTTTAGTGGTTGTGTAAAGATTAAACAAAATCCTATTGGAGTATAAAATCAGATTACACATGTAGTGCTCCACATATGGCCCATGCTCCTAGCACAGGGTGAAGACCCAGGGAGAGAACAACAATCTGCTTAAGCATTCTTGAAGAGATTTATAACAGCTAGGACAAACTGAAAGATCAGCTTCAAGCCAGTTTTCTTCAAGTTTCCTACAACGTCAGGGAAATGAACAAGAAAAGTTCTTATCCCTAGTAATCAATCTTGGATTCTTCTAGACTCTTGAATGTGAAGCCTGCTTGAACCAGAAATGCTTGTATGTCTAAAATTACAAGTCTGAAGGACTTGTAATGCCATAGCCTGCCCTGTGTAGTTCTTTGGCCCAAATAACAGACACTCTTACAATTTCCACACTGTTTCCATTGTTACTTTTCATCCATTCATGGAACACAGGTCAGAAGAAAACCTATCAATAACTGGTCTTTCAGCACTTTGCCATGTGCAATATAGAATAGTGGGCAGAGAGTAATAAAAGTATTGTGTTTTTTTTTGTTGTTGTTCTACTTCAAAATTAGAACAGAAATATTTCTGGCAATGAGTAGTCTGCAGAAGAAAAAAAAAATCAGCAAGAATTACTGGTTTTTCAAAAGCTTTAGAAAGAAATCTGCCAATTTTCTTTTCAAAGTAGTTCTCCTTAGAAAAGGAATAGTAAAGAATGTTTTTTACCTCAAAACAAAGTGTTCCACTGAATGTGAAGTTTCAGGCTGGTTTGAAATTATTTGCTTTTTCTTTGATTAACAGACCTAAATTCCTCATTTCAACGATGTGCTAAGCATAGCCTCCTGAATGTCTCCTGGTGCTCTTTGCCAAGCAGACCTGAACTTAGCTCCTGCTGTACTTGGAAATGAATAAGAGTCTGTCATATTCATGCTAAGTAGTATCTTCCTCCTCAGATAAGCCCATCTTTTTCCATGCAGCTATTCAAAGAGCAAAGTACTGCTTAACCAAAGAATGGTCATCTTGTTGCATGTGTTGGGTGATCACTTAATAGCCTTTCCCAGTGTAAGGCAAATAAAACCATGCAATTTCATCTTATCTCTTCAACTAAAGATAACAAAAGGAAATAAGAGAATAAAATAATATCAAATCAAAGGATAAGGTTTCTGATGCATTTTAGGGAAGCCATGTGAGAGCTCAAGAAAGAACAGTTAAAATCCTGGATTAAGAAGAATACAAATAATTTAATATATTCTCTTACGTATTGAATTGCTCAGCAAAAATCAGATTAGTCGATGTTCCTGTGATTGTGGTCAGCCCTCCAATGGTAGCAGAATAAGCAACACATAAGCACATCACTTTGAAAATCCCACTGTATTTGTCCTCTTTGCTTTTTCTCCCTTTTTCAGCACATGGTAGGTTCTGCTTAGAAAGAATATACACCAAATAATATATAAGAAAGACTCATCATGAAACACAAAAATAGGATTCAAGGGTGTCCCAGAAGAGCCAGACAATTTGCTGGTAATATAGCTGTATGCAGCACGGTTTGGTTTGCTGTTACAGTGGTATTACAATTATTCATACAAAGGAAAAGGAGGGAGAGTCAGATCCTGAAGTCCTTTTCCTGAGCTGTCTCAGTCTTTTCACAAGAACTTCCTTTCTATATACTGATATATACACACACCTGATACATAGAGGTTGTACTCTGGTGAGGTTGGTTTAACTTGTGTAAAATACACTTGGAACAGAAAATCACTAATGAAATAATTACATAAGCAAATGGTGTGTATATATATATACATATGTATGTATCTACACATGTATGTCTTATTCACATAAAACTAGCTATGTTAGGTGTTACAGAAGTGAGATTTAGGTTAAAGCTAAGTTACACACATTAGCTGCATAAGAAAAATACACGTTAAGTACCTGTTCCTTTTCTTTTTCATTTTCCTTTTCAATTGTGCACACAGTACTATCCACACTGTTGTCATATCTGGAAAAACAAAGGTATGTATTGTAATAAACAGATATTCTGTTTAAATTAATTTTTAGAACAAAATTTAGCAAATAAATAACTATTACCCATTAGCTTGTTTTTCTTTCTCTTTCCAGCTACTATTTTCACATTCTCCTATGTTCTCTGTAAGACATTGATGCAAAGACAGATAAGCATTTAAGGGAGCAAAACTGGAAAGGTTCCATCAGCATGTCCTATTCCATGCAATCACTTCACATCATCCCCTGAATACATTTACAAGTGCCAATCTTCAAAACATGTGAGTTGTGCCCTACTCCTTCATGAGTCCTATTGCCCAGAGCCTGAATCTTCTAATGAGAAATCTTTCTAATTTACAACCCGACTGTGTATGTAACCAGTTTAGATGAATTTGTTCTCTCAGTGTTACCCTAGAGCTTAAAGAGCTCTTTCCTCTGGCTAATGTTTAAACCTCAGTGTACTTACAGCCTGTAGTCATATTTCTCTTCAGATATTTTACTAGGCTGAACAAGCCAGCCTCTTCTTTTCTCCCTTCCTCTCATACAAGTACCATATTCTGCACCTGTTCAGTTTTAATTAATCTTTGTGAACATGAGAAGCCTCACATGCAGTAATTCAAGAGAAGTCTCACAACGAATCAGGTAATGATGCTAGTACTTTCCTAGCCATTCAACTATTTTTTGTGGTGTTTATTCCACTGCAGAGTAAGGGCAGGCAAAGACAAAAGCTGCACTGTGTGCCTACCGTCCAGCTCCAGTGCTGGGTTGACGGAGCCGTTAGAGCAAGACATCTCCAGCGCATCAGCTTCTGCTTCAGCTGCGATGATCTGCTGAGCTACAGCCTCTACAATTGGCATCACCATGGCAGCAGCAGAAGTGTTGCTAAGCCACATGGACAAGAAAGCACAGCTAACCATGAAACCCAGCGTAAGCCTGGAACAGGAGAGAAGAGTCTGTGGCTGCTGCAGCAACACCTCCTATCAACACTCTATGTAAATGGAAAGCTTTTTCAACAGAAAGCTTGAACATAGGAAACACTGAAAATTTAAAGCTTGTAATTGACTTCTGAGGAAGTTTATTAATTAAAATTACTTTGATCAAAGACACTGTTATGGTGTTTTAGAGTTAAAGGATCAAATACATTGTAAGTTGATAGAGAAGCAATAATGTTTATTTATAGAACAATACTGTATTTGAATTCCCTTTGAAGAAAGAATACCATGCATGTCACATTCAAATGAAAGTTAAAATGGCTATACTTCTAATGCTATTTATCTCATATTGTACAAACTAGGTCAAAAGTCTGGATTTATCACTTGAGCTGTAAGTCCTTTAGATACCAGTTCAGGTCTTATAGGAAGAAATATTAACAATTCAGTAAGTGGTGCCTTAGTTCTTAATCAGAGCCCCAGGACAGGTATAGGGATAATTTGTGCTTTAATAAACATCATATTTGATATTAAATGGGCAAGTGAAGGTCATTACAATGTCTTAGTCTGGTCTTGGCACAGTTCATGCTAAATTTACTACAAGTAGGAATTGCATCTGTGCAGTTCCTGATTGCACTGAATTGCATCAGTGACTGCAGTCACTCCAGTTTTACACTAAAAAAAAAAAAAATCAAGTATTCCATGTCATATCTGGTGAAGTTGGACAGTAAACTTAGAATGCAGACCATAGTGACATTTTCAATTCATTTACAACTCCAAGATATGCAAGTAGTCCTCTTGATTTCCTGTCCCAAGGCATTGGTAATGTTATTAAATACCTGCCATGCATCACCACAGCAAGAGAACAATTGTGAGTGGTGGAACTGTGGTGTTGCAGCATTTTCTGAGAAGTCATTTGTGCAATTAGTAAAGATCTTTGCCTAGCCTTCACCAAAAGCTTCATGAAAAACTGTAAGGATTACTCAGCACATGAAGACAAGATTTTATACAAAAATAATGTAAGCAATATTTTATGACATAAAAATACCATTCAAAATGCTTCTCGTAGCCTTTCATTTCAGCTAATAGAAACAACATTTCAAACTTGATTTTTGCTCCGTAGGGGTACCTTGTCTTTTTGCCGTGTACTTGCATAATGATGAAATGATCTGCAGATGTCTAAATGGTGGACATGATTCAACATGAATTGCCACCAGTAGTATAAAATCAACTAACTTTATGCAGTTTTCGATTAAGTCCTCATATGGAAGTTGGGAAAGAATTGTGTTCTCAGGAGAAATTTTTATGCAGAAAATACTGGTCAGACTTAGCACACTGAATATGTATATTCACATTATGGAGAAAAGTAACTTCAGTACAACTTGCAAGAGGATTTAAAAACAAAGCAAATTAAGGCATTCACTAACATGTTTCAAAACTGTCCATTATAGATTTCCAGCATTCAATGGACTGATGGTCAGGTGACCATTTAGTGCAGTGTGGTGTACTCTGAGTGACTCTAAAATTGATTTAAAAAATAATAAAATGTATCTTAACATGTTCAGCCATCATTTTTCTGCATTATTCTCCCTGTGATATTGTTAAAAAATATTCTACATAGAATCTTGGATGATAACTTCATTTACATTCAACTACAAAGTCACTGTTTGTTATGTAATGCAGAGTCAATGTTTTATTACTTGTTCTAGTCCTTGCAGGTTGCATAGATATACTCACCTTCCCCTGCTAGTCTGCAGACCAGACTGCATAGCTCAAATAACAGGAGGCCTTCAGGCTCTCGTAGAATCATTTAGGTTGGAAAAGACCTTTAAGATCATCGAGTCCAACTGTTAACCTCACACTGCCAAGTCCACCACTGAAACATGTCCCTAAGCACCATATCTACACATCTTCTAATACCTCCAGGGGTGGTGACTCGACTACTTCCCTAGGCAGCCTGTTGCAGTGCTTGATAACCCTTTTAGTGAACAATTTTTTCCTAATATCCAATCTAAACCTTCCCAGCACATGTTGAGGCCATTTTCTCTCATCCTATCACTTGTTACTTGGGAGAAGAGATTGACCCCCACCTCACTACAACCTGCTTACAGGTAGTTGTAGAGGGCGATGAGGTCTCCTCTCAGTCTCCTTCAGACTAAACTACCCTAGTTCCCTCAGCCACTCCTCATAAGACTTGTTCTCCAGACCCTTCACCAGCTTCATTGTTCTTCTTTGGACACACTCCAGCACCTCAATGTCCTTCTTGTAGTGAGGTGCCCAAAACTGACGACACACCTCATCCTGCTGGCCACACTATTTCTGACACAAGCCAGTTTCTCCAGAAGAATGCAGAACACAGAATCCAGAAGGCTCCTACTATTCTACTTCCACTGCTGTACCCCCCCATGCCCTCTAATGCAGAAACCTCCTACAACAATGTCTCTGCCTGGGGCTGAATGAGGTTCCAACACGCACAGGCTGGCTGGGGACTCCTGCCAGTGGAGGAGGAGGGCTATGCACAGAGAACAGCATGCATCACTTTGCAGTGGGCACAGCTAACAAGCAGCAGATGCTGAGAAGTGGGAGGATCCTCTCCTTCACAGATCATCTTATAATTTTGTCATCCTTTTGTCATGATCAGGAAATGTGATATAGCCTAGATAGTTATGAGGGATACTGCTTCCTTAGGGTTGCAAATCTGCCTGTCTAGGGATGCTCGGCATCTGGTTGTGAGTTTCTGGATCCACAGCAAGTTCCCCAGCAGCACTCAGCTTAGCACAGCATGTCACCCACTTGTGTTCTCCCTTTCAATATTTCAGCCAAAAGGTGAGGATTTGTGACTGATCAAAAAAGAGAAGTTGAAATAACTAAACCCGCATAGCTCTAACCACACAGAATAACCTTGGTTGAAAAAGACCTCTAAGATCAAGTCCAACCATTAACTTTGTCACCGCTAAACCATGTCCCTCATCTACATGTCTCTTAAATCCCTCCAGGGATGAGGACTCCATCACTGCCCTGAGCAGCCTGTTCCAGTGCTTGACAACCCTTTCAGTGAATATAGCTAAAGATAGTGGGAGACAGTTGAACAGGAATGTAAGGAGCATTTTGTCAGAAAAGAAAGCTACCAGCTATCAAAAGGTGCAGGAAAAATCAAAATAGATGTGGTGTTTAAAATTAGGACAGACAAATCACTGAGGAACAGAAATAATCAAGCATTTCCATGAGTTAGACCACCTAAGCAGCATCTCATTTTTTAGACTTGGGGTTTCTATTTTTCTGACTTTTTACTTTTTTGTAACTGTCCATTTCCTCACCAGGAGTCATATGCAACATGAGTTCTGGAAAGCCAGACTCCTTTACAGATCTTATCTGTAGCCTTACTGATGTGCTAACAGATGAATCTGTGGGCCTAAAGCTTTTCTGCAAGTTTGTAAAGCAAGCAAAGAGTTTTCATTTCATAAGATACATGTTGATAGTAAGTAAAGAGTGTGTGATTTAATTTCTCTCATCACCTCATGCAGCTGGGGAAGTTCCTATTCCTTTGATATTTTCTTCATAGGTAAACAAAGAAAAAACACAAAGACTTGTGCTTAACGGTTTTTTTCTTCCCCAACACATCTTTAGTTTTATTATTTTTTTCCTCACCGTGTGTTTGAATTCTTCTTGTATTGTTGGGAGGCATCCAGAACTTTGCAAAGAGTATTGAAATACAAGTTAATAATAAGCATAGCACAGATTTTCAGTTATAGGCATCACATATATAATATACTAATCGTCATAACGAAAAAGAACCCTTACATTATTCAAATTACCCTTACAAATTCAGGTTTTTTTGTTCAGAAGGACCCTTATTATGAACAGAAGCACTGCAAGGAATTTTCAATTAGGATTTCAGTCAAATAATAAAGTGTCACCTACAAATCAATCATATAATTTCAAATATCTACTTTGTTTCAGTAGAAAAGGCAGGCTGGATTTCTACTACAGAAAAAGCAGTAGGCAATTATTTCTGGAATGTGTAGCTCTCCACAAGTATTATTGTCCTTAAAGACATTGTTTAGCACATACCATGCAGGGTTGACACCCACCAGCATCACCATTCTTAGAGCCACTCTTTTGTGGAAATTCCATTTTTCTATTGATGTTGCCAAACAAATTACTCCAATCAGCAGCAGATGAAAGTCTTTAAAATAAGCAGATGCCACCTGTAATGAAATAAAAAAAATATTTTGTTAACTAAACAGAGACTTTCTATTAGTATTTGGTATTATCAGTCTCATATAATAAAAAAAAAAAGACAAACCAAATCATTAAGTACTGAAATAAATATTTTTGGCTTAAACTTAGACTTAATTTCGTTGAAACTGTTAGTTTCATTTAATCAAATGATGCAAGAGTAACTGCACTGAAGTGTATAGTATTAAGACAAAATGGAAAATAAGATTTATGGTATGAACAACCTAAGATAATCAGTCACATCTCACATATGAACTAAATCATCAATGAAATGTTGCTTTTAATAATCTAGTCATCTATCCAACAGACAAAAGAACAACATTAAACAGACTTAGAGTATGATCATCTCTGCTGTCCTCTCTTTGACCTGAAACTGTATACTCAACATTTTGCATATGGGGTATTTAGTGTATCATCTCTATAACACTTCCGTAACATTAAGGATGGTTTATATTTATCTAGCATTTCCTCATTGACTGACATCTAAGAACTGAATCACAATTTAAAAAAAATAAAGAAATACTTACTACATGTTTTGTTTGTAAGTATTGAGGCAGACCTGTCATTGACACTCAGCAAATCCATGGATTAGCCTATCAGGTTTCAACATTATGTGGTTCTTTTTTTGGAGATTTTATCTCTAAAATCCATAATACGATAGAGAGGAATAAAAGGGTTACCTCCTTGGATTCCATTATACCAAACAATGGGAACATAAAGGCAGGGAGCAAAGCTGAAACACCCAGTGGCAAAGCCTCTGTGAGCCAAAAGATGGCAACGACAAACAACGTGTATGCACATTCTGCTTCCTAGAATACAAAAGGCACCAACAAAAATATGAGTGGATCATCCCGGAAAATTCACAATTTCAAAAGGTCCAGCTATGTCAGGAGAGGAATTCCCCCTACCTGGAAAAAGTATGAGTCAAAGGACCTGAATTTAGGGTACTTATTCACTGCTATTGATAATACTGCTAAGACATGAAACATAGTCTGTAAAATAGTTTTAAAGAATTTTTTCTGAGATAGTAAAATTACTTAAAATCCACCACTTAATGGAACATGGCAGAAGTGTCATCTGCCTTTTCCTTCAAGCACAATTACACAGGTCATTCTGGAGCATTCTCAGTCCATGAGAATGGTCTTACTGCAAGCAAACCTTTAAACCTTTAGGAGTACTTGCAGTCAATAATGGGTCAAATTTTGTCTCTGTTTCCTCATTGGGGTCAATAAGACAAGGATATAATCTAATACAAAAAGCATTGTCCAAGACTGACAAAACCCACAGTTTTTAAAACTTGCAATTTCAGTGAGTGTTTTATTTAACTCCCGGAAAACAGGTGTTTTTTCATTTATTTATTTTTTTTCTGGAGAGTTTACTTCAATGCTGCCTGTAAAATACAGTCACAGACAAATATAATGAGATGAAGTTAGCCTAGTTTCTTCTAGAATCATAGAAGCCTCTTTTGTGTAGTTTTGATTTATATTTTTGCTCTTCAAGAAAACGGTTTAGATATTTTAATGCCACTGGTTAGGGCATGAAAATACTTAACAGCAGAAGAGATGGTTTGTATTGGGAGAGGAATAGCTTAATAAAATGGCTCTGGAAACATCTGACTGGAAACAATGTTAAATCCAAGTCAGTCAGTTATGTCTAGAATTTATTTTTTCGGGGAAACCTGTGTTATATATGAAACAATTTGATAGTGTCAATTCATTTATCACCTAGCAAACGCATTAAGAATTTCTCAATAATTTCCTCTCTCAGACAGGAAACTGAAATATTGAAACTGTGGTGTGAGACAATGTGAAGCATGCTGCTCTGTAACCAGTAGTTATCAGTGATGCAAGGACTTCTGAACTGGACTTTCATATTTTGTTATGCATGATACATATAATACATGTGTGATAATACGTCACAGGAGAATTCCATTTCATTCTGCTTACATCAGAGCTGTACCAAATAGAATCACTAATAAAATTTTTAGATGGCTGTTTCATCGGCCTGGAGTTGTCACAAGAGTTACTGAATGCTGGAAGAATTTATTTCAAATAAAACAAATCTAAGGTGTCCTGCCATAATATTTGCTCCATTTGGGAACCAGAGGGAGTTTCTCAGATCATTGATTCCAGTCATTTGCTATCAGACAACACAATATAGGATGAACTTAAAATCCATCATCAAATTAAAAGGTAATTGCAACTGTCTTCCTGCTAATTCATCTCCATTGTCAACCACACAGAGCTGTTTAGAAGTGGCCAAAGTGTAATAGTAAGCACAAGATTTTCAACATAGTCTAGATGATGTTAAATAAGAAAAACATTTCCCCTGAACAAGTAAACAAACATATAATTCAGAAGTTCATGCAACCAGCACAGAATCTTACATTAAAACTGCTATCCTCTCTACATTTCTATCCAAGTACACTGAGTTGACAGGAAAAAAAAAGGCTACAAAGCAAATATCATGAAATCATTCAGGATCCCTTCCAACCCAAACCATTCAATGATTCTAGGATTCTGAAAAGATCTGAGAATTGCAGGTTTGACATGCAGGTACAAAATATCTACCTTTCAAAGTAAGGCACTTACTTTAGTTTTGATGATAAGTGGAAGTGGAAGTAAAAGCAACGGGGTGAGGACAATGAGAAGGAACCTTCGGTAAATCAGGAGGTAGCTAAGAATCTTCATAGTTGATGGCTGGTAGATGAACTTTCTTGCAGAAACTGCCAAAAAATAGGTCTGACTTTAAATAGCTGACCCTGATTAATATTTTTCCAAGGTATCACCTTTAGCCATTGCTAAAGCAGACCAGTAAACCAAGTTAAAATTAAATCTTGCTCTTTATTGTTTTAGTGAGTTTATTAACAGTAGGTTGATAAGATAAGTGTTCATCATAAACCAAGGCTAGACGTCAACCTCCTCATGACTTTCTCTCTCTGCCCTTCCTCATAACAGGTTTATGTAATTAGAACAGGTTTTAGATAAGTAGATAACCAAAAATTTCAGATGCTTTCTGAGTCACTGTTGGCTTCAGTGGGAAACGAAAGCATCTCATATCCACAGAATATATGTTCAAAAACAATTATAGCATTATATGAAAACGTATGAAAGATCATTTTACTGAACAGAATTAAAAATTATTCATCTTCATCTGTGGAGAGATTCAAAACTTGATAGGACAAGGTCCTGAGCAACCCGACTTAGCTTTGAACTTTGCCCTGCTTTGAGCAAAAGGCTGGACTAGATGACCTGCAGAAGTCCCTCCCAGCCTTAATCTATTGATTCTATCTGTCTAGAATTTGAAATGCATGGTTTTTTCTCTGTCTTGCCTGGCAAGGAATGTATGATAGTTCGTTTTCTCTTCTCATGCAGAAATAGGATAGGGTGTTTCATGTACATCATATAGAGCTTTGAGGAAAGCTAAGAGCAGGAGAGTTTGAGTCAAAAAAATAAGTAAATCCTTTTGACACAATCTTCCTGCTTTCAATAAAAGAAAACTTGGTACAGTCTTTGTGATACAACAGAATAGCATCAAATAAAGAAAAGGAAAAGGTGGGAATGAGACTTGTACACTATCTGTGGGTGAAGATCAAAAGGGGAAAAACTCCACACTCTTTCATGCTTGGGATCTTACATGATGCAGTAAATTGGAAGAGGAAACAGATGGAGACTTTGAGCTACCATCAGAACCATCCAAAGGCCAGGTTATAAGGTCGATATGTACTATCCATATAACTTTTTGATTACAGGGATCCCATGTGTCAGGGTACAGACAACCCAAATGATCAGATTACTAGTGTTGCAGGCAAACTTTTGTTTCCAGGATGGTAGGACTTTGGTTTTACTAGGAAAGTATTATTCCATATTTAACTGGCAGGGACGAATTGATTGAAAACCCAAAAGTAGGAAATAATTTGGGGATGAAAATGATAATGAACTAACAGCCTTTGCAACTGCATAAATAGAACTGGGAAAACAGCTTTGACACAACCTAGGGAGCTGAATCTGAGACCTCCTGAGAAGTTTATTTGTAAGGAATAAAGAAGTTCAAGTGGACTGGTAGCTTTTGAAAGGCGCTACTCTAAAGATATAATGACAATACTGGTTTAAAGAGTTCAGAGGCAGTGAGCAGAGACGGACACTATGTTGTCTGCATCAGGAAAGCTTCAAATATCCAAAAATGATTAAGGAATGGTATGAGATCAGGAAAAATTGGCATGTGTGAAGATTGCTATAAAGGAATAAGAAAAATATAGATTAATAAATTCAGGAAGATTGTGATACGAAATATATTTCAGTTGGAGATGTCAGAGGTAAGAAGAAAACAGAGGAGAGTAGAGGGATTCAGTAAACAAAAGGGAAGAAAAATTGCCAGTGCTGGAGTATCAATACTTTCTTTGTTCGAGTCTTCACAAACATAAATGGCAGTCAATTATCTAGTTAAATTAATTTTAACATGGAAAAGGGAATGCACTATGGACATGATGCTGATCAGAGTGCTGAACATTTAGATTTAATATAAGGATCCAAGTCAACAGTTCCAGATGAAATTCACCCGTAATTCATGGATGAGAACTGATGCAGTAATCTGAGAACTATTTTAGAATATATTTGAATATATTCTGATATGCTGCATATTTGAAAAACCATGGGGGATTACAAGTTCTTAGAAAATTGGTCAGGCACACATGGAAATGAAATATGGCTAATATGTTACATGAACTCTATCTAATTTTATTTCTTTATGAGGCAACTAGCTTAGTGATAGAAGGTATAAAATATATGCATCTTATTTGATTTTAATAAACATTTTAGATGAACTAAGAGCAATTCAGAAGTAAGCACAGAATAAATGCTCTAGGGGAAATTACATTTGGGCACACAACTGGTTAAAAAGTTATTCTTGAAGAGCAGTTACAAATGTTTCACACTCAGATGACATTTCAAATGGGGTCCTTAAGGGGTCTATATTCTGATTAATTTTCTAGCCCATACTTTCATTAGTGGTTTGAATCATAAACTAGCAATGGGCAGAACAAAGAAAATACTTTCTAGCTGATATTAGACAATAAAGACTATTTTTCCAACATTCTCAGACCATCATGGCTATAGAAAAATGCTCCATGGAAATAGGCATACACATTTCAGAACAAAAGAGAAAAGGGAAAGAGACCTGAGGCACTAATCCAAATGATTTATTACTGATGAAGCTGTAGAAATTAGCCTGCAGAATTAGCTCTCAAATTATCTAGCCTGTCTGCAGGGCCCTGGTCTGAGACCTTCCTCCAGAGATGGTCATGGCAAAACTAGGAGTTAAAAGGAATAGGTTTCCTTCAGAACTTATGCTGAGATGCCTCTGGAGCAGTCAAGATTTTACAGCTAGATAACAAATTGGTAGTGGAGTGAGTTCAGTGGTGGAAGGCTGAAAGCTTTCTGAGACTTGGAATTTGGCACAAAACTTTCCTTATAGGCAGGAACCAGGAATAAGCAAGGGTATAGAAAGCTGCTTACAAAGACCTCAAACATACATCTCTGCCTGAGAAGAAGAAAGGGGTTCTAATGTGATTTGGGGTATTACTGAATGATTAGTGAAAAAAATTATAAATTGTTTGAAAAATACGGATGTGCTTGCAACAATGAGAAAAATAGAAAAGGTGAAGTTTGTAGGGAGAAAGAATATTTCTTGGTATACCAGCCACTTGTTAGCTGACCTGGGCCAGTATTGATCCCTTACTCCCTACCCCTCTTGCAATGCTTTACTCATTTTTGTTATGTTTTAACTGTGGACAACCTGTGTGTTTTCTCAGTAGCTGGATTGAGTTTTGTGGTTCATCCTTCCAGACCTCAGGAAAGCCTTTGGGGATGATCCTCTTACACTGAAGCTTTGTCCAGATAGCTGTATTTGCAACTTGGCTACTATTTCTCTTTTGTACTTGAAGATGGGCTTACATGCTCAGAAATTCATCATTAAGTGGGGCAACACAGCAGAGGACGTGCTTGAGAAATAGGAAAGAAAAATTCAGATTCTTCCAAAAGCAGACTTTGCCATTAAACAAAGTAAGATCAAAGGACTTGCATGAGACATACAGTTATGTGGAATAAAATGGTGAGACAGGCATTGTCACATCCCAATGGATATGACCAATAAGATAATCATGTCCCCACCAGTTAGCAAAAAAGAAACCCAAACTTGCCAAGGTGTTATGGGATTCTGGAGAATGCGTATTCCAGGTTTCAGTCAGCTTGTGAGTCCTCCTTGTTGAGTGATCCAAAAGAACTCTTTTAATTGAGGCCTTGAGCAACAAGCTTCTGAACAGATCAAACAGCAGACATTCATGCAGTAGCCCATGGGCTAGTCCAGACAGAACCAAATGCGAGAAATGTTCTCTATGCTGAGGCTGGGAAGCATGACCTGAACTAGGACCCCTTAGCAGAAAGCACCTAGAAAGACTAGAGGTCAGCCTCTAGGTTTTCAGACCTAGGGGTATAGGGCATTTTGCTCAAATACCTGAGTACAGTTGGTAGGTAATGCAGAAGAATGGAGAAATCTAAGAAGACTGGGGATTTGAGGTGCATATAATAACAAGTACAATATCAAGAATCACCTGAACCAACAGAGAATGAGTCTCACAAGAAACCAGGCAAGTACAGTAGTGACTCAACCTGAGCCAGTAATTTAACACAATATGCAATCTCTCCCTTACTGAGCAACCACCATAACGCATGAAAACAAGTCATGGCTTAAGAAAAATCAATGGACATTTTGTGAACATTTTTCAGGGGTGGCCCATAGACTAACGGAATGATATCTCTGTGTGTGTGTATATGTATGTGTATCTATCTATCTATCTATATATCTCACATGTGTATATATCACATGACAGGAAGGGAGGTGGTGCTTAATGAGCATGTACTGGATAGTGTAAGACCTGAACATGATATAAATGATACAGAGTAAGGAGTAAAGACTGCACTGAGTCTGGCTCAGATGGATGGATGGATTTTGTTTATAGCAGCCCATATGGTGCTGATTTGGATTTGTGACTAGAAGTGTTGATAACTTACCAGTGTTTTGGTTATTGCTGAGCAATCCTGCCACAGCATCAAGACATTCCCTCTCTGCCTTCCTAATGAGTATGTTGGAAGTGTACAAGAACTTGGGAGGGGACACAACAAAGGCAGCTGACCTAAACTGAACAAAGGGATATTTCATGCCATTTAAACCATGGTCAGTAATAAAAACTGAAGAAGAGAGGTGTTTTGCTTGGATGCTGACTGGGCATTGGTCTGCTTGTGGGAGGTGGTCAGTGACTGCCTTTGTGTCAATGAGTTTTATTTTGTGTTGGTTTTTTTCCTTCTGCTTTCCTTCATTTAAACTATCTCAGCCCACAGGTTCTCACTTTTGCTCTTCCTATTCTCTCCTCCATCCCACTGGGGACAGAGCAGGTGAGTATCTGGGTAGTGCTTAGCTGATGAACTGGGTCAACCCACCACACCTTGTCAATGACTTTGTAAGTTACATTATCACTCTCCACCTTACCACACATATATATATTGATGATCACAGATACAAGGGCAATACTACTGCACAAAACTAAGAGGGACACTTCAGTTAAGTGGTACTTCCTGGGAATTTCAAAAGCATGCAAAATTTTAGTACACTGTTCAGCAGCACAGGAACCTTGGAAATGTGGGGGGGGGGGGGGGGGGGGAAATAAAAAAATCAGTATTTCCTTGTCAAAGGTTGATCATAAGTGATTAGCAGGATACCTTTATAGAATGAGATAAGCAACATTTTAGAGCAGCACATCTAATCTAGCAGCAATGTATTTGTTATATCAGTATATGACTAATTACTGTAACAGAAAGGCTATGTATCACTACAATAGCTGTAAGATGGGTAAAGCACTGCTCAAAGGGAAGACACCAGTGGAAGAACAATCAGGGCAAAGGAATGTTATAAAAACTGCTTATCTAAGATATTTGAGGGATTTATACTTCTGCAAAGTCTTATTAATGATTCTCAAGATGATACTTATCAATAACAAAATTGAGAGACATTATCAAAGTTAAGTTTTTTATAGAAGAAGAAATTGAGAGCTTGAATTCTGAAGTTACCTTGCTATAAAACATATAGAGGGAAGAGAAGAAAGCTCAAAAAACAGCCTAAATACTGTGGTGGAAATCACTTCTAAATTTACACATCCATATCTAAACTGGTCACTATAACATTTTTTCAAAATCTACAGAGGTATGTAAGTAATTCCACCCTGCTTAACTGAGATGCTTATACCAGGCTGAGGTGTATTACACTTTAAAGGTGAGTGTTTCTCTTGACTGACTACAAAAAGCCCTAGGCAAATGGAGCAGAGCAACGTGTCTAACTTTTAGATGTGTCCCTTCCTCTGCCTGTTTAGAAAAAAAAAAATCTTAAGAAGCTACCTGAAGTTAAGAATGGTTGCAAGAGACCTGGAGCAGTGAACAAAGAAATAACTCATTTCCTTGGGTCTTGGAGTTTAAGTAAGCAGGACAGAGCACATACTCATCAACAAACAAGATTGCATTGGAATTATAAACTTCATTATTATTGACTAATTAACTTTCACTCCCTCCTCATTATTTTAACCAGCTCAGGAAATTTTACCTGACTGCTTCCCATTGTTACCACTTATTATTTTTCCTCAAAATCATAACAGCTTTTGGGACCGAATATTCTATTTACATCCCCAGAAAACACATTTGTCTACCTTTAGCCTGTATCCAGGGCTGAACTGTTGCAGTTGCTCTATCACCTGATGTCCCCTCCCCACCTGAGAAGGAGAATCATGGGGGGAAAAAGGGAGAAGCACTGTGGGTTGACATAGAAACAGATTTAATGAAATAACAAAACTAATACAAACACCAATATAAATTATACAAGGTTATACTCAGCCTCATCCTTAGGATCAGCAGAAGGAGCAGAAAGCCAAGAGAGAAGAGACCCAGGAAGAGAAACTCCACCCTTACTGAATTCCCTCCTTTTATAATGAACTTGATTAAGTGTTATGGGATGCACCTGTGAGTCAATTTGGGTCAGCTGCCCTGGCTGAAACTCCTAGCTAACTTGGAGCTACTCATGGCCTGCCTGCATGGATGGCCCATGGATCTGCTCCTGGGAAACCAGGACAGCATTTGAAGAAAATCAAACTCTCCTTCTCCCTCCCTTTCCCCTGTTACAGATGTGAAAACAGAGAAGTGAAAGCCGTCAGAATTACACCGAGGTTCAGTGGTGGAATTGGGTGTGTAGCCACAGGTGTCTCCCAGCAGAGTCACAGTGTCTCCCATTGGGTCAGTGGTGAAGAGAAACAATGATATGAAAGTGCTGGGCCTTGGTCAAGATTTGCTTCTCTAAAAACTACAAGATAATCAAAGCAACAGATGTTGGGAAAATGTAATAGCATATCTAAGATTTAGCACTTAGGAGTGTTGGATGAAATTCCCTCCTGAGGTGTCCCATTTCCAAGTACATATCCAACATGATGACAGACAAGTGCTTCAACAACTCTAAGTGTTCTAAAAACAATCTGAGTTTGTAAATCATTATGGAAATGAGATTTGCTGCATCTTGAACTGTGTTTTTTCGTTTTTCCATTGGTCTTTTTTTTAAACTGTCTCCTGAGAAACAGTCTCTTCTAAGCTCGGTAGAGTGCTATCAAGGACAATGAGATTTGTATGGAAAAGAAGGTAAACTGACATGTAGAACAATAGGGGAAAAAGGTACCTTTCTGGAATTCTAATAGCAGGAGATTCAAGACTGAACAATATGTGAGCTTTATCTCCAGACTGAGGATGGAAACTTCTGAAAAATTTCCTATGATCTTGGCCTGATTTGCTAAAGAGTGATAGTTAAAAAACCCCTACGAACCACTTTTTCTTTCCAATTTTCCTTGCATTTCAGTTTCTAAACTACAGAACTACTTGGAAGGTGAAGTTTGGAAGAGATTATTGGCAACTTTTGGAGAAGCAGTTCACAGAAACCAGATGAAATCTATTTTCAGCATGTGATGAGAGAAGAAGAATCACATTTCATACCTACATTCAGGCTGTATTTCTGAAGGGACAGAATCTGACATGTTGAGTACATTTCCAGACACCTTACTGCATAAAAGCAAACAAATGGAAAAGAAACAAAACCCAATGACTTGGCTTTGAAAATTTTAGAGGCTAAAAAGTTCACTATTCATTGTAAGCACATTATATCATTACTTTTAGTCTTGAATAGAAACCTACTGTAGCTGAAAGACATAAATGCTGTGATTTTTCAAGATGACCTGTACTTACAGCCTTTTTCTTTGAATCAGTTAGAGTGCTACAGCAATTACTATATACTCTTCCACATTTCTGAAGCAGAATCCTCCCTTCTAATGATACTAGATAGCTCAGAGCTCCTCTAATAAATTAATTATTCATCCTAGCTACTCTGTTCCTGTGAGTCTTCCCACCAGAATCACTGGCCAGAATCACTACACAAAGTAGTATTTCCAAGGTGCAAACTACATATAATCTTCCTGTAGAAATGTAAAATACAAATGAATAATGGGATTTTAAAACAATAAAGAGCCTGGATACTGGTCTCTTCTACCTGAAACCCAGTTGCTTGAGACTCATTATACTAAGTCTGTCTCTACATCAGTCTGCTTCTCCCAAACAACTCCTTGATAGCACTTCTCTTCACCTCTGAACTAGGTGTAAGCAAGTTATTTTCAGAACTGGAAGCAATTGAGCTTCATCAATGCAATATCGTGGCTATAGTACATAAGTTCTGCTGAGAATGTTATCTGGATGGAACATGACATTAACCAGGTGAGTCCAATTTCACATACTGGAAACCATCCTGGAAACCTACTTGGGGAACCTGCCACTCAGCTTCCACAGCATAAGTTGTTTACTTGGCTAGGACCTCTTTGTTGAATACAATATGGTCCTCTCCATGAAGGAAGTGCCATGCTTCCACCCAGCCTCCTGTACATGTGGTCCAATATGCTCCTTTTAAGGACAGTAGTCATTCTGCCTTTGGGCAACAAACACCCGTGCTCCTAAATTCTTGCAAACTTTCCTTCCCAGTTATCTGTATGTGATGAAAAAAACCACCAAGCCTTCAAACACTTCGCATCTTCCTGAGTATCCCGCTCACTGACTGAACAGGCAATAAGGTAATTTGTTAAGACATGTACGCAGGCTGCTGTCATGCAACTCTGGCATGACAAAACCAGAACACCAAACTAAATCATTTGTAGGCCTAATACACCATTAAATAACGTTTTTTTTCTCCTGAAAATATGGCCTTCATGATTATTCTTATTGAATGATGGCCATGTAGTTGGTGCTGTGTGAATCCAAGACTGCTGTCTGCACCCAGACCTTTAACCTGTAGTGTATCTGCATGGGCAAGACTTCTTACCAGAACAGACACTCCCAAAGCCTGTGAGAGTCTGTGTGCACACCGAAGTGGCTATACAGGCAGATCTGTTTGCCATGCACCATGGTCTAATGCTCTCCTGGAGTTCTTAGCACAGACTTTTCAGACTTCTTCCCACTGGAATGTGTACATTCCTCATATAACAAGGTGATAGAGACTGTGATAAACAGATTTGTAAGCCTCTTCATTTCATGGAGTGCTAATAATATTCTTCAAACTTACAAGCTTGGCAGTGAATTTCAAAATCTATTTCTGAAAAAAGTGAACAATTTTCAGAAAACAATCTGAGCTACAAAAAAAGCAGATGCCACTTGATTAAACATCGTATTATGCTTTTGATTCTTATCATTTTGGAGGAAGAATTTTGCTTTAAAATCAACTACACGATAGGACTCCCAGATGAGAGTTTTTCATTTTTGGAAGACTACATGCTCAAGGTAACGTTGAACGGGGTTTTGAGCAACCTGATCTAGTGAAAGATGTGCATGCCCACAGCAGGAGGGTGGACTAGATGATATTTAAAGGTCCCTTCCAACCCAATCCATTCTATGTTTAGTTTCATATAGAATGCAAAAACATCAGGAAAAAAAGGCTGCCTAAAATGGCACTATAAAATGTGTCTTTGTTTGCAGGGGGTTTTCCTTCACGACAGCAAAATCTATTTTATGTGGTCTTCTATCAACAAAAATTTGAGTCAGTAGTATCATAACGATGTCTGTTGAGCAGCAACATGGGAAGGGCAAATATTTAAATCATTTCATCAGTTGTTTGCTAGCTTAAGAGCTTTTTGGTGTTTAATTATTTCAGGTAATGACAGCTAATTCGAAGTGCTATAATTATACTTTTTGCAATTGCTGTTGTCTGTCTGTTGATGACATGCTAATGTCATCAACTATGCTCGCTTTTGTCTAAGATGTTTGATCAGTTGTGTTATTGTTGAGAAAAGATGTTAATCAGACAAAACCATTAACTATTATCTTTGATTTATACTCAGAACAAAGTTCAATTTCCACTTCCTTGGAAACCATGGAGGATAAATCATTGCAAAGAAGAGTACTAAATTTATTCTGGTGAAACACAAAAAGGAATAAAGATAGTTTGTCTGAAATATGAAGGAAGTTTTAACTGATCAATGTCACTACATGAAATTTCTCAGTGATATAATTATTCTAAACTGACCGTCCCTAGACTTAATCTTTTTATATTTTTCATTTCACAGTTACCAATAACTTCAACAGTTTGCTTCCTTTCAGTAAAAGACAGTTTTATTTCCATTTTATTAATACACTTTAAAAGCCTTCACTTTTATTTAATATTCCTCCATCATGTTTAACTTCGTGGGTAAAGAAATGCTTTGTCCTTTTTCCCCCAGGTGGCATATTATTGGTCAAGTTTCTGTCATATTAACTCTCCATATTCAAGCCTTAGGGGTATAATTTCATTTTCTCTTCTTGGTACTGAATTTTGGAATCCTTTATTAGACCTTCTTCTGCCTTGGCCCAAAACTTCACATTAATACTTTATTCTCCAAAAAAGTTTTTTTCATAAATGTCCACCTGTAAAAACATACCTGTAAAAAAATACATCTTATAATGCTTAGTTAAGGTTGGACTTCATAATACTTTTGAGTTTGGAGATACATATTCTCTGTCAACATGCTTATGTACTTTTTGTCTTTATAAAGTTTACCAAACTTTTAGATGAGCTCATCCAGAGTCTTCTGACTGACAGGCATATATTTTAACTAATCTTCAGTCCTGTTGTACTTGTTCCTTCCTTCAATTTTCAGTCATCCTTTGTCTCTCTTTTAGTGACCAGGTTATTATCAACAATAAAATTGTGGCAGTCATTTATGTTTATAAGGTTCTGAGAATATTTCATAGCCAGATTAAAGACAGATTTATCTTAATCAAGATTTTACTTCCTAATCTTTCACTAATTTTGGACACGTGTTTTTACTCAGGGATTCGTCGTAATCTAGACTCTTTCAGAAAAAATTCTACGACATCTATCAGCAAAACAAATCACACGCATTGTTCCTCACGCTGCAGCAAACAAGCTCAACTTGCAATAAAACTGACTTGTGAAGTCTTGGACCTAGCTGAACATATTCCTCTTTTTACTCATTCAGTGGGAACTGTCAACACCTAGTAAACACTCTACAAGCTTGGCTTGTCAGAGTGTGTCCTGTACTGCCAGGAAGCCGAGCGCCTTGCTGGTAATAAATAACATGGGGCTCATAGCCTGACCCATGTCAAGCAGTCCCAGTGAACTGGGCCAGGCTCATGGAGCAAGCTCTGCTTGAACAAGAGACTATGGTACTAGCACATGTCATATCACCAGCCCCCTTCAGCATGGTTGTGGAATCTTCCCGTTGACTAAGTTTAAATTTCAGGCTGAAACTGCAGCGATGAGAGGAGGCTCCAGCCACACAGCTTCCACCAGGGTGGGGTAGAAGTTGGTGGAGGCAGTCTCTGCTCCCATCTTCACGCCTAGGTCCATGTGCACTTATTTTACTACTGACTGAAATTTATCATGGAAAATTAAGATAGTCAGGTTGTTAATAACATGTCTTGAGAATAGACCAAAATGCAAGCACAGTGCCAGGATGTCTGCATATACACCTGCATTGTCCCAGTGTTTACACTGTCCACGTCGTATTCTGGCTTGTAGCCACAGCAAGATGTGCTGCTGTCACATTAAAGAAATGTGACAGCATTTGTGACAGCACAGTGTTTTTTTCACTCATGAAAACTGTTTCTTGTGTGAGACAAGTGCAACCTCAAAACAAGAGAGCATCTTTGTATCAATGTTGTTTAATCAACAGTGAAGGAAAACATACATTTCAATGAAAACGTCTATTTCGAGAAAAACATATTTTCATGATTAAAGGCTAAAATTCATGTGAAATGTGAAATCATACTGTAGATCTCCCTTTGAATCCTGTAAAGCATTTATTAAAGTAAAACAGAAAAAATACAGAAGAGAAAAATAGTAATTGCTTAACCATTAATATTTTCTTTTAAAATAGGTCAAGTTCAGAGATCAGGTCCTGAGTAGCCCTGAACCAGATTTTAAGGCTCTCCAATTTGCCTCATTTGGATTTGAATCGGTATTGAACTCTGACAGCCTCAAAGATCATGGAGGGTGAATCATGATGTTTGGCTTGTCCCTTCTCCCTTATTCTGAAATAATTACTTCTTTCAGGTTCAAAACAAGCTGTAAATTAATATTGTCGGGCCATGACATTTTTGTGGAAAGATTTAGAATTCTTCTTAATTGTACCTAAGAGAATATATAAAAACCACAGAAAGATGCTATTACTTTGTAATTAGAAGTAATTCTGAGCCTGTACTTAGGATCTTAAGACTTTTTAAGAGGATATTTTTTTCTGTGTGAGCTTTCCAGGTCTTTAGCAATTGTTCATTTAAAGCTTATCTGTGTCATCCTTTGAAGCCAACAGGAGTTCTCAGTACACAGTGGGCACCTAACAAATAACAAATCTGTTCAGTTATAGTGCAGCCTGGGGGAATATTCACATTCCCGCAGGAGCTGACCGTGATGGAAGAAGGAACAAAAGCCATGGTGATTCCCCAAAGAAATGGCTAAGTGTGGGAAAA
This sequence comes from Podargus strigoides, assembly GCA_028020825.1. NCBI lineage: Eukaryota > Metazoa > Chordata > Aves > Caprimulgiformes > Podargidae > Podargus > Podargus strigoides. The sequence goes on from CM051663.1 coordinate 146,489,306, forward strand.
GGAACAGGGCTAGGACTTCTGAAATGTGCTGGTTTATTGGGCATCCCTCATCCAAGTGCCTGGAAATGTCCTGCAGAAGCCTCTCAGTCCTGATGATGAATTTTTGTTGAGTCTTCAGCAGAATTCTGCAGAAATTTGTCCCCTAGCAGAGCCCTGGAACTCCCCGGCTCCCTGCCAGCTCAGTCACGCGAGGCTGAGACTCCAGCCTCCAGGGTCAATGGGCTCGCACGTGTTTACATCAGTGGTGGGCAAGGCTTCTCCAGCAAGTGACTTCAACAAAAGTAAGGACATAGATTTACACAGTGTCACCTATTACCTTTGTGCGGCACATATGAAGCATGAATGAATGACACTATGCTCTATTGCTTGCCATACGGGTAACAGCGAGGCATAGAAACTTGTTCAGGTAGCCAGGCTACATTTCCAGCAGCAGCTGCCATTGCCTGTGCCAGCTGGACAATTTAATTTTAGAAGCACTTCATGTCTTAGAAAGATGTGTTCCCTCTCTATTAGATTCATAACCCATAACATAATTTGTTTTTTGGCTTTTAATCTAGTTTCAATCTGATTCAAAGCAAAGGTAAGTTTTTATATTAACAGCTCCTATGAACTGGAAACACCCTGCCTTTGCCAGCTCTATGGACCCATTCCAACGAGCTGCTTGCCTGAAGGATCTGCTTAGGTCAGGGAAGTCAAATCACAAGATCCAGTGAGTGTAAATCAGGAAGACAGTGCCACAAAATAATTCACAGGTCAGGAAAAAAAAAATGTTTTATGTCTTACATATCACCTGTATTTCTTTACATTTATACAAAATGCTTCATTAGCCAAATATTTACAATTCCCAAGAAAATATGGAGAAGAAGACATATACAACTACAGAAATATGGAAAGCATAGCAGTCTGAAATTCTTTACTGAAATTAGTTGTGGAGAGACATTAATCACTGTACCCTCTAACTTGACTTCAGGTCATTACCTTTACTCTTAATCTTTGCAAAGATTAACAATCAGCCAATTTACATATATAGCTCTGTAAAAGATTTACAGATTCAGATTGTAGGAATGAGCTCCAGATATCCTTGCAAGCTTCCTGTCTTTCTGGTTCTTCCAAATTAAATCCTGGATTATGTTCTCTTCCCACCCATCCCCCCTGCAATTAAAAAAAAAAAATCTTCCAGTCATAGTGGAATAATAATTTTTTAAACATATAAACATTTTGTGTTTTGTTCTGATTTTTTCAGAACGGGGTCATTTTTCTCTAAAACACACCCCAAGCGACTTTACTCATGAAGAAAACAAGCAAATAGGTCAGGGAATAAGATTGTATTTTTGCGTGCTGCTGGGTAGCAAGACACATCAGCTCTGGGCTCTCAAGGGCTGAATTTTTACAAAGCAAACAGAACAGCAGTAGCTCAAACAAACTTCTTGGCCAACTGTTGGATACACTTTGAATAAACTGTCAGCATTTCAAGGAGATTAACCGTTTCTTTCTTTTCCTGTTGTGTGGCACAGTAATTTTCATGGGAAAAAAAAAGCCCTCCCCATACAATCTCTAGTCAATTTCCCTTAGGTTACGAAAAATGCTGTTTCCTACCTGACTCAGCAGTTTAAAATCTCTCTGTAACACATCTACTTGTTCAATACAAAGAAAAGAGACTTCTTGAAAACAAGAAACACATTGCCAGCCCTGGTACTTAGGGCCAGACTGACTCTGTATTAACTATTCAGGCTGTATGTGTTTAATCCCCCCGCGGAGGCAATACACCTTTTTTTCCATCTCCTGTTATTGACAATGGCACAGCTCAACGCTGGCTCATCCCGCACCTCATCTTTTCCTATGGGACACCTCCACTGGGCTTGCTGCTTTTCCCTGAAAAGGGGCAACTGCTGGTTAACAGCACTCATTGCTGAACAGCCAAATGCCTTCTGCTTGCCCACAGCTGCCAGTGGGGAGCAGAGGTGACTCTGCAGCCCCTATCCAGAGGAGGCATGGTAGCTTGACCTATGGTTTCCAAGACCAGATCTGTCTCTTCTGACTGCTGAGGCTGAGACAGTTTGCAACAGAGATTTGTGCTGTGTGTGTCAACCGCATCCACCAAAGGGGCTCACATTTCATTGAGGGTCCTTGTGCTCTAGCTACCTACAGACAATAAGCACTGCTAACCCACTATAGCCAAGTGTGCCTAGAGCAGTCATGACAGATCTCCCTTACAAGATATATATGTTGTGTGTTTATGCAGGCACACACCCCTTTCCCCTGGTATTCTGAAAAACTACAATGCAGGGTTAATGAGAGTTTCTGTCAGATTCTGGGAACTCTCTCCAGGCTAATCAAGCAGTCTGCAAATTCCTTTGTCACAAGGTTCAATGGCTCCACATTCCTTTGCAGAGTGTCAGGGTGATCTAACAGGAAACCTGCTGCTGCTGGTTGCAGAGCAACCAAGGAGAGAAATTCTCTATATTAGAACAATTTGGTCTTCAGCCAGGTTCAAGTTTGTGTTGCTGGGGTTCGGGAATAGCTGATCACAGCTGGGTGATGAGACTGAAAGCTGTCCACAGCTTTGAAGATTTCTCCCCTGACCACTTCTTACTAGGGTTCCTTGAAGACAACAGTGTGGGCTTTAAAGTTTTAAAAAAACCCAGACCAAACCAAAGCCCAAGCCAAACAAGCTTTATTATAATATAAAGTGAGTCGGCTAACATCTTAAACAGGGAAAAAATCAGCTAGTTAAGACAACAAATTTTTAAACATAGGTCTCCCTCTCCAACACAGCCCTTTATTCTGGGCTTGGTTTAGCTAGTTTTGTGGCTTCCTGACCATAGCAAATGTTGCATAGCCTCCCCTGATCTGGAGAGGCTTCCCTCTGGCCCTGCCAGGGGCTGGCCAGCTGCTCCCTGCTCCTTGCAGTGGTTCCCATCTCTGAGCTGCAATTCCCAGCTCCAAGCCCTGGTCTCTCACTACCTCTCCCTGATAGCTCTTGAACCTCCCTGGTCCCTCAGCACGCTTGCTCACTCAGGAGCAATTCCTCCATCTTGCTTATTTTCTGTTTAAAAGATCAGCATGGAAACTTCCATACCAACAAACCAAATGCCAAATGTGCCTGTCTCAAGACTTCTCAACTGTGTGGGCCAAATGGCTTTTTGGTGGCCAGTACTCAGTATAAGATTAGTTAGACCCTGCTGCTTAGCCTTGGAGGCAAATGGAACTGTGCTGTCAATAGCCCCGTTAAAAGCCAGTAACTCTGTTAATATCTTCCTCATCTGTCTTCTCTCTTGACAGGCTATATAGCAGCTCTGGAAGACAGCTGCACAGAGGGAGCAGGCAGCACTACCAGGGCTATGCTGTCACTGACACATTTTGGTCACCTCAGCAGTCGGCTTTGTGTCCCAGCTGACTCCTCAAAGGCTGAGGTCCTGTTCTGTCTCCCCAGAGCCTGAAGCACACAGCCGCCTGCAGCAAGGATAGACAGCATGAGCCCAGGACATGGGACTGTACAGGGCCATGCAGGGCCATGCAGAGCCTGATGATGCAGGCAGAAAGCACAGGACCCCCCCATGACTGTGCATCTCCTGCACACACAAAGGTCAGCCTTCTTCCCTGCAAACAAACTGCAAAAGGGCTGATATTTTATTCTGAATGTGAACTACATCACCAAATTTTGAGAAAGGCAGCTGCAGACCTGCAGAAGAGATCAAGGGTATTGCGGATCCAACCGCTGCAATTAAGGCCCATCCCTTAATAGAAACATTTATAAAAAACACGATCAGAATAGGCTAAGCTGCAAAACAACATTCTTCTTAAGTCCATGCCCTCTGTTATCGATACTACAGGCAATGGAACTGTAAGTATAATAATTAGGAATTTACCTCCTTACGTAGTGCAAATTCGCATTGACTAATCTCTATAGCTGAATGTATTTGGTTTACAGCTAGTAATTGATGTGTTGTAAACAGTAGCTATGTCAAATTCAAGCAGTGTGATGAGTTACAGCTGAGCACAACTAAATCACACACCGTGTTCTTCTTAGTTGAGCTTCATAAATCTGTACACAGGATTCCTTAATTTCTTGATAATTTATTTTATTTTAACTAATTTTGCATTTACATTATTTTTCACCCAGGTTGCTCTTTGCAGTGGTTCTCCTTTGTTTGCTGCAACATGATTTGACAAATGTTTCTTACAGAAAACAGCAAATCAACAGCCTGTCAATACATTGTAGTAAAACCATATTTTATAGAAAGCACGTGCTGCATTTGTAACATAAGCATGTATAAAGTTCAAAGTTACAACACAGCAACACAAACAACTGTTTTTAATACTCAAACTTTCTCGTAAGCTCTGCTATTATAAAGGTCAGTAGAATATGAATGCTAGTAAAATTTCAAACCTTTGTAAGTATAAAACATTTACCACTTAAGACAGGGTTTGGTAAGATAATTATGGGCTACACAGTGCACCATTAGTACATAACAGGAAAGATTTCTTTGTTAAAACGTTTCGGTAATCTTCACTAATATATATTCCTGTATGTCTTATCACACCCCAAAGTAAAGAAAGCAGGAACTTGGGAGGGGAGTGGGGAAGGGGGGTAGTGTACCTTATGTTTTTTTTATATCTCTTTTGCTAAAGATTCTGAATTATTAGTACTTTATTATTAAAGCTCTCACATATATTCAAGGAGTTTACATTAATCAACTGCTTCTCAGTGTTTACAACAAGCTCACTAGAATATGCACCAAAACCAAACAAAAGATGGAATAAATACAATCAAAGCAAATCTGTTTAGAAGGTGAATGACTATTCATGGTATTCATTCAGCTTTAGTTGTTACATATATTCAACTTTCCTTCCTATGGCCAGTGTAGCTGAGCCTTTCCTATCAACAGTGCCCTGTTCACAGTATCTGAAGCAGCTTTTTCAGAGTAAGAATGAGATTTTCCTCTGTTTTCTTTTATTGCCCTTCCTATTTTCATCTCACTTTTGGTAGTAGGAAACATCCTATTGTTTCTGTCTCTCTGCTCTGTTTTTCCTTTCTATTTGGTTCTCAGTGGACTTGATGGCAGACTGACCTGCAGAAAAATTGTCATTAAAAATGGCTCATTTCTCTGCTTAACAGGACACAGTCCTCCCAGCTCAACTCATTTCACCACAGTGAGCTTTGTGTCACAGTCAGGCAAACAGTATTACTTCAGGAGGAAGGGAGAAATTTTCAAAACTGGTCTTTAAAGCACTCTGCTTCAATGACTTGTTGAAAGTCTCCAGGCCCCACAAGAAATTGAACCCTATGAGTCATTTGTCTCTAACATAGGTAAAAAAAAATCCTATTAATTTTCATTCATTGCTTAGATAATGAAATATAAAAATTAGTATCATGCTCCTGAGGTCCTATTGTTTACCGGGCTTCAAGGATTACTTGCTCAAAGGGTTGTTGAAGGAGGACAGACTTCTCCTGCAGGAAGAATAAGGGATTAAATGTGTCTTGCTTCTTCCACTTGGAACTTTTAAAAAATCGTTTGAATAAAGGACTGTTTACAGAGCTTCTCCTCCTTGTTTTCAGTTCATGCACAAATAAGAAGTCAGAACGTTTCTCTCCTGCCAGCAAATTGTAAGGAACCAATGTGAGTTAGATGTCTGAGGATCTGATTCCGTTATAGGTACTTACTGAACTTAGGGGTTAAACTGACAAGGAAAACCACAAGAGAATTGAAGAAATTAAAATATTCTGAACATTTGACAACATGAAAATTGTTCCTAACACCAAAACCAATTAAATAGTTGAGCAGATATTCAGGGAAGTTCATGGGAGTGCTAGGTGGGAACAGTAAAAACAATTATGCAAGGTCTGAGGACAGACTAAATGATGATGAGATTCCTTATAAGTAATGGTGACACAACGAGCTGTTGCTGTGGCTCAGTATGTGGCTGGGCATAGCAAAGGCAAAGCAGAGGTGATGTCTCTAATGCACTCTAAGTGACAGCAAGGTGCATGGCTTTCAGGAGCCATTGGCTTCTAGAGCAGCATGTGGGTTACCATAATTTCTGTCGAGTAGCCTACATATTTAACCTAATAAATACTGATTGAGGGTCTAGTTTTTAACCACACTTTAAGTCCAGAATCCATGATTTTATGCTTTCAGCTTATGGCTAAAAGGAGCCAGGCTCCTTAATAAGACTACAGCAGTATTGTGGGCTTTGTGCTTTAAAATTGTTTTCGTTCTTTAGTTCTCAAAATTAACTGTGTTAAGAAAACTGCCACATGAACTGAAAGTATGGACAACAGGAGAATATGAATTTGGTACTTTATTTTAGGTTCTTATCATTTTGATGCAATCATTAGACAAAACACAATGAAGTGATAAGAGGATAAATGTCAGTATTTGCCAATGATTTGCATGCCAGGGCACTTGTCCTTTCCAGATAATTTCTAGAAGCAGCTGGATGCAAACATCCACAACCAAAAGCAGATAGAATTATAATTTTGTGAAGAACTAGCAAGGCTTGCTCTGCTTCTCAAGAGCAGGCTGAAAAAGCTGGGGGAGAGGACAACAAAAAACCCCATAACCAGGATTCATTGCTTCCAAGAGCTTTCATATTGCTTCATATTGACACATAAGCCAGGATGCAACTTGTACAGATTCCTTTGAATTCTGGGAATCCTTTTTTCCAGCTACTTAATTTTCACCAGCAAAACAAGCTGGAAAACCTCTTCTCTCCAGAGAAATGTTCAAGTTGGGTATCACTACAAAGCAGGATATAAGTTTCTAAATCCATCAAAGTAACATAGCCAAAGAAATTTTGATCAAGGTTTACGTTCTTCTGGGGCTTTTTTCTAACTTTTTTTTTTTTTTTTTACATCAGCCTCATCTGTGTGCTAAATTATTTATATTACAGACTGGCCTACAAGACTCAAACTGAAACTGTGGACACATTGCACTAAGAGTTTAATGTCTAGTTTCTATCTTGAAAAGAAAGAAAAAAATCCCCAAATCTCCAGTAAAACAACCAAAATAAAATTAAAAGTTTATTTCCATTTACTTCTGTGAAACACATCTTGCTTTACCACTACAAGTGAGGGGAAAATTAGGACAGTTGTCAAGAGCTTAAGTACCATTTAAAATAAAATAAAAAGTTCTTCTTTTCCAGTTTATTTTAAACTAATGCTGCTTCACTGGCACAAAAGAGATAATGGTTTAGATCCTCTACCTGAAAAAGTGGATGTTCAAATATCAAAAGAAGCATAAAACACTTCGCAGTTGCACAGCATCATTTACCTGAACATCCCATGACACATCTCAGTGATTCACCATTTTACTGAAACAGAAACCGAGGCACACAGAGAAGAAGGCCTGCATTTTTGAAAGCAGCCTTTAATAGGGAGTGCTTCCATGTTAGGGGAGGTAGATTTCAACAAGGTTAATTTCCAGTGTCTGACAGTTTAAGTTCAACTGACGTGATGTTTGCTGCACTGGACATCTGCTTTTATTAACCAGTCTGGTGTATGAGGGCCTTTACCTCATCTCTTTTTCCTAAATTCCAACTGCAGGTATCATAAAATTGTGTCCAAAATTTAAGACTGATGATTTACCAGTAAATGCCAACTGTAGATTGTCAGTAGACTAAATGACAGTCAGAAAAAATGGATTTCCCTAGTTCTGACCTCTAAGTAATTTTGCCTCCCCACTCCAAGTCTTCCTGATGTACTCCCAACCTTCCTCTTTGAAGAATTATATTTAGGGGCTTAACATTTTAAGATCTAAAGAAAACTAAGGATGAAGCATTTTATCTTGAGTGTCTGCTACATACAGAATAAATTAGGAAAGCAATATGAAATAGTAATGCAAAGGGATGAACATCAAACCACAATGACATGCGAACATCTGTCCGTGACACCTACCTCCACGCTGGACAAAACACTACATCGCAGTACAGATTTCTGCAACAGGAATGAAATCGCAGCTCCTTATCGTGTGTCTCCTACTGTATAAACTAAGGCTGTTCAAGGCAGAGTATAAAATTACATGCTTATACAGAGAGCTTTTGAGGAGCAGCAAATTCTTTTATTTGCTCCTAAAGCCACCTCAAAAAAGGGTTATGGCAGGCTGGTGGGGCAAATATCAGGCTGTGCAAGGTCAGGGTGGGAGCAAATGCAGAAGGATAGGTCACAGAGCTGAAATGTCTGACAGTCAACCTTCTGAACAGGTTTTCAGTCACTGAATGAGAGAAAAACCTGAAAAATTATTTGGCTAACATGGCTGGAGAGCACTTCATTCATTCCAGACATCAAAAGTCACACTGCAACCTGACAGTCCTTACTTTGCTGAAAAATGACCAAGTCTCACTGCCTACTTCTTGTTCTGCTCAGGGTGAAGGCTATGCTGTCGGAGATATGACAGAAATACTCTTCAAGAATAATTGGTTCATCTAAGTGCCACATTTCTAGCAATAAGTTAATTAAAGTTTTAAAAGTTCAAGCTTCACTTCTGGAGCTACTTAACCAGTTACTTGCATCTTGATTGAGCCACCTGCTGCCATTTGCATGAAGTTAAAAACAAATACTATTGCCTTTGGTGCTTTTTTTTTGTGTGGTTTATTTTTTTTTTTGCACATCATATTGCAACAGCAATTTCTGATTTGTTTACTAGAGACATATGAGAGAAGATTTTATTAATGAAACAGCACGCATTTGTTTCTGTATCAGCACTTCATTTAATAGCCCTCCCTTTTCCTGCAGTACATGTAAGCCTAACAAAGAGCCCTTGGAGACATGGGCACTGTAGCCCTCTCTCTGGCACTGCCTCCATGAGCCAGCCAAAGGAAATGGAGTAAGTGATGCTCAAAACACCTGAGGGGTAAAGTATTCTCTCCCTCTCCGTGTCTGCACTGAGGGCATTAAAATCCCAGTGACCAGACCTAATTCAGACTGGGAACATAAGGGATTTGCCTTTAAACACAGGACATTCACAATGCCACCACTTAGCCACATGCTTTGTGACCTTTTACTCAGTAGACCATGCAATGGGCAGTGCCACATTTCTAAGATCAGGACAAATTTGAAGCCCACAGAAGAAGATGGAAAAATTCAAATTCCTTTGAACCAGGCCATCATTTCTAACTGGCGCTGCCCCTTAAATACAGTTATTACGGCAGGGCATCGTTTGGATAGTGTGTATTATCCTTAGGCAGAGGGGGAGAGGGGCACCACACTGTGCTGGCATATCCCCTGTCATTACAGAAACGAGGGATGCCTGGCAACTGAAAGAAATCAATGCCAATTTTCTCATAACTTCTTGGCAGAACAGCAATTACTTCACTGGTTAAATCATCAGTTAACTAACAGAGGTAAAATTCAAAAGTTAAAGGGAACTTCACAGTGTTGCTATGTAAAATTTTCTCTATTCTGTTTTTAAGCTGTTATGTGATCTGGTGAAGTCCTGCTTTGTTCTCTCAGAGCCTGTTGCCATGGAAGTGGCTGAAATATCACAAGTTAAGCACGATATCCTCTATTTCCTAAACAAATAAGCAGCTTTTCCCTCTGCAAAGGACCACAAATGGTACTTCTGCTGTTCTCAGATATGCACTGCACTTGCCAAATGCTTTTAAGCACTGAGCTCAGCTCTAAGCAATTGGGTCACCTAACAGGAAGGACCAGCTAGAAGAAGGTGCTGCCTTGTGTGTGGGCAGAAGGGGGATGTTCAGGAGAGTCAGACTTCACAGTATTTCCAGACCAAATCAGGTCACCCCTCGCTTCTGCTGTTCACTAACAAACAGGCCCATTGCAAGCATGAAGACAAGGGGAAACAAGGTGAGCTTCAGCTCAGGAAAAGCTTCAAGTCAGACTTCCATGTGGACAACACAGCCCCACAAAAAAAAAAAGAATGAAACAACAGAAGGCTCAATACTCATCTGCCAAACCAGGGATTGAAAGAGTTTTGCCTGTTAGGGAGCAGGACGGTACCTTGTTTTTTTGGAGAAGAGGGCTAACATCGCTTGATGTCCTTTTCAGAAATGCTCCTTGCATTCAGGAGAGCATAGATACTGCTGCTGTGTCTGCAAGGATAGGAGGAGAGAGAAGGACACCTAAAGTGCAAGATGACATGCGGCAAGGCAGCCCACAGTCTGCAAGGGGTGGACCTGAATGGCACAGAGTCGTGTTTGCTTTCCCAGCCTGATGCGTTCAGAGCAAGCGATTAGGGGAACTGGGAGCAGTCTGACACTGCAGTCCCCCTGAGGGCCTGTTTTAAAAGAATAAATATAGCAGTGCTCACTTCTTCAGTAGAGGCAGATCCATTCTCAGAATAACAGCTTAACTCAGAAAAAGCTGTTTGCATGTTGGTTTTGACAATATATGTGTTCCTACTTAACAAAGTTTACGGTGACAGAAACATTCCTGACAGTTTAAAGCAGCTGCTGTATTTTCCCGTTTATTTGTTTATCTATTATTCCCTACAGGAAGGAAACTGGGAAGAAGAGAGGTATTTCATCTTCTTCTTTATAGGTTTCTTATTAAAATTTTGCAGCATTTCACAGATTTGTACAAATGTCCTGTATCCTGTGCAGGTCTTCCAATCTCATTCTAGAGCTGCTGCATGTAAGAAGGTTGTTGTCTTTTTTTTTGCGTTCCTCCATTTTCTAATTTCTAATTTGGATTTATCTAGAAGTGAGCAAGTACAACTCTTTTAATCAGAAGGAGACTTAAGGTTTGGCTCTTGACTGTGAATCCTTCCAGCTTTTTTGCTAAAATGTTTTTGAGTAGATGTAAGCTCTGGATTGCTTGTGCTTTTGGTGAGCTTACAGAAATCAAACTTTATAAAAATCAGGCAAAGACTCATTATCTCCAGTCCTTACCACCTTGGCTAGGACTGAACAAGCTAAGCAAAGTTAGGCGCAGTCAGTGGGAGCAGCAGAGCAGGTGGATGCTGCTGGGAGCTGCATGGGTGAGTGGCACTGGAACTGAAAGCTGGTGGGAGCACCACGCTGCAGAGGAGGGAGACATAAATCTCTATCAACTTCACATTAACCCTTCAGGTTTTTGGGTAAAACTGTTAATTTGAGTGTCCTGGCCAAACTGTATGGCCTATACAACTAGTGTCATCTCAGATGTAAACTGTGTTCTTCAATTAATAGACAATTTCACCCCATACTGTAGCACAGAAGTAAATAGAAGCTATGTTCTTTCAAAAAGCTGCAGTCTTTCCATACACCTGAAGCAATTTTCATCAATACATTTTGATTTGGAGACCCTTTCTGTATCAGAGGCTTGTGTGAGTATCTGGTATGAAATGATTACAACGGCACCACTAGTAGAGCAAGGTTACTGAGTTCCTTAATAGAAGTATGTAATAGGTAATTGTTTAACAATGGACTTAGAGTTTAAAGGCAAAAGATCTTTGTCCTCCCAAATACACTGAAACAATAATATGTAATGACAATAATGAAATTATTTCACTTAGAACACTAATAACAGATATCTCTGTGGCAAGTGCCCTTTAGACTTCCTTGCCTACGAAGCGTGCAAAGGGCTGGAGTGCAGATTACACTGCAGTTGAAGCTCTGTGCTAACACTTTAAGACAAGAGGCCCAATATATTCCAATATCAGAGGAACACAAGCTATAATTTTGATCACTTTGCAATTTCCAGATACAGCAACAGCTTCACCATAAACGGCTTTTAGAATGACAGTCTCATTGCACAGCAGCTGAATCCAGCCCTGGACTTGCAGCAGATGCATCCACTGCTGATTAGACAAGGTGAAAATTTTACTTAATGAGTAACCTGAAGTCTTACTGAACCTCTGAAGTGAAACCTTTGGCTATTCCAAATGAAAAAAATGACCCTACTGAAGGAGTCCTTCACCTTTCTGATAAGGTAAGGTGGTAAAAGTAACTAGCTCATGTGTTAACCTAGAGTTTCATAACAAAGAGAAGATAGTAATTCATTAGGCAAAACCTATGTCTTTCATAATTTTTAGACATCAATTTTATCCAGGGAAGAGTTCCAGATATTACAATTAAAAAAACTGATCGATAATCTCTAGATCATTTATCTGTTGCCAGAAGCGTACTCATCCCAACAACCTATGACCACTAAACCCTTTCTTCCCCCTTGAACTTCAGTGTTATAAAAGCAATTATAGCAGAAATAGGTTTCAAATTATGCCAGAACACGAGCAAAACTTTATTTTCCTGATATATCAAATAAAGATTTTTTTTTGGTGCTATTTAAGGCAAACAAAAAAAACCCCAAAAAAACCCACACTAATTTTTCTCCATTTAGGTATCTATTAATCACTATTAGATCACACAACTTGGTAGCATTAAGCCATTAAGGTCTCAATTCTAGCCTCAAAACCAACCAGTACACCCACAAAAACTTTCACGAAAATCGAAATCAATGAAAACTGATGCAACCACTCCAGTCTAGCTGTATAAGCACACATCCATGAAAGCTCTACAAGCAAAAGCAGACCATCTGTTTTGTAATTGTAATACCAGTTAGTTATAAAAAGACAGAGGAAACCTCAGATTTTTCCATTCAGAATTCAACTGCTGTTTCAAACACCCTGGAGTCCAGTTCTGTTGCTTCATGCATGCTAAATGTGATATAGCTGCAGGGTTCCCTCCTCCCACTCTCTTTCATCTACCTCAACACTAATGGAGGGCAGCCAAAATGGCAGCTCCTGCCTTAGTACACAGAGAGCCCCAAAGAGTGTCTCTGGGAGAGAAAGCTGAAGACTTGGGTGACCTTCCAAGGCAGCCCGGCATCACACAGGTGTGCACACCCTCACCAGCAGTGGCAAGGCTCTTTGTTGTCACCCTTGCTTTTCCAGGCAAGGACTCTGGTGACCACTCAGAAGTGCAAGGACTCTCAATGTCTGTTGAGGAAAAGATTATCCATATTGCCCCTCCTCTTCCACATTTGTTTTTCTTCTTTTTCCCTAAAGAGGAGGGTTGAGACCACTGGGGACCTGGGACATTCCTGTTCAACTGCAGTCTGAAGATACGAGTGAGAGAAGAAGGCCACAGTTGGATCTTCATGCTCTTTAGGTATCTTCTGCCATGGAGAGCTGTTAGGGGTCTTTGTAGCAGGATATGAAACAGAGTGCTCCTGAGCTTGCCCTAACATAGGTTATTAGGTAAACTGTGCTCAGGCATGCAGAGACAGAAAACTGCCTAAAGTGTAGCCGGTCCTGCCTCTCAGGCTATTGGCAATGTGGTCTTTGACAACGCACACGGCTGCTTGCACACTTTGGTTTCCCCTTTTGACAGCTATAATAAAAATCTTTCCCCAGTATCACTAAAATGTGTTAAGACATCAGTGTTTGCAGCTATCTGATTTGCTCATCCACCAGGATTTTATTGCTCAGCAGCAGAAATGACAGACCCAGACAAGCACCTGCATCTCAGCTACTCTAGTGCAAAATCTGATATATTACATCCCTGCTGGAAAAAGGGAGCACAGCAGTGTGAACTTAATGAACAGCTGAGGCACAGGTATACACAAATGAAAGGCAGGGTAGACGTGGACAGGAATATCTCAAATCATGCCGAAATGCTTCAGCAAAAGATTTCTGTAAAATAGCTAAATTGATCACTCTGCTCTCCATATGTATCCTTATTTATCTAGAATAAATATGATGCACAAAATTATAATTCAAATGTTACCTCAAAAAGTCCTTAACTTATCCATCTTCCAAAAGTACTTTTATGAAAGCATTTTTTGGGTCATTTTATGTTGCAAACATTATTTTTGCACAGTTTTCATTAACTAAAAAAAGTTGCATATGATGTCATAGTGACTGTACACCATTCATTTTATGTTATTTCTACACAACTAGTTAAAGGAGCATTAAGACAGACTCAAAATGAGCTTTCCAGTCTTCCACTGGACACCCACATTGCCATTTGCAAAACAGAGGATATATGATCATTCAGTAAACTATCTTCTATTATGGCAATAATGAATGATACATAAAACAGTCTAAAACTAAGTTCAACTATAATAATTCAAGAACATACCAGGTCTGGGGGTTATACAGAAATCCAGCCAATCTGAAGCACGGAACCTCTGTTCAAACAGGAGGCATACAAAAAGTTTTGGTGAAGGTCAAGTTAAGGAAGTCACTTCATTTGTAGGACATCAATAGCAGATTATTTGCTTTTGGCCTTAGTCACTGTCATAAGTATTCTTTCTGCCTACGCAGGTAGGAAGACTAAGAAAGACACCGTCCCACATTGTGGAAGTGAAAGACTACTTACTTAGGGAACCACCCCTTGGCAAGATCACATTTCTTTCTTTTTTTTTTTTTTTTCTCCCTGCACTTCAATAATTTTTAAGCCTTTAGAAATCTGAGTTCTGGAGAAACAGCTCTTTTCTCCTTGATTTTGCATTAATTTTTGATAGGGAAAGGGTTAATCTGAGAGCAGAATCTTTATTAGCAAACTGAGGGTCAGGTTCCTTTACTGGAAGATATTAGACACCACAGGATTCTTTGCCATTTGAGCAGATTGAAGGCATTGTTTTAATTTTGGTTTTGTTTCTCACTATCCAACCTTTTAATGGGCAATAAATTAATCTTCCATAAGTCTGTTTGGTCCATGATGGTAACTGATAAGTGGTGTCCCTGACTTTATCTTGACCCACAAGCTTCTCCATCTTATTTTCTCTCCTTGTCCTGTTGAGGAGGATGAGGAGCGAGAAAGCAGCCAAGAGGGTGTCTGGCAGCTGGCCAAGGTAACCCACCACAGGATGCATCTGAAAAAACAGTCTGCATGAAAAGGAGTCCCTGCGCCCTTGTGTGGGTTGTCTCATCCTCTTGTTCCATGTAAGGATAAGATTACCACTATACTTATCTCCACAATCATCACCACCTGTTGAGACTACTACTACTAGATTTTTGTCAGCAGTGACCTGTATCCAACACTCAGGCTGCTTCTTGTATCTCTGATTATCTTAGGAGTTAGCTTCTCATGGTCATTCCTTGTTTTCAGCATCTCTAGTCTCCCCTGCTTGACCACAGTTTATGCTGAAATAATCACATAGCCCTCTAATGCCTGGACACTGCCTAATAATTCAGCTGGTTTACATGTGCATATTAATATATCAGTCACCCAGAAGGAAAGAAGGAACCAATTACTTCATTGAGTCTTCCCTTGACAGATGGAGTGACTTATCTTCCTTTCCTGCCTACATACAAATACTACTCTTGGACTATTTCTATTATAGTTATGTTTCGTTGTGAGTCATTGCTGGGTTTCCACATGGTCTGTGGAAACATGATTTTTCAACAAGCAGAGAAACCAACAGACCAGGACACAAAGCAAACCTATATCAGGTCAGGAGATTCAGATTCCAGCTACGTCTTAGCTTTCCCCTCCAACAAACGATCATTACTGAATTTTGTGAAGAAATACTTTAACTTATGGTTTCAGGACTTTTGTGTTTAGATTTGGGGTTTCTCTGGTTTTAATCTTCATTTTTCACAGTTAAATTGATTTTTTTCCAAGTTATGCAATAGCTTTTTTATAGTTTCTGATATGTTTTGTGATAAAGTTTCATTATTTGAAAGAAAAAAAAAAGCTTCTACTTTTCTAACTGATGCTCTTTCCCAACATCCCCTCCATCTTTATTATTTTTTTTTTGTACTTTGTAGAGAAATGAGCTAGCACTCATGGAAGTCAGTACTTCTGATAACTTCAGTGAGCTCTGGGGGAAGTCCTAAAGGTTCACACCTTCCAGACAGAGCTGATATTCTGGCTGGACCAGCTCCCAAATCAGGCATGTTTTAACAAGTACACCTGTGATTAAGCTGAATTGTGAAATCAGAACTACACAGAACTGGAAGGCCCCTGACAGGTTTCTAACTTTATTCTGAAAGGTAGACAAACACAAGCAGGTGGAAAATCCTGCTAGAAATTATTGAGGTCGAGCCCTATTTAAAAGGAAGGAAGCCAGCCCTGCTGAAATCAGTGATCAGTTGTCTTTGTCTCCAGCCACAGAGCAGAGTGATGTGTAACTGCAGGGGTTTGAGATGGCATAGGGACTTCAGCAGCACACATGTCCCCCTGAGGCAGTATGCTGGATGTCCCTGTCCAGGTGTTGGCAGAAGGGGTGGCCTCTGTGAGAAGAGGCCAGAGTGGCTGCGTGGACATCTGCCAGCCAGCCAAGGTCAACCCACCGCATGTGGACAAAGAGAAATTCATCCTCTTCTAAGAGGGACTGGCTATTGACCCCAGAGCCCAGTCCACCTGGCCCCCAGGACAGATAGGGCTGTAGGCAGTTCCCTTTCTGCTGTCTTTCCCAGTACGGATTCCACAAGGGTAACCCTACGCCATCAAGAGTTACAACAGATGAGCTTTCCATCACAGACATATCCCAACCAAGTACAGAAACAGAATATATGTTCTCTACTTGCCAGAGCATTCATGATATTATTGCACGAGAATGTAGAAGTAAAAAGCTTTTCTGCCCTCAAAATGCCTCCCCCTTCACCCTGAAATGTGTAATATCAAACATAGCAGAAAGTTCAGTCTGGCTGTTTTCAGAGGCCTTCAGTTTTAGTGAATCAGCAAAATGCTAATCCAACAAAAATTTCTTCAAAAATCACTTCCAATTTGAGCTCTTCTGAAAGAGGCTTATCTATTCCCCATGGTACAGCCTATATGATGCTGTTTCCTTCTCCTCTTCTCCAGAGTCCAGACCAGGCAAGCAAGAGAGGATACAGGTATCCAAAGTGCCACATTACAATCAGGACACTGTGAGCTCTAGAAGAGTCTGCAGGCTCAAGAAGAGGCTGGATAAATTTGTGGACTGTAAATAACACGCAGTGTTATTAAATACAAAGACACCATCTCTGGCTGAGGAAGCCTCTGAGCTTAAATGGTGAAGAATGGGAGAATATCTGCAGGAAGTACTACTACATGCTCACCATACTTATACCACTGCCTTGATAGGATCCTGAGCTGGCTGGCCTCACAAAGCTGGTTTTCAGTTCTTACATATCACTGCTGTTGTGCCAAGTCTGTTCCAAGCTTTGTTGAATCTAGATAAAAGTAATAAGAAATCTGTCTTCTACAAACCAAGTCCTTTGTAATAGCCTTCCTCTCTTCTAGCTATCAGTTACATGATTATTATGTCAATTTTCAGTTGTCGCATTCATTTAACTTGCTTTGAAGGGGGAATTAACAAAACAAGTCCATTTTTTTTCCCTGGCAACTAATTTTTGCGAAGAAAATGTGCCTTTCTAACACAGCGCTTTTGTATAGATCAAATGCTAGCATTCCTTGAGGTTTGGAAAAACATTTGGGGAAAACATTACAGCAGAGGAGTCTCCTCTTCTAGTTACAAGCCAGCTTGCATTTTGTTTTCCAGGTCAGGATTGAATGATTCAGGAGGAATAGCTTCAGACAGCATTTATCTCTTTTCGTAATAAAAATGTGGCATACAGGAATGATGGGAAGAAACTATTGTTGGTCTAGTTAAATAGTTGTGTCTAACTGTCTTTCCTCTGTATCATTATCCTATGACATAGATCAAGATCAGAAAAGTTAATTTTTCTCATGTGACTAATGTAATTTTGTCAAAATGGTATCTTTTTGTCCTTTAATTACTCATAGAACATGCACAGTCACAGAAAAACATTAGAGAAGAAAGAATAAAATGTTATTTTTACCACTTTTTACCATTTTACCATTGCTCTTTAACTATTTCCTAATTTTTCATAACATTTAGTAATTCACTCCATAATCAGATTGCACACTGAGATGTGATGTCATTAGTAATTGCAGAAGAATTCAGCACACTCTGAATGTTTTCGGGCTTCTGGAATCATTGAGATGCCCGTAAACATGCTCAGACTTGACCAGTACAGTGCTTCTAAAGAGTTTATATAATTTTTTTTCCTTTTTGTACAAACTTCACAACTAACTGCTCCAAAGATACCTAGAAAAGGAGGGATGCTAAGAAAATTACCTTAACTCTGTTAAGATGCTATCTGCACTGACACATTTAAATCATACTAGGTTATGAGCTTTAAAAGTTGCATTGATTTCCATCACATAAAATATAATTTTGTTATCAGTTTGGACAAGGACCTATCTTGCTTAGGAACTCCATCAGCTGTCCATGGCTAAAAGAAACACAGGAGTTAACGTTACTCAATATAATACTCACAGGCATAAGATAACATTAAAGGGAAGCTAAACTTTGATCCACCCATTCTCATTTGTGATACCACATCTGAACAAAGGGATGCCTTTCGATAAGACTTTTCAAGACCATTTATTTAGTGACTTATACTTTATTAGTTCTGTACATTTCTGGATGGTTTGCTCAAGGGAAAAATAACAAGACACAATTCAGCCTTCTTAAGGTGTAGCATCAACAGGACATACTGGCTAAGGAGCCTTTAAAGAGACCAGTTTCAATATATAGTTTCCTATCAAATAAGTTATTTATCCTTCCCCTTTATTTCTGCTGTAATATCCTTTCTTTGCCAATAATAGTTAATCTGAAGGCAGTTTGTAATAAACTCTACAGCCTCACCTCAGACCCTTAACACAGATAGCTGTTAACAAATAACAGTAATAACAAGTAGAATTATTGTTACCAAGCATAAGGATCCTTTTTAACATGTAGCTGAATTTTCCCTTATCATTTTAGGTTACACATATCATGAAGTAGAAAGGTTATAAAAATCATATATATCAGACCAGGAAAAGCCATAGCAGCATTAAGTCAATCCATGGCTATTCTGTCTGAGGAACGGACAGAGCTGGACCTTTGGGATCATCAAATCTGCTGTTTGTTGTGAGCTGCATGATCATATGGATTCCATAGGCCAGGATCCACAATAAAACTATAGATGTCACCAAGCCCATCCAGATTCCAGGAGAGAAGAAACTTGTACAGTCACTTGCATAGGAAAACTGGTTGTTTTCAATGTTGAAGCCTTGAATCTGAAAATAAAGAAAGGTAGATAGATGAGTGGAATTAAGTGTGGAGAATCAGATCCTCTGCAAAACAATTTTCCAGGTCCCCTTTTCACTCAGGACATTAAAGATAGGGAATTCATTTGACTGGCAAGAAGTAGGTTTTCCACTTCAGAAATCTGTGTTTCTTTTAGAAGTAAAGTCCCTAAGGGGAGGTGTGATTCGTATTGCCCATTTAAGAACTAGGAAACTCAAAGAACTCAAAGACATGAGAGTTAAGGCCCCTCCAAATCATGAGATTTATTGAAATACCCTGAGATTTTTAGCTAATAACTCATTGACAAGCAGAACTCCTGAAACCTATTTTAAAATGCATCTCATGAAGATGACAGTTTTGGTTGAGTTTTAGTGAAAGTTCAAGGAGAAAACACTTGTGAGAACTTTCTTTCCACTTCCTTAGACATCAGAGACTCAATACAGGAGAAACGGTTTGCTTTACTGAGGTGTGGGATCTGTGTTGTCTACTAACACATGAAACATACAAACTTTTCCAGCAGTTAGAAAAATCTATAATAACTCTCCTTTTACTGGATTCTCAAGGTCTGCCACTGAGTAAGCTCCTACCATATTATTTTCCTCAGAAAAATCAACTAATTTGGGGATCTATTATCTGCCTAGCCACCAATTTTGCAAAAATTATCAACAAACAGAATGCCTTTGAGATCACTCTCCTTCTAAAAATGTTTTTAAAACTGGTCAAAGGATTAGAAAACTATGAAGTAAGCAAAGACTGTACCCCCTCTTCACACATGCACATAATGACATAAACACTGATTCCTTCATAAGGAAGGGAATGTAACTGGTGGAAGAAAATGAAAGAAGGAAAGAATCTCATCTGTGGTTTTGAGTCTTTCTTTAAAAATTTTATAAAGAACAATGAAGATTCAGATTTTTATGTATTTACATATTCTTTGAAATGTTTGTGTAAGGAAAGCACCAAACATCATTAACCCACCAGTGAAGAAATAAGACCCTAAAATAGTCTATTTTCTATAAAATCCTACTGAATAAAATTAAAAGTGATGACTTTATTTAAATCACTTCCCTCACCAGGCAACAAGCAAAGAAGCAGAAGATCATGGATTTCTGCTTTTCTGTGTTCCCATTCCACGATTACTCTATGCTTTACGATAAACTAAATGAAAGCTTTGTGGTAATAAAAGAGTTTGTGCTTCCTAGGAAAGGTGTTTGTACAAACACTGAAGAAATTAGTTTGTGGCTTGCATACCATGTTACACCAGTAAGCACTCTGGGTTTGAGTTCATTCATGGCTTAAGCACCTAAAGTTAATGTGTACATAATATGTGTTCTAAGACCAATGTCTATACCTTCCAGAATGCTGATTAATAAAACTAGTATCAGATGCAGAACTAAGGTCAATTCAGGTACTGTGAAGGTGAAGACAGTTTTAGCAATTCAACCTTTTCTGGGCATCTTATACGAATCTTTCCAAGCCAGATCATGGTAGCCAACTTGCAAAGACTGCCTGCTTTCACTGTAGGCAGTCAGACTTCTGATTAAAGCAGGATTAGCAAAAATGAGCTTTTGGGCTGGATAACTGTTTGCACAGTTTTAGAGAATATGAGTGATTACCAAAGCCTTTTCTCGTTAAGCCACTGCTTTGACAACAGATGAGAATGTGAATAGAAGTCATGAAATCTAGTCTGAAAGACTTACTTATAATAAAACCAGAAATTATTTATGTTATTTATGTTCAAATAACAGATTGAAATTCTGGAAAACAATACACCCTTGTTGCCACATTTACCAGAACTCTCTGAAGCACTCAACAGGTATATTTGGTTTAGAAAGGCTTTACCGCTTCTGATTTAGAGCCAGAAATACTGAATTTTATTATGTCAATCCTACTGGAGTTTTTCTGAAGCAGGATTATACTTATTGAACCTTCAAAGTGAAAGCTTTAATTGTACATTCTTAAAACACTATGCCTACTTTTAGGCGGGAGATGAAGTATATGCAGGGGTTTTCTATTGTTTTCTGAAGCTTTATAATTCCTGTGGGGGTGTTAAAGCCCAGGTGGGAGATAAAAATGTGACTCCTGGCAGCATTTCTACCTATAGAAAAGTTAAAAATACTTGCACGTGGTTCTCTGATTTTTATGAATGTAAAACCCTTCAGGATACAGGCCTCTCTACTGCGGAAGTTTTAATTTTAGTGTTTGGACCAGCATCATTTGTCTTGGTTATACTAGTCTGTATTTACTGAACTTGAAATATTTTAGCCACAAAGAATCCTAATATTCTTGATTTTAAAGTTTTTGGCAGATTTGTTTAGGAACAAACGGGCTTCTAAACCAGTATGACACATACTAAAGAAAAGCAGTGCTTTTAGTGGCATCCTCCTCTTTAACTTCATAAACAATTCTGAGATCTTCAAGAGGATAAAAGGTAACATGGTAGAACAACCATTCCTATAACAACTACAACAAAATCAACAAAATCCCCACCAAAACCAGAGCAGTTTTGATACTGTTAATAGTTATGAGCGGTGATATCCTAGGCTATGGGCAGTATCCTGTAGATGTTCTTCAGGTGGCAGTGACTGAGTTAGCTCCGGGACTCAAGTAAAAGGCTGCCTCAGCCTTGCTTTGGAACAAGCTATGAAAGGCTTCACTGTGCAGGTGGTGTGTCCCTCTAATACAGTGATACTGTTTTCAAGACCCAATATTGAAAAGTGGAACTGTATCAGCTAGATTGGCATTGGATCCTGGTTTCTAATTCATTGCATAACACTGACCTGAAAGTCATGTTCCTCAGTTTGAAAAAGATTTTGTGCTGACTGCAACCACTGAGCACATCGCATGTGCTTTTTTCACCATGCAACAGAGTTTGGGGGTTTCTGAACTGAGGTTCTACAACTTTGTTCTACAACAAAGACTAAAATTGAGATTAACCAGATTTCACAACATATCAGTGGAAAACACCTGGAAAGGTATGATCTAGTTCACACAAAACTTCGAAATAAGCCCAGTATGGTGACTTTCTGTTTTCTCACACAACAGAAAAGATCAAAACAGGACTTTTCAGATTGTGTTCCATGCTTAGGACTTGAACAGAGAAAAAGGCCTTACCCAAGAGGAAGTTCTGTTGTCTGAACAGGGGAAGCAGGTGCTGCTCCAAAACAACAAGGAATGTGGGAAACCTACTACTTCTACTCTCAATCAAGACCCCAGCAAAAGGATACTTACTAAAGATAGAGCAAGGTCTCCCTCTAAGCTTTGAGAAGGCAGCAGTACCAATGTACATAAAAATTCAAGGGAAAGATACGTTGCATGTTGGATGCTTTAAATTTTCATAGCCCATGGACTTTCATAGTCTAGTGATGCCAAAGACTAACTCGAAAGAGTTGACTAAGCAAACTACAGTTGTATGGACTCAGGTATTTTCAGGCATTTCCATAAAAAAATAGCATCAGGAGAAACTTTCACAACGTTGGTGTCTGTTGCTACATTGCTTCTCAAAAAACAGTGGGAACTGATCCTGGAATTTGTGGAAAAGAAATCTCAGCACCAATGCTGATCCTTTGAGATTTCCATTGTTTAAGGAGAAACGTCAAATCTGGTCTCAGATTATTGAGATTTGGTTTGTTATTGAAGTCATAAATACAATTATATCAATATTTGCATCCAGTTATCATGAGACTAGCTCGTCTTTGACAAAGAGGGTCCAGTTTGGAATTATTCCTAGCATTTCCACGATCTCTTTAATCAAAGATATCCCTTAGTGCAATATTGTTTTAAGATATAAATGTTGATGTGCTTCTCTTAAGTCATGATCAATGCTCAAAATATTAAAGATTCAATCATCTACAACTCACATATGTAGTCTTTACTACTGCACTAAATAAACAGAAAATCTATGCCTCAAAATAAAAAGAAAAGAAAGCCAGCTGCTTTCCTTCTGCACCATGTGGGATCTAGTATTGCTCCTGGTTGAAGTCCATGGCAAACCTTCCATTAAATCTAATTGCACTGGGCTTTGTTTCTATCTGTAGGAGTACAGACAATCTATGTCACTGAAAACAGTAACCACACTAAGCTGTACTTCCGTAGATAAACAAAGTGCAAAGAAATCAAACAAAAACAAAGTAAATAGCATAAAGCCACCCACTGAAGAGGTCCATGTTTCCAACAGCAGCCCAATTCATTAAGCAGGCATGGGGACTCAGTCATTCTTTGCCTGATTAAACTCATTTAGTTTTATTGGGTTTTCTTTTCTGTGGACAACCTCATAGTTTTTTATTTTTCAAAGCTGTGCTTTCATGTTCTTATGGTTCAGCAACTGCCGTCTTTTTTACCCCTTTATTGAATAGCTCATCTAGGGGGAACAGCTTTTCTTTTACATTTCCCCTCAGGGTGCAATGAAAGTAAGGGCATTATGAATGTGTGTTGTTCAGCACCTACAATCGGAAGCAATAGTTCTTGGAATTATCTCTGAAACGGCAATGTGTACTCACTTGCAACCAGGAAATGAAAGCATCCCAGTTTTTTGCCTCATTGTTGGATGGAATCAGCCTTGCAGGATAGAGGCTGCTTGTTCCCACCAGCTGACAATGAAATGAATACTCTGCAGGAGCAGAGATGACAGAAACATTAAATTTAGCAAACTTTTCTCCATCTTGTACAATCTCAACTGAATCTAAAGTGGACCAATTTCTAGCCGAGACTCCATGGAACTTGTTGGTCATTAAAAACCTAGAAAGACAACAGAAGGGGGAAAAAGGTCAAAACCACAGAAGGAAAAAATTAACATTCATTTAATGAGGTACTGGTGGCAGATAAAGGTTCACTATTGCTAGTTGCAAACATCACAGTTGGTATCTTAGCTTGGCCTTCCACATCATTAGGATTATTCATAAGTGAAGAGACTGTGAATATGTTTTTACTGTTTCTTAGGGTTTCATCTCACAAGCACAGCTTCCCATAACTGTGGCAGGCAAGGCACAAATGCAATTTCATTCTTGAAGGGCCTCTGTCAGTGTAGTATTTCATCAGTTACCAGCAGTTTATAATCAGTGGAGCAGAACCTGAGATACTGTCAGGAGGCCTGCAGTGGCTCTCAATAAACATTTTACGGGATTTTAAAAAAAATTGCTTTTATGATAGGTACAGGCATGATAACCATTCTGATTTATCATTGCAATTCTTCCTTGGCTCAGATGCTTAAGTGGCAATTTCCTTTGCAAATGTCTGAATTTGCAGTAGAAGACAGAGTTTTCTGTCACTAACGGGTGGGGAGGGGTCATCAGGTCCTAGTTCCCCAATTTGTAGTGGGTTAGGCAAAAATAAACATTTTCTTATTTTGAAAAGGGTTGTGTATGTGTGGTACTGCAGCATTTTCCAGTAGTTTATAGTAAGGCGATTTATATACACGTTACTACTACTGCAGTCTGAACATTTCCCAAATGTTCTGAAACAGAAATAATTGAGACCATTCAGAAGCACATCGTGATCCTTTACAGACCAGGACTATGTACTAGTATTTACCACTTTTTACCCAGTTACTTTTAGGTATTCAAGTTATCTCATAAGGAAATGATGAACTTTTCCCCTTATTGTATATTGCTTAATACTTTAACCTTACTTCGTTTATATATTGCTTTATATACTTTGCTGAAGATTGTTTTTGCGTATTGATAAACACAAAGAATTTAGAAGAGGAATCTTTCTAGCAATAAGTGAGAATTGCTACAAAATAAAATATTCTAATACTTCTATCCACAATGGGTAACGTAGTTTTTAAAATTTGGGGTGATACTTAGATACTATTGATATCATCCATACTTAGATGACCAGTTTGAAAAATACGCAGTCATCTATAAATGTGGCACAACATAGAATATTTTATGTTCTATAGGGTGTACATACATATATATATATATATATATGATTTTCTCTGTTGTAGAATATTGCTTGTTTGTTCAAATCAGTTGCTTTCAGTTGCATGTCATCCACACAAAATAGTCTAAACTCAACACAAACAATGCTCTTTTGGAGTAGCACACATTTGATGGGTTAGGTTACTACAGTAATTAAGCCTTTTCTTTCTTTCTTACATAATCTGTGGCTTTTGATTCATATAACTTGATAATCCTCAAGAGTTTAAAAATTCTCAGAAGGAATCCTAGAACTCAAAGTGTCATTCAAGTGAGAAAAAGATGTTTTGCCTTATGGCTTTCCTTATGTTTTGAGTCTAAATAACTCTTTCCATACGACATTCAGCTGCAAGCACCAGTGAAAATGAAAAAAAATAAATTAATTCCATCTAGTACATCTATTCTCAAATATTTATGGAAAATATTCTACGGTGATAAAGCTACAAAATTAAAACATGTAGTAGCCTAGATATTAATAGCTAAAAGAAAGTCATCTTTTCCTGACATGCAGCACAATCTGAATGGAACTTCCATGGTGTCTCAGTAGCAATGCTATAGACACTAGCTGAAGGCCAGTTATAAGCACAGAGAAGTTTACTTAAATGTTTGTGCCAACCACAGGTGCTGGGTGTGCTCTGTACTTTTGCTGAGAAGATAAGAAAAGTGGTAAACACGGAAATTCTTTAGAGACTTGCCATTTGAACAAACAAGTTTTATAAGGCTATGTATGCGAGTACAATCTAAAGTGACCTCCAAGAGAATGTTGTCTCTCCACATTGCACAAAAGACTAAAATTTTATGTTACTTGAAGATTTATGAGAACTAAGATTCTAATTAGTGAACTAGTTGAGTATGGTTAACTTAATAATACTGGCTTTTATTCTTAGCACTTTTCCAGACAACTGATAGTGAATTGCCTCCAACAAGAATGTGCTTACTTGATAGCGGATACAATGATAATTCATTAAATTGCAAAAAAGACATTCAAACAACAAAAGTCAATAGAATTAATTTAGTTTGATATTTTCTCAGAAGAGTAGATAGCAAATAGAATGTGCACAATATAGCAACTGAATGACAAGGGTAGCAGAGATAAGGAAGATTTTATCTGCAGAACTGAAAGTACATTGGCTTTTATAGGAAATCCTGTGTTCATATTAAACGTTAGGGCCAATACAGGAAGCAGTTTCATACAGAAATTATGTTTTTTATGTATTGTGGTACAAACAATTCCTGGTCATAGGCCAGACTCCTTTTGTGTCAGATAAACATATGAACTTTAAATGCCACCACCTATTAGTGATAATTGTCTCATGTGGCTATTCATTACAAGGTGAGATATTTCCAAAAAGGAAGCTAGCTGGACTCACTAATGTTTCGAAGACTCAAATAGAAACA
Organism: Podargus strigoides; assembly: GCA_028020825.1. Taxonomy (NCBI): domain Eukaryota; kingdom Metazoa; phylum Chordata; class Aves; order Caprimulgiformes; family Podargidae; genus Podargus; species Podargus strigoides. The sequence goes on from CM051663.1 coordinate 146,515,589, forward strand.
TAACTCTTAGGTAAAAGACTTTAAAACATGGTTCTTGGGTCAATTCTGTTCTATACATGCTATGAGCAACATCAACAGTCGAATACTTATGAATGTAAATGGGGAAAACATTAATGCTCTGCACTTCCATCCACTTTGACACATTTTCCCAGAGAAGATGACAGACAGGTGCCTGAACAGCTAGATGTCATCAGCTTCTGAGAGAGCTGAGATGATGCTTCTTCCAGCAAAAACTATTGCCGACTGCTCCTACCCTGCTGCAGTAGTTCACTTTTCTAAAACTAGCACAATCAGAAACCCTCTACAACCACACCCTAACAGCTCACCTCTCAGTGGCAAGTGCAGGAGGATGAATGCGACTGCTGCTCTTGCTGGAGGGAAGAAGAGGGAGATGGCAGCTGTTTACATAGGATGAAGCAGCTATTGCAGCTGTTAGCAGGAGGTGGGATATGACTAGCTGCTCAGCATGAGGTGGTAGACTAGTGGTCATAAAGGGAGGCTCTGGATCCAGCTCATGCTGCTCAAGTTAGAGCTTCTTTTATTGATTAATTAATTGAGCTATTTGAATTCGGTCCTCTCTGGTGTTACTTTCTGTCTTCAAGAGATGCTCTTTTGTACCAAAGTAAATGGCCTTTACCAAGAAAAAAAATGCAGTAATGGCTCTAAGCTTTGTTCCTTCCCACCTCTTTGCCTTGCTTGTGTCCTGTTTGCTGAGGCAGACTGTAATCTTACCAAGGAGTCATCTTGAACAAGAAATGTAATCAAAGTGAACCAGAAGGGGAAAACAGATCATAATGCATCTCTCTGGGTTTTAGAAGCTCTTGACAATAGACATGCTGAGATAAACAAGGTGAATAAAGTGTTCCTGAATCATGAAAAGATCAATGGATTGTGCTTGTTCTGTTGAGTAGATCTTATTATTTGTGTTATATGCCATGCCATATTGTATTATGTTAGTTAATAGAAGCCTAAAATGGTAAGATTGTCTCTTAAATCAAGAGATAATACAACAGACAAGAGTACAATTAACCCGGTGTGTTTTTAGCAGAAAGTTTTATTTATAAAGTCTTCTGAGGTATTGTGGGCTGATGTCAGCCAGCAACCAAGCACCCATATAGCTGCTTGCTCACTCCCTGTCCCCAACAGAACAGGGGGGAGAATAGAAAGAGGCAAAATGAGTAAACTTATTGGTCAAGATAAAAACAGCTTAATACATAAAGGAAAGAGGAAAAAAAGAGATCCAGAAGCAATCACCTTCCACCTCCCACAAGCAGGCCAATGCACAGTGAATGCCCAAGCAATGGCTACCCTGGAAGCCACACCCGACCTTCTTCCTCTGTTCCATTATTTATAGCTAAGCACCTGTGTCACACATAAAAAAGAAACAATTTAGGCATTTTTGTGTATAAATGCCCTGAGGGGCTATTAAAAATCTGGATCATACCTAGTCCAATGGAATAAAGCGAATTCTCCTGCAAAACAGTCACCCTGTGCTACTTTAATTATTCGCTGGGCATGACAGTGGTCAGGACTCCACCTACTCTCTTTTCAAGTCCTCACTTATTGTGGAGCCTGAGCTTCTTATTCCAGCTTCAAGGGCTGTTTATGCATTTTGATATTTAGTTATAATGTATTCAAGTAGAAGCACAGGTCACAAGAAACTTTGTATTTCTGTTTTTACTACAACAGACTCAAAGGATGTAAAAAAATATTCCTGAATAAGAGAGAAAACATGAACCATTCACCTTTTGTACTGATGTTCTCCTTTAATTTACGGTCTGTCTGCAGAGTTGCTTCAAATTTCTTCTCTTCAGATGCACCACAGATTCATGACTACATTAAAGTTTTCTCCCAATAATTAATTAAAATTCTAAGATTTTAACAAATAGATGACTAAACATAAATCTGAATAAGCCTCATTAAGTCCATATGCATTCACTAACATCACATTTGATCTTATGCCTGCTGCAGCAATCAAAATCTAAGATAAATGTTTCAGCTGCCAAAGTATTTTGTTTCTATAGCAGCATTCTAAGGTTTGCAATTTACTGTTGTATAGTTGAGCAAAACTTGTTGATTATCTTAAGAAAACAGACCCTCTAAGATCCATCAATTAACTTGGTAGCTAGTTTTGCAGCACAGTGTCATGCTCCATAGGATTTTCAAGTGCTTTATGATTCACATTATTTTCTTGGAACTGTAATTTTACTAGAAAGTGTGGTACTATGCTTAGGATGGTCACATTCAGGACAAATGTAGAAAGCAAGCAGATTCATTTATGCAGAAAGAGATTACAGGATGTCAGCTAGGACCTGCACTAGTATGAGAAAAGACTCCAAATGAGAATCCAGGGCCCTGTTTTGATGGGTCTGTCTGTACAAGAATGAGGCAGGAGCAGCAGAGAGTAGACAGAGAAGCACCAGGGCAGTACCAGAGAAAGTGGTATTTTGTCACTTAGAGTAAAAGTAAAGACACAAATTGGGCATAGTCTCAGTTTGAGAACAGTATTTTTGGAATAGGATCCAATGAAAATGTTTCCTTAATTCCCCATGGTGTTCAGGGAAATGCATGTCCCTTTGATAATTTACAGTATTGAAAACAAGGAATGCTTGGCTCCATTGCCAAGGGGAAGTCTCAATGATCCTAAACACAGCTAACTATAATATTTAAAAAAGTAAAATACCTATACTAACAGCATTCTTATCTGTACATTGTGTTCTCTCATAAAGCTCTAGATGCTTATGGGGAAGGGGAGATGTTAAATTAACAAAGCATGTTTGTTTTTTTGCCACCTATCATGGTCCCTAATGATGTCTGCAAGTTTCTCTATGCACTCCAAATAAAACTCCAAACACATCATTATCTCTCTTCAATACAAGTCCTTCTGGGGGTTCTTTTACCTAAGTGTAGAACGTCCTTCTATCTCAGTGTAAATAGTGGTATTTATCCATTCGTGCTTACCATCTTGGTGCCACGTGCCTCTTTTACTTTCCTACAAAAATGTCATTCAGGCTCTGTTTTTCCTCTATATTATAAATTCCTTGGATTTGAATTTCCCTCATTTAATATGCCGAAAGCATTTTAGATGGCAAAAGTAATTTGTCCTTCTGCTGTCCAAGCAAACATCCAGTTCATCCTCTGATAATTCAGTGCAAGTTCCTCAGTGCAAGTTCCCTGGCAAGTCCTTCCCAAAGAAATTGAAGCAATTAACTGAGGTACCTAAATGAAAAGGGCAGGCCACATTATCTTTGCCACAGGTTAAGAAAGTAATTTTAACTGCTGTTCCTGCTGCTGAGAAAAGAACTATGGTTTGTGGGCCAGCAGCTATATGGCAGCCCTCAAACAGTAGCAGATGCTTTCCCCGTGCCTAGAATTCACTTGTGAGAGCAACAGCTGGAAGTTCTCCCTTTGACTTTTCATCCGAAGTTTTCCCATTCCCTAACTTTGCTTCCCTTTTCACATGGTAGAAGAAGTAATGGAGTGGAAAAATGATGAGTTTTTGCACCCCTCATTAGCCACAAGCTAGCTCTGACGGAATTCACTGGTAATCCACACTAGGACTAAATACAACCTTGGCCATGCAAGTAGACTTCAAGCCCCTAGAACTGTTTACAAATCACAGTTAGACAGGATTGTGGTCTAATCCTATTAGCAAAATGGGATGTTTTACATACCATACCTTAGAGTATGGCATTTACCTACATCATTTTTTCAGAACTTTACTGAGCATATTAATATATTCTTTATATAAAGGCTTTATTATTTTTCTCCTGTACAGTAACTCCTCAGAACAGAAACAAAATTATAATTTTGAAAAATCTCCACCTAATCCCTCCTCTTTTTTTGGTTCTAATTTGCAAACAGGCTTTGTACACCACAAAGATCTGTTTAAGTATAAATCATAACATACCTTATCTCTAGGCTGCTGATTCCATTCACTGGATTTGTGTATTTTAATGACAGTCTAAGAGTAAGAAACAGATTTTTAATGTTAAGGTAGTCAGCTTTAATTAGATCATTCTGACATTTCAATTGGAGTTAACATTATAAATCAATAGGCAGTTACAAAAGTCATATAGCAAAGGTTCAGTACACAGAAAAATATGACAAAATATTTCTGTAGTTTTTTTTACCCAAGAGCAGGTGCTTCAAAGTAAAGGAAAAATGAGATCATGTTTCATTAATGTACTTCCAGTTGAATTACTACCTAGTTGGTGGCAATACTTCCCTTCAAGGGAATTTTACAATGAAATTGTGATCTCATTAAAGCCAGTGGAGATTTCTGTGATTGTAAGATCAGGCACAGGGAAACCTGTTTGGACCAAATATAAACAAACAAAGGAGGAAGTAATGTAAGAGAAAAAAAAAGTGAAAACAAAAGGCTGCATTTGAGCAATTTTTGTGGTCTTGACTCAATCTTTTTCTTCTAAGAATATCCAGTTTAGGTTTTTTTCATTTATTTTTGATGCTTTACAATAAGAAAATTAAATGAGTATTAACCTGACATTCCACGATTTCTGATTAGCTTTCAGAATTATATATATTATGATACGAAATTTTTTGTGCTACTCACGTTGTGTTGATGTCTGAGCACTCAGAAGAAGAAACATCCACATTCTGGGTTACAAATGTCGCATTTGTCAAATCTATAAAAACTGAATTGTTGGCTTTGAGGCTGAAATTTCTAGCATAAAAAAGGATGCATATATCATTTCCAGTGGTCACATTCAGAGGAGGATATGAAAAAGTGTCTTCTTCTTCAGTGGCCATTAACTGTCGTCTTAATTCCCACACTACAGCAGTTCTTCTAGAAATCTGGAACAACAGCACATTAACAATTCATCTCCTTTGCAAGAGATAATACCAATTGAACACAGACCTCCAGCATTCTGTACTGTGAGCGCTCATCCTTCTCAAATCCTCAATCAGCCTCAATATTTATTATTGTCTGTCTATATAATTGGCAGTATGGAGACAAATGAGGTGGCATTAACCTAAGTTCCCGTGGTCAGGTGTCCACATGTGAAAACAAGCACCAGTGACATTAGGCAAATGAACATAAAACCATGTTGTTAATGCTGCCTTAAGACAGTAGTATGTATTATTGCTAACAGGTAGAAGAACTTTTATTTTTTTTTACAGAAGAATATACCGAAAAAAAAAAATTTTTTTTCTGTGATAAAATCACAAGAAAATTTCAACTTGCTGGTTCAGTGACCACCCTCCTTAGTAACAATAACAGTTCCTGCAGTCTTCATTTTAACAGGCATGAAAGCAGGCTACTTAACTACAACAGTGTCATATACATTCGTCTGATGGCTTCTGGAAAAAGATCTATGGTCATTTGGCTGATATGGTGAACTCCTATAAGCGACTTCATTGCATGTATATGTTTGCTTTTGGGAGGTTTCCAGGAATTCCCTTTAATATGTAATGCCTTTTTACAAGTGTGCTCACGGCATCCTTGGTAAAATAGCCCTATTGATATCAATGGTAAAAACTAGCTGACCTTATTAGACAATAACTTAATACTGTTGTTCACATCTTACTCTTCACTTCTTCCTCTGTACATATCTGAGCTATTCCATTTATTTTTAAGACCCATGTCAGCTTTACAAGTTTTTATGCTACAAGTGGCCTCTGCCCTTGGATAACTTTGGAATACAAGAAATGAGAGGCATGATAGAGGTTACCAGAACTGTAATTATGTGGAGCTGTTGCCTGGAACCACCTTTAATGGGTTTAAGGACAGGCAAGGACCATTTTCCAGTCTAGAACAGAGGGTATAATATTACTATATAGCCTGCCTGTGGAGAGGAGCCCCAGTAGATTTTGTCACCTTAATCACTGCTTTCTAAACAATATGGGCCATCTGTTACTTACAACATGTCTTTGCAGATCTCCAATTTTATGAACAAAACAGAATGGGCTGTTAGAAACCTTTGACTAAGTGCTCAAATGAAAACTGCAATCTTCCTCTCCCATATATGCATACTTTATGAATTTCTTTTTAACTCAGAGTATGCCTTTTCAAATATGTCAGAACATGCATTATTTCACATGAATAACTTATTTTTTTTAAAGAAGAGTGTACAACAAAAGAAAATATTCAACTTTTGATATAAAACTTTTACTCTTCCCTTAGGCTCTCCTGAAATGTAATCTTTTTATTTCAAACCGAGAGGAAGAGCTGAAGTTTAAATTATATCCTGTCTAACAACTGACTCTACTATGTGGGCCCTGCATATCGTTTAAAGAGGGCTTTAAAAACTGTCTGCTAATAGCAGAAAACAATGTTACGCTGGGGACTGTGATTGGGCTAACTTGGGGGATTAGGTTTAAGTATCTTAAAATAAAAAGAAAGCTATTGAAATACAATAATGAGACTACAGCTTTATTTCTGTTGTTCTGCTGCCACTACTTTGTCGTGAAGCTCTCACATAAAGATTTCCTTTTGTCCCTGAAAAAGCATATGAATCACATAAGCATTTGTTAGTGAAGAAGAGCAAGAATATTCAAGAATGTTTAGGGATTGCTGGTGCAGATTTAAGAATATTTAGTCTTGAGGCTGTGTCCTGGTTCAGCTGGGATGGGGTTAACTTTCCCCAGCAGTTGGAAGGGAGCTACAGCCGGGCTATTCCATCCCATGCTGATGCCATGTCCGGGTCCCAGGTGTGGGCAGTGCAGGAGCGGCTTTTGTCCGGGTCTGTCCCTCGTACTGTGTCCGTGCTATACATCGCTTGTTCTGTACATTGTTATCACTGTTATTGTTATTGTTGTTGTTCGGGTTGTTGTTGTTGTTCCACTGTTGTATTAAATCTTCCTTATCTCAACCCCGGGGTTTGCATTTTACTCCCTGTCCTGTCCCCGTCCGAGGGTGGGGGAGCGGCAGCGGCAACGCGGTCTCGGGTCCCGGCAGGGTATAAACCACCCCAGGCTGGAAGAAGGATCTCTGAAACACCTCAACCTGGAACCTGCTGGAGACCTGAAGATGGCAGTTGATCCTTCCAGCTGACCCGAGTGGGAAGCTGAAAGCTCCCCCAGTACTTCCCTGCCTCTCTGTCTCAGGCATATATTCTTTCGTTGCTGCACAAACATGAGCTTACTGAATTAAAATCATTCTCGCCATGCCATATATTTCATGCTAAGCTATAAATGACAAGATACTTCATTGAGAAATGGATTATATTTACATTGAATTCTTATAAATCAAATTAGATTATTTAGGAACAATCCATTGAGGCAGTATTGTCAATCATTAAACCATAATTTATTCTGTTGTTTAGTGCCCTCTTCATCTTTACCTAATCTGAACCATGGAATGTGCCAGTCACTGTCTTGTTCCTCTGGATTTATCAATGACATTTTTGATTTCAAATATGCAGTGAACAAGCACAAGACCTGATTAGATAAGATACTGAAAAAAACCAGTGCCCTTTACATTGTCCTAGACCAGAATAGAACACTGTAATTGCTAACTGAACCTGCAATAGAAGTAGCCTGGACAAAATTCTTCCCTTTGATCTGTTTTGCAAGCCTCCTAACTCAGAATCATCTGCTATGGAAGGGAGCAAGACAGCTGATCTGGCAACATTTTAATGCACGAACATACTGATTTTTTTTAAAGCAAACAGACCTCACACCCCAAATTATTAATTTGTTTTGTCGTGGTTGCCGAGGTTTTGCTGGCTGTTCCAAAATAGAATGGCTAGAGACAAGAAAAAAGATTTGGGGCCATTTTATGTATTTGAAATTACAAACAAATATAAATCAAATGGTTGCAAACACATATGAGAAAAAATACAAAATACTGGAAAAATAAAATTTTCATTGGCTAAAATGATGAATGGTAATGAACCACAGAAACAGGCTACACTTCACACTAGTTTCAATGTGGGATTTTTGCATATCAGTTCAACAGATGATTATGCCTTCTTTCTCAGTCTTATGCTTCTTGATTTTGTATTGCTATGTTTAGGTGTGCACATCAAGAATAAGAAAACTATCCTGCTCGTGCTTGTTGTTCCTTTTCATTTCTAACAGTATGGATCTATGACCACAGTGTTTGTGTAGAGTTGATGCTCTTCTTGTAACACCTAGGGGAAAGCCTTTCTGTCCTTTCAGGGAGGGAGGTGAAGAGGAATAAGGGTACACTCCCTTCCTCTTTTTCAGTTGTATCTTAGTCTATTCCCTGCCTCCATACTGCACTGTGCACTACAATGCATTCTCTTTATACACCCTACTTAGACAGCAAATGGTAATTCTTCCAAACTTAGTCACACACAGTTAAACCACTTGTCAGAATCATGAAACTACATTAAAATCTTAGATTCTATTAAAATTAAGAAAAAAAGCCAAACAAAACAAAACAGTACAGAACCGGATACTGCTTAATAGTATTAAACCACAAAATGGATAGGACAAGAGGTAATGGCCTCAAGTTGCACCAGGGGAGGTTTAGATTGGAAATTAGGAAGAATTTCTTCACCCAGGGCAGTAGTAGCGACCCCATCGCTGCAGGTGTTTAAGAGTCATGTGGACATAGTGCTCTGGGATATGTTATAATCAATGACTGTCAGTGGTAGGTTGACGGTTGGACTCAATGATCTTAAAGGTCTTTTCCAGCCTAGGTGTTTCTGTGATTCTGTGAAATGCAGAAATGAGCCTGAAAATATTTAGAGCATGCAGGTATAGACAAAAACTCAAAATACATTATGAACAGGGGGGTCAAAGAATCCTTTTCACACAAAGTCATCTAGGTTGGAAAAGACCTTGAAGATCATCAAGTCCAACCATCAACCTACCACTGACAGTCCTCGACTACTACCATATCCCTGAGAGCTATGTCAGCCCAACTCTTAAACACCTTCAGAGATGGGGACTCCACCATTGCCCTGGGTAGCCCATTCCGCCTTTCAGGTAGTTGTAGAGAGCAATGAAGTCTCCCCTCAGCCTCCTCTTCTCCAGACTAAACAACCCCAGTTCCCTCAACTGCTCCTCATCAGACTTGTGCTCCAGACCCTTCACCAGCTCCGTTGCCCTCTTCTGGACACACTCCAGCAGCTCAATGTCCTTTTCATAGTGGGGGCCCAAAACCGAACACAGTACTCGAGGTACGGCCTCACCAGTGCCAAGTACAGGGTAAGATCACTTCCCTGCCCCTGCTGGTCACACCATTTCTGATACAAGCCAAGATTACATTGGCCTTCCTGGCCACGTGGGCACACTGCTGGCTCATCTTCAGCCAGCTGTTGACCAGCACCCCAGGTCCTTTTCCGCCAGGCAGCTTTCCAGCCACTCCTCCCCAGGCCTGTAGCGTTGCTGGGACTTACTGTGGGTGAAGTGCAGAACCCAGCATTTGGCCTTACTGAAACTCATACAGTTGGACTTAGCCCATTGATCCAGCCTGTCCAGATCCCTCTGTAGAGCCTTCCTACCCTCAGGCAGATCAACACTCCCACCCAGCTTGGTGTCGTCTGCAAACTGACTGAAGGTGCACTCGATCCCCTCGTACAGATCATCGATAAAGATGTTAAATAGGAGTGGCCCCAATACCGAGCCCTGGGGAACCAAGCCCACTCGTGACTGGCTGCCAACTGGATTTAACTCTGTTTACCATCACTCTTTGGGCCCAGACACCCAATCAGTTTTTTACCCAGCAAAGTGTGCGCCCATCCAAGCCACAAGCAGCCAGTTTTGCCAGGAGAATGCTGCGGGAAACGGTGTCAAAGGCCTTATTAAAGTCAAGGTAGATGACATCCATAGCCTTTCCCTGGTCAAATAAGGGAGTCACCTTGTCGTAGAAGGACATCAGGTTTGTCAAGCAGGACCTGCCTTTCATAAACCCATGCTGACTGGGCCTGATCACCTGGTTGTCCTGCATGTACCGTGTCATGGTACTCAGGAGGATCTGCTCCATCAGCTTCCCTGGGACTGAAGTCAAACTGACAGGCCTGACCTAACAGTCAGGGCAGCTGCCCCGAGCTGACTCGCAGGTATATCCCACCCCACTGGCATCTGCTCATTATAAAAGGAGGGAGTTAACTGAGGATGTGAAGTGCTGGTGTCTGAACCCCGAGCCCTGAATTAAGATTGACATATGGGTGGTTCCCATGGTCCTTCAAAAGGAGGGGATGAGTTTGCCTTTTGGCTTTCCTCCAAGTGCGGCCAGCCTTGTAAGGGAAGCCCTTGGGTAAACAAGCCCCAGGTGCCCCGCATTGGGTAAATGAGTGCCAGGTGTCCTGCTTTGGGCATAAAATCTGGGACCACTTGCAGGAAGGGTGGAGTGTCTATCTGTGAGGTGGATGCACTTTGCAGAGTTTCCTGTTGGGGAAGGACCCCCTCCCCTCCCCTCCCCTCCCCTCCCCTCCCCTCCCCTCCCCTGCCCTGCCCTGCCCTGCCCTGCCCTGCCCTCCCCTCCCTTCTCCTCTCCTGCAACTGGGCCCCAGTCAGGTTTGGCATTTGCAAATGCGGACTTTGTGGGGGAGCAATACGTGGCTACTTCTATCTATAATGATCAGCCTATTGACTTGGTTGTCTCCCATCTCTTTTATGGGAGACTTGGTTTCTTTGTTTCTATTACTGGTCATGCTGTGTCGTTCCTGGGGTCACTGGGGTTGATGTCTATTATGTGTGATCTGTTTGACTTGTTCATACCCCCAGCACTCACCCATATACTGACTTTTTTATGTACAATAGATCTGGTTACTGGATTGTTTTGCTGCTGGCTGCGTCCTTTGTGTTAGGCCTAGTGACTGGCAAAACAGGATGAGGAGTTCCTCTTCCCAGGGCTCCTCCCTCTCGGCCTTCTGCTCCTTATGCTGATCCTAAGGATGAGGCTGAGTAGAACCTTGTGCACTTTATGTTGGTGACTGTATTAGTTTTGTTATTTCATTAAATCTGCGGGAGGGAGGGAGGACACTGTGAGCCTACTGATGAAGACCCTGACTGGGAATCAAGTTCATTATTCCGATCTTCTGAATGAGATGCTTCTGAAGCTGAGATGCTTTTCTAAGGAGCACATGGATTTGTTAACACCAAAAAGGAGGTGCACGAAACACCACAAATCACCAGTGGGCTCCTTACTGGCTGCCCATTTGACAGTCCTGAGCACTTCAGGATGAGATAGTCCTTGCACATCCACACAGCTCCAATGCTATTGAGCAAGGAAAACCCCAGCAATTTCTTTCCTCCTTATTTTGCCATGACATTCAACTTTTAATGCTCAGATGATTTCACAGGAACTCCAATAAAATCCATGGGCTGAAGCACTCCAAAACATGGCAATGGGCCAGAGTCTGCAAAGCAGTGATGGTTCTGTTGTGAGGCAGTCACCGAAGGACAAAGCACCCCTCCAGGGCGGGGCGGTGAAGAGGTCCTCTGGGACTCTTGGATGAAGGAGCCTGCAGGGATGTCTGGCGAGGGGCTCCTCTGCAGTGCTGCAATGAAGGACTGCTCTGGAGTGGTGCCAGAAAGCGCGGCACGTGGCTGGGTGCAAGGCGGGCACCTCAGGGACAGTGCAAGGAAGGGGTACGCTCAGGGATGGCGTGAGGTGGGAGGACCCTCCAGGACGGCACAAAGTTGGCGACCCTCGGGGACGGCACAAGGAAGGGGACCCTGGGGGATGGGGCGAGGAAGGGGTACACTTTGGGATAGCACGAGGAAGGAGCACGCTAAGAAACGACACAAGGAAGGGGTATGCTCAGGGATGGTGCGAGGAAGGGGACCCTTGGGAACTGCGTGAGGAAGGGGACCCTTGGGGACGATGCGAAGAAAGGGTAAGCTATGGGATGGCGTGAAGAAGGGGACCCTCAGGGATGATGTGAGAAAGGGGTATGCTATGGGATGGCACAAGAAGGGGTACACTCTGGGATGGTGCGAGGAAGGGGACCCTTGGGGACTGCATGAGGAAGGGGTACACTATGGGACAGCGAAAGGCAGGGATATGCTCTGGGATGCCATGAGGAAAGGGACCCTCGGGGATGGAATGAGAAAGGGGACCTTCGAAGATGGCACTACGACGAGGACCCTTGGGGACTGCGTGAGGAAGGGCACCCCTGGGGATGGAATGAGGAAGGGGATCCAATGATAGGACAAAGGGCAATGGGTGCAAGCTGGAACATAGGAGGTTCTGCATAAATGCAAGGAAGAACTTCTTCACAGTGAGGGTAACAGAGCACTGGAACAGGCTGCCCAGAGAGGTTGTGGAGTCTCCTTCTCTGGAGACATTCAAAACCCACCTGGACATGTTCCTGTGTGACCTGACCTAGGTGTTCCTGCTCTGGCAGGGGGATTGGACTAGATGATCTTTTGAGGTCCCTTCCAATCCCTAACATTCTGTGATTCTGTGATTATGTGACCCTCAGGAATGGAATGAGGAAGGGGTACGCTCTAGGAAAGTTCAAGGAAGGGTACCCTCGGGGATGGCATGAGCAAGGGGACCCTTGGGGACTGCATGAGGGTGGGATACACTATGGGACAGCAAAAGTCAGGGGTACGCTCTGGGACGCCATGAGGAAAGGGACCCTCGGGGATGGAATGAGAAAAGGGACCTTCAGGGATGGTGTTAGGAAGAGGACCCTTGGGGACTGCGTGAGGAAGGGGACTCTCGGGGATGATGTGAGGAAGGGGACCCTCGGGGGCTGCATGAGGAAGGGGTACACTATTGGATGGCACAAGGACGGTACGCTCTGGGACAGCGTGAGGAAGGGGACCCTTGGGGATGGTGCTAGGAAGGGGACCCTCGGGGGCTGCATGAGGAAGGGGACCCTCAGGGACAGCACAGGGTGGGGGGATGCACTTTGAGGGCAGCGTGAGGCAAGGGCATGATGGAGGGATGCTTGGGGACTGAGCAAAAAAGGTCTGCTTGGGAGGGGTGCGAAGAAGGACTGAATGGCGACAGGGGTTGCTCGGGCACAGAGTGACGAAGGGCTGCTTGGGAGGGGCTCAAGGACTCCTTGCCTGGGGACGGCATGGGGGTGTGGAGGCACCTCGGGGATGGCATGCGGGGGGATGCTGAGGAGGGATGCGAGGACTGATTTCAAGGGGGGGGGGGCTTGGGGAGGGCTGCTTGGGAGGTGCAAGGGGACTGTTCTCCCATGAGGAAACTCAGCTTGGCGATGGTACGACGAAAGTCAGCTTGGGCACAGAGTGACGAAGGTCTGCTCAGTTAGGGTGCGATGAAGGTCTTCAGTCAGGGTGTGACGAAAGTCTTCAGGATGCAACAAAGGTCTTCAGTCTCACAGTCAGTTTCCCAGTTCTTATCTGGGTTCTCTCTCATAGAAGGTAGCCTTAGAGATGCCACAGCCCGTGGAGCCTCTTCTCTAGCAATGAAGATTGGCTCAGTGAGGGCGCAATGTACATCTGCTTGGGGAGAGTGTGAGCGAAGGTCTGCTGGGTGGCAGAGCAACAAAGGGCTGATGGGCTGCTTGGCAACAGCTGACATCATCATCTCACTGAGGCTTTTTTCCTTTCTCCATTCAGAATGTACACAGTGTACACATAAAAAACTGACACAGCTGGAGGAAGCCCAGCACCCCATAGATGCACTCTCTACACAGGACACACCCAGAGAACACCCAGGAGAGACACACAGTTGTCAGCTCCCTACATACTATGCAAAAGAAAGAGACAGGGGAGGGGCAGCTGGGTTTTCTGCCTTCCTGTCGAATACGCACGGCAGGGTCGTTCTGTTATCACAGGTCACTTAGGACAGCCTGAATCATGAGGTGTAATGTTCGAGGAGGGGAGAGTAGGCACTGCAACTGCTACCATAGCACCCCAAAGACAAATATGTGCTGCCTGAATTAGATTTTGGGTTTGGTAGCTTGAACTGCATCTACCCATAATGTATCGTCAGTGACAGGATACCAAGTTGACCGTACACTTTCATTTTATCAATTCACTCTAACAGAGATCTTCATGACCTTTTTTTGAAAGATATCATTTAAAAAATGATGCCAAGTGGCTGCTGTGTGCTGAGTGCAGTGGTGCTGCTCCCAGCAGAATGGCAGATCATGCTGCTTGCTGAGGTTTGGCTGTCGCATATCAGAAGCCCCTCAGCATTCACCTGCCAGACAAGTATCACTTTTGAAATCCTTTTTCTAAAATTACCATTTCAATTTCCTTCCCATGCAAACAGGGCAGTTTTCCTCCATGTTTTCTAACTGTTGTAGTATCATGGCCTCACTACAGACAGCATCACCACCACCTCTGCTAATACATCAGTTTTTCTGAAAGATACTGTACCACAAATCAGTGATGCAGGCAATGGCCATTTGTATCTCACTGCTAAAGGTAAAAAATATGAAAGGCAAGCATTAGAATTTGGAATGACCACAAAGATGTTCTTTAGAGTGTAAAGTTCACAAAATCAAATGCATAGCAAGCAGAAAGGATATATTTGATTATGCTTATTTCATTCATCTGTCGGTGCATGACTGCAGCAAAACAGTGCTTTCAGCTAGTCTAGAACAATAAGCAAAGAGTTACTGGTTTTGGGAGTTGAATTGTTTACTGTTTTATAACTTCTAATATTTTGTGGGTTTTGGTTTTTTCTTCCCTCTAAGATATCTTAAAATATAATTTCAATTTTTGGCCTAAATTTGATGAATCTTTATATGGTGAATTCCACATAAACCTTAAGCAGTCTCCCTCTGTTTTACTGAGGAGACTGGATTAATCCTGGATTCATCCTCCGATACACCAGAGGGTCGTGCTGCCATCCAGAGGGAGCTTCACAGGCTGAAGAAATGGGCTGACAGGAACCTCATGAAGTTCAACAAGGGAAAGTCCTGCCCTTAGGGAGGAGCAACTCCTGGCACCAGTACACACTGAGGGCCAACTGGCTGGAAAGCACCTTTGCAGAAAATAACCTGGGGATTCTGGTGGACACTTAATTGAACAAGGGCCAGTAATGTGGCAAAGGTGGCTAAAGGTACCCTGGGTTGCATTAGACAAAGTATTGCCACCAGGTCGAAGATGGGTGATCCTTCCCCTCTACTCAGCACTGGTCAGGCCACACCTGGAGTGCTGTGTTCGGTGCTTGGCTCCTCAGTACAAAAGAGACATGGACATACTGGAGAGAATCCAACAAAGGGCCACAAGGATGAGGAAGGGTCTGGAGCACCTCTCCTATGTGGAAAGGGACTGTTTAGACTGGAGAAGAGAAAGCTCAAGAGAGGGATCTCATAAATGTGTATAATTACCAGAAGGGAGATGGTAAAGAAAATGGAGCCAGGCTCTTTTCAGTGGTGCCCAGTGACAGGACCAGAGGAAATGGGCACAAAGTGAAATGCAGGAGATTTCATCCAAACATCAGGAATTACTTTTTCTACTGTGAGCATGACCAAGCACTGGCACAAGCTACCCAGAGAGGTTGTGGAATCTCCATCCTTGGAGATATTAAAAAAACATCTGAACATGGTCCTGGGCAATTGTCTCTAGGTGGCCCTGCTTGAGAAGGGGAGTTGGACCAGATGACTTCCAGGAGTCACTTCCAACCTCAGTTATTCTGTAATTTTGTGTGATTCTGTCTTGAATCAGCTACAGATCTAGACCTCAGCATGACCCAAGTAGGATGCAGGATGAGGAATGCCTCTTCATCATAATGGGCAAAGCTGAGATATCTAGTTTTCAAGTTATATAGAATCCCAGTCTTGTTAGGATGCATTTTCCTGCCTATTAAGTGTACTGCACATATTTTACCTACTACTTTTTCCAAGTTAAATTGTTTGAATTATTGGTAAAAAATGTCAACCATGAGATACTGTCTGTCCATCACCTACAAAGATAGGAAATTAGGCATAGTACTGAAAAAACACATTGGTTCAGAGCAGTACAAAATTGCAGATAAGTTCAAATTCAAGTGTAAGCTTTGATGCAGCAACTACAGTCTTTTGTGCTCTGTTGCAAATGATCTTACCTACCCGCAACTAATTTTGACTTTCATTTTTTATAACTAAAACTGACAAAAAGAAAATACCTGCTGTGTGACAACTGAACCCAGAGGATGTTTAAACTGCATTTTCCACCAGGGTGACCTCATAATACTCAAAATTCCCCAAACATTTCCACTGGAGATCTTAGCTTATCAGGAATTACCAGAAGCTCACTTGAATATACCTTCCTTGCTCATTTACCTATGTCATTCAAGGTGGTAGGTTATCACAACTTCAAGGTAGTTTCTGAAATTTGAAATTTCTTTTCATACTAAATCACCTCAAATTTTCCGTGTAATATAGTAAAACTTTCATACCTAAAGACTGCACAGATCCCAAGTAATTGCACTTGCAGATGTTATCAGAATCAGAATTCAATTTCTGAAATTTGTCTTGCCTTCCACATTAACTCTTTTCAATGCAAACAGCATGAGGTAAAGCTACAACACAGCTTTCATCAGAAACAAAGCCAGTAAAAATGTGCATTGAGTAGATTCAGGAAAATTTAGAAACCTCATTTAAAAAAAACCCCAATTTTTGTGTGTATGTATAAGCTGCAGTAAACTCTCTGGATTGTGAGACCCAAGCCCTTACATCTTTTACTCAGACATATTTCCTGTCAACATTAATTTTATTTCCTAAGTAGAAACCAGAATCATCAGTCTACGCAGAAAAAGCAAGCATGTATGTGATGCACTTCTCTTCAGTGAAACACAAAATAGAAAACTGTTTTAAGTTATAAGAAAAGAGACAAACATGCTTTAAAATAAAGATCATCTAATTCAAAGTCCATGCATAACTGAACTATGACAATACTTGGCATAAGTATGAACTTGGATACCTCTATTGCTCACATACATATGTGCATTCACACATACACATATACAGAAAAAGTAGAGTGGAAACATACTCAGAAGAGGAGAATTTCTTAAAAACCTCATTCCTTTCCCTGCTGACTGCATGGATCTACAGGTAGATCCAGATGGAGAACACAGATCTGGGGCATTTTCAAAAGGACTGAAAGGAGGAGCTCAAAGTGTTCACACTTAAAAGCACAAACAAAGAAATATGCTTTCAAAACAGGATTAAGTTTGCACTGATGAAACTGGAATGGACTCCTCACAAAAGATGGAAATCACACTTCCAGAAAATCATCTCCTTCCTAACAATATACTTTTTCCTTTTCACTTCCACTTCAGCAGCTGGTAGGGAATCATTAGGCCACTACTGGCCATCACACCAAAGTGAATGCTATTTCACACATTTGTAAGGCAACTGTAAGCCTAACCAAGTGTGTCCAAAGGCCAACAAAGTTGGTGAAGGATCTGGAGCACAAGTCTTATGAGGAGCGGCTGAGGGAACTGGGGTTATTTAGCCTGGAGAAAAAGAGGCTCAGATGAGACCTTATTGCCCTCTACAACTGCCTGAAAGGAGGCTGCAGTGAGGCAGGGGTTGGTCTCTTCTCCCAAGTGACGAGTGACAGGACAAGAGGAAACGGCCTCAATTCATATCAGGGGAGGTTTAGACTGGGTATTAGGAAAAATTTCTTCACTGAAAGGGTCATCAGGCATTGGAATAGGCTGCCCAGGGCAGTGGTTGAGTCACCATACCTGGAGGTATTTAAAAGGATGTGGTTTAGTGGTGGATTTGGCAGTGCTGGGTTAATGGCTGGACTCGATGATCTTAGAGGTCTTTTCCAACCAAAATGCTTCTATGATTCTAAGACTTCAGAATAAATGTCAATAGCATGACATTTTGCCCCAAGTAATCCTTCACCAATTTTTCCCTTCTTTATTAATATTCTGATAGAATCATAGAATTATAGAATGGTTCGGGTTGCAAGGGACCAGAAGATCATCTAGTTCCAACCCCCCTGCGTCTAGACACATCCCACTAGACCAGGTTGCTCAAGCAAAATAATAAAAAATGATAAACCAAGGCAAAAAGAATGCACAGAAATGAGGTATATTGATATAATTATTAATAGCAATCATTTATTAAGATTTATTACTATCATTTTAGTGACCTGCAGGATACATGCCCAAGCTTACTGGCCCACACTATCATCTGATGGCTCCCCTGTCCAACCATGCATACTTCTACCAGAAAGTCAAATGGCTCAGGGACTGTGACACTCAGTTGCTACCTGATGTTCTGCATCTCCCAGAATTTTTCACAAAGGCAAGTCTGGGACACAAATGTTAAAGTCAAAATACAAGTCTCACTGTAAGAGATAATGTTATCAGTGTGAAAGATAATGTTCTCTTCTATAATTGATAACACTGTTCTGACTTGTAGAGAGGACCCAAGTCATGACCGAGCATGACTTGGAGATCTTCTGTTAGGAGGGACAATAAAACTGCAATATTTATTATACTGCTTAGTTCAGTGGCCTGCCCAAACACAATCTGCAGTGTCAGCTCATATGTTTATGGCTAGATGTGTTTCTTCACAGGCCTGTCCTTTTGCAGCACTGGGCTGTATAAGAGATCTCTGGACTGACATTTGCAGAGAATGTGACTATGTGCAACTGAATATGGTGCAGAGACAAATGAGTAAGCAGGGACCATGCAAGTGGCAGAACCCAGAGCAGAGGAAGGTGCTGTGATGCAGCACTTGTGATAATCATTCTGCTTGAAAGGCCTTAAAATGAGGCTAGGAATTTTTGCATGTATGGAACATACCAGCACATCCATAAATGCCACAGTAGTCCTAGTTTTCTGAAGAAAATGATGATATTTCCTGCTATTTTCTCGCTTCAACTTTTAAGGGATTTTTAAACCAAACTTTTTCAGCTAACTTAAGGAAGAGTAGGAATTGGGCTATAAAAAGATCTTGATTTTTGAAAGTAAAACAGAATATGTATAAGCTGCAATAGCAGTGGAAGGAGCTCATACACTTAATTCTCCACCCTAAATTTCACTTAGGACAGATAACCCAAACATAATTATTCCAATGAAAACAATATCTTGCTCATCTACCAGACTGTTAAAATTCATTTACATCCTTTTAACTAATCAGATTTTTCAATCTAATATACAAAAGAGCAAAAAGAAAAAAAAAAAAATATTAAGAGCTGGCATTGTCAACCAGAATTAATCCTGAAAGGAACCTACCAGATGTATCATTCAAGGAGTGTTTCCTCATGCCAGTCTCCCCAGCTTTTAACATTAGATTTTGGGCCCTGTTTCAGGCAATTCTGCCATAAACATAAAAGAAGCTACAGATTTTATATCATTTTCGGGCTGCTAAGGGGAATACCCACTCCAACTGGTTGTTTTCCCCACTTTCTTATGTCCATATGTGGAACCCAAGTTGCTATGGGAGATGTGAAAAAGGATGAGGAGCCTCTGCTGCAATAAGAGGAAATGGATACGTAGTGAGGGTTGGACTGAGGTTAGATAGAGGTCTGGTGGGGTACCTAATTGGAAAATGCCAACAGGGGCCAAAATGTGTTACTCACAGTGCTGGAAGAGTTGCCAGCACTGTTTGTCCCAGATGCAGGCTAGTCACAGGGAAACTAAAAATCCACTTAAAAAAAAAAAAAAAAAAAAAAAAAGAGAGATCCATAAAAGCCTCCCTCCCTCCACTTAATATTTTGATCCTGCAGCGCTTCAGAGGACTAATCTGTAAAACGGAGGAGCCTGTTTCCCTTTTTTTCCTAACTTGAAGAACAAGGTGTGGACAGGATGATAGTACTACCTGTTACACTTCAAAATTTTATTGATACTTCAAGGAAATTAATTTTTAACTTCAAAAAGTTACACGTAATTCTTACAATTTGTCAGGTCTGTCTGTAATAAATTACAGTCTAAATACCAGCATGTTTCTCAGATGACCAGATTCTCCCTTTAAAAACACTATGTTCAATGTGACAGCACCATTCTTTGCTCTCAACATCTCCATCCGTGTGTGAACAACTCTTTTGGAGAACACAGAGAAAGCCAGAACTTGCACAGCAGGAACTTTTGAGAGGAATCTGGCTCTGTCTTCCTAGTTTTGCTGAATCAAAAGGCAAAGGCAAATAATTCTAGCAAACTGGATCTCTTTTATAGGGAAGTCAAAACAAGCTTTTTTTTTTCTCCCACAGAAAATCAATAAAAAGGTGCTTACCTTCTACTCTGTACACCAATGCACGCAGTATGGGGAATAAACAGGAGGAGTTAGAGGTCTGTGTGCGGTCTAAAGGTTATGACCTGGTGGCAATTACAGAGACATGGTGGGACAGCTCACATGACTGGAATGTGGTCATGGATGGCTATGTCATTTTTAGGAAAGATCGGTCAGTGAAGCGAGGTGGTGGAGTTGCTCTCTATGTGAGGGAGCAACTTGAATGTATTGAGTTTTCTCCAGGGGCTGATGAGGGGCAAGTTGAAAGTCTGTGGGTAAGAATTAAGGGGCAGGCAGGCATGGGTGATACAGTTGTGGGGGTCTATTACAGACCTCCTGATCAGGACGAGGGAGTTGATGAGGCTTTCTACAGGCAGCTGAAAGCAGCCTCGCAACTACAGGCCTTGGTCCTCATGGGGGATTTTAACTACCCCGATATCTGCTGGAAGACTTACACAGCCAGCCATTCACAGTCTAGGAGGTTCCTCCAGTGCATTGATGATAACTACTTAATGCAAATGGTGGATAAGCTGACTAGGAGAGGAGCGCTGCTGGATCTTGTACTCACCAACAAGGAGGGTCTTGTTGAAGCGGTGATGGTCGATGGCAGCCTTGGCTGCAGTGATCATGAGATGGTAGAGTTCAGGATCCTGTGTGGGAGGAATAGAGTACCAAGCAAGACCAGAACCCTGGACTTCCGCAGGGCCAACTTTAGCCTCCTCAATCAATTGTTAAGGGAAGTCCCATGGGACAGGGTGCTAGATGGTAAAGGGGCTCAAGATAGTTGGTCAACATTCAAGGACCACTTCTTGCAAGCTCAGGATCAGAGCATCCCAATGGGTATGAAATCAAGTAAGGGAGCTAGGAGACCAGCATGGTTAAACAAGAAACTGCTGGGCAAACTTAGGTGGAAAAAAAGAATTTATGAATCATGGAAGGAGGAGCTAGTCACTTGGGAGGAATATAGGACAGTTGTCAGAGGATGTAGAAAGGCAATTAGGAAAGCTAAGGCCTCCTTGGAACTTAACTTTGCAAGTCAGGTCAAGGATAATAGAAAGGGCTTTTTCAAACACATAGCTAATAAAACAAACACTAGAGGCAATATAGGCCCTCTGATGAATGAGGTGGGTGCCCTAGAGACAGAGGATGTAAAGAAGGCAGAGGTGCTGAATGCCTTCTTTGCCTCTGTCTTTACTCCTGCAGGCTTTCCCCAGGAGCCCCTGATCCCTGCAGCCCCAGAAGAAGTCAGGATAAAGGAGGAGTTTGCCTCGGTAGATGAGGATTGGGTTAGGGATCAGTTGAGCAATCTGGATATCTATAAATCAATGGGACCGGATGGAATGCACCCAAGGGTGCTGAGGGAGCTGGCAGAGGTCATTGCTAGGCCACTCTCCATCATCTTCGGTAAGTCATGGACAACAGGAGAGGTGCCTGAGGACTGGAGGATAGCAAATGTCACTCCAATCTATAAGAAGGGCAAGAAGGAGGACCCGGGTAACTATAGACAGGTCAGCCTCACCTCCATCCCTGGAAAGGTGATGGAACAACTTGTTCTTGGCACTATCTCTAGGCATATCAAGGATGAGGGGGTCATTAAGAGCAGTCAACACGGTTTTACCAAGGGTAAGTCATGTTTGACCAACCTTATTGCCTTCTATGAGGAAATAACTAGGTGGATAGATGATGGTAGAGCGGTAGATGTGGTTTATCTTGATTTCAGTAAAGCATTTGACACTGTCTCCCACAGCATCCTTGTAGATAAGCTGATAAAGTTTGGGTTTGCTGATCAGGTAGTGAGGTGGATTGTGAACTGGCTGAAGGGAAGAAGCCAGAGAGTTGTGGTTAATGGGACGGAGTCTAGTTGGAGGCCTGTGACTAGTGGAGTCCCTCAGGGGTCGGTACTGGGACCGGTGTTGTTTAATATCTTCATCAACGACTTGGATGAGGGTACAGAATGTATCCTCAGCAAGTTTGCTGATGACACCAAACTAGGAGGAGTGGCTGACACACCAGAGGGTTGTGCTGCCATTCAACGAGACCTTGATAGGCTGGAGAGTTGGGCAGGGAGAAACTTAATGAAATTCAACAAGGGCAAGTGTAGAGTTTTGCATCTGGGGAAGAACAACCCCACGTACCAATACAGGTTGGGGGCTGACCTGCTGGAGAGCAGTGTAGGGGAAAGGGACCTGGGGGTCCTGGTGGACAGGAGGATGACCATGAGCCAGCAATGTGCCCTTGTGGCCAAGAAGGCCAATGGCATCCTGGGGTGTATTAGAAAGGGGGTGGTTAGTAGGTCAAGAGATGTTCTCCTTCCCCTCTATTCTGCTTTGGTGAGGCCACATCTGGAGTATTGTGTCCAGTTCTGGGCCCCCCAGTTCAAGAAGGACAGGGAACTACTTGAGGGAGTCCAGCACAGAGCCACAAAGATGATGAAAGGAGTGGAACATCTCCCTTATGAGGAAAGGCTGAGGGAGCTCGGTCTCTTTAGCTTGGAGAAGAGGAGACTGAGGGATGACCTCATTAATGTTTATAAATATGTCAAGGGTGAGTGTCATGAGGATGGAGCCAGGCTCTTCTCAGTGACATCCAATGATAGGACAAGGGGCAACGGGTGCAAGCTGGAACACAGGAGGTTCCACATAAATGTGAGGAAGAACTTCTTCACAGTGAGGGTATCAGAGCACTGGCACAGGCTGCCCAGAGAGGTTGTGGAGTCTCCTTCTCTGGAGACATTCAAAACCCGCCTGGACATGTTCCTGTGTGACCTGACCTAGGTGTTCCTGCTCTGGCAGGGGGATTGGACTGGATGATCTTTTGAGGTGCCTTCCAATCCCTAACATTCTGTGATTCTGTGATACTCTGATTTCTTGCACTCAGTGTTCACTTAATATTTTTGACAGTAGCGTATGTAAGCTAGAAGGTACACATATAAATGAAACCCACATCAGAAAGTCTATACAAAGCTAATCTTAGAAAGAACATCCATACTTTTCTGAAGGAGATTACCATGCTTCCTTTTGTCTTGATAAACCCTTTTTCCTCTTCCAAGTTTTTTGCAAAATAGATATATTCCTACCAAAGTCTAGTTAATCCTTCCAGCTAACACTTCTCAACAAATGTCATCAATTTCAGTTTCATACTTTCCTTCATCTCATACCAGTCACTAGCCCAACAACTAAAACAAAATGAGACCAAAGTATGCAACCTTTGCAAGGAGTTAGGTGTAGCTGCCAGCTCTGTGGCTGACAGTTACCGACCCTTGCCATGATGCTTTGATATTAAACTTTGGAAAATTGAACTTTATAAGAAAAGGGGTACCCAAAAACAAAGACAAACTTCCTTCCAGCACTTCTGTGGCATTTTTTCAGCAGCTTGTTTTTCCTATTGTTTCCTATTGTTTCCTATTTTTTTTCTACACCACAGCCAAGCTTCAATGACAGGTAAAGGCAAGCCTGACTGGGGATTTGGCTCCATCATAATCAGTTGCTCCTGCTGGAGGTTCAGATTCTGAGAAGAACTATGGAGCAGTAGCAAGAAATATGATGAGGGTCATAAGGAAATCATGTACTTGGGAGGAGGAAGGAGTATTCAATAATGAGGAGGCAAAGTGGGGTCCAACATTCACCTTGCAATAATTCTGCTCAACATAGCGCAGAAAACCATCCTTATTCTCTTCCAGGATTTTGCAAGTGATTTGGCTGAAAGCCCCAGAGGCACAGATATCTAGCTGTTAGAATACTTGGGGTTTAACTTTCATACTGTAGTGCACTAAAGTGTAGAATTATACTTTTTATGATTCATTAAATATCTGTCTGTGAAATCACTCAATAATTTGGGCTAAACCAGAAATCCCATCACAGAACAGCTGCAATGTTTCAATAAAATTGCAAACATTGAGGTCTTAGTAAAATGAAAAGACAGAACAAGAACAAAATACGCCACGTAATATCAAATTTGATGTCGAACAGCACTTTGTGTATGTCTTTTACAGCAATGCTTCCATTAACAAGTTAAATAAGTCCTGTGGCATTTTGACAGGAAAAGGATAAGTTTCTTGCCTTTTTTTTTTTTTTTTTGTCTACAGGTAACACTAAGGATGGATTTCATACAACAACCCAGTAACAGAGATTCCCCTGTGAGGTTGGAGTGAGCTGGTAAGCCTACGTGGGTCGGTACAGTGGTATGATACTAGGTTGGATCCCAGAAGAAACAAAGACTTGTCAAACTCAACACGGGCAAATTTACCTCTTATCTTACAGCATCCCTAGCTAACAGTCCAGGGGTCCACTTGCAAGTCCCAGACAGAGCCCTCCCACCATTGCTTCTGGGTCTGCTGTAGTCTGACTGGTGCTAACACAGGTGACTGCACAGGGGTCTGACTGTATAGGGCTATATCCTCAAAAGATATTAGCATCACGAGTTTGTGTATTCGATTTTCTAATTAGACAACTTTCTAAAAAGAAATATACCATATATTAGGTGACTGAAATCCAGCTCAATTTAAAGCTGCCATCTATAAGAAATGGAGTAATACAGTCCTCAGAAAGAAATAAAATCTGTATTTCAATACACAAACACTTCTCTAACAGTCTGTTGACATTTTATTAACAGCCTGGCCTAGTTCTTAATTTTGTCTACTAAAACTATAATGTGAAAACTTTGTGAATAAAGGCTTGCATGCAATTCCAGGTTCACAGATTTTACCGAAAAACCTGTAGTATTTAATAAAAGTAAATTTTAGAGAGAACATTTTAATAGAACTATCCATCACTAAAGCAAGTACATATTCCCCTGTTAAAGTCATAAATATGCTTGAAAATTACACAAAAATCATCATACTTTATCCTAATTTTAGAGGCATGTATGCTGTATTTATGAGTTTACTGGCTGCAAATGCACAATGGCTATGTACGAATAATGATGGCCCCCTTTTTCTGTTTCAAATGGCAGAAAATCATTAGCTGATGGCTGTGAACAGAGTCTAATACTTCAGGAGATCACAGGCAGGGTAAGAGAAAACACAACCACTACATGCATAGATATAGCAGATCTAGAACTGCACGCAAAATGTCTTACCACAAAACACTGAATTTCTAAAATCGAAACATTCTGTGGCACTACATGAAGTGAATGAATTATTTTTTAAAGTGAAAAGAAAGAGAGAATATGATATGCCAGTTGAAACTAAAATGAAATAATCCAGGTTTCTTCTAACTAGTCTTAATTGTGTCACAGATTGGATGCACTAAAGCTTCGGGGTTTGTTATTCTGCCACCAGATCACACACATGTCCCAGGGATCAGGGATCTGCATTTTACTGATTATTGGCGAATTTTCATGTCATGTGTTGGCAAAGTGTGTATTTCTTCCCCTAAGAGCTACTCCTTTAGCACTGATGACAGAGGCTGCAATAGAAACCAAATGGTGCAGGAAGCCAGTGCATGGGGCATCCCTGTGGTTGCACCACTCAGTTCTTTTACAAGGTTTATTCATTTAATTTCCTACAAAGGGAAAGAAGACAAGAAGTACTGCAGGGAGATGTTTAGGGCATAGCTGGTCTGACCATGTGCAGGAGCTACCTAGCCACACAGCACTGAGCTCCTGGCTCTTCAGGCCTAGGAACATGTTGGAAGGAGACACATACACCGTGATCCTCTGGGTAGATGGGATTATTTCCCATTTCTAACCCTTTGCTTCCCCAAAATGGGAATGCATGTCTTCCTCTGAAAAAGATCATGTCTATGGGCTTTGGTGTCTGCAGAAGGTGCTCAAGTTACAAGTCTGTGCTCACCAGTAGCAATGAATGAGGAAAGGATTCAGAGTTCCCAGAGACAAACTGCAGATCCTTAATCGCAAGGATCTTGAGAATCCAACCCATTTCACTGCACTGAAAGTAGGGAAAACTACACCAAGCCTGGGGTGCTACTGATCCAATTTCCAGCTGACAGAGTTACTTTTGTTATGGTTTTCCTGGTTGCCAGCAGAACGATTTACATGCAGCAGGCATATTTTTTGATGTGGCAATTATTTTCATTTTCAAAAGTGGCAATTCTACAACAACCTGATTGGCGAGCATGAGGAGGAAAGTCCGCAAGCTTCTTTAGAGGAGCTTTATTTAGTCTTTTGGCTGCCTCTTCTGGCTCATGGCCTTTAGTTAAATAAGTTACATATTACCTTTCACATTCCTGCCCCAAGAAATGCTATGTCAATATCCCAACATCCACTGCCAAGACACAAGACCAGCTAAACTGTATGAGATCAAAGGTCCACCTAGCTCACTGCCAGTGCTACTGATAGCAACTGGCAGCTAAAAACAAGACAAGAATAAATACAAACAATACTTGTTCCAGGATACACTCCTTGATTTCTGTAATCTTTGGGTTAGAAACCATCAGAGATGAAGGTTACATTCAAATGACCATGTGTAATAGGATCTTCCTTCCATCCTTCCTTCCTTTCTTCTGTTAGTTCACCAAATCACTGAAATCTATATACTTTTGTTACCCTAAACCAGTTTACTTTGTACCTTTAAAGGCATTTGGTGCTCCTGAATTCTTGTGCTATGGTCTGTGAGTGGTGATAATTGTGAATATTGGCCCAAGACAGTGGGAAATTATTTCCTGTTTAACCCATCTGTGTTATTGGTGGTTTTATTTATTATTTCCCTCTTGAATGTCACTTTTCCTAGCTAAAATATTATAAACTCGTAGCTCTACTATATCTCTTTGGAG
Organism: Podargus strigoides; assembly: GCA_028020825.1. NCBI lineage: Eukaryota > Metazoa > Chordata > Aves > Caprimulgiformes > Podargidae > Podargus > Podargus strigoides. Next base: position 146,542,368 of record CM051663.1, read on the forward strand.
ATGGGGAGGCCAGAATCACACACACTATTCCACTGGCAGACTTGTAATCACCAAGGGCTTAGCGAACTGCTGTTTTGCCCTCTTCCTGTCCAAATGACTGATAACATTCTGCTTGCTATTCACCCCACTGCTGACTGCTAGGATGTTCCAAGAGATCCACCCACATTCACACCATAATCCCTCTTCTGAGAAACAGCAGCCACTCACCACAGTGTAATATGCATATTTAAGGCTTTCTTTATATGTGTTACTTTCCTTCATACTGGATTTCATCTGTCATTTTATAACCCAGTAATGCAGTGCTGTGAGTGGTTTCTCCAACTTGTAAGTACATCAGCAAACTTTGGAACCTTTGGATTTCAGCCCCTTTATATACTAACAACGACTGTTGAACACCACAGGCATCAACATCAGTCCCCACAGAATCCCACTGGTAATTAATCCCCACTGGAAACATCAGTCCTTTATTTTTTATCCTTTGTTTCTTATACTTTGTTTCCTATCTTTAAATTATTTATTTCACTTTTAAACCTTTTTTTACTGCAGCAACAGGATTACTTTTACCTGCATATTTTATGCCTCTCAGAGAACACTGAATCCATATTATATTTTTTTCATATATCCACATATTTACTATTTTAGTTTCAACCCAGTACAGAAGGTGCTCCAGATATACAGAGCCTCTTTTCAAACTCCACGTCACACTTGCCACTTCCTGCTCCTCTGGAATTAAGGCCAAATTAAATTATCATTTTTATATATACATATACATTATACAAATAATTTATAAGTTGTACATTAGAAATCATGACAATCGATACTTTGGCAGTTTCTTATTTTATTTCAGTTGAAACTTAGGTGAAAATTATTTGACCTTGGTGATATGGTACTATTCATTTTATTGATTTATTCTGATATCTCTTCTACTACCACCTCAGTAACGGCAAAAGTTTTTGAAGATCAATGGTTGATGAAAAAGTCTTTGAAGTGAGAACTTCTCTATGTTCCATCACAGAGACGATCAACACACAGACTCATTTGGCTTTGCGCTGTCACTCATTTCTCCGAGTTCCTCTTTTTTATTAGATCCAATGCTCTCTGAAAGAATTCCTGTCTAAGGTGTTTTTATTAATAGTTTTTATGTCTTTTGCACATTATTCCTCTGAATCTCTTTATGTTTGCCACATGATTTTGCACTAAAATTGCAAGAATTTGTATTCCTTTTAATTTTCTGTATGCATACAGGACTTTGCTTTTTGAAGCATGGCTTTATTACTTTTAATAGCCTCACCTCTTTCACTGTTTAATTATTACACAGCTTGGGATGTTTCCATGTGGGGAGAAAGGTGAGGGGAAAGAAGTGGTCTTTCAAAAATGTTTTTTGACATACAGTTTGAGCTTTTAATATGTTGAGTTTAAACATTTTGCTTTCCATCTACGAACAGTGTCAGTCAACCTGATTAGTGGATCTTACCAGGCAATTCACTAAATCACAGACACATGGATCATTTCAATTTTTAGGTTATACTCACATCACTTGGATCCTCTGTTCAGCCTGCCTTCAAAGACTCTGTCCCTAGAAGAGGACTCTAGAATTCCCAGAATACTTATCTTTGTCTCTCTGAATCCAGATTTTCTTTGAGGTACAACACCAGTCCTTTACAGATCTATTCTGTCACTCTAATAATTTTTTTACCTTGGCATTTTCCTTCCGCAATGTTTTTAGCATGCCTACTAACATGCAATATCAATAAGCTTGTTCACATCTACATGTTCCATGTATTCTATCCTATTTTGGCCTTACATGTTAATTTTGTTCTGAATTATTAAGTTCATGAACTCTGCCCGTATATGACTGTATTTTTAAGAGTATTCATTGCAGTTTATATAGCTGCATTTCACCAATTGATGGTTTTTACCGAAGACAGAATTCATCCTCATCTGTGTCCTCCACCATCCTTTCCCTCATCCCAGTTTTCCTGGTCCTTAGTTCTAAACTCAAAATAAATACAACTTTCTAATTTAATGTATATGGAACACCTGTATAGACTACATCTATGCCTTAAAAAGTTAGCTAGCAAATGAAAATAAAAAATAATGTTCTGATCAGATGAGAATAATAGTTTATTTTCATGCTGCCTTTCATTTCGCTGTGAAGACAATAAGCATATATAGATATATTAAATAAATAAAAAATGAAAGCTAAATTTGCAAAAATGTTTAAAGTAAGTGACTCTTAATGCCCTAGTACAAGGTCTAGGGTTAAAGGTAAAACATCAGTTTTCAGTTATTTCCCTGAATTCCCCACTAACATGGAATGAATCATACAGAATTGCTAACAAGCATTTCTCACACACTTAGCATACAATCTCCAAGCTAATTTGGTTAAATGTTTGTTGTTTTGGTTTTTTTTTTCCTCTAGAGTGACAACTGGCTTCAACCAGCCTTAAGCAGTTCTTTTGTAATTATTCAAGAACACTACACCTCTACTAAGTAACCAAAAAAAAAAAAAAAGTTAGCTAGGAAATAATTAAGTGCATATTCTTCATCTACAAGTTAAAGTTTGTTTTTTATTGTAAAGGAATTCTTTAAGGGAGGAGAGGACTAAAGGATGAGGAAGTCCTGCAGTTTCTTCTTTTTGGTTGGCAAGCACTGATGCTTTATTATACTAAGTCAAACTATAATTGCTCCTTCAAATGTAAAAAAATGTAAGAGTAAATGAATAAGAAATTCCTAATTTCAAGGATGCATAAGGATATTAACCCTACAACACCAACTCCTGCAAATGGGATTATAAGCTTTTTTCTAACATCTGGTCATAGGAAAACTCCATACAATGTTTGAGTATATTAAGTGGTTAAAAGCATTCCATTAATCAGAAGCTGTGAAGTCAGTGGGGTAGTTGTTGCAGAGTTTAGTCTCCTCAGAGTGGTGAACTGAATAATCAACAAAAAAGAGAGGAGCCGAATGTAAGTGGAAGATGCAGCACTGCAAAATGTAACACATTTTTTAAATCCATTAGGGAGAATGCAGAAACAAAGCAAACGCAACCACAAGCACTCGTCAAAGAAGATAAAAATTTGTCATACTCTATTCAGCTGGGGTGCACATCAATAGCACCTGATGATACCTTCAAGAGAAAATTTTTAAGAGTCAGATGCAAACACTTGTGTTGCAGATGACCATGTTACTTATGGCTGAATAAAGTTCCTATAACTCATATTGCATGTCTCCAAGTGGGATCAAAGGCAAACTAGAGTAGGTAGCTTGTAGAACGAAGCACTCAAAAGCCCATGGTAGCTGAAGCTCTATGAAAATGTGGAGGCAGTAGAGAAGGTGTAAACAGCACTTCAGAATGCATCTATAAAAAGTGGAATCAGCAAAATGAATATCATCTGGGAAGTAGCCATAAATCTTTTGGCAATGTGTGCTCCTCAGCATTCAGTTTAACCGGGAAAAATAACAACTATAAAACTGTCTTGCAGAAGTTTCAGAAGTAAACTTGGTAAGATGTGACATGGACATCATGAGGTTCCAAAGGGTGGGAAACATGATGAGATTTATGATTTGAAGCGTATCTATCTTTCAATCACTGCAGCCTTTTTAACCTCTCCAATTGCAACAACACAGGTGAAAATATGCATTACAACCACAAGCCAAAAAACCTAACCAGGAGCACACTGTGGTTGCACTAACTAAACTGAACAGCTCTTTCTCATCAAATCAGAAAAGAGACTCAATTGTAGGGGAGTTTTGCTTCCTGTCTCATTAATTCACTTTCTGTTAAGCCAATACCAATCTGGAATCTTTTCCAATATATGCATTTTTTACATTTATTTTTCTCTGCTTAAGGCAACAGAAGAATGAGTGAATGCAACAAGACGATGTTACGAAGCCATTAACTGACCAACTGCAAGGAGGCAGAGCTATCAGGAGAGAAGTACTTCATAGCTCCCATTTTTGGGAGCTTTATTGCATAAAATTAACTTACCTGATCAGAAAGAGTTCTCTTTTTTTTTTTTTTCCTTAAGTGTCATGCTTAAAGCTCATTTCCTTCAATGAGAAAATGGCAACATAGTAAATGCAAATCTTGCGTACTGAATGATTGTTATTGATTTTCAGATGTACTAAGTAATGTAAACTCTTTTCCCATAGGATCAAAGCCTTTTACTTCTTATATATAGTGATCTTGGTTATCACTGGGAAGTGACCCTGTAACTTCTAGATCATGGAATATAGTCTTTATCGCTTAAGCAAAGGGAGTTAGTCCTTTAGTTTAAGGTTATGAAACAGTTCGTGTCTTCCACAGGTCAAGCACAGCCAAATATATGCAAAACATACTAAGAGGTCACATGCAAATGCACAAACCTATGAACTCTAAGAGGTATTTTCCATTTTGCCTTCTATAGCTCTGTACAGAAGCTGATAACCCTGAATGCACTGAAATAACTAAAAGTTATTGTGGGGGAGAAAATATGCTTTAAATAGTTTTATATGGCATTGAATTTACAGAATTAAAAAAAGTTTAAATTGCTTGGTTTTTTGTTTTAAATGCAGAACATCTTAAAATACATTGCCTTAATTATTTAAAAGTGCTTCAGTTGCTCAAACTAAGCCACTTTAATTTAGCAAGCCTGTTGAAATATGCATATATTTAAAATTCAACAAACTTTTAAAATTGCTTGAAAATTTCCTTCTCTTGACACCAATTCTTTAATTAAAAATATTTTTCATTCCAATTGCTCTAAATGCAACTTTTAGCAGAATGCCCATGTCCCTTTGATTTCAAACAGTAAAGAGCCACAGTAACTAAAATTTTTTTCTTTTTATTTCGAATCTTTGTTAAAAAAATATTTACAAAAAAGGCAGATCAAAAGTCCTGGACTCAAGTCCTCCTTTACCACAAAAAAATACAGCACAGAGAATATCAATGTGAGCTTGCTTCCTCATGATGCTCTGTTTTAGTTTTCTATGTCTGGTCTTCAAAACCCAGTCTCTAGAAATGAGTTTCACAGGGTAGATTGTAGAAGAAAGTTCTTGTTTTTCTTCAGTTGAATGAGCCTTTTCCCTAGAGTCAGAAGGGACTGTTCTGATCATCTTGTTGGATAGCCAGAGGTTCAAGATCCTACCTCCTTGCAAAACCCCAGATTATTCCTGATCAAACACAACCCCCTCTTTGGGGGGTTGATCCACTTTTGCCTTAAAGAACATTTATGAAGTGCAGTCAAGCTGCCTGATACTCTTATTGTGGATAAACTAAAGGGACTTAATTCCATACCCATTGAAAACAGGTTTTCTAGGTTTTGTTCTGTTGAGAATAGTTGTGAATTTTTCATAGTGTTCCTTCCTGAAAACTCTTCAGCTTCTCAAGATCCTGTCTGCAGTGCTCACACTCACAAACAATCCCACTAATGGCCTTCCTGTTGCCTAAATCAGAGAAATTGTATCTTCTGTATTCTCAAGTGACATTACCTTGAGTCTGAAATAAAACTCCAGTTAAAGTAAGCATCTTATTAGGAACTCAGATGTGTTAACACTGGAACAGATAGGTATGTTTCTTTCAAAACTGCTGATTTTTAGGATGCAGCCTATCCCTCATATGTCTCTCTTCTTACTGCATTCTGTTTTCCTCAAGGCATGATTGTCTTCCATGTAATCACATTAAAATTAAAATTTGAATATTGATTACAACTTGTATTTCACACAAAATAGATAACTCTGCATAAGTAACTATTCTATGTTGCTACTTACTGCTAACATAATATGATGGGATCTATAAATGATGTTCTGACTACTAGCAAGGGTGAAAACTTTACCTTCCAGTTGTAAATACCAAGTATTGACTAAAAGGAATGAAATCAGTTAATTTAAAAATAGATATATTAATAGTCTTGAGTTAATTAACAACACTCCATCTTTACTGACCAGCCACATTTTGAAGCTTGATAAGGTTCCATACAGAACTTACTATAAAAACATCAGGGTTAACTGGAAAAAAAATCTAAAATTATAGTCCTTAAAAAAACGTTCTAATGACAATGGCAGATTTATGGCCTCCTAGAACAGTAAAACTTCAAGAGTTATGTGATACAGGTATTGTACATGAAAGTTCATGCAATCATTTCTGGTCAAAACCTCATATAATACAGATTGCTTGCTTGTGTAATCTTGAAAATCGTCTACAGCATTCCTCTGTAAACATTAAGTTGTTACATGCCAAAAATCTGACAGTTCTAGGCACTGAAGATTACTCACCCTTGAAGGTCTCACTGCAGTATAAATTACTGAAAAATGAATCCCTCGTTCCTGCAGATCCATGGTCAGTCTTCCAATTATTTTGTCTATAAATAGAAACATGTATAATTTAACAAACTCTGTAAGCTGAGAAAGCTAAAATCCTACAGTAGCTGGAGAAGTAATGGGTTAGATGTTTAAGCTTATTTAGTTTATTCAAGTAATTTAGGTGCTCAAATCATTTATATGTCAATATATACAAATGGAATATGACGTGTTCTGTGTCTTAGAAAATGCGCAATTCCAGTGAGATAATACAAAACAAAAACACTACAACAGTTCAGAATAAGGAGTGATTTCACAACTGAAAAGTAAATACTATAGAAACAATACCTGAAATGTTGAACTTTGGGCAATTAAAAGTGAGAACTTTGGGCAATTAAAAATGAGAGCAGAAGAAACCACTTAAAAGATGAGAGCAGGGTGCATATACTGTTAGTAAAGCAATCAGTTAATAAATAAATACTAAAGCTTAAGCAGTATTACATGGTGAATTACAAAGTACACAGAAACAATCACTGAGAAACAATACCCAAAATGCAGTGCTTAGTTTGGGGTATGTTACGCATAATATTGGCATCAATATTCCATTTTGCTTCAGTGGATTTAAAGCCTGATTCTGCACCCTCAACAGGATATGGAAACTTTTGCAGTTGACTACAGTAGAGGCCAAAGGAGAAATATGGTGGATTATTTCTGAAAAAGGAATGAAAAGTCAAGTAAGGAAGAGAGGACCTTTCAGAGAGGTCCAAAGACACCTTTACAGAAGATCCTCCTTTAGTTCTGAAACCACAGGCAGTTGTGAAACATACTTAAATCTGATTAATGTTTTCAAGCTGTATGCAGAAATATTAATATCTGCTTATGACAAGGAACAGAATAGTTATAAATCAAGAACGATTATTAGTGTTCTTATTGGGACTGAGAGAGAAATAAGCAAGCAGACTCATGTTTACTCTTTCAGTGTCTTCCCAGTTCTCATCTGTGTACTAGTCTGGTGAATGTATATTTTATAGCCTGGACATACAGACTTCTCAGATTTTGAGGATATACTTTACAGCAATTGTATTTCATTTTTGTGTACTGGAAGTGAAGTTTATATTATTATCCTTTTTAACCTCTTCTAATTTACAGTAATTATGATCTCCTGGCTCAGTAAAATGGTTAGCTTTTGTAAAAATGCAAGCATTGTTTTTTCTGCAGGGTTTTAACCAAATTGATTTTGTCATATCAGTCAAGAATCATAGCTATGTAAACTTTCCTTCTAAAAAACTATTGCTAAAAGGATCTACTGTAAGAAATGGACTTAGTCAGAAAAACAACTGCTTATATACTACTACTGTAATTATATTGGGTGTGGAGGTCCAAGGCAGTACATAATGTAGGTTTTGTATTCTATATGCATAGAGTGCAACTCCCTGGAAATTCTCAGCAGTCTCAGGTAAAATGTGCAGAAGAAAAAATAATCTGTGCAAAAATGCATAGATTGTCTCTGTTTTTTCTTTCATTAAAGCAACCAATTGCTTTCTGAAATAACGTGTTATTTGCACTTCGCTTCAGTAAGGAGCTATGCGTAACTATAGTTACCAGTATCATCTATAACTTTTGCTTTTGGAAGATTCTAGAGGCAATTCCTTCATTCAGAGAAGCTGCTGTGAATACTCTTAAGACAATAGAGTTGGTATAGATCTTTCTTTGCCTGTGAACACAATTCTACCTTGCTTATGAAGTATTCGCAAATTCTCCAAGGAAAAAGGCCCCAGATTGTCCATCAGATTTTGAAACACCTAATTTACATGCTTATACGGGAACATTAGTCATCCCAGGCTCTTTCTTTAGTGGAACAAGAGGCATTTCAAGATGGTGATCTTGATGTTAGAGTGATTTTAGAGTAGTTATACTGAAGTTGTGTTGTGTGGGTTTTTTTTATTTTAGATAGCAAGGATCAAGGAAACACTACATAGACAGTTTGTCTAGGATACCACCTTCCAATTAGCATAACTGCCTGCATCTATGCTCTGGTGGAAGGATTAAACCATTCTAACCCATTGAAGACACATCCCTTGAATTTCATCAGGGAGCACAAAATTAGTGCTATTATTAATTTCTAATCTACCTGATTTTCTTTATGTAATTTTACACATGGATGGAAGAAATGAACTGAGAAGAAATGTTCTGGAAGGAAAAACTTGTAAAGAAAGGGAAAGTATAAACTATGAACAAGACAGAAAGAACAGAAAAGAGCAAGATGAGAGGGGGAAAAATGGGAGAGAAGAGAAAGAGCAGAAATAGGAATTTATTAAGAATCAGAGTGGAAAAAGGAATTCCTGCACAAGCAATTAAAGAGCCTCATCTTATGCAGATGGAGTCATAGGCAGCTTTGCCATTTATTTTGAGGTATGCTGGATCCAGCCGGTAAGACTGACAATGATCGAACGTGACCTCCTGAGCAGAGAAACATTTGGGAAAACTGGCAAAACTGAGTACTAATGTCAAACACTATCCCACGCAAAAAAAAAGAAAGAAATACTGGAAAGCATAAAGAAAAGAGTAAGTCTGAGTCCCTTGAAATTTGAGCAGATTTGGATTCTGAATTCCAGTTTGGATTTTGTAATGAGCCTCATTTTAATAACATGCTAAAAACCTCTGCTTGCTTCAGCTTCTATGTATTTCAGAACAGCACATTTCCCTTGGGCAGAATCTGAGTCCATTTGTTCTGTCTTACGGAGCTTCTCGTCTGCAGTAAGTAAAACAGCAGGAGAGATTTCTCTGACATTTTATGACATCAGATTTTAAAACCTTCTCCAGTGGAAAGGAAAGAAGTTACTGTGACAAGCATAAGAGGCTTTGTGAACTTTTAGGCAGCCTGCTACAGGGCTGTAGTGTTTTTCTATGGGTTTACTGTTGATACTGCAAAAAACCTACAAGCAGTATTTACAGGTTAACAATTCTCTTGTCATGTTGCAGGAATTTGACAAATAGTATGTTTTGTTGCTTACCCAGGTAAGATCTGACAGCAATCCCTTTGCAACAAACACCAGTAACTCGTGACCTTACAAGTGGTTCTGACCTTGAAGGATCTCCAACAGCAATATTTGGCAAATTACAGTGGTTGTGCTGCAAAGAGTACCTTGACACCAGACCTGCTGGAGCCTACATTGCATGACTCGGAAGACTGTGTTTGGGACACTTAACTACTACTTTTGGAATGACTCTCTTCCAATTCTCTTCTGTCTGCTGCACAGACCTTCAGTGGGATAATTTTGAAGAACTGCAATTCAGTAACTTTCATTTGAATTAAAACTTCCTGCCAATGTTGTTTCCAGTTTTTATTCAGCAATGCATTGAGTGGCTGCTTTAGCAAATAAACTAGAGGTGAGGATCCATCCCTTACTCCCACTTTTCTAGAGTGCAGCTGAGATTCAAAATACAAAGTGCAGATTTTGCATTTGACTGTACAAAGTAGCACATCTTCCCTAATCCACACACCTGTTTCCTGATAACAACTAGTTAACACTAACTGGAAAGTTGGCATAGCCTGTTCCTCCATCATCCCACAGGTCCCTTGTTAATTTTGCTGTTCCAGAACATAGTGACCTGAGACAGGATTTGGGAACCTTATTCTTGAGTTTGTGCAGCTGATGAAAGAAATATCCCATAAAGAAAAAGCTAATGTTTAGCCAAAGCCAACCTTAAGACAAGTCTTTTTCTATCTAGTATGCTCTGGGGACAAGAAAAGAGAACTAAACAACTCTCTTGCAATTCAGAGATGGAAATCCAGCTGCTTATTTGAGTATAAAAATGACACTCACTTTGAAGTAGTGCAAAACAAAGAGAAAAGGGCACACCACTGATTTCAGTACTAAGGTATTTCCCCCTGATTTTCAAATCTGCTTCTGATTTTACACCCTCAGTTCTGGGCAGAAACAGTCATAGGCACTAAGGACACTGATTATCAGCCCCCTACGCTATGCTATATGTCTCCAAAACTACAACTATGATGATCTGCAGCCTTTATAACTCGATCTCTAATTTAAAGTAGTAACTGAAAGCCCTGCAAAAACACAGGTGCCTCTCAGTGCCTCTTTGTTGTATGGCACCTCTTTTTCAGCCAGATGCTAGGCAAGAAAAGTTTTATTATAGTGCTATATGGAGACACTCAACTTTAGCAAGTAGTCTTTCATACCTTCAAAACCAATAAAAGACTCTAAATTCAGAGCATGTGAAGGTCATCAATATTGTTTTACAAAGATTAGAAAAAACATCTCCTATTCATTCAGACACCCTCAGTGGAGACCAAGACCTTTGAACTAATGGATGAGCCTGGCACCACCAGCTGCTGGTGTGCAAGGTGAGATCCAAGGCGACAGCCTGAGCTGCACAGAGGTGCAGGGTTTGTACTCTCAACTGGGAGGAATTCAGAGCACGAGCAAAGGCCCATGCCTGAAGCAGAGGTGAATTATCACTACATTTCAGGTCACAGAGCTGTATCCATTTTGGTGGATTTTGAATCAGACACTCAGTACTTCAACACTGTAATTGACTGCTTATAAGTACTATAGATGGAGGAAAAGGAAACCTTTAAATAGTAGTATTGCAGCAAACCCCAGGAACTAGAGAATACAATCTGCTCAAGTGAAAACACAGACTTAAATGATGAAATGTTAGTTATATCTTGGTCTTATTGCTTACCATTTTCAGCAATTGCTTCCAGCGTGGAAATCTCATTTAAACCACTACAAAAAGAGTGGGAGAAAAATGATTAAAAATCTTTTCTAGGCAAGAACAGCATGAATCAGAAATGTACAAAGACACTGAATAGTAAAAGGATTACTCTCAGTCTCAGTCCCTCCATCATTCTCTCATCTCCTCCTTATGACCCCTTTCTTCTGCAAAGCCATTAATAGTAAGAAGGACCACATCTTCAGCTGATTCCTCGAATCCCTTAAACTTTGTTAGCTGCAGAGAAACCAGACTACTCATGTTATTTTGATCAGTCTATGCACAGCTTTCCTTTTATTTGATGTTGTCTCCTTATCTAACATATGCACATGGGCTCCTTAAAGTGGGCACCGTGTCTTTTTTTGTGTAGCGATGTGATACCTATAATTGGGCTTCTTTAGGACCCATTGATACATGCACTGTATACCAACATGTACAAAAGCCCAAGTAACAGGCTAGGAAGAAGAAAGAGCAGGAGAAGCAGAGCAGAGGGACTCGATACAACTACACCTTATATTTTCTAAGTATACATTCACCTGAAGGAACAGTCTCTCTCTATCTCCATTAAATCACACTTGTCACAGGCCTGAAACATGAAAAATTATAGCCCTCCTTTGTCTTTTAGAGCAATGAAAAACAGTCTCTTTATTCATAATCAACTTTAGGTTTGTCTGTATGTTTATTTCTTGCTTATTTATCCTGCCAGTTTTTTGACCCTGGAATGCCTTCTAGCAATTAATTCTACAGGTTAATCATGTGTTGCATAAAATAATTCAGCCTTTCTGCTACAAGTGTGTTGCCATTTAGTTTTATTAGTTGTCCCTTTGTTCTCACATAATGAGGCAGACAAAACAGGAACGCCTGACTGCCTTTCTCAATATAATTCATTTATTACACCTGGTAAGCTCATCAGGGGTCTTTAAAAAACACTGAATTCACCCTTGCAAGAAAAATAACTTTGCTAACCCTGTAAGCTTCCACTTTGGTTTTTAAATTTCCTGAATACAAGTGACATTTTCAAAAGCTTTAAAAATCGTGCACACATATGGGTCAGTTTTCTTTGTGACAAGCTCCTACCTGAGAAGTGGTTGTAGCTGAACCACCAGCAAGTTTGGTTTAGATGTATTCAGTTGCAGCTGAGAGACATCAAGATTAGTTATGTTTGTCAGATTCCAGTCTCCCAACTCCTGAAGAAATCTCAGAAGATTCCTAGTAGCCTTGCAGTCAACAGCTGGCAAAACTAACGATGAAGGAGAAGACTGAAGAATTTCCTGTAATAAATTTATGAACAATTTATTTACTTGTTTAATAATTAAACACAAACTCTTTTATTTTTTTTTTTAATGTATCTTAAGTTTAACATTCCAGGTGAGGAACCACTGTGGTAAACACTATGTGAGTTCTCACCAGCCTAATACCGGCTGCAGGCTGCTCCTGGAAAGGGGCAGTGAAGGGACACTTGTGTTCCTCTGATTCCTACACCTTCTTGGGGAAACCTTACTGTACTCAGTGACATCAAATTTTTACAGTACTTACCAAACATGTGGTGAAAGTGGAGAGACAGATGATGCAGAATTTCTCAAGCCAAGAAGGTATTGGAGATACAGGTTATGAACACTGCCAGAAGCAAAGCCCATCAGCCAACCATCCAACTAATAGCCCTCAGAGGTAAGAAGGATCAATGTCAGACACCTCAAGTTGTCAACAGATTACTATCCATTACTAGTTATGCAGGTTGATAGTGATGATGCTTGTGAGAGGAGACTGAAGACAATTAAAAAAGATTTTAGGGCCATGGGGAGATCACTTGAGGGATTGGGAGCCCAGGTGGTGTTCTCCTCAATTCATTTAGTGGAAGAGAAGAATACTGTTAAAGGAAGACCCACCTGATAAACACGTGACTAAGAGACTGGTGCCACAGACAAAATTTTGGGTTTTTTGCACATGAGCAGCTTTATGCTACACGGGGTCTGCGGGCGACAGATGGAGCTAATCTGTCTCAGAGGGGAAAAAGAATCCTGGCAAACGAGCTGGCTGGCCTCATTGAAAGGGCTTTAAACTAGGTTCGAAGGGGGAAGGGGATAAAATTGGGCCTGCTAGAGTTGAACCCAAAGGTGGCAGGCCACAGTTGGTAAGGAAGTCGTCAGCCCGGCTCAAGTGCTTCTACACTAATGCACGCAGCATGGGCAACAAACAGGAGGAGAGGGAAGCCGTTGTGTAGCACGACAACTATGATGTAGTTGCCATCACGGAAACGTGGTGGGATGACTCTCATGAGTGGAGTGCTGCAATGGATGGCTACAAGCTCTACAGGAGGAATAGGCAGGGTAGAAACGGCAGTGGGGTGGTGCTCTATATTAGGGAGTGTTTTGACTGTATGGAGATCGATAAGCGTGATGAGCCAGTAGAATGTTTATGGGTTAAGTTGAGGAAGGCGAACGAGGCGGATATCCTGCTGGAAGTCTACTACAGGCCACCTGACCAGGATGAAGAGGTCAATGAACTGTTCTGTAGACAACTGGCAGAAGCTGCAGAGTCACAAGCCCTTGTTCTTGTGGGGGACTTCAACTTACCAGACATCTGCTGGAAATATAACACAGCAGAGAGAAAACAATCCAAGAAGTTCCTAGAGTGCATGGAAGATAACTTCCTGACTCAGCTGGTAAGTGAGCCCACCAGGGAAGGTGCCTTGTTAGACCTGTTGTTCACGAACAGAGAAGGACTGGTAGGTGATGTGGTGGTCGGAGGCCGTCTTGGGCTGAGCGATCATGAAATGATCCAGTTCTCGATCCTTAGCCCAGTTAGGAGGGGGGGCAGCAAAACTTTCACCATGGACTTCCGAAGGGCAGACTTCAACCTGTTTAGAACACTGGTTGAGAAAGTCCCTTGGGGAACAGTCCTAGAGGGCAAAGGGGTTCAGGAAGGATGGATTCTTTTCAAGAAGAAACTGTTAGAGATGCAGGAGCAGGTTGTCCCCATGTGTCGTAAGACAGACTGGCGGGGAAAGTGACCGGCCTGGCTGAACAGGGAGCTTCTGCTGGGACTTAGGAGAAAGAAGAGAGTCTAGCACCTCTGGAAGAAGGGGCAGGCTACTCGGGAAGAGTATAGGGATTTAGTTAGGTTGTGTGGGAAGAACATTAGGGGGGCAAAAGCTCAGTTTGAACTCAGCCTGGCCACTGCTGCAAGAGATAATAAGAAGAGTTTTTACAAATATATTCACAATAAAAAAAGCTGCAGGGAGAATCTCCATCCTTTATTGGATGCGAGGGGGAACATTGGTACCAAGGATGAGGAAAAGGCTGAGGTACTTAATGCCTTCTTTGCCTCGGTCTTTAACGGCCAGACCAGTTATCCTCATGGTATTCAGTTCTGTGAGCTGGAAGATTGGGAGGGACATCAGAATAAACCCCTTGTAATCCAGGAAATAGTAGTGAAGGACCTGCTGAGTCAATTAGACACCCACAAGTCTATGGGGCCGGATGAGATGCACCTGAGAGTGTTGAGGGTGCTGGCAGAGGAACTTGCCAAGCCGCTCTCCATCATCTGTCAGCAGTCCTAGTTATCAGGGGAGGTCCCAGATGACTGGAAACTTGTCAATGTGATGCCCATCTACAAGAAGGGCAGGAAGGAGGATTCGGGGAACTACAGGCCTGTCAGCCTGACCTCGGTATCAGGGAAGGTTATGGAACGGTTCATCCTGGGGGAGATCACACAGCAAGTGCAGGACAACGGGGGGATCAAGTCCACCCAGCATGGGTTCATGAAGGGCAAGTCCTGTTTAACCAACCTGATCTCCTTCTATGATCAGGTGACCCACCTAGTGGATGAGGGAGAAGTGGTGGATGTTGTCTACCTGGACTTCAGTAAGGCATTTGACACTGTTTCCCACAGCATTCTGCTGCAGAAGCTGGCAGCTCATGGTCTAGACAGGTGGACTCTTTGCTGGGTTAAAAACTGGCTGGATGGCCGAGCCCAGAGAGTTGTGGTGAATGGAGTTAAATCCAGATGGAGACCGGTCACAAGTAGTGTCCCTCAGGGCTCGGTCTTGGGGCCAGTCTTGTTTAATGTCTTTATCAATGACCTGGATGAGGGGATCGAATGCACCCTCAGTAAATTTGCAGATGACACAAATTTGAGTGGGAGTGTCGATCTGCCAGAGGGTAGGGAGGCTCTGCAGCGGGATTTGGACAGGTTGGAGTGATGGGCTGAGGCCAATTGTATGAGGTTTAACAAGGGTAAGTGCTGGGTCATGCACTTCGGCCACAACAACCCCATGCAGCGCTACAGGCTTGGGGAAGAGTGGCTGGAAAGCTGCCTGGCGGAAAAGGACCTGGGGGTGTTGGTTGACAGCCGACTGAACACGAGCCAGCAGTGTGCCCAGGTGGCCAAGAAGGCCAATGGCATCCTGGCCTGTGTCAGAAACGGTGTGACCAGCAGGAGTAGGGAGGTGATCGTGCCCCTGTACTCGGCACTCGTGAGACCACACCTTGAGTCCTGTGTCCAGTTCTGGGCACCACAGGATAAGAAGGACATTGAGGTGCTGGGGTGAGTCCAGAGAAGGGCAAGGAGGCTGGTGAGAGGTCTGGAAAACAGGCCTTATGGAGACCGCCTGAGGGAACTGGGGATGTTTAATCTGGAGAAGAGGAGACTGACTGAGAGGAGACCTCATTGCCCTCTACAACTACCTGAAAGGAGGTTGTAGTGAGGCTGGTGTTGGTCTCTTCTCCCAAATTACTAATGATAGGATGAGAGGAAATGACCTCAAGTTACGTCAGGGGAAGTTTAGGTTGGATCTTAGGAAGAAGTTCTTTACTGAGAGGGTGGTTAGGCACTGGAACAGGCTGCCCAGGGAGGTGGTGGAGTCACCGTCCCTGGGGGTGTTCAAAAAATGGGTTGATGAGGCACTCGAGACCATGGTCTAGTGGTCTAGTGGTTAGGGATATGATGGGATAAAGGTTGGACTTGACCCTGGAGGTCCCTTCCAACCGTGATTATTCTGTGATTCTATGATTCTATGATTCTAAGTTCCATCAGCTCTAGTCAGTACAGAGTTATACTTTGCATAATAAATACCCTTCCTTTGTGTGCATCCTGGTGGTACAGCACATGGTACAGACAAGTGTCTAATTTGTAACTGTTAATTAAAGAAAGCTACATGTTTCAGGATCTACAGAGCCTTCAGACACACAAATGAATTTCATGCCATGTACTTTCTGTTCTTTCAACTCAAAATACAAATTATAAAGCTCAGTCTGAACTAGTTCAGATAATCAAGCATTAAGGTAGCTATCACTTCAATTATAATTCTCCTAGTTGAGTTTCTGATGAAAATACTTGAGTGAAATTCATTTAAAAACATTCTCATTCTGTGTTTTTCTCTATATTAAAACTAACTTGAAATATTCAGGGAAAGAAAATGCAAGATGGAAACTTGAGAACGATCAAAATTAATGTACCCCAAATTTAACGTGAATATTTGAAGATATTTTTTCATTAAGTCCTAGTTTACAACTTGTTAACTTTGCTTTCCCATTTTCTACATTTAAGGCTAGATTGAGTCTGTCACTTGATCCAACATCCAGATATTCAAGTTGTTATAGACTCTCTCTCCCCCTCTAACTGATGCAAGTGTTGTAGTGTTGCTAACACTTTTCTCCTCCTACTCATTTTCCTTTTTGTCTGTTCTTCAACTGCCTACCACTTTTCTGACCTGCTCTGGTTCTTTCTAATTGCTCACATGTTTTCCTAGGCAAAGGCTAGTCATTTTCAGATTTTTATAGATGCTCATAAGGGAAGATTATGTAGCATTGTCTGATTTGCCAGACTGATAGAAAATTAACTGCAGAAATTGAAATACAGCAGAAAGCACTGATCTGGTTCACAGGTCTTTCAGTAGCATTTTTAGCACTGCCTGGAAGGAAAGTATGACACATTTCATTTTGGTTTGTTTGCATATATGGATTTAGAGCTAAAATTTTGTGCAATAGCCAATTATTTTATTTTATTTTCAATATTTTATTCATTTGTTTCCTAGCAGCAGCCAGAATGGCAGCAGCCACTTCTTCCAAGGTTATATATTAAGCAGATTACTCATTTATTGCAGAATAAGATGTAAAGTGCAACATTACTGAGTAATATCTGAATTGTGCCTCTGCTCCTAGCCAGTCCTGCACTGCCATCTGTCTCAGCTTCCAAGGGCAGACACAGCTGGACATCTACTCATTAGCCTCAGACAGCCATTCTGATCCCAGGCCTCTTGTGGTCCTTCTTGACATTTGGCCACTGGACACTTGTCTTTGCAATACCCATATGTTGCTTTACGCAGCTTAGGATTTCAACTACTGTGCATGTTCAAAACATGAGAACTCCAAAAGAGGGCAGAGAATGAAGAGGACTACTGAGAAACATCTGGTTTTGCATAAACAAAGAGGTACAACTACACAGCAGCTAGGAAAGGGAAAGGGAAAGAAGGCAAAGGCAAAGGCAAAGGCAAAGGCAAAGGCAAAGGCAAAGGCAAAGGCAAAGGCAAAGGGAAGAAAACCTCCTATTGAGGTGTTGA
Organism: Podargus strigoides; assembly: GCA_028020825.1. Classification (NCBI taxonomy): domain Eukaryota; kingdom Metazoa; phylum Chordata; class Aves; order Caprimulgiformes; family Podargidae; genus Podargus; species Podargus strigoides. Next base: position 146,559,943 of record CM051663.1, read on the forward strand.
ACTCACAGCAGAACTTCCTACATTAAATGCTAGAATCTATAACCTGTCTAAGGGCAGTTTACTCTGATTATGAGTACATTTACCTTCTTTAGTGTTTCTTGAAGCACCTCTCATGAGTGAAATATTACAAGAAACTTCACTCTTGGAAAACATATATTCCTGTGTAGGTTTTCTTTGAAGGTAGGTATGGGATGACTCTGTCCACATTTCTAGCCATCCTAAAGCCAAGTAACTTCACTAGGATAAAGCTGTCCTTGGTCTTACTTGCCCAGCTCTGGTTTCAGTGTTAATTAACTGGATTGGTATTACACCTAAGCAATTTGAAGCTGGAATGGAGTAAATTTAGGTCTATCATTAAAAACCTATTGTTAAAATCTTTGTTGAAGACTCATGCATCTATCTATAAAAGATCATGTAGGCATACTAATTGTTCCAAACTAGTTTATGTTTGGCATCAAAGCTGATAGACAGCCCTATAATAAAAATATTAGTTGGGAAAAAGGCTCTTGTATTGGCTCTGAAAATATCTGGGAATCTATGCCCAAAGTAGCCAGGGTCTTCCATGTAGAAGAGTTCTTTTAAATCTTCGTCTTTTGCCTGTGAATATGTAATTTAAATTATTAACTATTGTATTTATTTTCTACAGCATTGGTTAATGGCTTTTCTATAAAAAAGAAAAATCTATTCAAACAGACATGCAAGCACATCTGTTTCTACACACAGTAAGAATTGCAACAAAAATTATCATAGTTGCATTTTAACTTTCCAATTACTATTAATCTCACAGAATTTTAAACTGTACCTCTGTTGTCCAAATGCATGCATAAAGCTATATATTATTTTAATGAAAATTGATCTGATGTACTTTAGCTGATAAAATACATTGTGCCTACATTACGTATTGTTGAACAAACCTCCATACCGCTGTACTGTATGGTAGCAAATATCACACCAGATTTTTTTTCAAGGGTTACAGACAGATCTAAGGAACTATAGAGAAGCAAACATGAAGTCCAAGAATGGGAGGAATAATTACAAAGAATAAAACACAGGCTATAACAACAAGGAAGGATTATACTGGGGAAAAGCTGACATTGCTTTTGCAAAAAGTTGTGTCTCACAATTCTGCTGAAAATCTCTGAAGGAGTCAACAGGCATATACACCAGGGGGCTCTAGCTGACACAGTGTGCTTGGATCCACAAAAGGCACTTGGCAGAATCTTGAAGCAAAGACTCCTAAAGAAATAATTCTGCTTTAGCATGAGAGATGCAGTCCACACGGAGGTAGGTGAAGGATAAGTAAAGAGTAGGAAGACAACAATCAACGGGTAGAAAAAAGTATCTGTTCCTGCACTAGGGTCTGTTCTGTTCTATATGTTCATAAATTATCTGGTAAAAAGGCATAAATATTGAGCTAATGAAATCTGCTGATTACGCTGAATTATTCAAGGTAGTAAAGGCAAGGGCTGACAAATTGCAGAAGCAACTTCTGGTACAACCTCTTGGGCAACAAAGTAACTGATGACATTCAATGTAAATTGATTTTAGCAGAGCATAGGACAAGAAAAAAAACAACACTAATTTTATGTACACAGTAATAGATAATAGACTCAGTTCTGAGTGTTACCCTTCAGTAATGAAAGCATAAGAGGCACAACAGCTCTTTGAAAATGTCAGTTCAGTGGCTGATAGTGATCAGAATCAAAAAATGAAGTATTATTAGTTTTTTGGAAAAGGCTAGAGAACAAAATATCATCATGTCACTAAATAAACCTATGACAAACTTATATCTTGATTATTATGTAGTTCTGCACGCCCCCTTATCAAAAAATAATAAAAAGCTAAAAGAGGTAAAGAGAAAGGGAAAAAAGACAATCAAACTGTAGCAGGACCTCTGTATCACACACGACTAAAGAGTACTCCTCACTCATGACCACTGAGTGAGGATATGATGGAGATACAGAACCACAAATGGCAATGACTTACAATAATAATTATGCAGCTGCACAGCTGGCCACTAATTGGAGTGTGTTACCATACACTGCAGTTCTAAGGAGCTAAGAATTGTTTGGGGAAAGCCAAAGCTAATATTAAAGAAAAATAGTTTGTAGGGTAGGTGACTGCTCAAGAAAATAGTTCCCCAAGTGCTAATCTTTGTATTTTATTATTTAATTAAAAAGTTCTTTGAATGTTTAAGATAAGTGATCTACCTATAAGATTCCTTTTGCATTAACTGGAAATAGAATTCTTTGGTTGCATACAAACCCATTGATCCCAAAAACTCAAAACAGCTGCTAATGTAGCTGAACAAATCTAATATCTGCAAATGTCTCTGTGGTTCACAAGCCTATAACTCTTTTACAAATAACACGTCTTTCTTGTAGTACACATGCTGCTACATGCACATATACATTCTAAATGAGGTTTGTGAATAGATTTGCATTTTTGAAGTTCAAAAGGAGGATACTCGAGTGAGACGGCATATCTATTATAGCTTCATGAATCACTTGTAAAATATAGTGTGAAGGTATAAAATTTGTGATTATGCAACATCAAAGATTCTAATTTCCCCAGTGAGAAGACTCAGATTTGACCTTCACTTTGTCCTGTGCTCTCTGAATATTATGACAGAGTCTTTCATAGCATGATTAAGAATCACAGAATCACAGAATCACAGAATGTTAGGGATTGGAAGGGACCTTAAAAGATCATCTAGTCCAACCCCCCTGCCAGAGCAGGAATACCTAGATCAGGTCACACAGGAACATGTCCAGGCGGGTTTTGAATGTCTCCAGAGAAGGAGACTCCACAACCTCCCTGGGCAGCCTGTTCCAGTGTTCTGTCACCCTCACTGTGAAGAAATTCTTCCTCACATTTATGTGGAACCTCCTATGTTCCAGCTTACACCCATTGCCCCTTGTCCTATCATTGGATGTCACTGAGAAGAGCCTGGCTCCATCCTCATGACACTCACCCTTGACATATTTATAAACATTAATGAGGTCCCCCCTCAGTCTCCTCTTCTCCAAGCTAAAGAGACCCAGCTCCCTCAGCCTTTCCTCATAAGGGAGATGTTCCACTCCCTTAATCATCTTTGTGGCTCTACGCTGGACTCTCTCGAGCAGTTCCCTGTCCTTCTTGAACTGGGGGGCCCAGAACTGGACACAATACTCCAGGTGTGGCCTCACCAAGGCAGAATAGAGGGGAAGGAGAACCTCTCTCGACCTACTAACCACTCCCTTTCTAATACACCCCAGGATGCCATTGGCCTTCTTGGCCACAAGGGCACATTGCTGGCTCATGGTCATCCTGCTGTCCACCAGGACCCCCAGGTCCCTTTCCCCTACACTGCTCTCCAGCAGGTCAGCTCCCAACCTGTACTGGTACATGGGGTTGTTCTTCCCCAGATGCAAAACTCTACACTTGCCCTTGTTGAAATTCATTAAGTTTCTCCCCGCCCAACTCTCCAGCCTATCAAGGTCTCGTTGAATGGCAGCACAACCCTCTGGTGTGTCAGCCATTCCTCCTAGTTTGGTGTCATCAGCAAACTTGCTGAGGATACATTCTGTACCCTCATCCAAGTCGTTGATGAAGATATTAAACAACACCGGTCCCAGTACCGACCCCTGAGGGACTCCACTAGTCACAGGCCTCCAACTAGACTCCGTCCCATTAACCACAACTCTCTGGCTTCTTCCCTTCAGCCAGTTCATAATCCACCTCACTACCTGATCACTAAACCCATACTTTATCAGCTTATCTACAAGGATGCTGTGGGAGACAGTGTCAAATGCTTTGCTGAAATCAAGATATACCACATCTACCGCTCTACCATCATCTATCCACCTAGTTATTTCCTCATAGAAGGCAATAAGGTTGGTCAAACATGACTTACCCTTAGTAAAACCATGTTGACTGCTCTTAATGACCCCCTCATCCTTGATGTGCCTCGAGATCGTGCCAAGAACAAGCTGTTCCATCACCTTTCCAGGGATGGAGGTGAGGCTGACCGGTCTATAGTTACCCGGGTCCTCCTTCTTGCCCTTCTTATAGATTGGAGTGACATTTGCTATCCTCCAGTCCTCAGGCACCTCTCCTGTTCTCCATGACTTACCAAAGATGATGGAGAGTGGCCTAGCAATGACCTCTGCCAGCTCCCTCAGCACCCTTGGGTGCATTCCATCTGGTCCCATTGATTTATGGATATCCAGATTGCTCAACTGATCCCTAACCCAATCCTCATCTACCAAGGCAAACTCCTCCTTTATCCTGACTTCTTCCGGGGCTACAGGGATCAGGGGCTCCTGGGGAAAGCCTGCAGGAGTAAAGACAGAGGCAAAGAAGGCATTCAGCACCTCTGCCTTCTTTATATCCTCTGTCTCTAGGGCACCCCCCTCATTCATCAGTGGGCCTATATTGCCTCTAGTGTTTGTTTTATTAGCTATGTATTTGAAAAAGCCCTTTCTATTGTCCTTGACCTGGCTTGCAAGGTTAAGTTCTAAGGAGGCCTTAGCTTTCCTAATTGCCTTTCTACATCCTCTGACAACTGTCCTGTATTCCTCCCAAGTGACTAGCCCCTCTTTCCATGATCCATAAATTCTTTTTTTCCACCTAAGTTTGCCCAGCAGTTCCTTGTTTAACCACGCTGGTCTCCTAGCTCCCTTACTTGATTTCATACCCATTGGGACACTCTGATCCTGAGCTTGCAAGAAGTGGTCCTTGAATGTTGACCAACTATCTTGAGCCCCTTTACCATCTAGCACCCTGTCCCATGGGACTTCCCTTAACAATTGATTAAGGAGGCTAAAGTTGGCCCTGCGGAAGTCCAGGGTTCTGGTCTTGCTTGGTACTCTGTTCCTCCCACACAAGATCCTGAACTCCACCATCTCATGATCACTGCAGCCAAGGCTGCCATCGACCATCACTGCTTCAACAAGACCCTCCTTGTTGGTAAGTACAAGATCCAGCAGCGCTCCTCTCCTAGTCGGCTTATCCACCATTTGCATTAAGTAGTTATCATCAATGCACTGGAGGAACCTCCTAGACTGTGAATGGCTGGCTGTGTAAGTCTTCCAGCAGATATCGGGGTAGTTAAAATCCCCCATGAGGACCAAGGCCTGTAGTTGCGAGGCTGCTTTCAGCTGCCTGTAGAAAGCCTCATCAACTCCCTCGTCCTGATCAGGAGGTCTGTAATAGACCCCCACAACTGTATCGCCCATGCCTGCCTGCCCCTTAATTCTTACCCACAGACTTTCAACTTGCCCCTCATCAGCCCCTGGAGAAAACTCAATACATTCAAGTTGCTCCCTCACATAAAGAGCAACTCCACCACCTCGCTTCACTGACCGATCTTTCCTAAAAACGACATAGCCATCCATGACCACATTCCAGTCATGTGAGCTGTCCCACCATGTCTCTGTAATTGCCACCAGGTCATAACCTTTAGACCGCACACAGACCTCTAACTCCTCCTGTTTATTCCCCAAGAATGGGGAAAGAAAGAATGGATTTCTTTCCCAAAGTAGTTCAAGTGGAGAGCAACTGCTGTGACAGCAATTGAGCAATATTTTGTAGCCTCTGTTACATCCAAGATGCAACTGAATGGTGATAAAGATCCTTTCTGGCTCTAAAAGCTACAAGTCTATGCAATAGATATTGACAAAATTCTCCAAGTGGGCACCTAAATAAAAAAGAAAAATTTATACATTTCTTTTTTTTTTTCTTTTTTTTTTTTGTGTTACAGCACCTCAGCCCCACAAAGCTATGCTAGAAAAGTATTAAGATTGCCAGGGTCAACAGAACAAATCTAGGAAGTGCTGGAGTTAAGATGAGCAATTTGTCAAAAAAAACCTTTCCAGTTTTAATGAGAAAAAGTTTCTCAGCTCCAAGACAGAAAGAGAACAGAGGCAAGGTCAGAAAGCAAACAAACTGCTACTGACATTTATTCAGCTTGTTGAAAACCTGGATTTAAATCTTTGCTCTGCCAGACGAAAGATTTAATTAAATGTGATCTTCTGTTTAGCTGAGGACTCCCTCACTAGCCTCCACAGGCCCTCTGTCCTCTCAGTATACCACACAATTTCTAAACTCACCACTCTCTGGACTCATCTCTAGCCTGTGGCTATAAGCTCTACCTGCACCGCTGATGAAGTCCTGATTACAAAGCAAAAGAAGAAAGTTTTAAATATATTCATATCCCTCCTCTTAAATATCCAGGGTGTACCTAAATGAAACCACCACATCATTAGGAGCTTGAATGTCACATGTACATTTCACAAAGCTTCTAAAATCAAACCAGCTTTGCAGTCAGGCAGCAACATAATTTGCTCCAGACACAGCCTGACACAGATTTTAAACCCAGAGAAGACAAGGCATGCCAGAAATGTACCAGTACATCTGCCTGTGGGCGCAACTGCTGATCCTTACACTACAAATTATTATTACTCCCATTCATTCCTCAGAAAAGCCATGTACATGCCCTGAATAGTTGTTTTTGTTCAAGCATCGATGTTAAAATGCTATTATACAGCAAAGAGATGAAGACCTCCAGTATCGGTGACACAAAGAAGACATGAGGTTCTTAGACAGTATAGACGTAGAGACGAGTAATATGTGAATATTTATGTATTTAATTACACATACAGCTTGCTGTGTGGTGCTTGAGAATTTTCACTTCCTCATATGCTCTGACACCAGTTATATTATGAATAGCTCTGTTCATCCTTCTCTGTCCACAGGAATGCCTTTATGACTACCCCATATCAACACTTCCTTCATCTAATCACTGTTCAATAAACTGTCATGTACATATAACCGGAGATGCCGTAAAAATCTGTAAAACTCCTGAGTGGACTCGGTTTTAGATTCTGTGCCTGAAGCTGATTTCAAATTACTCAAGTAGCATGGCTTGCTTTCAGGAAGATTAAAGCAATCCAGTATCTAGTCATATATTAACTTCATTCAAATATGAAACAGATAACTCCTTGCATGAGTTGAGAGCTTCAATTTCTATGTAAATAAATAGATGTTAAATTCTGAAAATCAGGAATAAATAATTCCTATAACTTCTTTTCTTCCTATAACTTCAAACCAGAACTTCGGGGTATCAGTCTGGAAGTTCATATTGTTTTTTACAATACAAAACTGCAGCATGTTTAAGACAATCTTGTCAGTCACAATGAATTCTGAAAACTTGATCTTCTGAAATAAAGTAGCTGCAAAACACTTCTGCAAACTCAGATGATTTCCTTTAACCCATCTGCTTAAACTGAAAAATGTCAATAAATAATTTAAATTTGAAAACTGCTGCACTTCATTTTAGTTTTCCCAATTATTGTTTCTTTGCATTACATATTTTTTTTTTATTTTTAAATACTGCATAAAAAGAAAAAAAAGAGAGAAATGCTTGCCTGAACATTTTGAAATGGATTCTTGTTACTGTAGGATTCACTGAAGTACGTGAAATCGTCTATGCTAAGCTGAAAAAACAAAGAGTAGACTGGTGAGAAGTCATGGCATCTCATATAGGTACAAACTTGCACTTGGCATTGGTGAGAGAAAAGGAATTAGTGTTACATACTGTATCTTGCAGGAACAAGATGAGGTTTCTGGAATTCTGGGTAAAAACAGGTCGCAAGAATACAGTCAGCTCCTGTGCTGAGACAATGTGTCCTTCGTGCAGAGCGATGTCTGGATTCCACTGTGACCTACAAAGAAAATGTTTTTTCTGTAAAATTTCCTGCCAATGATGACACTCTCTTTAAATATGCAGCAGCAGGTAACGATATCATCATTTTTGGATTAGGATCAGGTTTACAGTTCAGTTTACTCTCATTCTACTCAAGAGAAAAGGAACTTGCCCATTTATGCCCATATTACATTAACTGTGTTACAGCAGGAATGAAATTGCTCCAGTCAAGATAACACCCTCTCTCTATGCTTTCTTGTTTGTGTACAACAGTACAGTCTCACCTTTTAAAAAATTAGCTACTAAGTGGAATAAAGAAGAGTATTTTAAAAACCTTCAGAGAAAATTCCCAAAGGAAATCCCAACTCCCAAAACACTTTCCAGTGCTGTCAGACATCCTGGTGGCCAGAGAGGAGAATTCATGCTAGACCAAAAGTTGTCATAAACCAATATTTTTTAATAAATCTTTTTTTAAAGTAAAAGTGTTATTGTAAACAATATGATCTCTTCTAAGGTTTTCATGATGAAGGAACCACTCCACAGAAGCAGCTCATAAAAGCCACCTTTCCAGAAGCAGGAGCTCTTCTGAAAAGGAAGGCTCAAGATACCAAGGAAAGCTTACAATTCTTTTGCCAGACTGTCATCACAAGGACTGGACAGAGAAATAACTCATCTATTTAGTTTTACTACTACAAAAAAACAGTTACAGGTGAAACAAGAGGCATCATTATTCTTTCAACACCTGACTGGGATTCTGACACTATGCAACATGGGTCTACAGGGATGAAATTTATTATGAAAATTTTGGTCCTAGGTGTCTTGAATAAGGTAATATTGTCATTCTGTAGAAAACACAGAGCTTGAGTATTAATCTCCCATCTTTCCCCAAAACACCTCAGTTGCTAAGGCCTAAGAAATCAGGTATTCCAGACTCTCTAAATGGTTCTAATTACAAAAAATAGAATACGGAGAACTGCTGTGTGCTGTAGCGTTAGCTATTACATGACTGCAATTTGATGAAGTTGAGATGCTTATTAAATTTTCTAACCCAAAAGCAATTTGAAAATGACCCTTGCAGAGCAAGCTTTTATGAATGAAAACAATCTTTGCAGTCTCTTAAGATGGAGGCAGAACAGGGGTAATGAACACATGGGGGGGGGGGGGGGGTGGCGCGTTCCATGTTGTTTGTCAGAGAAGGAAAATTTATATTTCACTTCAAAACTTGCCAGTAATTCCAATGAAGATTGACGAGAGCAAATCAAAAGCCTCCAACTGCACCCATGGCAGAAATAAAAACAGTCCAGTCCTCCAGTACTAGATACCTAGAGTTTGGGGTTTGGGAGAGTGTTAGAGCAAACAGTACATGTGTAAGACTCTTTCAGGACATCATGCTGCAGATGTTAAAATTAAATGCTCGTAGGTCTTCTGTCTGTCACTTTTCAAGCTTTAGAAGTAAACTCTGCTGTGCAGGAAATACTTTTTTCTATTTAGTAGAAATTATCATTTGATATTTTCTTAGTTTTGCTCAGCATCTTCACTTCTTTGTTAATTCATGCTTGGAACTCCATATTCATTTATATTTATTAAGCCAAACATCTTAGAAATTGTAACAGACATACCTCAAATTTTCAGAAAAGTCTAACCTCACAATCTCAAATATTTAAGTACAATTTTTAAAAATATAATATTTGAAAACACAAAAATTCTACTTATATTCACCATATTATGCGCACATTTATTTTGCATGTTTTCAATAATTCGCTGAGCTCTATGCATGGCAGTAGGCAAGGTTACATTTTTCATTAAGTGAGCTGCTATTGTCAGCTGGGCGCAGCAATATTCTCGCCATGGTTCAGACAAGAAATGTCAGCATGCTTTATTAGCTGGTTTACTGTGAATGGCAGAATGAAACGGAGATATGTGACTGCCACAGATAGTGCACTACGGATAAGCTGAAGGTGTGGTTCACCGAATGCCATGAACGGGTCCGTCCCTTTCAACCCTTCACCTCAATCAGGCAGCAAGAGATCGGTAAGGGATGGCGTAAGAACAAACAGGCAGAAGGCCAACACACATATTGATTGCTGCTATTGACTGCTGACACAAAATTTTATGTCCAAAGATGCACAGCCTTGTGCAGTCATCTGCATACCAAGCACATCAGCCTCAACCTCCCCACCACAGAACCATCCTGGGGTCCTCAGCTGTGGAAACTCATAATAACAAGCATCTCTGTTAATGTACGTGCTTTCCTGCTGGCTAAAAAGGAGAAAATGTAAAACTCAACTGCTTTCTCTTTCCTCCAATAGCCAGAAAATGCACTAAAGAAAGAGAGGAAAGAATGCTTAGCTTGCTATTTTGTTTCTTTCTTGTCCCTAACTGCTCTGGCATGACAAGAAGTTTAGGCACACAGATTTTTCTCTTACCAGTGCTCTTTCTAGGTAGAATTGGGATTTGAGCACTTATTTTTGATGGAAGCAGCGATTTCAAGATTTCTTGTACCTGGACTTCCCAGAAGGGCAGGCAATAAGATAACAGGACTTCTATCACTCTAACTTATGAGCTTACATTCCTGCTTTCTGTCTGGCTACTGAACTCTTTCCTACAAGTTATTCTTGTCAGTTTTCTCTTACAGTCAGCTTGTGATCACGATGTAGGAAATAATATTTTCTCCTACATTTTTACACACAAAGCTCATGTGTCACTATTACAAGTAGCAGCAGTAGAATGAAAGCTCAAAATTATAGGAAAAAAATTTCAAAAAGCTATTCAAGCATGACAACACACAGTACCTCCATAGAAGTCCATTAAAGTTACAGCTAAAACAATTTTCTGTTTCCACAGTATCCTTTTCATGTTCCACCTTCTTTCAGCAGTTTCTTTCACCAAATTCTTTGCAGTTTTAAGAAATACTACAAATGTACTTTTTGGCATTAATGCCTTCTCAAAGTCACTTAGAATCTGGATTTACCAGAAAAGGGTTCATTTCCCAATATAAGCATAGCATAAATGAAGGTAGTATATTTTCAATGACTGCAGGCAAAAATCATTCCTAAAACAAACACATGAAGGGGCAATCACAAAAGCTAATTTGAATGAATTTATTTCCTCAGGCTCCCTCTCTAATCTATGGAGGAAACTAAATTATTTTTAATATTGGTTCAAAACAGCTATTCTGTGAATCATATGCAAGAGGAATCTCTCCATCTCTACTGAAAAGCAATCAGGAGATATTTTTTTAAAGGCTAATTTAAGATAAAGGTTAATTTTTTCCACGCCAAAGTTATTTGGAGAATGTCCACTGACATATCACTATTAGTTTGTGAAAAGCAGGACACTGTGACCTACTGAGCTATTCCCACTTCATCTTTTTCCCAAACTCAATTGAGAAAGACTGTTTGGTAGAAAATAGTTATTCTTCTCAAACTATAGATCTGCATTTTTCTCTCTAGAGGTAAGACGTATTTGCTTTACTGATGTCCCTCTAAGGATTTATATAACACTTCCCTTATGCTTTGCACACTGCATGTGTTTGTCAGTTGCAGATTTCATCTGTATCTGCCGTCTAATATTATCTTCAATAGCATGATTACAGTACGATAATAATGCATAAAATAGACTTTAAAGTGTTACATTCTTCTAATATAGCTGTTCTGAGATATGGCTCTACAAACACTGTCTAGTTCTAAAGAAGAGCAAAATATATTACCTTTCATCTATTTTAAATCAAATCCTAAAGATAACCTGGGAGACGGTGATGGAGTAGATTGGTGAATATCAGCTTCTGTTGACCAATGAATCACCAAATTTTTAAACTGGTGGGACATGTTTCCACTCAGTGATAAAAGTTCACTGATAATTGCTGCACTTTTTTATTTACCCTTCCTAAAACTCTTAACAGAAGTTTCCAGATTTCATAAGCCTGTAGATCACACACTGCAAACCTTGCCTCACTGCAAAGTACCAAGATTTAAAGCATAGACTAAAGTGTTAGCAAACAAGTTAGTCTTACTGTTTCTTCTCTTTATAAAATAACATAAATCTCATTTCCTGTTGCTTCATTGACTTTCACCAGAACTAATTTCTGCCCCACAAGAACTTCACCTTACAAAAATGCAAAGGTCATGGTAAGAGGAATACTTCTTCCAGAAAATGAAACTAGTTTAATCAGTTCGCTAACCTGATTTTTCTTGGTCTAGGTCTGTATAAACCTGAACAATCTGCAGTAGACAAAGTTGCTAATTGCATCTTGGTGGAAAGTTTGCTGTTATGACCATCCTGGATTGACTGATAAGAGTTTGCTTATATTGACAACAAGTGTGTTGTTTATATAAACTACGAAGTAGGACAAACGAAGCACTGATCTTTGCTTAGACCCTTAGGATGACTTTTCTCCTAAGAACAATTATTTCCAACATTTACTTTGCTTTTAAATACAGAAGTTTAGTACTTACATTTGTGCCTGTGTTGTATAAAGGTGAACGGATTAAGTATGTTGAATATAAAAAAGCCCTGATGTTGAGACATCCATTTATTTCTTTCAGGGAGAAAGAATTCAAATTTACCTAATCAAACTTTATCAGACTTTGCAAATTCATATATGTTGTGGCTTCCCAAGGACCAGAGGTTCCATTTCTGGAAATGCTTAAGAGATGGGTAGACATATGTCAAAGCTGGTATTAATTACTGCTGGGAAAAGGATGCAATGTCCAGGATACATATGAAAGAAACACAATCAACACCTCCTACACATCTGTTTTCTGTGGTCCTCAACATTACAGCATCGCATGAAAAAAACAGAAAAGTAGTATGTTTGTCTGTATGGCACTACATGGAGCAAGATCTCCTGAGCAACTGAATAAATCTAATTCCTGATGTTCATAAAATTTCTGAATCGTCTTATTTCTGCATTAAAATTACCACATTAAAAAGCAACTGAAAAAAAAAAGAAAAGAATATTAACAAGATTTAACTCTCAGACTTAAATCTTAATAAACTTGCCTAAAGACAAAAGATTTACACTAAGATAAATGAGAGCAGAACTTAGTCTAATTCTCTTCCTAGTGACAGCTAGATAATTCACAGTGTTTCAAATGTGTTGAAGAACAGCTCAAAGCCTCATGAAAGGTAGAGCGAATCCAGCACAACCAGCTGAAAGGATAATTACCTCCCAATAAGTCATTAGTTTGGTTCCTTTCCCAGTTTACAGAAGAGTAAATCACAAGTAACACTCGGGGAATTAACAAAGCAATAAAGAAACAAAACAGTCAAATCCCATGAATTCAGACCTGACAAGAGTTGATGACCAAAGGAGTTCAGGAGCAAAACTCCCTCTGCCCAGGCACACACAGCTTGGTCATGTCAGCAAATGGATCCAACAGGAGTCCCCATCACTGCAGCCCCTTACAACAAAAGTGAACATAAACGTGCGTGCCAAGGCTATTTGCAGGACAGGAAAGCATTTTATGCTTATGAAGCCACCCAGCTGGACTTTTGACAAATTCCAGATACTGATGGTGTTACGATTATTTGTATTAGACAAAGGAATAAATACCCATCTGAGATCAGGCCTGTTGAACTAAGTATAATACATATGTGCCTGCGGAGGGTATGAGATGAACTCTCCATGAGAAGGTTTACAATTTAGATTAACCAGGTTAGGAGTGTGGACGATTTAGGAATTAGGAGGAGAGAATCAAGTGATTTACTCAGGGCAAAACACACCTTAGGAAAACCTAGAGTACAGAAGATCTGTTTTCACCTTCCCATCCAAAACAGGACTTTGCGTTTAGCCCTTCGAATCAGTCCTGTGATCCCCTCAGGAGCCTTTTCTTACAAATCTCTGACATCAGCTTACTTTATTTTGGGGCAGTGCTTCCTAGATAAAACCAATGTGTATGCCCTGAAGAGACTGCCTTGTGAATAAGCAGCACATAGTCGTCTTACAACTTCACATATCCAGTACCCTACCAAAAGCTACTGCATTGCCCAAGCTGCTGTATTTCTGGAAATCCCAAGTAATTATAGAAAATCCTTAAAGTCTGCAAGAATAAAATGCCTGGTTAGGAAAAAGAGGTCTTTATCAGCTCTTTCAAGACAGTTTCAAAGTCTTAATTCATAAGTACATGCAACCCCCTGAATTTCACATGTCTTTTTGGATCTGTCAAGACTCTGCAGTTGTTTCTAACAACAGATGTTTATACACACAGCAGTGTATTCTATTAAAAAAACCCTCCATTTAAAAAAACCAAAACGATTAAAGTGAAAAATCAGGATTCAGGAGTCAGGAAATGCAAGGATTAAGGTTGCCCAAACAGTTTTTGGTTAGCTGCTTTTTTGTGAGACTGTCTTACCTTGTGCATTTAAGTCACAACAGCTCTAAAAGTGGAGCTCAAGGTTACCTTGGGGTGAATAAAGCATACCTGCTTCACATTTGAAGACTATCTGTCTTATTTACTTCTTACTGTCCAGCTTAGAACACTAAAATTATAAATAAAAACCGGTAAATTCATCTGTTAGGTTGTTTGATTGCAGAGGAAAATTTATTTATTGGGTAATTTTATTGCCCAGAGGTTATTTACCACCACTGATGTTATACAATATATTCTGCACACACACACAGAGCAACTGCATAAGTAGAGATACTCTTTTATTAGATTTCTTACCTCTGAGTTGACCAAAGCAGCATTGGTACATGGTCCACTGACAGAGACATTTTGAACAGCACAGTGAGGGTGCACAACAGCAGGGCTGGAGCAGCGGAGTAGAGCCGTGTCATGACTCCAGGCAAGTTCGTACGTAACTGGCCAGCTGTAAGGGAAAGTCCGAGTGCACGCACAGTTGCACTTTCTGGTTCAGTTGCAGCTACCCAGACTCAGCCAGGCTGCTGGGTGTGGTTGCTCTGTAACGGCAGAGGGAAGTTTCACAATATGGACTTCCTTAGCTTGAAGTTGGGAGTTACACATATTTTTCAGTTTTGTAATTTAAGCAGCTCATAAAACTCTCCACAGTATAAGCACAGACAGATTCCTCTGACATTCTAGTACAAGGGAGAGTCATAAGCATAGACAGATTCCTCTGACATTCTAGTACAAGGGAGAGTCATCAAGTCCAAAATCCTGTCCTGCAGTTTTCTAACTTCCTGAAAACTGCAGGCTGATCACTGAGTTGCTCAACTTCAAAATGGAGTTTATAGAAAGTTTTCTGTACTGCACAAAATGTATTCTCCAGGACTTCTATCTTCTTTCCCTGCTACATACTATCATGTCCCTCAGCTCAGCTCTTTCACATATATTGACAGCTGGTGTCACACATTTGGGTGTTGAGAGGTTTGAAATCTGCAGTAAATCTATCCACTGCAGATTCCAGCAAGAAGGGAGTGAGAAAATGGTACATTTGGAGTGCATCCACTGAAACATAGAATTGTTCAGCTATCTTTTCCGTGGAACGATGCTGTCCAAAAAATCTGAAATATCAAAAGTCAGGAGCAAACTAAAATCACTTCAGAACCTGACATGACTTCAGTATTTCACAAGTCTCATGCAAAATCAAAATACTCATAGAGAATTTCTTCATGCTGGGAAGCACATTCCTCCAGCATACTTTTTTGTTCCTGCCAAGCACTGAGCTGTTTCTGCACCTTGTGACTAGTAATGTGACTACTGTTAGGCAGCAGTAGTCACTCGGCACGTGGTCAGTACAGGGCACAGATGCCTCTTTAAAGTAAGAACAAGATATTAGGGAAAATACACCAAAAAAAATTCATTAGCTATGTTAAAACAAGTCGTGATAAGGAAAAAATAAGGAAGCATAGTGAAAACTGTAAGAGAAGACTGATGTCACAAGACATGCACTTCTGAGTCTGAGCACATGTAGCTCGATTAATTAAATCCATTTGCCTTAACTCACAGCATACTATTACACTGCTGTTGTCTAATGTAAGGCAATTTGTTCACCACTTCAATCTGAAATCAGATTTCTGAGACAAAAATAATACTTTTAAGGGAAGTAATAAAACCAGTCATCTACATGTTCCCTTTATGTAACACTGAAGTTAACCCTTTAATTGCTTTTTTTTTTTTTTGCTGTTCTCCTCAGAGATATATTAGAAATCCTTCCTCTCCCTTTTCACAAGCTGCTGTGTGTTTGTCTGTTTAAGGGAGGCTGGACTAGATGATCTCCAGGGGTTCCTTCCAACCCTGACCATTCTGTGATTCTGTGAATAGCTCTGTCAACGCAAGGAAAATACTTCACAGTTCTTGAAGTGGTTGACTTTTCCATGGTATCTTCCAGAATATGGGAGATCTGATTTCTCACCCAACTGTTCAGAATATTCTTGTCAGTTTCTGAGTGCACCTGCTACCTGTGAACTTAACCAATTGTGAGTCTCACTGTATGCTTACAATTAACATTCACATAAGAAATAAACACAAATCGAAGGTCAGCATTATATAAATCAAGAGTGCATAATGTGGTTGCCACTGACTACTAAAGGAAACACAGAATTTCCAGCAAAACTTTCAGTTTTGCAGAACCTGCTAGATTTGCACTGGAGTTGGCAGGCCAGAGAAATAGTGCATTAATACTACACTTTTATTCCACTAAATCCATGCCTTATCAGATTGTGGTTACTTTCATTCTTTAGCTTGCACAATGCAGAGATCCTTGTTTTGAAAAACAGAGCAAAAAAAGTATCATATCTTACTATTTTTCTAACATAAACCAATTAAGAGTAGGTTCTAGTGGGTCTCTTCCATACTAATACAGTTGATAAATATGACCAACACTGCCAAGACTTCCACATCAGAATAAACTCAACAATCTGATCTGGATGTATGGGAATCAAGACCAAGAAATACATAGTCTTGTACAAATATGTGTTGTAACCTGACAGGAACCTCAAATGATTCACTACTGAATACTTGACAATTCTGTACTTTTTAAACGGGTGACTAGCACTCAACTCTTTTACAGAGCATTTTCATAGGGCTAACGCATTTAGACCATTTCAAAAATTCCACTGCTAGCACGAGCAACTTCTTTTACAAATTTATACTCAAATGCTGACACTCTAGACAAAAAGCCTAAGTCATCTAAGAGATTCCTGGCTTCGTGCATCCAAAATGGCTGACTTAAAGTAGGTTAATGAAAATAAAAGAGAAGCTAATACAAGGGAGAGAATTATGAAAAAAAAGGTCTATTGTCCCTGTCTCTATCCAGCTGGCAATATCTCAAAAGCTAGGCTATTCCTTGGTTTGAGCTGGATCTTTTGGAAGGTATTTGCACACACTAACCAAATCACACACAAGTGAGATGGAGCACAATTGGTGGGTGTACCATATTCTGCCTTATAGAAACAATCTTTAAACTTTCTGAAACAAAACCAGATTATTTTCTCTCAGATTACCATATTACTTATGAAAAAACTTTTAACTGAAAACTGAATTTTCCCTTTTAATATTTCTCCACAAACCACAGTTTGGGAACAACTGAAGTGAAAAAAGCTTTGAAAAAAAGGAATGAGAAGAATTTTTTGAGTGGGATTTTGATCTATCTCCTTCAGTAAATTTGGGTCCCAAATGCATCTGCATATATTTTCTCCTTTTTCTTTTTTTTTTTCTTCACTCCTAAAGATTTTTTTGCCAAAAGATAAGAAAAAAAAAATGCACCTATTGCAAAGAGATTTTTCAAAATTGTTCTTTTTTTTTTCCATTTAATTTAAATGAGACGCGAACATGGTGTTTTTTTTATCTGTTGAGCAGGAACGCTTTTGACTGATGTCTGTTGGTATACATAAAAGAACACACAGTTTATTGTTGCATTTTCCACAGGGCTTTTTCCTTGAAAACCCATCGGTGATATTGAGTCCAGGTGTAGAACTGCTTGCACATGAAGATTTTTTAAAATCCAACACAAATTCAAAATACTGAAACTCAGACTACTGTGAAATTGTTATGAAACTGCAATGAAGAAAAAAAATACCTCCATTACCATGTATCTCCACTTAACTAAAATAATTTTATTAAGAGAAGCTATAATATTGGTATACTGTGTATTTACATTCTACTCCTACCCATTTCTCTGGATTTATACATGTTTCCTTTTACAATTGTATGCCTATCACATATCCTATGTATTTCTTAACCTGTCAAAGTTGAAATATAGGACTTACTTACAAAAAAAAATTGGAGAGAAAGGACCAAGATGATGGAGGTTTAATTTCTTTTCCTTATGAATTCTTCTCTAAAAAAAAAAAATCCTCTTAAACTTCAGAATCCTACATTCCTAATGTAAAAAAAATTGAATAAAAAAAAAAGTGTGAATGCCAGATTTGTGTGGCATGAAGGTAATTTTAGGACTGTAAGTCAGGCTAAGAGGGATGACTGTTGTAACAATGACAATTTACAGGGCAAGATGAGCCAGAAAAACTGTCTATAGACAGGTGACAAAATTAAGTGCCTTCCATTTTGCATGCCAGTTTGAATCTTCAGCAATAGGTTTGTGAGCTAACACATGTCCTGATTCCCCAGGCACAGACCCATGGGCCAGCCATGCAGGCAGGCCATGAGAAGCCCTGATTCTGCTGGGAGATCCAATCAAGGCAGCTGACTCACAGGTGTATCCCATATCACTTCATCATGCTCATTGTAAAAGGAGGGAGCTTAGTGAGGATGGAGCTCTTCTTCCTGGGGCTTCTCTCTCTTGGCTTCTGTTCCTGCTGTTGACTTCAAGGATCAGGCTGAGTAGAAACTTATATGCTTTATGTTGGTGGTTGTATTAGTTTTGTTATTTCATTAAATCTGTTTATACTTCAACCCACAGCACTTCTCCCTTTTTCCCTCAGTTCCCCTTCTCAGCTGGGGAGGGGGCATCGGGTGGTAGAATAACTGCTACAGCTTTACCCCAGGTAGTGGCTAAATGTAGACACATGGTACTACAGCAGCATATTAAAGAACCTCTTCCTCCAGCTGAGATAATAGATTTACTCATCTTTAGGCTGTTTAAAAAAACCCAAAAAAATAAAAGTATCCAAGATCTGGATTTTTTATTTTTTTAATTTCAGTTACTATTAGTGTCACTTCCTATTGAAAAAGTATTTTCCATATGTCAAATACTGGTCTACAACTACTTTGCTACCCTCATATATTTAATTTATAATCCTGTTTTATCACTTTTAATAATAATTTTATTATCTAAGAAGGGAACTAATGCTTTGTTCGTTGGAACATCTTCTTGGGGAAAGGAGGTTGAGGGAGTAATTAGTTACTGAGTTCTTCCTTTGAGATATAAATAGGAAAATTTACACCCTGGAAAAAGCATGTACTTTCCTCTTGGCAGTGGGGGGGAGGGGGAGGGCAAAATGCTTGTTCTTCTTTGCCAAATTAACGTATTACCCACTTGTGCATATGGGAAGAAAGCTGGAACTTTTCCTCTGGAAATGGACTGCCAGTCATGTTGGAGGTGGATAGAAGTCAAATTTTGCTTTGAGTTTTGAGAGTTCTGTGGGGTAAGCTGGAGGGGTTAACTGGCCATGTGTCTTTGCTTGTGCAGAAGGAGAAATACAACCCATACAGACCAACCTTTCTTTCATGGTAATATCTGGGAAAGAGCTGAGGCAAACCCTGGATTTCTCACCAGTGTTTCAGGAGTGTGGACTCCTCGTGGTCTCAAACTCTAAGCTACGATTTAAGAGACTTTATAAGCCTATCACTTTAGCCACTTCTTGGAAGTGAAGGTTAGAATTTCACCTTACAGTCTGTTCCCCTTAGAGGAGGCACTGACACTTTGCGTTTATTTGTTCTCTGTATCCTGGAGAGATATAGGCTCAAAAGCAGAGGCCTTTTTACCAACAGACTCCAAAACCATCTTGTGAGTAACTCTGAAATTCAAGCAAAGATGAGCAGCTGTGCTTTTAAAGAATTTACTTGGCAAATCTGACCCTTCATCTGAACAGGTTTTTTTCTGATAAAAAGCAATGACTTCTCTTAGAAATATAGTATCTTTAAGCTGACTCTGATCTTTTCAGTCAGCTTTTCCAGTATTCACCACTGCCTGATAAAGAGAATGCTTTCATTCTTCATACTTGTCCATTATCTTTTTTTAATATCATCTGTAAGTTACATGAACACATGAAGCAACACAGTTAGAGAAATTAGAGAATTAGAATTAGAGAAAAGTTTTAAGTTAGTTCCTTTTCAAAACACAATACAATTATAAATATGGTGGACAAAAAGGAGTAAAAAAAAAATTTGTTTTTAAATGCAGTACCAATCACCAAAACATTTATGATGATCAAAGTGGCAATTAAAGAAAACTAACATGAAGGATTTTATACTAATTCAAATTATGCTAGGTTTAAAAAAAAAAAAAAAGTTTATCCTATTTTTCAGTTACCTTGGCTTTACTAGGCTTTGCTCTAACAAAAGGATTCAATTAGATATCCAAAATATTGAAAATACTTTTTCCATTTTTCAGCTCTTATTCAATATATCATGTCTTCCGAAACATTCCGTTTCTCTGCTTTCAAAAGCCATTTTGGACACCAACTTGAAGGCAGACATTAGTTTTCACTTCAGCAAGGCTTTTGACACTGTCTCCCATAACATCCTCATTAGGAAACTCACAAAGTGAGGGTTAGATGAGGGGACGGTGAGGTGGATCGAGAGCTGGTTGTGTGACAGATCACAGAGGGCTGTGATCAATGGAGCAGAGTCGAGTTGGAGGCCTGTAACCAGCTGTGCTGCCTGGGGGTTCAATACTCGGTCTGGTCTTGTTCAACATATTCATCAATGACCTGGACGAGGGGACAGAGTGTATCCTCAGCAAGTTCGCTGCTGATCCCAAGTTGGGAGGGGTGGCTGACACGCCAGGGGGCTGTGCTGCCATCCAGTGGGACCTGGACAGGCTGGAGAGCTGGGCAGAGGAGAACCTCATGAGGTTCAATAAGGGCAAGTGTAGGGTGCTGCACCTGGGGAAGAAGAATGCCAGGCACCAGGACAGGTTAGGGGGGACCTCCTGGAAAGCAGTTATGAGCAGAAGGATCTGGGAGTCCTGGTAGATAGTGAATTATCCATGAGACAGCATTGTGCCCTTGCCGCCAAGAAAGCCAATGCCACCCTGGGCTGCATAGGGAAGTGTGTGGCCAGCAGGTCGAGGGAGGTCATTCTCCCCCTCTACTCTGCCCTGGTGAGGCTGCAACTGGAATCCTGAGTCCAGTTCTGGGCTCCCCAGTTCAAGAGAGACAGGGAACCTACTGGAAAGAGTCCAGCGGAAGGCATGGAGGATGACTGGGAGATTGGAGCATCTCTCCCCTCTGAGGAAAGGCTGAGAGAGCTGGGACTCTTTGGCCTGGAGAAGAGAAGGCTGAGGGGTGATTTAATTAATGTTTATAAATACCTAAAGGGTGGGTTGAGGGAGGATGGAGCCAGACTCTTTTCAGTGGTTCCTGGTGACAGGACTAGGGGTAACAGACACAAGCTGGAACACAGGAGGTTCCATTTAAATATGAGAAAGAACTTTATTTCAGTGAGGGTGACAGAGCACTGGAACAGGCTGCCCAGAGAGGTTGTGGAGTCTCCTTCTCTGGAGATTTTCAAGACTCACCTGGATGCAGTCCTGAGTGATGTGCTCTAGGGGATCCTGCTTTTAAGCAGGGGAGTTGGACTAGATGATCTCTGCAGGTCCCTTCCAACTCTGAATATTCTGTGATTCCATGATATAGGTAGTCACTCATTTTGTGGATAGCCATGTCCCAAAATATTAGTCAAGTATCCAATTCACTATAATTGCAACACAAACTTTTAACTATTTACATGAGAGCTTTCACAGCGTGATTAAAAGGCACTGCCATTATCAGGGACTACCTTCTGGACTTGTGCATAAACCAAAAAATTTGTGTGTGTAAGCAATTCTCCAGCAGGCCAAAACACTAGTTTGCTTGAGAGTACTGAACTGAATATAGATTCTAGAACTCTTCAAGCATGAATCTGTAATACTGTGTCAGTTTGGGGCTCCTCAAACCAGGAAAGGCTTTGATAATCTGGAGCAAGCTCAGTAGAGGTTCACTAAGAAGCTCAGGGGGCAGAAGCACTTGACATGTGAGGAGAGGCTGAGGGAACTGGGCTTGTGCAGCCTGGAGAAAAGAAGGGTTGGGGAAAAGATGATAGCACCTTTCCAAAACTTAAAAAGAGATTATGAATAAGATGGAGCCAGGCTCTTTATAGGTGTCCATGGTAGAGGATGAGAGACAACATACTCTACTGAAATGAAAAACTTTTTTTTAAGATAAGGACAGTCAAGCACTGGAACACATTGCCACTATAGTTTATGCATTCTCCATCCTTGAAGGTTTTCAAGACCTGAATGAATAAAGCCTTGAGCAATTCCGTCTGACCATATAGCAGACTGTGCTTTGAGTAGGAGGTAGACTTCTGAGGTGTCTTCATTACTCTATGATTCTGTACATTCCTTCTGTGACAAGGTGACCCGCTTAGTGGGTGAGGGAAAGCCGGTGGATGTTATCCACCTAGAATTTAATAAAGCCTTTGACACCATTTCCCACAGCATTCTCCTGGAGAAACCATCTGCTCATGGCTCAGATGGGCACACGCTTTGCAGGGTAAAAAATGGCTGGATAGCCAAGCCCGAAGAGTTGTGGTGAACGGAGTTAAATCCAGTTGTCGGATGGTCACAAGTGATGTTCCTCAGGGCTCGGTATTGTGACCATTTCTCTTTGATATCTTTATCAATGATCTGGACAAGGGGATTGAGCGCATCTCACTAAGTTTGCAGACACCAAGTTGGGCAAGAGTGTTGATTTGCTTCAGGGTAGGAAGGCTCTACAGGACGATCTGGATAGGCTGAATCAGTGGGCCAAGGCCAACTGTATGAGAGTCAATTAGGCCAAGTGTCAGGTCCTGAATTTGAGTCACAACAACCCCATGCAAGTCTACAGGCTTGGGGAAGTGGCTGGAAAGCTGCCTGGCGGAAAAGGACCTGGGGGTGTTGGTCAACAGACAGCTGAATATGAGCCAGCAGTGTGCCCAGGTGGCCAAGAAGGCCAACAGTATCCTGGTTTGTATCAGAAATAGTGTGGCCAGTAGAACGAGTGATGTGACTATAGCCCTGTACTCAGCACTGGTGAGGCCATACCTCAAATACTGTGTTCAGTTTTGGGCCCTTCACTACAAGAAGAACATTGAGCTGCTGAAGCGTGTCTGGAGAAGGGCAATGAAGCTGGTGAAGGGTCTGGAGCACAAGTCTGATGAGGAGCAGCTGAGGGAACTGAGGTTGTTCAGTCTGGAGAAAAGGAGGCTGAGGGGAGACCCCATTGTTCTCTACAACTACCTGAAAAGAGGTTGTAGTGAGAAAGGGGTTGGTCTCTTCTCCCAAGTAACTAGTGATAGGACAAGAGGTAATGCCCTCAAGTTGTGCCAGGGGAGTTTTAGATTGGATATTAGGAAAAATTTGTTCACTGAAAGGGTTGTCAGGCATTGGAACAGGCTGCCCAGGGCAGTGGTGGAGTCCCCATCCCTGGAGGTATTTAAGAGATGTGTAGATGAGGTGATGAGGGACACGGTGTAGTGGTGACTTGGCAGTGCTGGGTTAATGGTTGGACTTGATCTTAAGGGTCTTTTCCAACCAAGCCTGCTCTATGATTCTATGATATCATATTTGTCTCTGCAATTATTATCAAACATAAACATAACAAAATAAGTGTAAGGAGAGAATTGTCTTGACTTTAAATAACACAAGCTCCTCAGGAAAAAAAGTTTCAAACAGTCTGCATTGTGTATTTCAAATTATAAGTGTGATTTACAATAATTTCAACATCTTGATACAATAATTACATGCTGGCAATTCCACTGTGACCATCAAGATGAGCTATAAAAGGTAAAGTTGTTCTTCTGCACAAATGTTGGCAAGGCAAAGCAGCTATATTTGGAAAAACACAGATTCACAGAACTGTCAGAGCTGGAAGGGACCTGCAGAGATCATCTAGTCCAACTCCCCTGCTTTAAAGCAGGATCCCCTAGAGCACATCACTCAGGACTGCATCCAGGTGAGTCTTGAAAATCTCCAGAGAAGGAGACTCCACAACCTCTCTGGGCAGCCTGTTCCAGTGCTCTGTCACCCTCACTGAAATAAAGTTCTTTCTCATATTTAAATGGAACCTCCTGTGTTCCAGCTTGTGTCTGTTACCCCTAGTCCTGTCACCAGGAACCACTGAAAAGAGTCTGGCTCCATCCTCCCTCAACCCACCCTTTAGGTATTTATAAACATTAATTAAATCACCCCTCAGCCTTCTCTTCTCCAGGCCAAAGAGTCCCAGCTCTCTCAGCCTTTCCTCAGAGGGGAGATGCTCCAATCTCCCAGTCATCCTCCGTGCCTTCCGCTGGACTCTTTCCAGTAGGTCCCTGTCTCTCTTGAACTGGGGAGCCCAGAACTGGACTCAGGATTCCAGTTGCAGCCTCACCAGGGCAGAGTAGAGGGGGAGAATGACCTCCCTCGACCTGCTGGCCACACACTTCCCTATGCAGCCCAGGGTGGCATTGGCTTTCTTGGCGGCAAGGGCACAATGCTGTCTCATGGATAATTTACTATAATCCCTATAATTTCTGTTGTTCTGTAGGGACTTAGGGGGTTTCTGCCTTATATGCTTAAGACAAGAAATAAATTTAATACAATATTTATAGTATTATTTTTTTAATTAAAAAGTGACAAAGAATTGGCTAAATTTCCTCAACAGGGATGTTACACTACAGATAGAGTGTTCTAAGCAACACAGGCATATACAGACACACAGCCATTGCTCTAAAAATTTAGAATCTACAAAGCTTATCAACAACATTTTACTTCTTAAATAATGAGGTTACAAAGTATGAAATGTGTTATATTGACTGGTCAGATCAAATTGTTTTATCCTCAGAAGTTTATTTTTATCTGTGTAATACAATTAGGGTATTGATGAAAAAGTACATTTCTTTAAGACCAAGGAAATTATATTAATAATTCAGTAAAATTCTTTATCTTCAGTTAACTTCACCTAAAAGTTATGTTTTAGTACCAGTAGGAATAGGCGTAGCTGTTAAAAATTCATTTGCATTAGCCCGATTGTCAGTCCTACGCAAAATGGATGCCATCGCTGGAGTCTGAGCAAAGTTGGGTTTCGGCCGGATATTCTTACATTTTATTCTGTGAATAAATGGTGCTTCATAAGCCTGAAACAACAAAAAAATCCAAATCCCATTAAATATAATTTAAAAAACTACCCATCTACATGATGCTTCATATGTTAGACAGTATAAATAGCGACCCTTTAACAAGCTAAGCCAGATGATTTATTTGTATATGATACATAATGAAATATTATGTAGTTCTATACTGCTACCTTATGGTCCAATAGTGAAAATTACAAACTACACATTGTGAAATATTAGTCAACTTTTAAAAACAGAAAAAATTCTGGCATTTTTTTATTCGCTTAAGATAAAATTTATTTCTTTTCAGGTAAGAACATTTGTGCTTATCTTTGAAAATCAAAAAAGGTAATGCTTAAATATCAACATTTGCAAGGTCATGACTATAGGAAATTTCCTTGATAAGAATCAGAGTGATTATTTACAAATAATCATGGCAGCAAGCATTTTGTGACATTTCAGTCAGCCTTTGTGGTCAGTGGCAACATTTTCCTAAATTTCTAGTAATTAGTAGTAGTTCAGATGACATAATAAATAACCAGAACATTTAGTTGAAAAAACCCTTCAGTATCACTGTAGTCATCATTATGAACAATTGCTATTAAAGAAAGTGCTTGAGGCCTTTTTTTGTTTCAGTGAATGAGAAACAATGATTCAACTTAGGACATTCTAACTGCCTCATTTTCCTTATTTCACACTTTTTCTGGCTTTGGCCATTACGAGTAAAGAAAGGTGACTCCTCACTATATCTGGTTCAATTCTATTTTTGTAGCAAGACCTAAGTGAAAATACCTTACAATGTTTAGGTAGCCTTGCATACCTTACATGTTGCTCTAGCTCCCACCTCCACTGAAGCTCTGAAACTATGCAAGTTAATGGCGTCTCTTTGCCTATGACATCTAGACTTATAAAGTTAAACCAGGTAAGTGCATAATCGGAATCTTTTCCTGCCATAATACTAGTAACATAAATTTAAGGATGCAGAGAAGCATTGCTAGATTCAGACTGCCTGAGCAGTCTTGTTGACTGAAAGTGAGACAGAGGAATCAACAAAGGAATTTTCAGCTTAAAACTGATTCTACCTTTTAAAGCTAATGCTCTCATAAACAAGTGTCTGCTTGAAGACACAAGTTGGGCACACACACACAAAACACCATGGATGGCAGAATTCCCTTTACCTTTAGAATTCCTGCCTGATACATTTTGTCCCCTTTCATTAAGAGAGCAATTCATCTGCTCTGTCAGTTTAGTTATCACATACTCTCAAGAATTCCAAAAAGAAGGACAATGCACAACAGCTGAAGTTACATTTCTGATGCACATATATTGTGTTAGAAATTGAATTAGAATACCCGGAACAAAAGGACATTATACAACAACAACCTCAGATCACGACTTACATGAATCAGTAATCTAGAGGTGAAAGTCTTAAGAATCCATTACTAACTGCAGGACAAACACAGCTCACAGGATTCTCCCACACCTTAGAAAACTAAATATTCTACAGTCCAGCGGAGTGAGATATTTACCAGACTACCAAGTTTAGATATGGAATTTGGGGGAAGTGGTATAAAAATACATAGTTTCAATGACTTCTTTAACAAATTCTTAAGTTTTTTAACTCAGATATTTCAATTATGTTTTTATTCTTAATTGAAAACTGTAAGATTACATTAGCAGGGGTACTTAAATGACAGCCATGTAAGAAAGTAAATTGAGACAAATCTTATTATGACAAATGGTTAAGTTCTAGACAAAGAACCATTCTGTTATCTGATGAGAAATTTATAAGATCAGAAACTAATGAGGCCAGAGCATGTGCAAGAGAACAGGTACACAATTGTCATAGTATTTGGTTGGTCTTTAGTATATTCTTTTATCCAGGCCAGCTCTTGCCTGATCTCAGCTGAGGGAAGAGTATAGATATGGCACTGTTCTCAGTAGGCAGCAGGAATGAGGCCACTTAGCTTCTTGCATTTTGAGAGGGAGAATCAGGGCAAGACAGAGTTTAGATACACGGATGTGAGCTGTGCTATGCCAGTTGCCCTCTGGACTAGAGCCTGTTTTAATCAATAATACAGATGCAATCATTTCAGTAGTCACAATGGGCCAATTTAAACATGGATGAGTGTAAGGACTAAATCTGGCCAAATATCATTAGTCACAGGATTCTATTAAAACACAATATAAATATTGTAAAAAATTAAGCCCATCAGATTTTACCTCCTGAAGGTTGCGCAACTTAAGATGTGCATCTGCCTCATCTTTAGTGAGGAGAATAGTGTTGCATGGAGACCACTCACACTCCTTATCCCATCTGACCATAACCAAATCAGAGCCGTCACTGAGCGCTGACTGAGAGCCCCAGATGATCTCAGTCATGTACTGCAGATCTTGATGCTGAAATGGAGAACAAGGATAAGAAGGAAGAAACACATTTCATTCTACAACAGCAGCATTGTAACCGTATGAGAATCCAAATAAAGCTTTGAGTAAAAAAATTTTTCTATGCACATGTCATATAATCACTTAATTAAAGAAAGTCTAGACATAAACATCTTCCTTTAGCATGGTGTGGCAATTAACTCCATTTTTCTTGTATCATCTCTAAAATATTACACCCTTACTTTGATTGTCTCTGCCAATGGCAATTTTTTTCTTCCACTGACATCCTGATTGCTTAAGTGATCTTATAAAGCTTCTTAAATCTCTTTTTTTTTTCTCATGTAGCATGCTTAAGCCTGGTCAGACCTTTTTGGTTAATAAGAATAATCCACCTCTTGTTACTGAGATGGCTTCACCATTTCATTCTTGGGTTCATACTTAATGGTATTCAATAAATGAGTTACTTCAAGTTTACATGTAATCAGACTAATCTGGCCTGGAAAATGTGGGAAATTAGGACAAAAGAAACTCCCATATGTGACAGACCCCAAATCACTGCGTGCTTTGCTTTGTTCCTCTCACTCTGCTGTTTACATGCAAAGAATTTATTGTGCTTATGACATTGTTACTCCTTTTACCAAATAAGATTATAAGATCAGGTAGGTATGCTGCAATACTAACAAAATATAACAGAAGGTCTGTTTGTAAAGGTTCTCTAGTACAGAAAGTCCTTTAAATGTATTTTTATACTATGTCTAAGGTTAATTTACATCAATCTTAATTTATTTAATTTATTAGCCATTTGAAATCACTACTAAATCTTGATAAACACAGCTTCTCAAATTAAAAAAATAAATTGGGATCGGCAGTTACCACTGAACTTTGGAAAGTTCTTCTGTCACCCTCCATTAATTCTTCTCTGCATTAGTCACAGAAAGTTATTAGAGGATTTTTATCTACAGGAGTCTGTAAAGAACAGACTTTTAAATAGGTCTTCCTCCAAGCTAGCCATTTGAAGAAGACTAGTTCCTCTAAAAAGACATCTTGACATAATCAATTAAATAATGTTTGCATATTGCTTACTAAATTCCTGACAAAGGATGAATGAAACTATAACAATACGGTGTTTTTATAACAATATACAACTATAACCATACAGTGAAATGCAGTGTATGTATTCTCATCCTTCTTGCATCCAAAATCCAGGAGCCCATGTAAATTCTTGCTAGGGAAAATGTAATAAATCTGTGCCTAGTGATTCCAGGAACATGGGACTACTTGTGCATCCTGACCCCTCTATTGGTTTCACTAATTGGCTTATGTTTTCACTATTTCTTCCTTTTCACAAAGTTTCAAATAACTTCTAACTTCTTAGAATCCAGAAACTTGCAAGCAGACATATTGGCAAGTACTGCTAATTTTGTGCCAAGGTAGTGTTTTGCTTAATGATGAGGTTTGTACGTAAAAGGACTCAGACACCAGTAGAAGGAGTAAGCTTATTTTACTGGTCTATGGCAAAATGGTAAAAAGGCAAAATCAAATCAGTAAGTCATAATACATTTAATCTTAAGCAGCAGAAAGAAATAAGCAAAGCAATGCACCTAATCATTACTACGTAAGCTTAACAATAGTGATTAAGAAAGATACATCACCAATTGCCCTAATAATATGTTGCCATAATTCAAATCCATAGTTGTTGGGGAGCCCCTGTTGCAGTGAGGATTTGAAGAACCTGTCCTGGCAATTGGGAGGTCCTACACAGTGTGTCTGCCCATAGGTGAGGTCTCCAAAGTCGCTGCAAGAGGGTCCAGCTTTTATACAGTTGAATAAACAACTTTGAAAACTTCAAGGGCAGAAATACCTGGTGCTATTTTTTCTTGTTGGGTTCCCCCCCAAAGCCTGGCCAAGGCACGAGGAGGAACTCAAGGGAACATTTCTATCTATTTTGGCTTTGACTACATATTTCTCAACCAGGATAGATGTCTGGTTTCACAGCTTTGCAACATGTCTCTAAATAAAGACAGACTGTTCTGCTGATCATTGTCACACAATAAGCATTAAAACAAAGCTTTATAGATTGGCATCAAGATATACATATGTATTCATACTGAAATAGCAAAATATAGATAATGCATTGCATGTGTGATCAATACTACGCATATTATACTGTTGGGTTGTGAGGTTCATCTAGAGGTCAACTTTGGTTCAGGGCCCTAGTACTTCAGCTACACATTAAATGTTACCAACTTGCAAAAATCTATGATGAGGTATATGGGCCCATGTAAAATACATCCATAATTTGACTCTTCCTTTTTCCTGGATTACAATTTTTTTTCTGCCCAAAGAATAGACAAAAAGCTTATTCTGTGTTAAAACTTCTCTGTTTATGGGGAAGAGTTCGATTTAAGAGACAACTTCTGTACTTTCTAAACACAAACATGCACTTGGCTGCAAAATTTTACAGTTAATTAACTTCAAATGATGTTTCCCTCCCACTCAAGAAATGGCCTTCAGCACTATCAGCTCACAGGTTGGGAGCAAGTATCATTGAAGGCTCAGCGGTTGAGACTGGGAAACGGGTAGGCAGCAAACCAATAAAGGAGTTAACTGTATTTGTAACTTCAAATGAATATGACATTCGCAGTAGGATGTTGCTCATCAAGAAAAATCAAAGCCATAGTACGTACCATTGATTCTAAAGAGCATAGCATAGTCAAACCCTCTGAAAGAATAAAAGGCAGACTCAGGACTTGACACTTTTGCTGAGCTAGTTCATTTTGAAACTAAAAAGGTCTTTATCTGCCATAAGTGGAATTTAGTGGAGCTTCTGTAACTCTCACCAACTGCTTTTTGCCTTTTAAACCTTAGCAGCACTCACACGGGTGGTCAACCCAAACACAGTTAGAATCAGTATGCAACAGATCTGAAGAAAAATCTTTTATCTTCTCACAAAAAATCTTGCATCTGTCCACCGACAATACAATCAGAGACAGTAATGGTACTGCACTAGGCAATGAATGAAGCTGTCATAGCTGCTGCAAAAGACTTTTATTTGTGCCCAAGTCATTTCTAGATGCCTCAGAGCTCTTTTCTGGATGGAGTAGGGCATGGATGGTTTTTGGGAAGGAAAGGGAAAAAAAAAATTAAGTAGCTCAGAAAAAATGTAATAATCTAAGGAAATGTTAGGAAAAAACCCAGTGAAATCAGTGATTTAAGATACAAACCTCTGTTGTTTAGGTATTTACAACTTTAAAGAGAAGAACTTAATTTTAAGTTAATTTGGAATGAAAACGACACGGTATCTAGACATGTTGCAGTGGTACAACCCTGCAAGTGAGGGCTTTTGGTGTCAGCAGTTAGGAAGCAGTCATGTTTCTGCGCACCAATGGCCACCACCCATCACAGGTGATGTCATGTGAGAGGTCCGAAAGAGTTTGGAGGACGTTTACATATGAAGATAAACTAAGATAGACACAGACAAAAAACTTTTCAGCTTAAGTGAAAACCAATGTGTACAAACTTATAGAAAATCCAGGTTCTTAGATAATATTTCTTAACATAGGCATGATAAAGAATCCTAATCTTCCTTTTGGCAGCTGCCATTGGCAAAGTGTTAAACCACAGCATGGCCTGTTTTGGTAGCAGTGGGATATCAAGGACTGGTTTGCCTTTGCTTAGTTGTTGTTTCAGACATACTGAAAATACAGTTCAAAACCTGATGAATGATGGTGCTGTAGAAATTTTTATTACTAAATTTCAGAAAGTTCAAATAAACCTCAGTTCAATATTTTAAATAAATGTTACTCTGCAATTACCGCAGATTTAAAACTTTCCCAGTGGATACTGGATGTCAAATTCTTTTGTTGACAAAATAAGTAATAACAACTAAAAGAGAGCATTTTCTGAAGAGAGGCTAGAAGTTCTTTGAACCAAGTTGCTCTACTAATGATTATTAAGAGACATTAGCTACTTAGTAATACTGCAAAAGTTTACAGATGATTACAGATGATGGTAAAAAAAATAGAAAATGAAAATACTTGGTGAATCGTTCTCCTAATAAATGCAAAAACTTCCAAATATGCAGATATTCTACTGATATAGAACAGGAATGTCAAAATCTCAGCTTTTTATTTTTTTCCTTCAGAGAACACAAACCGATTTAGTTGTATTACTAAAACAGTCCAAATAACAGGACTTAAAATCTTTTACTAGCATTATGTTCTGAACAATATTATAGTCACAAAACCATTATTGTTGCAAGTATCTTTAAGCATGAGGATGGCTATAGCAGAATCAGAAGAAGAATTTGGATCATCTGATTCTTTGACCTGTCAGCTAGACTTCTACCTTCTTTTAATGTATTGCTTGTAACCACTTTTGAAAGTACAGCTATGCTTCAAGGGCTTAAATATTTCTTTATGATATGGAACATCTCATATCACAGGAAGAAGTTTTTGTAGCTTTTATCCTATTTTTCCATCTGTCAACAACATACACAAAATAAAAGAAAAATTATAGTCAAAGCCACTGGTTTCCATTATTAGCAATGCTCTTTCAGACAGTACCTGAACTAAGAAAACATTCTTAGCATCATCTTGGTAATCAGCTTCAGACTTCCTGAGATTTTCTAGTATAAGTTTGTGATTCAAAAATGTTTCTTGTGGCTGAGCCTCATTAGCAAGCCTGCGACATAAACAACATCTACCAATGGTGCGGGAATTAGCAGGAACAGGAAACTCAGTAGATGGTAAGTAGTTTTCACAACTCTGACAGAAGTAAACATTTTTAGAAAGCTTTAAGGGATCTGGTGGAATCTAAAATATTAAAA
The DNA here is from genome assembly GCA_028020825.1 of Podargus strigoides. NCBI lineage: Eukaryota > Metazoa > Chordata > Aves > Caprimulgiformes > Podargidae > Podargus > Podargus strigoides. The sequence goes on from CM051663.1 coordinate 146,592,041, forward strand.
AAGAAAAAAAGTTAATTTACCACAAAGTATCTAATTCTATCGGAATACATTTTACATATATTCATGCAAGTGTTCTAATATGTAAAGGCCACCAATATTTATAAAATACCCAATAGGGTTTTGTTTGTGTTTTTTAAAAAAAAACAGAACACCAATAGAAACTAATTCTTCTGCATTTAATTTTTCCTGTAAGATCTGCCCTTTATGTCAAAGTTAAAACCCTGAGATTATGGGCATATTAATATTTTGGCGTAACAATATAAATTCATCAGAGCTACACATCCAAAACCAATATATGGCAAGTTAATAAACTAAACTTGCTAATGGCCTCCTCACCCTCATATTGCTACATGGGTTCTGGAAAAAATTTAATGTAGTCTGTGCAGAGGATGCAAGTCTATAATTGGGTAGTTTGAGTAGTCTGGTAGTCCAGATATCTATTGAGGTCAATCTGCCTTTTTTTGAAAGTACCCTGAGGATTTGGTTGCCTGGACACTCTGTTGATGAACTGCCATCTTTCCTATGGTCAACATAAGGTTGCAAGATTCAAATAGAAATATATGTAGCAATTCAGCCTTCAACTCAAGGTACAGTTAACCAAAAGCCACAGAAGCCAAAGATCTCCCATCTCCAGTCTCTGCTATGACCCATCGAAGTAACCCTGTTCATAAACCACTAAAATAACTTCTGGGTGGTTCTACATCCCACTTTTACTGACAGATTCCCTACTCCTGAGATACCATCAACTCCTGTAAGAGGAATCCATGCAGAATACATGTTGCTGCAGTTTACTGGTAATCTGTATTCAGAAAATAAAAACAATCACACAACTTGAGAGGTGTCTACAACTACCTCCACATCATAGTTATATCTGCTTCTCATGAAGGAGCAACTGGCTGTACAACAGAAGCTCATAATAGCTCTTGCTTAGGTGCAAGCTCATTAGATATCACTTTGACAACAGCAATGTCCTTCCTTTCTGGACACAAGGGATGCTGCCTGTTGTCCAGTGGAAAAAATATAATTTCTCTCTCTATTGGTTCACCATTTGCTATTACAATTCACTGTTATCGCCCCCATTAGATCTACCATTTACAAGTGTTAATTTTTTTTATTTCATACATAGTGTTCCTGGGCGCTCTCAGTGCTACCAGCCATTTGTCAGCTTCTTATACTCATGTCTATGCCCCATGCTTCATATATGACTATATAAGCCTATCGTGTGAAGCCTGTGTACTTGTTACATTTTACTTGTTGAGGAACTCCTCCAGCAATTCTACACCAAAATCTAAAATAAAAAAAAGCTTTCATTGTTTTCCATTCCTCTTCTCCACAATCCTTAGTTTGATGGCCACTATATCAGATTGTAAAACAGGAATAATACCTTAGGTATCCTAGCAACTTCCGGGTTAAACTTTGGAGTTTTAATATACTGAAGAAATAATGTACAAATTCTTTTCCGCAGCCCTTGTAAGTTGCATTCTTTCACCTCTCTTGACATAAGATCAACTTCCCTGTCAATTAATTCCACTATTTCCTGTGTTAATTTACATTCATGTTCCTGAAAGAAAACCCAAAGAAAAAGTAAAATAAACTCCACAATAAGGAAGCAAACAAACAAAATAATTCTAATGCAAATATGAAAGAAAACTATACATTCTTTGCCAATCATCATTCATACCTCTGCCTGTTCATGTGTGAACATGCTCATACAAGAACCCTTCAGTGTCTTAGGAAAACAACCTTCAAGAAAACGAATGTAAAGGACTAAAAAACTGAGAATGCTTACAGGTTTGGCTTTAAGGGGCCTGTATATATACCAAATCTGCGAGGAACTATAAACCTAGAGGCTAAGCAGAGGCACAGAACACATGCAAAGTTTTCAGTCTCCAAAAGCCCCAAGAAATATCTCCCTAAGAAGCTTCCTTTGGCTATGTAATAGGAGGTGTAACATATGTACAATAGATGGTTAAAAAAAACCAAACCAAATAAAACACCCCCCCCACACACACACAAAAGGCATGAGGGACTTTATGTCTGGAAATTAGTCATTTAAGTATTTCAAATGCTTAGCAGGGGATTCTCCAGAGAGAGGTAAGAGGTGAAGGAGTTCGATGTTTTCTCACCTAAAATAGAGTGCTAATTCACAGAAACTCTAGAATTTGTTCACTACGGCAATACTGATTCGGATTAAGATGTGCAGGAGTTCATAAACCAGCAATGCTCCTAATGCTATACTGGCTTCAGATCAAATTCTGGTACTACCAAAGCAAACAGCAAGATGTTCATTTGTTTTAAGAAGACCAGGAAGCAAAATTCTAATTCAGTTTGACGTAAACACTATTATCCTGAAAGTACTTTGAAACTCATATTATTCTTTTTGTACATTAATAAATAAATAAATAAATAAATAATACTATAAGAAATGCAGCCAGCTTCTAATTCACTGAGAAGATTGGCAGCAGCAGTGAGGGTGGGGAGTGAGCGGCAAAGGAAAAAGAATTTAAAAGAATTACCAGCCATTAAACTGGTAACTCAAACCAACTGAGAGATAAGGTTCTAAACAGAAATTTCAAAGAACTTAGAAAAAAAAATAGTAATAGCCACTTACATCTCTGCATTGGTTTTGATCAAGTTGCTATAAATACGAAGCTAAACTTTGTACTAAAATTGTATTATGCATTAATATTAAGAAAAAAAAAAGTCTAAACCCATGGAGTTAAAATTCTAACACAACTTGAAGAAAACTGTGCACATCACAAAGTAAAATACAAATATAGAGTACATCTGAAATGTAAATTACACTTTCATGCCAGGTGCTACACTAGGCTTTCTCTTGCTGCCAGCTGATCATCCTGGCACCTGTCTGCCAGAAGAAGCATTGCTTATGTGTCAACATAATTAAGTCACTGTGTCTTTGGGAAGTACAGCTTCAAACTAAACATAAATAGAAAAATAAACATACCTCCACTGTATGTCTGAGCGTTAACAGTATATCTGTTCTCTCATCTTTTGTGATGCCATTCATGCTAATGCTGCGGTAGATTTCAGATAGTTCTCTGGCACGGAGTGTGTACTGGGTATCCATTTCAGTGATTTTTCCATCATACGCTTTCCACTTCTTAGGTTGTGCACACTTCAGAAACAATTTGTACAACTCTGAGCTATTATAATCTGATCACCAGCTGAACAAGTGCATTATGTCACATCAAGTTTCACCAGAGCAAATAGGGACTTAACATTAATGCTTGACTAACACAAAAGGCTAATTCTATTGTCAATATTTATACAGTACCTTTTCTATCAGAGCAAGTATTCAATTGCACACTTTGTATAAAGCTGCAGGTCATGCAAATTTTGATTTACAGTATATTAAAAGTAAATAATATTCTCCCACAGGCATATGCTCTACTTCTTTAAATTTACTGACTGTAATGTTAGAATACATTTGCTCTGTATTTCATCCCTCTATCACTAAAAATCAATGGGACTGATGACTGTGTAAAGATTGCAAATTTAAGACCTCAGAGTCTACTGCAGTACAAAATATCTCCAGGGAACCGTTCTATTTATGCTAGCTACACAGACGGATAGAAGGCATAGACTTTGTTAAAGCTGGCTAAGGCAAAGTACGAGTTTACAACTTATCAGATACTTCAGTAGGCTTCTTGTTTGCTAACTTAACCACATACCATATGCCTACCACTTCAATTGTCTCTTTGCATGTCTTTTAACTTCTACAGACAGCGACAAGGTACATGGTGTCAGCTGCCCCACTGAGTTTGAAAAGTCCGAGCATTCTCTTCTTTCTAGAGTGCTCGTTTTGGTTCCAAACCACACTGTTACATAGTGGGCTAGTTCATTGTGGAGGTAGGTATCTAAATGTAATAGAAAGGTGGTATTCAAAATCCTCTCCCTATCATTACTTAACTCCACTCCCTTTCCTTAATCATACATTAGGACAGCTATTTGGAACCTCATTCTGTGTATTAATTATTCTCTTTCACTGTATTTGGAACCTGAGTGTTCACAAACACTTGCGAACTTCACTTTGCAATCTCAGTGTGAGTTAACACCAGCAACACTTGATGCAGCATTCACATGCTGAGTAATTTGCTGGATATGACCCCAGCATTGATGTAATCATTATTTTGATCAAATATACAGGCTTGCTATGGTGATAAGTCACAAAAATAACAAGAATATTAGACAGTTAGGACAGATATGATTAGTCACTACCACAATCAAAACAGAGCTTTCCTCACTTTTAAATAAAGTTAGATAAGCAAAATAAAGACAAAATAATTGGAAAAAAAGACTTAACACAGGATAACTGACATTTCATTACATTATCAGTGGGGGGTGGAACTCTAAAGGAGGTATTGTTAATCAGAGGTCACAATTCAGACCCAAAACTGATTAAGAAATGCAATAGCAAACCCAGGCATTAGTAAAAATAAAACTCTTAATTCCTTAGTGAAATCTTAGAACTTCTGCAAAACTAGGAAGAGGCAATTTTCCCTCAGTCATAAAAAGGGAGCATTCTACTATAACTTTATGACTTTGCTTCACTTAAAAAATAAAAAGAAAGAAATTATGCAGCTTTTTACTGAAAAAACCCAAAATCAAACAGAAGTCATGTCAATATGAAGATTTCCAGTATTTCAGAAAGAATCACAAGCTCTCTGATTTCAGGATTATTTTCATGTATTCAGGACTGATGTGAGAAAACTAAAACTTCCAGACTTCTTGCTAGCATTTTCTTGCCTTTAGGTCTGCTGGCAGTGCTGCGGAATTTACAATAATCCTGTTATCTGTGTTAATTCAGAGAGCAAGACTACTGTAACTACACTCTGCTGCTAATGCATGAAAGCAGAAAAAAGATCACCTGAGGAGAGAAACACACCACCACAGACAGAGAGAAAAACGTAAGAAAAGTAAAAAAAATCCATAGGATGGGTGCAGAAATAGCACAAAGCATGAAAGGTATGAAGAGAGCAATAGCTAATAATTACACAAATTCCTTAAGAAAACATGATGAAGTGAGCAATAGCTAATAATTACACAAATTCCTTAAGAAAACATGATTGCTGTAAAAAAGCTTAATCACGTACTTCCTCTTGAAAATACAAATGCTGAAGAAGAATGAGCTCAGTGTAAAAAGAACCCTCTAGAACATAGTGCCCACACAACCAGGAGCAACCATTGTAAAAGCACTTGTGCATGAGGAGGTACATGCTTAAAGTAGGAAAGAAGGGAATGAAAGTTTCCCTGGAGAAGCAAGTTTCATTCCACATTGGCTACTGCAGCAAAGTGAAATGCTTGTAGTCTTCAGATGTGAAAGGTGTTATTTCAACTGTAACTGGCAATCATCCAGATTAACATTATCAGCAAAAAGTTAAAGAAATAACTGAATAAAGCAGCTACTAATCTAGTACTCCAGCGATAAATTTCATACTACAGTTTAAAGTGCTTAAATTGCACTATTACAGTCATAACAGACAATCCATTTAATTTTGAGATCTCCAAAATTATTCTTTCTTTATTTTAATTTTTAAGAAATGCAGAAATTGTTACTTTCTTTACCCCTGAGCTAGGCCACTATTTATGTCAACGGTGTGGAACAACACTCAAAACCCAATAGCTGACATGATAAAAAAAAAGAAAAGGAAAAGCTGCAGAAGGTCAGAAGCTCACTAGATTTTCAAATTAAAAAGAAACTAGTCTCTTTATTGAAAAACGTAATTTATAAATATAAAATATGAATAAATAAATTAGTTGTAAGTTCTTGAGCACTGTTTAGAATGAGAGAGCATCTTCTGTCTCTCATGTCTCCTGAACCTCCAAACATGAGCTCTCCCTAGGAATTCTTGTACTGAAAAACATTTTGCGTCTGATTCCTAGACGCAAGAAAACTGTACAACTTGTCAGAATATAAACTGGAAGTAATCTATATAAAGTAGGACACTTGAAAGCAGTCCTTAAAGGAAAAATAAAGACAGAGACTCAGTTAACAGAGAGATTATTTGCTTTAGACTTTTCCAGACTTCTTTTTCTGAGAAGATAACAGAATAGATTGTAAATAGTAGAAGCAAACATTTAACATAGAAAAGATTCAAGGTTTTGATATTCCTACATGTTTAGTTTTCTGGTTTTTTGCACTCTTGAAAGCAGTAGCAGAGAATAAAATCACGTCATGGCAATAAACTCGGTAACAGTTCCACCAATATTTCAAGTAAGCAATCAGTTCATAATGAAGAAAGGTAATAGATTTTGTCACTTTTTATAGTCCAGTTACCATACTTCAGTAATAAAAAGAATGAAAAGAAAGTATCTTTTGGATAAAACTGCCATTTTTACTTTTGAGCACTAAAAGGTCAAAATAGTTTAAAATATATATGTATATATATATACACATAGAGAGAGTAAAAAACTATTTCTGTTGCAATATTTCTGCAACTGCACTGCTCAGATGTCTACCTAAAAAGGACTTCTTTTTGTATTTTACATTAAGGTGCTGTTGAATTGGATTCCATTCTAAATCATCTTTCTGTATGAATGAGTTCTCATATCTGCTTTATAGATGAAAGTCTGAAGAACACTTCTGTTAAATTGCATCCCCAAGATCACAGAAGAATAAAATCTCAAGTTAAAGTTCTAACCCCACGAAAACAGGTGAATTAAAAACTGAGTTTAATATGATAGAAGATTCAGTCAAAGCTCTTCTGAGTTTCAATCCTGTACACGAAAACAGAAAAAATGCTTTCTTTAAAGACAGACATATGATGACCAGAGGCCTTTGTTCAATGGGGAAATTAATGAAGGATAACTTTTATGAGGGAAAAAAAAAAAAAAAAAAATATCCATTCTGCAAGGTTAAAGTTTAATTTTACAAATACTTGCTTAAATGTTTGCATTTACGTTTAAATGGAATAGCAAACTTTTCACTATAGAGAATAGTTTCACGCATTAATTCCTACATTGCTGTATTGCACACAATACAAAATATAGAATAGTACGCAATATCCCAATGCTTTAAAACTTCAAATTAACCATTCTGAATTGTTACAATTTGAAGCTTTAATGCTGTTGACAGTGCCATCAGAATCATGTTCTTTATGCAGAACAGTTACACAATACAAAATGCATCCACTCAGTGCTGGTTTCTCACATTATAAACACACAGCTACCCATGTCTATGATAAATCTCAGGTGACAGTCTGAATGATGCACTGTTACTCCTTCAATCAGTCACAGACATAAGTAATTCTCAGCTTGGAAAAAGAAATTTACTGAATTATATTGACATGAACGACTAGATAGTTTGGATATTTATAACATTAGCATTCACATGATTAACAGTTAAAGCTACAAAAGTTACTTTTGGCAGGTAGTTTGCAGCTGTCTTTTCTGTTCCTGTACTTCGGTATTCTTCATATTCAGCCTAAAATTACATCACTGACCTTATCCAGAAAGTGCAGTATTGCTTTTTGTTGATTCTCCTCATCTGCATTTAGCTTGTGTCTCCCAATGGAAGCAATCAGTTGTGCCTCTTGTTCCTGAAGTCCACAAAATGCTGCCTTTCTTTCAGCTCCAGTAAGAGTTCTGTTAATTCGTTCAGTCTCCTCCTGTTTCCATACTACAGATACAAATATTTTGGATATTTTTTATAAGATGTTTTCTGGTGAAATTTCTCCTTTCATATTTAAGAAATAATGTAATTAATTTTAAATATTCATTAAAAGCCAGTTTCTATGTTAGGGAATTGACTGTTATGTATATTTTCAATACACACTAAATATCTCAGAAATTAATGTAAATTATATAGATGTTCTGTCAGAGTATGTGTGTGTGTATATCAATTCCAAACTGTCAAGTCATACTCCAAACTCAAATATGGGTTAGGAGAAAAAGGAGCTCTATGTGAGAAAAAGAATTTAGCTCCTGTGGAAATGTGTGATAAAATGATTTCTTCACAATTCTGCATCTAAAATAACTAAACTAACTGTTTGAGTCTCAAACAGCTCCAAAAGGTATGAGCAATAGGAACTTTATCAACAATTGCTCATCAAAGTCACAAGAAAAGATACCATGGAGATGATCTCAACAGATTAAGGCCAGCATCTTACTGTGGTACCACTGATACCTAGTGCTAAGATTATTACTGCTTCTCCCTGCATAAACGAGTAAAATCTAAAGAAGCTTGAAGTCCTCCAAAACCAAGACAAACTTGACTGACAGCCACCTTTAGCTCTCCAGGTCTTACACTGAATATTTCAGTGGTATCACCTTTTGCCATCGAGGGCAGATGGATGTGCATTAATAATTAGACAGTCACTGCTTCACACTCTCTTTCCTCTTTTACAACAGAACCCTCCAGGAGGAAGGAAGTGTCACGCAAACCACATGACGGTCATGACAGCAGCATGTGATGAGTGCATGCTGTATGAGAATTGGGTCTTCTGACTCGTATGGTCAAATCACCAAACCACAAGTACCTGCTGCACTTACAAGCTAGACTACTTAATGACAGAAACATACAGATGTATACATATGCGTCTATCATGGTTTCTTTTATAGTACCCATTTCTTGACTATAACTCCTGATACACAGACTACAAAATCTGCCTTTACAAAATCTGTTCATAAAATCAAGTTGTGTTTACTGAATCATGTTTTCCTTTGCATACATTGTACAATTCTTGGTTTCTCCAAAGAGTCTGTTTCATTTCGAATACATCTGAGTTTTGTAGGGAATTTTATAACATCCAAAACTTCAACATTCCTGAATAATGTCTTAGAGTGTTGTCATTGTTCCAGAACAGTTATGCAAAAGCAAAACCCACCGTAAAAGAAAGTAATCCAACATGTGATGCACACTTACTGAAAAAGCCTATAACATCCTGTATCAGGTAAGATCAGAGGCAGGAAGAAGGAAAAGAGGAAGGTTTATTTTCTGCCTGTGGCTTCCTTATCTACAATACCTTATGTTTTCCATTTTAAAATATTTTGAATTGTTTCCTTAAGGCTCTCCAAGCTTTGGTATTAATATGACAGCTGTCTGACAAGTGATGAGTACCCAAAGATACACTTTTAAATAAAGCCATTTCAGCAAACAAAAGCACTGTATAAAATTAATTTACATGAAGCTTTATATGCCTGAAGGGGGCAGCAACTTCAAAGGTAGAGTTAATAAACACAGTAAGCAATTTCGTGCTTGTAGAAACAAAGAAGCTGTCAGTTATCATCAATACTCACCTCCTGATTCACCATATACATGCAACCAAGCTAAAAATATTCCTCTTAGATTATCTGTTCTACAGGGAGAGATTTTACTCATAACGATTTTTATTCCAGTTTTTATAACACAAAGTAGTTCATACTTTTCAAATAAATAATTAATGTCTCTATATGCAGTCACACTGAATATATAGATACATCTCATTTGCACCACACAGTCAAGTTTTTGTACCAACAGAAATTGCTTGTACTGGCTGACCCTGTAATAGTATCCCCTTGTTGTGATCAGCAGCAATAACCTTCACAGGTCTCTGGAGGACAATAGTCTCATTCTATTACTGTCACAATGATTTAGCTTGTGTAGACTGTTGACACTATAAGAATGTAAAAGTAGTTTCAGATGCAAGTAGAAAAAAAACTTCCTAGAACCACTAAGCTCTAGTAAAATAAAGAGCATGACTGCAAGCCTGCATGTAGAGAAGCAACTAGTCAACACCGGTAAACAAAAACAAAACAAAAGGACTGAATACCAGACCATTATTTTTAACAAAATATTAAAAAGAAATTTCAAATACTGGAGTTTGTTCTGTTCCAGTTTTGAAGTGGCACATGCTTATTCAGGTTGCCTAGATACTAAATTCCCGAACATGCGTAGCTGAAAGTTTTATTAATTGTGAATCAAATGACATTAAATTAAGCAAAAGAGACACTTATACAACCATAAGTTTTAAATCTAAAAATATTGGGAATATAGCACTCATTCATAACTTTAATTCAGCTTCATTGTTTCTATTGCAAATAAGACTCTTCACACTTTAAAGAAAAGAAAAAGTGGATCATACATTTGATAGCACACTAGCTAGGAAGCAGTTTTTTAAAGAAAATATTGCAGGAAATCAGATACCAAATAGTAGCACTTCCCATATATGGAGACAAAAAAATATTATTTGAGTATCTTGGCTTTTGATTAGCTAGTCAGAGACTCCTTTAAAAGGGCTTCATTCTTGTGAAGTGAAAAGCTAATCTATGAAGAAAAAGGGGGGCCGGGGGAAAACAACCACTAACAAACCACAAATCTCATGGTGATACCTTTCCCAAAATTCTAAAGTTTAAGGCCAGTAATAATTTTTACATTTGTCACAAACAGTAATATTTATAAGTCATTTATATATTTAGACAAAGTAATTTGTTCAATGCCACATAAAGTATGACAGTATTAAAAGATGAGCATATAACTTGGGAATTCTTGAATCATGATCCTAAGCTCTATGAATAACACATGCCACCAAAGCCAGGCTCAGTTTACCATGGAAGAAATAACTGAGATGGTTTATGGTAGGTCAGGTGGCTCTGCAATGAAGCAGGTAAACCATTAGGCCAGTTCTGCTGTAAGGACAATAATGTCCAAACTGCCGAAGAGTTACACCATAAGGAAGCACTGTAGCCTAGATAACAGATGAGTTGTTACAAGTCACAATGCAAGCAAATTGCTTAAAAGGAGACAACTTAAAAAGAACTCTCGCAGTTTCATAATAAGCTGGTACAAGTCCACTGCTTTCTATTGTTTTTATTTTTCCAAAAGGACATACTCCGGCTATGCTTCGGATGTTGATAATGCAGGGATGTTTTAGTTATTGGTGAACAGTGCTTACATAGCGTCAAGGCCTTTATTCTGCTTCTAGTAATATATGAAAGTCAATTAATTATATAAAAATGAGAAAAATTCCACTGTAAAAAAAAAAATTAAAAAATCAAGGAAGGATCTACAGAAACACATAAAACCTGTAAGTTGGTTTAAAAAACACATAAAACCTGTAAGTTGGTCTTATTTCGCTGATTTAAGAATATCCATTTAAGAAAAAAACTTACATTTTAAAGCACGGTACAGTAGCTCAAAGTCTTCTTTTGTTTTAGGGTTCAGTTTTCGCTCATGCTCCCTCCTCAGTTTTTCTTCTTTCTCTTTTTTTCTCCGTAACTCTTCTTGTGCCTCCCATTCCAGCCTTAACCTCTTTGCTTCCCTCAGGCTTTGTACTAGATTTATAGCATGCCAACGACGGAAATAAGTCTGTAATACTATTACCTATATGTGATAAAATACCAAAGAACTGAGAATTTAAAACAAAACCACAAAATATTTTGTTCTTAACTGTTATTTTTTCTACCTTCTCAACTATATTTTCTAAGATTTGTTTTGTACTCAAACTAATCTAGATGTTACAAAAACAGCCATGTATTATTAGTCTAAACATTAGTATGTTTACTTTTTTAGGTACTACAGGAGTTTAACCAGTGAGTACCATGGAGAAACCAGGTTCAAATAATCAAGTTAAAATATAAACTGCAATTACAAAATCCATTTTTCTTTTTCAAATCTCCCCTTAAAAAATGTCTTTTGCCTGTAGATACGTTACAGGTTTCAGTAAGTGGCACTTATGATGACAGCAAAACATATTGGTAGTCCTGAGGAAACATTTACCTATTTGGGTTCACTTCTACAAGATGCTTATTGCCATTAGCAGATGCTGACCAAATAAGAAGTTCTTACAGAAAACATTTACCCAGAAAATTTCAAAACATCTTGCCAACAGTACAATTATCCTGCTTAGACACTTGTGGAATCAACTGTTTCTCCATTTAGTTAGATTCAGACTGTTTCAAGCAATCAAATTAATAACTAGAACATTAACAAAGCAGTGCCCCACCTAACAAGATGTAGGGTGTACTTAGATGAGCAGTCATGGAAAACTTGGTTTTCAAAAAGCAATTTGGAATGCCTAAATGGTATCCTCTGCACAATGAATATACAGCATCTCTCATTGGAATTGCCTGCATGAGGCAACCCAGTGCACCAGAAAAACCCACAGACCCATCACGTGTTTGAACTGCCAGGTTCTACCTTAACGCCAAAGCAGGTACCTTGAACACAGTCCAAAGAGGATCAGTTTGCCAGAGGTAACCTACCTAGTCTCTAAAAACAAACCAAAACCCAAACAACCCCAGAAAACACAGAACCAAAAACCTGAATTCAGGTCTCCTAAATCCTAACCCAATACACCATCCATTCGAGGCCATACATTAAGCATGCATCTTAGGTCCTTCCAAAGAGATCACGAGAATGCCATAGGGACAAGCCTGTTTTAATCCCTAATACTCTATATGGAAGCTTAACTGTCACTGTAAGACACACAATAAATTCAGAATTATTAATACTTAAGAAATCGCAAGGTCTCAAATATCACTAAAACCAGAGAGCAAACATACCCTTCCTCCATACCTGAAAGATTACAACATGTGAAGACTAAGCAGACATTTTGCAGTTCACATTTAAATATATTTTTTGAACACTCTAAACACCCATTAAATATTCAGATAACCTTCACAATACTTTGCTTTAAAGAGAGTTTCAAACAGATAAGAACTTACTGCTTTAAGTCTACGTTTGTGGTATTCTTCTGCTGTAATATACTTTCCAGAAGTTACTAGTTTGTCAGTCATATTTGACACATACAGGCCAGTTTTAGTCATCTGTGTTGATGATGTATTTTTTGTTTGTTGCGTCTTATTTTTTTCAAAAACCGTCTGCGGAAAAAAAAAAGCATGTCTGATTATAACAAAGTATACAGAGATTTTTTTTCCTTGTTACAGTAAGTGGCAAAATTAGCTACTTGTAACAAAAATCACAAGACGAATGATATTCATCCACTAAGTACTTCCAATTGCAAACTTATTTCTAATCTACTTCCTCATTCCTATTGGAAATAATTGTGTCAACATTCTATTCCATTTGGCAAAAATAACATTCTAAAAGGAGACTACAAAGACATTACCTGTGTTTCCCTACAAAATAACTGAATTCCTTTGTCAGGTCGTTTTTTGGGTATCGTTTGTGATCCTGCATTATGGAATTCCACTCCTGTTAACTTGTTCTTAAATCCACCTAGAAATGGTTTATGATAGGTAGGTCTTTCAATTTTTACAGCTACATCTTGGAATGAATCAGAATCTGTTAAAATGGAAGTTACAAGAAATAAATATTGTTTATTTTAGTAAGAGATTGAGATTAGAGCACAATTATATATTATCAATATACATGTAAAACCAGCATTTACCTGTTTGTACTCTGACAGTTATGACATCAGGCATATGGTAATCCTGTTGAACTGCTTGCACAGGAAAACGTTCCTCATGAAGAGACAGTTTCTCAGACTGGATAGTTTCATCAAAGTTAGCCCTCGTCCTCCCAAGAGCTTCATTGTCCTCTATCATGCTTCCTAAAAATAAAACCAAAATAAATTCCTGATATGCTTCTCAAAACAAAAAAGTAAGTACAATGACTCAAGTTTACCCTGGAATGATTTTATTAAAACACTGCAACACAGAATAATCATAGATTTTTGAGCTGGAAAGACAGTCTGCTTGAAATTTGAGTATTATCATACACTTAAAAGAGATATCCAACATAATACTGTCACCACATAAAGTAATTTATATTACATTTTTTTAAAAGTTAGAGTAAGTAAATGTATTTATTTGCAAATGCATAGTTAAAAATCAAGGTTATCCACTTATACAGCAAACTTTTATTGAAAAATCTTATCTAATGCTCCAATTTAGACCTGCTCTAAGCATATGATGGCTGAATCCCTGTTGTCTTTCAGACAATATTTGACATCATGGTGCTTAGTCAAAGACCACACTCTGAACCAGATCTACTTAACTCAAACCTCCAGAAATTACTTCTTTTTGATTTAGAAATAGAACTATATCTGGCTCTGGTACAGTGCCCTTCCTAGGACACAATCACCACAGCATCTAAATGCAGCCCAGACAAGAGGAAGGTGGTCAATAGGTCCACACTCTGGAGGTTTGCACACTGCACTCACGTGCTGAACAGAATGTGCTACCTTGCACTCTTGAAGCCCTAAGAAAATGGAGCACTGAATTGGAAAGAGGAAGTAACACAGCACACTCAAACCACACAGAAACAAGTTCAGGAAGTGATGGAGTGTTTTGGGGACTGCAGGAGAAAGGCAAGGATGATGGAAGAGTGGCAGTTCAGTTAAAGGGGAATCTAAGAGAGGTAAAATAGTAAGGTGATTGCTCTGATCTAGTCTGAAATGTTAGGAGCCCACATACTCATGCAAATTGTGCACTGCTGTTTTGCAAGTGCATGTCCAAAGCATGTACACTTACATTTCTGGAAATGAAGATCACTCTACAAGATGCTGTATTAGCCTATAAATTGCTACTGCAACTTGAGGATAAAGAATACATTCCTCGCCTTTTCAAGTATGTTTTATATGAGAATTTTAAAAGTCACTTCAAGACCAAAAACCAGCAAAGATGAACAGAATGAGGGTGTGGGGCATACAAGAAGCCATAATCAAGCTGAAGAAAAAAAATATCTCTTTCAAGTCCTAATGTCCAACATTTTAATAACTCCTTTACCTGTTACTGTCCCACTTGCTGTGTTCTCTGATAGCACTAAGTTTTGAGATGTCTGTTCTTCCCTTTCTGAATTTCCTACTTCAGGTAAAGTAGAATAAATATCATTGGTAACAGTGGTTGTGATCTCAAATGATGTGCTGGATGGGGCATCTGGCTCAAATACATCTGGCTCGTTATTTCCAATCACTTCTTGATTGCATAGTCCTTCTTCAGGTTGGTCCGACTGTGCTAAACTTGGCTGCTCCTGTTCATTCAGAGCTGACTGCTCTGGAGAAGACTGCTGCTCGCAGCCCTCCTCTGACTGTACAGTGCCTGCAGCTTCTGAAAGCAGAGGCTTCTCTGCTGGGTCCTCATTCGCGGCCTCTCTGACTGCTCTTCTTTCTGAGGGTGCAGATGGCTGCTCTGCACCTGGCTGTTCCATCATACCAACTTCAAAGCGACTAGCCGATGTATCTTCTATTTCCTAAAGTATCAGTTGCGTGTCTTTAACCTTTCTGCAAGAATAATCACAGTACCTGTTTAAAATTGCATACTAGCACATTCCTACTACCAAATATACGAGTGACTTTACATCCTGAAAAGCTTTTTCTGTATCTATTCCCAAATAGCCTGTTCAGAGTAGCACAAGGTCTAGGTTTCCACCAAATGCGAAATATTTAATGTCTTCTCACAGGTATTTAACAGTAACAATACTGCATAGCACTGCCAGCAGGCAGTCAGCATAACTCCTATGTAAAGAATGTATATAGATATTTTTTTAATATAGGTAAGTACTTACGTAAAGACTTTACAGAGTAAGATTACCCACAGCCTGCACACCTTTAATGTTTTCTGCACTGCCACTGACATGACATGGGCTGAAAGAGTCTAAATCCAATATTCATGAAAGAAAAACCAGAACCAAACCAAGCGGGCAGACGCTCGGGGCAGAGCCAGGCCAGCGGCGATCCCCGAACGAGCGCACACTGCGTCCCGCCGGCGCCCGGGGACAGCAGCCCTCGGTACGAGCCGCACCGGGGGCCGGATGGCTGCGGCCCCGGTTCGGCGCACGAGTTGGGGGTCCCCCGCCCCTCTTACTTCGCCCCCACGGCTCCGCAGGACCTCCCGCGGGCGGCTCCCCGTAGCGGCCGCTCCCGGCAGCGTGCCGCGGTAACCGTGGCAACCGGCAGCGGGCGGGGCCTCAGGGCGCTCCTCGGGACGCAGCAGATCACCGTCAGGGACCGCTGCCAGGGCCCGTGCTGTGAGCCACAGCAAGGACATGGACTCTCAGCAGCTCACAGCGGCATTAACGTCAGAAAACGTCATTCTGCCTTTCAGTTAGTACTGTAGATACTGGCAGAAATTCTGCCAACGCCCAACACGGTTTCCTGGATGCGACGAAGCCGTGTGGTGTCTGATGACCCTCCCCAGCTGCGCGGCAGCACTCACCTCCGGGGCATGCTCAGCCTCATCGTGGGGTCCCCCTGGGAAGCTCTGCGGTTCTGGTGTGAGGACCCAGGGCCGCTGGGTGGAAATTAAGACACTTACACCAGAATTATAACCTCAGTACTGCTGCGAGCTGGCAATCAGTCTCAGGCTCTGTCTCTGTTAGGTCCCATCCTTGCAGATAGGGTGATTTTCATCTACATAATGACTTCAATCAGACAATTTCAAAGTATTTTAACGTTTGTTAATTCTAAGTGATTTACCTTACCATATTACAGCAGATGATAGTCTTTTGCATCATCATGTATTTCCAACATAGTTAATCGAGAAAAATCAAGCAAAATCATTCCATTCCCCAAATGATGCCTTGCTAGTATATTCATCTTAAAATAAACTATTTGCAATGTGGTAGTCCTAATATAGATTCTCTGTTGCCTGTAAAATATGTGTACTGTTTTGTTGCTACAGTGTGGATTTTAATATCAGATATACAGTTACACAGTTAATAGCAAGGTAGAAATTAGTCTTTCTCCTCTTAGCAAAGATGTATTTTTAAATTAGCCAGGAACAACGATGACATGAACTACACAACGCTACACGAACCGCACACACCATGACATCTCAGAACTGCAATCCATTTTCTTTCCTCCCTTTGCTCTCAATAACTGCTATTTAAGGCTGATGCTACAACATAATGCTAATTAATTTAGTAATCTTATGTAGCACAGATGATTAATTTATGCTGATAATGAAATAAAATTTAATAAAATGAAATTGTAACACATTCTGACAATTTGATAAAAAGTTCAGAAAGCTGAAAAATCCTTATTAATGATTTCTAGAGTTGGCTTCAATAGAACCTTTTTAAGACTCAAGTTGATTCCTAAATTAAGGCATTTGTGAAGGCTAATCCAATGTTTTGGATAGAAAGATTTAGAAAATGATCCTGTTTTCAGTCACATGACAGATAATTTATAGACGAGAAACATCAGTGAGAATATAAATTAGGAAATACAGCTCTAAAAAAAATATATATATATATCTCCCGTCAAAGTAATAAACAACTTATATTAAGGTCTGTACTGAGCATTTGTGAGAGGAAGATGTGAGTATGCTTTTGATCAGAGAAACTCAGTTTTAAAAGACCAGATATCAAATTTCAGCAGCAATGAGCCAAGAAAAGACCACTTTCTCTCTCCTGCAACACAATTCATGAGCTTATAGAAGGGCTATTGTAAGTCACATGACAAACATGGCTGTAGAAGTGGAGAAAATAACAGAGCGAAAGAGTTCAGCTAATGTGTCAGTTATGAAAGAGCAGAAGGAATTCCAATAGTTGTCATCGTATTCTGGCAACGTTTTCCCCCCTCAACTACTGCATGACAATATCATTCATATCAGACTATGGGTGTTTTTATTTTTGATTTTGCTTCCTCTCACATCAGCTCAATACTTATTACCTAAAACCATCTTCATTTCTCATCTGACATCATTTGTGTTTGTAATCCTTTAATATTTCTGATGTGAAAACTGTGTGTTAACTTCAGCAAAGTCCTCTTCTGGAATGCCATCTAGTGGTTTTATTTCGGAAGAGACGAGCTTCTATCTTTTTCAAGACTAAAAAAGCCTTCAAAACCAACGAACAAAGCATTTTTCACTTTTTCTGTAATTATAGTAACAACAGTTGACAAAAACAATGCTAGAGATTGCAGTGAAAATAGTTGCTAGAGTCAATACCCTATGTACATACACTGTTTTTCTCTTTTACTGTCCTACTCCCCTAATACCTTGATTGCATGCAATATTATATAAAGATGTCATTCATCATTAAAAATAATGATGTTACAGGTAAACTTAAAGGCCTAATGACTATGAAAAACCAGCTATGACAACGTATGTAATGTAGTGCAGTGGCACTCTATCATAAATGTTTAATGAATTGCAGGTTTTTGTCATACAGCTCTATTCTTATCTTTAAACTTGTAAGAACTTCAGTAATGGTACTGAAAACATACGAGTAAAGGCAAACTCACACAGTATCCTCAGATCTAGTTTGGATATTTTAATTGAGGTTTATAAACTTAAATCTGTAAAGAAGTTTTTCAGAAGAGGCAGGCACTGTTTCCATTTAAATGTTTGAAAGAACCTAGCAAGATGTGTCAAGAAAGTAATATGAAAAAAATTGTGGCTCTAAGTAATATTCGAGGTCTGACTCAGTAACATACAAATAAATCTAGAAAGAATATGTGCTTGTTTATATACAAAGCCTTTTTAAGACCCCAATACTAAAATTTTTGCCATGTGTATTATGCCACGTATGGCAACCTGCCTGCTTACCAAGGAACCTGCTCTGGCTGTAGTCTTCCTTCTCCCCCCTCACCCCTCGTCTGGGATCTTCCCAGTGCTTCCCCTCAGTCAGAACTAGTGTTTATGTGGGCAGCCAATTCAGCCAGTTCAAAACAGGGATTCAGGTGAAACCTATACAAATTTATTTTGAGTAAGCCTGGTTTTCATTACATCAGACCCCTGATCTCAGTATCCGTGTGGTCATAGACACTGGCAGTGGTTGGCAAAAACACACAACCAAAGGTGGGAGAGAAGGGAGGGATCACACTTTTCTGCAACTTGGATTTTGACTTCAAATGGCCTATACTACCTGTACTTGCTAACATACAAATACAGATTATAAAAATAACTCGGAATGAGACAGAAATACCCTGTTAATAAATTACAAAAGGAAATAAGCCAAAGGTTGTACAACAACTGAAAAGGATTTTCTTAAAAACATTTTTGCAAGAAATTGAAAGCAGTCTTTAGACTGCTAAATGTAAGTGGACATTAGGACAAAACATGTTTTTATGAAGTTATTATCTTTAATTCAAAGACAACAAGACAACTGTCAGTAACAATAGATTAATAATTAACTTTTTTTTTTTTTTTTTACTCTCAAGAGGTTACACTATTTTGAAAATTATATTGGCCATCTCCACTGGTCAGAAGGAGGTTCTTCAATTAGAGGCTCCCATGGTTTCCACTGTACCATTTTTCTTGCCAGGGAAAGCTCGTTTTCAGCCTGTTAATAGACACCATATATAAATTCAGTTCTATACAATTGCCAAAGTATTAAATTACCTGTGTTTCAGTTCATTATCTTGGTGATGTCACTACTTATCATGGTCAGGGACTACCACAAATTTCATCCATGAATATCAGAACTGTGTGTTTTGGGGGTTTTGGGTTTTGTTTTTAAAAAACATACTGAATCACCTCCAAATACCCAAACAAACAGTCCATTCGCTTAGTCATTCCCAATGACAACTTCATTATATTTTTCAGTCTGTTTGGATTATCCCCCAATATAATTCAATGATCTGCCCTTTTCACTGATTTAGACTCAGTAAGAAGCAATGTAGGCATAACACGGTATATTATGTAAACATAGTAAAAACATGTTAATCGTGTTAGGCTTTAGCATGGTCATCCCAATCACTACCTGACAAATGATTTTCAGAGTACTTTCTTTTTCCTCTGTTTGTTTTGCAGCAAAGGAAGATATGGAAGACTGCCAACTTTCTGAACAGAAGCTCAGCCTAAAGAACACCGAAAACCACTGCTCTCTTTTGTATCTAACTTGAAATTTCCCCGTGTTACCTGCACGATGACTTCTTCTATGTGACCACTATTCAGTTTGTCCTGTAGTTTTTGCACATTAGTCTCCTGTGTATTCAAATACATGTAGATAAATGTTTAGTTTTACTGAGAAGCAGAAAGCCCAGATAAATTATTGGTTTCATGCTTTAACCAGATCACACTCTAGTCTTCCTCAAAACTGCCATCAAATTAGCTGGCTTCTGTCATTTCACATTATCGAAGAAATCACACACACTTGTCTTATTTGAAAACAAAGATCAAACTCTCAGTGATAAATACAAAACCCGACTACTATTTAATGACATCCAAAGCAGCATTAGCAGCTAAGGGGTTTAGTATGTATCTTGAAAGAAAATTTAATCTTAGCTTTTTATAAAGCAATAAGAAACCTTCCAATTATCACCTTAAACAGACAATACCAGTATTGCATAGTTTAATGTACCAAAAAGTGCTTTAAAACTTCAAAGGCAAGGATTCTGCTGAAATGTTACATCGGTAAGAGCACAAGCATTTTTTTGTGCAAGTGTGGGGAAATCACCACTGTTCTACAAATCTTAAAAAAACCCACTTCTAATTTTGACATACAACATCCAGTAAGAAATTGACAATTCTTTTTAATATACAATCAAAATATTCCAGTCAATAACAAAGATAAAATGCAAGACTTCAATTATTTCTGAATTGATACCTGAAAGTTACATACAGTCCTGAAAAACAGCCAGTCATTTTGAAACTCATTCTTGTCCTAAAAATCTTTTCACATGTAACATCCATGAAACAGCACTGTACTTACCGTTTGCACCAAATTAAATCGCTGATTTATAATCTGCTCAGTGTATTTCCTATACGCTGCATCTTTGGGAATGTTTTGCAGGACACCAAGGATTTTTGTGTACAGTATTCGCAGGCGCTGAAGTGATCACAAGACATGGTTAAAATACACAACTAGAATTAGTTAACTTCTTGTCCTACTTAACCTACTATCCATCTATATACAAGATACAAAGGGTGATGGTATTCAATCCAGAAACCTAGGATTAACAAAAACTAAGTCTGAACCACAGAAGTCTTGGGTAAGACTGGGATTTATCAGGACTGGGAAGCTACTACTGTCAGATTCCTCAAAGAAAAAAAAAGTTGCAATCTTAAGTATATTTGATGCAAAATGGAAACATTAAAAGCTGTGCTTCTCATCTTCACCATACTTTTTAAAAACTAGGCACATTCATGTCTAAACCATCAGTTTCTGAAAAACTACCTTGGAAAAAATATAAACAAGCACATAAACTATCAAAGCATAACTAGATTAAATATTTTTTGGCACTTCTCATGCTGGTGCAAAGTTCTGAGTGACAAGACAGAGTTAAATTAAACTAAACCCTGAAACTTTTATTGCTGGATTTAAAGGCGGTGATAAAGGACACACTGGGGTGAAAAAATTGCAGCTTTTGGGCCAGATGTTGGCTGGCTAACTGTATCTAACTGAAGAGGAATGGATGTCCTATATGAACAGTAAGATGCAGAAGCAGAATACTGCGGTCAAAGACATACAAAAAAAAACCAAGAAACAAGAAGGGGACTGGCACAGCATCTATAATTCAACTAAAGCATTGTTGATTTCTTTACTCATGGCTTTTAAGCCACTGAAAAAACCCAAAACTTAAGTTCACCCAGAAAGCCTCAGAGAAGGCTGTAAATGAGCTAGAATCATTTGTACAGAACAATAATGATTTTTTTCAGTGGTTCTTTCTGACACTACTCCTAACTCTTGATGGCAAAAGCATTTTTGAAATAGAACTGCTGGATTGGATATTGGTAAGAAATTCTTTACTGAGAGGGTGGTTAGGCACTGAAGTGGGCTGCCCAGGGAGGTGGCAGAGTCACCATCCCTGAAGGTGTTCAGGAGATATGCAGATGTAGCACTTGAGGCCATGGTCCAGTGGTTAGGGAGATGCTGGGATAAAGGCTGGACTTAATGATCCTGGAGGTCCTTTCCACCCATAGTGATTCTATGATTTTATAGCGTTAAATTGCAAAGCCACAGAGAAATCGAAGAATTACTGAAGTCCTTACAAAGCTCATGCCTCCTGAATAACCAGCCAAGATGTGGCAAACGTGCTTTTACTACTGAGCCTAAGAAGGCTAAAAGTAAATACCCAGTTGCTACAAGAACCACCCAGCGTGGCTCCTGAGAGCCATGAGTATTTTGATCTCAACGATGTTTGCCATCACAGGGCCTTGGCGTGGCTTTGCACCAAGTGGTTAGCTGCTATCACGAAAGACCAGCCTGACTCCTCAGTGTGGGTAGAAGTCACTTCAGTACTTCTTGGAAACACAACATAGCAAAGCAGAAAAATTCTACGTGCTTGTGAAGCAGAGATTACATTTATGAAGAACTTAAAAGAGCTCCTCACTTTTGCACTGGAGATGAGAGAGATCAAAAACTGGTTTGTGAAAGTACTACACAAACAAGGTTTCTGAAATCAGCACATGCAACAAAAAGTACATGTGCAAAATAACTCCTAATGATACGAATTGAACCTTTAAGAATTAACTTTCTTCTTTTATCACTCTAGAACATTTTCACCCCTTCATTAAGTTAGCACTGCTTTAAGGTACAGGCGTACCCACACACACAAACACGTGACAAAAGCTTTGATCCCGCTGACAGTGTCTGTGAAATACAGCACGTACCGCATGAGGGTTCTCAGCCACAGCCAGTCCTACAAGTCCGGTGGTCTGCACAGAGAGCAGAAACACATTGAACACACCTAAGCGTCTATTCCCATGCTAGCTGACTGTTCTGTTTGGCCCAGCACAGGACCGTTCCGTGACACGAGCCTCTGCCTCCCAGCACACACACGACTCCACAGACCCGCAGTGCCCGGACCAGCGCAGAGGGAGGGGAGGGACCAGCTCCCGCTACGCAGCAGCCGCTGGGAAGCCTGCCCGGCGGGGTGAGCTCCGGCTTGCCCGCCCCCTTCCCCCTCCGCCCGCTTCCCGCAGCGCCGGGCCCGCTGTCCCCATGGGCCGCGGAGGGAACCGGGCCCTACGCTCCTTGCAGTCCTCTCCTCGCGCACTCCCACCCCACCGCTCGCGCGAGAGACACGCCAAGGCAGAGCAGGGCACGGCATGGCGGGAACCCCCGCGCAGGAGAAGCACGCGGCAGGCTGTCCGGCTCAAGGACCTCCGCGGCGCCTCACCTTTCTCAGCGGCCCCGCCATGGCTGCGCTGCGCGGAACGCTCCTCTCCACCGCGCTCCACCCCCGAGGGCACGGCTGGCAGCGGAGCGCATGCGCCTGCGTAGCGCTGGCCGCCCGCGGTCACCGGTTATAGGGCATGGCGAAGGGCGCCGGGCTGCGCATGCGCCGCAGCCACGGCGGCGCTCGACCTCGGTGGGCGGGGAACGAAGCAGGAAGCACATGCGCATGCGTCCAGCCGTGTGGGATAGCCGCGCGAGCGCATGGCTGCGGGTGCCGCAGGGCGGCGTGGCGGCCGGGCCCAGTGGGCCCGGAGGGGAGCTGCCGCTCTGAGGGAAGGCTCCTGTCTGCGTAGCGCTGCGGCCGCTGTGGGCGGCAGGCGGCTGGGCCCTGCCTGTGGAGCCGCGGGGGTGGGAGGCGCTGCCCAGCCATGGCGAGGGGTGACCTGACCTCGCTAGCGCCTTGCCCCTCCCTGCGTGGGGAGAGGCTGCCGGCCCTGCTGTCCGCGGCCGGTGCCCTGCAGCCACGGCCGGCCCGGTCCGAGGGCAGCACGAGCTGTGGAGCGCCGTGCTTTGCGGTGAGCTGGGTGTGCTGCAGCACACACCACAGCTTGTGCTTTGCTGCACTTGCAAGACACGTAGACTTTAATATCCCCTTTTAAATATAAACGTGTTTTCTGTTAGTGAAGTTGTCGGCATGAAATTAACTGAAGAGCTTATGATCTATCTGCAGAACTTAACAGTGTCTGAAAGAGGAGGGCTCTGTGGAAAGACTCGTTATGAGAAATGCATCACACAGGACTCAGAAGTGTGAAAGTATTTTTTACGTATATGTAAAAAATAAATGCATTGTTTGATAACTGATGCAGTGTGTAACAGCATTTTTATGCCTGGAGCAGAGTCTAGTTTAGAAATAATGCAGGAGCTTATAAACAGAGCATTATGTATATGTATTTAGCAAGATTGTTATAGTGAAGGGTTGTATGCGCATGTATTTGTCAGTCAGCTCTTCCTGAGACTGATTAACTTTCTGCTTCAGGGAACAGTCAAACATATTCTGGAATTTGTTTAATAAGCAGAGGCATGCATATACCTCCTGTGAATTTTAGCTGCGAAATTGGTTTGACCAAGAAATTCTGTTAATAATAGCTAATTAACTGCAGAATCAAAAATAAGAATCACTGTAACAGAATATGGCAAATAGGTAATTTCTGAGTTAATGTGATCAGTTAATGAAGCAAAAAAAAAAAAAGTGTAAAATACTGATGGAAAGTAGAAAACTCAATTAAGGGACTTGAGGCAGAATGGGAGAAAAGAGCAATAAAAAGACAGTTTAAATTATTGGTGGAGGTAAGCATGATGTTCATTTGAAGATCCAGTTGGCCTTGTATGAAATACTACCTTTAGGGCCTAGCTGCTAATTTAAAGGGGTGAGTTTTGCAAGATTTGGTAATAACTGTGTTGTAACTTTATATTGTATTTATTCTGGACATTTTTTTTCTTTATGATCGCTTTGGCCTGCTCTTGAGCTGCTCTTTTCCATAACTGGTAAGCAAACCCAACAAACCAAGTCTCAGAATGCCGTAGAGTTCTCACTGAAAGCCAGTCTTTTAGTAAGACACGTGCTACCTCCGTTTCATAGCTAAAGCAAAGTGATTAGTCCAGTTTATATCAGAACTAGGGGTGTGTGCTTCTCTACTGAGCGTTCTTTGCGATTGCATCAGTGAGACCTGGGTTTTCCTTCCAAGACATTGAGAATCTCTCTTTTCTATCAAAATGGCATTATTTTAAAAATTAATCCCTTTTTATTGAATCATCTCTGTATTTTTCCCTTCTCTGTGTTGGTCCAACCAGATGGTCTATCTCCTGATCACACTAACTGGCCACAGCACAAATTGTTCTGTGCCTGGTGATCTTCTTTAGCCAAATCAGCTCCGTTAGCATCATTCAAGCACTAGTTCTAACCGTCTGTTCAGACAACTCAAGAATATAGGTGTCCTTGGCACATCCTGTTACAAAGAGTAAAAAACAGTAAGCCGTGTTGATGAGACGGTTCATTAAATCAATCCAGAAGTGATACAGAGGGAAGTTCCCCAACTTGCCGAACTGTTTCAATACATAATTTATTTTAAAATATGACAACTCCAAGACCTAGGAAGTATTATCGGAGTACATACAATAATCACCTATTTTTGAAAACAAACCAAAAAAAATCATACCACCCACATAGCATTTCACAGTTTATTATCTGTTTAACACTGAGGACTCTGTTAGGAGTATGATCCTGTGTGTTCACAGACAGTGCACAGGCACCCGAAGAAGTCCTTGCTATAGCAGCGATTTCTCTTCCCTTTTTTGTCCCACCAATGAATTTATCTCACTATGATGTCTTGCAAATTGCCATATGATTTGGTATCACAGAATCACAGAATCACAGAATGTTAGGGATTGGAAGGGACCTTAAAAGATCATCTAGTCCAACCCCCCTGCCAGAGCAGGAATACCTAGATCAGGTCACACAGGAACATGTCCAGGCGGGTTTTGAATGTCTCCAGAGAAGGAGACTCCACAACCTCTCTGGGCAGCCTGTTCCAGTGTTCTGTCACCCTCACTGTGAAGAAGTTCTTCCTCACATTTATGTGGAACCTCCTATGTTCCAGCTTACACCCATTGCCCCTTGTCCTATCATTGGATGTCACTGAGAAGAGCTTGGCTCCATCCTCATGACATTCACCCTTGACATATTTATAAACATTAATGAGGTCACCCCTCAGTCTCCTCTTCTCCAAGCTAAAGAGACCCAGCTCCCTCAGCCTTTCCTCATAAGGGAGATGTTCCACTCCCTTAATCATCTTTGTGGCTCTACGCTGGACTCTCTCGAGCAGTTCCCTGTCCTTCTTGAACTGGGGGGCCCAGAACTGGACACAATACTCCAGATGTGGCCTCACCAAGGCAGAATAGAGGGGAAGGAGAACCTCTCTCGACCTACTAACCACTCCCTTTCTAATACACCCCAGGATGCCATTGGCCTTCTTGGCCACAAGGGCACATTGCTGGCTCATGGTCATCCTGCTGTCCACCAGGACCCCCAGGTCCCTTTCCCCTACACTGCTCTCCAGCAGGTCAGCTCCCAACCTGTACTGGTACATGGGGTTGTTCTTCCCCAGATGCAAAACTCTACACTTGCCCTTGTTGAAATTCATTAAGTTTCTCCCCGCCCAACTCTCCAGCCTATCAAGGTCTCGTTGAATGGCAGCACAACCCTCTGGTGTGTCAGCCATTCCTCCTAGTTTGGTATCATCAGCAAACTTGCTGAGGATACATTCTGTACCCTCATCCAAGTCATTGATGAAGATATTAAACAACACCGGTCCCAGTACCGACCCCTGAGGGACTCCACTAGTCACAGGCCTCCAACTAGACTCCGTCCCATTAACCACAACTCTCTGGCTTCTTCCCTTCAGCCAGTTCATAATCCACCTCACTACCTGATCACTAAACCCATACTTTATCAGCTTATCTACAAGGATGCTGTGGGAGACAGTGTCAAATGCTTTACTGAAATCAAGATAAACCACATCTACCGCTCTACCATCATCTATCCACCTAGTTATTTCCTCATAGAAGGCAATAAGGTTGGTCAAACATGACTTACCCTTGGTAAAACCATGTTGACTGCTCTTAATGATCCCCTCATCCTTGATGTGCCTCGAGATCGTGCCAAGAACAAGCTGTTCCATCACCTTTCCAGGGATGGAGGTGAGGCTGACCGGTCTATAGTTACCCGGGTCCTCCTTCTTGCCCTTCTTATAGATTGGAGTGACATTTGCTATCCTCCAGTCCTCAGGCACCTCTCCTGTTCTCCATGACTTACCAAAGATGATGGAGAGTGGCCTAGCAATGACATCTGCCAGCTCCCTCAGCACCCTTGGGTGCATTCCATCTGGTCCCATTGATTTATGGATATCCAGATTGCTCAACTGATCCCTAACCCAATCCTCATCTACCAAGGCAAACTCCTCCTTTATCCTGACTTTTTCCGGGGCTACAGGGGTCAGGGGCTCCTGGGGAAAGCCTGCAGGAGTAAAGACAGAGGCAAAGAAGGCATTCAGCACCTCTGCCTTCTTTATATCCTCTGTCTCTAGGGCACCCCCCTCATTCATCAGTGGGCCTATATTGCCTCTAGTGTTTGTTTTATTAGCTATGTATTTGAAAAAGCCCTTTCTATTGTCCTTGACCTGTCTTGCAAGGTTAAGTTCTAAGGAGGCCTTAGCTTTCCTAATTGCCTTTCTACATCCTCTGACAACTGTCCTATATTCCTCCCAAGTGACTAGCCCCTCTTTCCATGATCCATAAATTCTTTTTTTCCACCTAAGTTTGCCCAGCAGTTCCTTGTTTAACCACGCTGGTCTCCTAGCTCCCTTACTTGATTTCATACCCATTGGGACACTCTGATCCTGAGCTTGCAAGAAGTGGTCCTTGAATGTTGACCAACTATCTTGAGCCCCTTTACCGTCTAGCACCCTGTCCCATGGGAATTCCCTTAACAATTGATTAAGGAGGCTAAAGTTGGCCCTGCGGAAGTCCAGGGTTCTGGTCTTGCTTGGTACTCTATTCCTCCCACACAAGATCCTGAACTCCACCATCTCATGATCTGGACAAGAGTCTTATTTATTTTGGCTTTACATGCATGGAACATAATTGACTAATGGATTTATAACTAGTAACTGTGTAAGAGCAGAATCGGACACTGTTTACATACCAATGCAAAATAGTATTAAAAAGATCTGAAAAGCAAAACAATGCCATGCTTGTAATATGGATATCTTATGGGTTCTGATGGTATCCTGGTTGTATAAAGGAAATGAAAGAACTCAAGGTAAGCAAGTAAAACATTTGTGTTATTTATATATATTATAAATAGATTTTTTAGATACTTTTATTATATAAGAGTATATTTCTGTTCTTATCAGCTCTTGGCCAACAGTAGAGTAGGGTCTCAGCCCTGTTTATCTGCTTCTGTTGTACTTTTTGGGTTTTTTTGGAGGCTTGCCACACCTACTTAGGTTGTACTGGCAAAGGAAATTGCCGTGAATATTATTTATCATCATTAAATGTTTTTCCTGATCTTCAGTCCAAAGATGAGATGCATGTAGTGCCTTAGTTAAGCTTACAGTTTTATAGTTCTATAAATGCAAGTGAATCATGGGGCATGGAAGAGTTCACAGTATATGATTTCATTTAATCTGAACAGTTAAAGATAAGTTGGAAGTTTGTTGTTTTAATTTATTGTGGTCCCTTTTTGTCTCTTCATTTTGGTAAAGATAGTAACCAATTGGTTAAAACCAAAAGAAGATGGAGGTGTTGCATCAGTGATATGTATGTCTAACTAGAGAAAAAAAAAAATCCAGTTTCTTCCTCATCTCATGCCTGTGATTTAATTTACCAGGTGCTGTTGTTCTCAATGTTATTCTTGGGTTATTCTGCTTTTGCAGCACTGCTGTCTGTGGTGCCGTGCTTCCTGCTTCTTTGTGCAATTTCAAGTTATTAAATCTAGTCAAATAAGTACTATAATTGGCTGTCATTGAATCTACAAAGCTTTGCATCATATCAGCCGTGGGGAGAGAGAGATTAGTGTGTGGTGAGGTAGTATGGTGGGATCTACAACTAGTTAAAGGCTAAACCTTCTCAGATTTGTCTTAATTTATGTAAATATGTTACCAGATTTTGTTAATGTAGCCCTTGAGACTAAGTTGGCAAATAATTTATTTTCTTAATGAGAGTTGTTGAATCAATGAGGGCACAGATAATCTTATTATACCATCCAGACCTCGTGTTACATTTGATGAGATTTTAGAGAAGTCATGTGTAATACTTTCCTGCGGGGTGAGTCTGCTTATGTTACAGTTGTACAAGGTCAGGCCTTAATTTATCTAGCAACTGTGTATTTAATTTTAGAAGCATCACAGGACACATCAGCTTGCAGGGCACCATTCCTGGCTGTTCAAAATGCAGGCCCCAGGGTAACAGTGGCAAGATAATGGGTTGAAAAGGTGAGAATATATAGTATGCTCGCCAATTAGACTAACAGAGAAATGGTTTAAAACTCTAATGTTTAATAGACTGAATCCAAATTGACTGCTATTAATTATATTATTGCTATGAATAACCACTTTGCATGCCTAAGGGCCTTCTATTTATAGAGAGTAAAGCTAGGATTGTCTAGTTTATTTTAAGGATAAGAAATTAGAATAACATTAACACTCACATAATGTTAACTTTACACCTATGTATTTAACAGTGTTGAACGCTTGATACACTTCTTTCCAAGGAAAGAAGCAACTTCCATGGTTAGCAAGTAATTCAGATTTTTTTTTTTTCATTGAAAGGAAAACAGCAAGAAGTAACCTCTTTATTTTTTCAGGCATAAATGGAAAAAATATCAGAAAAATACCAGACTACTCAAAATGTTGTTTAAGGAAAATATTCTTTGTAATACAAACACTAAAACTTGTTTAGAAGAAGCATTTGCAATTGTTTCTAGTGATGTAATGCCTAGGTCTGGTAGTTGTGAAGCTTCCATTCTTGAATAGAAGATTTTGCTGTTGGGCTTTTTAGTCTTTTCTTTGCTATGCCACGTAATGCAGCAGAGATGTCTCTGCTGCTGCTGAGTATACCAGCTGTGCTGTTATATTCCTCTGTGATCCTAGTGGAACATCCATGCTGCAGTCAGACCTTGTCACCTCACTCAGCACAGCATATTACCAGCACTGATATAGCACATCAGGCTCTCAAAGCACGTATAGACTGCTGGCAGTGTGTCCAGCACTTGTGCTGTGGTGAGTTGTTTACCTTATACTTACTCTACCATGTCACAGTCACTTGCCACTTTGTTAACTTGCTCATTTTATAATATAATATAATATTAATTTTTATGGGATAAGATAATTTGAAAACAGTATTGTCAAGGTTTGGGGCTGGGCCAGCCACTAAACAGATGACAGATGCTCTCTATTAACCCCTTTCCCTTCCTGGACAGTGGAAAGAAAAAAAGAAAAGGGAGAGAGACTTACAGGTTGGAAAAAAACTGAAACCGCTTTAATGAAACAATAACAATAAAAAGAAAATATAATAATAATAATGAGAAGAAATATATACAAATATATACAAAACCAATACCAGGCTTCCTGTCCCCAATCGCGTGCTTCCCCTGATGATGCTTGTGTCACTTTTGGTGCTGCAGAATAGCTCTGGGAAGATCCTGGGCTGGGCTTCTGAAGAGTATTGATCACCTCGCAGGACTAAACTGTATGTGAACACTTCTATAAAGATACTATAGTACACCAAAACAGCCTTTTTTGAGAGAATTTGGAATGTAAGTGTCTAATCTAAGGCCTATATAAGTCTTCAGGAGTTTTTTTGGTTCAGGCTCTAGGGTAAATATAAAGGACTGTAATACAATAACTTTCACTCTTAATTCTCCTAAGGACAGCAACTCCAGTAGGGCTTTGCAGGGCATGAATGTTCATACATGTGGATCTGGTAGGGTGATCATGATTCATTAAAAAGTTGCTACAAAAATTTCAGTGATGGCATTAAGTCTGCAAATGGAGGGTTTTCAACACAAAAGGTGCAAAGAAAGGGAAGGTAGCTTCTCTGCCTTTAAGCTGTCTTGGAGGGAATGAGTATGAATGTTACGAATTGGAAGTTTGGCATGGGATACCTTCCTTTCTGCGTAAAGCAAACTATTTAAAAACAAAACCAAATCCTTATTAATTTCTTTTTTGCTGCAACAAAGTTGATAGGCTTTCATAAACTTGTTTTGATTGTAAGAGTTTCAGAACAAGATTATCACTGGTTTTTAGAATTATGAAGAAGTTCATATTGTCCATTCTCTCAGACAAGATGTCAGTCAGTCAGCATTCTCGGTATTTTCAGAAATCTTTCTTTCATGAGAAGTTCTACCTAAACTTCAGTATGCCAGAACATAACTTTGAGAACTTCTGAGCATTAATATGAACTGCAACAGTTTTAACATTAGCTAGTATGTGAAAGATTTTGGTACGTGTGTCTGCATTGTGCTGAGCAGATAATTGTTATGTGTGAAAGCTTTTAGACTGTTATTCTGAAGCCTTGATTAGAGACACAAAAGGGAAGACCAGAGAACCCTTCATGAAAGCATTGTCTTTTATGAACAACATAGAGGTCTATTCTTCTGAGGCCCAAAAGAAAATGTATCCATGAATTTTTTATTGTTATTATTTGTGGAAGTATTTTTGCAATCAGAGGTGGCAGTCAAGACCAAAGTTGTATATTTTTCCTTCAAAGAAAATGGGAATGAAGTGGAGATTTTTTCCACTTTCCTTCAGATTGTCCATCCTTGCAGTTAAAAACCTGGGCTATGGTTCCAGTTAATATTCCAAGAGGTGGGAAACTGTGTTATGTGGGAATCTGAATCCAAGAGACCTTTTGCTTCTGAGTCAATCTTACTCTAAGCCCGTACTAATTTAATTTTAGTTTTCAGGCTGTATCATAATGTGCCAAGTAGTAAAGTATTTGTCGATGGGATTATAATATTGGTTGTGGTACTTTGATTGACTTGTTCTTTATGGGAACAGTGCAGAAATTAGTGTAAAAAGAAATCTGCTTAGCACTTACCCTTGAATATCATTTTCAGAAAATGGTCTCCAAATAATTTCTACAAAGTTCCTTCTCTATTTGCAAAATGAGTAGGACACCCCACAATGATCATTCTGTGAGAAACACACAACAGATGCTTAGTATAATTGTTTAATATTAGTGCAACACTTTGATGATGATAAGTGTTCTGTGTGGTAGATACAGTACATTACTGTGTAAACGGTGGGAGTAGTAATATAAAACTTTTTTTAAAAATCGTACAGCATTGAGTGTCCCCAGTCTGATTAAAGGACAAACGTGTTAAGCCACTAAGATCGAATCAAACAGAAAACTTTGGCGAAACCCAAAGCCCAATTGTAAAAACCTAGGTAAGTATAGCTGGGCATATAATAACTTAAGGTTTTGTTCCTTAAATATCTTTTATGATATATAAATGCTACAATTTACACTTCAAGAACCTACAGGAAGATGTTGTAAAGAACAACATTCCTGACCTTCCAATTATAGTTATAATCTACTATCAAGACATTCAGTTGATGTGATATCACTAGCAAAAAGCATAGTGAACATAAGCCACAGTTAAAGTTAGTGATATGAGCAGACTGAATTTAAACTGGTGACTATGGTTAAAAGATTTGACATACTCTGTTATGAATGCACTGAGCCTTCCAACTACTCTCACACATTGAAAATAATAGCTGGCATGGCTTGACAGTCACCCAGGCTTGCGGGTTGAACTCCTGTGAATATCCATTAAACTTCCTCACTGCAGAAGTAGTGCAGAGACTACAAAGTCCTTAGTCTGCTTTGATAGACCATATCTTGGCAGTGTTTGCAAGCGTTTGTGATTTGGTTTTGTGGTTAAAAGTGATAATTAATGACACAAGACCATTATAATGTTTCGTTGTACAACTACCTGTCCATGAAGTCCAGAAATCTGGTACATTATTTTATTAACTTAAAAGTATATCATCATTAGCAGTATATTTTTGTGTGTATTTCAAAGTAGCTTGTCATTGTAGCTCACCATAAAAAATGATGGATGAAAGAGAAGATTTGGTTGAAGATCTGCTTACTGAGTATGCCATACAGCTTAGCATTCAAGAATCGAATGGGGCCAAACCATCAGTGTCTTCCAGCTATAGTGACAGGTACTGTCAATTCAATATGTGTTTGAGATTATGCCATATTTTAACAGTGTTTTGATGAGACCATTGATGTTTAGTGGCTTATATCATCCTTAAAACTGTTCAACTATTGTGTCTTTTTCTCAGTGAAGCGCTTGTCTGAACCAGTGATTGAGTAAACAAAATGGAAATGTTGATTTTGTTTTTCTCAAACAGTTCTAAAACCTCAAACTTTAAAGACAGTAAATTTGTATTTGTTAGCAATGTGTCTGCTCTGTAAGTATAACAGTGTCCCAGGCTTTTCCTGTGCACTTGGGTACATATGTGTACAAGAAAAGTCCAAACTAGAACTACAACAAAAATCCCACAGAGGTGTTCTGGCAAGGGTTCGTAAGTGACATTAATGTGGTTAAGAGTGGTTCCTGTGATTAGGAAATATGGTGCTCAGCCAAGATGAGAGTTTAGGGAGATGAGATTCACTTGTCTAAACTAATACTTCCCTTAGCTTTTCAGACCATTCACCTTCTTATGAAAAGCGTATGTGTCAAACAAAGCTAAACTTTGTCTTAATCGTAGTTCTTCAGCAATAATCCCATAAATACATTTTGTAGATTGCCCTGTCTAAAATGGAAAGATGTAGAACTGTGAGTTTTGAAGCACTGTTAACCTCTCCTCATTTCCTGTGGTTGGGTTCTCATGGGGTTCCTGTTGTAGGACTGGAATCTCCCTTTTCATGGAAGGCTCTCAGCCTGGTACTCTTGTTATTTGGCTGATCTATTTTTTAATATGCTTTTATCACTAAAATATCTCACAAAACTAACAGGCACCAGCATTTAACTTCCATCTCATGGAGGTTTAAATGATACTGTTAAAAACATTACAACTCTTATTCAGGGCAAATGGTGCCATTGATATCTTCAAACTCTCCTTTATTAGTGAGTATTGACATTCTGACACCATTGTGTTCTCATTCACTGTCTAAGGCTTCTGAACCTAAAGGGCTTATTTCTCTGGTGTGGGGCAAATACAACTTTTTAGTCCATATCAGAACTCTTTACTAAATTAGGAGATTTATCAGGTGAGCCTGCAGCAGAAATTGCACCTAGCTCAAGAACTTTGGGCACTTTGAAGGTGCACAGTACAAGCATGACTTAGGAGGTCACAAGGCTCATCAAGACTAGAGGTGATGTATTCAAAGGAAAGTTGGCTCAGATGAGAACCCAATGGAAAATACTGAATAAATAATATAATGCATTTACTTTTTGTTTGTATTTGCTATTTTCTGCTCTTTTTTTGATAGTTTTGTGCCACCTAGTGAGGAAAATAGAAAAATTGTAACATCTATAAAGAAAGGTAAAACCCCTAAAATAAAATAGTCCCTTTGCAAAAATGGGTTTCTCTTATGTTTCCAACTGCATCCTGTTTTTCCGTTGGATTTTTTTAAGGTCAAGTATTTGGGCTCCAAGAACTTGTGAAACATAAATATGCTTTGGATGAAGCTGATGAAAGAGGATGGTTTCCACTCCATGAGGCTGCAGCTCAGCCAATTCAACAAATACTTGAAATCATTTTAGATGGTGAGTAAGGTAAAAATATCCCACAAGATAAGGGGAGCACTAAAGAAACATAGAACAATAAACAGCCATCCACAACAGCAGGCTAGAAATGTTTGCTAAAAAAAGTACAATCAAATCCTCCATGGAGCATCTTGCTTATGTTGTGTAAATATTCAGGCAAATTTTCTTTTTGGGGAAATTGCATCAGTTTACACAAGCAAAGAACTTGGACAGTCCGTAATGTTTTTTTCAGAAACCTACAGATAGAGCAAGAATTACTGTTCAGTATTCAGTGTGTTTGACAGTACTAGTTAGGTTAAGTTAAACATAATTACAAGTAATTTTCATAAAGACGTAGCATTTGAGGATTTCTGGTATATATGTGTGTGTTAACAGCTTTGTTCTTTATTTTATCTTTCCTCACTTTCTTACATCTAGCATCTTATAAAACAATGTGGGAATACAAAACTTGCGATGGAGAAACACCGTTAACTTTGGCAGCAAAAACTGGCTTTGTGGACAATGTACGAACATTACTGGAAAAGGGTGTTTGGCCCAATACCACAAATGACAAAGGCGAAACTCCACTTCTTATTGGTAATTGCCTTCTCTCCCTGGGTTTAAGCAAAGTGAATGGCAGCGCTTCCCCTCTGCTGAGTACGCACCCAAGGACTCCTGTTGTCTTGTGTGGTTTAGATGCTGGTCATCCTTTTATATGAAATTAAAGGCCCAGCACTTGGTGAAGTGTACCCAGCATTCAGTTTAGCACTCATTGTGCTTTAGGTGATCACTGAGTTGCTCCTAAGAAATAGGACCTATTTTATTGTTCAGGGCACCTTCTTGGTATCTTCAGGTGCTGTAACACCTTTAGCAACCTGGTCATATTTGAACATCCTAAGGTAAAAGTATGGTACAAGAATAAGATGTTGATTTAACTTGAACGTACCTTTTCTGGAGGTCTGGAGGTTACTGGAGATTTTTAGGTTTATTGCATTCAGGTGTAGTCAGATATTTTCAATTTCAAAATCTCCCATCTCATTTCCTTCCCCTCTTGTACTGAACATAAACTTGAGCTTCATTTCTAAGTAATACCCCAATCTAAAGAAGGATGATTCCTTTGGAAGATTTTATGCTATTGGTAGGCTTAAATGAGCTTTACTGTACATGAGTAATTTATCTGTATCAGCTTTTAATTTCTGTTGAATGTTGAAACATCTCCATTCTGAAGAGAATAAATCTGTGAAATTAATAAAATATAATAAAATGCAATATATAATAGTATTATCAGTATTAAAATATTCAATTATCTGAATTTTTGTTAACTTTCATCAGATGCGACTACTGTATTAACATTTTAAAGTCCTGGGGCATCTCTAGAGGGTTCCCATGCAATGTCTTGCTTTGTGTTGTTTTAGCTCTTTTCAGTAATTATAAGTCTGTGAAACTTTTAAGTTATTTTCAGCCTTTGTTTTTAATGAATCCTGCAAAGAGTAATTAGAGCTTATGAAAAGGTTCTTTCCCCCATATAGTGACAATTTATTTTTTGTAAATATTTCTCTATACAAACACTTGAAAATGGTATTTTTCAGCTATGTATTGTTTATGCCTTGTTTTTGTGTCACTTGCCACTGAAAATAT
Organism: Podargus strigoides; assembly: GCA_028020825.1. Lineage (NCBI taxonomy): Eukaryota > Metazoa > Chordata > Aves > Caprimulgiformes > Podargidae > Podargus > Podargus strigoides. The sequence goes on from CM051663.1 coordinate 146,627,965, forward strand.
TAGATAGATATTAGTAGATATTGCTGTGCGTCATGCATTTCAGACTTAGAAAAAGAGAGGATCAGGTGTTTAACACTTAATAGATGATGCTCATGATTTAGTTACTCCTTTTAATTTTAAAGCTCAGGATTAAAGGGCTCTTCAGTACAGAGGTAAACGCTGAAGAAGTGTCTGTCTAGTGGGATGATTTCTGCTTCCAAGTATATATGGCAATACTCTATTTCAAAGCGATTTGGGGCAGTTATGAAGAATGTTGCCTATTAAAACCTTATTACTTGTATAATGGGACATTCACAAAAGTTAAATTTGCTAACCGTGTGATGCTAATCTCCCTCAGCTGCCCCACCAGTCAGTGCAGCCATCTGCTGTTTCAAAGGGTAGTGCAGAGGTAAAATTAGACTCGTACTCAGGATCACTATTTTATATTTAAATAATTTGCAGGTGTAGTTATCCAATAAAATTTGAAACCTGGAACCTCAGAGGGGCAGAAAATGGCCTTTAAGTATGACAGATGTCAATTCCACTTTGGCTGACAGCAGCCATTGAGTACATGCCTGGATTAGAGTTACCAGGTGACAAAGTCTCAAGTGGAATTTTCTGGGGTCACTGTAATGTTTGCACCAAATTCAGAAGTGAGGACCATATTCAAATATTATGTTATTTTTGTTGTTGGTTTTCCGTGTGATACACTTGCTTCTGCTTTCTCAGAACCGAAGCGGTGCTGCTTTTGCCCTCTCTACTCCAAACTGACATATTTGCTAGCTTGTATTGATTTACCGTGATTCCCTGAGTGGCTGACATTACCATTTATTTCCCAGATTTCTAAGACTGAAAATCTTTTTAATCTCCTTGTATCAGTACACAAAGAAAAGCTTTTCTAAACTTATTAGATGTCTTTAACTTTCAACACAACATATCTGAAAATGTAATTTTATTACTTTCTTCCTTTTTTAAATATCTTCAAGCTATAAGAAGGGGCTCTTTTGAAATGGCATCCACCCTGATAAAACACAACTGTAGTATCCACCAGCCGTGTGTAAAACGTTGGTCAGCAATGCATGAAGCTGCAAAACAGGGGCGCAAAGACATTGTTGCTCTTCTTGTGAAGAATGGTGGAAATGTGAACCTTAAGGATGGATATGGAGTAACACCATTAGGCGTTGCTGCTGAATATGGTCACTGTGATGTGCTGGAGCATCTTATTCATAAAGGTAAGTAGTCAGCTAAAAGGGAAATACACCTCTGTAGTGGCATACATTTTTCCTGTTTGCTGAGGTGTTATAGGGTGATCATGGAAAGGGAAAGAAAGAGTAGCGATGAATGAGAGGATCTGGCTTCTTGGAAGGAAAGGAAGAATATATGAGTGTTCTTGCTAGGCTGGAGTGATGCATACATGTTTCCATAGTGCATGTGAGAGGAGTAGCAGAGCTGATTCCAATCTATTTCAGTCAAGGAGGGACTTACTGCTATAGTTGCCCTTCTTGCCCTTCTTTATTTTTCTTTACTCCCCTTCCTCCTCCTCCCCTCCCTCCCTCTCTTTCTCCCTCCCTCCCTTCCTCCCTCTGGTATTATTAATTTTAATTAATATTGGTATTAATTAATGAAATGAAGTATTTTTGAAATATGCCAGAGTTTTGAAAAATCCTGAGTTATAACACAGTCAAAGCAGACCTCACTCAGGTGAGCAATTGAATTTCTATGTGTACAGCTCTTGCTTTGCCTTTGAGTTTTAAATTTGCCATGATAAATATTTCTTGGTTTTGTAAAGTTTTAACTTAAATACATCTGAAAATGAAGATAACTTGTTTTTATGATGATCTGCAAATCACTTTGGCTATAGTTATAAACTCTGTGTCCTTCTTGAAGGTGGAGATGTCCAAGCCTTAGCAGATGATGGTGCATCGGTACTCTTTGAAGCAGCTGGAGGAGGTAATCCAGACTGCATAGCTCTTCTTTTGGAATATGGAGGCAGTGGCAACGTGCCTAATAAGGCAGGACTGCTTCCCATGCACAAAGCGGCTTTTGAGGGGCATTACCTGTGAGTATGAGCTCGGACTTTATATTTTCTTTAAGACACCATCTGGCACAAGGTCACATTGAAGAAGACTGTGGTAAACTTGCAAATGTGTAGATCATTTCTATTTCAGAAGTGCCTATGTTACGTTAGTTCAAATTAACTTTTAAGTGTTTTTTAGCATAAACAAAGCAAAATGCAAAACATACTCCTTAACTGAGGAGTATGTAACACTGAAACAACTTAAACACAAGGTCCTATTTGAAACTGCTCAAAACTGGTGTTTCTGTGTTTGGATCTTCATGTGTAAAGTGTCTAGCTGGTTATTTAGCATATAGCTGGATGAGGGTTGTTTTTTTCATGCAGGGAAGTCATGTCTAACTAGTTTTATTCACTGTTTTTTAGGGCCCTGAAGTATCTTATTCCAGTCACATCCCAAACTGCAATCCAGAAGAGTGGGCTAAGCCCTGTTCACTCAGCAGCAGATGGCCAGAATTCGCAGTGTCTAGAGCTCCTCATTGAAAATGGTTTTGATGTCAATACTCTCTTGGCTGAACACATTTCAAACAGTTATGATGATGAAAGGAAAACTGCACTTTATTTTGCCGTTTCTAACAATGACATTCTTTGCACTGAAATATTGCTCAAAGCAGGGGCAAATCCAAACAAGGATCCTTTAAATTGTCTTCTTGTGGCAGTGAGAGCTGGCAACCATGAAATTGTAAGGCTGCTCCTGTCTTACGGAGCAAATGTCAATTGCTACTTTATGTTGGTTAATGATACGCATTTCCCCAGTGCCATTCAGTATGCCTTGAATGATGAGGTGATGCTGAGGCTGTTGCTCAATCATGGATACAATGTGGAGATGTGTTTTGACTGTATGCATCAAGATATCTTTGGAAATTCTTTTGTGTGGTCAACTCCAGAGGAGGAGATTCTCCCCGGGTGGACTTCTTCTGTAATAAAGGATAATCCAGTAAATGCATAAACTTCCTTCTTTCTCTTGACTTTGCTCTTTTCATTAGCCAGCTTTAAACATTGCAGATTATTGCGCAGAATTAAGATCAACATACTGGCAAAATCCTTCTTTAAAACACCCTAAAAATAAACCAGCCATTTTTTGTTTTCTACTCTGAGATAGAGAAAATTATGTATGTAAAGTGGTTTTAGTTTGAAATTCATATATTAGAGATTTAGGAAGGAAGTTTTAAGAAATCATGTGGCAGGATTCTGGAATTTCTGTTCCTATTCTAACTAGTGGAGTAGTTGTGTTTCCAAAGAGATGTCACCATTGAACAACACAGTGTCACAAATTATAGCAATGTTACAATAATTATTGGCCTTCAGGCCTGTCCAGACGAATTAGGGGATCACAAAAGTTATACATGGAAGAAAATGGCTTTTAAAGTAACTTACCTAGGCATCAATTTATGGCTGTTAGCGATCATTGCTGACACTTTGTTTAAATTATCTTGTGTAATTGCTTTAAAATGTATTATTTTGACATTCCTCTGCGCAGATTTTGAAATTATGACTTGATGTGTTTTCCCTTGCAGTTCTGTGACTTTATTGCCGTTCCTTGGTTGAAGCATTTAGCAGGAAAAGTGGTTCGTGTTTTTATAGATTACATGGATTATGTTCCTCTGTGCACAAAAATTAAGTTTGTCTTAGAAACACAGAAAGAATGGACAGAGATACGCCAGATATTGGGTAAATATCTAACTTCCAGTTAATGATGTTATGATTTATTGTAGGAGACTTTAATTGCTTATGTCAAGTCACATTCATCCAAAGTGTTTTAGCAGTCCAAACGTGTAGTAGCTAAGAACCAGGTTGTGTCTCTCAGATTGAGACTGATCTTTGCTTATTGCCACCGGTCATAAATCACTTAATGGGACTGGAATATGACAAATTTGCGCCTGGTGAGAATTAATCTCATAAGGAATGCCACTGTTGTGTGGGAAGCCCTTTTAGTTAAGCAAGACCACTGAGGTACTTATCAAACTCCTCATTGTCCCGCGTGACACCAGGCATTGCACAGCTATGGGGCAGAACTTTTTCATTGAGAAATATTGCTCACACTTCTATCCTTCTTCTCGAGTCTATTAATCATTCAAAGATTATCTAAGAGCATGTTTTAGATCCCATTATGTTCAAGGTGGTAGGTCGTGACAATGAGTGTGCCATCACAATCTGCATACCATCATTTCCTAACTTGGATTTACACAATAGAGTAAATAGAGTTGCCATTACAAATACTGTAATTGAACAATATTTCTTAAGTATGGTTTGCTTTTGAAGTTCTACATATTAGCCTGGACCTGCCACCATTGATGGCACCAGAGACAGGTTTCACCCACCTTAGTAAAAAAATCTGTTGGGGAATGTATGAAATGTTCTCTTTGCATGAATTAATTTTATTTGACTTTTTAAAAATTTTCAATAGAATTTGATTTAACATCAGCTGTTAAAAAGAAATATTTAGGTTTAAAACTGCTACCCTGTATTTAATTTTGCTTCAGTATTTTACACTGGCATGCAGAGGAACTCCTTGTTAATGTCACAGGAACATTCAAATAATTTGGTAGTTTTAACTACTGATATTTCAAGTATGGTGAACTTTTTTGTTATGTTAAGGAAGGCTAAATTAAACTGAGCTTTTTGACTGATGTAATTTATAATAAGAAGTATTTGTTTAGAAGACTCAACAGGCCCAAGCGTGGTCAAGTCTGGTCCTGGTGCCTTATTGATAGAGCAGAAATGGCTGACCTCAACATGCAATTTTTAAAATGTGCACCTAGGGAAAGGAGAGGTCGTTCATCAGTTACCATATATTACACTAAATAAAGTCCTGCTTTAGGTGTTCAGATGGGTGCTTTGGAGACAGAGTACAGTGTGCATATTTCCAAAAGTGAGATGATAATGTAAGCAGATATCTGACAGAAGAAGATTGATTAATATTGGCATTGTGTATCATCACAGTTCTGAAGTGAAAAGAATGGTATTTTATTCAGAAGTGGCAAAATAATAACACCCCAAGGTAATAGATTTTGATAGTAATTTTATTAGAGCATGTTTTGAGATTGTGAACTGGCTTACAGTCATCATTAATGGCATTGATTTTTCCACCATTTCTATCTCGCTATTATTTTTAGATAATCCTCGCCCATTGAAACATCTGTGCCGTCTGAAAATACGTAAACTCTTGGGGTTGAAGAGACTCCAGAAACTGTCATCCCTGAAGAAGTTTCCACTTCCACCAGTTCTCAAGAACTATATCCTCTATAAAGAATATGATCTGTATGGAAAAGGGATACACTTAGAATAGTTTTTAAAATAACTGTGTACAGTCTGTAACTTGATTCGTTTCCTCACTGTTGTTTACTAGCTGCGAAACTCCTTGGTGTTTCATATATATACACAACATTCTGATATTTGTTGTTAGTAGTTTCTTTATGGGAACAATTGTTTTCTTCAAAACCAGTATGTTAAAGCTCAGGTTTTAACATACAGGTTTTAACATACTGGTTTTAACAACATCGTACTATCCAAATATAGGCTAACATCAGAATAAGGACACTACAATAATTATATAGAACGCTACACTTTACATGGGAATTCAGATGAATAAAGGACAAGAGAAGAATTTTGTGATGAACTTCCCAATGAAGATGATAAATACAATTTCTCCTCTCAGTTTGTGGCCTTAGTTTACCTGTAAAAGAAAATAAAGGTCTAATTTAGCTTGGCAAAGAAAGTTAAACCACTAAATGCACATCTCTGTCATGTATTTGGCCTGAAATGTAGCGCATTTTCACAAAATCGCAGAATCACAGAATCATCTAGGTTGGAAAAGACCTTGAAGATCATTGAGTCCAACCATCAGCCTAACACTGACAGTCCTCAACTACACCATATCCCTGAGTGCTATGTCAGCATGACTCTTAAACTTTGAAGATCGTGGTCCTATTATAAAATTCTCCAAGCACTTAAAATATTCTCTTTAGCTATTTTTGCAAAGTGTTTGCTCGCAGGTACAATTGCTATGTGTGCCAGTGCTGCATGTTTCAAGGCTTGGCAAAATCTGAGGGACTTGAAGTAGGCTGTTTTAAAGAAAGAGTAGGTTTTGATGGACAAACAAACCAGGAAATGGAGCAGTGTATCATAACTTTAGTTATGGTTCCTACAGAGTTTTGACAGGTCACTTATCGAACAGACTAAACAAGACCCTCCGTCATGCCATGATGCACTTGGCAGTATGCTTCTACACATCTAGTGAAAAACACACCTTATTAAATATTCTTTGAATTATTCTATTAAAAGTGGATTGCACATAGTCTCTTTCCTGTTCTACCATCCCTTTCATCTTGGGGAAAAGGAGAAAAAAAAAAATAAATAATGCAAACTCCCTAAACTAAGAAAAGTTTTCAGTTGATGGATGTCAGGATTAAGTAGTGCATAGTCAGAGTTTAGTAAAGATGTAATTTGAGAGGTATGGTGGTTATCACACACATACACACACTCACACAAACCACAGGTCAGCTGAAACATCCTGCTGCCCTGATCCCTACACTGTCTCTCCCTCTTCTTCAGAACCTCTTCTTATTTGCTGGATGTCGTTGTCATATGTAACTTATTAACATCTCGTGAGAGATGTAAATTCCACTTCCAAAGGCAGCTGTATCAGTCCTTTGTGGGTCTGTTCTTCCTTGTGACAGATTTACAGGAGCAAATGGAAGGAGTGAAAGTTACTGGTCTGGGACATGTAGAGGGTGGACATAAGGCTTAATTGCTGCTTCTGCGCTCACGAGGGCTACTGTTCAGCTGGCTTTCCAAGACATGTCCTTTGTTTGTTTTTTTTCCCAGAAATTTTGACCAGGATAAAAAAGTAGAATTTGGTCACTTGTGAAAACTTTCTAGGTATTTGCCATCTGGGCCAGGCCCCTGACAGAAGGATGCCCTGAGTGACTTATGACTTCAGGCATGGCTGAGCACAGAGTGCCAAGTGAACCCAATGTGGCTGTTTGCAGTCAAGACTCCACTGACCAAAACATCTTGGACATACCAGGCTAAATGCATGTATCCTGCATAACCTATAAACTGATATTTCTGTGTGGGAATTCCTAAACAGAAATACAGACTTAATAATAACTCTTAAATAGCAGTAATTTTAATGAATACAGTGACCACAACACAAGAATCTGGGTAGTCATATATCTGATACAGTATACTGCAACCAGCAAAGGAAACATGATCAAATAGGGCTTTAGATGGGAGATTTTAAAGCCTTTCTGTGGCTAGAGCCAAATTCCGTTAGTAATTTTAGTTCATGGGCCAAGGTTTATATTTAGGACTTTATACACGCCTTAGGTGATAGTTACATTGCCTGTGGCATCAAAGCATTCAGCTCTAGGTCAGAACATTGCCCCAAGTGTTTAAAATATCATGAACTTGTCCTTAGAATATCATGAGGTAAGTTAAGAATACATGATATTATTGTGTTTATCTTTTAAACAATACATTTTGTTGTTTGGTAGCCTGTTACAGAAGGTGGCCTAACATTGTTTTAAAGCTTTTCTGCCCTTCAACATTGAAGTTGTTTATTGAAGACTTTTTTCTCCCTCTGGATACTAATGGAAGTACAACATTATGAGAAAGCATCTTTAATGCTTTCAAGGCATCTGTGAACTGAATGGAGGCAGGAGGGGCAAGACTTTGTTTTAAATAGAATATAAGGTGAGATAGACATGCAAAGGCAACTGTTTACCACATGTCATGCTCATGGCACAGCTAGGAATTGAGCACAAGTCTTTTGACTCCCATGTTTTGCAGCCAGACCAATGAATACTACTTTTATGGAGTTATGTGCTGCTGGGAGCAGGAAATGTAACTAGTCCAGGACTAGTGGTTGTGTGAAAAGAGGCAAAGGGAGCAGCCGCAGCTGGAAGAAGAAATTGGTAATAAAAAACTACTTTTTTCCCTGCTTGGACTGTGATTGAACCATTGCAATGCTGGGATTTAATTTTCTCCGCTATTTGGGTGTGACTCATGGGATGTTCCATTGCAGCCCAATTCCATGGTATGCCCACCCCATGGGCAACATTGGCTAGAAGTAATTAAACGCCCTGGCATTGATTCAGGTATGCTCTAGGCTAGGGACTCCTGTCGGTTTGGGGACAATGTTTGAAAGCGGAGGTATCATTTGGTCTCTGTTTCTCATAAAATCTGACACAAGCAGCTGCACCAGACTGCTGAGCTCTCCAAGGAGCCAGACATTCAGCAGTGGTTACGTCAGCCCTTGCAGCACCAGCAAGATGGACTTTGTAGCTGTAAGTGTTTTCATAGCTCGGTGAAGGACTAAACCATAGCCATGAGTTCTGTATGTGACCAGCTGTTCCATGTAGGGACTGCAAAGTCATGTGCCTTCCATGAAACTTCTGTGCACTGGCTGCCATCTAATCTTGAGAACTGGCACAGCAGATCCTTGTTCAGGGGGGACAATTTTAGTGTTTCACTGCAGCAGTTACTGTTCTGGCTAGGGCTCTTTGTGCCTGTGCTACTCCTTCTCCGGCTATCACAGATAGTACATGAGTCGTGCATGGAAAAACACGGTCACAAAGCCACAGGCTTTTTTGTGTCTACCTTGGGGTAGGTTAAAGAGATTTTTTCTGACCCATACTCGGGATAGAAAAAGTCTTTGAAAATATCTATCTGTTTATGGAGAAAAGTGGCATGAAATCATGAGCACTTACCTCTGTAGAACAGATCTTTTCTCTTCTGCTTTTCCATCACTCCCTTTAATATGCACCTAATTAACAGTCTCTTGCCTTCACCTCTGCGTCTCTGTGTAGTCAGCTTTGTTGCCCTGCTGTACTCTGTCTGCTTAATCAGCCCTTTTAAAGTCTCCTGTCACTTCTTTTTTTCCTGTGAGCCTTAGGACGGATAGATCTTTGCTCAGAAAAGTGGTATCAAGAAAAGTAATTCCAGCCAAAGTGATTTTCAGCTTTAATGGCTCTATTCTGCCTTTTCTTTTCCTGATCTTTCTGCTGGAAAGTGTTTGTTCAGGCTTCAGTAATTAAAACTGGCACCTTGCCACCCAAGATGTCGATCCTTCAGAGTCCTCCTCTGTACCATACAGATAATGACCTTCATTCAAAAATACACCGTCTATCTCCAAATGCATGAAGCAATCTTCAAAGAAATCCATCTCGATTCTTTAGCAGGACAAATGCTGGATAAATCAGGAAGAAGTACATGGGTAAGTGCACCAAATTACTGTATAAATGTTTAAACATATATATTGGAATGGGAACCATTTTCTCCCTGAAATGCTCCCTTAAGTGTCACTCACACCAGCAAAAGAGGTACTCAGATCAGGAGAAATATTCCCTGAGGAATATGTGTTTTGTGGTTCTCATGAAAAGCTGTAAAAATATATTAGTAAATTGTTAGTAGTCGTAAGACTGATATAACACTGTAGCTCTGGTGACATATACAAGGTATTTACATTTAATTTTCAAAATTCACATTTTCAGTAGAAATCTCTACATTTCATTGGGCAAAACCGTTGCATTTTGTCTGCATATTCTGCGCATGGTAGATATGGTGCCCAGAACTCCCTTGTATTTAATTTCCTATGAATTACATCACTTGTTTATATTGTTGGCATCTCCTTTTAAAAAAAAAAGCTTCGTAATCCCACACTGTTAAAAGGAGTGATAAAAAACAAGGAAATGCTACATATAGAAGTAAGTACCTGTATTGCTCTCTTTGTGTAAAGAAATAGAGCAAATTTTTTATCTGAAGGGCAAACTATAGATTTGGCTAAGCCACATATGAAAACCGTTGGGAATAAGGCATTCAACAAAGGATTAAGTCCATGCACTTTATATAATCACTTGTAATTTAGTAACTACCTGACCTGGACATGCAAATGTGGTATATTTGCAAATACCACCACGAATAATATAATGCTTACATTGGTAGATGTTACCTATCTTATCATGCTTTTTTGGGAAAGAATAGGCTAACTGCAGATGCTTAAATGTGTCTCATTCAAACTGCACTTCCAAACCCCACATTTTTTGTGCATGGAGGAGTTCCTCTGCTACTTTTGTTGCAATGTAGTGGCCTCTACTTCCTGTCCAAACCTGTTGAGCAATATTGCAATGTAATTCCAAACAGCTGCTGTGGTCACCCTATGGCTGTACATCAGTAGCAAGTGAAATGATTTCTATATTTAGTTTGTAAATCTGTTGGCGATGTTTGTAAAGCACACTGAGATTCTTCCTGAGGGTTAAGAGCAGCTATGTGAAAGCAGGAGCATTAAGTTTATTATTGTGTACAAAGCACTGTATCTTTTTGGTGCAGCAGAAACTGGCACCGAGGAAGTGACCAGTCTGCAGAGATGTGGAGAAGCACTTGCTTTGAGCAAAACTCTGTCAGGAATAGTTTGTGCTGTGAAAGATAAGCAGGTTCATTTTATGCTGTTATTACAGAACATGGCATTGTACTGACACAAGATGATTAAGAAGTATTGGCTCTGTAGGAAGGAAAGAAAACTGGAAATGGGAATGACGTTTATTCAGTAAAATATACTTGTTTTCCGCACCTTCCCTATGTTAGTGTGATTCAGGTAGGCAAAAGGGGCAACACACCCTGAGTCTGCTGCACCCTTGGCACCCAGCTGCATGCCTCTCTGTATAATCAAATAGACCTTCTGGATCCATGCACGAAGGACACTGGGTGACTATGCAATGTGGGTAGTGAGTTTTCCTCCTTTTAATCAAAGGTTGAGGAATTTGGTAGTCCAGAAATGTTCTTATTTGCACCCAGATGTATTTTTTTCCCCCGGTGCTTCCCTGCAGCCAGGTTGACCTCTTGACCCTCAAGATGAATCCTTATGCTCTTCCCATGAGCTGTACTGTCAGAGCCCATTCACTTCTTCACTCACTATGACTCTTCTGTTTCCTTTGACAAGCAAGGCAACCCAAACACTCCTGCCATCAAAATACATTAAGATTAGTGGTTGCCCCATGGCTTGTTAGTATATAATGTTGTATATAGACTTATGGCTATGTCCCCAGCAGCTGTTGGGAATGCTGTTTTCAAAACTAATCTGAGCAATAAGGCAGCCCACATGCACATGTTTTTGAGTGAAAGCTGATCACTGTTTGTGATGAATCCAAGTTGTTAGGCTACAGTCTGGACCTGGAATCTGCCCTCCCGGTAGCCTGGGTGTGCTTCAGGGGATCAGCGGGAAAAATCCATCTTTGAGTTAGGATGCTGAGTCCAATTCCCAAGAAAAGACTTGTTTTGGATCAGGGTCGTCTTTAAACTTACCCCACTTTTTGTTTCCCCAGCATGGATGAAGGGGAAGATCTTTTTCTCCCTTCTGTCACCCTGTTTATGGCATCACTAGGAGAGATGGACTGGACAACAGAATCATCTGGCATAGAGAAAAGCAGCTGAAAAATTGTTCCTTCAAATGCCATTTGCTCTGCTGATAAACTGTTAAATGTAGGTGATGACACATCCTTTTCAGGAACAGTATGGTGTGCCCAATTTTCCCCAGTTACTCTGGTCTCCTGGGAGAAAGAGCTCCAGCTTGTCCCATCAGTCTGCCTGGTGGTTCTGTGTAGGTGCCAACTTGCTGACCCTTTGTCTTTCCAGGCTGGTTTGGACTTTGCACTCAACCTGGGCCTGTACAAGCAGCAATTGAGACACACATGCACACACACACACATATATATGTATATATATATGAAATGACATGGGCGAGAGGGGAAAGGCAGACAGCGAGGAGCACAGGGGCAGGACAGGGGATGTGTGGGGAGGAGAGGGAAAGAGAGGTCAAGGATCAGGCTGCAGAGGTGGGGGAGGACAGAGAGGGGCTGTGCAGGGATGGAGAAGGCAGCGCAGCAGCAAGGAGGCAGGAGAGGTGAAGGTGGGAGAGTTCAGGGGCTGGCGCCTCGGGGTCTGTGTGAGGGGGAGGCAGGAGGGAAGGAGCTAGCTGAGAAAGGAGGGATGCCAAAGAGGTGGAGGGAGGTGGGAGTGAACACCACAGGCAGAAGGGCAGTGGGAGAGTTGGGGAAAGCCCAAACACGCTGTGGTGCATTGTTTTTAGTGTGCTCTATGGCAATTGGACCTGTTCCTGCAGCGTGGGACTGCAGCTCAGTACGAGCCAACGCATCTGCCTGACAGGCTGTCCTCAGGAGCTGTGACTGAAATAGCCACTGTCCTGGGGTTGGCCATGTCCCATGCCTGAGGACAAGGTTGCGCAGCCCTCTCTTTGCTTGCCTGTAGTTTTCTGAGGTAAAATTTAAGCTGTGGGCTTTTCCCCGCTGGGGGTGAGTACCACCCCTTGGGTGTTGCTGGCAGCCTTTCAGCCATTGGGCCAATGTCCCCAAGGTCTGGAAATGGGTGAGAGGTATAACAAAGTTTCCTAGGCTGCTGCTTGAAATAGTTAATCGCTTGGAAAGGGAAAAAAAAACCCCAAAAAACATTTAGAAATGTTTCTTCTTTTAAAACCAAGAAAATAGGTCACCTGGGCTAGAAATGCTGAAAGTCTTGTCTGCAATCTGTCTGCCACTGAGTGGGCTCCGTCCCTCTCTAAACAGGGAACCTGGGTGCCACTTATCAGCAATGGCAGGGTGAATCCTGCTTCTAGAAAATGGGTGCTCCCAGATCTCATTTTCTCTCATCCTAGCCCAAGTCCTGAAGGGAATAAACCTTTTAATGGTTTTGTTGATTCAGTGATGAGTTTTCATGACATGTATGTGAAATGGTTCATTCTTTGGAGAATTCATCCTAAATAGCTGTCATCGAAGCCACTATAAACCTGCCCTCACATATTACAGACAGCTCACACTCTGCTCTTGTACCTCCTCCTGTTCACTGTGCCACCTCACTAGCACAAGGTCTCTTCCTAAGCTGTTTATAATGGCATGACCAAGCATGTAGCCTAGAGTGTATGACAGGAAGCTCAAACTGCTATTTTTTTCCTTCCCCCCACCTGCCCAGAAATCCAAACATGTATAATGTCTGAGGAATGGGACTGTGTAATTAGAACAAAAGGTTTCAGGCAGGAATGCTAATAACAGGGAACACAATCACTCCTGTCTTTGCAGTACAGTTCCTCTGGGAATTTGGACAAGTCAATTTAATTGTAATTAAATCATTTGAGTGATAACCTGTGCCCTGAACTGTCACAGTGGTGGGCAGCTTCAGCAGTGACTGGTGCCCACAGCAGCTGAGCCCTGGTCAGCTGAAGTGCTCCATAATGCCAAATACTCTCAAAAAGGGAATCTTAAACTCCAAATTAGTGGGTACTTTCAATCTTAATATCCCTGTACCTCTGTTCTTCCTCCTTACAACAGTGGTAACACCTTCACATCTCCTGAAAGGACTGCTGGACAAATAAAGCCATGGGTAGTCTTGATATGCTGAAGAACAGGGGCAAACCAAAATGCTGAAAGGACATATGCAGTGTGTTTATGAAGTGTGCATGATCTCTCTTGTACACTGAACAAGGGTAAAGGTCCTGGGGACTCATGTGTCCAGGATCAAAATATATGATTAGAGAATTATGGAATTAAGGACTGTATTTCAGTGCTCATCAACAGGCAAGAAGAAATATTATGCCCATGTTTTCTGACCTGTCAGTCCTTGGCTTTACAGTTTTAGCATCATTTTTGTGTGTGTGATTTGCCATGTGTTACAGCCTTATTACTTTTATTAAAATTGTTCTAGAGCATTCAAGGTCTTCGTGCCTTGACCATCTCCCTGTAAAGAATGCATCCTAAACTACCATGACTGACATGTACAGGATCAAGAAGCGCCTGAAACTTCTCATAACCTTGCCTAACTGTTCCAGTCTCCCCCCTGCTTCAGAGGAAAATGGTTACAATAAAATGCCTTGTCCCTCTTTAGTAACATCTTTAAATTCTCTTACCTCATGGCTGGAATCAACATCACTGACATTTCATATATAGCAAAACATCACCACTGGCCCAGTGTTGTATCATACCTCAGCAAGGAGTAGCATTGAAGGTAATATTCATGTTGCTGCCAAGGACTGGACTAAACCTTTGGAATATTATTTTACAAGTGAGTAATGCGTATCGCTTTTTGAAGTTCCTTTGAGCTTGGAAAATTTCATTTATACATAGAAAACTACAAACAGACAAATCAGGTATCTGTATGTTTGTACTTTATAGTATGGACTCAGAAACTTTTGCTTTTAATATTGTACATATCAATGTTGTACATGTCAACATTGTACTAATAAAATATAGCACATATCTAAAAGCACTTCAGTTTCAATCAGCTTTTTCCAACAGAAAATCTGTCCAGTGCAAATTTTCTAACCAGCTCCATCTAAAAATGTTTGCAACAAAATGTTGTCTGCAAAGATGCTCCCAAGAAAGATTATTTTATTGTGCTGCTTCTCTAGCTAACTTCAATGATAACAAAATGAACCAGTGTCCTGTGCGTATTGAAGAAATAAAATTACTTGGAGTTCTGCTACATGCATTTAATTAATGCCAACATCAGCATTCACAATGCAAAGTTAAAAGAAAAAAGGTACTTACTGTTTTTTTCCTGCTGTTTCACATTTTACAGAATTCAGCTTAAGCATCATTTCTGCAAGTGCAGCTGAAAAAGTGAACGGAACTTCTACTGATCCACTGACTTTGCCCAGAGAGGTTGTGGAGTCTCCTTCTCTGGAGACATTCACACCCACCTGGACATGTTCCTGTGTGACCTGACCTAGGTGTTCCTGCTCTGGCAGGGGGATTGGACTAGATGATCTTTTGAGGTCCCTTCCAATCCCTAACATTCTGTGATTCTGTGATTCTGTGATTCTGTGACTTGTCTAGACACAGGTGACCCATCATAGTATCTTTTACCATGAAGGTATAACTCTTAGATCTGTAAGCCAAACTGCTTTGCATTTTATTCCTTTTTATTTTATGCAAAGATTTGGTTGATGTAAATGACCTGCAAATATTTATTATTATTTATTTTAAGATGCATGATATTCTTTAGTCTGCTTTACTAATGTATTTCATGTGTTAGGGAAGACTAAGCTTGCAAGCTTTCATCCTATTTCTTGAGCAAACTAAACTGCATGAAGTTTATATCAAAAAATGATCAAAGGAAAAATGCAATTTCTTTATCAAATCTGTTTATGAAAATCATGCTCAATCTCCTTTCTCCATTGTCAGTAAAGCAATGTGCATAATAATAAAACTAAATTAGCAATTTGGCTAAGCATCATACATCAGTTCAGGTGTCCAGTCCATACTAACCAAAAAGAGAAGATGTTGGACAAGAGGAATTTCCATTACATACTGACTTGACTATCTAAAAAATAAACCCACTGTGTGTTATCATTTAATAAAGTTCATATCTGTTGTTATAGATGTGCTCCTACTTCCCTCTACCAAAACCAACCTTTTCTCCGTCTTCCTCTCTTCCTTTCCATCTCGCTCTATCATAGCACAGGTTTGCAGATTTTGCTGGTCTGCACGTTTCAGAAAATGTTGCTCGTTCACCATCATGCACTGCTAATAGAGAAAAGGAAAAAACAGTGTGAAGTTTAACCTTTCATTCTGTAGTTTCTTACAGTGGAAGATACCTGTCTGTAAAAATAATATCAGAATAATATACCATTTATTAACAGACATGATAATGTAGATATACATTTAAAATTAAGAATTGAAGGGCACTCTCCAGCTGCACATCAGTCAGCTACAGCAAGCAATGGCCACTAACTGAAGTAGCCACTAGAGGCCTTCATGTGCTAGGGGCTGTCAGAAGTGATGAAGACAGCCCTCCGCTGCCCACCCAGGGCTCGTTCCCCCGAAAGCTCTGGGGGACTCTGCTCACTCCCCCAGTAGAGCACAGTTCTCCACGTGAAAAAAAATCTCACAGGAGCTCCAAAAGGGCATGTTAAACTGATTCTCCCTCCAGTCATCCTCGGAACAAAAAAAGGGAATTAATAAATAAGCCAGTTGTGTGACTTGTTACAGGAGAGGCATGACATGACGGGAGCAGTGCTCCCCGTGGGTGCCAGCATGCTGACCTCCTCCCTGCAGGCTGCCTTCCCACTAATCCCAGCCTCCTGCAAACACCTTGGCGGGATAACAGCAGAGTTCCGCTCTAAAACCATGAAAACGAGGGGAAGTCTGGTGAACAACGGCAAGGGTGTTGTATTTCCAGCCCCTGTGGCAGCTCAGGATTAAATGGATTTGCATTATTCTTTCTCTACTGCAGTTTGGACATGAAGTCGGTGTAAATGCATGCGGGGTTTTATTAGCTGCCACCCCCCCGTCTGTGAGACTGGTGTTCTCCCGCTAGCCGCCTGCTCTAAATATGGGCATGGCCAGTGTGTCAATAATCCCTCTCT
The DNA here is from genome assembly GCA_028020825.1 of Podargus strigoides. Taxonomy (NCBI): domain Eukaryota; kingdom Metazoa; phylum Chordata; class Aves; order Caprimulgiformes; family Podargidae; genus Podargus; species Podargus strigoides. The sequence continues at coordinate 146,644,392 of CM051663.1, forward strand.
TTAAGGGACCTGCAAACACTAGTGTTGGGACATTCTTGCTGTTCAGATGTCTAGCTGACGTCTGATGCTTAAAACAGAGCATGCTTTCATCCCTTCGTGCATTGTCGTAAGCCCCTGATGATTACTCTTAAAAGGGTGCCTCAGCTACACAGGGAAACAGTTGCTGACCAAACGAGACACAGCTTGCTTGCCTCAGCCTTCTTGAATGCCTAGTCACTTCAGGTTTGTTCCAGCCTGACCAAGCGGGACCATGTCTACCTTTGGCTACAGAAGAGAGCTCAGTAAATATGAGGACATTGATGAAGATGAGCTCCTCGCTTCTCTCACTGAAGAGGAGCTGAAGGAGCTGGAGCGGGAGCTGGAGGACATAGAGCCTGACCGTAACCTTCCAGTGGGACAACGGCAGAAGAGCCTGACGGAGAAAACACCAACGGGGACTTTCAGCAGGGAAGCACTGATGGCCTATTGGGAGAGGGAGACCAAGAAACTCTTAGAGAAAGAAAGACTGGGCGCATGCGACAAGGTAAGACACTGAGGCATTCAGTGTTCTCTGGGAATGCTTGGGCTTGTTCTTCCCTGGCATGATCTCGCTGACTGTCTTCATTTTCTTTCAGTCTCTTGTAACATTTTTAAGAACATCATTAGCCATACTTTTGTGTTTGCTAAAGCACTGCATATTAGCTCAGAGAGTTTTTGTGCCCTCTGGAGGTGCCTTAAAAGCTCAGTTGAGAACAGAAGAAAATCTCATAAAAACTATCGTTAGTGATTAAAATAGGAAAAAAACTTAAAGGGCATGTTAGAAATTATTGCCAGGAAGTGATGTGGACTTTTGGATAACATTTTATTTTGTTTAAAAGCTAAAATGTTTCTTTTGCTTTCCTTCAAAAAAATCAGTATTGACTGCTGCGAAGCACATCAGGAAGATAATTTTGAATCCATATTGTATCAGAAGCCGAGTAAGCTGCCGCTGCCAGAGTTCGTGCTCACTAGAAGGAAGCTGCATTGCAGCCAGCAGCTTATGTTGCTTTGTTCCTCCTGAGGATCCCAGGCACGGCTCAGGAGTCTTCTGACAACTGTTGTCAGAGGGTAGCTGTAAGTTATTTAAAAAGTGTCCTAGGGTAGAGTCAGCAGCCAAAACATACATCCATATTCCGCAAAAAACAGCCAATAGTGCTTGTTAGGCAATTTGTCACCTGGAATTAAAATGTTAATAATAAAAGCTGGTCCCTGGACTGCAAATGACCAGTACATTTGGGCAGGAGTGAAGGGCTCTGTACTTGCAGGAGATGAGTGCTGTCAGTCTAAGCTAATGTCCATGTCGGCATCCCCCTGGCCCTTGCTAAAACAGCTTGTGAGACTGAGCTCTGTCAAAAAGCAACTTCTATTTTCACATTGGCTCCATGTAATTTCAAAGCAAAGTGGGATCTTGGTGATCTGAGTAGCTTTTTGATTTTTAAGCACTGCTTCATACCAAGCTCTAACTCTGTTTACACGGACATGTTTTCCCATCTTTAAATAGAAAATAATGCAACAAAGGCAAGGGCAGCAAAACTGGACTCAGAGCTTCTAACAGCTTTGATTCAGGAGCTCGGTTCATTTGCCAGGAAATAATTGCAGTTTGCACATTAGATAAAACCTAGCAAAAAATCATCTGGATTAAATTAGCCTGCAATAATAATATCCAGGATTTCTTATATGTAAGTGTTTTCTCCTGCTCATGAATGGTGCTGTAATGTCTTTGCAGGCAAGCACACAGACCACTAGCTGTCATCAGTCCATTAGTATCAGCTTGCAGATGTTTGACTTCACTCCCTGTTTGTCAAGTCCTAGGGAGGCAATGGCAAGATTAATGTTTATTTCCAGCTGAGCCTGGAACTCGAAACCTGGACAGTTCCAAAAAACCTTCTGAACAGGCCTAGTTTGGTGTCTTATATAATGGCAGGATTTTTTTTCTTTTTCCATGTCTATACAGCATTAACAATGGATACTGGCTAAACCTCAAAATGCTAGCAAAAGCCTCTGTACTTTTTGATCTGAGAAGAAACTTCCTAAATGCATATGTAAATATGAAAATGCTGACACACTGATGTAGAGGGCACAAATGCTCTCTCCACTGATAGCAGTAGGAAAGCGGCTTCTGAGTTTCTTGAAAGCAATTTTCTTCTTGCCCTCAAATGTCTGAAAGTTAGACATCTTATCTAAGAAGGTTATTTTTGCTCCTTCTATAGTTAGTCGTGAGAGAGCAGCCACTCCAGAAGGCAAGCATCCTGCAGATAGCCTTTTAGGGTGAATGACCTGCCCACTGGAGATATTTACCTCTCTGCATTGACTGCTAGTCCTAACTTTTCATTGAGTTACTGCTATGAAGTAGGATTAAGCCCTGCAGGCTGCCTGCATCAGTCCTGTACTGAAATGCTGCCACAATAACAGAGCATGCCTCTATGGATCTTTAAAGAGAAAGAGATTTCAAAGTTATTGTGCAGATTGTTATGATACCAAATGTATGTGACAGGAAACTAAATTCCCCCATTTACTGCAGAAATTCCACTCAAAACAAATTAAGTATCTTTTAAATTAATCTAGTGTCATGAAGCATATTATCAGTCCATTTAGAAGCACCAACTTCTGCTTACCTGCAGCTGTGTTGAAGGCTGCAGTATATATTCCTGGATAGACAAAAGCATAGCCATGAAAATGGGTTCCTGGATACCTGGTGTTTTCAGCTTTTGAAAGTCTGCATATATGTATAGAAGCTACAGATATAAATCTTAGTCCCATAATAAACCTAGCTTAAACACAGCCCTGTTTCTACATGTAGCACAGCATCTCTCAGTGTAAGGGCCTTCCCACACATAATCCACAGGAGAAGCAATGGGGCTGGACCTTGCAAGACCTCCATATGCAGGGCAATGGAACCAGACTGCGCAAGCCCTTCAGGCACTGAATGCTCAGGAACCACAGGCTGGAACGTTTAGAGTCTCTCTTTCATTAGACTCATACTTCTGCAAACGTTACAATTACTGTCTGTTTTGCATGTGTCCCAGCACAGAAATCGGCTTAAAATGCAATCTGCCATTACTATTATTTTAACCATTCCCTGCTTTTTTAGAGCTAGATAATTAAGCAAACCCGAAACTGCACAGGTTTTCTAAAAATAGTAAGGATTTTGTTATCCCAAAGCAAAACCAGAATCACCGTGTCTCCATGGTGATTCTACCTAATCCTTTACATCCCCTAATATTTTACAAAGACCAAAATATGAATGTTGCTGAAGTAGTTCATACAAAACAATTATTCAAAATTTTATAGGCATTTACAAATGTGAATAAAAAGGTATATGCTCTGATTTCTCCAGCAGACAAAACAGGACATGGGAGATCTTTTGGGGCAAAAGGTTTAAGGTTGGTCATAGTGTGAGGGTTCAGTCATGGCCTACATGCTTCTGGAGTCCTCCAGATGGAGAGCGAGACTTGCCAGGGGTGCAGACTTCTTACTGTTCTTGCATAGAGAATTGTCCTCTGTCACTGTGACTGCTGAGGTCACCAGACAGAACTTTGAAAAGTAGACCAAATATGCCATTTTGGTACCCACCAAACACACTAAAACAACTTGAGGTTTACAAAAATGGTCAGTTTACTCCATAGGCAATGGGCTGTAATGAGTTACAGTATGGCAGCTGACCTGTGACAGCTGTCGGTGAGCACAGTATTAACTCTTGGCAAACAGTTGGGAATTATTGACATGTGATTACTTCTTACCTGTGGGAATGTGTCTGAATCTTTTCTTCACAAGTAGCTTCTAAGTGTGCATAGCCCATGTAGTGCATCCAGAGTCTTTTCAACATGTCTCCTGTGATCCTGTATTATTCTGCATGTCAATATGCATGTTTACATGTGTAGATGGTATTTGTATTCTAAATCATGGCAGTCTTTAGTTTTCTTAGATGTACTAACATATGCAAGGGAGTCTGCACATTGACATGGATGTCTAATCCTTATGAAATCAAGAAACTTGTTGCTCATAGATCATGTCCATTCTGAAATTGTGGTCTTATGTTTCTGCTGGCAGGGATCCAAATAACATCCCCTTGTGGACGTGCCAACACGTAGATAGCATGAAGTGTGTACATGTCGCAATATCTTGTATCAAATTTTCTCTTGGCAGAAATTATTGACATCAGTAAAACTGTTCCAATTTATGCCAAGCATTTGTCTTCTGAAGAATATGAAAGAAATAATGTTAAAAAGGTGTTAAGCACTCAAACATTTTTCTGTTCTCCTAACTCACTCTGCTTCTGGGGATTTATTTTTAGCTTTCAACATTAACTTGTGTAGTTTCAAGATAATTTTTCATATGCAAAAAAGTGATAGCTACATTACTGCAATCATGTTTAACACTCACACCTACATTCCTGTTCAGGATTCTGAGCAAGGAGAAGACAATTCAGAAGACATTCAAGAAGAGTATTTCACAGGAAGCAATAGCGAAGTGTCTGAGGAGGCATATACTGAAGAGGATGAAGAAGAAGAAGAAGAAGAAGAAGAAGAAGAAGAAGAAGAAGAAGAAGAAGAAGAAGAAGAAGAAGAAGTGGAGGAGGAAGATGAAGATGAGAGTGATGATGAGGATGAGGAAAAGCAAAATGCTGCAGCTTGTGAAAGACCTGAGGATGACAGGAGTTCTGATGACACCAGACGCAAAAAGTGTAATGGCACACAGGACGATGAAAACTTGCTCAATGGCCATGATGGAAAAGACACTGATAATCTGAGTTTAAAAAGCAGTGCCATCCACCCTTGTGGAAATCCAACAGTTATTGAGGATGCTTTGGAAAAAGTTAGGAGCAATGATCCTGACACCACAGAGGTCAATCTCAACAATATTGAAAACATCACTTCGCAGATGCTTATACAATTTTCTCAAGCCCTGAGGGACAACACAATGGTTAAGTCATTCAGTTTGGCTAACACGCATGCTGACGACAACGTTGCAATAGCTATTGCTGGTATGTTAAAGGTAAATCAGCATATAACTAGTCTGAATATTGAGTCAAATTTCATCACAGGCAAAGGAGTGCTGGCCATCATGAGAGCTTTGCAGAACAATAAGGTTCTAACAGAACTGCGGTTCCACAATCAAAGGCACATCATGGGCAGCCAGGTGGAAATGGACATAGTTAAACTGTTGAAAGAGAACACCACTCTGGTCAAGCTTGGATACCACTTTGACCTCGCTGGCCCAAGAATGAGCATGACAAGTATCCTGACAAGAAATATGGATAAACAAAGGCAAAAGCGTATGCAGGAGCAGCGGCAACAAGAGTCTGGTTGTGATGGAGCCATCAAAGTCTTGCAGAAGGGGACGCCCCGATCCTCACCTTATGTGTCACCTAAGAGCTCACCTTGGTCCTCTCCAAAGCTCCCTAAGAAAGCACTGCCAGTGAAAAGTCAGCCTACAGCTCCTACACCCCCACCTCCTCCTCCACCTCCACCACCTCCTCCTCCTCCTCCCCCGGTTATTCCAGAGAAGAAGGCGCCAACCAGGAATATAGCTGAAGTCATCAAAGAGCAAGAACGCTCAAAAAAAGCCTTACAGAATGGACAGAAAAAGAAAAAAGGCAAGAAAAGCAAAAAGCATGAGAACAGCATATTGAAAGAAATTAAAAATTCTCTAAAATCAGTCTCAGACAAAAAATCAGAGGAAGGTTCACAACCCTCCACCCGTCCCTCCACCCCACAAAGGTCTCTCCATGACAACCTTATGGAAGCAATTCGGGCAAGCAGCATAAAGCAATTAAGGCGGGTAAGTGAGAGATCCTATCTCAGTAACTGATTGTGGCTCAGATATAGCATAAACTCAATTAATTTTAGTACACATGTATTTAATAAAGAAAACATTCTTAGAAATGTGAGCGTAAAAAAGCACTTGGGAGGAGGCTTTCTTCTGATTGGGCTTTTGTCAGCACACTAATTTCTGTCCATCTGTGACTTTGACATAAAGTGGGGTACTTTCCCAGGTTCAGGCTTGTTACAGGAGATGCTGTGTAGCACAGTGCTCTCGGGAGTGTGTCTCTGGTAGGAATTTTGCTATCCAGACTGTACAGCAAATATAACGAACATCCTCCCTACTCCCATTTTTTAGGTGGAAGTACCAGAAGCTCTTCGGTGAAAGCCTGGATGACAAAGGAGCAGAGCACTGCAGTGGCCCAGGGGAGGCTGCTCGTCCATTTACTGGTGGTAACATAGACTGTCTAGCAAGCTGCTTCCAAAGTACGCTCTTAGATTCAAACCATTTCTCTCTTTTATTTTAAAGAAATAAACCTGCTAAAGATGAAACAACGCTTTAAAAATACATTTGCCATGTAATCTGTAAATATGGAAATGATTTTATTTTTTATTTAATGAGATTTCTATTGAGAAATTACTGCTTATTTAGATATTCTTTTCAATATCTGATTGCACACCACTAGACAAGTTCTTCACGCTGAGTTGTAATAGTTTACCAACCTGTGGTTTCTTCTTTTTTTTTTTTTTCTTTTTTTTTCTTTTTTTTCCCATTAATTTACAATAAATGTGGTTTGAAGCTTTCAAGCAGACACATAGTCCTGGGCTTCTGTGAGTGAAAACCTACCAGATGTTTGTGTTAAGTTCATGAACATTAGGGAAACCTCCTGAGAAAGAACCTGACATCTTTCTCAGCTGCACCCTTCGAGCCTGCTTGGAGGATAGTACCTGAGCCCATACTTTAGTGCAGTTTTGTTTCACACTGACATTGGAAAAATTGGTTTGTAAGGCTATATACAACCAAAATTAAGCTTTGAGCTGTGTCCAGTCACTGGTGTTGCATACCAATCCTAAACCTTGATCTAACGGAAGGGGAAGTAGGTGAAGAATAGAGCTGAAGTTCATGTTGACTTAAAGGTTAAAATTTAGTGCAGATATTTTAAGGATGCAGCAGAATTATTCAACTGAGATCCATTCAGCACAAGTGCACTGCTTTATCTGAGCAGAACTAACCCCAGTGTAGACATTCAATCAGACAGAGAAACTTGAAGAGCAGTCTGGCGTTCAGGTGAAAAAAGACTTTCATATGATATCAGTTGAACAACAAGCAGGGTGTGAACTGTCAATATGATATGGTGGAAGCAGAGCCAGTGTGATTTGGAGATGCATGGCTGGAGGTATCACATCACAGGCAATGGCACGAATAGCCCTTCTTCATGTAGTACTAGACATCTCCCTCTGTCAGATCAGTTATGGTTCCGGGTTCTTCAGCTAGTGTGAAGGTAGTGATAACACGAGGAAAACAAGCAGTGGCCAAAATGTTGAAAGGCAAGAGGAGAGACATGTTTTGAAGCACTGCTAAATATTAATTACTTTGATTGTTTCCACAATAAATAACAGGATTGCTATTTCTTTTACATAAAACCACACCAAAGAGAAGTAATTACTTAAGGTTATCCAACATTGCAGTGGTACTGGTAAGCTTGTAGCTGGAAATATTAATGAGACAGATTTCCCCAGAAAGAGGAATAAATTGCTGGAGGGAAATGAAGCATAACAGAGAGGGGATCCATGTCAGGAATGTTACTGTTACAGCAGGAAAAGAGAAGATACTTTTTTGCTTTTGTATTTATTGACTAGAACCTACCAAAACCAAATTATAACTAACTGAAACACTTTCCAACATTTTTCCCCTTGCCTCAGGATCACAACTCATGAGTATTTCTAGACACAGTATCACAGGAAATATGGTACGTACAATTAGTCGTTAGCTGCCTTTATAATTGCATAGGCTCCCATGGCATAAAAATCAGCCTGTGGTCAGTCTCCTGCAACCAAATGAAAGCTGGAGGTCGGGATCTTCTGAGGATGGAAGTAATGCTGGAATGCAGACCACAGTCACTAGGAGACCTGCGACCCCAGACCTTGTACCCAGCAGGTTTGTGAAGGACAGGAAACAGCAAAATGTTTAATCCAATGCCAGAAGCAGCTAAGCAGTTGCAAGGGACAGTGAAAGTTAGGAAGAGAACTCAGGGAAAGCACAGTGGAGAGGATCTGGAAGAAGACAAGAAAATGTTGAAAAAAAAGTCAAGCTTTAAGGAAAGAGCGAGAAGGAGAAGTGAGGAAACTGTAATTGTACAGGAACTGAAAACAGATACAGAAAAAAAAGGTGATACGGAAAAAAAGAACACTGAAAACTGGCAGATGAGAGAAGAGAAGGATGCAGAAGAAGAAGAAGAAAACCTAGAAAAAGGGGAAAAGGAAGGTAAGATTAATCTTTCAGGTTGGTAAGAGCTGTTTCTCTTTTGCAGAAGGGGAGGGTGATGGGCACCGCCCTTGGGAAGGCTCAGCCGGAGCTGACAAGTGGCTCATTGGTCCTCTCTGGTGTAAGGCCTGCTCTGATGATGGAGATCAGTATTTCAGCTAAAATATAAAGTCATGGAAGCGGCACACGTGTGTGGTTATTTAAGCTCCTGCAGCACACTCCCTCACAAAGTGTCAGTCCTGTGCCTTAGCCAAAGTCTAATCTGGGTCATTACCTTCTGCCTACATAAATTTCACAGCAGTTTCACTTGGAAGCATTTCAAGGCCTGTCTCCTATTTGCGGAGCCACAAGACAGAGCCTCTGAAAACACCTTGTTAAGGTGCTGATGACCTGCTGACCCCTTTCCTCCTCAGTGGGTGTCAGCCCTGCTGCCAAAGGCACTGATCTCCCTCATGGATGCTTCCAAGGAGTGATCTATTTTCCTTTAAAATGGGCAAGCAAGCACCATATGAGCAGCACACAAAACCTATCTGGAAGTTACTGTGCCACCTTCCTGGGCTGGCAAATGGTTTAGCAGGAGCCAGGAGGTGCCAAGCTATGTTCCTGCCCAGGGAACAACCAACCCCGCAACTGGGCATTTCCCCTGGGGCCTGAGTCCCGCCTGTAAGCTCAGCTCACTTTCCACACCCTTCCCATGAGTCACAGGGAGGCAAATCATCTCCTCTGAAGGCCTGACTGCCTCTTGTTTGACCCATAAGGAAGGTGGCCTCTGGGTCAGCTCCTGCACATCCAGTGCCAGCGGCCAGTGGTGTCTGGACAAGAGAGTCCCGGGATGCAGGTATGTTCCTCCTTTGGACTAACAGAGGTCCCTGCAGTGAGTGGTCATCCACTTTCTCTGAAAGACAAGCTGGAGAAACAAACACATGAGAATCTGTCAAAATGAATTGGTCAGCAATAAAAGATCTGCAAACCAAGTCTTTGCTGTCACTGAAGAGATAAAGGGACAGGAGAGGACAACAGGTTATAATGTCTTTAGGAACAGCCTATATGTCCTTAGAACATTATTTATCACCTCATGAGTTGCAGAAATGACCAGCCCATTGAAGAGCAGAAATTCTGTATCTTCTATAGGAAGAACAAAAGAAAAGCCTGCTTCCCCTGTAAACACTGCATCAAATCTCTCCCATGAGTGTTCTCCCAAATTGAGGTTGGGGGACAGGAAGGGATAGATGGGTACTGTGGAGACCACACAGGCTTCACACTGTGGCTGAGAGTGACATTGGGTCCTCTCACTGTCCCACAGCTACCCTGCCCTGTGTGCCACTGTGGCACTGCTGCAGGGGTGATCTGCCACCAGCTGCACCATGTGAGGGCTGCAGCCTTGCATGGGGGTTGGAGTCTGTGCCACCCTGCAAAGCCCTGGATGGTCCAAGAAGGAAGCACCACCTCCACCACAGCTTCATGCTTTGGCTCTTCCCCATGAGGTGTAGCCTTGTGAGCATCCCTGCTGTGTAACGTGGTGTGAAAGAGCTGACCTACCAAAGCACCAGAAACATCAGAGCCTGTTACCTATAATTCCAGTGTCTGGCCCTTTAGTTTGTGCCTCATCACCTACGGAAGTCTCTGAGCTTAGAGAAAGAAAAGAAGCTTGTAAGAGTCCAAGATATTTTATTCCCATGTCATCCGAAAGTTTCCTGCCTCCTGCCGAGTCCCCTGTTACATGTTGTGGACAGCGACCCGCATTGCTCTGCAGCTGGTGGATTTGACTGGGGGCAGAGGTGCCAGTCTGGCAGCCCGCAGGGGTGCTTTCTTCCCAACAAACAGGGCAGGTGCCCAACAAGGCTCCTTCCAGGTGAAGCCACATCCATTTCTGGGGGCTGAGTCTGTGCTGCACGCAGCTGGGAAGCCAGGGGAGCTGGTATAGCACAGTCCCAGCATGGCATGGTGGGAGGATGGATGTCCTGGGGCCTGGGAGGCTGTGAGGTGGCGGGGAGTGGGAAGTTATGGCCAAGGCCTCTCCCTTGCCCACTCACTAGCACAAGAAAGGTACAACTCTCCCATCACAGAAGAGAAGCCATGAGTATTAAAGGTTTCCTTGCCACCACTCACAGGGTTTCCTCAAAAGTTTGTCAGATCTATGGAAGCAAAGATTAAGGCAGAGCAGAGATGCATAGACGAGGTGCTGAGGGACATGGTGTAGTGGTGACTTGGCAGTGCTGGGTTAATGACTTGACAGTCTTAGAGGTCTTTTCCAAGCAAGGCTGTTCTATGATTCTATGACTTGTCTGCAGGTTGTTTGGAGAGTGACACACCGCTACCATGAGGTAGCCATGAAGGGGGTCCCTGCAATGCCTAGATGTAAGGGGAGAGGTAGCTCTAAGAAATATTCCTGTGTACAGGCCCACAGGAAAGAGCATCTAGAAGAGTGTGTACAATTCCAGTAACTAACAGCCAGGAAAAATTGTTTTGAACTGTAAGAGGGGCAGAAAACGACTAGGATAACTGGGGATCTGGAGAGGCTGTCCTATGATAGAGATGAGGACAGGTGGTGGGATCAGTGTAGCCAAACAAAGGCTCAAAAGGATTTCAGGCCACGTCTATAAATACAGCAAAGGGGGAAGAGCTACAAGACACTGTTCACAGTAGGGAAAGAAAAAAAAAAAAGAAAAGGACTGAAACTGTGCATTACTGCATTTGGATCAGAAATTAGAATAAATTTCCTAACTCTTAGAACAAGAAGGTTCTTGGAACAGTCTTCCCATTAAAAAGGAAGGGGCCAATTCACCAACTTACAGTTAAAAGAATGCAAGAACCTTATGAAGAGGATAGTATGGTGTGGTGCTTTCAGCAGCAGAAGCCTGAAATGGGCAGCACAGAAGCTCCTGCCATTGTTATATTAGTGCTCTGAGATGTGGGAATAGGGCAAGAAGACATCGGCCTGTCAGCCATCAGCCATCGGCCCTGCGCAGCCCCTGGGCCAGCAGTGAGCCTTTGATTGCAAGCAGGCCCTGGAAGTGAAACAAGAAGCTGCTGAGTTGTGCTGGAAGGACCAGTGTGTCAGGAAGCCGACCTGACTGGAAGAGTAGCGGACAGTGACAACCCGGACCGATGGGGGGTGGGTACTGTCGTGAGAACTACGAGTGATCAGAAAGTTAATTGGTCAGCAAAGCACGAGATTTGAGTCATCCAATGCTAATAAGTGAAGAAGCAGAAAACTTTAAGTTGTCTAGTGCTGATAGGTGAAAAGTAGATAACTGTTTAGTTGCTGATTTGCTAACTATGAAGTAATTGCCTTTAACCACTGCATAAATATGCACTGTTGTAACAATAAAATGTTTTTCCTTCGCACTTCATGGAGAGACTGTGCCTGTAGATGCCCCACTTAGATAACTCCACAGGATCTGCAAGCTGGAATAGCACTGAAAGCTGTAAAAATCTCCTACAGTTTGTAGTGAGGTGCTTTATTTTCAAACCCATGTAAGTTAGATGTAACTTTAGAAAAAGACTGTCACATGGAACCCAAAGTCTTCTACTAGATCCTGGCTTAATACCCTCTATGCTTGTTACAACAATACCAATACCTACAAGAAGGAGCAGAATTTGGTTTACATATTGATAAACCCAGAGGTGTACATATACTGTAATGGTCGGACAGATCTCCATTTCCAAAACCCCGCACTTAAGACAGAATTAAGTTTTAGATTTGTTCCTCAAAAGTTACAACAAAAGTTTGACTTGGCAGTTCAGTGACTTCATTTTGATTTTTAAGTTCTTGAATAGGACAGTGATAATTGTGCCTTACACACACAGAGAAAACCTGCAACCAAGAGATAAAGCCTTGCTCAGAAATTAAATCGTGTGCCTGTGTCACTGAGAAAATACTCTTTAGAAGCACCTGGTGATTTGGAGTGGGCAATTTTATATAAGTAGCATGAAATATTTTTCTTTTCAGAGATGCAAAATATTAGCCCACTGATGGTGTTTCAAGTTAGGCACTTCTAAAGGAAGTTTCTGAACTGGTCTGTGTTTTTTGCAGTATTTTTGGTCATTTTATTTTATCTGACAGTTCTCTTGCTCTTGGAAGTACAGAGGACTCATGTTTAAGAGCTGCTACTCAGAAAAGACCTTCATCATCTGAGGAGAGACATCTCAACATCCCACCTCTTGGCTGGAACTTGGGCTCCCCAGTCCTCAGCCTCATCCTGAGCTGCCAAGATGTGGAACCACGAGGGAGGATTATGGGCTGCCTGTGCTGCAAGCAAGAGGTCCCATCACAACTTGCATAGGCAAAGTGAAGGTATGAACCTAGATGATGTAAGTGGGCTAGGTAAGGGTTAGCTGTGACAGGACAGCTCCTAGCATGGACCCACCATTCCCCCTGGGTCCATGTTGTGCCCCAGCTTGCCAGGGCTGTCCTGCGAGGGGACATGGGCTGAAGGTCCATTGCAGCTTTGGGTCTGCAGGGTGGATGCAGCCTTGTGCTGGAATCAGGAGGTGGAAGAGCGAACTGCAGCTAGTGTGCAACAGTTGAGGGGCTTATTTTCTTTTTGTAAAGGTGGTGATGAAACAGGGCAATTGTCACCAACCGGCTGTGGGGTAACTGATGCTTTGTCAATCCCACATATAACTGTTCTATGTGAAAAGGATGTATCAGTCCAAAAGAAAAATGGAAATATGGAAAAAATCTGCCCTTGTTGAAAGCAGGGCAAAAGCCTACCTGTCAGGTGTATTTATTTCTATCTATAACATTTGACTTTTTCAGCTTCAAATGAATATGAATTTTAAAAAGCCTTTTTAATGGCAAGAATGAATGATTTTTCTGTAGAACTCTAACACAGGGAAAGGGGCTTCTCTTTAAAAAATTGTCACAGTAAAATTCTCTGTGGGTTTCTGGTAAAAGCCAGAACATGTATCCCAGAGCCAAGACTGGGGATTATGTCCTGGGCCGTGTTTCTACTATTTGTGTACTCTCAGGTAAATGGCTTAATTTCTTGTGCCTGTACTTTGCCTTGGAGATATCAGTACTGATTTGCCTCACAATACTGCAAGGCTACATTCACACAGACTCAAATGTGCTCTGAGATCCTCAGATATCAAAAGCTATTGGATGCTTTATTTTTCTTTTTATTTTCTTTTTATTTTATTTAAGCTTACAGGAACGTTTTGACTGGTTGAATAGCTGAGTGAATATGATGAGTGTCAGTGTATTTCTGAGCAGTAAGAGAAGCACAGCCCATGACTCACTGCAGGCGAATTTGTAAATGTAGATGAAGCAAGCCATGAGGATGGGAATCCCAAGGCTGACTTGGCCGTGCAACAATGCCATTGTAAGGCACATATGCCATTTCTGTCATTTAGTCACCTAAGAAACAAGCATGTAAGGAACTGAAAGGACAGTCAGACGTTCTTATGCACCCTGAGGAGGATAAATTAAGGCTGTTTCCCCAGAGAGGCCTAGGAGACAATTTCACAAGACTGACCAAGCATAACCTGTATCCATCAGACTATTTTTCCTGTGCAGGTGATGCCTGAAGTTTCAATTCCATAGGTAAGAAATTTGTCCCTTCTGCACCCCATTATGCCTTTCTGCTGAAAGCATTAGGTCAATTCACCCATAAAAGGCTAAATATTTCCTGGGCTTTTCTTTCCAGGGCTTTTTCTGAGAAACATTTGGAGCCATAGCTTTATTTTTTTATTAACATACTCACACATGTTCTTGAGTGTTGTCAATGAGCTACAGCTAAAGCAGCGAATTTCGCAGGCACCTGAAGGAAGTGTTTATGTGTACACAGAGAAGGGTCACTCCTTTCACTAGGTGTCGGCTTACTGCTCTTTAAATCTGTGATACGTGCACGTGTTGCTGTGTTTCACAAACAAATTGGAAGGCAACGGTGCTCATGTTTCATATGCTCTTGAACACTTCCGCCAGACTCCAGCTCATCCTTTTCCTCTTCACCAAGTCTGCCCTGACTGTGGCAGGTTACTCTTGATTGTGTAGGGTGGGCAGGTACAGGCAAACTCTGCCCGTACAGCGATCTGGTGAGACAGGCACCAGTGCCAGTCCAGGTGGTGTGTAACTGCACAGGCAGCACTCAGGCAGGACAAAAATTCCTGTCCTTCATCCCAGTTTGTCACGCAGGTTTGGGTGCCTCACTAGCCACTGCTACCTGACTTTTGACATCTCATGCCAGGCTTATCTTTTGTCTAGCCAGTCATGAGTAAACTTTTCAGTCTCTGCTGTAGTTTAGAGTGACCAAAAGTAGTCTAAGTGAGATTCAACCACTCCAAGCATTGTAATCGCTGGATTTTAGGTATCATGGGACAATTTTGTAGCTCTGGATGAGCACTGCTGTGGTCCCTATTGGCCCCTTCTTCGTGTTTGCTTGTCTATGCGTTCCTGCCCCCTCTCTAACACCAAACCTGCAATCAGTCAGTTCAGGAAGGTAGAACAGTACCAAAAAAAAAAAAAAAAAAAAAAAAAAAGAGAAAATAAAAAGAAAACCAACCAACCAAAAAGGACTGCTCTGCTGGTTTGGGTTGGTTCCCCAGATCTCTCACTGCAGTTTCAGCACTGTGTTGCTCGTGCAGGGGAGGTGGTCGACCTCTGTCCAGGAAGAGAGGGAAGACAGCGTCAGGTAGCATGGATTTAGCTTGGCTTAAATTGTTCTGGATCTGTACCCTAAGGTCTTTGTGTCAACAGAACTGTGGATGTTGATAGCCTGGCACAGCTGAGCAGCCAGCGTCACCCCACCAACCTGCTGGCACCTGCTGTCAAATTCCCACTGAGATGAATCCCAGTGGTCACACGGAGAACTGAGCTCACAGCTGGGTGTCAGACAATCCCAAACTCATGGAGCTCTGCCAGCTCCATGCTATGAGACATGGTGCACCTCAAGGGCACTTAGCAAGTTGTGTCAGCTCCCTGTCTCTAGAACATAACAATTAGTTACAGAAAGTGCTTCCAGAGTGAAAGGCTCCAAGACAAGATCAAGCATAATTAAACCAGTCCTTAAAATATATATAATAGATGGAGCTTCTAGTCTCCTTAAATAACTAGCCACTGGAAAGTCTTCCTTAGTGCTTTGGAATCTTCTCAGGTGGAAAGTAAGCCCATTACATTTTTGTATCAACCACACAGGACATGGAAGACCATTCAGGCTCAATAGCTGTCATTTGGCTGCCTCAGAGTGCCAACACATGGCCGGCCTCATCTGTGAGTGACTGTATAGCATGTTGATACTACAAAATGCTGTATCTCATTGTACTGCTTAATTAAATGCAGGGTGACCAGACCTGTTGAATGCTGAGGGTACTGGGTCCTCTGATGGTCATCCATTTGAAAGCTAATAGGGCCCTTAGCTCAGTGCACATGTTAGCTAGCTGTGATCCCACCAAAAGCATGACTAATTTGAAGCAGTCAACTATTCCCCCTGCTGTGTGCCACTCTGCAGCTCCTCAGCTATATTCCCCTCCAGAAGAGATGTGGTGGTGAGTAACTGGGAACATGGGGTCATTATCACATTCGGGGATCTGCATGGCCCACATTTACTCTCTCATCACTTGCCTTGCCTGTCAGTTTTCTGATACTGTCCTGTCACTGCACTGACACTCGTAGTACCACCTGGAGTAAAGTAGTAATGGAATCATAGGTGCAGAGGTGACTCTTTCATCAGGAAAGGGCCAATTCACTGCTTCCAGGGTGGAATTTCTGGTCAGATTGAGAGAATCAGCCTGACCCTCCATGTCTCGAGTGCTGCTGCTGTGGTGCCAGAGACCACTCAAAACAAAGATGTGAACTTCATTCTGTCATTTATCAATGAATGTTTAAATGTCTTGTTTCCAAATCAGCCTCTTTCTGAGCTGATAAATATTGAGTCCTCTCTCCAAGTGGAGCAGTGGCTTCAAGCAAATTTCAATTAGACTGTAGCTTTGTTTATAGGATATTTCCTTATTTGAAATTCAAGGTTAATGCACCTCTTGGGCCAGTTCAGGGGTCTCTCTCACTTTTCATGAAGAAGTCTGGAGGGTTCTTGTCTTCATGGAGCAAATGATGAAACTGTTCAATTCTTCAGCAAGCCATGGGATGGAAAACCTCTACAGGGCCATTCAGTCCTCTTGCAGTCCTCCCAAACCTGACAGCTGGGAGAGCTGCAGTGATCTCTGCAAAAGAGAAAGAAGATTCAAATATGTCCACCTTGTTTCAGTCTTTCTGTCAGTGAGAGATGCTACCTGCTGACCTGAGGTCATGGGAGGTCTCCAGGGCCATTGCTGGCATTTAAAAGCAAGCAATAGACTTGAGTATGTTATTTCTGACACAGACCATCGTACTTTAAAAGTAGCACATCTGATTTAGTTGAAACTGGCTGGAAATGACCTGAAAGCAGATCAGGAGTTACACAATTTATTACAGTCAGCTTTTAAGTGAAATTAGGGTTTTAGTTTGGAAACGCTGTTGAAGTTGTAGCTCTATTCTGATCTCCTGCCTCTCAAAACAGATATGCTTCAAAATGCAAACACTGAGCTAACCAGTGGCAGGATTTCCTGTATGGTCTCAGTATGGCTGCTTGATAGCACGACTCCCACTGCAGTTCACGGGGGAAGACTGCATAAAAATACATGAGAAACAAAGGATGCTATATCCCTTTATTTGTCTTTCCACCAAGGAATGTGTGAGGGATCACCTTGCTGTGAGATGGAGATGGGCACCATGCTGCCAGTGATCAGACTTTTCACTTGAAGGGCTGCCTTACCAGCTTGGCCTCCATGCTGCACAGCACTGAGAAAAGTTTAACTGTGATCAGTTCTTTCAATCTGTCTTCCCATTCCTCCAATTATCATTTTCAAAATTACAGAGGAAGCATGCCCCATCACTTCTATTTTCTCCTGACTTCCTTTCCCTTCATTTCAGTTTTTTGCATAGAAGAGGCTTGTTTTTTTCCATGCATGCTCTGGGACAATTGTCTGTCTAATAACTCTGTTGGAGACATAGTGTGAACCACGTGTTATCAGCTTGGGCTCAGGGTGCTCTCATCAATGTCAATCCTTTCCTCACACATCTCTGTGCTGGGCTCCACACTGTCATGTCAAAAGACACCCTGCAATCTTTTCTTTTCCCTTTAATCCTCATCTGGTATTGCTCGAGTCATGGGAGATGTAAGTACATGAGGAAAGGAAAAGCCAAGTCCAAAGTATTAAGACAGTCTGAATCAAAGCTCCATCAAGCTGCTTTTGCCTTCCCACTGGCTCTGAACTAGAACAAAGAATAAGACAGCTTTTCATCTTATGTCTCACTACCAATGAAGAAAGTAATTCCTGGCAGACATCACACAGGATTTTAAATCCCTTTATGTGTTTCAGGTAGAGGGTCCTGTCCTGATGGTTAGAAGTCTGATAAACATAAATGAGAGGTTTCTCTGGTGGATAAAGATAAAACTGAAACTTCCACTATGAATCTAAATAAATGCTGTTCAGCATTAATTTTTCTAAAGAAAAAAAATCCACAAAGCATTCTTAATATAAATTTGCTGCTTCTCTGTATCCTAAAAATATCTTTTACAGATTTTATTGGAAAGCAGCTACATAATCACCTGCATCACATATAGAATATGTGATTACAATTCAGAGGAGAAAATTCTGATATTAAAAACTCTATTGGAATAATTTGATAAATACAATACAGTATGCAGAATCAGCCTGTTTTCTATTCTAAATGCCTTCTGCAGTCCAGAGGGGTATGTCCTTTATGCAGCTCCAGCCTCTGGACAGCCAAACAATTACTCCCGTTACAAAGGCCAAATGTTATGCAGCTTACAAGAATTGCCAAAACTGTAATAAGAACTTGTGGATCCCTTGATATATTCTTGTACAGATTGATGTCTTTCTGTGTCATGGGGCACTGCCTCAGATAGCCTAACAAATCCCTTCTTCCCTTCTCAGGCCTGTTATTCCAGTCTTTGTTTATGCTCTATGAGTTCTGCCAAACCCTCACGTGCCCCAGAGAGAAGTCTGGGGGCTTTGATCGTACATATTGCACAGATTGCTTCAGATGCTCCCATCTCCAGTGTTACCTTAGTGTATCAGCTGTGTTCTTCTCTGAGATAGCATACGTTTAAGAGGAAATGCCAATGAAATGCTGAGACAACTCCATACCGTGTGTCCCCAGTGGGTAGCTATGGTACAAGATAGCTGCTCAATGAACATAATAAAGACTAACCTTGTAGGAACTCACTACAAACTAGTATCTCTATTCCTCATCACACCTGTGGTTGAAGTATCACACCAATTAGATGCATATTATTCTCTGAGATTGAGACAATTGCTAGGTAAGTACTGCCGTACCACTGTGTCTGCTCTTTTAGAGCTCCATCCTGTCTGTTTCCAGAACATCCCAACAGTTTGACTGATTGAGTCCATGCCATGACTTCACTCCAGTTCAGTACTTCTAAATACAGCTTAGTGGAAAGATTTCATGACTGAATAAAATGTAATGCTGCTGGAAATAAGGAGCAACAAATAGAGCTTTATCGCAAACTTCTGCAAAAGCCATGGTGAAATGAGCCTTCCCCGTTTGCAACTTGAGCAGTAACATTTTATTGCCTGAACTCTTCACAGAACCTCTTGCAGTCCAATCTGGTTAGCGTTAGGAAAACGCTTGGAGGTCCTGAACAAAACACTGGCACATGCATGAAGAGAATAACCAATATTCAAACAGAATGAAAAACTTTAGTGTTAGTATGTCTATGAGCTTCCACTTAGTAAGACCTTCAGAAGTTGCCTTGGGCAGAAACATTTTGCCAGTTTCAGTGAAATTAGCAACATGAAAGACAAAGTGTTTGTTTCTTTTTTCCTTCTTTAATGCTGCGAAATAGGTGCTGCTAGATTAGAACCCAACTCTCTTCATAGTAATAAAACAGGTCAGATTTAAAGAGCTACATTTGCACTTGTGTTTCTTGGGAGACCTTTCTGTCTCTAAGTTGACAGTGCAGCTGTTCAGTGAAAATTATGCAGAAAGACTAATAAAATCTTAGCTGGGATCTTAAAATACATGGCAAGTTCAACAGTTTTAAGTAGGCATGGATTACATTGTTCAGCTGAAATAGCTGACACATTTTTACCCTGTGGCTATAGTATTTATTGGGTGCAAATAGTAAAAAATAAATTTAATAGAGGAAAATATATCAATCTGATTTCAGCGGAATCCACAGTTTCTCCTAATGTCCCATGATGATCCAAGAGGCTGGGGGATATAGAGTGTGACTGTTATGCTGCAGCAAAAACATTATCACACACTTCAAAGCTATTGGCTGCCTTTCCTCAAACAAAGTCAGAGCTTTAATGTGCACCCTGATGAAAACAGGGTGGCCCCTTTTGAACCGAGATGATAGAGACACATGAGGCAGTAAGATGAAACCAGCAGGAGCCAGCACACACAGAGCTGCAGTAAATCCAAGCCATAAACAGAATGCCTCCTCTACTTAAAATCTTCCGAGGCCCCTGAGCTTTCCGAGAGTGTGGCAGCAGCGCTGCTGCCCTTTGGCCTTGCAGACCTGCAGGGATTCAGAAGAGGCACCAATTCCTATGATTTTATAATGATTTACACCCCTGAAACTGATGTTCTTTGCATCTTTAGGGAGAAATGTGTGACCGTTTGTGGCCAGCCAGCAAGGAAGTCTGATGCACTAAACAGGCAGAGCTCAGTGGCCATACGCTAGGGCCATACATAGCTGCAGCTGCTCGTACAGATGCTGCCTGCACTAATCATGCACTCGGGCTCGGGTGGCTTGCCCTGGCAAGGACTCCCTGTTCCGGATCAGTTAAGCTTCTGACACTGTCAATCACAGTGAAGTGCTCCCATGGGAGCTGTTGTGAAAGACTGTGCTGCAAACCTGTCTTGTAAACCAAGGGATTAGCAACTGCTCTGTAACTTTAAATCCCCAAACTCATGTCTTTCACATAGGTTATTAAAACTTTTTTAGTTTATTATAACTGAACCCATGGGGACTTGCATGCTGTGGCTGGGTGTTCAGTGCTCTGATCAGACAGGAGATACTAAATTTAAAAGCACAGATTAAGGCAACAGAAGAGCATGACCCAATATTTGCACACACAGATAATCAAACTGCTCAGATTAACTCTGATTCACAGACGTGATTCAGGTGGGTTTTGTTTTTCTTTTTGAGAGCTTAAAAATCTCTTCTGATTCTGAAAACCAGGAAATAAAGAAGTCTTACCTAACGTTTTTGAGAGCTGAGATCTAAATTTTAACCAGTAAAATGGCATTTAAAGTTCCTTGAAATGTCACATCTCTGGACTGCAGCATCATGGTCTAGATGTATTTATTCACATCACTTTTGATATGCTGTTTACAACCATTACACAGATGGGCAACTGAGGCAAAGACAAGATGGGGTAAGATTTGTTTTCAGGTAAGATACCTACATCTAAGTATCTGAAGTACAGGTGCCTACTTAATGGATGTCTACTCTCTCATTACAGTATGTGGAGACAAGTAAGAGTCTGAAGAAGAAATGAGTTGGACAAATGTACTTTGGGATGCATCCCACCCTGATTTCCCAGTAATACATCATCTGTTTCTGAGAGAGAATGCAACTAAACCTCTTGAATGCTGAGCCATGGGGCCTGTTGTGTGGGGACATGACCCACACAGTGCTCGCTGTGGGCTTCTGTACGATGAACCAGGCAATGTGACTATCAACAAAGAAAGATTCCAGTATATTTTTTTGTTTTCTGTGCCAGCAGCGATCTATGTTGGCTTGACTCCTTGAAGAATGCATCTTGGATTACAGCTATCCTTTGACCAGCACCCATCTCTCACATAGCTTGTTAGAGCAATCAGCGCAAAGCTTTCTCTGTTGGTCATTTAATATCTCCAAGTGTTCTTCAGCTAAGTATGTAGATAAAATCATTTTTTCCCCAAAGAGAAATTCACATCAGGACAACTTCTATTTACTTTGAAATGGCTCATGTGTTACACAACAGCTGCATGGTGTGGTGTACGCTACTGAAGGTATTCATTAGGCAATTGTGCTAACTGTATTCCTGAGATGAGGTTTGGAGAGTCATCCAGGGAGAAGACATTGGCAATGAAGACCAGAGCGGCTGCGAGTTGCAAGGGCTGAGATATGCTGATGTATTTGCAAGAAAGAGACACTTCTGTTATCTGGGCAGGACATTCGCAGGAGTCAGAAGAGTATCCCAGCTCCTCTAAGGCCAGCATGGAGGATGTTATAGCACAAAAGGAATCCTTTAAACATTACAGAATGACTTCATATTTTTTCTTCATCTTGCTCTACTGGGCTCTATTGGTCCTTCTGCAGACTTGTATTCAGGTATTATTTTTTTTAAGGTCTCTGAACACTCTTGGTATGTATTTGTCTCCATTTTGGCCACTAAAAAACCCTAGTAGGGCTGTGCCTTCTTCCCAGGTATCTTGCTGGCTGAGGTCTTAAATTTTGTTGGTAGCTTCCCTTTTTTCCTAGTCTGATAAGAATTCTGCCTGATCTGATAGCTTGCATTAGAATTAGGGTAATTCATAAGGAATATACAGTAGGTTTTTAAGAACTCTTTTCTCCATAAGGAGTAATCCACATGTGACAGGTTGCCTGGTTGAGGAGCAGATTAGCAATGGAATGTTCCATATTCAAACACTTTCCTAAGAACGCAATCTGCAGGGAGACCTCCTGCCAAGAAAATCAGTATTTCCCTCTCCAAACCACAGTATGCCATTCAGACAGAAGTTTTGGAAGTAATCTAGAAATACTTCTAAAGATGTATTATTTGTTTGGCAAAGTGTAGACCTGGTGAAGAAACAGCAACGTCCAGGTACCATCCCACTATGCTTTTCATCCAGAAATTATATTGATGCACATATGAAAAGGGCAGCACAGAACCTAGAGAGGAGTCGAATGGCATGCTGAGAACTAATCAATAGCATCCCCGTTTCAAAAACAAACCCAACACCAATAGTGTAGTCTGTACCTTTCCTGTTGTGTGCTCTCGGCACCAACTTTGACAGGGAGACCTTCCTATTTGTTTTTGAGGGACTTACTTGCTCCCCAGAACTGATCTTTCTCTTTCCCATCTTGGGGACAGCAGGTAAGTTTCAGTAACATATTCTCTAAGAATTAGGTACAAAAGCTACCACTGGTAAAAACTTAATTCTTGATGTAGGACCTTGAAAGAGAATGCTACTACCTAGCAGATTTGTGCGTTAGCCACTTGCCTTTTATACTTTACCCTGATGAGACTAACCACAGAAAACATTTTATGTTGACTGAGTCTAGACTGCTTTTTCCATTTCATTTTGAATTTAAACAGATCTCTGCTGACAGTTGAACAGGCATAACCCTGACAAAGGACTATACGCTGAGGATCGTTTCTTGCCTTGATGATGAAATAAGCACTGTTTTGGTCCAAAAGACTATTCTAGCCAGAAAATCTTATAGTAGCATCTAGTTAAAAAAAGAAAAAAAGGTTGCAGGTTTCTCAACAGTCTCCGTTCCTTGTACCCTGAGCATCTGGGAAAGCCCCATCTACCAACAAAGGGCTCTAAATCCAGCTCAACTCCTCCGGCAGTTGTCTGGCTTTTGGCATCAACATCCAGAAGAACTGATTCCTGATTTTGTGTGCCTGCCAACGTCATTTAAGCAAATACTTTGTGTCTGATACGTGACACAGGCATTATCATATTTCTTAAGCTTTAAACTCCAGATCATATTGTGTCCCCCAGCTGGTACATACAAAAATATAATGCTGGTGATGGCTGTTTCCAAAGTTGCCCTGTTTTTTTAAAGCTTCTCTGAAGTTTTTTTCTCAGAAAACTTTTTACCCCCTCATCTAATCCTCAAGGAACAAGTTTAAATTTCATACTGCTTGAGTAACAAAACTCAGAAAATAAGATTAAGCTTCACTGAGGGAAAAAAAACATACACATGAATGGCTCAAGAATTTCACTCCAAAGAGACTCCAAAAGCTCTTCAGAGCACTAGCAAAAAGGCCTTTCAGTATGCTTGTCAGTACTATAGATAGAAAACACAATAAATGTAAAATACCAAGCTTCACAATTGCAGGTATGTATTAAGCTGTTTATAAATGGGTAAGTCTTGCACGTATTACTCAAAACTATGTTAGAGAAAAATATGAATAGCTGATAAATTACCATTCTAGCTCATTTAGCAGGTTACTCCTGCAAATACTATAAAATGCAGCATGAAATTAATTTATCAGAAAACAATTCATTATTTATATTTGGACATTGATGCAATGATTCTACTTCCTTCCTCAATGTGCGTCTGCAGTACTTTTGAATCCAAACATCTAATGGTTTATTTTTTTCAAGCACAAAATAGCAGACATGCCACAGCAGTTTGGTGATTAAAAAAAAAAAAAATTCCTTCTCCACAACTGTGTAAACATCCTCGAACTTTCCAAGACAACCTTAGAGAGAAGTGTCAGGCTGGTGTCACCACCAAGCAAGTTTAAACATGGACATTAAATCTCCACAGCTCACTTTCTAGTGCATACTACTCTGTCCTTTCCTTCTCACTCACAAGAAAGCTCCAGGCAGTAAGCAAATACATAGCAACAGGAGTCCTTACTGCAGTGCTGGAGGGTAACACTGGTCCTTTGAGATCTTCTAAGCTTCCCTAAACCATTTTCACTTTTCTATAAATAAAGCTGCTTATCACTGTACTTAAGCTTCAGGAACTTTAATTAGACCAGGAATTCCTCTAATGATTAGATAAAGGCTGTTGCAATGGATTGGTAACAGTCTTAAACAAAACCAAAAAGATCTCTCCCCCTGTTTCCTCTTTACATACATCTTACTTGGGAAAGTAACCACTGTCAAATAAAAAAATTCAAAGAAAAGCCTCCTTTCAAAAGCATGTTTTAAATTTCTGTGTCCTAAGTGGAGAGGAAATAATTATATACCTCATCACACCCTGTAAGTAACAATTCCAACTTTGCCTTGCACTTAAGGTCTGAAAATCAGACAAGTACTGAACTTCAGAAGAAAGTGTACACCAGATAAAAAAATGAAATGCTGCTTTAGAGGAGGAAAGCAGACTTTTGAAGTGCCCTGAGCTCAAACATTACAACATGCAAGACAAAGATTTACATCTGCAAAACCCTCCTAAGTCAGAGCATTCATTGACAAGAGTTAACTATTTGGTACTCCTCCTGGAGTGTTTATTGACAAAGTGGTGTTTGTTTGACCTTGAAACATTGCTGGATTATTGCACTTGCCTGCAGCAGTAGCTGTTTCCAGAGAAGCTGCTGAGCACTGTGAGATCTGCCAGGAGGACAGGGTGTCACATTCTTGCTCATTGTGTTTATTCAGTAGCACCATCCAACTTTCCAGAGACATGAAAATTACTGTGATTTGACAGCAGCTATTTACTGCTCTGTGAACTTGGCTAGGCCACCAAAGTTACTTTTAAAGTGTGTAATCAATATGCAGATCTATTTTAAAAGCTGTTCCACACTTAGCACTTAAAAAACACACAGTTTTACGCTAGTTGGGTCAAATTAATTTTATTATGCTCCATGATGAATTGCCACCAGTGCAACATCCTATTCACTGTACATTTCAAAAATTCACATACTAAAAATTTCAGTTCGATAAATGGAAAACTGAATGATTGAGAAGTTCTTATGGATTTCATACGTACAAGTGGCTAGCTGATACTGTCTATGCACACAGAGTGTTGAGATACAAAAGCCTCATGCTAGATTGTTAATTGCTAAGGCTATCTGGACAGTCATTTAACCAGAACATATAAGAGAGGCCTTCATTACAATGTTTAGCGACAATGCACCAGTATCATGAAATACTATCTTCTGCTCATAGTGCAAGTGGGGAGTGCTGAAGCATGCAGTTATGATTAACTTAACTGCCAATGCAGTCTTTATGCCTGAAATTTATCATGTACAAACACTACTTTAAAGTAAATATTAAGCTGGACACCACAGAATGTGAGTGTACTTTTTATATGAAGAAAATGAAATAGAAAAACCAAAAGCTTTCTTTGGCCAGTATCTACAAATCAAAGTTTTATTCAATAAGGTAACTTCAGAGCTCCCAAAACCTGGAATAGAAGTCCGATTAATGAACTGTGATGTTTCATTATTAACTATATTACAGAAATTCCAATTCTGGGAACATAACAGCTAAACATATCTAGGAAGTAGCAGGTTAGGAAAACCTCTAGGCCTCATCTGCTTAATTTTAAAATGCCCTATATGCAATAAAAAATAAGGGAGCAGTGCCAGAAGTTATATTAAAGCCAAACAAATAGTTTCCTTGTACATAAGTTCTTAACTCCACTGCCATTAGCTAACCCAGGCTGCACTTGCACTTGATCCAATGCTCAAGCATTACAGCAGCAAAGCTAGTGGGAAGTGTTTCTAGCAGCAGAGGACAACACAAAAGTTACCGCAAGAAAGTGAGACCACTTGGAAATTCTCTTCCTCAAGTTATGTGCTTAAATTACTCTTGGAAGGAAGTTAGCATCCTCTGAATAATTTAACTACAACCTTACCTCTCCGACTACTTTTCAGCAACTTTCTTCTCGTATGACTAAGTTAATTCACTAAAGACTAGGTTATAACTGAGTTAGAAATCCAAGCCGTATCATGCAGGTCCAGCCTGTCAAGATCAGGTCAACACTGGGTTTCAGTCAATACAATTCCGATAACTTAAATTTAGTTTGATAGTTTGACTACAGTCAAAGACCCAGGATGCTATGCATTAACTACGCTCCAAATGTGACTGACTTAACTAAACATTCTGTGTCAGATAATGTGGTTTTTAAGAAGATTTTCTACCTGAAAATTACAGTAAGTACAGTAATTAATGCTGCAGATATTAAATACCCACATAGCATAGAATAGTATTTTTTAATAGGCATATATGCCAATGTTTACTGCACTACAAAGTACAACTTATATAAATGTGCAAGCTGTGAAATGAGAATCCCATTTTATGTCCACTTACTCAAATAGTATTCTTGTGAATTGGGTTCTTGATCTTCATCACAACCCTTGGTCTTAAAGCCAACATATGAAGACAGTATATTGACACAAAGTTCAGTACTTATTCGAAGTGTATATTCTGAGTTAATGGCTTTCCAACTTTATGGATGTAGGATTGGTGTTTCAGCATCTGTTGTGTACCATAATGGAAAGACTGCAAAGAAATACCACTTATGTTTACTTTATTAGTACACCAATGTCCTAAAAATTTGAAAAAGTAATTAAACATTATTGAAGCAAGCATTAAACGCAGCCCTTCAGCCTGAAAACCACATAAAATTGATTTTAAAAATAAATCAAACTGTAGCAATTGCTAGCCTCCAGTATAGCACCCAGTAATTTACACTTCTTCATTCTGAAAGTAAGAGCTGGGAAGGGGAAAAGGAAAAAAAAAAACAAAAAAACCCACCTGTCTTCATCGAAGATGCCTTTATGGCTATTACAATGTAAAGCCACCCTGTTCAACTTCAGATACAGAGTTCTCTAATTGAAGGATTTAACTTCTACTGCTGTTCAACAGCAGTCAGTGTTGCTACAGTTAGGGCAAGGTAATCTTCACAACTAGCTGTGCATTTTCGGTAGTGATTTTGTTTTATGTAAAGCATACTGCTAAGACTTGAACTGCAATATCGTGATGTATTTGAAACCATGCAATAGTATAAACCAGCCTCAACGTTCATGTAGCATTGCATTTGAAATGAAGGGGCTAAATAAACTAAGAGCTGTATTCACTTAAAGAACATAGTGCTATACTAGGTTTTAATAAGAAAATTTAGATACAGAAAAAGTAGGGTATGAAAATAGTGTTCTCCTTCTTGCATTATAACTAAATTACATTAAGGTTTTTGTCAGTCTCACATATTACAGTTAAACTCCCTTATTGATGGAATAGAAAGTATTCACATGTACATGATCATCCAGGTGTAAATTTGCACATTAACAGGGAGTAGCTTTGTAGAGGATTATGACAAACCTTTACAGATTAAATGAGGTATTGCACAGATTAATAAAAAAGCAAAAGGCAACAAAAATATACAGCAAATTGGTAGAACATTTACATGATAATTTTACAGAATCCATAGACAGAAAGTAGTGTTTAGTATATCATTCACCTTAAAAAATATATATATATAATAATATATGATCAATCATCCCATTCGTCATCATCCTCAAAGTCTTCTTCATCATCTTCGTCCTCATCTTCGTCTGCAAAGACCAAAAAAACCCACGTCACTTGCAAGCACCAAATTAACATGACAAATACATTATTGATTTCTCCCACAACTTTCTGAAAACAGAACAGTAAGTTCAAGGAGATCAGGACAATACATTGGGTAATACTCTATTTTAAGATTGCTAGACATGACAACATTCAGTTTAGATAGATACTGGCTGAAAGTTAAATCTAATTTGTTTCCTTTTGCACTCCTTTCCCCAGGCACAAAAAAAGTGACTTGTTTTCTGCTGCGACCCTAAGAATCAGAAGTTCTCATTTAACACTTACTACTATTACTCTTTCTTAGAGAACATGAGAGTGGCCAGCTTCTTCCAGACTAGGTTTTAAATTTCAAGGACAGATTAATTTCTGAAACGTAAGAACTGCTTCCCCAGGTTTACTACATAATGGAATTTCTGTTTACTGTACAAGCAGATAAAAAAAAGTTTGTGAGCTAAAGACCACTGTGGTTACTGGAATATTCTAAGATGCGTAATGCACATCAGGTTTCTTGTTAATTTTATTCAGCTTTCCACTATTTTTATATGTAGCATAATTTAAAAAATTGTAGCCTGTTAAAATTAAATTACTTTTTTCTTAGGCAAGAGCATTTCCTTCCCTGGGAAAATGCTGTATTTAGTGCTCTTCTGGTATTTAATTTATGTAAAGTACCAAAATCAGAGATTACTACACAGGGCTGCAAGTCAACAAACTATATTGCACTTAGTCAAACAGTCTGCAGCCTGCAAGCGCAGCTTCAGTATCCAGACAAGCTCTGAAAGAAAAATATATCAAAGCCTAAACAGAAGAGATGTAACCAAACAGCTGCACTGCAGCTACTGAACTGCACTGATTACAAGCTGCTATTTGAGACGTGCAAATCCTCTTGCAGACTTATTTTTTCCAAGCCGTTAAGTGTGAAAAGTTGATTCTGTACTCGTATGGTACTAGTCAAGTAACACTAGTTATCTGATTATTATCCAGCAGGTGGCATCCAAAGCACACTGGAAGCCAGTTTTAAGACTGTGAATCTTTGCAATAGCTTTGGCTTCTAGAAACAGAAAGCATTAGAAACCTTCCTTCCAAAATATTTTGACAACTTATTTCATCAGACATCTACTGATTAAAAATAATCTAGTTGTAAAAAAGAAAAAAAAAAGTGAATCTTTATAATTATGTTAACCTTAGATTAGTAACTTTTAATTCAGTATTACTATGAAGTACTATATACCAGTAATTCAAAGTAGTACAAAGTAACTGTTCAACCCACCACTAAGGGTCTGTCTAGAGCATTCTGTATTGGACTATAAGATGAAATCCACACTTTTTTCCCAACAATATTTCATGTTGAATAGAAATGTTAACATTTGAAAACCTGACACCATGAGGTCAGAAAAATTCCATCAGACTCACCTGAAGAATGAATGGCTTTGCTCCTTTTCTGCATAACTTCCATTAATGCACCCACAATGCCTGAGGTGGGTGCAGGTGTAGCTGGTGCACTCTCCTGGCCATCAGATACCTTGGAAAAAAGGATACGTTAGAAAGATGCAATTAGCAAAACAGGACCTGTATATTCCTAGACAAACTTCCTTGTAAGATTAATGAGTTTATTTTCAGAAGGAAGAGTGAAACTCCAGTTTGTTTCTTTAGCTCAAGCTAAGATTTTATTTATAGAAAAGTCAACCTTTTCTCTTTTGCCATATAACACAACTGTAGTTAGTCCATACTCAAGATTAAATATTTCAGCCCTGTCAGGAAGCGAGTGCTCAGCTAAAGGAGAGCTTCTTAAAATATGGCTGTACAGGCATGATTTGTGTGACTGCATAATCACTATTTTATCCTTGACATATACCACCAAGTATTTTTTCTTGATTGGCTTCGTTAAATAGGTCTGCTTTGGGTTGATAATCCCTTCTGAAAGTACCAGACTTTATAAATATTAACATGCCCTCACGCTTTTTACATCAGAAGCCTAACATGCAGAAGAGTGGCCAAAAAAAAAAAAAAAAAAAGGCGCAGAAGTGAGACCAGATGAGGGTTTGAAACAGCAAAAAATGAAGTTGAGAAAAAAATAGCTGAAAGTTAGATGAAAGCTGTGACAATACACAATCTAAACCAAATATATAGAGAACACAAGGAAGAACAGTGAGAGATGACAGCTGAAGGGAGACAAAGATGGTTTAGAAGTGAATCACCTTCTAGGTATACCATCCTCTTGATGTCAGCTGTCAAGCTCCTTGGCCAACTTATAAATGTGAATACATTTTATGCAACCTAGAAAGCAGAGTCACCTTCCTGTACCTTCAGGCAAAATTATTTTGAAGATTCCCAGTGACAAGAAGAAGAAATACTAGCAGTAATAGCCTAAGCTGCAGAACAGCAGAGGCATCCCTCACAGGCAGTACTTTTCAAGACACAGGCAGCCATCTTCTTACAAGTCTCAACATTTGCAGAGCACAGGTCCATTTTAAGATGGAAAAAAAAAAAATAATAAAAAAAAATCATCTAGTGTTTGCCTACCACTACCATTACTGCTGAACTCAGCTCCTGCAGTTGTTTAGATGATTTTACTTAAGTATTTGGGGTATCAGCAACCTTTCTTAGTTCTTGCAAAAGTTCTTTACAGTCATGATGCTGTGGTATCATTGAAGGATTTATGCTTAAAGCTTTTCAGTAAAAGCGAAAAATGAGTTTGAAACAAGGTCATTTCATGCACCAATACTCATCTACAGCAAACGTGTTCTAAGCATTTTCTCAGTACTATCATTTAAAGCATCACTTCAAAACTCTAAAAGTTATAATCCAGCCCAAAACACAGCCACAAGTTACTGCTCACAGTGCAATACCGCAGCCATTTGCAAGTCCCAAAGGGACAGAGATGAGAAACAGCTTTTACTCACGGATTTCAGCTGTATACCCTGTCGTATCTGGTCTAACAGTGCATCTCTTCCTGAGCAGGACACTGGTCGACTGTTCTGTTCTACTTTCTTCAACTGAGCTCCTTCTCTAATTTGATCCAAGAGTGCTGCTTTGTTTCCTGCAGGGACTGGAAGCTGGTGATCAACCTCTGAAGGAAGGCCTGGAGGTGGAGGAGGACCAGGAGGGGGTGGAGGAGGAGGAGGTGGTGGAGGAGCAGATGACCCACTTGCTGCTGGTGGTGGCGGTGGAGGAGGGCCGGACGGTGCAGACGACGAATGCACTGGTGGTGGTGGGGGATACATCCTGTTTGGAGGAGGTGGGGGCACTGTGGCACCAGGTCTAGATGGAGGTGGGGGTGGAGGTGCTGCTGTGGGAGCTCTTGAAGGAGGTGGAGGTGGTGCCCCTCGGCCCCTAGCAGGAGGAGGAGGAGGGCCCGAGCTATGGGGAGGTGGTGGTGGAGGTGGGGGGGGTCCTCCTCTGCACGGTGGTGGTGGAGGTGGAGCTGAAATGAAACAAAACGATTTACAATTACATGCTAGTTAACACCCATAATTCTTTCAGAGACTAGAAGAAAAAGAAAAACGGCTTGGCCTTGCCTTTTGCAAGGATCTCTGTGCCTGCGCATATTTTACCAATTTTGGATTAAATTGAATATAGCTGAATATAAGCTATGCTTATATGAATGCAAACCAAGCCTCTATGTCTGTCATTTGTTTTGTAAAGGAATCAACACTGCAGGAAGCAAGTGCAATACACAAAAAGACTAAGTCACAAAACAAGCTTGGTCATTAATTTTGGTTTGGTCCTATGGCAGTAATTTTCTTCATAATCCAAGTGTATCTTAAGTTAGTGTTTCAATTTCTCATGAAAAAAAGCAGAAAAATTTCAAAAGAATCCTCTAAAATTTTGTTGAGCTCAGACAGAAGGCAAGAGAAAGAAATTTTAGAAAATACACTTACAGTGAAAGACTGAATTTCCACTTTATAATCTATCCATTATTTTATTAGGGAATTAGAGGAACATATTTTTCAAGCATCATCTTCTAGTAATAAAAAACCAACTAATACATTACGATGCAGCATAAACTGACTCTTAGTCCCTTTTACTGATAATTAGTTCCAACAATATCTTTATGGAAGACACCATAGAAAGGAAACAGCTTCATGACTACCTCAATGAACAGGGTCATTTCTATATGAAGTGGCCTTGAAATGTACTTGCTCTGCTAATGGCATTTTAAATAGCACCATTGCATTTCCTCTTCCATTAAGCATCTAATGGCTTATGGTACTTCAGGTTGTGTGGCTGTTGCACATAACTACTTAATAGTCCAAGTGCCATCACACAACTAAGAAAATTCACATGTGATTTCATATGCTTTGATAACAAAAAGGGTATTACACTCAAGAAGATACTTCACTGCCTCTTCTATTGTCTCCTTCCTCTTACATGCTGAGAAAGTAGGCTGTCTGCACTGGAATAGTGAAAGGACATCCTTAAAAAAAAGGGATTTTGAGGAAGTAGGAGACACTGATGCCTCAGTGCACACCCTTCCTAAAATTACATGTTATGTTATTCAGTTCCACAAACTGCTCTTTTTCCATCCCTTCAAAAGAACAACATGGGGAGAATCTTCTCTCAACCTTCATATCAAGAGACATACTGACAACATTATTGATTTAAAAAAAAACCCTAAAATCCCACCACTTTTGGCTGACATGACCGTAGTTTTCTTTTCGGCCATTGGAGGCCAGTATTGTCAAATATAACTTGGCAAGGCCATAGAGTTTTTCTGTGTTACTGAAAAGATCTAGAACACGTTCATGCTCCAGTCTGTAGTCTGCAAATTTTGAACACAAGGTTGAAGTTTTCCTGGGGGGAAAGGTTTTATTTGCATCGTATCGAGAGAGATATGCCATATCCAGTATGTGGAAATACAGTTCAGGAATTTTTATAAGGCTTGTCTGCACTCAGCTGAAGTGAAATGAGGGAGGAAGAGAGAAGAGGGAGCAAGATTATGTCATCCCCTCTCCCTCCCCCCCCGCCCCCCAAAAAAAGATGGTAGAAGCAAAGCAAGAAAATAGTTTATTTTTATAAATGCACATTAATCTGAACATTGCCATTAACCAAAAAAAGTATGTAAAATCTTCTGGTGATAGTATTGTCACTAAAAAACAACCAAGAGTAGCAAAACTAGGGAAAGGGCAAGAAAACCAAGAAAGTCACTTCTATCAAAGCAGAAAAACATGTCTGCAACTCCCTAGCCAGTATCCTAGCAGGGTGAATGTGTAAGCACAGAAATTCTTGCAATAAAACACAGAAAAACGTGTTTCAGTTGAGAAAGAACACTTCAAACAGCAGTCAAACTTACACATCAAATAACATAATTGCAGATAAACTCACTGAAATACTCGACTATTTTATCTGCCTCTATCAAAAAGCAGAGGTAGATTATTATCATGCATGTTAAAGATGAGGCAGCTTTTCTTTCAATTGCATACATGCAAGTGGCTGTAACTTGAAGTTAACACATACATAGCAGAAAAACAGGCATTTCTAAAGTATTTTAAGCTAGTCATAAGATTCCAAGGCAAGTCTTCTCAATCCAATTTTATGGTCAGCAGTCTGGGATCAACAACTCTGTAAATATTTAAACAGAGTTAAGATTATGTAAAGAAACTGACAGATTTCTTACTGAGGAAAAAAAACAGCTGAAATTTTGCTTGCAACTTAGCTACGAAATCTGAGTACAGTTTTTGGTATTGCAGTCAAACAGATGTGGACTAAGGTTTCTTATCTAGTAAAGAAATCACACAGCAGCATGAATACTTTGAAGCATATGCTCAGAGCCAGCTCAAATACATACCACTCCACCGGGGGGGACCTAAGGAATAAATGTAACAAATCATTGTACCCTGAACTCGTATCTCTACAGACACTCAAACAATTTATTCACTAGTTTCAAACTGCTATAATTTCAATAGCATTTATATCCCATTTGTCTTGAGAAGAAAAATTCTAGGCAAATTTTTGTAAGTTTGACATTGGCAGAGTAAATTTCAGACTGACGTGCCATGTTCCATCCAGTAGATAATGCATCAGCTGAGATCACAAGGTTAGGTAGGAAATGGCTTATTTGAGAATTTTCTTGCAGCAGAAACCTGCTCAAAACAAGTACTGTTTACATTAAATCAGAAAAAATCTTTTTTTTCTTTTTTTAAATATTCATATAAAATTTGCAGGCCGCTAGCTGTTGCAAGGTTCATTACAAAGTGCTGCCAGGGTAAATGAGCACCACACATACACCTGTCAAGACACGTGCTCCCTCTATAACTGGCAACAGCAATACTGCTTCTAACTGAATTTATTTATGAGATCGAGATTATAAAATAAATATGCAGACTATGTATGTTGCAAAACCTATATGGAACATTCTGCATAGCTTTACAGTCAGACTAAGTGTTACTGGAAATTACTTAACTGACATAGATAAGACCCTTATTTGTTAGGGAACTCTCATGGATCATACATGAACATTTTTACGTAGCGCACATTATACAGACACATTACAAAATCCAATGCAACTGTGATGACACGACGTCCAGAGAAGAGAATCAAAAA
Organism: Podargus strigoides; assembly: GCA_028020825.1. Classification (NCBI taxonomy): domain Eukaryota; kingdom Metazoa; phylum Chordata; class Aves; order Caprimulgiformes; family Podargidae; genus Podargus; species Podargus strigoides. The sequence continues at coordinate 146,678,470 of CM051663.1, forward strand.
TTACCCATCATCAACAGCTTCTACTCTAATCCTCAAGGCAAAAACCAGCCTACTAATTTTTACATGGAAATAAAAGGAATCCCACCTTGTCTGCGCAGTTCATTTTTAACAGCTTCCACGCCTCCTGTTTTTTCAATGAAATCATATATGACCTTTGAAGTTTCTTTGTCTTTTAGTTGCGCCTCTGAAATTCCACACAGATCAAACAGGTTTTTCAGTTCTGGGTCTAAGTTGTTCACCTACAAGTCAGATACATTAATTTTAAGTAGCTTGAAATAGAAGAATTTCTAAAAATATTATTTGTATTGGTGAAAAAACAAAACAAAACACAAAACATGTGGCTAAAAGGAACAGGAAAGCCAAGGACAGGTCTCTGGGTTGAATTTTCAGTCAAAAAGGACTATTTTTGGAGAGGTATGATTTTGCACAATATCTTTAGTTTTGCCGGTATTCCCCTCAATCCCAGATCTCTCCTATTCCCTTCTACTCCAACATCTCTCTCTGTTTGAATCATATTATAAAAACATAATTATAACTATACTGAAGCACAGTTAAGTTTATTTAATGCAAATCTTCAAGACTTACATTAAAAAGCCTCTAAAGCTTTTAATTATTCAGTGTCTGGAATAACTTACTAAATTACTTACATCAAAACCTGTGTTCGGATCCCAACCAACATGGCCAATGTGTCTAAAAAAGCAAAAAAGTCCATTTAACCAGCATAGCACGAATCTTGTTTACTAAAATAACAGGACACCAAGATAACTAGAGGTTACTACCAGCTTCTTCCTCCATGCTTATAAGACAGTAAGCAATTCTTACTTCTCAGTCCCCCATTTGAGAATGGAATAGTAAAGCTTCCTTTACTCCTGCTTTTTATCTTGTTTCAAAAAGACCAAGTGGAGAAGTCATTTTACCCTCACAGGCTACAGTCTGTGGCAAAACATGAAGGCTCCATGACACCCTGTGGCGCACATGGATGGTGACGGAAGGACTGCACAGAGGTCAAGGGAGGAGTTTGGCCTTTAACTGGACTTCAAGCTACTGCCAAGGTCTTCAGTGTCACACAGCTTCTCCTGTGTGCAGGAAACCTCCTCCTCCCTACCATTACTGTTTGTTCTTCTCATCAGCCTTCTCCCATTCACTTCCTTCTTTCTAAGAAGAAAAGTCAGGACTGTTTTCAGTTGCCACCTTCCTAGGCTTTAGTAGCCATTTCACATGGCTACTAAAGCATTATTTTATGTGATGCTAAAAGCCAGAAGAGTTCGTGCCCCTCCAAACTACTCCATGCAACTGCTGTTGGCTATAGAAGGCAACCATAATGTTACCAGCATTCCATATTTTGGGTTTCTTTTTGGCAGTGGCCAGTTCTAGAAACACAACGCTGTCTCCAGGAAGTCCGACACATAGTTTTAGAAATACCAGGTGAGCTGTTAGTAGCCAAAAAGGTTTAGGCTAAGCTTGTCAAATTACAAGGACGGTTTTGCTGTCCCTATATAGTGCTTAATACAACAGGCTTTGTATTCTTACTTGGGTCTGTTAGTAACACCAACAGCACAAGTTTTTTTAATGAGAATACTGAAGCTCAATGATCAATTTTGGTCTTGGTATAACTATGATTAGTTAACTACTCAGTTTGAGGTCTGGTTTAAAATGACATTATGCTACAGAAAAGGCAAAGAAGGAAACCTCCCTGTTTTGCATAAGTATTTAAATTCACTACCAAAATATGGGATGATTTACTGATTACAGAATTCTGGATGTTGAGCTACAGCTTGCTTCACATAAATTAGATATGCATTTCATAATACACAGACTGATACCAATTGTAATATATTAACTGGCACATGTAAATTTCCCAGAAAATACAATCTTACCCACTTACTTTTGCTCAGAACACTGAAAGTCCACATCTGTCTAACTGTTTGCAAATTTGATCTGGCATAAACAAACAGTGACAGTGTTGGTCTTCACCAGTATCAGAGCTCAAGTTACATACAAGTTATCCTACTGGCATATTTGCCTAACAATACCAAATACCAATACCCATATGTTTGTACAAAACCAGCAATTAAAGTATCTTACAAAGGAAGATGACACAGAGCTGCACTCAACAAGAAACTTAGCTAGACCTTAAGCTGAACATAACCAACTTCCAAGTCTTGAGCAAGTGTCACTGGCACCACAAAAAAATCAAAACCAACCCTCCCAAAACCCCACTCACTAAAAACTAAACCCAAACTCAGAAAAAACTTACTGGAAATTAGATGGTGTTCCAATATCTGCCTTTGTCAATCTTTTCTTTTTAGTTTTGCCTTTCTTCTTTTCTTTGGTATATGACATATTGTTGACTTGTGGAGTATAAAATCTGTTAGTTGTAATTTCTGGGTTTTTGATATCAACAGTTGCCATTGGTAGATTTGGGCCTGTGAAGGTAAAGGATTTTTACTATTGTGTTTCAACAAAGCCATATTTAACCTACAAACCTTTATTTTTTTTTTTTAAAAAAAAGAAAAAAAAAAAAAAGAAAAAAAGAAAAAAAGAAAAAAAAAAAGTGGAAAAATACTTGTACTGCAGCCATAGCTCTAAATGCCACATGTGTCCAGCTGGGTTCTGGATGTCAGATGCACAGACTAAGTTATTTGCTGAAGGGGAAAAAAAAATAAAAATGCTGCTAGAGCAGTGAAGTAGCAGAAAAATTTTCTAAACTAGAATTTGTGGGTTTTTTTCAAATTTGGCAAAGAAAGTAATTTTAAACTAAAGAGTTTCCATGTGCAGAGAGCACATGGAATGAGACACACTAAGGTACAGGACAGCTACAATCCTAGACAAGATTAAAGAAGGGAGTGCCATAACCAGTAACACCCAGCACACAATTACCTTGGCAGCACAGTAAACTGATCTTAAAGGAGAGGGAACCTGTGCTTAATAAGCCCCAAGCAGGAATGCTTTCTGCCACTGCACACAGACCTCGAACACAACAGGAACTTCAGGAGGCTGCTCTAGATACAGTATTATCTTCAAAGACAGGACAGTATCTGTGGAACTATTCGGGATTGCTTATGTCTTACTCTTTGACAGGTTTGCAAAATAATTGAAGTCCAAGAAAAGAAACACAGCTTGAAGAGTACCGACAGTGAAAACAGCCCCAGAAATACAAATTAAATACTGAAATTATGAATTATGTTACCAAACCTCATTCTCCGTTATAATCAATTCTGAATTGTTACTCTAGTTATTTAAAACTCATCTGAATTATACTCCTGCCAGTTTTACCATTTTAGTATTATTATTTGTGTAATACTAGCAAACAAACATACCTAGCATGCTTTCCACTCAGTTGTTTTGTTTTGGTTTTTTTTAGCATTGGCGGAAGATAACTCTTGACATAAGCAAGTGACAGTAATAGTTAAATACTAAGAGGCAATTTATACATTTTTCATATATTTGTATGCATACACATACATGCATTTTTAAAGAAACCTGCAAAATGTTATGTAATTTCCAGTTTGGAAGAATGAGATTAAGCAGTCAATTTAAAACCAGTTTGGTCAGAAATAGTTAGAAAACATCCTCTACTTCCTTGTGAGTTACTACCCAACAATTAGCAAATCAATTAAAATAAGAATCATCCAGTGTTACTGGACAGATTACAAGAATACCTAATTAGACTTTGATAAATATGAATCTTATTTTGAGACTATTTTTTAATAACTGCATTTTGCATGGATAATTCAAAGCTCTCCTAAGCATTCTGAAAGGACCAAGCAGCATTAGGTTTCACAGTCCAAAGTCCAAATCAGAAAGGCAAAGCAGACAATATAGTGGATAACACAACTGACATTGAGTTTAAGACCCCAGTGGGAAACACCTAGTATCGGCCAGAACAAGAAACAAGAACAGAAACACAACACTGAGCTAGACAAAACTCATCTAAAAACAAATGACAACTCCTACGTTCCTGTAGGAGTCTTGAAGGACAAGATTTAAAACTACATTGAAACTCCAGGAAGAATAATTTCTGAAGTGCTCTCCGCTTAGCAGAAGTGCTTCGATGTAGAAATGCTATGATCTAGACAATTGTCCTTTGAGAATACCAAAGGGCAAACTGACCACCTATGACTACACAAAACAGTTTGCATTGTTAAATTTCCACTTAAAGTTAGCATTAAATTCACTAATCATCAAATATTATCAACCCAATACTTAACAAGTGGAGTTAAGTAAAATCTTCAGGATAAATTACAGTCTAAATTTCATTAGATATGAAGGCCAAAAAATTGTAGGAGTTCATTTTCACTTTAATCATATTTTCTTTATTATATTCCCTCTATTTTCACCTGTTATTGATATTAGTAGTTTCAACAGCTGTACTGATGTTTAAAAAGAAACCTGTACCTTTGCAATGCTAGGAAGTTCATGATATTATTCTCCTCACAATTCCTAAGAGTGTCTGAAAATGCACCTTTTTACATGTAAAATCCTAAACTAACCATACATGGTTTCAACCACGTAAAGCAGCAGCCATTTGCAAATTGAAGTTTTACTCAGCTGAGCTCAAATTAAGGACTGATAGCCTGATTCCTTGATACTAATAATATTCATACACAAGATCAGAGTAAACTCTTAAAGAAGAAAATTTTTCCTACCGTCAGGTTTAGACCTTAGATGTCCACGAGGGATAAAAGAACCTTGGAAAGAATTGTACTCTTCTAGAACTGCCATATTTATATCCAATAAAATTTTTCCCATCATAAGGCATGCACCTTCCCCATCAGGTGTAGACAGCTCAATAAACGAAGATGAGAGAGGCATATAGAGCTCCTCATTAGGAAGTACCTGACAGTACAGTGGCCTTAAGCATCCACTGTTATCAGTGTCTGTGACACCTTCAGAAGGGGCTCCAGAAAATGTGGTACAGAACATTTTGAAATGTTAATTCTATGAAACTGTCTGTATTTTATTTAGAACTTCTCTAGGCATCTGTCCCAGACTACAGACAGCCCTACAATAAATGCAAACTGTTCTAGTTAACAGCTGAAACAAAATCTGTCACATGGTTCTTAAAGATTCCCTCAAAACCTAATTTTCTGACAAATCCTTGTTTCATCCAGAACTTCAGTAAGAGGTCAGTTTAACCACAATAACTCTTATTTATTTGCATAAAGAGACCTAGCTATTACAAATGAGTAGAACATAAATCCCAGGAAATTACAGACTAATACATTTTACATAACTGTTAATGCCAATTTGATTTTAATCCTGCAATTCTGCAAAAAACCCCCAACAAACCAACTTAAATCCGTACCACTGAAAACGTCATATGAAGACAGTGCTTTTTCCATGCTGCTTCCACATATGCAGAAAATCCAAATAAACAAGCCCCACTAAACCAAAAATCCCCACAGTATTTCAAACACAGATCATGTGAGTACAGAAATCTGACTGTTCTTGGTTTTCAGTTTTAAAGGTAATTATGCATTGATACCCAGTACAAAAAATAACCCCAGGTGTTCCTTTTCTTTTTCCCCTCCCACCAGAATTTCACTGCATGTGTAGAGTAAAACAAAAAAACACCTGATATTACAACAGGGTTTTTTTTCCCCAGTTACATGCTGATATATATATCTGCTCTAGACCAAATTCCAAATGCTGAAATGCAGAGGCTATAATTCGTGCTCTGAGCATGTCTCACCTGCTACTACAGAGGGCATGAACACACCTAACTCTTTGCCAGCAGAGAAGCAAGGCATTACAGAACTTCACAGAATCAGAAAAGGAAGACAGACAGGTCAGTGAAGAGCACGTGGACTCCCAGTGAAACAATTTACTTAAAAAACAGAGATGCTCAGAGCTTTGACTAGTGATTATAAACCTGAAACATTGGGCATAAACCTCTGTATTCCACAAAATATTGAAGATAAAAGCATAGGATTGCTAAATGCAAGTTTAGTATGCAATATTTTTCTCAAAAAAAAAAATGTTGCCTGAGGTCTTACAGGATGAATTATGAGAGTACTTAAAACACAAAAGGTTTTGCAGACTTAGTTTTCTTAAATCTTATTCCAATCACAGCAAACTAGACAAATGGAGTGTTTGTGTTACTGTTGGTAACATTTACAGTAGAATCAAAGGCTAAATTTTTTGTGATAGGCAGCACTACACAGTCACCACTGCTGTTCTGATTCCATCTTCTCTGCAGACACTGCTATCAGGGATGTGCTGCTTCGGTGAGCAGAAGCATATGTTGTTCAAGAGGAGAAACCGTTAAAATCTTCTGAAAGCTCAGAAAAGCTGGTAAGACTATCATGGAAGGTATTACTATGATTGTTTCAAAACTAAACAACCCAGTTGAAGGAGTTCATACTAAAAAATGCCCAGCCTAAACTGACGATTGCCTGAACTTCCTCAAAACTTAATGTTTATGAAAAACAAAGAGTAATTTTTTGAGAGGCATTCCTAATGAGGGAGGCTTTATGTGGATATAGAAGATATCAGAGTTCCCATAATTCAGGACTAGTTAAGGATTACCTATTTTGGTGACCTACCAAGATGCTTGGATGTCTTGGCTAGTACAAATGTAAGACTACCTCCTCAGGCCATACGGAGACCTCAGGTGATCAGTTGCTCAGGCAGCAAACTTACACATACAGTGATATGACCTATGATCTGGATCAGCAACAGAAATATTACACAAGATATCACTTTTTAACTTCAGTGTGAATTCAGAACCACAAAGCCTCCAAACTTGATGTTCATTGGTGTGCATTTTTCACTTGATTTTAGAATAGATGGTAAAAATTTTTTGGATCAAATTGATACATAGTTTTGCCTCCTCCCATCAATTTAATGAGAGGATCTCCTGAGGACTCTATAGCTTCATGCCAGTGAGACATATTCCTGAGAGGCAAACAGATTCAAATAATCCTTCATGAAAAAAAAAAAAGTTTAATATAGAAAAACATATAGAATCATAGAATAGCCTTCGTTGAAAAAGACCTCCAAGATCATCAAGTCCAACCACAATGACACATGACCAAAAGGCTATGTCACATGGTTAGCTGGATACACTGAAATTGAAATTTTATGAATGTTTTATGTAATCTGTCATCATTATGCCTGCCTTTCAACAAATAGGCTAACTTTTAATTTCAGCAACATTCTGTATAGTGATCCTATATATGCATATTCTGAAGCAGCAAATGCAAGGTACAAAGTTTTCCTCTCAGTTTAAGCTGAAGGGCCTCTACACTATTCGCAACAAAACACACTCCTCTAAAAACATTCTTTATAAATGCCAGCTAAGCCACAAATCTTTGGTATTTGTTTAGTTGTAGCTTGAAAGAACAGAAACACAACAAATATACTAAACTCCAGAATAGAGTTTACTGCTTTTGCCACCACATGACTATCCTGAACAAGTCCAAAACAAAACTATACAAACCCAGTAAATGACAGCAGTAGGAAAAAATAAAATGCAGTGATTCATGCAAAAAGCTTACCATTTGGTGGGTCTCGTCTTTTTTCTGTTGAAAAAGAAAAAGAGCTATTTATTGATAGGTATCACAGAAAAAAAATCATTCTAAATTTTAGTTTCTAGTGAAGCTTTCAATGACCTTGAACTCAAGCTTAAGAATCTCCTAATATCCTTAAAACCTACTTGTTGTGCAGTTGGAAAAAAACACTATAGAACAATCAAAACACAATCTTAGAAAATATGCACTGATTTCAAGTGAGCAAACAGAGCCGAAGCATAAGGAAATAGTTACTGAGTTGGTTTCAGACATTTTGACTCCAAAGTAAGGCGAGATATTCAAAAAGCAGCTGTTTTGGTACAACCTATCAAAGCAAGATTTTTGAAGCGTTATCCTTTCCGATTTCCACTGAATGAGACTACTCCTTCATTTTTATTTGAAATATAATTAGCACTTTTACACAGTATTGTTTTTCCACAGAACCTAAAATATATGATAATTATTTTTGGTTTTATGCAAAGAAAATAGGACACAGAGGGGCAAGACATTTCACCTATATCACAGGTAACTGAACAATATGGAACAGAACTAGAATCTCCTTAGTACTAATCTAATATTCTATTCACAACGCCAAACTGTTTCACAGACCATGAAGAATTTAGCTTGATGATTTAATATGTAGTTGTAAACATTTCAGACCTCAATACTCTCAGCCTATAATAGTAAATTCTCCTTTAAAGGAGATTTCCCTCACTATTAATTCCTGTCCACCACAAATAACGTTTAACTACCCTGCAACCGTCCCTCAAAACCCCCAGTACACAGTTACACTATTTGTGTACCTACACACACAATTAAGAATTTTAGATTTAGCAGTACTTATACGGGCAAGCAGTTTGTCATCACACCACACCAAAAAACATGGCTCTATAAGGAAGACTGTACATCCTTCCCTTTCAGATATGGAGTATGTGAAATGTAACAGGGACTTCCCAAGAGTTTTGTAATAAGAATTTGTAACAGATTTCACTTTTAGGCAACTCCCAGAGAAAATGCTAACTTACTGTATTTTTCCAGACACTAAAACATATGGGGAAGGGAGAAGGTGCCTCCACAGATGATGCTGACCTTGTCCTAGCGATATTTTTAAAAAATGTACAATCCTAAGTGTGAGAGGCAAGTCAGCCTCACATCAGTCAGCTGATCTTCAGGCAGGAAGAAAATCATTGAGTCATAGAATCATTTTAGTTGGAAAAGAACTTTAACATCATCAAGTCTAACCAATGAAGAACCTGTCAAGGTCCCCCATGAGAATCAACTTTGGCTGAGCAAGCCTTCTAAAGACAGACAACTGCCTCAGTTCACTACAGGTTAGTTTCAGGCACAGAAGTGGAGAACCTCTGGAAGGATGCCTCAGTAAAAGGAACTGTGTCTGAGGGGATTATTAAAAAAAAAAAAAAAAAAAAAAAAAAAGCTTTTTGGCCAAATACCGTGCTTTCTCTTCCTAGAAAATTCAGTTTAAGAAACCACTGATGTCATACTGCTAAAAAATAAACCCAAACTCAACTTTTGGAACATAATTAGAGTTTTATCTGACAACTCAGAGACAGCAAAGGAGAGCACCGGACTGATTGCAAGTCATTTGGCACAGGATGAGAAGCCTGCAAAAGGAGGAGGTATTGATAGGAAGTGTTAAGTAGCCTCGTGGCAAATCACAGGAATCCATTACAATTTTCATTACAAGCAACAACTCAAGAGAAAAGACAGTGGAAAACAAAGCAAGACTTTTAAAAAATTTCCTATAACTTTTGCTGCATATATATATATATATATATGACTAATTTGTGGTCCAAAGATCTGTTTTTCTCTGGTTCCCACAGCTGACTAGAAAATATGTCCTCCTGTTCTGCAGTTCAGATGACCTTACTGGAGAGTGGCAGATTTCTCTGTTTTTGAAAATGGAGATGCCTACTGATCCAAAACAGATCAACCTCACCAGCTGCCTATGTCCAAAAACCACGCCTCCCTTCAATAAGTATTCCTGAAAACAAGAATGATCTCTGCTGAGACTTGAATCCACTGCAAGCTGAGCTCTTTAGAGATGCCCTTGTCTCCCAGGCAGCAAAAACAAAAGCTGTGACCAAAGACATAAAAAAAAAAAAAAAAAATTAAAAAAAAAATTGCTGTCCACATTAAGTATTCAGCTTGAGGCTTATGAAGTGAGTTAGGAAGAGCATCAGGAACTAAAAGCGTGTGGAAGAAAAAGGCAACTTCAGAGAGGGCTAACAGAGCTCCCATCCATGAGCTACAAGCAGTCCAGAAATATTAGTCAAGAAGCATCCTACTTCAGAAAAGCAGTTAAGAACAAGGCTCTGTTCTACAAGTTTCTGCTGCCCGTTTATGGCTGAGTGCTCAGCATGTAGAGAGAACGCTTGTGTGCGTATGCACATTAACATTTCTGAGGCAAGATAATAAAAGCTAATGGTACCTATGTGCAAGAATACCCAAAGTGAGAACGTACAACACTGACAAAGCACTGAGAAGAAAAACACTGTTCACCCTGCTTACTGGGGGTACTATTTGGAATTGGTTTAAGTAGTAAAAGGGGAGATTATTTAAGTTAGTCTACCAGAGAAATTAACTAATTATAGTGATTTCTTCCTAACCTAAGGTTAAGAATTGAATTGACTCAAAAAAACCCAAAACAAAACCAAAAAACCCCACAAACACAAAGCAAAAATCCCTGGAATTTAGCTAGATGAAAACCATATATTTAAAAGAAGAAGATAATAAGACAACACATAAATGATGGTTTCTTTGCTTTTCTCCCTTATTCTGTTCTCCAGTAGATCTTTTGTACATTTGCAAGCTTTTGTACATTCTGAATTTGGAGCCAAACCTTCACCTCTCTGGAACTCCAGATACACTTACTCAGGAGTTGTCTGTATACTAGAGTGCATTTCATGCCGAGTGAGTAAGAGCAGAATACTGTTGCCTCTTCTTGCAGCTGTTAGACAGTATTTTGTGCACTAGTCTCAGTACCAAAACATTGTTTTGTGAGCCAGAACTGTTGTTCTTGCTACCTTCCAAAAACATAAGCTTTCCATAAGACTCCTGGAAAAGTCTTCCAGCAAGCCCTGAATGGTACAGTAGGCTGCAAAATGACCACAGGGAGTACTCATTTCGGTTGAAAGCATGTCAGGTGGCATTGCTATGAAATGAAACATTTTGGAAGGCATGGGAATCAATATCCCATTAAACAGAAAAGCATCAAAACTACCCGAATATTACCTCTGTGTCTGAGAAGTTAAAATGCATTAGAATACACGCACACAATTTATATATACATTATAAATAATATACATTTATATCTAATTTATATCATATATAAATCTATGTATAAATTAGTATGTTTTATGTGAGCATTTATGAATAAACAAAAGAACTAACACCAGCAGCAAATACACTTTGATTTGTGCAAGTGCAAAGCCTGTTATTTGAGAAGCACAATTAGATAGTCACATCAATGACAAATACAGAACTCCATCTGGTGGCTTGACTAAGGAATCTCATGATTGTTTTCAATTCTTGTTTTCCAGCTCTCAACAAGAAAAAAAAACAACTTGGAGGTGGGGTTTTTTGTTTGTTTTCTTTTATGGTTTTCGGGTTTGTTGTGTGCTTTTTTTTTTTTTTTTTAAATTAAAGTTGTCTTCAAGTTGTAAATGTTTGGGGGGGGGGTTCTTTATTGAAAGACAATGTATGGAGTAAGCTATTCCTACGACATGAGTTTGGGCACACAAACCAAGATACTAACTTAAAGAGTAAATAAGAAAAACTTACACGGTCCTGTGAAGAAAAACTCTAAGTGGAAGGTGAACCTCTGTCCTGTGAACAGTAGGTCTGACTGAACCACTATTTTCAAACTAAGTTTGCTATGGCTAACAGTGCAAATGTATTTCCTCCCAAGTCATGTCTGTGCACTGTAGCACTGTTTTAGACACATCACAGAGTGAAACTTCAGGAACATGAGTTGCGAGCTGATGCAATATTACTTTTACACAACAAGCATGAGAAACATTATTAATGCCACTTCTTAATGACCTCACTTCTCATGAAAACCTATGAACTTACTCCAGTTCTGAGCAAATGCAATCTTAAAGAAGCCATTTAAGCTTCTGGAACAAATGCTCTGCACCTGAGTCACCGTACTTGAATGAAATCCAAGTGAATACATACAGATCATGCAGATTCCCAAGAATACTTGCAAGCATGGCACTCTAAGATGAGCGCTGCCTTCCTTTACATTAGTCTACACTGCACTGGTAGTGCAATTCAGTTCCAGAATGGAATACAAAAACATATCCTGTAGCTTAGACACAAGTCCACGCTACAGCTTTCAGCAAGGCTGAGCACATCCATGTGTTCCCAGCCTGTGTTTTGTATCACTTCATGGACATACGGCTGTCAGACAGGCAAGTTTTTTATGGGCTCCCTGGAAAAGGACCAAGATAAGATCTGTAGAAAAGCTGAGGTCCCTTTAAAACACCAACCATGTTCCTAAGGCATCTTGCAGTTGGCAAAAATCATGCTGTGCTTCAGACTGTCCTGTGCTGCAAAGGACAGTATAGGTACATTATGTCTTCTATTCTTGGCCTACGCCAGGATCACTAGTTTTGAATAAAAGGTATTTCTCTACTAATGCTGGACCAATGCCAAAAATTCATTCACATGAACTACTGAACATACCAGATGGTAAAATCTTTCTTACAACCCACTTGGGCTGGATTTAAACAAATTAGTTATAAACAGCTCAGAGCTAAAATAGGGTTTAGTCAAATGTGAAAACAGCTTACAGAGAGATTTCTAGTTTTCCCACTGACAGCTTACCATTTTTGCTTCCTCCTGATCTATATTTTCAAACACCACAGCCTTGGATTCTCAGCTTACAAGGAAACTTACAGCAAGGAGCATAAAGTTAAGTTATTTCAGAAAAATATTATTTTTGCACAACAGAGAAAAGAAGCACACTTCAATAACACAATTACTTCTAAACATAAAAATGGCAGTAGTGCCTCCAGTAGCTTTCAGGCATAGAAGTAACTTCCTGCCTCCCCCCAAAACAACACAAACAAGCCTGAATTTAAGATTAATTTGAATATTTACCAGATTTTCTCTGCCGTCGTCCAAGTAAATCTGTTACTGTTTTGCGGAATAGTTTAGCTTCTTCTTCATTAGCAAAATTAAGACCAACTTGACATGTCTGAAAAACATTAATATTCCCCCACCCATGACTAAGAAAATGTTTCAAAGGCTTTCTTGAGTGTCTTCTTATACCTTCTGAAGGTATAAGCAGAAAAAATCATCATTGTAAATTTGGAACCAAGTCTTAGTGAAACATTCTAACTTAGGAATGTCTGTCTACTAATCAAGTTCATAGAGACCATGGCTAAAAGAATTGAGCAAAATCTTGTAGCTTGAAATCAAAGGGAGCAGAGAAAAATTTGTGCTTTAAGAATATATGATACTTCATAAACATCATCTGCAAGTCAAAATGTAATTTCATTAAAGGGAGTTGAAAATAAAGAATTGAGTTTTATGCTTCTGTCCTAATGAGTCAGTTTTCTAGTTAAGATCCAAAAAAATCCTTTTATAAATAAGCTTAAAAAACTTCAGAGAACATAGGTAATATACTTCTATAAGTAATTTAATGTACTTTTATAAGTAATTTACAGAATGAAATAAAAAAACCAGTTATATTAAAGAAGCTACTGTTCAAATAAAAGGCATTTTAAAATAGGTATTCAAAGACATTGGGACTCACATCTCCAGCAAAGGTATGAAAATATCCTCTAGGACTATTATATACAAAGTTATTGTACAGCTCCTGCTCCCACAATAATTTCCCATCCTGAAAAAAAAAAAAAAAAAAAATTTTGGAAAACTTAGATGAATTGCAGAGTTTAACTTCTTTCACAATAGAACCTATGAAGAGTTGGAAGTTGCATGGTGTTAAGCATCTACCTTGCTATTCACCCAACAAATGAGCTCAATCAAAATCAAAATATACAGAAAAGCAAGACTATTCCAATAGGTCACTTTATCCTGTTCCAATTCCTGGATGTTTTCAAAAAACATCCTTCAAGTTCTACGATCCTGCAATAGTGCTACTAGGGGTGGTAGTATTGACTAGTGATAGGAATACAGTGATAACAGCTATAACAATAAAGGAGACTTCCACCAGCATGTTATTATTTCAGGCTAGACTTGAGATCATATAACTTCAAGGGAATAAAAATCTCACCTTTTAAAGAAGTTCTGTATATTTAAATGGCATTAAAGTTCAGCACCCAAGGAATAGGTTTCTCACTAAGTCTAATACTCAAGTGACAAAATCACAAAGTCAAATGCAAGTGCCAACTGGCAATCCTGAACAAATCTGAGAGACTTCAAGCATTGCATGCTGATAGATAGTAAGCTGCTCTTAGCTGTAGAGATAATGGGAAACTTTCCAAAATCCCAGCAAAAGTCAGTAGGACTTATGCGCCTCAGTATCATTTTTGTTGTGAAAACACATTTTGGACGCTTCATCTCATAGCTTCCGCTGTCTTGAGTGAAATATCAGAATAGGACAAAGATCGTCAGTTTGTTTCCACCCTTATGAAAGACAGCATCTATTTTGTTAATATCATCCAAAGCAGTGACACCTGCTAGAATTTCGACAGCTATCCATTTCAGTGACACTATACTAACTTTCACGAGTTTGACTAATCAGATCTGTAGAGGAGAGCTTCTCTGAGCTCTAAGTAAATCTTATCAGATATTTATTTCATCTGTAAAAGCTGACATCTGTGAAATAATTTAAATTTAGAACACTCGAGAAAGTTGTACATGCCTATTAATAAGCACTGTAATTGCACTGCTTAAAGCATGACCATTTACTTCAGAATTTCTGAGTTTGTAGCTACGAAAACCTACACTCATTCAATTCAAAATGAAGCATGAACACAACCAAGCTTAAAGAGTCTCAGGAAGAAAAAAAGATGCTTACCTTAATGTCAAATATTCTGATAAAGTATGACCTCTGTGGATTGTCCTTTACAAGGCAAGCTACACCACAGCATTTCTTTGACCACATGGCATTGCGATCTGCTGCATATATCTGAACAACTGCTGAAGACATCGTCTAAAAAGAAAAGGTTGCTATTATTTTTAAGGTAAAAATAAAATCGCCATTTCATCTTTTATCAAAGCATCTCTTAATTTTGTTCTTTGTTTGAGGCAGCAACTTTGATGATTTCCCAGGTGGTAACACAATAAAGTTCAAATGACCCCAAACGGCTTCTGTGCTTTAGACTTTAACTTCTACACAAGATTTAGACAGCTTCAGAACCCCACTGAACTTTTTGTTCTTGCTCATAAAATCAGCAAAGAGACTTTGCCTGTGAGAGGCAGATCAGTAACTATGGTGGTCACACATAGAAGCCCTACTGTGCAACTAAATTTCTTCTGTTCAGTACATCAAACTGTATAGAAATGCAATATTCAGGCTAGAACTGCAAATTAGACAGTGCCTGGAAACACTCCCGGGTACTTGAATGCAACTGTCTACATTGCTTAATTGTTCAAATGGTCTCTGGCATGATTTTATCCTATGCCAACTAGCAAAATCCTAAAATTCTTGGGCATGGCTTGAGAATTCATGTAAGCTAGGCTTGTTCCCAGTTGGCAACTTGAAACCATCCTGTTTTCAAATTCAGAGATTTTAATAAGAGATGAAGATTATTCCACACCAGATTGCTTCAGTCACTGGGAATGTTCCTGAGCGTGTTTTCCAGCATATATGGAACTTGTATCCAACCTCAAGAGTCCTATGACAGAATGAAAATTGGAGCCTCTGAAGAATATCCATTTAGCAGCCAAGTTATAAGGACAAAGTTTAAAGGCTCTGTAATGGTATAGACCAGAGGCTGTCTAGCCCAGGATCTGCTCTCCAATAGCACCAGATGCCTAGGTAAGAATACAACAGTACACCATTATGCTATGGGAGCACACCCCCAGCAACTGGCAGGCTGGAGCTCAAAGCTCCCCTGAGCCAGCACACTTGTTTTACAGTACATGTTGGTTTTTTCCTTTGTGAATTTATCTACTCACTCTTTAACAGTTTCATAGTTGCCACTCTATGCTGTATGTGCTTTTATAGATATTTGTCACATTTCTTTGCCTGGTAAGCTCTCTACTCTTTAGAAAGTGATATTAATTTTAAGTCATTCTTGTACCAATGAAAAAAAAAATTAAAAGAAAATCATTCTACATTTTCATTAGCCTTGTCACTCTCGCATGGATCTCGGTCTCTTAGTTACCTAATCTTACTACATCCTCCTCTGACCGGGGATGATACTTACGCTGTATGAAGCCAGTTTGTTAGCCTTTTGAACACAAGGTCCCAATACTACTGTTTTCTGTTTTGTTCTCTTGTTTCTTTCCCTGTAAATTACAGTTTTATTTCCTTTTTCACTGTGGAACATTAAGCAGATGTTTTCATAGATCTGTTATAGTTCCAACACCCTTCTGGAAGGATCATATCTGGTCTGACTAATGGGCTCCCTGTTAGGTTTTCCCCACCCACTCTACAAGCATTACTTTGCCTTCATCAACACTGACTACTTGCCAAAGCAGTTGACATCTAGAGTGCAGGCATGTCTTGTTGCATTGTAAGATTATCTACTAAATATTAATATCACCCATGTCACACTTTTCAACTGGTTTAAAATAACCAAAAGGATAACATAAATTTCATGGGATTATTTTTTTAATCACAAAAACCTTCTGATTTTGTTAAAATAGCATCAAAGTAATATAGTGAGACTGACAGCTACTCCTGAGGGAGCTTTTATAACCTTTGCCCTTTGAACTGCCCTTTGTGACTTTCACAACTCAAGATATTATTCTATTCCTCTTTGCAACCACCTCTTCAGAAGCTGTCAGACTGAGTAGTAATCTTTCTGGTAACCTACAGAAAAAGTTAAAGCATGACTGACTGATGAAAAGAAAGCTTTGCAGTTGCCTCCTCAAACGCTCTACCAATAAGCACAGAGTAAAACTTTGCTCCCTACAACCTACAGAGTAATATGAATAATTTAATCCCAACTGGACTTGTCAGATGAATGAAAAGGGACCCCTGAACCAGCCTTAATACCACGACAAAACAGATGACATAAATTGCAGGTATAAGAGCTGTTATTTTCCCCTTTATGTTGCAATAGGCAAAGGCTTAATTTTGGGCACAACTGGTTAGATTTTGTTCAAAACTTCTGCTAACAGCCTTTTCTCTTGTTTCTCCAGTATAATCTCTCTGTTAAACTGATAATCTTGTAGACAAGACAATAAAAAGAAGCACAGGTGGGCCACATTCTACAGTTGTAGCGAAGGCATCACATTCAACCACAGGAACTATCCCACTGTCCATGCAAGAAGCCTTCTCAACCCTCCCAAACACTTCCAGCTCCACTAACCTACCCCACAACAGAACTACCAATAGAAACAGGTGGTCTTGGCAGGAACGGTGCAACTTAGATTCAAGGCACAAAAGATCATGATCTGCATCAAGGCAGGGCTCCTGATGTGTTGCTTCCTATCGAATCTAGCAGCAAAAGCACCAACTGGATTATCTGGGTAAACCAGTAACTGTCGTAACTCAATGATGATTGTGTATAAAACCTTGAACCAACACCTACCCTGTGAGTAGATGGAAGAATTTCACATAAAAAGAATGTGTCTTCAGTCTGCATAATCATAATAGATTTGATGTACAGTTGGATCCCCTATGAGTACAGCTTAATTTACAAATTAAGCAACAATTTCACTGAACCTAAAGTAGGTGTTGTTTTGAGGCCTACCAAGCTTAAGAGTTCAATTACATTTTAACTTATTCATTAGCATTGTGCAAATTCCTTGTGTTGACAGACTGCAATGAGGCTTTCACATGTTAGAACATATAATTACAAATTCCACTGTTACACCATGATCATGTTTTTATTCATAGAACAAGACAGGAAAAAAATACAAGGTGCCTTTTTGAGGGGAGAAGGACAATAAAATCCAGCCCCTTTTACTTCAGCCACTGTTCATTTTCATCATGCAGAGCAGTGCTGTGTTTTATGCTATTCAGCTGCTAAAAGACAAGTGGTAAAAATATTTCATCATCCACAGCCTTTGGAAACTTACAAACTTACCAGCAAAATTTAAAACTTGTGAAAGTATATGAACCATAAACTTCATCTACTGCTATTCATTATGAATCCTCATGAATTCATTATAAATTCAATTTTTTTAAAAAATCAACTTTAATTGCAGAATTGCAGCATCTGAGAACATTTACCCAAATACCACCATCTGAGTATTCTACTGCATTTTCTGAATGAGCATTCACTCTGTCTATTTTGAGGCCAATTAATATACCCAGCTCAGTTTCTCACAGCATTCTTGTGAGAATGTTGCATTTAAAAGTATGGGTTCTTTAAAATTATACGTAAATATTTCTTCACAAAAAGTTATACCACTGATTTCACAGGCAGAATTGAACAGGACTGCCATTAAATACTCAATGTACTTAGTGTATTTTCTGATATAGTAAGATGATTTGCTACTTAATACCAAAAGTTACTTTTAGGAGAAGGATTTTTGAAGTTGCCACTACTGCTTTGTGTAAGGGTTTTGCTGAGGACCTTGTCCTTTTTATATACCTATGTATTTGGAAGAGGTACATAGGGGAAGGAAATAAGGTAGCCCACCAACTACTAATGGGCAACGGAGATGGGAATCAAACCCTCTCAGTTCCTTTTATTTTTTTCCACAGTCAACTTCCAGCTGGAGGACATGCCATTGATTCCAGAGACTTGTCACACCCCTCAAACTGATAAGACATGTGGCAGTAAGTCCAGTGCTGTCAGCTGTACCCTGGCTGCCTCACTGGCAGAGCTGGCCTCATCCTTGAACACACATACTGCAGGATATGTGGTAGAAGCAAAAGGCTCATGAAGACACCTTCTGCCTGCAAAAGGTAGCCACAACTGGTCATCATGCATTTGTAGAATGTGATCACAGCAGCCGCTGAGTGTTTCCAACTGGGCAGCAGATATCTGTGTACTTTGATCAGCTTCTGGCGTGAACATTTGCTGCAATAGCCTGTCAAGTTAATGACTTGCTGTAACTCTGTTTCTCAAAAACAGTAAAGCAAGCCAACACAGACAGTGGCATATCTCATTACAAGAAAGAGCCATCATACTAGATTGCCTATGGTCAACATTGATTGTGAAAAGCTATGAAATTACAGGAAACCACAGACATTAAAAAATAGCAGGCCAAAAGTCATAACAAGGAGCAGCAGCACGATTAAGGCTGTAAGAGGACGTTCAGGCGCCTCTGTATACACCAGAACAGAAAGCATTTCAAGACCCATTTGGATGGATATTGTAGTGTTCACATACAGCTGACAACTGCTTGTGGTGCATAGATCAAAGCCTCATAAAATACCTTTGGTTGGATGTGACCTCTACAAGTCTTCCAGTCCAACCTCCTGCTCACGGCAAGGGTAATTAAAAGCCTAGAGTTCAAGTTGCTCAGGGTCCTGTCCAGCTACATTGAAAGGCTACAAATCACCTCTGGGGAACCTATTCCAGTGCTTAATCACTTCCATTTTAGTGCTTGTAAAAATGCAACTAGGTTTAATGCATTCTTCTAATAGTTCAGGATTGTTACGCATTACATGTTGACAGTGATTTTCAATCTTTTTCCAATTTTGAGTCACTGTTTTGCTAATGAAGGTGCAGATCCTGCGTACGTATGTAATTTAATTGCACATGACAGGCCTGCTTTTCTTATTTATCCTTCCCAGCCCCTGGAAGTATCTTACAAATAAAACTGAGGAAAAAAAAAAAGACCTTGCCCTGTAATGTAAGCATACAAATAGTAGCAGTTGTTTCCAAGCACAGTAACCTCTTAAAAAAACCCCATGCTGATACAATGCCTGTAGCTTCTTCACAAAGTCAGTCTGAAGGCTTTCAGCCTGAGAGTCACAGTGAACACAATTAGCTACTTTAAGATTTCTGTGGAAAAAAAAGCTACGGTTAATAGTTGTGTGTAATCCAAACCCTGTAAGAACAGAAATCAATATTTCTATTGTCTTTTCCTTAAAGTAGGTATCTGGAAAAGTTGTCCTGATCAATACTACAGCTGGTGAGAAGGTACCTGTGGTAGGCATTTTTAAAGACCTACTATGGTGGCAATCCTTCTCATGGCCAAGCCAACATGCTGAAGCCCAACCAGGTGATGCTGGGTACTCTTGGGTCACTCATTTCTTCTTTGATACAAGACCAGGAAGATAGCCCACAGTTTGCTTCTAGGGTGACTGGCTGTTCAAGAATAAATGGCTGTTGCTATTCATTGACACTGAAAGAGTGTTAAGTAATAGTCTTCTTCAGACGGCAGGGTTCAATGAACAGAGACGTGTCAATTCAAGTACCACTTCACTGTGGAAAAACTTAGTGAGGTGTAACTCTAATCTTGACCACAGCAAGGACAAGAAGCTTCAGTACCGAGGCAATCTCTAATAGCCTAGCATTACCTGAGTCATGGAAGAAGATACAGAAACTCATTAAGACTCATGAATGAGCAAGACAAGAAACAGAAGTGGGAATGCAGGGTAGCTAACTCTATAACAATTCATGACTAATCTACAGAAAATTAGGCAATTAGACAGAACTCAGTGGTTGACATTTCCTTCTCTAAATTACAAGCACTCTGCAGAAAAAAAAAACCAAAATATAGCACTGACCAATCAAGCAAAAATACTACTTGAAATCTTTGTTTATCTCAAAAAAATCTTATGCTTAAGCAATTACAAATTTAAATGTCAATACTTTAGTAAATTCACGTTATTCAAAGCAAACAAAATTGGAGTTAGACAGTGATAATATCTTTATGTTGTTCTGCAATTACCTTATCTTCAGTGCCATAAATATATGGAGTTTCCAAAAACCTTTCTGCAGTGCTTGACACAGCTATGTATTTTATCTCATCATTCTTAATGGAGTAACATAAATAAAACCTGCTGCAGGGACCAGATGCTAGAACCTCCTCCCCTTCTCAAGGGAAGGCCTTTGGTGGCCTACACTTCCCTTCTGCACAGTGGTCCCATTTCAAGAGAAAATGTAGCATAGAGGCTGTCTCCTGCCATGTGGGAACAGTGCGTTCCCTTCCTGCTAGGAAGGGCTGATAACCCACTTCCAGGGTGAATGTTCTCATCACCACGCAATCCTACAGAAGGCATGCACTGCAATCTCCTCCAACAGTGCTTTTAAATTAACTGAATAAGCCTGCCACTATTCACATGATCCCTAACTAATTAGGCCACATAATAATACACAAGTAGGCTTCCCTAACAATTTCCACAGTATAAGCCGCAAAGGCATTTGCTAGAGTAGACAAAAATATTTCCTAGCACTTTCACAGAAACTTAGAAAACTTCAGTTTAGAATCCTACAATATTTTTTAGCTGTGGATAGTAGGCAGTCCAACACTTTTGTACATGGGTGTTCATATAGTATGATGGTTTAGGTGCAGTTCAGGCATAACAGCAAGAAATACGAACATAAATGAACACTTTCACTGATTTTTAAAGGTCTCTCTAAATATCCAGAAGTGTCAACTTGTAATTTCTTACTTTTGCAGTTTTAGATGGGAAGGGATGGAAACAGGAAGAAACAGCACACAGACAAAGAGTAGTGATACTAAAGGCAGACTGCTTTTGCTTCCTGCTGACACCTTCATCTGAAGGACCACAAGGATTAGAGAAAGATAAATACAATAGATGCATCCAAGTGTCTTTTTAGCCTTTCTCCCCTTAAGAACAGTGGATCAGGCTATTTAGGGTTACTGCAACTTGTACAAATAAAAGAATGCAATGATACTGTCTTGATAATACACACACACTTTTCTGCAGATAAAAATCTTTTTCAAGGACTCCACAATATTTTTAAATTAAATTTTAGTGAGTTAGATTTTGCAACTCTCCGACTGGCTTATAATGCACTTCTTTGCACCAGGTTGCCTCCAGAATCTTCACAAATGAGTCTGATATGTGACAGTGCTCATTCACTGAGGATTTGGATACTTCTTAATTTGCAACTTGAGTAAACTGCACTTACTTCAATTTTTAAAGCTACTATAGCTGTTAAAGATATATTTAGCAAATGACTAATAATCTTGTCTTTAAAGACAATTGTGTATCACAAAAAAGTTACCTTCAGATGCTACAGACAGGATTTTAAACTGGTTTCTGATAGAAGAAATACAGAACTTCAGAAGTTTGCTGGCAGATTTCAACAAGCTAAGCAACTGGAAACAATCTCCTAATTTTATTGCCATTTACAGGACATTATTTTCAGAAGACAGACTGATTGCTTCACAGACAGAAAAACTAAAGCAAGATTTCACATTATTTGACAGAACTGACATAAGAGAGCCTTTTGTAAATACCCAATCACATGAGAAAAGCTTTATTTGGTACAAGTTGAAAAATTACTCAACTGAAGACACTGAGGCCTCACCAGTTCTACTGCTTGTGAAATTATTTGCTACAATCAACAGTGTTCAATTTTAAGCTTTTAATTTCTTAATTTCCCATGATTGCCCACTGATTTAAAAATACACTATGCATAGATTCTAAGAAACTAGTATTTTCTTCCACCTATACACAAAGTTAGGCTATGTTAAAAATAAAGGCACTGCAGAAAAGATGCTACCCTTTCTCTTATTTGAAGGGAGAACTCAGAGAGGAATTTTTTCTGAAATAGCAAAAAGCCACTTCAAGTATTTCCCATAATTTCTGAAACAGGAGGGTCTTATTCTAAGTTAAAAGACAGTTCCATGCAACACATAGCCCAAAACATTTAAGGGATCAAGAGATCAAACCTAATTTTAAAGAAAATGTTAATACCCAAGAAAAGACTCCCTGCCTTGCTCTGCTCGGCACACAAGCCAGCTGCAGTATCCTCACTGAAGAACTTTTGCTGATGTGGAAAAGCTACCAGTGATCACTAAGTGATGTTAGAACAATGGGATGCTTGTCCACTTAAGTCTGCATTTGTTCAGCAAAATGATCCTTTACTGCTAATCCTCCGTAAGCCAGTTACAGACACCTCACATTTTTCTGAGTGTCTTCAGATACAAGTTCACTTACATTTCCAGTACCTCCCAGATCCCCCCAGTTCAGCTAGACGGATCTGGCCAACTCCTTTTCAAACACTCTGCTCAACTGTGGATCACAGAAGACCAACAATTAAGATGTGGGTAAACAGCGTGGCATATAAAACCAAACCAAACAGCATATATGGTTAATTAAGAGACATGCTCTTGTCAGACACAGAATAAATAAAGGTATTTTTAAATCCCACAACCTTAGTTCAGACAACAC
Organism: Podargus strigoides; assembly: GCA_028020825.1. Classification (NCBI taxonomy): domain Eukaryota; kingdom Metazoa; phylum Chordata; class Aves; order Caprimulgiformes; family Podargidae; genus Podargus; species Podargus strigoides. Next base: position 146,701,417 of record CM051663.1, read on the forward strand.
ATGCAAGACCTCAGCCTTCCAGAGATATGACATAACCATAATCACAAGCATGCTCCAGATTATAGTATTCCAAGCTATCTCAGCTTAGCAGATCACTTCCCAGATGACGTACACAACCTGGGGTTTTCATGGACGAGGGAGCTAAACGCTGTCACTTCCTGTTTACCTGCACGGCATCCTTAGTAGCTTACTCAGCTGCCTCTTGCAGCTTAATGCTGCTGAAACCTTGGCTGGCTAGAAAGCTGCAGACACAAGACAAAACACAGTTATCTGTGTTCTGTTGTTAAAGTTACACATCACTTCCAGAACAACTGAGCGTGCTTCACACAGGCAGTCCACAAATTTGTCACTGTCCTAATCCTATGGAGCAAACATTCTCACTACAGAAGAAAGATGTTTTGTCTTGCAATTCCACTCCCACCCCCAGCCTCCCAAGACACTCAGAATCAAGGCATGTGAGACAGCTTCTCTTCAAAACTCAGGGAATTTTTAGATGAAACAAAGTCTACCTTTCGATTTTAAGCCATTTTAAATAATCAAGATTCCCAAGATAAGGATGATCCTTACACAAATAGAGCACTGTACAGATATGTAGATTAACTGGTTCTCAAAACTATGTTTCATGGTCATGCACAGAAATTGTAGATGGGTGTTTCAAGCCTTATAGATTAAAGGCAAGAACTGTGAGCTTCACGTAACCCATGGGATAAAAACTGGGAGCTCAAATGCGTTTTGTCCTGTTCCACTGCCTTTTCAGCTATAAAGGAAACCAGCTTCTTTGACTCAACATTCACTTTGACCAGCAACTCACTGCCTTCATGCACTAAGGTCCTCTTTCTTCAGCCTTCATCAACCATTCCATTTTCTACACAATAACGTTTTTCCAGACGCTATATACTAGTTCCATATTTAACACAGGTTCTTATACGTAGATCCTCAAACCCACATTGAACATATGAGAATTCAGACCCTTAACATCCGCAAAAAAACAAAACAGGTTTGGCTGGGTTTTTTTAAAGACTTAGGCCCACTGCAGCTCATTGTAGACCCACTTAATGGCATACATATCATCACATTCACAAGTAAAAATCTTCAGAACAACAGTTAAATTGATTAAAGAAAGGATGTGAAGAATAAGCCTCAGGAATTCCTGAATTATCCCAGCTCTGGAACAATCATTAATGAGCCCCTGAAAATGCTATTTAGCAACTACTGGTTCTCCCAGGTGCAGATTTTAAAAAATCAAAATAAAAAAAATGAATATCTCCTTTGCAGTGGTGAGGTTTAAGTGAACTTTCATGATGATCTTCACACTTGAGGACAGGAAATAATATGGAATTTTGACTTCAGATACTTAGAGAACACTGACATAAAACAGCTTTAATTGTTTTAAAAGGAAAAACCCCCTCTTTTATAAGAAAACATTAACTTCATGCCAACATTAAACAAAGAACTCCCTTCAAAATATTAACAAATTTGAGAAAAGGCTATTAAAAGTAAAAGCTCTTTGAATAATAGCCAGCAACTGGTCTCACAATCATGTATACAACTTGTGTCCTGTCCCATAAAGCAGACTCAATCCACTTACATAAAGGTACTTAGAGATGCAACCCCCCTCACACTTCCACCATGCCACAACTCAACATGTTTCAATTCCTCCTTCAGCAGCTCATGTTTGAACAGAACAATTATGATAATTCAATTCAGATATAAGGAAACTCATAATTGTACATAAGATTATTTTTTTTTTATGTAACAACTAAGTCTGCCATGAATAAAGTTATTCCCAGTTACAAGTCTTGAAAAGTAGATATACTCGGGGAAAAAAATAGCATGAAGATGTAGCAGTTGTATGATCCCTGTCCATATTCAAAGCTCATTTCAGGGATACAATGCTAAAAGTTCTTCTGGAGTAGAAGACATATCTGCCTAAGAGTGAAAGCATCAGCTGAATGTTTGGAAGACTGCTATTTTTCATTTAGTTCTGGCAATAGCCTGTTGTATGATGTGTGAGGTGTGTGTGTTATCTTCTCTGTTAACAGTAAAGGTTAAGAGTGCTTAATTTCTACATCACTAGTGTTAGTTTCCTCCTCGATGCATGATCAATTAATACCTGATAGCCTGGTCACTGTTGACTGTTTTACATAAGGAAATTGAGATATTCTTTTACCATAAGAAATGCCCCTTGAGTAAAGTGACATTTATTACCCCTAGCAGTTCCAATTGTCACAGCTCCTTCTTTGTAGGTCCAAAGCACTGTCTACCAATCTACTGTGGAGGCCAAAAGCCACTGAAATTCACCCATGTGTAAACAAACTTTAGTAGTTTGGAAGCAGTGCCACAGAAAGGTGGTCTCATGTGGCCAATTCTATGCAAATCTTGGGCTTAAGGTAAGTCACCTATTTCCATTTTAAACAAACCATAGCTGTAAATTCTTTGTAACAAACTTACTAATGCTTTTGTAAGTCACCATCACACTTATTTTTTACACAGTATATTTAACCACTTGATTATTAAAATGCAAGAATAAAGAGCACAAGGCAAATTACTCAAATGCTTAATGGTAAAATTATTTTTATAACACAAAAGTAATTTCCCACCTACCTGCCATTTCTCAGTGGTCTATCCCACCCCTGAAGTCTTAGTACATAAGGACTAAGAAAAGCATGAGACCATGCACTCCCCACCCCGCAAAAAAAAAAAAAAAAAAAAAAAGAAAAAAAATTATCACAGGCCTTCAATAAGGGCAATCATCACCCCATACATCTAGGTTCTTTTAAGAAGAATTAAGGCTACATAATAAAAAATGCTACAGATAGTTAGTTTAGCTTTTGACATTACTACTTATGCCTCTCAGAAACTTACTTTAAGAGCCTGCCCTCAGTGATATCCAGTAGCAGGGGCTCTGCAGCTCAGGATTTGTGTTTAAATTCTCAGGTGAGGTATTACAATCCCCCAATATCTACTACATAGGAAAAGCTCCCCGGTACAATTTGTGTTTCTGATACACTCTCCTTGGATTATGTAAGTGAATAGCACAAAGGCAATATTTAAGTATAGTTCTGGAATTGCAATACTCAATTTTCAAGGTGAAAAAAGAAATGGATACAACTGATCTCTGCCAAGCTAGAAATTTTTAAAAAAATCAGATGAAGAACAATTTTGAAACTGATTGTCAACTTTGCTGTTAATATTTCCTTCCTGAACTTACTACCCACTACCTCAACATAAATGCACAGAGGGCTGCTGAATGGGAAAGCTCCTTCCCAGAAGCCAAAACGCTTCCTCTAGCTCCGAAAGGTGCCAGGATGTTACTTATCATGAGGCTGTCTGATCTGCTGGGCACAAAAAGAACAGCAACAACTGGAAAATAATCTACGATAAAGTGTTTGTTTATACAACTAAAGCATTGCTGAAAGAGGACAGAAGGATGTAATTCTCCTCTGCACTCAACACTTTTGCATCCATGGCCACTCACCAGTTTCCAGTTGAAATCACACAGAAACTATTTTTCCCTTCAGTGCACAGCTGGTAGTACAACTTCACATAGCAGTTCTAGGGAGCAACCAACAGAATTGAGAAACAGAGGCAGTGATACTGTTCTCAATCTTTTGTTCTTAAATATTCATGTTTGTATGGGTCAGAATGAAAGCATCCCCATAAAAAATATGAAGACAATCAGCTTTGCATTTCTGCTATGTTTATGTTCATAATTTGTGAACATTGTTCAGCAGCAATAACAAACATACTACATGAAATTTAAAAGTATGTGCCAGTCTGAATTTACAGATAATATAAAAATTTTTTCACTCCACTTACAACATTACTGAAATAGCATTAGATCTTTTGTGAGAAGCAAAACTTACAATAAAGAAAATCACTATTTATTAGATCAACACAAGAGTTTAGAATCCACAAAGTCACAATATAATTTTAACAAAAACACAGTTGTTTAAGATATTTCAAAAACTCTTAGGTCAAAAAATACTTGTTTCAAAGAACATTTAGAAGAAACATTAGGTCCAAAATTGACCTTTACTTTTTTTGGCAAGTACTATCTCAATTAATGAAATAAGCAAGTTGAGTCAAAATAACTTTAATGAAAAAGGTCTTAAGATAGCTCTGCTTTCGATCCCACTGAAAATGAAATACTGAAAACAGTAAATCTGTATTGCACTGGCAGTCCAATCAGCCAGTATCATTACCCTAATCAAGTATCAGATTTGAAGTATTAAGTGCTTCAGTTTCTGAACTATATTTCTCTAAGTCTCCAAGTCTGTTCTGGAGTTGACAGTGAAGCAAACATGCTCAATGTCACTGGTTCTTGCTGCTCAGGAGAACTGGCAACAGCCTTACAGTCAGCTCAAGTGTTTGTCACCTTTCTGAAAACCTCCACTTAAGCAATGATAGATTACAGTGCTTTTATGACAATATAAAGACAGCAGGTACATTGTTACACCACCACTAACAGAATAAACGTCCATTAAAACCGGTTGTTACCATTAAGCATTAAAAAAATGCTATTAGTGACATACTGATTAATTTTTTCAGATGTGTAATAACACCTTTGGAAATAAGATATTCCTCTATAAGGGCACTGATGCAACTTAAACCCCAGTGACTGAAAGAAAATACCCCTTGACAAAGCAGACACTAGGGTTCCAGTTTTTGTATGGATATTCCTTTCCTTTGTGATCAAGTTCATCAATAGCTCTGAGCATCTGAATAGCTCCAATTTGTTAGCATACAAACAGAAAGCTCTTGGTGTGGTGTATATGAAAAATAGTATCAGTCCCAGGTGTTTAGAGAAAACAAGCTGATTACCTAATTAAGACAGAGTTCAAGAAAAATGACACCACACTCAAAAGACTTTATGTAAGTATAGAAATAAGGTATCTCTTTCAGCTTCCTGGAAGAAATAATCATAGGAATGGGACCTATATAATAGCAGTGCATTAATATGTTTTTAAAGGTTCAACATGGTAATTTTTATTGAAGTCCATATAACTAGGTCCTCGAAAGATCTAGGAATTAAATTGTTTGCCAGAAATTTCAACACTGTGGTACAAACACTGATGATCTTCCTACAGGAAGATGGTGGTGGGGGTGTGCCAGTAACACAGCTAGACCTTGACCAAGCCTGGGGAAAAAATAAAAAAAAAGTAAAAATAATTTCTTGGTAGTCCAGAATCCACTCGTGGGCACATGGAGTATTTACAAAAGTTGAAGGAGATATACAGAATAAACGGGAAGGCTAGCCAACATCAATGATGCAAGTGTCCCACAGAACATTTGTTATTCAAAAGTGCATCCTTCAGAAGAAGGTCTCTGCCATCCACCATATGTTGCGCAGTATGACACAGAACTTGAGAGTTTTATAGTAGCTGATGTGGAACCAAGATCCCTAAATCCGCTAATGTCCATGCAAAAGCCTCAGTTCTGCGACAAACACTACAGTCCTCAGAAGAATCCCACAGTCAAAGAAGTGACCTGTCAGTCACCTCACTTCAGGACCAAGTTACTGACAAACCAGGGCACCATACTGCACTTCACTGAAGTGCCCACAGTATCTGAAGTGAAAAACAGATATCCCTATTTATGGCTAGTTTGTTTATTTGGAATAAGTCAACTACGTAACACCCTTAGCTAATTCAGACTTGGGTCATAGTGATATTTTCTGTATGTGGTGACCTTGGAGAAGAAGTTATTTCCAGTGATACGGATCCTGGTACTGCATCATTTCATTGCTAGAGCAATTACTGCAGACAGAATCAACATGCAAGTCCCCATTCTGAAATTAAGACCAACAGCACTCAGCTTCTAAATCCGTGATGGATTGTTATCTGCTCTGAAGCAAAGACTACCTACTGTGGGAGAACTGCTTGTACAACACCAAGCACCGCCAGGGGTCCAGTTCCTGACAGTGCTGACTTATAAAAGCAGATAACTTGAAAAAAATATGGCTTGAGGGGGAAGAGGAGATCACGGGACACTAGAGAAAAGAAAAAAAATAAAAACTTCAGGTAAGCGCCTACAGAACTGAGGCATCTAAACACTATCCAACAAAACTAGTGGATGTAGAAGATCTCAAAAGGTTCCTGATCTTGCACCTTTACATCCCAGACAGGATGAAATTAAGGTAAGATGCCACAACAGAGCATGTGATGATTAAACTATCACTAATTACACTACATCACTCCCCAGAACTGTCTCTGGAGCTAAAGTGGGAAACAAATTGTTGTGTCTAAACTGTCAGAAAACTGTTAAAATGGTCCAAAATGCAGCTGCAGGGAAGATTCCAAGAGATATCAGCACATCCCTGGAGTCCCTGAAGATGCGCAGAACTTTCCTTACGTTACATACAAACTACTCATCAGAAAAGAAAGCTCTAGACAAGAATTCATTTTCTTGGTAGGCCAGTGCTCTGTAATCAAGAAGTACACTAAGCAAAATGCAGCAGCCCTTAAGGTCACCCCTGCTGTACCTAAGGCAGTCTGTAGAAGCACAGCTAAGAAGTTAGCCAGAGCTCCTTACCACACGGCTTTTTTTTTTTTTTTTTTTCTCCTGACATCAGACATTTATGAGCCTTGTGAGCTTGTGTTCACAGCATAACAGATACACTCAATTTGTCCACTGCAGTAGGTTGCTACATGCACATATTCATCTGCGGGAAACTTGTAAACACCTGCATTTTCTCAGGTTTCCAAAAGCAATTTCTAGAAGCAGAGAGACAAGCCTGAATTTTGTCGCTGGCAGGAAAACCAGGTTTGATTCTGGCTTGATGTCAGAGAGGACAGTTATGAGAACAGCAGCAGAGCTGACCTTTATTCTGTGATGTACATGTTACTGACAGTGCTAGAACAGATGGCTCACTTCTGTCTCCCCATTCCCAGCACTACAGCTGCTTTTGTCTGCTGGTAGCTTTCACAGGTTGCGCAAATATCAGTAACTAGGACCAGAGACACTTTCTGGATCCAATGGCGAGTGGTACAGCAGAATGCACATCTGCACAGAGGAACTCTCTGCCTCCTCCCAACACAACACAAGTTGGGTAAGAATGGCCCTACCCATACTGTCTATTAGGAACTGTGTTTACACCATTCTATTCCCAAAACCACAGTAATTAATTTGGGCGAGTACTAACCTGTGCCAGGATGTGTACCAACAACTTAAACACCATGGACAGTCATAGAACAGTGCCTGAGTTCATGCTACTGCCCTACTTAAGTTTGTTAGCATCAATGTTAGCATAGCTGGCTGACAGACCAGAGGTGACAGAAGGGACAACATGCATCCTTCTGCCACTAAGCTTCAATGTACCCTCGGTGGGTATCTTGTATTTTGAGCCTGCTAGTTCTAGTTATCGGGGACAGAAAGGTATGGTCCAGACAGGTATGGCCAGTGTGAGGGATGGACCCCTTGGTTACACAGTGTGAAGCTTGGAGCAGGAGCAGAAACACTTGCTCAGTAAGCAACCCTCATCTAAACAATATGAGCCAAGGGCACAGCAGCAGACAGGATTTGTAGTTCTGAGGCAGCAAAGGCCAGAGATGTTCAAAGAGACTGTTATGGGAAAGTCTCAATGAAGAACTGAAGCACTGAAAAACAGACCTCCTAAATGACATAAAAAGATGAAGTGAAAACCATGACATGGAGTAGAAAGATCTACATCTCCTAGAGAAATATTTAGCACCAAATCCATCTCTATTCATCCTATCAAATAAAACTAATGCAACTAGGTGTGTTGCATCTTGTACATGCCTGAACTAAGGCAGATACAGATGCAGTAACAATCTCATAAGTATACAAATATTGGCACCTGAATATGATGTGGACAAAACTCTCAAAGACAAAACTAAAATAAATTATTTTTTTAAATAGGTAAGTGGTTTGTTAAATCATTACTGAGCTCTAGAGATCAAGTGCAACCAGCACTTTCTGTTGCAATGATACTGTAAAGCCCTGTATAGTTTTAAATTTAAAGTTCCAGCCACACAAAGAGAGAACAGTGCTAACAGTGCAGTATAACACTTACAGAGGCCAACGCTTTCTAAGAAAGGTCAAAATTACAACACCTACTGTATGGCTAAAAAATACCAGTTGATGTAAAAATGAAACAAAATTAAGCCCCAAACCTTTATTTTTTTGAAACTGTTAATTGCCAGGTTACTAAAAATACAAATGCTAATAATTCTGTGTGCCCAGTTACAAAATGAACTTCATAGCTAAGATACTCTTAACTACAGACTACAGGTAAATAAAGAAAAAACAGCCTTGCATTTTATTTATTAGAAACTACTGCTTCCTTCTTTGCAAATGCAAGGGGAAGCTTTTGCCTGTGGTATTGCACAGAACACATACCACTACAGGATGCTCATAGCTTTCTTCCTCTTTTCAGTTAACCACAAAAATCAAGCACAGTTTTACAGAGAGGAGCCTATTTGGATGCCTTTGTGTATATTTAGTGTCAGAAGCCAAGTGATGTTTCTATTTGCTTTGGCTGACTGAGGGAGAGTAAAGGAAAAAAATGTCTACTTACAAAGAATGACCACATCTTAGCTGTGCTCAGAGAGAGCTGTCACATGGTTAGAGGAGCAGGAAATAACTTACAGTTCACTCAAAGCAGGACTAAGCAATTCTGTGGTTTCAAACCTGAGCCTGGAGAGCTGCTGAAGCTGTATCTTCCAGTATATAGTTTCTTAATACAGCAGCTTACAAACTGGAGAGTCTGGTCCTCCCTGGAGAAGCAGCAGTGGAGGGCGGAGCCTTTCAAGAAGCCTGCGGAATATCATACTCTGTTCTTTGTTTCTCCCTCTCTTATCCACCAAAAGTTCTGTTGTCTGTAGCAGCATTAACAATGACTTTGGGACACTGAAGATGAAATACAAGAGAAATGTCTAATGGCCATATCTCAGGCTGAAGTGCACTCTACGTATGCAGCAAACAAACAGCTGGCTGGCATGGAGACTGTCTCCTCGCCTCATCTCTTTCCTCGCACAATGCTCTGTTGAGTTAGAAGAATACAAGCCACATCTATCCCAGCACTGGGTATGGGTAGGTCTACATGTCTGATGAGACACAAAGTTCAGCAAGAACAAAACACTTGCAGAATTGAGACGTAAGGGGGTAAGGGAGCAGTGGGAATGGTGAAGAGGAGAGACATTTCTACCTGGAGATCTTTGTGCAGATTATAGATGCAGACGCTGAAAGGAGAAAGGAAGATCCTGGAAGCACTTGAGATACAAAGGGGAAAGAGGAAATAAGGGGAGGAAACCCTTTTGCTGGGACAGAAGGACAGAAAACTTGTTTAAAAAAAAAAAGAGCATGCACGATAAGAGAGTGCAGGGAGACCCTGATGAAAGTCAAGACACAAGATTCGGAGGACAGAGATCACTGTGAAAGACTTTAATGCAAACCAGCAGGATGGGGCTTACAAAGAAATAGTGATTGATTCCTAAAATATCATTACCAACATTACAGCAATCTTTGTGTAAAAGTCTTAAAGTCTTTATTTTCTAAATAGAAACTAAGATTCTTTTAAAGTTAAGAAATTCCTGCTTCTGTTATAAAATGTACTGAGAAGGTTGTAAAACATCTTACTTTATCTCTAATGCAGAAAGACGATACAAAATCATACTCATTTCCTTTCTTACCCACAAATCACATACAGATAAATAAATCTCTTGGCTGTCACCTTGAGGGGGGAGAAAGCATTTACAACTTAGTGTTAAATTCTCATATTCAAATACTCTTGTTGTTCAGCCTAGACAGCAAGACAAGTATTAGGCCTTGTTACCTAATACTTATTTAGGAATCCATACTTTAACTTAATCTTTCTTGTAAATAATATCACCAAGTGCTGGCTAAAGTGCTGGCTAAACCATCTGCGAAAACCATCATCAGTAACACTTGAAGTAAACCCATTTTTTTAAAAGTGTTTGCAATCTTAAAGGCAACAGTTATCTTTCCACAGTTAAGAGTTCAAATAATGAAATACAGTTTTCTTAGCTCTTCAAGGAGGAGAGCGACATTTTCTTTCCTTAGGTCAGTGTTTCTTAAATTGCAGGCACAGTATCCCCTCCACATACAGAATACGCTTGGTGAACACAAATATGTCCCATACACCACTCTGATGCTGTGTAGCAGCTAATTAATAAGGGGAGATAAAGGCAAAATAACATATTTACTTTGAAGGAAAATGAGATGAATACAGGGGAATTCTGAATTACACATAAAGTTCTGAAGGGGAAAATGGTATGTGAAACCATCTTACGGAAATGGAAATATGACCTTGATTAAAAAGTCTTAATGTCATCTTTCAGCTTGAAGTTAGACACACTGGAGAGCTGAAAAATGCATTAACACTGTTCCTCAGAAAACTTAAAAGAAAAAAGCTGCCTTAGAGTGAGGATTTTACGGATAGCCAGATAAACAGTACAGGGAAAACAGTCTCACCAAGGAGGAGATGCATGTACAAAAGCAAGCGCCTAAGGTGAGCTGCAATCTGGACATCTGCCAGTATGTTGCGGAGCACAGCAGCAAGCTTCCTTGCCAGCAATGATCTTGTCCACAGAACATTAAGTCTACAGGAACTGAGCAATTCATTTAACAAACGTCTTTCAGAATCATATATTCTTAACACAGCCATTCTAACTTGAGATGCTTAAAGTGTCGTTCACTGGATAAATACGAAGAGGTGTCAGGAAAACTGTCTACCGTTAACTCACGGGTAGCTGAAAATACACTACTGAATCTGAAGAATTAAGCAAGTGAGCAGCTTTCTAAGAAAGCATCCCCAGGATTGTCTGCATTACATCTTTTTTCATTTGGCCCTTCTAGTATGTTGCTCCTGTCATGTGAAGACTACAGCACACTTAAGGATCTTCAAACTTAACTGCAACTGTCCCTGAAGGTAACTGCACACCTACTGTGCCCATCTGATTGGTTATCCAGGCAAAAACAACATGTCTGGAAGCCACAGAAGTTAGTGTGACACTGTACCCAAGTAAATATGTTGAGAAACAAAACTATCTTCTACAGCATCTGAGTCACGCACTGGTAGAGTGGGCTGTTTAAAACCACCCATGAAGATACACTTCCAGTTCCACTAAATCCACTTTGTATGATTTACTGTTGCAAGGAAAACAAACTGGCCAATAAAAAAAAAAAAAAAAAAAAAAAAAAAAAAAAAAAAATCCCTCTGTGCCCAAGTAACACGTAACGCCAACCTTTCTTGAGGAAATTGTACCCTAACCTACCAATAAGCAACTCTGTCTAGTGCCCATGACACATTTTTGTTACTTGCTGTATTTCATTATCTAGGTATTAGGTCATGAAGCCATAAGTCTCCTGCACTATACAACGTTTTATTTCTCTACTACAAAGATTCCTCAAGAGACAAGCCTATGAAACACTCACTGGAAGACAGGACACCATTAATCTTACCACATGGCTTTAAGTGAACAACAAACCTTCTCTGACCAACTGAGCACCTAAAAGCTCACCAAACCCCACCTCCACTGCAGACAGATCTGCCTATAAGAGGTCAATGATAGAAATTAAGCCTTTTGTCATGTTGGTTAATGAACTACTGCAAAGTTCCTAGATGACACTCACCCATCATACACAAACCACTTCAGCACTTCATCCATTCCAGCACTGAGCTAGGAGCTGCCAATGGCAACTGCCACCAGTGCTGGCACCTGCAGCCACTACTTACCAACGATAGCAGTGGAAAAGTTCTTAATTCAGGCTCTACTAGAGACATTAACAGTAGAGCAATAAAGGTCATAAGAAGCTCTACAGAACGACAGGGATGTTTTTTCAGGCAGAAGTACCAAAACTCTACCAAAAGAAGAGATTCGAGATCTATAGAACATTCTCCATTACCATATACTCTGAAATTGTGTAGTACAAGATGGATCTTAAACACTCTACTTGCTGCAAATTGAGCTTACACTAAACCACTGAGAACCCCAGAAGAAACATTCACAGAGGAAACATTCTAGTGATTACAAATTCAGGTCGCTATTTATGATGCAGAGAAGTCACATCAATTCTCCATTAAAGGAAGAACAAAGTAGAGTCTTTCCATTTATGTATTTGCATGAAATAGTAAACTCAGTCTTTACCTTCTAACAAGAAACTACCTCTTCCATAGGTGTTCTCCTAAACAAGTGGTATTTGAACATCTTATAGTCAAAACATGACTGTTCATGTGAATCCTACATTAAAGCTATGATCTTCTAAATTCCTCCACCTGATTCTTAGCTGTGAAGACCTGGTAAGTTACAAAACCACAGCTTGTGACTACATATTGCTTTCATCCTTTTGCATCTGTACACTACAGGATTCTAGAGCACCTTATCAGGAGCATGAGTGGTATACTTGACTAGGTGATTAACCACAGAGACGCTAAGAGACTTTCAGCACTGGATTACCTCCAAAACTGAGAAAAGATCTATGAAGTAGCTCAGAAAAGAATGCAAGAGCGCTGAAGCCTTGGCAGACTGAAGTACTTGCTCCAGGCCTATATTACCAGATCACCTTCTCTTAAGCAACACACACCACCTCATAACAGAGATACACAGTGACTGAAATTTGTAGTAGGACTGACCTTGCATGTCAAGACACAAACTTAGGTGTCTAGCACATGAGCTGCCAGCATGGTCAGGAGAGATGTAACCACTCCAGTCACTGAAGCAAAGATGGAAATTCAGGTGATAATTCTAAATTTCTATATTATGGTAAGTTGAATAGGAGATTTAGATAACAGCCAGCGATGTTTACTGACAATGATGGGATTTTTAACACCTAAATTTCTTACTCCTGAACCAAATCCCACACTTCGTGAATTGATGCTTTGTCTCAAATACATGCAGCTAACAGATGCCATGCCTTATGGAGCATTCACATGTGGTCTCAAAACATTTCTCATCCATGGGCAAATAAGTTCATAGTTCATTACCTTGGCTTAATAGTAAGCTGTGAGGAAAACAAGCATGGGAAACACTTTATGATAAGTAACCCTACTGCAGATACCTACATGCAGTCAAGCATGATGGCTGAGCCACTTGCTCTGAAGAGTCTTATCTCACCTGTTCCTGTGAAAATCAGTTTTGTAGGTTCAGGTTTGATTTACAGGAACTGATAGAACCCAATGTAATTCCCTCAAGAGGGGAAGGTTATTGCTGCAAGTTGTTTAGGGAAGTGACTCCAGTGGATACTAGTGAGGCATCTGAAGATGTTCTACGTCTTTTGTTAGAACAGGACTGACCTCAAAAGAAATCCAGGCATAACACTCAGTATTATTATGTTCCACAAGACCCTATCCTTTACACTTTGTCTTCTCCCTCTGTATTTCATTTAAAAACATATGCAAAGATGAGACCCACCACTGAACTGATGACTCAGTTCTTCCTATCTGTTTAAGAGGTAACTCCTTTTCATAATATAATCTCAACCTTTTTTGGATGTACATCCTGCAGCATAAACTCAAACTAAAGAGTCCCAACACACATGAAGTTGCCCATTACTCAGACCACCTTCAAGTCTTAGTTCATGCTGTTCTCATACGCATGAGTAATCTTACAAGTCCTTTCTTGATGAAACCTTTAATTCTTATCAATTAAGAGCTAACTGCCATTCAGGTTTTTATTTTATCTCAACTATTACTGTAATTTGTCCTTCGGCTCTGACATACAATTTTATTCTGGTCACATGCACTACAAAAGCAGTCAAAACAGTTTTCTTAGTTTACTGCTGTGTCACTTCTCTTTTTGCATTCTTTACCAGTTCCTGTTTACCATATCAACCATGGCAAGATCTCAAAAATAACCCATTCCTTGCCTTACTCACTACACCTTACCCAAGTGTTGAGTCCTACTTCTAAGCAGTATAAAATATCCATATTCCATTGCTTCTAATGTTATCAAGTACACACTTCTCATGTTTTCTTCCCTAAGGCCTCTTGAACATATAAAATTATTTCTACAGAATAAACTATTTTTTCCATCAGTGACATTACTGACCAATAGTAATAATACAAATTATAAAAGTACCTTCTTTATTAAAAGTTATTAATGGGACACCAGCATTTGCTTTTCCTTACAAAACTCACTCTTATTCCTTACGACAAAATTAAAGTTACTGATTTATAACTAAGCAGACCTAAGCAAAAAACTTCCAAGTTTGTTATAACCACTAAAATACTTCATTAATATGCACAAAGGTAATCTCATAGCTCACCTTAGCATGTTTACATAGACTTTTATTTCCACATTATAATAAAGTATTTATTGAAAAATTTCTACAGATAGTGAATTTTACATCTGTTCTATGTAACAAATGTCATGTATCTGAATGAAAATTAGTTATTTGCCTAAGCACCAATAAAAGTCCTAAAGGGCTACCTTACACTGGATACCTACTGCAAGTATTTCTACATTTGGATTTGTATTTCAACCAAATTAACTATAGCTGCAGCTTTGACTATTAGTCAGTGGCTTGGTTTTGAAAACCTGATCTGTCAGGAGCAAAGGTATTTTAATTGCATATAGACTCAGATAAACATTTTACAGCTTACCAAGGGGAAAAAAAAAAAGGGAGTAAAAAAAAAAAAATCAGTAACCTTCTGTATATACAGCTGCCTACTAACTAGTCAATGAGATTCCTGAAGTATTAGTAGGAGTCCAGAAAATGGTATCAGCCTCAAGCAACACATGCACACAGTGATGGCTCTTTACCACTTCCCCCACTCACAGGTAATTTTTGTGTTTACCAGTCATCATTACTTAAGATGCCATTGAAATTATACCAATATTAGAGTTCATAGGTTGCGAATACTCAATCAAAATTAAACTACTTGATAAATTCCTTCGCTTTTCTATAGAACAAAAATCAAGTAGTTGGATCCTCAATCTTATTTCAAAGCAGCTGCCTTGTTATCAGTCAAAAACAGAGTCAAAGGAAAGACTATTGAAATAAACCAAGTCCAAATAGCCACATGCTTTCTGAACCAACCCCCTCAGGGCTGATACCAGCATTATGCCCTCCGTAAAAGCACTATAAAGTATTAGTACAAAAATACTATCTAGGATCATTGTTTAATGTCTCAACTGTATCTCTGGAATTTGTTTCACTGGTGAAGTAAACATAAAGCAAGTCAAACATAACATAAAATTATATTGACAGGGCAGATGCACACCACATCCAGTAGCATCCAGTATCCATGCCCCACACTGACAGAAGCATCACCTGTAGCAGTCAGGTAGCATAGTTAATTCAGCTGATGGGAAAGCAAACTTGCAGCATCCTACAAAACTCACAAGATTTTCCTTTGTCGAAAAGTAGCACAGTCTGAAGTTTCACTAATGAATAATTCAGGCACAGATATTAAGAGATCAAGTATCATGTACAGCAAAAGGGCAATTATCAGCATAGCATGCCAACACTGAGTCAGGCTAGAAGGTCAAGAGTATCAAGACTACTATCCTGCTCTGACAGACACACATTGTGGATTCAAGTTAGACAGCCAAAGTCGTCACCATCTCCAGGTGCCCATTCCACTTCTCTGATAGACACTGCCCTCCAAGAGACAGAGATGTTCAATCTGTTCATGAATTAATTTTCTGAATTGTCATCACTTTTGGCTTATGACACAGTAAGCCAAAAGAGCCTGGTTAAATATCTCTGGAGCTTCAACACTCAAGTCCTTGAGACTGAGCAGAGATCCTCAATTACAGTAAGATGAGCCTATGCTTAACCTAGACAACATATAGGGCTGGGGGAAAGGGGGAAGAGAATGGGACACGATTAGAAAAAACTCAGTTGGAAAGAGATCCAAGATTCAGTGTAAACTGCAAGAATGTATAGTTTCAAGAAAAATACAAACTAAGTCATGTCTATGAAGCTATCAGCCTGTCACAAACCACATGAAACCCAGACACTGTGAAGATATTTACCTCCAAAGTCTGCTTTCAATATGCTTTTTATGCAGAAGTTGAGAACTTGAGTAGGTGAGTGTTACAGCTGAGCATAACAAAAATGAAAAGTGTTCACTAGACAAGAAAATTGAAGTTGTAGAAAAACCAACCGGAAATCAACTTATGCTCAAAAAATTCATGCATTATTTTTTAAATTTAGAGAAAAGTTTTGGGTTTCTTGCAAAGGAGCTAAACATAAGAAATGTGTGCCTGAAGGTAGTTCAATTAAGATGTCTTTTTTCAAATGTATTGCTTTTCAAAAAATATGTTTTACTGTCACACCTTCTGATCCATTTAACTTAAGTTACTGTGGCAGCACCTTATTATTTAACCCACCCCAATGTAAATATCACCTACTACCTCTTCAGTTACTACATCTTACACTTTCCTTGCGACAGTCACTTTGATCAACAACACCATTTCAAAGTCCAAAGAGTTATGTGGAACCATTATGACTGCACAGATATCCTGCTTTAAATCCCAATCTGAAGTTCACTAAACACACTTCGTAGCGTTACAGCAAGATGCACAGTGCCTGACATTAGTATGCTAGGCGCTGGATACAAAGCATCAGAAGACAAATAGGTAATAATTTTCAATGGCTTACAAATGATAACCTTTTTTTACAAAAAAAAAGGGGTAGCATTTCTTTTTCATTTTTTTCAAAAATACAATTTTTCTAAAAGCTACTTTTTTTTTCAAAGTAGTTAAGTTTCAAAGCCTTCAAGGAGTTCTTTCACACAGATAAGCACAGTTTTAACACAGTTTTACATTAATGTGCAAGGAGATATTCTGAAAATTAAGAACTTACATGCTTGGTAACACATTTACTACACGGCTTTTTCTTTTAACCATTATGCTGCCTTACATATATATATATTAAAACAGGAAACTACACAGTACTAGAGTCACATCTGAGCACATGAACCTGCTGTTTGGGCTGGGAAAAGTGCAGACCGGACCCAAGGCAGGCCTGGCACTGACAGGAGCCTTCCTACAACTTCCCCGACACCGCTCTGCAGTGCCGCAGGTGCACCTGGGCTCGTCCCCGACCGGCTCAACTTTCGCCACCGAGCCCCGCGGCTGCCCTCTCGCTGGCCAGGGCCCCTGGAGCACGGCTCGGCCCTGCCGGCCGCCCCCCCCGGACCTCGATGCCGACGGACAGGGGAGTGCGGAGGGACGGAGACCGCGCCGGTGCTCCAGGCGGCCCCGGAGCCGCGTCGGTGTGCACGGTTCCAGCCGGGGCCGGCACGGTGGAGGGGATGAGGCCGGGCCCGCCGCTCGGGGCAGCCGCCGGGCCGGCCGAGGGGACCCCGCCACCCGCCCCGTGGGCCGTTCATTGCCCCCAGCCCCTCCACTCCGCCGTCCGGGGTGCCGCGGGCCAGGCGGGGAGGCAGCGAGGCCTTCGGAGGCCGCCCCCCTGCCGGGTGCCGGGACGGGGGCGCGGAGCGGGCCGGGCCGGCTGAAACTTCCGCAGCCCTGAACTTCCCGGTGCCCGGCCGGCCTGTCCTCACACGCCCCCCTGCCCGCCCCGGCCCCGGTCCTCCGTGCCCAGGGTGGGGACGGGCTGCGGGTGCCTGGCCCGGGAGCGCCGCGGGCCGGGACTTACCACGCATTTCTTGCCGAGGAAGGTGAAGAGGTTCTCGTTCTCCTGCGGGGTGAGCAGCAGGGAGCCCACGTTGGTGACCCGCCGCGGCTGCGGGGGCTGCTGCTGCGGGTTGCCGCTCATGGCCGGGGCCGGCCCGGCGCTGCCCTCGCCGCCCTACGAACGCTGGCTCCTGCGGCCCCCTCGTCCTCCTCCTCCTCGTCCGCTGCCGCTGCGGCCTCACAGCAGCCGCATCGCGGAGCCTCCCTCTCGGGGCCGGGGAAGGAGGGAGGCGGAGAGGGGCGGCGGATCCTCGGCCAGCTGCCGGCAGCCCGCGGAGGGGGCGCCGGGGAGGGGGAGCAGCCGCGCCGGTGCCGCTGCGCGCCGGCGGCCGATCGCGCCCGCCCCTCCGAGAGGCGCTAAACTTCCAACTCCGCTCCGGCGGCCGCACGATCCAACATGGCAGCGGGGGCGGGCGAGACCACGGCGCGCGGTACCAGAGGGGAGGCCGGCGCGCGCTGCCGCCGCGACTATGCACCGCGCGGGAGGGGGGGCGCCGCCCTCAGCCCCCACCCAGGCGGGACACGCCTCGGCCGCCCGCGCCCTCCCGCTGAGTGCCGGCTAGGCCGGCTGGGCGGCTCCTGGGCGGAAGCCGGGAGCTGGGGCGAAGGAGAAGGAAGTAAAAGAGGAAAACGAAGAGGAAGGAGCGGTCGCTGCGGTCCCCGTGGTCCCCGCCGCCGCCTGCCACGGCTGGGCACGACAGAATGCGGCCGCCCAGCGGGGAGCGGCGTGGCGTCACGCAGGGCGTGAGGGGGAGCGCGGCCTGGACGCTGCTGGGTGCCGTGGAGATGGGGGCCCTGGGGAGACTCCGTGAAGCGGCACCGTTGCCTGGAGCGTCGCCCGCTACCCAGCGTGTGTGCGGGGTGGGCAGGCCTCACGCAGCGAGGGTGTGTTGGAAACCCGTAAATTTTGATGAATCCTGATTTAGTTTGTAGCTCAAAAATCTTTTCAGCTTTCGTGACAGGAATGAAGACGTTTCCCCGCGGCTTGCGGGTCAGCCGCTCCTCGCCGCCCTGCGTGGGGCGGGCAGGTCCCGCAGCCCGGGCTGCTGCGTGCGGGGCTGGAAACCTGATGTCAGGGCGCACCTCGGCGGTTTTCTGTGGTTTTAGGTGAAGCATGTGTTGGCTTCGCATCCTCTGGTAAATTCATTGTCCGTCTGGAAGGTGCTAAAGCAGCACCCCCGTGGTGATTCACTTTGTATTGCAGGAAAGAACTGAAGAAGCACAGGAGGAAAGGAACTAGAGCACAGGGGGAAAACCTGGGTCTTTGTATGGAGCTGTACTGATTTATCTTCCTATCTTCCAAAAGATCAGGTGGGAACAGATGGCAGCTCCTTCTGCTCTGCTTAGAGGCCCTTTTCCTGGTACTTAAGATCCTGTAACTGTGTCCAAAAGCGTAAGGAAAGGAGAATATGGTGGAAAGCCCTGAACTTCCAGCATAAAAACAATTTAAAATGTATGTGTACGCAGGACTCTTCAGTCTCATGGAAGTGTCTTGGGCCTTTGCTGTAAAGGAAAACCAGTAGAAACTAATGCTTTCAAAGTACTTTTCATTCCTTTCATGTGTAAGTATGTGCATGTTTTAGTGGAAGGGGAAATATTTTAGCTAAAGAATATTGGCAGCATTTCGCTCATTGAAAATGTACATAAAAAGATAAAACATATGGAAGCACTTTACAAGACAACTTGGCACTTTCTTTTTTAATTTTTTTAATTTATCTCATAAACTATTTCATAAACAATAAACAATAGTCAAAGTCCTTTCAAGGAAATGTACATACGTCTGTTCGTGGTCACAGTATAAATAGCTAACCTATAGAGCTAAATACACACCTTTGATGGGTACATGCTGGTACTGTCCTCAGCTCTCTGTCCACTTGTGTTCCTTCATTTTTTTCTCTTTTCCGTTAACTTACACTGTTTGCTCCTTGTTGTGTAGATCGTGCCATTCAAAGAGAATTCTGGGTGTTACCGGTGATAACGTTTTGCTTCATACTGTTCTTCCCAGACCAGCTGGCTGGTAGCTATTCATAAGGGCCCTTTAACCTTCCGACTCTATTGTTAGGATTTTGGTTGCTTTTTAAATAGGGGTAGGCAGGAAAGGGAAGAAAAAAAAGGACTATTTTCAGACCCTGTGTTTCATTAATTATGCAAAAGATGTTTCTGTCTTTGTGTTGTGGCAAAGCAGTGAGTCCTGAAGGGAAATGGAAATACCAGTATCTGGTGGTAAGTCCAAGGGACTGAAAAATAGATTTTTGCCTTTGATGTTTATGTTTGCAGTAATATCAGCAAAGAGCTGCTATTACTGCATAAAACATCCAATTTCAAGCAAAATTCCCTCAAGGAAAGCCACCAGCTGAATTACCTGTCCATATTTTAAAGAAATTGCAGTGCTCTGTCTGCCCTCTCTCAAGGAAATTGCTTTCATTGTTTATCCGAGGCTTTCCTCTGAATTTCTCACTGTAGTCCTTAGGATTCAAGCTGTGTTACCCACTGCTGATGTCTGTAAGCTTTATAGGAAGCTGTTCTTTTGTATTTTCCATTTCAGGATACCAGCTTATAGCACCAAGGTACTGAAATACATTGGGAGTGACATAACGTATATCAATATAAGCTGATGTAATGATTTTAAAGATATAAATTATAAAATACTTATTAAATAAACACTTATTATTATCCTTGTCAGACTTGTCTTTGACAGAAAATACGTATCTCTGAATTTTGTCTTTAATTGTAGACCTCTACAGTAATTTTTCATACTTTGAGTTTCTCAGTTTAAATATTCACACCATTTCAGAAAAAACACTCTGCAACTGAAGATGGAGTAAAAAGGTGAGGAAAACTTTCTACTTAAGTTAATTTTTCTAGCACTGCAAATCATAATATGTTTTAAAGGTTTTATCAAAGTTGGAATTATCTAAATGCAAGAAGTTGTTAGTTCTCCAAGGATTGATTTTTTTTTTTTTTTTCAGTTGTCTCACTGCATTTCCCAAATCTTGATTTTGTCCCAGTGCTGAATTTAGGTCACAGTTTGGTTTTCTTCTTTTCCATAAGATGAAGAGACAATTGTTACACCAAAGCACAAGCAGACTTAAAGCAGAATGTGACTCTCCATAGAAAAAAAAATCCTGCTGTCTCTCTTCCATCTCCTGTTATTCTTGGTGACAAGTGGAGCAGCCCAGGACAAGTGCAAACCTCGCTGCAGTGCCCACATAAGCATGGCTGGGGGAGAGGAGGAGTGCGAGCGTGTGATTACTGTCGCTGCACAGGAGGGGTATGTCAACAGAGCAGCCCGAGAATGAACAAAAGGGATGAAGGGCTTGTTTCCCTCAGCATCCTTTTACACCAGTCCACTTACTGAAAAACCGCCTGTGGTAACCGAAAAAAGGAACTGTCTTTGTGGTTGGACGTGGGTTTTGAGCTGTGAAGACAAAAGTTCTCTTTTTTTAAGTAAGCCACATTGTTTTTCTCAACACAGACCTTGTTGAAGAGGGCTGAGTTTCCATTGTTACTGTAATCAGTGGCAAATAACGTATTAGTTATTTTAATGACAAGACATTCATTCACTTCTGCTCTATGTGCGCTGAACCTTTAAATGTTTAACAATCTCAGCCTGCTTTGGAGGTAACTGAATCATCTATTAAGTTACAGCTCATTTCAGATTCAGTCACTGTATTTCCTTTCTCTTAGATTTTGTTACCTGTTTTAGGTGGGTTATAGCCTGGAAGAAAGAGGATCTGGAGTCTGGTGGTTTTTTCCTCCATACTGAATTTATATCCTGTAGATTTCAGTTACAGAAGGACATGAAGTAGTCGCTGAAGTTGCAAAGTTGACTTTTAATTAGTCAGAAAAGCCTCTGTTGATTCCATATGGATGTGGAAGTGTCATGTCAGTAGGAAGAGTCCTCTCCTTTTGTGGGCCGGCTGTGCAGCAGAGCATCCTCAACACAAGAACGAGTAGGCTGGAGCCTGAGAACCAATGCCGTGGGACAATAAGTTCTTTCATTTCTTACACGAATATTGCCTTGGGTGCCAGCTAGGACTTTTTGTCTCCCTGTAGTGCCTGTTATACGTGTCTTTCCAATTGCTGTATCTTTTCTGGCCCTCATTTTTTACCTCAAATTGTTTACTTGAAGTAATTCGTGCCCTTCCATTTTGCTCAGCAAAAGATAATGTTGATTTTGCTTTCAATGTAGAATCATACTTTCAGTATGCTCGGGTAAGATATGAGCAATTTTGTTTTAACTTTGAAATCAGTTATGGGGAGATCTAGCTCTTTTCAAGAGGTCCTCTACAATTCCTTTGTGGTCTGAAGCATCAGACTGTATCACTGTCCTTTTCAGGACTCTGGAGAAGATGGGACCAAACAACATACTGGAGTTTCAGGCATCCTCTCTCTCCTCTTAATACTTATTTATTGATCATTGCCTGCAGTAACTGTGGAGCAGTTCTGTAGCTGCTCTGCAAATTACAGGAAAACATGTTTCTTTCCCCAGCCTAGCTAGCATCTAGCCTTGCATCAAAGCTTACCTTCAAAATCGTATAGTGCAGGGTCTGTTGAAACACTCTAAAAATCCTCTGCTTGGTTTATACCTCAGCAGAGACCTGACTTTGGAGTTTTACACCTGATTTATCCATAGTATTAAAAGGAATGTTTATTCCTTCCTCTAAGTTTCCTGATGTTGTGGTTTGGGGCTGGGCCGGCCACTAAATGGAGGGCAGATGCTCTCTCTTAACCCCTCTCCCTTCCAGGACAGGGGAAGGGAAAGAAGAAAAAGGAGAGAGACTTATGAGTTGGAAATAAAACTAAGGCAGCTTTAATGAAACTGTAACAATAAAAAGAAATGTAATAACGAGAAGAAATATAATTAAATATTTAGAAATATGTACAAAACCACTATCAAGCTTCTCCCTCTGCCCCCTCCCCCAGTCACACACTCCCCCCAGTAATGCTCACATCAGCACTGGTGCTGTGGAGCAGCTCTGGGAAGATCCCAGGCTGGGCTCCTGGGTGCAGCGACAGACGGGAGGTGAATTCAGGAACGCTCAGACCACAATCACAGACAGAATCTTCCCAGGACGCCAGCCATAGAAGACAAGCAAGGACAGGAAGAAGGGCAAGCCAGAGAAGAGGGCGAAGGGAAGGGGCTTGCCCCTGTAATCCCTCAGCTTTATACTGAGCTTGACGTGTATGGGATGGAATAGTTTGTTGGTCATTTTGGGTCACCTGTCCTGTCCACTCCTCCCTGCAAGTGCACCCTTACACAAAGGGGGACCTCAAGGCAGCACTGAAAGAATTCGGCAGTGACCTTGGTTTTTGCAAGATTAAGTATAAGCAAGAGCCTTTCTGCACACCATTGTACTGTGAGCTCAGTACTAACTATAAACATCGAGCGTTATCATTTCTAGGAGCAGACCGTGTCTGAAAAGCATGTTGTTGACTTCAGAAAGTGCAGTCTTAGAAGAGACCGAACTGAAAAGTAAAAGTAAAATCACTGAAAGGAAAATCGGTTCTGTTTCAGCCAAATCAGGACACCTGACAGTTTTTAACTTCAATGTAATGTTCTCCCATCAGCCATTGATCAGCCACCATAAAGCTCAAGAACTTCATCACTGGTAAAAAAAAAAACAAACCCCAACATGTTCTTTCCTTACTGCAATCTGCAAATCTGTTGCTAGGGCACATTTCCTTAACAACAAAAATCTTGCTCTGGCTTTGAAACGTCGTCAGTTCTTGTTTGCAGCGTGACTGACCTCCCACCCTGACCAGCGTGGTTCTGAGCAGGAAGCCTCGTCCTTTCTGAGGGAAGGGAGCACAGGCAAGTGCTTTCAAAATCCACACTTTCCTGTAAGCACAAAGTTAGATGTACATACTCGCCCTCGAAGAGTTGGCTTGAGATCGGTAGTTTGCTCCCAACAGGTCAATGTACAGCTGGTAAATATGTAATGCATCTCAGCAACAGTTCCAATTTGGATCCTGATGGATGACTTAATAACTTTCATGTTTTTATTTCTCTTTTTTTTTCTTTTAATTCTGTATCTGACATATAACCCTAAGCAACAGATGCGAACCATACCTTGGTTCATGTTGGGATTGCACTGGGGCTCACACTATCAGATCTTTACTGTGCCCTGTGGTGTGTCAGGGCTGTTGGTGTCCTGCCAGTCCTGTTCTGCTGCTGCTGCTGCCACACTCCAGGAGGCCAAAGTGTGAGATCCCATCAAAGGCCAGCCTTCATTTGGCAGATAGGTCCAGACCTGGAGATTTTCTGTTGCGTCAGACTGTCTCTGGTGCGTTAATTGTCTTGCTTCTGTGTGGTTTTGTTAGTTGATGCAAATATTTGGGGATGGGGGGGTGTGGGGGGAGAGAAAAAGAGCAGTCTTTATGCATCAATGTTCTTGAAGGCGTATGGCTCCACCTCATAAAGCAAGATTGAGAACGTGCGTGTCTTGATCAACCTGATCTTTGTGTTCAGGGAGTTTACTTCTATCAGCTCCAGGCCAACTAGAACCACTGGTGTGTTGAACTTTATCGTTTTTATAGGAAAGAGAGAATATGCTTAACAAGTCTAGAAGTTTAACATGTATGCTGTAGGAGCTTTAACAAATAAAAACAAAAAAAGCTGAACATACTACAATCTGGCTTGAGAAGATGGATGAAAACCATCTATTTTTTTTCAAAGCTATATGTGCAGTCAACTGACTGTTGATTATGTGTATGATGCATCAACAAGAAAATCAGCAGCCTGTCCAGTTTTTTCACGTCAGAGATAAGTCTAAAAGTAAATCTTTGTTTCTGATTGCATACTAGTAAGTAAAGATAATCACATTTCTGTAAGACCTTAAGAATATCTAGAATTTAGCACAGACAGCCAAGTTACTTTAATTGGTACTTTCCTAGCTACCCTATTAGTAATTTCAGTTAAGGACTCTTCCCATGGTATATTAAAATGGCACATACAAATAGTATCAGTGCTTTATGTGGATATCTACTTTGCTCATGCTCATCAACTGAACCTGAAGGAGAAGAAGTTGTCCTATGAGAACTAACCTAGCTGATTTTTTATTTTTTCTTTTTCTAACTAAAATACTGTGGTACGTGTAGCACAGTAGTGCCCGAAGCCCTGTACAGATTTGGTGCCCAGGTGCCCTGTAAACACGTATGAGAACCCAGTGGCTGATCTGGAGGGAGGTGAGGTTAAATCTGGAGAACATCCACAGGAGTCTGCCTGCTGAAACTAACCATCCTTGAATAAATATTGATTCTGCGTGCTACAACCTGAAGTAGAGAAATTTACTTCAGTTCCTTTAGTCAATTTTCTTCCTGTACTTCTTTATGACAAATAAATTTTAGATGTATAACACTTTTTTTTTGTAGATGTCATGGTTATCAAGCCTACAATCACATATGTTAAATATATATAGAGTCAGCTTCAGACCTACCATTTCTCAGCTGATAGTATATTTTTGTGGATTTTGGGAGGGCTACAACTGATTTTATTTGAACTCTAGACTTGGTTTTGCAGTGTTTGCTGCAATGGCATAACATGCAATGCTTACCTGCTTTGTCCAGTTAGGTTTCTTGGCCTTGAATTTTGTTGTATCTATTTAAAAGATGACACCAAACATCTTAATTTAGAATACTCTCACAATAATTACACTATGACGACTTGCTGTTCAAAAACTAGAAACCTACAGCACAGTTGTTAAGGCTTTCTGGGAAAATATTTGCTACTGCTATAGCAGCTCTTTCACAGAGGTCATGGCAGGGAGCCAGAGGAGGTTGGTAGACAGCTAGGCAACCAGCAAAGAACAAGTTTGTCAGCATGTACAGCTGATTACTGTAAGAATAATTTTCCATAAGCACAGCCTGCAGAGTGTTTGCTTAAGGAAGGGGGTATTAATTTTTCACTAAACTTCCTAACAGCTAAGCCATTTTTAACTGTAGTAGAAAGTAATTTGTTCACATCGGATGGAATAAGGCTCCATACGATTTTTATACTATTTTAATACTACCTACACATTGCAGTAGGCTGAGGTAAGATTTTTCAGTATATACAGGCAATATAGGATTATTCCCATAATGATAAATTATGACAATTATTTTGAATAGGTGTTTTGATTTCTACCAGCTACAGTGATTAATTCAGAACAAGAAAAGATGACAAATGTTCTTAGTGGCAGAAGAGACAGCCTTTAGTTATATTCTCCTGCTTGTGGATGTCATCTAGATTGCCAATGTGTAGCCATAAGAAATAAATTCACTTTCTTTCCTAGGTTGCTCATGGTTCTAACTGTAGCATAACTCTGAGAATATGGGTGATCTTACAAATTTTATGGTGCTCTGTAACACAAAATCTCTAACCAAGTATAACTGAATCATAGTTCCAATCTCCAAAGCAGGTTTAGGTGTGTTCAACTGCTGTACTGTATCTACACTTCTTTCTCTGGCTGTCACTGTGTGCAAGGTCAAGGCTGACAGAGAGTTTGTGTTATATGGAGACTTCCTTCACACGGAAATAATCCAGTGTTAGCTAGTTGCCTGAGGACTGGAATAAATGCATAAACTAAACTTTCAAAAGATGAGACAAAAATCAATATTTACACTGAAAAATGTTTTTTTATGAAATAATAACCTACTCAATTTTTAATATGGTTTTTGAATATACAGAATGTTTGCCAAAATCTTTATAGCCATGTGTGGTTTATTTCAACTGTGATGCAATCCATAACCTGCACCCTGCTTAATTTTGCAATATGAGCTGTCTTTATCCATTATTTATTATCTTTGAATATGAGGAGGATCAGAATGTTAGACAGAAAGAGCACAGTGGCTTTAAGGATGACTCAGAGGAATGAGATGAAATTCAGTACTAAAAAGCACCGTGCTTAAGTGTCTCCACTGAGAACAACCAAGGGAGAAGCTCAAGAGTTGTTGGGAGCTGCCCTGGCAGTGTGGCCCTGGAAAGGTGAACACGAGTCCCACAGGCTTTGGCTAAAGCCAGGGAGGTGTTAGTGCCGTTGTGCAAGGCCCTAATGTGCCTTGTCCAAAATAATGTGTGTGATTCTTTCTGCCCTTTTTGTAGAAGATGAATTTAGGTTGGAACAGATTCAGAGAAAAGACAGCATGTCTAAGAGAATAGGGAAGAGGAGATGAGGTATCATGGCAAAACAAAATGACAGAAGACCAGAGAAAAGGTATAACTATTTAAATATAGTGTTATTTCCTGATCATTGGGTACAATTTCTGTTGAATGGACGTAATTTCTGTGTGTACATGTAATTTCTAAACAATCTAGAATGACTGCATCCTCATTTCTCAGGTGATGAGGGGCTTAATGAGGAACACCTCAGAGAAGAAATATCTTCTTTTAAAGAGAAGTGCTACATTAGTTCAAGAAAAATGTTTAGAAATTAATAATGGATACATTTAGACAGAAATTTACAGATTCCAAATTGTGAGGATAGTTTGTAATGTGTCTCATGCAGGATTAAGTGAGGGCAAAAAATTGAACTGCTTTTAAGCTGAAACTCAAGACATTTATCAAAATGATTCTATAAAGCGTGGGTTTTAACATTAGAGGACAGGACTCAGTAATTCAGAAAGTCCCCTTAGATTTTCTGTTTATGTTTTTTTCCAGGTATTTTACCATCTAAAAATTAATAATAAAACCAGTCACTGCTGTGGTAGGAATTCAGAATATTTCTGTCTTAAGTTGTGTAAAACTACTAAATGATTGGGGGTCTGCTGGAGAACTGGAGCTTCTAAACAAATCTGTCAAATCTTAAGTCTCTGTTTAGTCTGCAGTGGGGAAATTGTTCTGAATAAAAAATACATGATAAAATATGTCTAATGGTCTTGTCAAAAAGCTTTTTCATTCTATTTAGCGCTTCCTGATAATAGACAATCTTTACTGCATTTAATAAAAAGTAATAAAACTGCTGAAGCCAGAACTGATTGCTGGTGAGTTTAAAACAAAAAAAGTTTATAACCTCTCTTTACAGTGTACAGCTCACTCTACGTATCTAGAAGTCATTGGTTAAATAAAGTCTCTCTGAGAGCAAGTTTCCATTCTGAGTCATATGCATTGGATTGACAACCTTTATAGTAATTTAAATGCAATCCTATTAAACAATACCCTTCTATAAACGCTGAAGGATAGATTTCTTTCACTGGGTGCGGGGGCACTAAGCTGCAGTATCTCAGAGAAAGGCTTGCAGAGAATTTGTGTAGCTCTGCAAAAGCAGAAACGCTGGGAACTGCTGGGCTAGAACACCTCTAGCATCTCATAGGAAGATGGGCTATCTAATGGAACAGAACCCACCAGCCAGCAGCAATTATCTAAATGGTGTTTGCCCACAGAAATAAAACAACAGCCACATAAATAAAAGTTGTTGGGTTTTCTTTCAGTATCTCATTAGAGCTAGTATATCAATACAATGCAAATAACTATCATGATACTTCCTGGCATATATTTTAAGCATATAAAATTTAGAAAAATAATTTCCTCTAAACTTAACTTTGTGGATTCATCAACATTTTCTCTGTCTCCCTTAACTATGAATTTGGCTTCATTTTGAGTTCACTCTCATGCAACTGCAGAATTTGGCCACTGGTTTTATCATTATAACCTCTGGATAACCTGTAAGTGAAAAAAGTTAAGTGCTAAAAATGATGAAAAAATGCAAACATCATTCTCATCACAGAAAAATAAGATATGCATAAACTAATTTTTCCAATATTAAAAAGAATAGTTTGGTGAACATGAAGGCCAGTCAACCCACTCAGGATGCTGAGCATACACACTGAAGAGAAAAGTAGACGGAGATCACAGATTATGTTGTACTGATGCAAAGGAAGAATGATGAAAAAAGGAGATGTGGAGATGTTGGACATCTTTCTGGAACACCAAAGAAGACAATACCAGCAGGCTGGGAGTGCGTGAGATTCCTGTTCTGGTTGAATCCCAACACTCACAAGTGCCAGTGCATGATCACACTCTGTCAAGATGCCCCTAGTTCCTGGGCTGGGCTCGTGGTCAAGTCTTTGGGCACAGACTCTCCCTTGGTGTCAGGCAGTACTCAGTGCAGTTCTCAAAGCCTACACAGATACATGAGTATAAACCCCACCACTCCCAATATAATCCCTTCTGCTGGTCATGCACACGACGCTGCACAAGTCATTTCTTGTTTTCACCCTTCTGCTATCACAACCTCTAGATCGCTTAAGATACAGCACTGTTATTTGCGTCCTGGGGAAGGGGAAGGGCATGCCAAGGTGATTGCAAGCTATATGTGTGAACACAAACCTTGTACAGCTCAGCACTGTTCTTCTTGGAAGAGAGGAGTGCCAAAAGAGAAATGCAGTGAGGCCCTGACGCTGTTACAGAATATCAGGAGCAACACTTTCTGTCTTGTAGCAGTAGTTTTGTTCACCATCTCCACTTCTAAATGTTATTTCTTCTTTGTTAATTCAAAGCAAACAGTTGCTTACTGTTAGTGGTCAGCTGGTCTAACTTTCCCTTCTCCCACAAAAGCACAGTTGCTAATAAAAGTTAAAAGTTTGTGCTTTGCTGTACTTGTTTTTCCCTTGATGAAAGTGAATAGCTAAAGTTATGCCAAAAGTTTTAACAAGCAAAAAAACAAAACCCAGTAAACAATCTACACAAATGAGCTGTGTTTCAACACACGCTTCTGAGCCAGAATCACACAGAATCACAGAATGTCAGGGACTGGAAGAGACCTCAAAAGATCATCTAGTCCAGTCCCCCTGCCAGGGCAGGAACACCTAGATCAGGTGACACAGGAACATGTCCAGGCGGGTTTTGAATGTCTCCAGAGAAGGAGACTCCACAACCTCTCTGGGCAGCCTGTTCCAGTGCTCTGTTACCCTCATTGTGAAGAAGTTCTTCCTCATATTTATGCGGAACCTCCTATGTTCCAGCTTGCATCCATTGCCCCTTGTCCTATCATTGGATGTCACTGAGAAGAGCCTGGCTCCGTCCTCATGACACTCACCCTTTACATATTTATAAACATTAATAAGGTCACCCCTCAGTCTCCTCCAAGATGAAGAGACCCAGCTCCCTCAGCCTTTCCTCATAAGGGAGATGTTCCACTCCATCATCTTTGTGGCTCTGCGCTGGACTCTCTCAAGCAGTTCCCTGTCCTTCTTGAACTGGGGGGCCCAGAACTGGACACAATTGTCCAGCTGCGGCCTCACCAGGGCAGAATAGAGGGGAAGGAGAACCTCTCTTGACCTACTAACCACACCCCTTCTAATACACCCCAGGATGCCATTGGCCTTCTTGGCCACAAGGGCACATTGCTGGCTCATAGCCATCCTGCTGTCCACAAGGACCCCCAGGTCTCTTTCCCCTACGCTGCTCTCCAACAGGTCAGTCCCCAACTTATACTGGCACATGGGGGTGTTCTTACCCAGATGCAAGACTCTACACTTGCCCTTGTTATATTTCATTCAATTTCTCCCCGCCCAACTCTCCAGCCTGTCTAGGTCTCTCTGAAGGGCAGCACAGCCTTCTGGTGTGTCAGCCACTCCTCTCAGTTTGGTGTCATCAGCAAACTTGCTGACAGAGCACTCTATTCCCTCATCCAAATCATTAATGAATATATTGAAAAGTACTGGTCCCAGTACCGACCCCTGAGGAACTCCATTAGATACAGGTCTCCAACTAGACTCTGTCCCATTGACCACAACTCTCTGGCTTCTTTCCTTCAGCCAGTTCACAATCCACCTCACTATCTGATCATCCAGACCACACTTCCTCAGTTTAGCTGCGAGGATGCTGTGGGAGACTGTGTCAAACGCTTTACTGAAATCAAGATAGACCACATAGACTGCTTTACCATCATCTATCCACTGGGTTATGTCCTCATAAAAGGCTATCAGGTTGGTCGAGCATGTCTTCCCTTTGGTGAAGCCATGTTGACTGCCCCTAATGACCCTCTTATCCTTGATATGCCTAGAGATACCACCAAGGAGAAGTTGTTCCATCACCTTTCCAGGGATGGAGGTGAGGCTGACAGGTCTATAGTTACCCGGGTCTTCCTTCTTGCCTTTTTTGAAGACCGGAGTGACATTTGCTTTCCTCCAGTCCTCAGGCCCCTCTCCCGTTCCCCACGACTTAACAAAGATGATGGAGAGTGGCCTAGCAATGACATCCACCAGCTCCCTCAGCACCCGCGGGTGCATCCCATCAGGACCCATGGATTTATGGTTGTTCAGGTTGTGTAACTGATCCCTAACCCAGTCCTCATCAACCAGGACAAACTCTTCCTCTATCCCTTTCCTCAGGGGTCCTGGGCTCCTCAGGACAGCCTCCAGCAGTATAGACAGAGGCAAAGTAGGCATTCAGTAACTCTGTCTTCTTTTTATCTTCTGTCACCAGGGCACCCACCTCATTCACCAGTGGGCCTCCTGGACTGTGGATGCCTGGCTGAGTAGGCCTCTCAGCAATATCAGGGTAGTTAAAGTCCCCCATGACAACCAGGGCCTGCATTTGTGAGACCGCTGTCAGCTGCCTGTAGAAGGCCTCATCAACCTCACCCTGATCCGGTGGCCTGTAATAGACCCCCACAGCAGTATCACCCATGCCAGCCTGCCCCTTAATTCGCACCCACAAGCTCTCAACTCACTCCTGATCCACCCCTGGACAGAACTCAATACACCCCAGTTGCTCGCTCACGTAAAGAGCAACTCCACTGCCTCACTGGCCTATCTTTCCTGAAAAGGACATAGCCATCCATGACCACATTCCACTCATGCGAGCTGTCCCACCACGTCTCTGTGATTGCCACTAGATCATAACCCCCTGACTGAATACGGATTTCTAACTCCTCCTGTTCATTCCCCACGCTGCATGCATTGGTGTACAGGCATTTCAGAGAGTGAGCTGAGCACGCCGATTTCACCCTAGGGGGGCGGGAGGCCTCCTGGTCTTCATCAATACTAGAGCACTGCCCCAGTGGTGCAAGGCCAGCTACAACCCCATCCCCCTTCGAATCTAGTTTAAAGCTCTCCGAATGAGCCGTGCGAAAACCTGTCCCAGGACCCTTTTGCCCCTGCGAGATAAGCCTTCCCCAGGTGTTACCGTCAGGTCTCTTGTCTTATAAAACCAGCCATTATCAAAGAACCCAAAGCTCTCTCTGTAGCACCAGTCTCGTAGCCAGGCATTTATGGAATGAATCCTCCTATTCCGTCCCATGTCATCACCTGAAAGTGGAAGGAGGGAGGAGAAGATAACCTGTGCCCCAGACTCTTTCAACAACCATCCCAAGGCCTTGAAGTCTTTCTTCTTCCCCCTCAGACTATGGGATGCAGCTTTCTCCCCTTCTGTCAGGAGGATCAGCACCAGGTAATAGTCTGTTGACTGCACCAGGTTGGGGAGTTTCCGGGCAGTATCCCTGATCAGGGCCGCAGGTAGACTGCAGACCTCCCTGTGATGAGGGTCAGCTCTGCATATGGGGCCCTCAGTTCCCTTTAGGAGCGAATCCCCAACAACTAGCACTCTTCTTCCTTGTGGAAGAGGTTGTTATATGGCTGGTAGGTTTTCCTGTCTGTGGTGAGACCTCTGATGTAGGTTGCCTGTCCACCACATCCCTATTAGTCTGGCAGTATTCAACCAGGGCCTCATATCTATTTCTCAGAGGCACCTGGGGAGGCGAGGTGGGCAAGGAGGGCGCTTGCCTTCTGCCACAGCCATTACTTTGCCTCCACTCATCCCTTTCATTTTGGATTCTGTCATCCTCCTGAGAGGGGCAGAGTACAGGGGCACCTCCTCGATCCTGGGTGTTTTCTGGTGGGTGCTCCCATTTCTGTTGCAGGGAGGGCAGAGGCTGGCTCCATCAGTCTATCTCCATTCCAGCCTCCCTGACGCTCCTAAGCCTTCCTACTTCAGCTTGAAGCCTTTCAACCAAATGTTGTGCTGCTCAGCTGAGCAGATCACCTACCTGCTCACAGCACACAGTCCCTTGTTACCAGGGAGACACTGTGGCACTCCCTGCAGCCTGCTGCCTGCACAACTGCATCCTTCCCTGGGAGCTCTGTCTGGGTTCCCACATCCAATTTGGTCTTTCCCCGCCTGGTGGACACCATTGTTCTTTCACTGAGCTGATAATAAGTGCCCCCAGGAGCTGGTCTCTGCAGCAAACAGCAGCTCAGCTCCCTGGTTCATGGCTCCTTAGTGCCTTCCCGCACGCCCCGCTCGTGGGAACTGCCCCGTGCACACTGCCGTTGGGGCTCGGGCTGCGAGTGGGGGGTCCCTGGCTCAGGGATCCTCTGCACAACCGATCAAACCCTCACCGCCTCGGCCTGACCTCGCTCTTAGCGCTGCTGCTGCTGCTGCCTCACCTACTCAGAGCAATCAGAGATTTGCAAACAAAGTCGTCCATTAACCAATGCAATCCATAAAGTTAATCAACCATAATACACTCACTAAAGATCAGCAGCACTTTTGCACTGGGGGGTAATCCCTCTCCCCCCAGCAAAACAGGCACTTTACAAGTCTGTAACGCATCAGTACTTCATGTCTCATGGTAGCCCACAATCTGGATAGCAGCATGCTTATTTACAGTTGATTTCATTAAAATTGCCGTGTATTGCAGAGATGGGACTATTTGTGTGTGTGTATATATGTATGTATATGTGTATGTGTGTGTGCATATATATATATGTATTAGTACATATTTTATGGCTGATTTTTCTAGCACTGAACTGCTATTCCAACAGGGATGAATCCTGGCACTTGAGTAAAGGAAAACTCTCATCAGAGAAGAATCATTTGCCTTTAACAATCTTGAAGAGCATCGTTCATCTTTGGCCTTACACATGCCTGTTATACTGGAACTTTTGCACCAGCTAAGGCTCTAACTGAACTTTTAATGTGGCTATATTGTCTGGATGAGACTGAAAACAGGCAGGACTTCCAAGAAGGTAGAGCTTTTTCTTAGAAAGCTTTGAATAGCTCTGCTTCCTCACATGGATTTTTGAAATCGCTGCTGGCTATCCAGTACAATTTGAATAAATAATCATGTGAAAAACCTCCTCCTCTCAAAGTGCCAATGTGGTTTTGGGTTTTATAAGCCACTGGCCTATAAATGTAAACCTCCTCCTATGGTAAACATTTACAATTAATCGAAGAGATCTGTAACAGGTGCAGGTTGAGCTCAATAGATGTATGAGAATTTAAATTCACTGTGAACCTGACTGGCTCTCCATGTATACTCTTATCTGCAGTGAGGTAAATGAAGTTTTTACTAATGAAAGGTGTGGGAACAATCCTGGGCCCCTGAACAGCCATAGCTCAGTGTTCAACACTTGTGTATTCTTTTTCAGCCACTGCCTGTTTTAAGACTTAAAATCCTAAACTATTCTATCAAAGCTCTTTTTGATATATTTCTGAAAATACTTCAGCCTCTCTTGAGCTGAATGGAAGACACTGAAGGCAAAGAGACCTGATAATATTACATTTTTTTTTAATATATGATTATTGAATGACGACATTCCAAAATGGTTATGTCTTCTGTTACTATCTGAATGTTCAATACATCTTTTTCGCTGATATATCTTGATGATGATAAATCTGTATAAAACTTTTTGATGTCTTACATTTCATAACAATAAATTTATTTCCAGTGTTTCTAATGCTCCCTCATTGTGCCCCATCACAAATGCTGTAAAAGAGAAACTATATTCAGGTGTTGCCTGTTTTAATACAGGCAGATCAAGGAAGTGCAGAGTACATGACAATTAACATGGCAATCAGTATGACAAATGATGGTGACCATGCTTTTTTCAATTATATAACCAGCTCTGGGTTCTTTCAGTTTTGTTCAAACTGATGAGGCATAGTTTAAACATTAGAGGATTTTCCATTGAAATTACATGCCTGTCTTTAGTCTGCAATGATGGGCTGCAAATGGCAGGAGAAGAGATCTGGGGAAAGGTTCCAGCTGCATTGTTGGGCTTGGGGTGCTGCAGGAACAGCTTCTACTCTTAGTGACATTTCCAACCCAAAAAACACAGCAGGAGATGAAAAGGTGGGTGGAGTGGCTAGCATTTAAACGAGCCAGGCTGCTTCTAACATCAAAAGAGATTCAGTCCAAGAATTGGCCAAAGGGTCAACCAGGTTCCTGCTTTGCCAAAGGCAGTATTTCCATAATGATTTTGGTCTGTGAAAATGCTCACTACAAGTGTGGAGTCAGGGAGCCTAGGCAAACTCCTACATTTGCCAAGGGCTTTGTGTTGGGCTAGGGGTTGTCCTCTTTCCTTAAATATTGGGCATTTAACTTCTAGACAGTGTGTCTCACCCAAATTATGTCTGCGCTGTTTCTGTAACTTTTTGATTTTCTAATAAATGTTCTCAGTTTATTACACAAGGTTCTGATGTCTTTCCTCATCAGGTGGATAATTTGGCTGGTTTGCTATACACAGTTTTAATCTCTCTCAATCTCTACAAATTTACAGGTAGCTAATTACAGCCTTGCTAATTAAGACTTTGGAGATGCATTTTCTTATGATTTGCCTTTACAGCTTTTTATATATACATATATATATATCTTTATATTCTTTTTCTTCTTCATGATTCAATGCTGCCATTATTTTACAACATGCATCCATGTAGTGTCCTGGAACATCTCTTCTCAAGAGAAGAGAAGATAATGGGAAGGAGATCTCAGTTAGGATGTATCCCATCTGGAATCCCTACAGGTATTTCCTGAGTCAGCAGTTCCAAAATGGAGACCTTCATCTTCTCGAGGGTAAGGTGCGGCATAAAGCCCAGATGAATAATCCCCTAGCAGCTTAACCTTCAAGAACTGGAAACTCTGATAGTTGTGTCCAGAAACATGTGGGTGCCAGGTGTGCCCAGCCAGGGGGGTGAAGGTAGAAGCACTTGCATGTTGTCTGTTTGCCCACATGAGCTTTGGACAGCAGAAGGCTCTGAACTGCTGTCCTGTGTCCCTCCATGCTAGGAGGGTGGGCAAGACCTGTCCCATCTCTTCGTCTCACCTTGCAGGTGTAGGGGAACTGTTGGGCAGCAAAACTGACCCATTTTCTCCCCATGCGTCTGGGAGTGGCTAGTCCTGCAGTGGGGTCAAGGGAAGGAGCTGTACCCAGATGCTGTGAAATTCAGCCTTCTGTTCAGCAACATGGCAATAGCCTCTGAGCTTTGCTCACAAGGGGTAATGCCGATGTAGGACCATATTCTTTGCACGAGTATCTGGTTTTGGAAGGAGGATACTTTTGTGCTAGGCTTTGCTTTACAGCCCAGCTCATATTCTGACACTTTGGTTTTGGAAAATAGCTGCAATTAACAAGAAATATTTTAGAGTCAACTTGTATTTCAGTGATTAGAAAGAGCAGTTATTGTTACTTCACACATTAACTTTTGTGAATGCCACTTTACATGTACATTTACCACAGGCAAAAAGAACTGAAAACAACTCTAAGTTTAAAGCTACCAGTGCTATAATATGTAGTGCCTCTCATAGGTTCACCACAAAGCACCATGCCAACCTCTTGACGCAGCGTGTGCAGCCCTTTATTAAGCTATTTTAATAGCTCTTAATTCAGTTTTGTTCTTTAGAGCTTGTTCTTGGAATCCATATTAAAGATAGTCTGTATTAAGTCACTTTGAGTGCTGAATTACGTATCATCCACAGGGCTCAAAAATAATCTTGATATGAGGCCTAAGGGGTGGGATTCCTTTGACTGCATACAGATCGCTCCAGGAGCTCTCTGCATGTATGCTAATCACATCGTTTTCCCTTTATAACCAAAGAAGAGAAATAAGCACTTTAGGGGTATGAATCAGCTGATCTATTTCAGGTATCTAGTATAACATGAGATGAACTTCACCTTAAAAGCAACTGTTATTCCCTAGTGACTTCAAAAGGAGCCTTGGTGACTGGTTCAGGTATAAACATTTGTACTGGTGATATCTAAAGAGAGGTGAATCTCACTGAGGTGGCTGACAGTGATTTTGGGCCTGCCTTTAAA
Organism: Podargus strigoides; assembly: GCA_028020825.1. NCBI lineage: Eukaryota > Metazoa > Chordata > Aves > Caprimulgiformes > Podargidae > Podargus > Podargus strigoides. The sequence goes on from CM051663.1 coordinate 146,738,061, forward strand.
TAAACAAGCTCAAGCACTACATGTTTTACTCTCAGACCTACAGCTATTTGCATACTAAACAAGACAGTAATACTCTATCATCAACAATATTCTTGGTCTTTTCTTTCAAGTCTGACTAGTCCTTTAAAAGTAGAGGAAATTGAGGTATTAAAAAAAAAGATGACTGAGAATAATGAGTCTGCATCCTGACAATTCTTGGAGTGAAGGCACAGGTCTCAGTTTTTAAGCAAACTAAAATCCTCTGTATGTGGTTTTGAACAATTTTGACTCACTCCTGGGAATAAGACATTCCCAGTGCAAATGTAGCCATTATTTTCTTAAGACATATTTTAGCTTACTTTTGTTATTTTTTTGTTAATTTTCTGGGGCTGACCTCAGAAGGGTTTTTCAAGAATCATTCTTAGACATTGGCTGATGTCTCAGAAATCTACGTAGCATGGTGAGGTATCAAAACATTGTGCGCTCTTTTGCACAATAGAGCACAGTTCTGCTCTTAAGTCTTCTGAAACAATGATTATTTTTTAGACTCAATAGGCTACTCTGTAGAATTACGAGAACTAAAAAGAGGGGGAGGGTGGGAAATGAGAAAGTGAAAACCAACTAAATTTAGTAAAGAAAAAACACTTTTGTTTTCACCCACAAGATGGTGCCCCTTCCTCAATTTATAGTGCAGTTTTCCTTTGAAAACAATACAAAAATGACTTTTATGAAATTAATCCCCATGAAAAGGGTGATGGAGCACATAAGTCCTACTAGTGCCTTTAAAATAATGTTTAAATGGGGTTTACATGACATATATGGTCCTTGTGCTGGCCCGCTCCATAAGAGTAAGCTACATCCTGCATAAATTCAGGGATGTACTTGCTAATCTGCATAACTGAAATGTTAGTGCATATTATCATAGAATCATAGAATGTTTGGGGCTGGAATGAACCTTAGAGATCATTTAGTTCCAACCCCCCTGCCCTGGGGGGTCCACTAGACTAGGTAGTCACTGCTAGCTCTTCAGAGTCACATCGCTCAGTCTGAGTGAGTTTCTGATTCTTTCTGTGCACTGTAAAAAGAATAATTTAGCAAATTTCAAAATGCTGTATCTAAGGAAATGTACTGAAGACGTGTGATCTGCGCAGATATCACTGTGATTTAAAAAGAGTGGACTTGCCAATGTGTGGCTGAGAACACATCTGAGAGCCTTTGTTGCCGGGAATGATTAATTGAGTGGAAAGCTACCAGCTACCAGCTTTCCTTTAGGTTGCTGATGGATTTACAGAGTTGGCAATTAGAAAAAGAAGACAAAACACTGATAACTTTTAAACTAAATGCATAGGAAGAGTAAAAAAGCAGAACACTCACAGTATTATTTTTATAGTCGCTTCAGAAGATGACCTTTTGTGATGGTAACTGCTGTTTATTATTATTGTCACCTTATTAAGGGTGAAAACCTGAAAGATTAAAAAAACAATTTATGATTTTGTACACCATCTATAAAAATGTATTTGAGTGAAATACTGAAATGGCAGGAGATGGCAAAAGAAGCAACCCCTGGGCAGCTATCTGTCCCTGTCCTTGGCTGCCCTTTGCTTGTCTCCTTCCAGTCCCTCCAGATGCCCTGGCCTTTGCCCTCTTCTCCCATCCATACCGCAGCATCTCCTACCTGCTTCCCTGGTTCCTTCCCCTCCCTGCTTCCCCTCACACTCATTTAGCAGCTGCTTCCTCTGTAGTGCAGCCAAAGAAGTGCAGGGGCACAAAACAGTGTGGAGGGTATCCCTGCTTTTATTTGGGGTTCAAGTACCCCACAAATAGTGTCTAGTGATGTGGAAACACTGGGCCAACTTGACTGTGTGCATCATTGCCAGCCCAACACATGATAATATGTTTTAATTTACTAAGAATAGAGGCATAATTTTGTGGTTTATCATGGAAATCCTAATCTGTATTTAAGGTGGGAACATCAGCCTTTTATTCAAATGAATTGTGTGCCTGATTCCTACTGGAAGTCAAAACACAAAGGCTCCTACACCTCTCAGTCTTGTGAGTTTTATTTGAGCATATGTTCCAAAATTGTTACTGTTCACATGGTTAGGAACAGCAGAGCAAATGACTGAAATGGTTTCAAGAGTTTTTGTTGCCCAACTCACTCTTCTGAAATACAGAAACCCTAATATGAGTAGCTGGATGACAAAGCATGAATTTGCTGCCCAACCATGAAGGAAGTAATTGACTTGAGGTAATTGCCCACTGGCACCCGGCTTCTGCCTGGCCTAGGTGACCCTTAATTCTGGAGGGAACAGGTTATTCATCACCTGAAGCACATTACCATCCCAATGGGGGTCAAAAGGGATTGTTTACTTCAAATTTTGTATGTATGGGATTTTGCATGACTCAGGGTAGTGTGATGGCCCCACACCTAATTTGCTTAGGCAAGCAGCAAGCCTAAGGACATGTCCCAGCCTAAGTCATGCAGGGTGTTTTTCTGATGCCTAAGTAATCCGGTTCCTTATGGGAGTTCCCTATATGGATATGCAGCCTGTGCTTGAAAAATGAAAATCAGTTTAAAGATGAGACACAAACTCTTATGGAAAATGATTGTACTCCTTCCTTGATTTACACAAAAACCTGGATTTGAGGTTATATTGCAAGGCCCTTGATTTTTTACTAGTTCTGTAAGAAGTAAAATTACATTTCACTTTTATTAAAATGCCAAAAAAAAAAGAAAGATGAATGGAGAGAAGGGAGAAAGAAAATTGAAAAAGCTTCAAAATTAAGGTTAAGATTTTTCAAAGAAGTGAATATAATTTTGGTTAAATCTTATTAGAAACCTCAGTACACCATATTTCTAAGTAGTTCAACTTTGTAGTACCAAATTATACCATATTTTTACTGGGAAAAAACCTGTCATTTGGTAGTCTTTAAAGTCATAATTAATGCCTCTTCTGTGAAAAAAAAAGAGAAGTGGTAATTTCAGATAGTGTCTTTTGTGTTTCACAGTAAAATTGCATCATATTTCCTTGTAAAGCAAAACCAAGCCCTCTGGTAGGAAGGGGAAGGAGGAAGGAATAGCAGAGGCTGGAAAATTTGGCTTCTGTATATGGGTAGCTTTGGAGCACATGATCCAAACTGTGTTCTTTAGTCCAGTAAAAACATTTGCCTTTTTTCTCTTATTTTCCTCGCTATGATTAATGGAAAACCTTTTTTTTTTTTTTTTTTTTTTTTTTTTTTTTTGATTAGAACTAGATCTGATAGTTTGGAACTGGTTTTTAGCTTGCTGCAGTAGGCTAAATGTATCAGGGTTAAGGCAATCTGCCTGGCTAACATGGGTTCTCATTCAGGCAGAAAGCAGAAAGGATTGAGAAAAAATAACAAAAGAAGGAAAAGAAACTGGAAAGGAAATTCATATATTAAAAGGATGGTTATTGGAAGGCTTGTGTCAGAGGCATGGGGTGGCTCTCTCCCCATGACGGATTGCTGATGCCTTTTTGGTGCCAGGGCTGCTGAGCATCACCCCCCTTGCTGACTCGGCTGCCCAGGGTGCTAAGAACATCACCCGTTTGCTCTGTTTTAGCGTGGTGTAACGAAGATGTGCAACATTGGTGGCATCTGGTACATGGTTCCCCCATCCCTGTTTAATCTTCAGCACTTTTTAGAATCTTTCCTCTTTCACTTCTCGCACACAAAGAGCTTTTAAAAGGCCAAGGGGCATGACCAAAGCAAACACTTCTGCAAATATCTATATTTACCATATTTCTACTAGCTGACAAACAACTTTTTTTTTTTTTACATTTCATGAGCCTGAGAGCTCAACAAAGAAAAGGGCTAAATAATTTCAGAAAAACAAATATCTTGGTTTTATCGGTAGCTTACTCTTACCCTCATCACTTACCCAAGCACTGACTTGAGAAAATGAGTCTAAATTGTGAAGTGCATTTTGTGAGCAGTGGATTTCTGACTGTGATTTCTGTATATATATGTGTGTGTATATATATGTATGTGGATAAGCAAAGACTTATTTTCCACAAGAAGTTTTTTCTCAAGTGCTGTCTAATAATTTTTATTAGCATCCAAAAGTACTTGTTGTGGAAGTGAAAAACCTTCTTTTTCAATAGGGAGGAATAACCTGATCTCATGAGTTTTCTGTGATCCTGCTTGTTTTCATACCATGTTAGAAAATCTATAGAAACTGTGGAGATATAATTTAGCCACAGGCTTCAGCTTCTGCTTTTCTATACAACAGAAACAGAAGAAAGTTGCCTTGCAGAATTATGCGGGAAATCATGACTGTTCTTTAGCTTCCTCTTTAGTCAACATAAATTGGCATTTTTTTCCTCCTTATTCATTTATCTCCTGCTGTTGCTTGTCAGCCATACAGGCCTGTGAGTCAGCCACCTCTCTGCATGAAGCTGAACAATAAATTCCATTTCTCCCTCCTTGCACTTTAAATAGAACTTCATTCCTCTGTTCAACCAGGAATGAGGTCTGTTATTTATTCTCTTCCTGTGTGATGAGATTACCAGCTCCTCTTTGGTGTGACAACGAAAATTCATCTACGTTCTGAAGAAAGTGAATGCATAACATTTTTTCCTAAAGGATCACCAAAATAATGGCAATATCACAGAAAAAAAAAAAAAGGAAAAGTCTTTGAGTAAAGGATCTCTTCAGATAGCAGCATCTCAGACCTGGTGACTCTTATCTTCAGGGAGATCTGTTCAGCAAGTCAGCCCAACTTTTCTCATTTGACAGATGTACCAAGAGTTGGGGAGTCACAGATCTGATCTTGAGAGAGTTGTTAGTAAAACATTTATCTCTCTAGAACTATGTTGAGTGTGATAAGCTTAAAAATGCTTGCAGGCTTTGAGCTTTAAACACATTTTCTCTCTTTGTATTGTAAACATAACCATGGCCAGAGTAAGATCTTGGCTATCTAAGTGCAAAAGTCTAGTCAGCATGCTGAGTGTGTTCTCAGGAGCTCCGTGCAAGAATACCTAAAAACTGAGATTGCTCAAACCACTGGATACATCCAGAAAATGTTACTGAAGTGCACACTTTTTGTTTTCACCCACAGAATTAAATATTTGTGGAAATGTAGAAGCATTGCTGCAAGAGGTTCTGTCTTAAAAGTAATTTTAGATTCTTTAGAAAACATAAGGAAAGTGAAGGGGGTTTATATTTTATTTCTTATGTTTTGCGTTGGGCTACGAGGAAAACTTAGATGTTCCTTGGCCAGAGTCACTAACCTCATTGCAAAATTTCCTTGTGATGCTGTTAAATCCCTTACTATTCTCCCAATGGAACTAAACCACTAGCCCAAACTTCACATTGGTGTTGGATGATTTTTTATTGCCTTGGTGTCCACAGGTCTGGCCTTTCTTTCACCCAAAAGTTGTGCAGACCCACTGTCTTTTCCTGCATGGCAGAAATGCCACTCACATGCAGGTTGTATGCATGTTATTCAGAGACACTCCTACTGGAAAGAGTTTATTTATATGTATGGTTTGGCATTTGTGGGTTGCATTGGCAATTCAGCAGCATGCAGTCCGATGCCTCCCAGCAAAATAAGCAGGGTAGGTTGGATTTGATTCTACAGCTTGAGGGAGGTGGATGTGACACCAGGTCGGAGGCTGAGCGCCGGCAACGGGGGCCAAGCACTTTTCTGGCAGAGGTGACCTGAGTATCCTTAACTTCAGCCAGACTTCACCAGAAGCCTGTCGCAACGGGGTGCTGTTCCCCAAAAAGGTGTCAGTGACAAGTGTGGACAAGAAGGCTGTTAACAATCACTACCAGCATACCAAACTTGTCCCTGTCCAAACAGAGAGCTGGGAGAGGCAGCTTATTCTGTCTCATGGTTAGCTAGATATTTGTAGGGTGTGTTTCAGTTTTAGTTTATCTAGCCATAAAATCAAATGTCCAGTATTTATGATTAAATGTTTTGTAACTGTAAGGGGGGGATCTAATCCTTTAACCCATCTAACCCTTGAAGGAAGAGATTTATAAAATTACATAAGAGCTTAAAGTGCAGATAACTATCTAATAACTTTTTCAAAAGCAACAAACCTGGTATACCCAAAGATAGCTAGGTGTCTGACTGCACTGAAATCACCAATAAAAAGGAATTAAATATTTGAATAATTTTACAGATATGAGCCCTTAGTCCTATGAGGCCTGATCAGTTCAGCTGCTTTTAATAACGTCAGTAAGTGTTTGTTTGCATCTTTAGGCAATGATGTGATTTGGAAATCTGATCACAGGGGCACCAACCCTCTTATTTCACATTAACTTTAAATAAAATAGACCCTTAGGAGTGGAATTCAGATAGAGATACATGCATGGGCTTGAAATGAAGCCCATAGCCCACAGGTCTAATCCACTTAACAGCATTTATTTTAAAAATTTGTACTAAAATCCAGTCTGATATTGGATTATTCCCACACTCCTCAGCCATTTTTTCCTAGCTATGGAACATAAGGAGTTATTCTGTAGGCAGTGTTGAATTTAATTTTTTCTAAAACTCTTGAAAGTAATTTTATTATGAAATGTATATTCTTCATAGAATTGCTATATTAGTCAGGTTGTTTAATAAGATGTGAGTTTTTTAGAAGCATTTATTGTTCAGAATTCATTTGTAACATGGTGCAGAACCTGGGTTTTAATATGTATAAGGACTTCATATTTTTCTTATAGTCTTTAAACACTAATATTAATAAATACTCAATACTTAGTTAGGAAACATACACTCTAATTATTTTTCAGTTCCCTGAAAAAAACCCCCGAACAAAACGATCAATCTGTATTTGAGAACAGATTACATTTTATTGAAGTGGAAATTCATATTCACAGAATCATAGAATCATAGAATGGTTTGGGTTGGAAAGGACCTCAAAGATCATCTAGTTCCAACCCCCCTGCCATGGGCAGGGACACCTCCCACTAGACCAGGTTGCTCAAAGCCCCATCCAGCCTGGCCTTGAACACTGCCAGGGAGGGGGCAGCCACAGCTTCCTTGGGCAACCTGTTCCAGTGTCTCACCACTCTCACAGTCAATAATTTCTTCCTAATATCTAATCTAAATCTAACTTCTTCCAGTTTGAAACCATGATTTCCTGAGGCATTTTTCTCTTGATGCATAGGAAGCTGGATTATATTTATCAGGAATGAAACTTTGAAATTAAAATATCATTATTTTTAGATGGGTAATAGGCTAGGAACAGCTGAGCTTCCTGCCCAGCTCTAAACAAATACCTACATAAGGTACAGCTTTCTTCCTCAGATTCCTTCCATTAAAGATCTTGGTTTCATTTGTAATTCAAATAAAACAAAAGCATAAGTCTCTCTGAATTATTTCCCCAACAGTCTCTTCCTACAGTTACCTCTCTTCTGCTGTGGTCCATCATTCCTTCTGTCCCCATGAACATGTTCTGTGTGGCTGGGGATGAGGTCAAGCTGCTGAGAAAGAGCAGAGCTTGGAAGGCTCCTGATGTAGATGCCCACCACCTGAGTTCACAGGCACACAGCAAGGCTGCTCCTGGCTTTTGGATTTAGGAGAAGCTTTGTAGGGTGCAGGGAGAGGTTGGCAGGATCTAGACTGCAAATTCTGGCATCATTCTTCTCCTGTCTGTCAGAATTATATGTATATGTACAAGCACGGGCATCCCTTTGTCAGATGGCAGCGGCTGATAGCTGCTGACTCATGGTAATTGTTGCACCTCCCTCGTGATCTCCCTTTCTCAAATATCAAATGTAACTGCAACATCAAGTAAAAATAACAGCAACAAAACACCCTGAGATCTCAGTGCCGTCAAAAGTGCAGGTGGAAAGAAAGGTGAAAGCGTGAAACCTTTAGTGGGTCAGAGTATTACACTGACTTTTATTTAGTATTGCCGTCAAGTAGTATTGTAAAACAGAAACTACTTGTCAAAGCTGCTTCTTCCATTCTGAGCTGTTTGGGCTATTTTATTCTGAACACGTGCTTTTTGCTCATGCTGTTCTTCCCCCCCCCCCCCCCTCCCCCCCTTGGTTGGAGGGGTTCCTCTTGCTCTGGCTGCCTCAGTTACTCGTAGTGCCTTGAACAAGCAAGTTCTTGAGTGGTCTGTCTTATTTATCCTGCAGGGTTCACTTCTCTGTGCAGTTCTGAGTAAAACCCTGGAGTGGATGGTGTCTTGGTAGGTATTTCAAATTTGTGTTGTCCTTTCCCACTCTAGTCAAAGAAGTGCAGTATTTTCTACTGGTTTATCTGAGTTGGTTTTTTCACCCTAGCACTCTATTTTAAGTGTGTCCAGGTCTATTTTTTTGACTATACCGAAGATTTTACCTACATATGTATATGAACCAAATACATGTGCACAGCATGTATGCATTTTACTCTTACATACCAATATTATAAATAACATTTAATTGGAAAGTTATTCTTTGTGTGGTGTATTTGAATAGATAGAACAAAGAGAATAATGGAAATCAGTTCCTTGTGGATTATGCCTCAGTTTGCTTCATATTGTTCCACCAGAGCAAAGGATAAGAAAAAGGAAAATGTTTTAATGGAGTGAAATGAGAACAAGAACAAGAGTGAAAGTAAAGGGGAGGTATTGCTGCAGGGCTGGCGAGACTGAGCTGTGCAGAACCAAGGCTCCAAGGGGATGCTAACCCCTACAAGTAGGGCAAGGGTGTAGTAAGGGGGAGGTGGGAAGCACTTGGGCTAGCAGCCACCATCCAAGGGAAAGATGCAGCTAGAAACACATTGAGAAAGAGGCATTTCACATGTGTCAGGTTGTTCTCCCCTCCCGAGCCTACAGGCTGAGATAATTGGGCTGAAGAGACCTTTACAACAGCTTAAAAAGGAAGATGGACATAAGGGCAAACACAAAAAGCTGTCTGTTTAATTTTTCCCTTTGTCCTATGTTCTATTTTAGGTAAATGAATTGCGCTTTGTTTTGAGTAAGCTGTCGCTGAGTCCTGGCAGGTGCTCAGGAAAAGCTGTGCTGGCTTGGTGAGCAAGCTTGCCATGCTCTGGGATGGGAGCCCTGAGCCCAGGGCTCTGGCATGGGCTGCCGGACTGTGGATGGGCAGTGAGGGACACCTCAGCGAGTGGCAGTGGTGCACTGTCTGACCTGTGGTATGGCTGGGACAGGTGTTAAATGCACCCTCTATCATATCTACCAAAGATACTGGGCAACAGTCAGTAATGAGAAGTTATTTCAGCCTTTCCAATTGTAGAAGGGATGCGAAAGCCCTCACAGAGCATAGAGATAGGGGCACAAGCCTGTCTGCCTGTGTAATTGCATGTCCTTTCCTGACAGCAAACATCAGCCAGACACTCAAGAGGGGCTCAGGTCTCAGATATAATCTCATCTTTACCCATTAATGGAAACAACCTCCTGAGTAAAATGCAAGAACAAAAGGAGTCATGCTGCAAAGCTGGAGAATCAGCGCAGGAGAGATCTTCCGTACATGCCTCAGGCTTGGGAAACCTTGGTTTGGAGCTCAGTTAAGGATGAGACACAGGCCCATAGGAAACTTGCCTTTATTATTTCCAAGGCTCAGGGAGTTACTTATTTCCTATTTGATTCAAATAGCTGTGCAGATTCAGAGACAAATGTGGCAATAACAACAAAAATGTCTGTAGTTGTTCCAAAAATTCTCTGTACTTGTTTCCTGTATTTATTTCAAATATATTACTTAAATGACAACAGTCATGCTTGACAAGATTAAGAAACTCAGAGTTTCCTTCTTTTGCACTTCACAGTTCCCACATCGGGATGTGGACGTTTCTGACCTCCTTGTCTGCACAGTTACGATACACAAATGCGCTTGACCATCATACTTCTGTCTGTAGGGATTCCTTCTATCTATCCCTATACATCTGATGGGGTTTGGACTGGTCTTTGAGATAAGATGTAGCTGTTTAAGTTGTCGTCAAACCGAATCATTTTAAAACCCCAATTCAAGGAGCACACAAGGGTGCTGTGACGTTTCTGGTCCCTCCTGCCCTTCTTTGGTTGCTTATGCCATCCCAAAGAGCTCAGCCACTGGGATCAGGACTAGTGGTCCCTGGGGTCTGCTTGCAGGTGTCGTGTTCAGGGAATAACAAAGACTGAGAACTTCAGGTTAAGTTTTAGGAAGGTTTATGCCTGAATCATAGAATCTCTTAGTTTGACAAAGACCCTTAAAATCGTCAAGTCCAACCATTACCCTAGCACTGCCAAATCCACCACTAAACCATGTCCCTAAGCACCACACCTACATGTCTTTTAAATACCTCCAGGGATGGGGACTCCACCACTGCCCTGGGCAGCCTGTTACAGTGCTTGACAATCCTTTCAGTGAGGAAATTTTTCCTAATATCCATTCTAGACCTGCCTTGGCACAACTTGAGGCCATTACCCCTCGTCCTGTCGCTGTTACCTGGGAGAAGAGACCAACCCCTGCCTTGCTACAACTTCCTTTCAGGTAGTAGTAGAGAGCAATGAGGTCTGCCCTCTGCCTTCTCTTCTCCAGACCGAACACCCCCAGTTCCCTCAGCCACTCATCAGACTTGTGCTCCAGACCCTTCACAGAATCACAGAATGTTAGGGATTGGAAGGGACCTCAAAAGATCATCTAGTCCAATCCCCCTGCCAGAGCAGGAACACCTAGGTCAGGTCACACAGGAACATGTCCAGGCGGGTTTTGAATGTCTCCAGAGAAGGAGACTCCACAACCTCTCTGGGCAGCCTGTGCCAGTGCTCTGTTACACTCACTGTGAAGAAGTTCTTCCTCACATTTATGCAGAACCTCCTATGTTCCAGCTTGTAACCATTGCCCCTTGTCCTATCATTGGATGTCACTGAGAAGAGCCTGGTTCCATCCTCATGGCACTCACCCTTTACATATTTATAAACATTAATAAGGTCACCCCTCAGTCTCCTCTTCTCCAAGCTAAAGAGACCCAGCTCCCTCAGCCTTTCCTCATAAGGGAGATGTTCCACTCCCTTCATCATCTTTGTGGCTCTGCGCTGGACTCTCTCAAGCAGTTCCCTGTCCTTCTTGAGCTGGGGGGCCCAGAACTGGACACAATACTCCAGATGTGGCCTCACCAAGGCAGAATAGAGGGGAAGGAGAACCTCTCTTGACCTACTAACCACCCCCTTTCTAATACACCCCAGGATGCCATTGGCCTTCTTGGCCACAAGGGCACATTGCAGGCTCATGGTCAGCCTGCTGTCCACCAGGACCCCCAGGTCCCTTTCCCCTACGCTGCTCTCCAGCAGGTTGCCCTTCTTTGGACATGCTCCAGCAGCTCAATGTCCTTTTTGTAGTGAGGGGTCCTTTTCTGCTGGGCAGCTTTCCAGCCACTCTTCCCCAAGCCTGTAGCGCTGCATGGGGTTGTTGTGACCCAAGTGCAGGATCCGGCACTTGACCTTGTTAAACCTCATACAGTTGCCCTCAGCCCATCACTCCAGCCTGTCCAGATCCCTCTGCAGAGCCTCCCTACCCTCAGGCAGATCGACACTCCCACTCAACTTGATGTCGTCTGCAAACTTACTGAGGGTGCACTTGGTCCCCTCGTACTGATCACTGATAAAGAAGTTAAACAGGAGTGGCCCCAACACTGAGCCCTGGGGAACACCACTCGTGACCAGCTGGCAACTGGATTTAACTCCATTCACCACAACTCTTTGGGCCTGGCCAGCCAGCCAGTTCTTTAAAACTGCTCTTCCTGAACTGTTTTTTTTGCTCAGTATTGCAAGTATCCTTGCTTCTCCCTGTGCAGGAGTGACCGAGCTGCCCCTGCTTCTAATGCCTATCACTGCTGAATCCAGAGCGTGTAACTCTCCAAACACAACTTAATTCTTCAGAAACACCAGTCTGGTCATTCCCTTATCAGGCCATAAACATAGGTGATACGAAATTATTATAGCAAGAGCCAGGCTGCTTACAAGTAATAAGCTAACTTTTTAATGAATTTATTTACTTCTTTTGCAATGACATGGTGAGTGCCTAGGTAAAATTCTGCCATTATCTTCAGATGCCCTCAGTTTCTCATTAGTTAAAAGCCCACTCATTAGGAAGAGCACATTCCCAGGACAAACACATTGGCTGTTGTAAATTGTTCTGACAAAGTTTTGTGCTGTTCACTGATTTTATAGAGGTAAGTGCCATGTTATTTACTCAATAATCAGTAAAGACAATGTTTTCACTTTTGCTTAGGAAGGCTTTCTGTGTTATTTTCTGTAGCATGTCAATTCTGAACTATATTTTATTTCTTTTTTTTTTCTGTCAAATACCTATCTGGTGCTTTATACTCCAATGTGTAATAGCAATTTTAAATTACAAAACTGATCTTAAAACACTGTCTGTGAATAAAAAAAAATAAAAAAAAAATAAAAAAAAATAAAAAAAGTAAAACTTTGACTTTAAAGGTATTTCAGAATCTGATTTATCAATACTTAAGCGCACTGTGCTGTGCATACAACATGACACACCTAGAAAGCAGTTAATCGTATGTTGGTTATAAATGTAATCCTATATGAAAAATAATTTAAAAAAACACTTTCTTTCATTAGAAGCAAACCATTCAGGGTAATTCTTTCAAGGCGACTCAATATAAGGCAGTCCATCGCCTACAGTGTATTTTAAAATAATCTCAAAAGGAGTCCAAAAGGGGGATGTAATTAGTTGTTTCACAATGAGTTCTGTTTGTTAAAGATTTGTATTAATATATTGTGCTGGGTATTTGTAGAGGTACAGATATTTCTATTTCATTTATTTGAGACAATGTAGACACCAGACAAGCTGTGTATTGGAATGTAAATAAAGTCTGAACTTAATTTCACCTCAAATGCTGTACATGTATTTTCTAAATTGTCCCGAGTTCTGTTCGGCAAAGTGTAATATTTCCTTTTGTGTTATCCAAAGAATAGGAATTATTTGTTGCAAGCAGAGATTTACAGCGGAAATGCACAACTGTTTTAAGCATTTGCCATACTAGGGTTTTTTAGTTGACTAAAGGACACATTTTTCCTCTCACAAGATTATAAATGCTTAATAACTCCATCAATTCAACTGGAATATTTCCAGATTTACACCCTTCAGTTAATTTCTTGAATTACACTATCTGAAAGCAGGATTTATCTTCAAGAGTGCTGAAGTTTATTTAGCTTACAGCATTTTATCAGGAATAAGCCAAGGCCTGATTGTAGGAATTCTCTGTGTTATCAATTCAAATTAATTTTCTCTTTTATAAGTGCCTCTAATAACAATAAACAATAAACATATAAAATGTTTGAATTAAGCAGATGGTGTGAAAGAAGCTAAACTATTAAAATGCTTCACAACAATGTCAACTCATGTATTATTTATTGTACAGTATTACCCATTCATACATTCTTATAAGCTTTCAAAATTACATGCTAGAAGGTATAATGTATTCTGTTAGTGCCAATTAATGTTCATGATCTCCAGCTAACAGTATTTAGTAATAAATTAAAAGGAAAATCTATAAAACAGTAAGAACTTCTTTTCAGAATACTGTTGGTAGGCACTTTTATTTTCACCCATTAATGGCCAGAGCCAGAACAGTGTACTGAATGCTGCTGAGAACATTAGTCTTAATTATTCAGTGAATTAAAGCTTTAAAAGCTCTGACGATCAATATGACTCCTTGAGAAGGCAAAAAAATACAGTTTATTTTTTCTCCCTTAATCTTTGCATATGGGGAAGAAATAAATATTAAAATTGTATGTAAAAAGTTATACTTTTAACACAAACTTTACACCTTTAAATATTGAGGATTTTTTCTAAAATGTGTTTGTGTCCATTTTATAATGGAATACAAGCAGATGAAATGGAATTGAAAATAACAATACATTAAGCTTTTTCATTAAAAAAACTTAGATCGGTGCTTCATATATTAGGTGCAGTCTAAATTCACGTATTTGACACATAAAATGGTATAATACTCAATATCTTACATCGTTTCATCCACTCAAAAAATACTTCTTTTACTCAAACCTTCAGTGATTGAAAAATTGTTTGTGGGACTTATATATTTAATCTCCCTCTACTGCACAGACAGATTTAAATCATATTACTTTATCTTTCCCTGGTATTCAAAGTGCCATCAGTAATCTGAAGTGATTTAAAATGACAGGACAGTCATTTAACTAAAAAAAGGACTGGGAACTATGACCCATATCTTAATTTTGCCCCTGTCACTGATCTGCTAGTGAATCACTGAAAAGTTTCAGCATCCCAATAGGGAACATTTTTGTTTCCAGCAGGAAGTTAAGAATTAACATTTGAAGAACAGTTTGAGGTCCCTGTGTTAAAGGAAGTGGGGCAGTCAGGGAGAAGATCCAAGAGGGAAGGAAATCCCCAGCCCTGGCAGCCTCTGCTGCTTGTGTGTGGGCTCAAAGCAAGGACAAGCACACCCATGTGTGGTTGAGCAGGCTGTACCCAGCGTTGAATGGCCAGACCCAAACAAAAAGAGGTTGCAGTCTCCAGATATGGGATGTGAAGGCATTTGGGACAGAACTGTTGCAGCACTGGAGAGGTTTGGACCAGTAGATGTTTAGGGTAGCTAAACTGCACACGTGGAAGTGGAAAAGGCAAATGTTTTATCAGTGGTTCTTTGGTGACAACACGCAGATGCTATCTGTGTCTGTCTGTGTCTGTGAGATCTGGATGTGATCAGAGCCCAACCCTTAACTGCACGGACAAAAGAGCACTTCTGGTGGCAAGAATGAAGACAGCAGGCTGCGGGCTATGACGAGGATCTGGCGCCAGGATGGGGGAGCTGGGGCCACCTGACCTTTCTGCCCTTTGCTGACCTGCATCGTCATCTTTTGCTTTTGAACACAGCTAAAAGCTCTGTCATTCTGGGAATGAAAAGTCAAACTGGAAATGAAAAGTTACGAGTCTCTTGGTTTTACTGAGGTTTATACTGGGGTGAAAGTAGTTTAAGGAGTGATTTGTACTTCTATGAAACCAGTCCTATCGCCAGGGGTGGGGTGAAATGTCAGCACCATTTGTTGTGCCAAGTAGTCCTCAGTCTTGTTGGTACTAATGAGATGATCTGGCATCAGACACAATGCGTGTAAAGATGTAAGAGTCTGACCTCTAACGGCTATCTGACAAAGACATTACAGGTAGACTAGGACAGACCAGGACGCATGAAGTACTAAAATGGTTTATTTTTAATAGAAGAATTATGGGTTCCATGGAAAGAACATCTTTTCAATACCAATTCTTTTCTCTTCCATTCCCATGCTTCCTTGCAACCTTTCCTCTCAATTTAAGGCATGACATGAGCTGCACATAACAGAAACAATAAAGCTAAACAGGAAATGCCTAAGCAGATCTCTGGCCCAAACATAACTTACTGTAAAACTGTGATATGCACCCAAGAATGTCCTCTGGAGTTTTCCATTTGCTTTCAAATGAATAATCCACAGTTTACAAAAACATCAGCAGTGATAGCATAGGCCTGAATCCCCATCTCCTTGCCCTTTGAAGTTATTTTCACATGTTTTTGCACAAAAATAAAGCAATGTGACCTCGCTCCTTGCAACCTGGTATCTCTATTCAACTATTGGAAGTGAACTGTAATATGAATTGCAAAGGACAAAATCATATATCTGTTTTTACTTTTATTGATCTGTAATGAAGACTGCAAACATTTTAGTGTTATTTTTCTTTGGTACACTTTTTAACTTAGAATCTAGTCTGGCAAATCTAGCTGGAAAATTAGGATATGAGTCGAGAGACTGAAAACTGGTAGTAGGAAAGATACAGTGAATACTTAATCTCTCTGTAATGCGGTTTTACACTTTTGGACCATAGAAGATTTCAGGATCAATAGCCAGTGTGTGTCCATCTTAACATCTAATCTAATGCAAGCCATTTTTCAACAAAACCAGAAAAAACAAGAATTCTGACATAATTTTGAAACAGAAGGATAACAGCAGAGAGGGCACAAGACAGAGACAGAATGCACAGATTTGGTCATTTTCTTCATTTCCTGAGAAGACAGAGAGATATACATAAAAGAGTAGATAAATACCTGATATCTTGTAAATGCATATTGTGTGCATATAAATCATATCTAATAGATAACGATGTTTTGATGCACAAGATTTTTCAAGTTATTTGCAAACTACTTTTAAATGTGATTCTATGGTGAAAAAAATATGTTTAAATACAGTTGAAATATTCATATTTCTTAGCTGCAATAATAATTTCTACTCCAAATGTGGTCAGCCTGTGTTCAAGAAAGGATGTTTCTTTTAGCTGCCAAATTTGCACATTCCACAGTGGAATGCAGACAATCCAGTTACATTAATTTCCTTTTTAAGCGCCATCATATTTCATTTCTTTTCCAAGCAAAATGCTTCCCTATAGATATGAGAACTATTAATTAGAACAAATATGTGTCTACAATGAAAGAAAGTGCAGTGCTACACTGAGCACCTGCAAGACAGGAGTCAATAGCGCATGTGAGAGGCTGAAACCAAGTTTGCTAATGTGTGGCCTAAACCAAGTTTAGGCTACAAAGCAGGAGTCTTTTTTGTGAAATATGTTGGGAAAAATCACCTTTCCCCTACAGTTTAACTATATCTCTTTGCTATTCTAGATTTTAAATTATCCTAGCCAGATACTGGTTAATGAGGGAATCTATAGTGGCTGTTACTGCAGGAACTTCAGATTATTTTTTTTAATTATTTTTTTTCCAAAATATATTTGTGAATTCTGAAATAATGATGAAGTTCAATGAAAGATGTGCAGCCTAACTCATACTTCACAAGTAAAAACACATCTCTGTGAGTTCTTACTTTCTTACCGAACATGACATTGCATACGTTTCAAGTCATGAAACTGAATGTATTTTCTCCTCTCTGCATGAACTGAAGGAGTGAGATAAGGCTAACTTAGTCATAGGATAAGAGTTTCTACGTATTACAATCATTATATGATTTTTTTAAGATCATATTTATGATATTTCAGAAAGACCAAATGTCAACTAAACCCCCCTTTTTAAATCCTGCTTGAAATTAGGTCTAAATCTACATGCTTTCTCTGCTTCACTGCAACTTCTGCTTAAAATCTCTTTCCCCTTATGTCATAGTTTGCCATTATAGCTCTGGAGAAATTACATCTATTTCTTCACAATGAGTACAAAAATGACATAGATATCCTGTAATTTCCTCACCTGATGGGTAAAGAATGATAATTAAATGAAACCTCCAGAACATCAAGTATTAACTAAAGTATGCAGTGGAAGAGTTTTAAGTTTTATAAAATGCTTATTTGATTGAAGATTCTTCTTATCGTGTTGCCCATTGACATTAAACTGCATAGGCAATCGAAACACTTAAAATGTCCCACTCCTGCAAGATAAACCTGAATAGTGAATATGTCCATGCAAATGAGCTGTTCATCCAGAAGAGACTGAAAACCTTAGGCATTAAGAACAAATAAACTCAGCAGAAGATGAAAACACAGAATGGTATTACAGCTAAATTTATTGATTATACTTCCTTGAAAAGTCAGCATATGGGTGAGTATAAAAGGAGAGGATGCATTTGCTGGCTATTATGAAGTTGTGTTGGCTGGCTATGTGACCAACATAGGAATCATAATCAAAATTACCAGCTGTAACATCATGAGTTACAGTGCAAAGAAAGCCAGGATAATCAATAAAAACCAGCAGAGAAGTAGAGCTGGCTGTCTGGAGAACACCATTGGGCTCTATTGGAACACATGGTGTGCAAATAAGTTTCTTTAGGGTGAGAGTCTATATTTTTACTAATTTTCAGCTGTTTATTTTGAAATCAAAGTGTGCAATTAAGATGTCTAGTTCAGCTGTTATCAGCTGTTTTGAAATGGAAATATAGTGGAATATAAACACAGTGGAAATAAAGGTTGGACTAAGTTAACAGCATTTGCTTTGGAAAAGCAAATGTTTTCTTGTTTCTTTTTACAAAAATGATGAAAGGAATATGAGGAAATGAACTTGATTGTTCTGTTCAAGATAAGGCGAAGTTCATCACACTTATTAAAGGATACATTGAAATACAGCCATAGCCCTTTTCATCCTAAACTGCATAGCAGAAGCTGATGCACACAAAAAACTACACACTATTTTATGCAGTGAGAGCACGATCCAAAGTTTCCTGAATACAATAAAAAAAATCTCATCAGCTTCAATGGATTTGTGATCAGCCCCCCACTTCTTTCACTTATGAAGAATTCATTTTTGTTTTTAGAATATAGAGCAGAAACACTGAAAATAGATTCTGCTCTGAAAACTCTGTAGTGCCTCAGAAAGCTATGTGCATCTTTGGGATGTTAAATTAACCATGACAATATGTCATTGAATCAGAAAAACAGGAGGATTTGAATCATGGCTGATAATGAGCTTCAAGAAGGAATCGTTACTGTCTGTGCTCATTAAAATATAGGGATTAAAGCAGTCCAATTAGTGCCTGTGCATGACACTAAAAAGGCCACAGTCCAAAGACACAGCAGTGAAAATTGCAGTAAAAGATGGGTTGTTCTTGTTTAGAGGTTCTTTCATGCATTTGTGAAACGAGATAATTTATTTCCCCCTCTTTCAGAGTTATAGGCTTACCTGTTTCTTTGGAAACTTCTTGGACTTGGCTTCACATAGCTTTTTAAAGCAAAACTAAGCATCTGTAATAAAAATTCCCATGTGCCAACAACATCAGAAATAATAAGAGATTAATGCAACTGGATTCGAACTTCTTTACAATACAGTTTTTTGGGTATTTTCTCCCCTTTAAGGAGTTGTGTTTAGAGGAGTGTCTCCTGTGTGTGATAGAAAGTAGCAGGAAAAGTGAGATGCTTTGCAGTTTCAGCCATCCAAAAGTTGGGTCCCTTTCTAGGCTGGGACAGCTGAGTGACTAATACAATGAAGATTTGTCAACCCAGTCAAAAGACCCTGGAGAACCATTCAACAAGTCCTGAGATAAGCATTTTCATTTTGCACCTGGGGTGTTTTGTACATGGTCCTGGGCCATCAGCATTAAGTAGCCCTGCTTGAGCAGGGGCTTGAATCAGATGATCTTCAGAGGTCCTTGCCAACCTCAACCATTCTCTGATTCTGTAATTTAAAGCTGTCAAGGATGGTGACAAGAATTGGCCAGGAATTACAACTACAACTTAAGTTTATCCTGCACTATAATATATTCCCAGGTTTATTTCTGTTATGATTTATTATCTGTAGTGTTGAAATGCCTAGAGCTGTCAGATCTAGACAAGAACTGTACTGTGTTAGTCACTAATACAAAACAAAATGATCTAATTATATGTTCATAATAGCACAAGACTGAACAGTATCACTATTTGGATTGTGGCAATAGGCAGCTGGAATATTTTTCTGGATCTTTTTTTTACACAGAAATTCACTGAAGGTCTTTTATTTCTCTCCTGTTCTTCCTCTTTCATTTGAGCTATGACCTTTTGAGAAAATTTTTGTTTATATTATAGGCTTGTTCTTGTGTACTGCAAAGCAATCCAGTCCAAATCATGAAAAAGCACTTACAAATGTGCAAAGTCAGTTTGCTGCACCAAAGAGGGAGTGCAAGGTACTGTGATGCATTCATTAGTTTGTGTAAAACAGGAAGAGAAAGGTGCTTTTTTGGTGGCTTTTTTTCCCCAGCCTATGACATTCCTTAGATGGTTATGTAAGACTCTGCAGGAAAACAGAAAAAAATATACCAGTTGGAAGCATAAGACTTCCTTCTGCCAGATCAGTGGAGTGAAAATAGCCTGCCATCCTTTTCCAACAGGCACACTTGTACCTAGTACCAGCTTGGTGGCCTGTAGCAATGGCCCATTTCACTCAAGGATATTATCCTTAATGGGATCTAAAGGACTGCAAGCAACGTTTTAAAATGGGTGCTAAATCTATATTTAGGCATGCAGAGCAAGTAACCGGAGACCAGGTGAGGAAACAAGAGCACAAATCTCTAGCTTGCTAGTGAGGGCTTGCTCCTGGGGAGTCTGTGTTGTGGCTTCTTGCAGTCCTGCTCTTCACTCACTGCTCCAAGCCTTTGCTTAATGTAAATTGCCTTCCTCCACCTCTTGGGAAGGTAATCTTGTACCAGACCACTAGTCAGGGGGTCTTAATGCTTTTCTGGGACTGAGGACAGAAAAACTCAACTAGGGATAGAGGAAAGAAAGGTTGTTCTGGAGGAGACAAAAAGATAAAAGACAATGTAGTGACTTAAGGGAAAGTTGGAGAATCATGAGAGGAGTGGCGGATAGGAAAAGAAACACTAAAGCCAGAGGATGGAAGAATGGCAAGGAAGGAGAAATGACAGGGGAAGAAATCCTGGATTATATCTCTTATGAGAGCCAAAAAAACTTCAAATGATGGAAAAGATTTTTCTTTAATATTTTCTGCTGGCAGATTTGGATGGGGGTACCTGCAGCCTTCCTGTACATTTGGCATCCCATCACAGATTAAAAGGCAATATCCAAGGAGTACTACAAAATCTACTATTTAGAGTAGTGTGTTGACTTTACTGGTTTGGAAAGCAAGAAACCTAGTGATCCTATCTGTGAGCTAGTGGATGGGTGGGTGTGAAGAGCTCTTCTTGCCTATGAAAGGAATGAAGTGATTAACTGATATTAACTGGGTGAGAAAACACCAGGGACAAGTGAAGCTAGGCTAATTGCGATAGGGTAACTTGGGTCTGACTTTACAGGCAAGAAAGGAAATCATTAAAAATGGATGTAAAAATAGGGAAATGTCCACTTTCGGGACATTCCAAATTCATATGGCTAGTGTGTGAATTGAACCTGCAATGTAGACAGTTATTGCAGCTTAATGGTATTTTGCATGTGAATGAAATGGAGAAAATTGACAGGTGAATGACAGAAGATAACAACTGTGAGGATAAACCATATCATACCATAAATGCAGTCATGTTTGTAAGGGCAAACAATTTTTCTGATCTCTGGAATCAAGCTGATATATCAGCTGGACCCCACCGTGTAGTGTTTGCTCATCAGCACCAACAATAGGTACTTTATTCCCCAGCAAAGAGACCTGAATGACAAACAGGACAGGGTTGAGCTGTATTTCCTGGGGAAGAGGTAGGGGCAGGGGTAGATTCTGGAGCATCTGATTGTGGGCAGTGGGTGAACAGCTGCGTCATGGGGTGTGAAATGGGGGTGTAGGTGCCCAGGGTGCCAGCAGGCCTGCAGCTCTGGCAGCTCCCACAGTACTAGTAGTCCCTAAGCCAGTGTGTCTGTCAGTCAGGGAGAACAGCAGACCCTGAAAGGAAAAAATGATACCAATAAGCCTCCACTTCTACAGACTCTGTCCCTTTTTCAAAGGTAGATTATGCCTTTTCAGCTGTTTCAGATATGCTTAACATAAATTATTTTCTTTAACATATTGATATTTAATTTGCTTTCAGTGTAAGTAGCTTAAACCATTAAGTCATTAATAATATCACACTTCTAGCCTGAAGATTGATTATCACTCTTGTTTCTATTCATTTAGAAAATAAAAAATTCAAGGGTAGATAACAATACTTTTTTTTTTTTTTTTTCAGATATGCCAAAAATGGCAGCATTTCTGAGTTCTCTGAGTTAATCTGTGTGAAGTAGAAGTGTCTGACTTTTGTTTAAATTACCTTTCCTATTGTGACCATTAACAAATACAGATAGTAAAGAAGGCCTTAGCCCCACTGTGATGATGTGCTAGGCAAGTCAGGCTGACCGTAGCAGAACGTACTTGGAAGCTGAAATTTCAAATGAGCAGCACATTCTTTTTTGTGCTGCTGTTTTAAGTTATTCCTCTGCTAACTCATTTTTTGTAGACATCAGGGAGCAAATAAGTGTTAAGGAAATGTCTGATCCAATTGTGGGAGGTGCGTGGGTGAGAAGGAAACAAAAAAAAGCTGAGCATCAGAACACACTTCGAGACCGCGAAGTCTACCAAAAAGTCTTTCAAAGTATTTGAAATTAAACTTTATTACAGTTTTTCACTTTTTCTCTGTTTGCTCTGAGTATAATTTTAACAAAAGCAAATCAAACCAAAAGACATCCCTTTGTCATCCTATCTGTCTTCAGGGTGGCTACTGTCCTAACATGTCTTCTCTCATTTTTGTTTTCAAGGACAAATCATAACAATCTCCCAGAAGACAACGTACCATGGAAGTTTGGGTCAAACATTTAGCAGTGACAGCTCTGCTTGCTATGATTGATGCTCAGCTGCCGAAGCCGGCACGAGCTCCTCTGACTCTGCACAAGCCTTTCATGGTTGTTTGGAATGCACCGACCGAGCAGTGCAGGCTGCGGTACAAGGTGGACCTGGACCTTAGTGTTTTTGACATTGCATCCAACACCAATGAGACTCTGAGTGGGTCCAATGTGACAATCTTCTATCATACTCATTTGGGATACTATCCCTACTACTCAGATAATGGTGATCCTGTCAATGGAGGAGTGCCCCAGAGCGGAAGTCTTATCAAACACCTTAGTAAAGCAAAGTCTGACATTGACTATTGCATACCTATGAAGAAATTTCAGGGACTTGCAGTCATTGACTGGGAAAACTGGAGACCCCAGTGGGATCGGAACTGGGGCAATAAAAGCATTTATAGAAATAAATCTCTTGAGATGGTTAGGAGACGGCATCCTCGGTGGTCAGAGGACAGAATCAGGAAAGTGGCTAAAGAGGAATTTGAAAATGCTGGCAAGAGTTTTATGAACAACACTATCCTTCTGGCTGAGCACATGAGACCAAACGGACTGTGGGGTTACTATCTTTACCCAGACTGCTACAATTACGATTACAAGGAACACCCCAAAACATACACAGGGAAATGTCCAGCCATTGAGTCTTCCCGCAATGACCTCCTGCTTTGGCTGTGGAAAGAAAGTACTGCTCTCTACCCTTCTATATACCTGGACTATATACTGAAGTCAAGTCCAAATGCACTGAAGTTTGTTCACCATCGGGTTAAGGAGGCAATACGTGTTGCCTCAATTGCTAGAAAAGACTACGTTTTGCCTGTTTTTGTTTACTCCAGACCATTTTATGCCTATACTTTTCATGTTTTAACAGAGGTAAGCAGACAGACTTTTTTAGAAATTTAGAGTTTAGAAACAACCTCTTAGAAAAAGTATTTTCTAAAAGCTTTCCTTGTATAAAAGCATATACACATTTTTTTTTTCATATTTAAGACAGTCCATCTAGTATGAAACTCCACACATTTCAATAGTTAACATTGCAGTGCTTTAGTTGATTTCTGTAGGATAACATTGTATGTTTTTCATGAGGGTAATTTAGAGAGAAAATACAAAGAAATAATTTCCTTAAGGAAGTAATTAATTCTGATACTTTAATTCTATGGGACAGCTTGTGAAATGAACTTCACAAATTTTCATGAAGTTTAAAATTATTTGGTGTAATGGAAAGATAAACTTGCATGAGAAAGGAGCCTCAGGGTTTATTTGTTTCTTCATCCAAATTTAAATTCCTTCAGTACAGAAATAAACCAGTGAAGTAAACTAGTCTGGCCTGGAGTTCGTAACTCCTGCATGATGAGAATTGACCATCTAGCAAGACGTACAACACATTCAAATATCTTCATGATGGAATATCTAGTGCTAACACTGTGAAGTCCTTTTAATAAAGAAACCAAGTTTTTGAGTCATGCAATGTTCCTTCAACCAATGATAAAGTGCAATAAACATATAGTGGACACAACATGGATGGTAAAGCTATATGAGTACAAATCCCAGACTTTCTGGCTATGCAATGATGATTATGTCTCTGACTTGGTTTATGCACATAACAGGGAGACACAAATGCTTATTGATTTCTCTAGTAGTTGTCCCAAGTGCCAAAAGTTTTGCTTTGATCGCTATGAATTCCATTAGAGGGAATAGGGGAGGAAATCTGGGGCAGGGAGCTCACGGAAACAACCTCTCCATGACTAAGGGCTGTGTGAGGGTGCTCCCTCCCGTGCTCCCTCCCTATAGTTTACATGAGAGTTCGCTTCTGCTACTGCCAGAGGCAAGTTCTTGACTCAAACCAGAAGAACAAAACGAAGAGAAGGGGCAAGGGAAAAGGCAACAGTCAGTCCAGTGAACCACAGGCTGCATGTGGCTGCAGCCTGGAGTGGGGAGCTTGGGAGGGTTGGTGGACCCCCAACAGCCTAGGAAAGGTTTCAGACTGCCTCATTTTTAGCAACCAGGGACTATTTGGAGCTGATTTCTGTGTGATGTGCAACCTGGAGATCCCAGCTGACTTGGAAATTGTGGGCAAATAGGCAAGATTGGGTCCCACGGAAGACAGGAGCCACTGGGGGAAGTACAGGCAGGATTTAATCCAAAATGCCTTCACCGAAGAACTCATGCCATGAAATAAATGAGCATTCTTCAAATGCAGTCTGTAATAATACATTTTAATAATATAAATCAGTCCCTTGATTGATATAAAAATACCACAAATGTTACTGAAAGCTATGAAAACTAACATTCTGGTACCAGTTATACACAAGTTCAAAATTTTTGGTAGTGTAAAGTATAAAGTTACTATTTTACCTTAAACTGTGTTCTGAACAGTACAGTGGTAATTTGGAATGACATTTCTCTTAAGTTATACTCTTTAACTCACTGGCCTGTTTTTTCATTGCATGTAGCCATTTACTTCTGGATGCTTTAAAGATCACTTACAACTCCGCAGCCAGGGAAGGTCCATGCTTAGCCAGAGAAACATCTTTGGGTTACGCTTCACTACATACTCTCTATTAAGGACAGTACCTGGGTCTGCAGGCAGCCACAGGGACGGGGCTTGATGTGTCTGCAGACTATACACATTGTCTGTGAGACCAGCCTGGGGACTGCCAGGATCCTGCGGGGCTGCACTTAAGAAAACTCTAAATAGGAATGATCAGGAAAATACTGTTTTTGTTTTCCTTCATAGCCTTGAAGCCACCAAGGTATTTTAAATACAGTTTGGTGTGTTCAGATTTTAGACTAGACTGAAGCTTCTCATTTGGCTCATGACATGTCCCTAAGTGAAGTTCACAAACCTGCAAACAAGGCGTGAAACCTCTGAGCTCCACAAATCACTGTTTTCGGGAATGTGATAAGGAAAAGAGCCAGTGTAGTACAATGACATCCAGGCTAAATGGCCATAGAAAAGTTCTGGTAGCAGGCTAATACATACTTGAGCTCTGACAGGAACTGGACCAGGAGAACCACTGTCTTGCTCCATCAAGCTGGGCAAGAGCTGTGACATTCTGGTTCAACAGAATTACTTGCTGACACATTCCAGCCTTGTGTGTAAGCCCTTCTGTACACAGTGTGAAAAATACAGTAAATATCACAGCGGAAGAAAATAGAAAGACTGATTGTGAGACAGAGTCACTGAGGGAGAGACACAAGTCTAGTAGACCTTCAGAAAGATGAAAGACCCAGGATGCTCTAGCTATGTCAGCTGTACCTTTCACCCTGTCTGCACCTGGAAATCAGGTGAGTTGCGCATAAGGTATCTGAGAAATTCATCCTGCATTTTTTCTTGGAAACAGTTTATAAATTCTGAATTTGGATCCCAGTCATAATGAAAGCTTTCGGCATTTGCTAGAAATGTGTATAAGCAGTTTGCCATCTGTAGGGTCTTTAGAAACTATCTGCCTTAACAATTCACTGCTATGTGGGAGAGGAAAGTTGCATGGTAGCATCTGTGCTTCCTGACTAGATGGCTGAAGTCATTATTAAAGCAGGATGGCAACTGAAAAATGATGCATAATGGATAACAACTTCTTTTGCTCATCTACAGAGAGTCTTCTCTGACGACCAGATGTGCATGTGTACAGGGAACATTCCCTGCAACCACACCAGGCTTGCACTACCATTCCTGAGTGCAGGAAAAACATGTCTAAGACTGTTCAAAATGTAAAGGAAAGATTACAGATGTACTTACTTTTCTGTCCTTAACATGTAACTAGAACTGTCCTGTTTCCTCTCAAGCCCCAAAACTGAAATAGCTTAGCTCACTTCCTATTTTTTTTTAGTGTCTAATGCAGTGACTTGGTTGATCAAAATATGGAGAAGCATTGGTAGGAACTAGAACCTCCTCCTCTCTGCCAAATAAGCCATCTGCTCAGAGGCAGTCCAGCATAATCTTGAAGATCTTCGATTGTTGCACACTGCCCCCAAAAACCTGAATGAGAATGAGAATCAGAAGTGAAGAGGCTTTGTTGACTTGTTTATGACTTGGAGAAATACCAGATGCCTAAGTGGTAGCTGACCCATAAAATCGTCTCTTTGGGACAGACTTCTAATATGGGTAAATAAGAATCTGGTACAAAGAGTGAAATAGGATTTCCCACCTAGACAAATACCAATATGGTTATGTTTTAAATGATGACTAAAATGATTTAAATTTGTATAGTTTTTTTCCATATGAAGTTCTTTTTACACTCACACAGCAGAGCGATGCTAGTGAGTCCTCACTAATGCCAAGCTGGGCTGTGAGGAGCGGCGCTAGGTTCAGTCCCCAAACCAGGACTGCTGTATCTGAGACTACTGATGAGGCCACTTTCATGGGTGAAAGTGACACCTGCAGCTCACACCACTATCCTTTTATAAAACTAGTACTGGACTGTAGACTTTTAAGACTAATGACGTTCTCTAAAAGGCTGCTTATATGATCATCAGCAGCACAAACTTTAGACAAGACCTGAAGTTTACACTTTATATCCCTCTGATCTCTACACTAAGAGGCTGTAGGCAAGCTCTATTCTTTCAGACTTCTGCAGGTTTTCCTGCATTGTTTTGTCCAACCTTTTAGTTAAGGGTCAGAGGCTCTGCTTGCTCTGACTTAACTTATTATCTTAAACTCTTCAGCAGATTCTCCCTTTCCCAAAACATTTATTTATGCTTTCTTTTATACCTCTAGGGCCATAAACGTTTCTGTAATGGGGACTCCTTAACTACGCATTGATAAATCAACAGGCCCACTTACACAGTGAAATAAGTTATTTAGTAGTAATTAACAATAATAACATGCTTATTTTTGCATTTCTAAGGTGCCATCAACATACTGTGATAATTTGGCTAGTCTTTTCTCCTAAATAGCATTCTCCTCTAAAAAGAGGTAAAAAGACTGTATCAGAGACCATCACTATCTTTTTAAAGGAACTTGCCATTTCTTCATCAGATCAAGAAATATTGTAATATCTGTCATTCCAAACACTGATCAGAAATTACTTTACAATCAATTACTGTAGACAGAAATGGATTTAGATGCAATTGATTGTGCCTTGAAATTTGGGGGTGAAAGAAGATCCTTCCTCCGTATTTTCTCAGATTTAATTGCATTTCTCTTGACACAACATTCACAGTCTCAGGGAATAGCTTTAAGACACTTGCAGGGTACTTTGCTATGCCGTTGGCAAGTGTCTACATTTAGCCTGTACCTGGGGCTAAACTGCAGCAGTTGCTCTATCATCCAGTGACCCCCTCACAGCTGAGCAGGGAAAAAAAAGGAGAAGCCCCATGAGTTGAAGTTTAAATGGATGTAATGAAATAACAAAACTAATACAAACAGCAACATAAAGTATACAAGGTTATACTCAGCCTCATCCTTAGGATCAGTAGCAGGAGGCTAAGAGGAAGGAGCCCAAAGAATATGAACTTCCCATTCTCAGTGAACTCCCTCCTTTTATAATGAGCCATATGAGCCATATTTATAATGACCATGATGTCAGTGGTATGGGATACACCTGTGAGTCAGCTTAGGTCAGCTGCCTTGATTGGATCTCCCAGCTGACTTGGGGCTACTCATGGCCTTCTTGCTATGGCTGGGCTGTGGGTCTGTTCCTGGGAAACCAGGACAGCAAAGCATCCATGACTACTTTTCTACACACAGCCTGTGCTCTGGTAGAGCTGCATTACTGCTGATCTCTACAACTGAACCTCTTATTGATGCAGCTCTAAAAGTGGACAAGGTTAAGTCAATATGCA
This sequence comes from Podargus strigoides, assembly GCA_028020825.1. NCBI lineage: Eukaryota > Metazoa > Chordata > Aves > Caprimulgiformes > Podargidae > Podargus > Podargus strigoides. The sequence continues at coordinate 146,766,042 of CM051663.1, forward strand.
AATTTATTTATTTCCACACCCCACCCACATTTAGCACTACATAGCACTGGGTGATCAATTATGTGTGATCATACTCATCATCATTTGCCAAAACTGGTGCCTATGTAGGTATGTTAATCATCAAAGACTGGTAGATAAAATAGATCATTCAATTCTTACTCCACCAGTTTGGTTGGAGGACCCCTTGTGAATGAACTATAGTGATTTCATTATTTAGTAGTCCCACTCATGAATGCAACCTATGCAAACCTTTGGAGATACAGAGAAGAGCTTTCTAAGATTTTATTGAAGAATATACCACAGGACTGATGTCCTCTTTGCTGTGGGAGCGGGGGGGAAGATGACCATATCCTAGTGCTTTTTTACTTTTATTTTATATCTTTGGTTTTCTGATGTCTGATTTTGGACTTCTGTTTCAGACAGATCTGGTCCATACCATTGGTGAAAGTGCAGCCTTGGGAGCAGCTGGAATTGTTCTCTGGGGCAGTATGCAATACGCCAGCTCAAAGGTAGGTCATACTGGTTTATTAATGTTTAGGAATCATCTCAGTACCTCTTCTTGGCCACTACGCCTTCCATAGCACCTAACTATCTTTAACAATATCAACAGCCAGCAACTGAGGACAATGGCTCAGTACTACTTCGTTGCGAATGGAGTAAGAGATTCACTTCACTCATAAGACAGAAGCAACAATATACTTTATTGACATAAAACAGTGAGTTAACGAAGTTCAATAGTAAATGCAACAGTGGTTTAACAAGATTCAGTGGCAAGGTACACTTGATTATTTATGGCATAGAGCACAGGGTCAGACAAAACTGTCAGGGAGACCCTGATGCTCAGTCATGAGGTTCAGAATGGATCTCCTTGCTTTCTGAACTCCTTTCAGAGGGGAGTCTAGGTGCAACTGGATCCAGTCCTAGTCCCAGACTTGGTAAACGGTTTATGTCTAAAGGATTATATATGTACACAATGAATCCTCAATATCACTTAGCTAAGATTGCAGAGTTTCAGTGCTTATTCCCAATTCACTTACCAAGTATCTGACATGATAAAGAATCTCTCAGCCTCAAGGAGTAACCTTGAGAGGTGTCCCTACTCAAGGGGAGATCCTGGCATGCACCCCACTGTCATTTCAGGAGAGCCCAATGGGCCCTGGGCTGTCCACTATTTGTAGAGTAAGATAAAGTCATATTTGTGGACCAGCAAGACATCTGGGTCACTGTTCCAGACAGTCCTTGGCTACCGTGTTGCCATCTGTCCCCCAAAGTCCAGCATTAGCTGGATACAGCCATCATGACCTCCACTAGTGGGTATGGGGGTGGGGTGGATGGTGGATGGGTGGGGAGATGTGGAGCACACTGCCCTGTACTTTCAGGTCTCTTTAGTTCTATCCTTTCAGTAGGCTGAGAAGTCCCCTTGCTTCAGAGCACATTGCTTTGGGCAGGTCACCTGTAGCACTGCAGAAAAATGAGTCCAGGTTCAAAGAAAGAAAAGTTTGGAAGCAATAACACACAAATACAAGCACAGCTTGTTTTACAGTGTTCTACTTGGTAGCTATGGTGGTTTGTGCAGATCACAGAGGAGGAATGGAATCTGGAGGGGGCGTATTTTCTCTGGTCACTAGTGTTGAAATGACACATGGACAATAATGTTACCACAAGAAAAGGTCTATTTTCTCCTCCCAGGTTCTTTAGGCTTTCACAAACAACCCTTGAAGTGATGGAGGAGGCAGGAGGCTGCACTATGAAACTATCAGTTTCATAGCAGGCATGGCAGGCTGGCCCCTGCTCCTGAACCTGGGCTGGGCTTTGGTGCCCACTCTGCTTTCCATGAAGTCTGCTCTCCCCCTCCTGAAGTCTCTGGCAAAGCACCACTGACTTGGGCAGAGGAACAGAGAAATCTGAACTGGAACTTTCTAGCCAAGATTGCAGCAACTTCTGTGCTGGTTTCTGAAAATGATGTGGCTCCTTGTAAACTGAAGGAGTTGGAGGGAACAGGACCAAAGCGGTGATTCAATATGTGTTTTAAAACTTCTTAGTGCTGTGCACTGCTCCTTGTCAGCAGTTGCCAGAAATCTGTACTTAAGGAACTAATTGGTCTCAGATTAGTATATAAACTCTTTCTGTTTACCAGGACTCCTCCCTAGTCTAATAGTGTATATTGCTACCAAGTCCCCAAATGGACAATATAGTAAAGGTTAATATTTTGCTCATCTTGCCCATGGAAGTAAATGCACTTAAACCAATAGATTACTTCAGTAGGTAAATCCAACAAGATTTGTCTCAACACATTACTTTAGCCAAGAACAGTTTTGTACTAGCATCTTCTTAGATATGAGCAATTTGGACACAATGCTAGCTACTGAGAAATGTGTCATGGTCTTATATTTTCTACAGGAGAGCTGTTCAATTGTGAAACGGTACATTGATGGACCCTTAGGACATTATGTCATTAATGTGACCTCAGCAGCCAAACTCTGCAGCAAAGTCCTGTGTAAGAAGAATGGAAGATGTATCCGGAAAAACAGCGACTCTTCTGCTTACCTCCATTTGTCACCCACTAATTTTAATATCCAAGCCCATCACTCAGAGAGAGGCTCCAGGTTCCAGGTGACCGGTGAACCCAGCCTGGAGAGTATTGAAGCCATGAGGCAGAGATTCATGTGCCAGTGCTACCAGGGTTGGACGGGAATATTTTGTGAATTGCCTGACCAAAGGCGAATGGAGCGCTGGGTTCACATTGTGTTCAGTAGATCAATAAAACAAAAGTTTTATGTCTTCCTCTTAGGAGCCATACAGGTCCTTCTGCTTTACACTGTACACTAAAGTATTCTGAGGCAGTGCAAGGACATAAGAAATGGTGCCACTAAGACTTCTGTTCCTTAGCAAGTTTTTGTTACAAAGGGAAAAGACGTTGATTAAATAGTTTTATTCTGTTTTCTTCACCTCCTACTCCTGGAATCGCTTCAGACATTAAACATTTTGAAAGCAGCCTGCTTTGCCAGGACCAGATTCACAGCTGGTGTGAACTGTGATGCTCAGATTCACTCGAGTCAAAGACCCAGCTCATCACAGACCTACAGTTTATATGTTAAGGCTGCAATGATCCCTTTAAAGCTAGATACTGAAATGGGACTGATTTCAGTTAAATAGAGGCTTAGCGCTAGCTATAGTGAGTCACTCTGTAATGGCATGTTGTGCTGAGAAGCTACAAGAGAGCTTTGCCACTGACCTTTTGCTTTGTAGTGTGCAATGGCGATGGATGACAGCAAAAGTGAAGGTAAAAAACTTCATTATTTTATTGTGGGAGAGAAGGAATTAAAATTGAAGTCTAGAAAAACTGATAGTTGTCAGGATCTATGCCTTTAGACTGAAGCTAGGGTGTTTACCTTTACAAATATTTTTTTATTTATTATATATATTCTGCTTTAGCTCCTTTATTCAGTATAGAGTTTACTAAACTTCAAAGGGAACTTACACATACTTTAGTATATTGAGAGCATAGAAACTATTAGCCCATTTTTGCTAAACACCTGCCACTAATACAAGTCTATATTTAAACTGGATGCTCCTGGTTTGTGTAATGCTGTCCTGAGTTCTGAAATCAGGGGTGATATGAAAATTCTATGAGGCCTATGCACTGTGTCAGTGAAATGTGTTTTTAAAATGTTGTGTCGCTTAGTAAATTGTTTTCATTATTTCTGTAGGCTTATAAGAATAAACTGTCTAGAGACTTATATGCACAATTTATTTGGATAGCATACACTCGATTAAAATGACATAAGGTCTTCATCAGCTAAAGTTCTGGTACTTTGTGGGAAGTTTATACAAACTATACAAATGCTGTGGGCGAAGCAGCAATATTCCTGATTCCATTTGTGATGCGTATTCGCTATTAGGGTACACTGACAGAGCTCTGCTAAAGCCCATAGGGCTTTGTAAGTTTATGTCAGGTGTAAGTTTGCCCAATGGCTCTTCTTTAGTCTAAGCTAGCACTTCAAAGAGAGGAGTGTATGAGTGTCTGTGGTAGCACACCTGCCTGGAAACGAAGGTCTTTGAATTTAGCTCATATATTTTCTGTGAAGAACTACAAGCCCAGTTCTGCATCCTCAGCACCAGGCTGTCTTAGGTAGAAGACTGAAACTGGAATTCGGTCTGGGTTTCTTAATAAAGGCACCAATTGATGGCACCAAACATCTAAGCAAGTGTAATTTCACAGATATTTTAGTATTTCACAGAGTTAAAGCCCTTCCTTTTGTAAAGAAAATAAGATTTACTGTTAGACAGTGTCCCTGCAAGTCCTTTACAATACAGCTGACAGTGGTGGGGTTGGAGGCAGCCGTGCTGCTGACTGAGGACAGGCAGTGGTTGCACAGATGCATGTAAGGGCTCCCATGTCTTGCATGCTCCCATGTGGGACCACTAACTACACTGGCCAGTACTAAAGTCAGAATGCATTTGACCCCCTTAGCTCCACAGATAACTATGTCCTGGGTCACCTATCAGGACAGAGTCACAGTCTGATGCTGCATCAGCACCCTGCACTAGGGTGGGTGCAGGACAGGATCACACAAGGTTGGCTGGAGCCTCATGCTTGGTAGGACCACAAAGGATGCATCAACTTGCAGGGCCAGCAGACCAGCTGCCACAACAGCAAAGGAGGCCAAAGGCTCCACTGCTCCCTTCCCTTCTTTTGTGGGTGCTTTGTGCTTATCAGGGGACTTAGCACCCTTCCAGTGGAGGGTTTACTGACATCTTTTTTTTCTTTTCTCTGTGGAGAAATGTGAAATAAAGTAAAAATATGGTAACAAGCATATTTTTATCTTCTGTTAGCATTAAATGAATATTAGCATTCAAAATAAGTGATGAACTAATTCATTCATTTAATCCAGGTCTCAAACTGAAATCAAATTCAAATGAAGAGGCTTTCGTGCAAAGCCCAGCTACTTACGATGCAAGCAAGATGTACCTTTTTTTTTAACTCCTACTTCATTGGTCCTCCTAAACAATATCATATAGTTACAATCTCAACAATATATTTCTTTATAAGTGCACTTCTGTCTTTGATGGTATTTTGGATCAAATTGAACTCCAGATGCTACTGTAGTACACATAATAAATAGCAGGTAGAGAAAGTTTTGCAAAGTGCATTTTTCATTACAGCCTGTTTAATATTGTTGTAGGTCTTGCCTGATCATTCCGGTACACCTAATTTTACGAAGAATTTTTTTCTGACCAGTTGTATGGCCCAGTCTTTGGAGACACATGATCCAATTTCTATCTGTGTTAGAATTGTTTGGAGAAGGGAGAGTCTGAAGCAGCAGAGAACTGTGCTGTATCCTTTACAATGATGTCCTTAGCTAGAACCAGCTCTTAAAGTACAGTTGATCCTGGGGAGTGGGCACTGATTCCTGGAGTTAATAGGAACAAAGATTTGCTATAGTTCATCTGAACTATCTCTGCTTCAAGATGATAATGGACTCAGACCCATACCTTTACTCTTCCCAAATCCTGAACTGTAGTGTCTTCTAATCCTCTGCTTTTCATCAGAGGATAAGCAATAACAATAGAAGCATGACTGACATGCTCCCAGCTTTTCTCAAATTTGCTCATTTAGCATTCCAAAACTTTGAATTTTGGGGAAATGTTGTGTTCATTTCCTTTTTCTCTCTTGCCACTGCTGGCTGTTACACTTAATAAAATGTATGTTCTGAGCAACTCATAAATGTGTGGAAAGGCTAGAACTCACTTTGTTCCACTTCAGTCTGACAGGTAGATGTGTGGGACTGCAGTTCCAGTTTGACTAGCTTTAGGTGCCACTCCCAATCTTCCCTCTCACTTCCATCCCTGTCTTGTGCTGTGCTGTCCCCTGCTTGTGATGGCACAGCAGTTTGGTTGCCCTTGCACTGACCTGGATTGGGAAATCATCCAGGTCAAAACTTCCTGTGTTAAAAAAAAATGCCACACCACCACCACCACCGTTGCTTTTTTTCTAAAGTCAGATTAATTCCTCAATCTGACTCATATGGCACTGCTCACACAGCTAAGACAGGGCTAAGGAAGAGGGCAAAACACATAGGGAAGTGGTAGCAAAGCCATCAGTTGAGTATTGCCACTCAAAACAATCCATTGTGACTAAGCAGCCTTGGTATGAAGCTTGCATCGGCTGAGGCTCACCCAATCCATTCACCGGGTGTCGGTGTGACAGGGGAGGGGCAGTGCCCAGCAGTATCTCCTCTTCTCTATGCCTCTGTGGAGGACAGAGGACTCCGTGTTGCTCCAGAAATGGGGGGTACTGCTGTGCCAGGGTGCCTTCTGGGCTCCCCCAAAGCTCAGAGCTCCTTGGGGTGACCAGCCCAGACCTCGGCGGCTCACCAGATGTCAGAGGGAGGGCGGGTAAAGCTCGCTTGAGGTGGCACAACTCAGGAACATGTATATTTAACACGTTCTCTGAAGTCCCCTTTTGCCACTGAGTCTCAAAGGAGAAAAAAAGATGAGAAAGGCGCACTGGCTAAATGTAACCATCTCAGTATTTTTGTATGTTACCAGCTTTTTCCAAAAACAATGCTCTCTGCTAGGGTCAGTGCCTTTATAAAAATGGGAATGATACTGTCATAGAAAAAAAAGTGCCAACAGCCTTCACAGACAAAACAAACAGAATGAAATCTCAGACTAGTTTAGATTTGTAACACTGCACAAATAAGCATGCATGCATTCTTTTCTGTTAAAAAATGCTAAAATAAAAGAAAATGTTGCATAAATTAAAAATTGCCTCAGTTTTTCACTCAAAATATTTCTTGTAGGTAGTGAATTAAAACTGCACATCATGCATAATAAGACGTATGAAAGACTTTGCCAAAGAAACTTTGATATGCTTAAGGTGCTGTGGTAGCCACAACTTCTTTTTTGTTTACATTTCAGGAAAAGTAATTTCCTGTCAATCTGGTCCAGACTCAGAGAGCGAGAGTATTTGCAAACACAGGTTACTCTAAAAATAAGTTGGAAACGATAGTTCAGTACACTTCAAAGAACGATACTGGCTGGGAACAGTACAACTTCTCAGGGACAAAAGTCCAGTCCTTCAAAAAAACCAAGGAAAAACAATGATGTCACATACTGCTTAATGAGATTAAAGCCCCTAAATTTTTCTTATTCAGCAACGACATCGCGTGCTTTTCCACACAGCTGTAAAGAACAGTTGGAGGTCACATTAGCAAAGAGGGAAGAATTCTTTCTGCAGCTTCCCAAAGTAAGCATGTGCTTGAGATTTAACTCTGCTGCTTGTAAGAGTTACAGCGTACCAGTTTATCACTTGTATAACGTCACCAGAATAATTCCAAGGTAGCATTTTTCTGATTCAATGAAAGCCTTGTTTAAGCTGTAATAGGAAAACAAGGCTACATGTGTGTGTGTTAATATACATACATATGTACATGTGTATATGAAGGAGTGTATATTGTAATACATGTGCCTGTAAGTTTGACCCAGAAGAAGCAGAACAGTTATGAGGGGCATGAGGCTTTGTTTTCTGCCTGGCGGGAACAACCTCAGAGGCAGTTGTGTAACCTTATAGCTTGGCACATATGGCCTCTGCTGCCGTGCAGATTATGTCTATTATGTAACCGCATTTATACAGGAAGATAACAGCATCTAACAAGCTAAAAATAAGCAGACTTCTATAATTTCAAAGGACAATATTTTAAACTTCCCTCATGCGACTGCTCCTATTTCAGCAATAAGTGTGGCCTCTTCAGACATTTTATTTATTTTTTGCCTAGGATGGTATTTTAACACACTGGCAGACTGTTTTCCCAGAGAGAGTCAGAGCTCCTTTCTCATTTTTCCATTACAGCAGGAATTCTTCTGGCTTTTATTTAAGGTGCTCTCCAACATGTGCAAGAAGCAAAGCAGGGTACTGGTTCTGCTTTCTCTCCTCTGACAGTCAAGCAGTCTGACATTTGTGGGCAGCTCTGGGAAAAATGATGCTTGTTTCCATGCTACTAATAACCTTCTCGGTCAATTAGACAGGAGATTACTAAGAGCATTTTTTTATATTGCTCTTTTAGATGCTGTGTTTCCAGACCAGAACAAAAAGTATTGAGTTTTTCCCCGTATTGAAGTTGCTCCTTACCTTGGCTTTGTGCCACTCACCCTGTATTTCCCATAGGTATGAGGAAGGTATCCTATGGAAACCCTGTGGGACTGATGCCTCACTCCTCAACTGTAGTATGGGCAGTGGGTCGTACACAGAGCGCAGCTGGGTTTTCTTAAGCTGACACTTGAGTTCACCTTATGTTGTTGCCCCTGCTCCCCATGTATGGCTGCTTGTGCCTCTCCCTGTAGGGAGTGCAAGTAAGCTTCAACATGGGCGTTTTAACACTCAGGGAATCTGTCCCTCCATCTCTGCACAGGATTCCTGATGGGGATGTTAAGACAGTCTCATGCCAGGTATCGCCTCCCCTGCGCTGGGCTGCCTCAGCTCTTTGGGCATGGGAAGGACCCAAGGCACTGGTGGAGGCTGTTTGCTATGGAGGGATCCACTGCATGGCAGACCACAGGCCCTGGTGGTGATGCTGATATTCCTCCTGCCCCTCCTCACCCCCAGCGGGCTGCAGTGGGAGCAGTGAGGGAGCACTGCCCCTAGGTGAGAGGCGAGCTGGCCTCTAGAGGGACAGGATGGAGGCAGGGCCAGTGTGTGCCACGCCACTGCTCTATGAAAGGTGCTTCTTCAAGCTCGGTGAAACTGCACAAAGATCCTGCAAAGTCCATGAGTACCTCCAATGGCAAGTGGTGCTGATTGCATGGCATTAATTAGCACAAACATGAACTAGAGCCCCTTGGAAACTTCAGACTGCTCCAAGGATGACTACTTTTTTCTTAAATCTCAGCATCAAACTTTATTTTGTGGAATTGGGACAAGTACTAATTTTTCTAAACATAGAAGTAGGAAGAAATAAGACAAACTCTCCCTGGGCCTCTGTAGGAATTCAGTTACTGATGCACCTTGATTTGGAAGGAACGACGATGTGTAAGCACTCTTGTTGCATTCATACCTCAGCAACAATACTCAGCTCTGGATAAAAAAACCAATAATAAACTGACCTGATTGCAGTGAAGATATTAATTTGAGTGGTACAGTTACCCCACTTTTGTCAGAAAGCAATTGATTCATGATTTTACAGAATGCAATCTCATATTTTAATTTTGTTGTGATTTCTCTGCTCTTAAAGGGGCACAACCTCACCTGGTGTAAGATGGTAGGTTTTTAGTGAATTGCAGTAGCTGAAAACCAGGCATGAAATATTCATGTTTGCTTTGTTCACCCTTGGATTTTTCTTTTTTAGGCTGACATTAGTCCGTTAGCTCCCAGCACCCACCAGCTGCTGCAACAACAGTCAGCAACAGTTCCTCAAAGTATCCCCTCTGTGCTCCCAGCAAAGCAGCAGGTCTTATGGTGGCTGATGAGGGCTGGATGGAGAGGCTGTGCTGGGGCATGGCCGCTGAGTGAGGCTCATTAAGTTTGTTCAAAGTCTCCATCCATACGTGAGGCTTACCAAGGTTTACATGACTCTCATCTTAAAATAATTGCAATAATCTCTTAGACTGACAACACCGAGTTGTTGTATTTCTTCCAACAATAACATTTAGTTCTAATGTTCTAATTCTAATGTTCTAATGTCTAACACTCAGCTGGGGGAGGAGGGAATCAAATGCCTTTCGTTGTTGTTGTGTTACAGCTATTCTGGAGGAGTGGGAAGAAAGGAATGTCACCCGAATCTGCTGGTGCTGGATGCAAGCTGTAATCACTCCTGTGTGCGTGTAGGTGTTTGTTCTGCACAGTCTGGGGTCACAATCTTATCCTAGAGCAAATACAAAGCAACTCTGCTGGACTCCCAGGAAAGTTAGTGGGAGGAGAGGCAACTCCTTCCTGTTGTGCAGGGCTAATAACCATTTGTTTAGTTTCTCTGAAAAGATTATTCTTGGAACAGCAAGCACCACTTATTTCGTTTTCTGTTAGGATTTATCATATGATTAAATCAGGTAAATGGGCAGAGAGGAAAGCTGCTTCTTAAAACAAACAGTTCAGCACAATTTAAAATTCTATGAGGAATAAGAGTAAATCAGCACTAATCTAGAATAAATCAGCACTAATCTGTTGATATTGGCTCTTTTCTCTCAGTAACCTCAGAAATGTAGGGAAAAGAGGATGGTAATGACATGCCGTGAAGACCATATCTGGTCCCTGCTGCATGGATACATCATGTGCAGGTGGCTGGCTATCCTGTGCTGTGCTCCTCTAAGCACATCTCCCAAACATGGATCTTCATGGTGTAGGTATTTTGAATGACAGGTAAATGACCAGTGTGGCAGGAAATCTGGGCATCCTGGGAGCCAGTTTAAGCACACTCCTGAACACAGTCTTCACTTTTTGGGGCTGATGTACCCTCAAAGAACGTGAATATTCCTGCTTTGCACATGGTGTAATCCATATAATTTCCTAATATGCTGCCACATGAAGACAATGTGGTAGCAGTGCAGACCTATTCCAGGATTCAGGCCATTATAATCATTCTACAGTATAAGCATCCAAAATATATCTCCTAGAAAAAAGACTACCCTCTTTGGAAAAGGTGTGTGGGGGGGGGGTGTACTGGAAAACCTTTGGGCTTAAATGGGCGAAATTGTGGTACGGAGCACTGAGGACCTTGCCAGGCTGGACATGGGCCAAAGACACTTCATCATTATTTAAGTATATGCCAAAAAATGACCCAGTCACTGGCATCAAGAGCATCACAGAAGTACAAGCTAAGCATAAAGACTGATTTTATGGATGCTCCAGTGGGCCAGTAAATCAATCCATCAAACTGTCCACCTCTTTGCTAGGACTAAGCATGAGTCCAATCTCCCAGGCTGGACAACTGTCAGGTGTAACTAGGTGTAACTGTCTACAGATGAGAGACATCAATGCTGCATGAAGGGGAGGAGAAAGAAACAGCGTAAGTACACTTGATCAATTTTCTTCATTTTCTGTATTCAGCAGCCCAGCTATCTAGCAGGCCACCAAAATGCAAGTGTTCTCATGTACATAACAAGAAAAGTCTGCTACAGTAAAAAAGGAGCTGAGATGATAGAGTCCAGATGACTGTCCTGATGAACCTCACACAGACTTGTAACTCGTCTGCTAAAATCTGCTCTCCTCTGTCCAGCAGTCCCAATTTTGTAAAATAAGTTAAATTTTACTACAAAATTGTTATCAGTACCTGCATTCCAATCTGCCACACATGTATTAAAATGCTGAATTATAGCTTTTGATGCTTTATTCATCTTATTCCTTACAGGTGCTATGTGAAATAGCTCTGCTGCAACAGATTCATACTTTAATTTGTAGCATTTGGTGGGTTCCCTGCACTAAATGTGAAACACTATAAAGTGTCCTGTGGCAGTTCATGCTGCTCAGGATTCCTAGCACTTTCACTGGGGTGAGTGAAACATTGTGCTAAAGGGGTTTGAATCTCAGCTATGATAAGCCATAGATGTCACTGGGTCAGTCAGATAACCATGAGGTGAGGTCCTGCTCCAGTTTTAGTATTCATTATGCTTCATATTCAGTTCCCTACATTTACTGACATAACAGAGATACTTTGCAAAATGTCATTGAGGCAAACTGCTAAAGGATACCCTGATCTAATGAGCCCCCATCCATATGAGGGAAGGCAGAGGACAGCAGCGACATATCCTCCCACACTGTCCTCCCTGAGGCTGCCACAAGCTCTGTGGGTCACAGGGCCATCTCCTCTGCCACCAGCCCCTGAGCATGTGGCTTCCAAATCCAGATCTGGCACAGAGAGCAAGATTTGCTGCTGACAGCATGACTTCAACTGGACAAAACTTGTTGCAGTTCGTCAGACTTCTCAGTGTATCAGTTTTAGCTTTGCTGATAAAAAGTTTACAAAGGGATTATTCTGTAAAAATCCAGGGATTTTATTGGATCTCTGTGAGTGTGAAAATTCTTGTTTTAAAAACCAGGCACCTTTGATAAGGGTATTTGGTGATCTGCTTGCCTGTTGAGACAGACTGTTTCAAGCCCATCAGGGCTGTGTTGTGTCAATATCATATTGTTGTAGCAATGTTAACCAGAAAGGAGAAAAGATTTTTGCTTTTATTCATCATTTGCAAGTTTTCTAATCCCTTGATATGAACAGTGTAATGTCACCGGAGGAGCATTTTTGTTACAAGATAAATGCCAAAGCTTGAAAGTACATTCTGGATTAATTGTGGGAGAGGGATACAATGTTTATGTTGCCTGATGAATGCTTAGTCTTTTTTTTTTTTTTTTTCCAGCAGTGTCTTGTGATCTGGTTCAAGTACTCTCTATGTCTATTCAATTCAGAACTCCCTGTTTTAAGCTGATTTTTCTTAGTTTTAGCTCGAGCTGTTTGCTGTCAAATAAAGGCATATGGTTTCTACTTTCTGTTGGGAATTGCTGCCCACTGTGCATTTTCACTGTCAGCAGGACACCAAGATAGGCTGCCTCTGTCTTGCCTTGGTTTACAGAGGAAAATATAATTAGCAGAAGGGGTATAACTGGATACATTCTTGCTAATTTTTGTTAGCTATGACAGATAGATACAAATGAAAGAAATTTCTAGCAAAAAGAGGATAAATTTTTAGCATGTTGTAATCCTGCACAAGTAGAAGCAAATTTGAAAAGCCTGGATAAAGGGAAAAATACTGAGCGGAGCCTGGGCACAGGACATCCTTTCTGCATGCTGCAAACAAGTAACTTCAGAGCCTGCTCGCAGCTGAAGCATGTCTGTGCTTGTGTGATGGCTAAATGCATCAAATGGAATAAAATCAGAAGTCAGTAAAACTCAGCGATTTGCCTTCACACAGAAAATAAAATGGTAACTGTTTCCTCCTTAATAATAGCATGACTACAAATATCTTCCTGTGTTACATCCCCCATGACAAGTTTTCCTCAGGGGGAAGGGTGATCTGCCACTTCCTGCAGTCTTCAATAACCTATAGTGATATTATTATTGTTGTTGTTGCTATTATTATTGTTATTGATACTGCATTTCCCATGTGTCAGCTCAGAGGGCCTTGGGGCATCAGATCAGCATATTCAGCACGCAGTAAAGCATAGGGCTAATTACACCCTGTTCCTGCCCAAGGAGGGACACGCTGACCCATGGCATGAAGCAGTGCTGAGCCTTCCCACTTCCCACCAGTGGGCAGATGAGCCCGGTGGGTTTTGGTGCAGCAAGGTTGGACAGCCTGGGCATGCCTGCCCCAAGGTTTGTGGTGCACTGGGCGATGCATGAGATGCCCCAGGGCATGGGTGATGGTACTTGTGCCCAATGACACAGGTCTTGCGTGGGAAGTGCTCCCTGAAACCTGGGGTGAAACACCTGAGGGATGTGCCCAGCCTAGCTAGTGATACCTCTCCATCCAGACTGTGACAGGCACAAGAGCAGAGGGGCACATAGTGATACAGCTTTCACAAGGGAGAACTCAACATGCTGTGATTTAGACTCACATGCTGCAATTTCAAGACAAATTAACTGTAGGTATTTGCTGCCCTCTGGCAGGATTTTCTTACAGCTCTGATTCTCTGTGAACTGTGGGAGCAATGCTCAGCGATGATGCTCCAGCACAGCAGGGTGTCTACATTTCCTAGCTGGTTATAGACAAAGCAGAGCAAACTGCTGGGCACCACTGGCCTCCCTGTAGCCCTCCTGGAAAGCCCGTGCTGATCCCAAGCAGGGGCTGGTGTAAGGGGCAGAGCTGCTGGCCTGGTAGGAACACCCTGTCCCTTCTCTCCATCCCTCTGGGGCAGATGGGGCAGCAAGCTTGACTCTTTAAAGCTGGTTCTTCAGTTGGTTGTCTCCTCACAAGTGCAAGCTCACTGTCTTCCAGCTTTGGCTGTACATCCTTTGAGAAAGAAACTCCAGTTTGGCCTCTAATGCTGCTAAGCCCTGAGTGGCTTTGCTGAGTTTGACTTACTGGTATGGTATACGCTTTCTGAGAGATACTCAGCAAATTGAGCTAATTTCTATTAACACCATTTTCCAAAAGGCCCATTAATGCTGACATGGCACTTATGGGTATGTGGATAGTGGTTTTGAAAACTTGGGCCTCCTCTTCACTAAATGTTAAGTATTGTGAGTTTCATGGGTTGAGACTTCTCTGATGAAACACTGAGTTCTGCAGTGTCTACACCTTACTGCATTGGTCCTGCAGGCTGCCTGCCTTGTCAGCTGGAGGAACAGGCACATCTTAGACACTTCAGAGCACTCTGATGTCTCACACTGTCAGATGACTCTATCCCAGAAGCATCTATAGCTTATTAAAAGTACCTAGGTTGGCTGCCTTAGATGTTGATATTTTTGCTGCAGGTACTTGAAATTAGGTCAAACTAGTCCTACTCCAAAATATCAAAGAAATGGAGGAGTGGGAAGGTCCAGAAAAGTATCCCAGGTTCATAGCTATGACTGATTATTTTTCTGTTTTGAGATAAAGGAAGGATAACACAGATGAGCTATTCCCATTAGTACATGTTACAATCTGGCTGCCCATATGAAACCCATGATCCTCACCTCCAGCAGGTCACAACTCCAGGAAGGATAAATGGGGAGGCAAGGACTGAGGACAGAGAACAAGTAGGACTCAAATGCAAATCCATGATCATCCCCAATGGCTGATTGACTGTACAGCTCTATGGGACTTCTTCAGGGTTTTGAGTGCAGGGGGGAGCCCAGAGCAGGAGGTTAGATAAGATTCTCTCTTTCATGTAGTGTAAGTATGTAGGTTTTGCTGTATATCTGGTTTCCTTTCTGCTCATAGTACTGGCTACAGGCCTTAGCATCAAAGTCCACACTGCACAATGCAGTGTTGAGCATAGCTCTTGGAGCTGGTCTGGAAGGCATTAGCTCCATGTAATAGGGCAGCCAGGCTAATAAATAGCTCAGAGCAAGCATTCATGGATCTGCTTTATTGCTGTCAGGGGTTTGAACTTGTATCCCTTTATGGTACTGCACAGTGACAGTGAAATGCATGTGCTTGTTTAGAGCTATTTGGAGTATCTCTGGCTGGCGCTGTACTAGACAGGTCAGGGATGTTCATGAAGATGTGAAGATGGTGATAAAAAACAAGGTTTTATTTTATACTTACTTTTGTTATTATTGAGAAAGCTTGAATAAGGAAACCATTGCTTCATCACCCTTTCCAACTGCAACAGCCACAGCCACTAAGACACCCGGGGGCCCACTGAAGTGATGGCAACATCCTTGGTGATTTCAGTAAGACTTGGATTGATGAGACAAGCAACTGTGGGTGCACTAACTTCCACAGACCTATGTTGATTTACTTCGGCTGCGAATCTGCCCCTTTGTTTGAATTAGATTGCACTCACTTTGTTTCTTCAGTGTTAGCATGGTAGATAGATACCTTAGAAGCAGCTGATACCAATTCATATAGCTATATATGGAACAAGTACTAATGCCTCTTCTTTTATGTCCTACAGACAAACTCGGAGATTTGCCTAATGTCTCTTAAGTCTTGAGAATACTGCCTGAAAATGGGATACCATTATGCATCATCTGGACTTTCCTTGCTATGAAACAAGCCCAGTCTCTGGTTTGAGAGAGAAAGACTTTCATGGCCACCTGGAATGACTGACAGACCTGTGCTCCCTAAGATACAATGTGGTACTGAACCTGGAAATGTTCCATATAATTGGAAGCCCATTAGCTAAAGAAAGAGGGCAGAACATGACCATATTTTATTTTAATGGACTTGGCTATTATCCTTGGCAGCCATCACAGCTAGCCCCTGTTAATGGTGGCCTACCCCAGAACTTCAGTTTGCAAACCCATCTGGAAAAAGCCAGCTGTGACATAAACTATTACATCCCAGCTGAGGATGTCAGTGGATTAGCTGTCACAGACCAGGAGCACTGGAGATCTCAGTGATCCAGCTAGAGGGATGCAAAAGATGTCTACAGAAGAAAGTCCAGGAATCTTATAACTGAAATGGAAGGGAATACTTCAGCAAACAATGTTGAACATTCAGCCAGACTTTCCTTTGAAGAAAGTGCAAAAGCTTTTCTGAAGGAAACAATTGCATTAGGAATGAAAAGCAGACCAAAGGGTCTGTGGGGATGCTATTTATACCCTGTCACAATTACAGTTTCCGTGATCAGAACTACACTGGCTCCTCCCCAGAGAATGAAGTTTTGAGGAACAATGAACTTTCCTGGCTCTGGGATAGCAGTGCAGCCCTGTATCCTTCTACTGGCATTAAGAAATCCCTTGGAAACGGTCAAAACTTTTTGCATTTTTTCACAATTTAGGGTTAATGGATCCATAAGGATTTATTTGCTCCATGACATTTGAAGATTATGCTTTGCCCATATTTGTGTATACTCGACTAGGTTATAGAGATGAACCTTTATTATTTCTCCCTATGGTAAGCTTTTGCTGGAACAATGTGGGCTGCATTTATGCTTTAACTGTTCTTGCAGATGGTACACCAGGATGAAAAACCTCCTACTTGGGCCAGCTCTGCTGGTTCATGTTAATTGTCCACATGCTTTAAAGAGCTCAATGTTCTGAAGAAAAAGTGCAGCCTCAAATACCTATTTTTTTGCTTTAGTTCATCACTATGCTATACAGAAACATGTATTTGAATGGATTAAAAGGATTTGAGCAATTCGATGTAGTAAGTAGGAGGTGGTTAATACATTAATCCTCCGTGATGTACTTTCTTCTGCTCAGGTATGCAATCACTAACTAATCTCCAGAGAGCTGCCCCTTTTATAGACAGGAAACTGAGGCAGGGATGTTAGCAACTTGCTCAGTGTTACATCAGAATGGGAAATGGAAACCAGCAGTCTTTCCACATGCCTCCATCTCAAAAACATTTCATTTAGTCCCCCATTTCATGTAGTCCCCTATCTACCTTAGAGTAGGCAAACAGTGAACCAGAACCAAGGAGTACTGCTCACATCAGCTGCACACACATGCACACACACACGCATGTGCACACACACACGTCACAGCCCTGGCTTAGTTTTCCCTAGCAGACAGTGACTGTAGTACCAGCAGGTCTCGATTTCTATGTTTCAGAGTTTAGCAAGTGAGCTGTATTTGCTTTTTAAAGGCTATGTTCGGTCTTTCAGCCCAGGTACAGAGCCTGAAGCTGGCACCTTCTCTGGAAAGTGCATTAGCTCCCTCTCCTATTAAGTCCCACTACTCCTGTAGCACTGCCATGACCCACTACACCTCCCAGTAAGTGGCTGCACTTCTTTCTGGCTTGCAGGCAAATGACTATTCTTAGGCATTAAAGGATGTGTAGGCATCTGGTTTGGAGCTTTTATCCAGCTTGCCCTTCCTTAGCTTTGCAAGAAGAGGGTAGATGGACATCAAGAACTGCTGCAGGCTGGTGTGCATTCCCTTTGCCATTTTTTTGCCAGTTTCTGCCTCTTTTCCCCTTCAGGCAACTCTTTCCCGTGAGGTTTTTCTGCTTTGATTCCTGATGCACTGTGACGAAGAAGGGAGGAGTGGGAGGAAGGTGTTTTAAGATTTAGTTTTTATTTCTCATTATCCTTCTCTGATTTATTGGTAATAAATTAATTTTCCTGTGTCAAGTCTGTTTCTCCTGTGACAGTAAGTGCTGAGTGATCTCCCTGTCCATATCTCGACCCACAAGTCTCTCGTTACATTTTCTCTCTTCTGTCCAGCTGAGGAGGTGAGTGATGAGAGAAGGAGAGCAGCTTGGTGGACACCTGGCATCCAGATAGGCTCAGCCCAGCACACTCTCCTATAGTCTGTGTATATTTAGAGTCACTTTTTCTAAGGCTTTTGTAAGAAGCTGGGTGAACTCCTAGGGAAAGCAGTAAAAACAATGCGTGCTTTTGGAATTACAGCCTTCAAATTGGAGAGGGACGGGGAAAACAGCTGACTGACATAGCAGAATGGTTCTCTCCTTCCCCTTATCAACAAAAACAGAACTGAGGGAATGCTTTGAGGAATTCTCATGTTAAAAATCTAACTTCAATGAAAAGATTTTAGTCACTTCTAGTAATTGATGAGATATCAAATAATTACAATTGAAATTTGCATCAAAGTTAATTGTATCACAGTGTTTGTTCACTTGCTTATTACCAACATCTCTGGCAGTACGTAAGTTTGCAACTTATGTTTAATAATCTTTCTACTCTAAACAGCAAACTTTTAGCCACAATAAAATGTGGTTCATAGCGACCAAAATGAAAAGAAAATGGAGTCTGAGGGGCAGCCACATAACAAACCATTGGATTACCTTAGAAAGACTGTAAAGTGCTGAATTAGTCTGACAGTGATGTCTTTTTTCACTGTAGCAAGATCTTATTAATACTATTCGAGAGAGTGCTCTGGGAGCTGCAGGCTTTGTTATTTGGTGAGATATGAATTTAACTTCTTCAGAGAGAAGCCTGTGCCTGATTCAAATGTAAGATCCTAATTTCACCCTATTAATAGACACAGGCTTGTTCCCACTACTTGGTACCAGCAGAGCTGACTGCTTAACCCATCTTTGCTGTCCCCCAGTCAGGATGACCATGGAACATGATCAGTTCTTCCTGGCTCAAGCAGGTCTTGTGAGGCTCACAGGCAACAAGCGGTAGGGAAGGAAGCCAATGGCTAAAACCAGGTATTCTGGAAGACACTTCCTCAATATTATGTATTATCCATTCCAGCTGGATAAAACACCAGGAAATCATCTAGAGCCTGATTAGCACATCAGTCAGACCAGATTAGGTATACCTGTGGTGCCCAGCAATTTGTCTGGTTATGGGAACTCTATTTGTGCCTATGTGTGGGCAAGTAAAATGAAGCAGACTGTTGAGATCAGGCAGAGAGGCTTTGTATTATTTGATATCAGATCCAGCCACATAAAAATCAGAGACTGACTTCTGAGGCTCCATCATGTCCTGGAGCTTTCAGACAGCCACAAATCCAACTTTGTCATGAGAAAAGACTTTGTCCTTAAAGCTGTGTGAAATGGGTGTTCTGGGCTGCTTTTCTCCTGGCAGATAGTATAGGAAATGCAGCCAGCATGAATGGCTGAAAATAAGTGTTCAGTTGGCCTCAATAAATTTGGTTACTTCAGCCAATTTTTTTTTTTTAAATATTCAGCTGTGGTTTCTATCAGAGTTAATGTGAATAGGATGGTGAACTTCCTTCCAGCTGGGCCAAGTGACAAAGGCAAGCCTCTGGACCATCTCCGTCAGCTCTGGGCCCTCACCCTCATTCTTGCACACAGCCATGCTGTCAACACCTGAGTTTCTAGCATACATCTTCTAGCTTCTTTGTAGATCTATAGGCTGTGGTGTTATATGGGGAGTGCAAGTTGCTAAAGCCCTTTGCACCTCCATTGAGTTATATTTTCTGTATAAAACTTCCTAATAATTATCTAAATTATCCTGAGTTAATTAATTTATGCTGTTTATATATTGCATATTTTTTAGAAAATAAAAATCAAAAAATAGAGTGGTTAGGTTCACATCAGCTGTCTACTATTTACAGAGCAACTACATGAAAGTGCAAAAATTTGTTGATTTTGAAATAGGGCCCTACATTATCCATCTCACAGCAGCAGCTGAGGTGTGCAGCAGGCATCTTTGTCAGGACAATGGATGATGTGGGTGAAGAACATGGAGACCCATACGTACATTTGAATTCTAAGATCTTCCAGATGGATATCTCAGAGGACCAAACATTTCTTGTGAGAGGAGAAGCATCAAATGAAGATCTGGAAATAATGGTAAAGACATTTGTCTGCCACTGTTATCAGGGCTATGAAGGAATTGAGTGTGAGCAGGAACTCCATCTCAGCCAGGTCTACTTCCATTCTGAATCTATGACAACACACCAAAAATTTTTAAATTGAAAGCTAATGAAAGCACCCCATGGCTACTATGGCTACTGTTGATGCAATCAACAAGGATCAGGTAAGTTTATCACCTTCGACAAGAAACTCATTTATGTCACAACTGCCATTGTAAGATCCATCCTCTGGAGCAGGTGTAAAGGCTTCCAGGGCCCTCCTTCCAGTCAGCAGGGAGAAGAATGCTCTTCTAGAGCAAAAAGTGTACTTGCCACATCTCCAGGGCACTCTGTGAACCTCCAGCTTCTCAGCTTCCCAGGGGCTGAGTACTGAAAGATAATTTACTAAAATGAAACAATTACAAACCATTTGGTTATGAATAATATACATGAAAATATGCATATGCACACATATATAGGTCAAATAATTGTGTCTTTATATTAGAATCTCTATAGCTGGAAAAAGAACAGACAAATAGCCCTAAGAAAAATAAGGGACCTATGAGACCTATGCTGAGTACCTGCTTTTTTCTATTTGACCCAGGCAAATGTGAAACATATCATTGAACTCCTGCTGGCCTCTATTATTCCTTTTGTCCCAGAAGCTTAAAGATCCCATCAGGCTTAGACCTTTGTGATTTTGCAGCTCTTGGCAACTTTTCATTCTTCAAACGTATGCTATTATCCTTATCTCTAACTTCAGTGAGTTATTGCCATAATAACTATGTTAAACAAATGATTTTAGGGCAAACAAACACTATGTTAAGAGAGCTTTTCAAGGCAAGTAAGAAAAACATTTATTAATTTTTCAACAGAACTCCATTGTAGAAAGAAATATTTTAAATTCCATTCAAGTTAGGGGACACTGTGACTAAACCACAGCTGATCAATAAGAAATAAATTGAATTTAGAATCACAGAATCATAGAATTGTTTTGGCTGGAAAGACCCTTAAGACTATCAAGTCCAACCATTAACATAGCACTGCCAAGTCCACCACTAAACCATCTTCCTCAGCACCACATCTACATGTCTTTTAAATACTTCCAGCACTTCCCTGGGCAGCCTCTTCCAGTGCTTGATAACCCTAAGCTAAACCATTTGGAGGGGGAGGGCACCTCCTGAGGACCACTTCAGGTGCAGTGGGGTTTAGCTGGTTTTTGAGGAAAGTAGCACTTGAGCAGTCACTGTTGGAGACAGCAGTTTTGGCCAGAGGGGCCTATAACCCACATCAGTATCAATCCAGGCATGTAAGCACCAAAGCACAAAATAGCTCTATCATATTGCTTCCTACCATTGAAAGACAGAGGTTTGGGTTTTTTGTTTGCAGTGACTCAGTTTTTCAAGTGCTTTCCTGCTATTCTGCATTCAGAGAAAGACCTCAAAATCCAAGTTAAGATGAGAACTGTAATTATTAATTAGTACAACCCAGGTGGGAAAAAAACAAAGCACACATGCTGGTATTTGCAAATTTCTTTCCTGGGATCTGTCATAGCATCCTATAAAGAACCAGACTGCTTAAACTTCAGACTGTGAGTTCCTCTCTGGTATCCATACCAGATTTAGACAGGCTAAAACTGAGCGGTATGGTGACTAAATTATCTTATGGATTTCAGTAGGAGTTAGGCATGTAAACAGGCCTGAGAACCCATGCCTGAGGTCTCAGCAGCTATATGGTTAAAACTGTTGTGTGTGGTATGTTGAACATAATGCAGCATGTCATAATAAAACTGACAGTGGAAAAAATTATTCTAGCTGTAGGCTTTTTTCCTGCAGAGGATTAGCAATCAATTTATGTTATGATACCTACTAAATGGTAGTGATAAAATTATCTAATCTCTGTAAATTCATGAGAATGTATGCTTTGAAGTATAATAAACATACTTTCTCTTATTATAGTATACATTGAGCTTCTTCCTTTCATGGTTTGTGAGGCTAAACATTTCTTAGTAACATAATGAAAATAATAATATATGAAACTAAAAATCAGAGGACAGATGATAAGCACAGTAATATTTTAGTCAGTGTCTTTGATGGTCTGACCCAAAGCCATATGAAGACAAGAGTGAGCTTCCCTTGGTTTCAATAGGTGTTACATTGATCTGGGATGCCTCTCAGGGAATTACACAAGGGTCTTGAGACATTGATGAGTGCTTCTTCCATGCTAGAACATTCCTAAAATAGATCAGAAAGCATACATTACAAGCAAAAAAAGGTTTTGAAGAAGCTTGTGTAGACACCTAAACACAAAAGATATCTAAAAATTATCTAAAAGAGCTTATTATCTAAGTTGTCAAATATCCTATGTGATTTGGTATTTAACAATATTTACTGGTAGAAGTAACCTTCAGTGTTCTTTCACTTAGTCAAAAGTTTAAACAATCAGCTAAAAATCTGCATGTTTCTCACTAATAATGGAAACCATGTACAATTTTCAACACATCTAGTCTTTTAACAGAGCCAGCCAAGGTTATTGAAATGGATTTGTAGTTGTGAATGAGAACAGGACATAAGGAAAACTACTCTGACATTACTGCCTGCTGATCACCCTCCTAGGCTCTTCCATGAGGCACTTTGAAATGGGAAATCAGATACTAATTATGAATTTCAGGTAACTTTGAACCACCATTTGTAGTATCCTCTGGTAATGACATGCTGTACCACATTTCCCACTGGCTTTATGTTGATAAATATACCTTCTCTTTTTACTTCTATTTACTGTCATCCTGGCAAAGGACAGATGTTTGAAACTGGCACTTGGCTGCAGTCATACTGTGAAGTGGCTGTAAAATTCATGGCCTTGCTCATTCATTTAAATCCAATCAGGCAAACCCCATCTGCATTTAGGAGGTAAAGATCCAAGTGACAGCAAGGTTGAGTTAGTGTTTCAAATTAAATCAGAAATTCTGATCTGATGTAGGCAGCCCTCGTCTCAATCATCCTAATTTACTCAGTACTAAACTATTTTCCTCCCGCTAGCCTGGAGGCAGCTGAAGGGTAATGCTGCACCTTCTTGCCTGCTTCTGCTGCTTGATCTTAGAGACAGGGATTTTTCTTTATCACTCAACCAGTTCCAGATGTCTGGATGTTGATCTTAATCCCAGGCTGGGGCTTTGCTGCAAATCAGTTTGACATTCAAGTGCAAAATAAACTAGCACTGGCATAATGCAGGTGCCTAACTCCCTGAAATGATGGTTAAACTCATAGCAATAACAGTTAAATACAGCATTTCAAACACTGTACAGACTGCATTGCACATTCATTTTTAATTGTATTCTCTACTGAAATTGATGGGAATAGAGCTTCCAAGTATACCTAATGAGTCAAATTAATAGGAGTTTGTTTCTATTATTCTCATTGTCATGTAAAGGAGATTAAAGAGGAACTACCTATCTGAGCCCTAGTACTCTCAGTTATGACAGATTATTTTATGACTCTATTGATTAATTTAATCACCATTGTAATTATATTGAGAATAGTAGACTGAATTACAGTTCTCTTGTATCTTTTTGGATATACTTCCGCCTTGTACTCCACTGGTGGAAATCTGAGGTAAGTCATTTTCTGAAAATTACAGAATTACATTTAAATCTTAATTTATCTTGAACCCTGACCTGTTGAACTAGTATGTGGATTTTCTAGTGGGCTGCCACTTTAATGCAGGATTTTCTGAACAGGCCCATCTTTAAAAAAATAAAATAAAATAAAATTCAGAAGTATTGTGGCTTTCCTCTGCTATGTGAATGTAGTCAATGGCATTGCTTACTCAGATCACTTTTCACAGACTGGTATACCCTACAAACTCCCTATAGAAAATGAAGTCTCAGCTACATGTGACTTCCTCATTGTTTAGAAGTGTGATATTAACTGTCATTACAGACTTCTGTTCTTCTGATTCTTTGGTAATTTGTGTATGTGTTTTGCCTACAAACATGTTTTGAGAGAGTGGGAAAGGAGAAATACAGTATGAACTAGAACAGCTGATAATCACCTGTTGACATATGCGGCAGGAGATTCGGATTCGGGTTCTTTCCTTGTTTTGACAGAAATGTCACACCACCATCCTATCCAAAAAAGATATTTCAGATCCTTATTCAAACAGGATTTTTAGTTCAGCCTGTGCCTCTCTATAAATTAAAGGTAAGCCTCCTGAACAGAAAATCTTTAAGATTTTTAGGACTTTTAAGACTCAGCTGGACAGGGTGCTCGGCCATCTTGTCTAGACTGTGCTTTTGTCAAGAAAGGTTGGACCAGATGATCTTTGAGGTCCCTTCCAACCTGGTATTCTATTATTCTATGATCATTATGATTCTATGATTCTATGAAAGTCAACACTCTGCTGTTTCAAGGATACTAAAACCATATGTCTTAATGATGGCAATGAATCTATTTTCTGCTAGGATTCTGGATAAACAATAGTTCTTGAAAGCAGGATCTTATTAGCTCTTCCTGAAATCTGTGTTCTGTAAGGATTCTCTCTCAGCAGACAAGCACGATGATGCTGAAATCTGCCAGGACTGGCTGCAGTTACACCTTAGATGTCACTATGGAAAACGTGGCTCTTTCTTTAAACCTCACTGGATGTGGTCACTGGGGAAGGCTTTCCTAGTCATCACTGCATCTCTCAGAGCCATCTTTGTTAAATAAATGGGACACTGGCTTGTTTCTCCCAGAGAGTGGGAGGAGAGATGGCAGCTGTGCATTTAGGGAAAAGTCCTTTATTCCTTTGTTTAAAAAACTAGATTTCTGAAATAAAGACTACTACATCCCTCTGCTACCAAGAAAACAATTCTTTATTAGAAAACAACATAGACATAACTAGCATTCAGTTAAGGCAACATGAATACAGGAAATTTACTTGTAACTCCTGGGAAGGAAGAAATGAGTGTTTCTATAGGTGGCAAAATCCTTTTCCCCAGCTTTCTGGGCATACTGCTTTTATATTAATAATACATATTTTTTTACTGTCTATATTCTGCATTGTGATTTGTTGTATTCTAAATATAAAAAAGTATCTGATTCCATCAAAATCAGAAAAGGCTTTGGTTATGCTTTAAATGAATACAGGGTAAAAGAAAACATGTCAGTTACAGTTTGGTCTTGCCTTGATCTAAATGATTATTAGGGTTTCTGGCTGGTAAGATGAAGTATCTCCACTCTATACTGCATATATCATGGTCTTATCTTGACACAATATAGACTTTAGTAGCAGTGACTTCCTTGCACAACGATGTGGAGCAGATGAAGAAAACTTAGTATGGCTGTATGGAAATAAGATGCATACACTGAAGAGCAGCAGCTCCAAACCAGTTCTGCTTCATTAGGTGGCTGAAGAACCATAGGGAAAACTGCACTCAGAATTACCAAGTTTACAAACGTTTCCTACAATATATAGATGACAGAGACAGGCCTGACATTAGACTTCCCAGAAGTCTTGAAATAAGTCCAGGCAATGTTTGTTTATCTCCTAAGACAAAGTCTCTGGCTGTTACCAGACAAAAGGCAGATTCTAGAGCTTCCCTTGCCTTCCTTCACCACCCTAATTCTCCCAAGGGCATTCAGCTCCCAGGCTTTTAGTTTCATTAGAAGATATGTATGGGATAGCAACGTGTTGAATGTTTTAAGAAGCAGAACTGAAAAAAGAAAGGAAACAAAAATGCAACAACTGTGCTATGCATATTGACAATATCCACACCTGCTGGGGAATTGGGCTTCACAAGGGATTCAGTCCACTCCCACCAAAAGCAAGCAAAATCTTTCCAGTCACTTTGACCGCAGTGCCAAACTTCCACACAAGAGAAGTCCACGACTCAAAACTGAGTTTTGATTCATTATGATAACTAAACCATGTCTGTAAAGGATAGCAAAGGCTCAAAAAGTAAAATTTTGTTCTCATGACTCTTATTCCTAGAATTTGTGTTCATCAGGTTGAAGTTTTTTGGGGTTTTGTTTTTGTTTTCTTTTTTTTTAAAGAAAAAACTTCAGAATGTTCTCTCTACCACTCGTATTGATTATATCTGGTCCATAAGGAATACTTAATGTCAAAGAGCATTACAGAAAATGAGCTATCTTTCTGAATTTTAGCCAGCTGTTTGATGTGTAACATTGGCAGTTTAAAGCTTCTGCTGAATTTTTAGACCATTTGGAAAACAAATCAGAGACTTCATTGGGACTTCTCTGATTTACACCGGCTGGGAATTTGACCCTGAATCTTTTAGAACAGGCTAATTGCCAATCAATAGGAAAAACTTTCAGTTGGTATGTGAAAAATAGCATTGAACTGCCAGTTTGATCCCTGGCTTTTCTGGTGGAATTTTTGCAAAGAAAATTATCTCAACATTTTTATTGGCTGCCCAGGCAGCAGTTACCAGTTCTTCTCAAAGCAGCTGCTACAGCCTCACATGCTTTTGGGGCAAAGGGGGAAGGAGCCAATGAGTACATGAAACGGGGAGAAATGGGAATACAGCCATATGAGGCTTGTGTGCTGGGATCATTTCTCTCAGCAGATGGGTAGGGAAAGGGAATGGATTGAATATCAACACGGAGCCAAAGGAAGGAGCCTGGGT
The DNA here is from genome assembly GCA_028020825.1 of Podargus strigoides. Taxonomy (NCBI): domain Eukaryota; kingdom Metazoa; phylum Chordata; class Aves; order Caprimulgiformes; family Podargidae; genus Podargus; species Podargus strigoides. Next base: position 146,792,478 of record CM051663.1, read on the forward strand.
GACTGTGTCAAACTGCTATCCCACCCACCTCATTCTGGGAGCTGCTGAGTCAAACAGGTCCTACTTAGCATAATGGAATGCCTAAAATCGGCACCAGCTCTCTGATGCTAACCAGCTCCTAAACAAGCATAGGAAAGATAGCGCCAGTGGAGGATGAACTGTGTAAGATGTAGAGGTATTGGTGCTCAGTGTGTGGATAAAATATATAACAAATAAATAGCAAAAGTCAAATACCTAATCTGAACAAGTGCTTGGCACAAGTCTGGCCAGCATCTGCCCCTGCTGAGGGTCCACAGCATCACTTGAGATGGGTTCCTATCAGAGGAGCTAACAACCACCTTCAGAGTAACAGACTCAAAATCATCTATAGCATTTGCTATACATGGTTATAGCAGTTGTCCTGGGGCCGATCTCAGCAGCAACCCATAGAATTTGTTTCTTCTTGCTTCTGCCATCTAGAGTCCTAGCATTTTATCTCACCAACTTGATGATTAGGCTTATGATTGCACAGTATTTTGGGTAAAGCAGAACACTCAAGGCCAAAATAGAAGACCTAAAATAATCTTAGGCCTAGTAACCCAGTAATATTGTTCATTTCATCTGTTCTTGCTAATAATGGACAGATGGATGGATGGAAAAGACCGTTTGAAAGATGGCACATTGACAGCTCTCCATCTTGGATTCCTACCTCTCGGCAGCTTGGCTTGTGCAGCAGGTTGGCTGTTCTTGGATGGGTCTAGAGCAGCAGATACAGAAATAGCCCAGGTAGAATTGCATGAGCAGAAATTGGAAGCTGATCTATAACTCTACAGGAGCATCAAATCTCTCCCATACCCACTTTCACAACAAGATCACATCCCATTTCCCTGAGGTTAAAGCTTTACTCAGCTCCAGATGGATTAATTTCCTAGTATGTGCATTCATACTTACTGCTGTCATAGCACAGTGAAGGTGTAGAGTGTTACACAAGCAAGTAATAATGCTACTAATATGTGCTACTAATAAGGCTATTAAAATACCAACTGGCATTGCAGAATATTTGATGTCTTTAAATATGAACTATAATGAACTATCAGCGCGACTCGTCCTCTGCAATCTTGGCAGACAGAGCTTTAGAGGAACGTGTTAACTTTGCAGCTTTGTAGTGCCAGGACTGTACTCTGTGGTGGGATTTGAGGGCAGAGCAGCAAGGGCAGTGGCGATCACCACTGCAGAGCCAGGCACTGGATGCAGTGCTGCAAGCAGGCTGTGCTCTCCAGGGATGCTTGCACCCTGGTCCATGACACTGCCATGCTCTATGTGCTGGTGAGCCCCTGGGAAGGGAAAGGAATGGCCATGACATGCATCTGAGCTGTGTCCAGGTGGAGTATCTGAACAGTGCAAAGCTTTGGAGGAAAGGGGAAGGAGAGGGTGAGATGTGACCTGTGTGGGGCTCTGGGGTCCTGCCTGCTCTGCCCTGGGGTAAAGTGTTGGTAGGTGAGTTGCTGGGCTGCTTGGTGGTTGCCATCAGATAACTCCTTGGCTGCTGTATTGGCAGCTAGCTTTGCTAACTCCCTCATACTTACCAGTGCTTCTCAATACCTGGAGAATTTCCTCAATAGTTGGCTGGCAAAATATAAAGAAGAAATAATAACTTTCATTTACAAATATGAGCATTTGGCTGGAGTTAGCTTGCCCTCTTTTTCTGGCTGAAAATTTTATCTGGGATTTCTATTCATGTTCATGGCTACACATGAGATCAGATAAGTGACACTTGAGCACTGAATCTCATCCTTTCAAGAAACAGCACATTCGTTATGTGCATAGTGCAGATCCGTTGTATCTTAAACACAGTGGATGTTCCCTGCAGAACAGCTGTAGAACTGCCCCAGAAGGCCAACACTTCCCAGAGGCACTGGACCACTGCTCAAGCCACACTAGGTTTAACCTATATGATGAGGAGAAAAGACTGAAAACTTTATTTGCCTCAGAAATCTATAATATTCTCTCTGAGGTCTTTCTCATGCTTTATTCGGTGCTTACATTCAAAAGCACTGCCATAGCTCTTGTCAAGTAAGTGTAGTTATGGCAGCTTAACATCTGTTGAACTTCTGATTCTACCTGTTCTCAGCAAAAGCAGCTAAATGTGAGGAAAGGTACCAGAAATGACCTATGGTGTATCTGTACTGGGCGTGTTCATTCATTCATTCATTCATTCAAAAACAGTCACAGAGAGACTTGCATAAAAAGAACTAAAAACGTGAATTGCAATCAGCAGGGGCTTTCAGAGTTTGCCAAGTGAAGCTCTCAGCAGTTTGTCTGTCTGAAGTGGTTTAGCTAAAGTACATAGTATTCTTTCTTGAATGTCTTTTAACTAGTAAAAGTAGCTTTAATTCACCCTGTCTCTCTTTACTTCTGGAGTGACTTAAAGCAACTTGAGCAAAGGCCCTTTACTTTTGAAAAAACCTGCCATGCAAGAGTTTTAATATAGTCAGCCCCACTCACTTTAAATGTACACTTTTAGCCAGGACACATCACCATTCCCAGATCTCCCCATCTGCCCGTTCCCAGTTCCAGCCACTGAACAGAGAAGTCCTAAATTACTAACTCTGGAACTTATGGAAACAAGCCTCAAAAGATGGTCCTTAGGCTCAAGATCTAGAAAGCAAGGAGGAACTTCAACTGAGAATCATCTCTAAAATCTCTGCGAAGTGAGCAGCTCTGGTGACCTGCTGGGCTGTCACAGGCTGCTCACAGGGACCAGCGCTGCTCTGGTACAGCCTGCTCCACAGCTGTGGTTACAAAGCCTCCTGGGCACACACCTTCGGGTATATGGCACTGCTGGAAGAAGAGCTATGAGCCTCCCATGTGGTACCTGGTTCATTTTTATTTAAACTTGATTAAAACTTGAGCTGTAGACACATAAACACTGTGAGAACTGTCCTGTGTACTCGCTGAAAATGTTATTGCATATACAGAATTCAACATAGACAAACTACAGTCTATGAAAAGGTATGTAGCCTCTATGTAGCCACCAAACCTATGAAATAGCAATTTGCTGTAGCTGTAGCAGAATAGCTGTATTTGCATGGTTTGCCTACTTCTTGAATATAGTGCAGTACCTGAATTTTACATTAAAATCTTAACATGTTTGTGCTCTCTCCTTTTTTGGGATAGGTTAATGAATAATACCCCCAATTTTATCGTGTTATCTGAGTAACTTGATCTCTCTCACCAGATCCATCAAATCCTTTCAGTCAAGCTTCAAGGCAAGTGTTAATGGGGAAAAACGTAAAATTTACTTTTTAGAAATTTTCTCTCCTTTCAAATAAAATTTACTGTTTCCTCAAGAGGTTCTTTGAAAAAAACTTGCTCATTAAAATATTAATTGGAAACAGACAGAAAAGGGTCATGAACAGTCACATATCTATTGCAATCTGCCTAGAGGAATATGATTACCTAGTTTCTCAAGTAGACTTTGTAGCACTGATCAATTCATTACATTGACAGACTTGGCAAGATAACCTTTCTAATCTTCTCTTTGCTCAGCAGAAGGTATGATGGTGGAGAAATTAACAAATATAGTGAGAGTTATAACTTTTTCATATTATTTCCTGAGAAAGGACTTCCAAACTAAGGCAAACCTTTCCGATGATTGAAAATAGAAGACTGACATATTTTTTCCTTATTCCAGACTTTGCTATGGAGTATATACTTTTACACAATGCAGTCCAAATCTTTTTTTCAGGATGACTCAAGTGATAGGAAAAAAAAAGTATTTTCTGCCTGTCCATGCCTCAGTAACTCTGTGTCCTATTGCTGGCTTCCAGGGCTCTGCTTTCTGAATGGCTCCAAGTCCCTTCCTGTGCTGTGGTGCTGCAGGCAGGAGGCCAGGCAGCTGGTGAAGCAGCACAGCAACCAGGTCAACAAACCAAACTCCTCCATGTGATTAACCTGGCCACACAGGAAGAGGGAATCAGAAATGCAGCTTGTTTACACTGGCAGAGGTGGACACCCATTTGCTTTGCTCCTGCTCATGTGGAACTTAGCAGCTCTGCCCTGCCCTTGCTGGGTGGGGTTTCAGAGTAACCAGAATAGAACATTTCTGGGACTGCAGAAGCATACTGGCACATGGGCAGAGCTTCCACAAACGGGCCAGGGCTGCCTGAGCATCCCCACAACCTGCTGTTACGTAGTATTGCTTGACTAAGGAGGCCCGGTGCACAAGTTCAAGAGGAGTCCAGTAGAAAGCACACACTCACTTCAAGCCTCAGTCTGTCCATCAGACTTCTGACTCATGCTGACATTTTGGAAGCTTGCAGATTTCCCAATGGCTGGTTTTCATCCTCTACATCTCTGACCAGTGACTTGAGTTTTCACAAAGCACTGAGTGCTTCCATCTGCACACCAAGAACCTTCACCCCTCCTGGTTTCAAATGCTGGGAGGAGGTTGAGATCACTTTGTTTACTGTGCCAAAGAGTACGTGCTGTAACAAGTGAATGTGGTCATAAGTGGTGTGCCACAAACTTCACTCCATGCCACTTAGGGAAGGACTGGAAGAACTGGATTTCTGCCAGCAGGTATAAAGGTAAGGTAGCTTGGGAACAGGCAGTTCTGGTAGTTCTCTCCTGCATCGCCTTGTAAGCAGCAGATCTCATCAGAATCAGGTAAAAAACTGTGCATGAATTTGCTTTATTTGTTTTAAGCCTGCTACTGTTTGAACTGGGTCATTCCTAAGCTAAGGGTGGGATTCAGGTATATCCCACCTGGCCCCCAGCTGCTCTCCCAGAGGGACATGTGCCCCCTGTGCATCCTGTGTCATACCTGCCAACCTCATGGGGATACCTGGGATAGGGCAAGATAGTTATGCTGTATATAGACAAGTAAATCATCACCAAGTGTTTTTACAACTGCTTCCACTGGGGTTTGGGTGTTTTAGTCTGCATCAATTTGGTTTTAGAAAAGAAATAGCTTTGTCCTAACCCACGGGAACACTCACAAAGACAGCTTGTTTTGCTGTGCTTACTGATAGATGTGGACATGTAGCAACCACAATGAGCCAAGATGCTTATACCTAGCATGCACATGTCACCAAGCCCCTTAAAAACCTCTGATCAAGTACCTCCTAGTGCTCTAGACTGCTACATTCCTTCAGCACATCAGGATTTTCCAGTAATGTCTTATCACCACCTGACCCCTCTTGTGACCTGGCTACTCAGAGACCTATTTCGCACTTAAAATTTTGTGGGATTCTCTACAAGTCTTATGTATCTGACTGCCAGAGGGTGATTTGCTAAGTGTCCTGAGAGACTATCTCCTAGATATCTGTTGGAGAGCACCAGTCTCATTTTAATCAACAGCCTAGTGTTTTGGGAAATGCATTTGAAAGACCTGTTTGCTGATCTTGTTTGGGAGCAGAGACTTAAATCCAGGCCTCCTGCACTTCTAACTAAGCCTGGTGAATCTTTAGATAGTGATGCAAAAAATAAGAAGTACCTTTGCTGAAACATTACAGTGGAAAAATAGGGAGCTTTTGTTCTTTGTACATATCGTATGATTATTTTCTCAGAACAGAAAGCCAAAGGTGAGGGTGTTGGGGCTGAGGGCCAGCTGCTGCAGCAGGGTTGGACAGCTGAGGGTGACCCCAGCACGGGCCATGGCCTCACCAAAAGGCGCAGTACCATGTGGCTGGACATGGCGGGCAGAGCCAGAGGCTGGTAATGGGACCCATTGACAGCCCCAGAGGAGGTAAGTGATGAGTCAGATCCAGGGGCTGCCCAGAGAGCCCAGTCAGCAGCAGCAGGAGATGGGGCCAGAGAAGAGGTGACAGTGTGGGTCCAAGGCACCCACCCAGGAGACAGAGCCACAGTCAGGGCTGGAGACAGACACCTCTGCCGTGTCTGGGGCAAGGACCAACAGCCCAGGCTGAGCTGAAATGCGGCTCCTGGGATGGAGGGAGGCCCCAGGGGAGGCTGGGCACGGTCAGAAAGGCCATGAGTGCCCTCAGGGCCACGGCAGAGAAATGTTTGAACCCCTTTTGTTGAACAATCACCAAGATGTGGACGATTAGGCCTCCAGGCATGAGATGAGCCATACCCATGAGAAGCTTTGGGCTCTGTGACATAGGTACCTCTCCTAACATCTTGGTGCAGCAGAAAGGCGGCTCAAGTTCCCTAAACTCCCAGTAATGTGCCCTAGCTGGGTATTTATTTTGAGAAAGACAGGGCAAGGGAGTTTTTTGAAGCCTACAAAACCAGATTTCTCCTTGCAAGGTGAGGGCTCTGCAGGCCATGGATGAAGCATTGGATTCAGACCTCCTGGAACTGCTCTGTATCCTGTCCTTAACATATTTTGTGGCCATACAAAAGTCTGTGATTGTTTTTCACCTTCAAAAAGTTTCCTAAGTCATCATCTGCATGAGATCAGCTGTGGAAATACTTGCACCAATTACTCCTATTACAATTTATTTTTCTGACTGGAATTTCCATACTTATTAAAGCACTGTTTACCTCATTTAACGTTAGGATTGATTAGAGAGAGGTCAGGAATGTAGAGAAATAGACATACAAGGAAAATGAAAACAGATTTGAGAGAACCTCCTTTAGTAACAGTCTAAATTAAATAAAAGTGTAGGTCTACCACTCAGATTCTCTGCTGACAAGCTTGGAAACTTCTCCAAATCATTTAGCATCTAAAATGCATTCGTCTCATTTTTAGCACATTTTAGCACAAAGCTTTGAATAGCCTAACTAGCCAGGAGGAAAAAAAAAAAAAAAATCAAGAGCTTTGTGCACAGAAATAGAAAGTAACTTAAAATACACATTGCTTCCTTTTGGAAAAAAAAACAAACCAGCAGAATTCTGTGAGAATTATACACTAAAAGCTGTTCTTGGAGGATACTTAGCATCATTTCATAAATATATTGCTCAATCTGTCAAATTTATTTACATGTATGCAGACAGGCCTGCTGTAGACATTACAGTATTGGTTACTGCTCTTAACAGTGTTAGTTTTGATAACAAGACTGTGTGTTTGAGTTTTACTGTATATATTAATTCCCCATTGTATGCATTAAAATATCTATTTAACAGACCCTTAATAAGTAAGGGATACAATATCAAAAATAACTCTTAGAATTGACACACACTCAAGATGTTGTCTTCCTACTAAATTAATGACAAAAGCAATGGTAGTGAGATTTCAAAAAGTCACATTCTTCTCTTAGAGAGACACAGGGAAGGAATGTGATGCTGGCAGGTAGACAAACTCTGTTGGTAAAAAATGATAGAGCCTGTTAATCTTTGCCAGCTCATTGTGTTTGCACATGCTAATGGCAATACAGAAAGTGCTGTCACTTGGAATTATTTATATCAAGGTACTACAATCATCTTTTATGCAGTTGAGCAATACATGAAATAAATAGAATTACTACACCACTTATTTTTGATGTAAGAGGACACCTCACAGTCTGAGCAGGGCTCGCTGTATCCCTGTTCATCTGCACATTGGGGGGTGTATGTTATGATAAATCTGTTTTCACCATTGGTTCAATTTGTAAGCAGCATAAAGCAGCCCATAAGAAAAATCAATGAAGCGATGAGTAGCAAAAAGAGAAAAGTGCAACAGGTAGGGTAGAAATGCAGGGAATCAGTTGGGAATTCAGTTGCTTTTCCCCTGGAGTAATGCCCTGAAGAAAAAAGGCTCTGGCCATGGTGTGACTCCAGCTCAGAGCACCCACTTGGCTGCAGTAGAGCAACTGAGGTGAGGGTGAGGTGTCCCTGCCCTTGGCCAGGTTTGACCTTCAGAGCCAGGGCAGTGCCAGGGCTTCTGAAAGAAACCCGTGGTCAAAAGGAAGGCTTGGGGAAAAAATGAAAAATTCTGAACAACCGTGAGAGATCTTTATTTTCAAGATCATTTTCCAGCAGTTATGTCCTCTTAGTTCCAAGGGATTCAGATAATGCAACCCAGATGCTTCTCTGGCTATCACTTTAAAGACTCCAAAGTTTATTTCAGTCAGGAAATTAAAAAATCCTTTTATAGCTGTTTCATTTCAACAAATGATTTTGCCTTCAGCTTTTTAACATCTAACTAAATACAAAATCAAAATTAAAATGAAAAGTCATTTTAAATGACAAACTTTTTCCCCCAAATATTTTCATATTGTTGCAACTTTCCCCTTTTCACTGAGATTTTATGCTGGAGAAAAAGTAAACCATTTTACACATCTCAGAAATATGTTTAATTAAAAGTAGTGCCCTTTTTTAAATGCGAAACAGCTTTTCTAGCAGCTCTGTCTCCTGCACTTCAAATATTAAAGTCAAACTACACTTTAAAACATTTGTTCAATGCATTCTGCAGAATGCTAGGTATCACAGAATCACACACAGAATCACAGAATAGCCTTGGTCAATTGCACATTTCCACCCATGCAGAGGCTGTTTAATATCTCAAAGCCTGAGGTATTTAGAATGAAAAGAACCCCCAGGCAACGGGGATATTTTTTCTAACATTTACACTGCAGACTCAACAACCTGTGTTTAAGCAGGTATTTTACCAACCAGCTCCAACCGATTTAAATAGAATTTAGTCTTTAAAATGTTTTAAATACTTAAGTGGCTCTGTGGGCCTACACCTTACTCCCTTCAGTCTAATGTATATTGATAGTGGTAATTCAGGGATTACAACACTGAAAATAGGAACAAGAAATACCACTGAAACTTGAGTAAGAACTGGGTCTAAAGAAGAAGGTTCAGTAGCAGTCACCTGATCCTTGCTCAAAGCCTAAAGAAAACTAAGTTTGAACTCTTTGAAAAAAAGGCGAGTTTTTTTTCAGCCTGTCACAGTCCATGCTCCTTGCAATAATTTTGGGGTTTATTTAAACTGGAAATAGAAATAGTAAAAAATGCCACAAAATATTCTACTCTGATGATCCTACCAAAATCAAGAACAGAGAAATTACTGGAAATTGCATTAGAAAACCTCCCCCAGGAAAGTTGCCTGGTTCAGAAAACTTAGATGAGTTTCAGATACAGATGGACAGTTTTTGCAAGCTGAACAAAGCTTCTGAACATGCAGGTCTCTCAATTTTCCCTTATTTATGAAAACATTGTTTTTAATATTTATACTTATGTAAATAAAATTTTATTTTATACTATTTTTTTAATATATATTTTTTTATACTTTAACCAACAATTTAGGCCACATAGAAAGTCTAGCATGTGAAAAGGTCACAAAACCAGACACTGAGTTTACTGGCTCTGGGCAAAATTGAAGGTTCTTCCCTTTGGGGCTTGAATGCTCTTAGTTTTCTGCACTGCAAAGAGCAAATACCTCAAAGAACTCCTCTAAGGATCACAAGCCAGCTGTTCCTTTCTACCACATATAAGCTGCAAAACTCAACAGAAGATTGCTACGCCCTGCATTTGCTATTGCTTTGGCAAAACTATTCTTCCCCCACAATTTTCTGCTTTTCTTCTGTAAGAATTCTCTGTATCCTCTATCAAGAGGTTCTATCCAGCCGAGTTTAATGACAGATATTTGGCAAACACAGCTGCTTCTGAAATTCTGCTTGGCTGAAATACATCCCTGTGAGGTGAGTGGCATAAAAAGGTTTTCTTTCTTGTAGAGAAACCTTTGTGTGAGTCTGTTCCCCCTCATCCTGCAGGACTAAGCTAGTTAAAAACACCAACAGCAGTCACAATAGCTAATGGGCTTGTAAGCTGATTTGCATAATGAAGAATCTGTATTAACATTAACTAATTAACTTGGAAAAATGACATTTGAAAGAAAATAAATTCTTCCCTTCGGAAAACAGTAAAAGATATGGAAGGTTCAAATTATCACTTCATTGCCAGAAAGGCTGAGTATCAGGCTAAAGGTGGGGGGAAAAATTCATATTATTGTATTATAAAATATGGTGATGCAAAAGAAAAATGTAGGTCAAATGTTAGGAAAATTTTACAATGGATCCATTAATATTGTGAATTCTTTGTGCAGAAATCTTTAAACTGTTATTTTCTATACAGACGTGTCAGAGACATGGTTATGAACTGTGCAGGGGATTCAGCTTACCCAGGACCACAGACTTGTATGTCAGAGTTCCAAAGATGGAGACAGCATGAAGTGAGCACCGGGAACAGGACAGCTAGGTGAAGTCCTTGCACCAGGACACATGCCAGCCACTCAGTACCTATATTTGAGGGATTTTACACACCAATGCCCCATCACTTTCCCCCATAAACGTAAACCACATACTGTTCACGAGTGGAATAAGAGTTGCTATTACTCCTTCAATTGTCCACAAATACAAAGACAGAATGATGACAAAAGGAGGAGTTAAACCAGAACAGAATCATTCCGGCAGGTTTGGATTGATTTCCTTCAAAATATCTTACTTTGCAGCCTTATAATATTTACTTCTGGCTAGGAAAGAGCAGGGATTTTGTCTGCAGCCCTTTTGTATGTGAAGAGTGAGGAAGTGTGGGTTTACCCCCTCGGCCTGCCAGTTCCTCTGAAGGGACACAAAGGAATGTAATTACAGGTTGGGTCACACCAAATACCCTGGTTACCTGAGCTGAGCATCTGGGCCATTAAAACATGGCAGTCATAAAGGAGAGTGCGGGGCTCCTTACGTACTGCCTGCATTAGTTGTCTCTGAAATTGGGACTCGTGGGTCCCGGGCAGCCTTCTCATTGCGATAAAGAAACTTCCAGGATCATCCTGTCCCCCCACCCAGACCAGCATGGACTGTGAAAGAAGCTTGAGTGTTTGTGGCTTTAGGCATTTTTGTGCCTGACACATCTCATCTTTTACTGACCTAAATTCCTGGTTTTTGCAGTCGCTTCAGGGCATTCACAGAAGGCTGACTCCACTTTGAGGATGGAAATGTTATAAAAGTCAAGCACCCCTGTGATTATTTACTGGTACAAATTTACATTGTACCAGTCATTTACATTATAGCAATAAAAACTATAAGGTCAAAGTTCAGCAAAAGGTCAAAAGTCAGCATATTCTGCCTGAAAATAATGTGACACTCAAAAATATTCGACCAACTCTAAGCTGAGCTCAGGTAGAATGGCTGATAGATATCTCACATCCTTTGCTCAGATATAGGGCATAAAGCTTTCAAAACTGCAATGAAGTTGTTACACACTGCCTTCCTGTGGCTCCTGAAAATATTTTCACACCAAGTTTTACCATAAAAATGCATCACTGCAGAGCAGTTGTTCCTGTGATCCACAAAATAATCCTCTCTCTCAGCTCAGGGCAATTTAATGGGCCCTATTTCACTAAATTCTTTATAGTCTAAATCTTCAGGTAACTCTAGAGCCTGGTCCTACAGTCAATGAAAAAAAAAAACCCTAGGCTAATTTGGATGGCACGGGATCAGATCCTTAGGCAAGGCATTTTGTCATCTTTTTTTAGAACTGGTAATGAATGCAGTAAATAGATGTATTTACTTGACCTCCTCAGTTAATATACGTTTATTCTCTTTTCTTTATTCCTTTCTATTAGCAACCTATATTTTTTTAGCATTTGGTTGCCTTTTTTACCCTCCCATCCTATTTTTGAAATGCTCCTTAGTTCTCCCATGTAAGGCCAAGTTCTCTTCCTTTCTCCCCATTATTAAGAAAATTTGTATTATAACAGAGTGCTGATTCTTTTCCACCTATATTTCTGTTCTACAGTGTTTTAGTTTTACCTTGCATGAACAAACTCAGAGTTATTCACAAATAAAAGCAAGAAAAGATCTATCTGTGCTTGATTTTGCCTTGGACTCAAGAAGAGCCACTGAATAAGTAAATTGAATTTGCTGGAAACCAGAGTACGTTTTCTTAGTTAGTAGCAGTTCCCAGAGTATTCGTTGTAGTAAATTGTTCAAGTTTCACAGACCAGGGGCAAAGGGTAAACTTAGCAGAAGGAATCAGAGGAGGAAAAATCTTTCTTCCTAATGGAAAGAAAGATAGTTGGAGAAAAATAATATAAAACATTTTCTCAGTAAAAGAGTTGTATCTAGGAAAAGAAATTCTAAAAGAGAATAATAAATATCAGTGGCTAACTAATGGCTTCATCTAACTGGGTGTCCTGGTTTCCCAGGCACAGACCCACAGCCCAGCCACGGCAGGCAGGCCATGAGTAGCCCTGAGTCAGCTGGGAGTTTCAGTCAGGGCAGCTGCCCCAAGCTGACTCACAGGTGTATCCCATGCCACTTAACCTGCTCATTATAACAGGAGGGAGTGCCTTTTACTGAGGCTCCTGCCTTTTGGCCTTCTGCTCCTGCTGATCCTAAGGATGAGTATAATGTTGTATGCTTTATGTTGGTATTTGTACCAGTTTTGTTATATCATTAAATCTGTTTCTACTTTAACCCATGGGACTTCTCCTTTTTTTTCCCCTCCAATTCTGTTCTCAGCTGGGGAGGGGTAACTGCTGCAGTTTAGCCCCAGGTACAGGCTAAATGTAGACAATGGGGGAAAAAAAATACCAAATTTTATGTAGCAGAGTGACATCATGAAGCAGTACCCCTACATTTGCAATATTGCATACTGATCTGAGCAGGACCCTATCAAAAAATACAGTAATCATTATAAGCAATTTAGGGAAAAACAACATGAGCATAAAAATCACTGATTACACAATGATTCATGGTAAAATAGGACAAAATCACATGCTATAATAAAAATTGCTATAGATACAAGGAAAGGGAGGATCTGTCTTGTGTGATGTCAAGGGTTATTAAAAAAAACAATGGACTAAACCTAGGAAAGAAGGGAAAGTCAAGTGAATATTAGAGTAAAATGAAACTTGTAAGATTTTGTTCTATGGGAAGTATTTGAAAAGAATATGTGAATTGTTAAAGGACAGATCAGGTCACCTATTAAACTTTATCTCACTTGTAAGACTCTGACAGCTATATTCAGAGAATGAAATGTCACGAGTCTCAATATCATTGATACTTTCAGTAAAAGAAGTTAATCTGGCACTTTGTTCCTGCATAAGAAAATTAAAATATATTTTATTCAATATGCAGATTATCATTGTCTGAATTACTCTGGATGAGAACTAAAAACAGAAGCATTTTTGCCCATCACAACTCATTCTACAGTCTTCTAATCCCTGCAGTGCAATGCAGAGACATTCACTTGCAACTGTAGCTCTCTTGTCCGCAAAAAGATGCCAGGTTGTTTTATACCATTCATCTGAATTCTCCCATCTTCCCTTTGCTGAATTGATGGGGAGAATGACATTCATTGTCAAATGCGTTCCCGTTTGCTGGGCTGAAGTTAGTTACACAGGACTTCTAGTCTGGTTTAGACCTGTTTAGGATCCAGTTTAGGATCCAGCACATGCCAATGTTCACTGTGTCAGGAAATGAATGATGAGCACCACCCTACTTATGCACAATGTAACCATTAACTCAAGGGCAGTCAGAGATAAAGCTATAAAGGACGTAAAATCAGTAGAGCACAGGCACTATTTGCTAAGTGCCAGCTGTTAATCCAGGATAGTGAGTTAATTTTTAAAGGAAGAATTTGCCATAAGAGGGCTGTGCAGACTCCCACAGCTCCCAGATGAATTGCACCTTGCTGGGATATGGAACCCATCCTGGGAGCAATGGTACGGATGGTGCAGTTAGTTTTTCTTCCTGAGCTTGTCTGTTGTCGTTACCTATTTTGCTACATTTTATGACTCCTGCTTCCAGATGGCAATTTATAGCTTAGCTGAATTAAAAAAAAAAAAAAAAAAAGTGTTTTTTCTCTCTCTTTTGCAGATATATTCTTTCATTTTGATACACAACATTTATCACAGTAATATATATTGTGCTGCTGAAAAGGCATCAGCAGTACAGTAGGGTGATTTTTCCCAGGCATGTTTTCACCTATGGTGCAGAGAACAGACTGAAGAAAGGCTCCTTTCTTCTTCCTCCTGCTTTATGGCTGGCTGATACAACACACATGATTCACATGGAATGGCATCATACAGAAGGGCAGGCATTCCATATAGATCAGGGTGGTATCTGCTGCTGGGTTTCTACTGGGCTTTTCCTTTACTTTGGTTTGTTTTAGCACCTGTTTTTGAAAGTAAATTAATTTAAGAGGGTGGTTCCTTTGCTTGCAAAGTACTTTAGGCCCATCTTTGGGTAATCAATCTGTCACATAGACCAGTTTTGAGCTGTTTCCTTTAGTTTATGTTGTGGGGAGATGAACAAGTGCTTGGTGATGGCACTCATGAAGCACTCGGGATTTGTTAGCATTCCATTTAGTTTTTCTAAAACTAGATTTGTAGCCCCACTACTGTAACTGAAAAAACTAAAGGGTTTGGATATGTGCATGCTTGTACTGCTGTCTGCATTTGTTTCCTTTGAGTCACTCATTATCGAATCTGGCCTTATTGATGACCACACTGATGTTCTGTATTTGTTCTTTATAAAAATAACTCATACAGTGTATTACTGCAGCAATTTGACAATAACTGTTTATATAGTGAGCATCTTTAGAGCTAACTTGGTACAAGCACTGCTTTGATTAAACTGCAGTGCTATATGCTCTTCAGAAAAGTTATCAATATCCATGTTTCCATTTTACCTTTTGGTTTTTCTTTTTTTTTTTTTTTCCCTTTTAAGTAGGTAGTTATAGTTTATTTTTATATAATTTTATTGAAAATTAGGCTAAACATCAAGTATTCAGTTATGCAGCATCTTGGAGAAAATGTAGATGATCCTCTAAACCAGAAAGTTGCTGTGCCAGCAGGTCCCTAGCATGGCTTCAGACTGTGCACTGTCTCTCAAATTGAGTAATTTTGTATTATGATATTCACATTGTCCTTTATCATACCCTGAGTAGTGCAACATAGTGCCAAAAGTGCTTCCATCTCCTAGGGAGAAAAATTATTTTTCATTTTCTGTGTGAATAACTGACTATTTTGGTCTTGAATTCATCTACATAGCTTGCCTTTCATGCACTAATTAGAGGCCTGCTCTTTTAGGTACCATCTGCAGGCAACAGAGAGAGACAGGCACTTCTGCAGGGTGATTCCTCCCCCCTCACCTACTGTTCAGGATTTGAGATGAACCTGAGAGGGTCCTGCAGAGCGAGTCTATGAGGACTGCATTCCTAAAGTAGGCACCTCAGTGAAAATACCTGAAGCAACTGGGGTAAACTGTGCTGCAGCATTCAATTCTTGCCATTTTAACCATTTATGTGTTAGGTCTGTGGACCCAGCTATGTATCCATGATTTACTCCGTCATAAGAGGGAGAAAGTGTCTCCTGGCAAGGATAAACCTACTAGACAAATGCTGCACATCGATGGGATGAGTCATGCTTTGACAATGATAAAGAGCATCTGGAATAACTACCTTAGAGCAGGGACCTGACTTGTAGATGGCAGAGAGAAATCCCATCCTAAGTGATAAAGGAAAGTACCAATTTGGCAGCTGAATAGTCATCTTTTCACACAGAATCACAGAATCACAGAATGTTAGGGATTGGAAGGGACCTTAAAAGATCATCTAGTCCAACCCCCCTGCCAGAGCAGGAATACCTAGATCAGGTCACACAGGAACATGTCCAGGCGGGTTTTGAATGTCTCCAGAGAAGGAGACTCCACAACCTCTCTGGGCAGCCTGTTCCAGTGTTCTGTCACCCTCACTGTGAAGAAATTCTTCCTCACATTTATGTGGAACCTCCTATGTTCCAGCTTACACCCATTGCCCCTTGTCCTATCATTGGATGTCACTGAGAAGAGCCTGGCTCCATCCTCGTGACACTCACCCTTTACATATTTATAAACATTAATGAGGTCACCCCTCAGTCTCCTCTTCTCCAAGCTAAAGAGACCCAGCTCCCTCAGCCTTTCCTCATAAGGGAGATGTTCCACTCCCTTAATCATCTTTGTGGCTCTACGCTGGACTCTCTCGAGCAGTTCCCTGTCCTTCTTGAACTGGGGGGCCCAGAACTGGACACAATACTCCAGATGTGGCCTCACCAAGGCAGAATAGAGGGGAAGGAGAACCTCTCTCGACCTACTAACCACTCCCTTTCTAATACACCCCAGGATGCCATTGGCCTTCTTGGCCACAAGGGCACATTGCTGGCTCATGGTCATCCTGCTGTCCACCAGGACCCCCAGGTCCCTTTCCCCTACACTGCTCTCCAGCAGGTCAGCTCCCAACCTGTACTGGTACATGGGGTTGTTCTTCCCCAGATGCAAAACTCTACACTTGCCCTTGTTGAAATTCATTAAGTTTCTCCCCGCCCAACTCTCCAGCCTATCAAGGTCTCGTTGAATGGCAGCACAACCCTCTGGTGTGTCAGCCATTCCTCCTAGTTTGGTGTCATCAGCAAACTTGCTGAGGATACATTCTGTACCCTCATCCAAGTCGTTGATGAAGATATTAAACAACACCGGTCCCAGTACCGACCCCTGAGGGACTCCACTAGTCACAGGCCTCCAACTAGACTCCGTCCCATTAACCACAACTCTCTGGCTTCTTCCCTTCAGCCAGTTCATAATCCACCTCACTACCTGATCACTAAACCCATACTTTATCAGCTTATCTACAAGGATGCTGTGGGAGACAGTGTCAAATGCTTTACTGAAGTCAAGATAAAAGTTTTCTGTTATCCAGTAGGATAAAATGGGCAGCAGGATGCAAACTTCCCTGTAACATCCTGTGAGTATCATTCAAGGTTATTGGGCTCTGATTTGCCTGAAAAGTGGGAAAATAGCTCAGTCTTAATTGCCATTAACTCAATTACTTTCAGCTGTACTGCATCCCATATTGGATTCAAGGGGGAAAATGGGGAACAAGGGGGAACATGGTTATCATGGATGAGGAAACGGCTGAGGTACTTAATGCCTTCTTTGCCTCGGTCTTTAACAGCCAGACCAGTTATCCTCATGGTATTCAGTCCCCTGAGCTGGAAGATTGGGATGGAGATCAGAATAAACCCCTCGGAATCCAGGAAATAGTAGTGAAGGACCTGCTGAGTCAATTAGACACCCATAAGTCTATGGGGCTGGATGAGATCCACCCAAGAGTGCTGAGGGAGCTGGCGGAGGAACTTGCCAAGCCGCTCTCCATCATCTATCAGCAGTCCTGGTTATCGGGTGAGGTCCCGGATGACTGGAAACTTGCCAATGTGATGCCCATCTACAAGAAGGGCGGGAAGGAGGATCTGGGGAACTACAGGCCTGTCAGCCTGACCTCGGTGCCAGGGAAGATTATGGAATGGCTCATCCTGGGGGAGATCACACAGCAAGTGCAGGACAATGGAGGGATCAGGTCCACCCAACATGGGTTCACGAAGGTCAAGTCCTGTTTAACCAACCTGATCTCCTTCTATGATCAGGTGACCCACCTAGTGGATGAGGGGAAAGCGGTGGATGTTGTCTACCTGGGCTTCAGGAAGGCATTTGACACTGTTTCCCACAGCATTCTGCTGCAGAAGCTGGCGGCTCATGGTCTAGACAGGTGGACTCTTCACTGGGTTAAAAACTGGCTGGATGGCCGAGCCCAGAGAGTTGTGGTGAGTGGAGTTAAATCCAGATGGAGATCGGTCACAAGCGGTGTCCCTCAGGGCTCGGTCTTGGGGCCAGTCTTGTTTAATGTCTTTATTGATGACCTGGATGAGGGGATTGAATGCACCCTCAGTAAATTTGCAGATGACATGAAATAAAGTGGGAGTGTCGATCTGCCTGAGGGTAGGGAGGCTCTGCAGCAGGATTTGGACAGGCTGGAGTGATGGGCTGAGGCCAATTGCATGAGGTTTAACAAGGGTAAGTGACGGGTCATGCATTTCAGTCACAACAACCCCATGCAGCGCTACAGGCTTGGGGCAGAGTGGCTGGAAAGCTGCCTGGCAGAAAAGGACCTGGGGGTGTTGGTTGACAGCCGACTGAACACGAGCCAGCAGTGTGCCCAGGTGGCCAAGAAGGCCAATGGCATCCTGGCCTGTGTCAGAAATGGTGTGACCAGCAGGAGTAGGGAGGTGATCGTGCCCCTGTACTCGGCACTTGTGAGACCACACCTTGAGTCCTGTGTCCAGTTCTGGGCACCACAGGATAAGAAGGACATTGAGGTGCTGGAGCAAGTCCAGAGAAGGGCAACGAGGCTGGTGAGAGGTCTGGAAAACAGGCCTTATGGAGACCGGCTGAGGGAACTGGGGTTGTTTAGTCTGGAGAAGAGGAGACTGAGAGGAGACCTCATTGCTCTCTACAACTACCTAAAAGGAGGTTGTAGTGAGGCTGGTGCTGCTCTCTTCTCCCAAATTGCTAATGACAGGACAAGAGGAAATGGCCTCAAATTGCATCAGGGGAAGTTTAGATTGGATGTTAGGAAGAAGTTCTTTACTGAGAGGGTGGTTAGACACTGGAACAGGCTGCCCAGGGAGGTGGTGGAGTCGCCGTCCCTGGGGGTGTTCAAGAAATGGGTTGATGAGGCACTTGAGGCCATGGTCTAGTGGTCTAGTGGTTAGAAATATGATGGGATAAAGGTTGGACTTGATGATCCCGGAGGTTCCTTCCAACCATAATTATTCTATAATTCTATGAAAGCTGTCTGAAGGAAGACTGGGTTTATATTTTGAGTATTCAGAAATCATAATGATAAAAAATAAGATAGTGAACTTTGTTCATTGGGAAACCTTTGTATTACAGTGGTCCATGGAGAATGAGGTACAATGGCTGTATATTGAGGATAAAGATTATGTTTTCATTCTAGAGATCAGATGCTGCTGATTATGGACCAAACACATTGCTAAATTATCACCAGTTTTACTCCAATGAAACTGATAACAAAGATACGATATCATAGGAGCTTTGTCCTTTCCCCTCCTTCCCATTAAATGCTGGTGAGCGCATCGAACTTTTTTTACATCATAGAGTAGAGGGCAAGTAGTTATCTAGAAAATGTAATGATCGACTGCAATATGTGACTGATTGAATCAGGTGAGTAGTGTGAAAGACAATGTTCACTTGCTGGCTTTGGCCTCTTTGTTTGGCAAAGAGAGATAAGACAAAGCTCAGTTTTATCAGAAGTTAACAACTGACTAAGTAAATGAGAATCTCAGATCAGCTCTTTATTTCGTTGTGATTCAAGTAATTAATGGATTATGCTTGGAGGTGATAAAAGACCAAATGTAATACCTTAGCTATCCTGCCCTTCATCTCTGCTGGAACACAGAGTTGGGAGGTACTGTCTGGATCAGTGAAGACCAGGTAAAGCCTTTGGTTTTGAAGGGAGCTGAGCATGTAGTTCTTTAGCCTCCTTGGATAGTCCTAATCTACATAGCTGTGATCTGCATGAGTCCATACTTACAGTCCCAAGTCCCACCTTTGCCTGTCTTGCTAGAAGTCAACAAATTTGGAGAACTAAGGTTATGAGCCATAGGAATGAAATAATAAGCTTATACCAAAGCAGAGACGTGGGTGTGTTCCACTTCAGCACAGCTTTTATCATCAGTGAACATTTTGCTCTCTTTCTGGGAAAAGGAGAAAAACATGTAAGCTAAAAGTAAGTAGTCCAGAAAAAAAAAGTGATCTAGTCTCTTTTTTTGGTGATGATGAAATGATTTTAAAGGATACATCTACAATACTGAAACAAACAGTGTTGACACCCTAGGATTTACCTTTCACCCCCTGGTTATTAGAATGATCCCTGGCACAATTTTTGGCCCAGGCCACCAAGCACTGTCCCAAAAAGTCTCTAGTCCCTGTTTGGAAGTTCACATGGATGAGGGACCTTTCTTCATAGTCAGTTTGGATGAGTTCACCCTTTTCTGGAGGCTGAAGGGCTTTGATAGTATGGACACAGGTAGATAGTGGCAGTTGGCCTCTGGACCATAAAATGCTCCCTGGCACTATTTAGTTTTCTAGAAGACGTGTAGCTGAAACTTGTTAGGCTATATTTGAATATTCAGGGGATATCTTTCCTCAGTTACCTCTTCAGCTAAGAATAGGTGAGATAAGTTGTAAGAGGAAGAGGGAATATATGACATCTTTTATACAAATCATCCACATTAAAAATGACAAGCCTGTTTGGAAGATCTGACACCACTCGAATTGCAGTTTAGTACTTTCTGGGATTGGACTGGATGATCTTTTGAGGTCCCTTCCAATCCCTAACATTCTGTGGTTCTGTGATTCTGTGATTCTGCCTTTTTTTTTTGGAGGTTTTCAGTGCCTGTGGAAAATAGAGGGTATGATAGAGAATTTGGATAGAGTAATTGATATATTTTGAGTCTCTGTGGCTGTGTCCTGTTTCAAAACAAACAAACAGCTGCAAAAACATAAAGACCAAGTTCAAACTGGGAGCTAAGACTAAGATGCAAAAGGAGGGACCAACAGTGCAGACTCAAGAAAGCATCGTTATGTACCTCTTCTGCTGAGGGACATGGGGTAGTGGTGACTTGGCAGTGCTGGGTTAATGGTTGGACTTTATAATCTTGGGGGTCTTTTCCAACCAGGGCTATTCTGTGATTCTGTGATTTTCTGACAGAGAGCTGAACGGTCACTATATCAATTTTATGTCATGCAGCAGGTAGCTACAATACTAACTGGATAGGCTGGACCTGAACTTTCAGCTTAATTGAGACGCTGTGATAGAGGGAAAGATTTAACTGTAGATGCTTCAAATCCATTAAGAGAAGGGATGGAGAAAGGACTAGTGTTCTTTAAATACAGGATAAAGACTATAGCTTTCAGGAAGATTTTAATTTTCTTGAGTCTTGATCATCTATTTTTGGTAACAATGCCTGCAATGAATTCTTAGTCTTTTTATGTCTTATGTTTAAAGTACTTTTAAAGTCCTAATTATTCTGTAATCATATGGTATGCAAGCACTAACAACTGGCTCCTGCACTCTAAAATTCCTCACAAAGCTACACAGACAAGTTGCTTAGTATTGGCTTGTGTGGTAGATGCAAGATCAAGTGCGATGTCTAAGTACCTATCTTGAGACTCTACTAGTTAAAATTTCTGAATTAAAAAGCTCTGAATTAAAATGAAAAGCTCTGAATCCAGAGCTCTTAATGCTTCTGGAGAAAAATACGCGGCACTGGAAACTGGAAGGAGCTTTCAAGTGGGGACTTTGGTTCTCATGCTTCTACACTGGTTTGCAATGAAAATGTGAGCAGGCTTTAATGGCTTTATCTAGAAAACAATCCTGCAATGTGTCTCATCTCTTGAATCATAATGTTGTCCGACATATCTGCAGCCAAGAGGTATTATGTATTATGTATCAGTCAAACTAAAGAAAAGAATTCTAAGACAAAGAGATGTTTAAATGCTGCAGAATTCAGGGTACAGTCCCCAAAGGGTCCTCTGGAGATCATCTGAATATCCCTTGCTTTCCAAAGTTAGGAATAATTATACCTATAACTTCCTTGAAAGATTTCCTAACTCTCCTAGACAAGATACTCTGCTGTTTATCTGCTCTTACTGCTACAGAGTTTTCTAATATTCAGTTTAAGTCTTTGTTAACATGACTGAGATTCATTAGTCCTTGTCAAACCCTCTAGCGGATGTGGAGAACGTGAGTGTTCCTTCATCCGTTTTAATCCTTTCCCCCTGCCTATTAAAACTATTACCATGTTTTCCTAATAATCTCCTCTAAAGACTAAAGAAATGTCTTTCATTCCTTCAGTCTTACCATGTTGTATTTCCCAGACATCTATTGATTTCCATGTTCTTTTGCATCTTTGGTATTCTACTCGGTTTGTTTCTTCTACCTAAGTATATATTTTTGCATATGTTTCTACTGAGTTGAATTCAACATTTTCCTGCTCCTTTTTTTTTTATTTTCTTTTTTTTTTCGCATCCTAGGCTAGACCTCTGGTAGACTTGTGGGCCATCTGTGTTGTAGGACATGCTAAGCAAAAAACAAACACTCGTCTGAAGACATAAGTATACCTCTAGTAGGATTTTGAAGAGGCTGTTCATGCTGATCTAGCAAGTAATTTTAGTGCGCATGAACACACACCAATGCACACACACATGAATATATACACCTTTCTGCAGTTTTACTCATGATGTATATGTGTACATGTCACATTAACTAGAGTCCTACTGCTGCATGCCCCTAACAAACAACAGCTACTGATGGGGCAGCTGAGCATTCCCATTTGAGGGCTTTTTTGCATCTTTCTGATACTAGTGTACTTTCTTGACCATTTTTCTGTATTTTCTTAGCAACAAATTACTTCAGCATAATCTTTCTGCTCATGTCTAACCAATAGGGAAATATTTACAATCAAGAAACAGCTGGTTTATGCCAAAGGAAAGCTATAAATTAGTCATCTCATAATTCAGATGAATGGCATGTTTTGGATTCACAACAATTCCTCTGGCCCAAAGAAGCTGACACAGACTGAGTTTACAGAAAGTGAATCAGTAGCTCTGGACAAGTTCTAATAAAATGGCCATGAGGCAAGACTTGGCTTTCTCTGCTATGGTTAGGGGCTGCCTGCTTTAGCACGAACACTTCCTCCTGTGAGAAGCTGAACCAGGTATTTTAGGCAGGATCAGAGCAAGATGTATATTAATTGACTCTAAATCTGTCCCTGAGAGATCCAGCATCAGGTTATAGATAATTATGCATAGACAGATAAAACTGTTTGAAGTAGCAAATAAAAGGTGATCTGCTAAATAGGGTAGCAAAATGGCTGTGCATACTGAAAAAATTGGAAGTGATGGACTTTGAAAATTTATTTTGAAAATGGATTATTATTTCCCTAATCTTTCCTTGAAAAATTAGTATTATAAATCCCCCAGTTTAAGAAATAAGAGAGTAACTATTGTCTAATTCATTTTTAAGTTCCTCTTCTATCTGGGAGCATGTGAATTCAGAAGTAGTACGACAGGAGAGAAAGATGCTTCTTAACATTTTTGCATTGCTGATACAATACTCGGTGTGGAGTTCCTACATTTGTAAGATTTCCCCAGCTTGCAAGATCTTTATCCTTTTTCAGTAAACTGATCATTTCCTTTATGTTCAGAGAAACATCTGTCCTAGATTATTTACTCTAAGTTTGCTCAACATAGAAGCAAGAAAACAGCAAAAACCACCCACCATTTAAAACAATCCTACATTAAGCTTTTGAACTTCTTAATCTCTGTCTCCCTCTCACGTTCTGTATGTTTCATCGTGATCTAATTACAGGTGGTTTTGTTAGCAAGTTCAAATAACTGTAATTGGGGTCTGAAAGACAGAATTGGAAAGCAATTATCCACTCTGTGTTATATAGGCGTTCCAGAAGTTCATATGCCATCTTTATATAGACAGTTTTCATGTAGATTCAAGAATAGAAGAAATTGTAATGGTTCTCAAATGACTAGTTGAAGAGTAATAAAAATACCCTCCAGAAATTCTATTTCTATATTGCAAAGAGTTAAACTATTGAAAATCAAACATGGTCTAGACATTAAATTCTCACGGAAATTGCTATTTCCAAAAGCTATTTCTTTAAGGCCTACAAATATTGGGCAATGCCATGTTGAAGCGTAGTGTAATTTTTATAAGGTACGACAACATTTTAAGACTACATAAGGTAAATAACCCATGAACACTGAAACCACTGCCCAGAATCACCATTTCACTTGCCGTGGGTCTTCTTGAATTTGTTTTGGCACTGGGCTTTATGATTCCAAGTAGTTCTTTTTATGTCTTTAATATGTAGATTGCTCGCCTGGGAAGACACTTCCCTTTTTTCTACTGCTTTGCAATCCAAATGAACTGCTACCTCTGCAGCTTCAGAAGTCATTTAAATTTGTTTCACAAGCAGGTGAAGCAGTTCAGATGCAGTTTATAATGCAGATTTTCTTTAAGGCCACATTCCAGCTGTGTTAGGTGTGGAAATTTACTGGTATAAGAGCTAGCTGGTAAACAAACTTCTACTCCAACCCCTGCGAAAAGCCTTGGCTTTTTTGTTTTTAATTCAAATTCAGGTAGTTATCTTGACACAGAACGTTTATGACCTACTTTAATTAGTACTTTTCTCAGAAGGTTTAGCAAATAGGACTCTTTTTTTTTTTTTTTTTTTAAGGAAACAGGTGGATTTGTTTCTTCAAACATTTTAATAAATTGAGATTCCTATTTATTTAAATAAGTATATTTTTCAAAGCTATTATATAATTGCATAAACACTTTGTTGGACTCAATTTACAATTACTTCTACTATTCTTAATATGGAAGTTACGAGGAAAATTCAGTGGGTTTGATTCCTCTATTGTCCTGGCAGACACAATAAGGAATGTCTTCTGGTAGCTTGGGCAAGTGGACAGTTCATTTATAGACAGATGGGTACTAATCTATTTCTGATTTGTAAGCCAGCAATAGGTAAATAAAATGAAAAGTGAAGAGTGAGGCATCTGGAGCCCTTGAACTTGTGAAACGGCAAAGATTGAGCATGACCTTTTAGTACCTACGTTTCAGAACTTTATTCCAGTGCACGAATTGTTATGGCAAAGCTGTAATGAGTGTTTATGCTCCTTGACTTCACAAGCGGGGTGGGGAAGCAGACTCAGCAGGGAAGTTTTGAATGCTTAGGGAAAAAGAGCAAATATAACTGCCAGAAGGTCTAGGAAGAAAATCCTTGAGATCAAAGTCCAGGTCAAGTTCAAGACATGCAAAGGTGAAGAGATCAAAGGCTTATCACTCAACCTGTAAAGTACTACTGGATGGAAACTGCTTGGTAAAATTTTTTTATTTTTTTTGACAGAAAATGTCAATCTGTTTTAAAAAAAACCCAGATTATTGGCTCTCAGGAGCCTTGCACATGTCTTTGTTTGGGGCAGTTATATGTCTCTGTGTTGGGGGGAAGGTCACTATGATTTATCAAAGATAGTTTATTCGTGTTCAGTATAATGTATATTTTCTAACCCTAATTACTCTCTGTGACTATGGTATGGTTAATAGAAACATTAGTATTTTAGAAAAATGGGGCTGGAGAACATTAACATGGATTTTGTGTGTCTACCACACAAATGACTTCCAGGTGAGTTCTATTTCCGTAACAGGAGAAAGGTACTGGCCCATAAGACACATTCAGGCACAACAAAAAGTAAAGTCTGGCAGCTGAGAGTGAGAAGCAAGATTTCCTGGGACCCAGAGATCCTGGTGTCCTAAATGGCAAGAATTTAGGAGTACAGGAACGACTGGAAAATGCTCCTTGTACTCTCCAATGGCAAGAAGGCAGGGTGGTTTAGCTCCTTTCCTATCATTGTGGCGAGGATGTGTGCTTCTCCTTCTCCCCATGCGTGCTTTGAACCTGTCCAGAGGAAAGGATCACTTTCTAGACATCCACATCAGTGCACATGAATAGGCCGGTGGGCTTACTCTTGCTAAAGGCACAATCCCAAATGTCCACTATATTAATGAAGATGGGCTCATTGGTATAAATTTGCATAGATGCTCCAGAGCTACCTGCACTGCATGGATTTTCATTGGTGAGAATTTGGGACTAGGTAAGCTTCAGAAGCATCCTGTGCCATTGCCATTGGTTTAAGCTGGAGTTTAGTTTCCAAACCTTTTTGAACTTCAGCTGAGTAAGAGAAGGATGTCTCCCTTCTTTACTCCTTTATTAAAGTAGTTGCTTTCAATGTACACATGACATACAGGAATATATCTTTCTTGACATGAAACCATTTCACTCAGATTGCTTTTAACTTTCTCATTTGACGATATAACTTGAAAGTACCTTGGCACAGACTGACATAAAAGACAATGAGACATGAGAGGCAATCAGGTAAATAAGAAAATTCTTATTTACTAATTTTTACAGTGCCTCTTCTCATGGCAGCTTGGCAAGAGTTTAGAAAGATTTAAATGTAAATTAGACATGTCATTCTCAAAACTAAAATGAGTTAGTTATTCAAAATTGGAGAGGGGGGAAGAAAGAAAAGGCAAAAGAGCTTCTACATTGCCTTTAAAAGCTTGGATCTGAGTCCTGGAGGGCACTGAGTGCAAGCCACATCACAGGAGGCCTCCCGGGGGAGAGTCATGCTGCCCATCATATGATTTCTTTAGCCTGCACAGAGAAGCACAAGTCAGAGGAAGTCTTGCATATGCAAAAGTGCTAGAACAGGAAATACCATAACTTCAGGCGCTGTGTCCAAACTAAAAGCTCTGCAGAGACAGCAACAGCACTGAGGGTGGGACTGAAACCTGCCGGTTCGATCCAGGTGGGCTTTTAGGCTTAGAAGGTGTAGTGCAGAACTATTCCATGAAGAGAGCAGCTCAGGTCCTAGAAGTAGCCCAGACAAACTAGAAACATTCTCTGCTGAATAAATACACTGCAGTTTTTCATGCTTTACCACTTTCAGGACAGAGACTGGTGTCTCTGCATTGTATTGCACTGTGCAGGTAAACTGCTTTATTTGAAAATAAGAGGAAACTCTTCTTTGGGCTCCATTACATGATGCAGACATACCCAAATGACACATCAGACAAGGGGAATTTTCAGAGTGACTTTAATGGCTATAATACAATAGGGGGCTCTGGCACTTAGACCCCCCGCCTTGTCAGCATTCAGGAGATCCTTCCACCTAGAAAGTTTATGCACATGTAAGAAGAAAAATACAGCATGCTCCCAAGCTCCCTGGTTTTGTTATATGTTTAACCTACATCCTGGGGCAAGGCATAGGAGCATGCTGATTTCCATATTTCTTCCCCAAGTGCCCTGGTTTCTATGGTAGGCAAACCTGGCCAGAATGAGACCATGTGAATTCAGGTCAGATCTCTGACATGGATGCTCAGAGAGTAAGATTTGAGGATATCCATAGTACATGCTTGTTGAATAGATCTCATGCAGAACTCAGTCCTAGAAAAAGTAAGACTTACAGCTTCGCTAGCACCTAAAGCAGCTCCTTCAAGTAAAAGAGAACACAGGTGATCGTTGCTCATGACGGCCCACCCCTGTGGGCATCTGGACCCTGCACCACATGGGGTGTCTGGGTGGAGTTAAGCCATAGCTCTCCAAAAACTACTTTGAATTCTTTAGGCTTGAGCTGACAAGTACTGTGGAAAATATCTCAAAAATCTTGACTAAAGAGAAAGAAGTGGTAAATTGTGACCAAGGCATGTGATAGTCATGTCTAAACGGGAAAAGGAAATCCCAGAAGTGCACAGGTCATGCCAAGCATACGTGGTGCTAACCAAAACCGCCAGTGTGACCTGAGCTCCCATAGCTTGCCTGTAAAGGATACAACACTGCCCAGTTCTGGCTGCGGGTGTGGGCAATGCACACCAACATCAAGAATCCTGGGAGTGAGTTGGGGGAGTCAGCCCCATATTGTGAAGGTCTGAAGGAAAAGAGCATCCTGAGGAACGTAAACTGGAAGACAGGCTCTGTCCCACAGATACAGTGGGTAAGCACACCCCAGATCGTTCTGCCTGGGGATGTGGAGGTTAAAATGGGCACTTTGGAGAAATGAAGGTTGGAGATGGGGTGTCTCAAACAGTGCTTGAATAGAGAAAGAGAAGGGGACCTCAGTGAAGGGTGGGCTTAGGCTAAGGAGATATGGTGTGTGCAGGTAGGACCTGACATGTGTGACTGAGGCTCATAGGACAGCTGCAAAGAAACAGGTTACAGCTGCCTTGCTATGCTGAGAGATGAAGTGCCAGGGAGGTGGGATTCATCTCAGTGGAATCAGACCAGCTGGAGAGCAGGGGAGGTGTGGAGAGAAGGAAAGGGAGACACCACATCCTCAGCTCAGCCCCCTGCCTCCCTTCACTCCACCAAGTGCATTCAGCCTGATGACCCCTTCTGCCAGAATGGCAATGTTTTGTCACTGATTAATAATGAGATCAATTCCTCCGTGCTTCATTCTTGGGGCACCAAGAGTTACACTTTTGCCTACACTGCTTAGGAGCTTTGGGCCACCTCTGTCTTTGCACATTACACCTTTTTTTTTTTTTGTTTGTAGTGCTCAGTGATATATACTGGGTGATATTTGCATTTACCAGCCTCTCTTCTCATCTGGCTTCAGACATCTCCTTTCTTATTAGCTGCCAGCTGTGGCTTTTGTATTTTTCCCTCTTCTTCTGCTTTCCACAGCCAGCAGGAACACCTTCCAATTTGTGTTACATCAAAGTGAAATCAGGAGCCACCGAATAGCCATACCCTTACAATTTGGAGGACCACAGAAACACTTAGCATCATGTTATTGAGTTGAAACCATCTCATTTATTAGCAACTGGAAATTGTTAGTGTCTGCTGATGGGCTAGCAGCTGTGGGGTGTGACACTGGTGGCTCTTCTCCAGTCGCTAATGGACACAAACAAAACACAAACAAAATTAATGCTTTGGCTGGCAGGCTCAGCAGGGGACACTGCCCTCATTCAGCGGACAGTGAGGCTGTTCTTAACATGGGGCAATGCCCATAGAGAAGCCCAAGAGTACTGGAGTGAATAATTTACAGACCACCACCGTCGGGCTTGTTCTAGGTATAGGAGCCTTCTGTACTAGCAACTGCAAGTCTTGTCAAGTCTTGTTTTGAAGGAAATAGTTTGATGATAGAAGCCACAGGGGATATTGCTGGATATCCAAGACAAACTAGTAAGTTAATGAGGTGTGAAGAATGATTTGGTCATAGTTCTCCGCACCTGTTCTTTTTTTTTTGTTTCCTATACCTCTGCAGACCCATTTCCGTATCTCCTCAGGGTCCTTGACTTTATTCTATTCCACACTATCACTTCCACCAAGCACCAAGCACAGTAAGGCTTCCTTCAAATGTTGAGAATTATTTCACTTATTTAATACTGCAGCCAGCAAGAGCTGGCTTATTCTGGGAGGAAATTCCTATTTGACTAGGGAAGTGGATGCTAGACCACAAAATGAGTGGTAAAGATGCTGGGTGAGATTCTGGCTGTAAGACTCCCGTGGAGTGGATCCCGTACTATGAAGATGCAATGTTATAGGAGAGAAAACCACTGCTACAGGTCAAGAGGAAAAGTATTGTAGTCTATAGCTCAGGCTGAAACAGCAATGGCTTTTGCTAATTGCCACGAGTCTCTCAACAGTGACTTGACCTACATAGACTCACTGTTGTGTATCTTATGACCCTTGTTCTTCTGACACATAAAGCTGGCTCCATATTTTCCATGAAGAAGGATAGTATTTTCTTTTACAAAAATAGCAGGTGGAAGAATTCAACAAGGACAAAACCAAATTTTAGCATTAATATTTAACAGTCCAAAGCTTTATTTTTTTCTAGACTTTTACCAATAAATATTGTTTTAAAATTCCTTTGTAAAATATGAGCAACATACAGTGCCATAATGTGAAAATATATATTTTGAAAAATTCTATTCCATCTTCTTTCTTCATCATAGCAAACTGCTTTAGAGTATTTTTTCTCATAATTTTGGAACAGCTTTATGAACTATTATTTTTAAACCATTTTTTTCTAATTTTTTTAATTCTAAATAATTAATTAAAATCATTGTTCTACAGCTGACCTTAAAAAATAACTGAATATTTTGACTGTTTTTTTTTAATTTTGGGGATTTATCATTGTATACATTTAAGAAGGATATGTCATAGAGTACCAAAAACTTACTAAAAACATTACACAAAGAAAACATGATGCATGACATTTAAGATGACAAAAATGTTCAATATTAAAGAAAAGTCTTTAGACTGAAATCAGTTCTAAAGACAAAATTGGTTTTATGCTGAGGGAAGAAAGAAACAGTTTTTAAGTTGTCATATTGCAAGTATAACAGAGGGTACACAGCTCCTGGAGTACTGTGTTCAGCTCTGGGGCTCCCAGCATAAGAAGCAGATGGACCTGTTGGAGTGAGTCCAGAGGAGGGCTATGAAGATGATCAGAGGGCTGGAGCACCTCTGCTATGAACACAGGCTGAGAGACTTGAGGTTGTTCAGCCTGGAGAAGAGAATGCTCTGGGGAGACCTTATAGCACCTTCCAGTACCTGAAGGGGCCTACAAGAAAGCTGGAGAGGGACTTTTTACAAGGGCCTGTAATTATAGGATAAGCAGTAATGGTTTTAAACTGAAAGAGCGTAGGTTTAGATTAGATATTAGGAAGAAATTCTTTACTGTGAGGGTGGTGAGGAACAGTTAGCTCAGAGAAGTTGTGGATGCCCCCTTCCTGACAGTGTTCAAGGCCAGGCTGGATGGGGCTTTGAGCAACCTGGTCTAGTGGGAGGTGTCCCTGCCCATGGCAGGGGGTTTGGAACTAGATAATCTTTAAGGTCCCTTCCAACCCCAACCATCCTATGATTCTGTGAGAGTGAAAGGTTGTTTAATTACCTTTATTTCTCAAATGCATCAGTGGAAGACAACAGAGCTGGCGAAAGGGCTGGAAGACATGTCCTATGAGGAGCAGCTGAGGACTTTGGGCTTGTCTACTTTGGAGAAAAGGAGGCTGCAGGGCAACCTCATTGCTCTCTACAGCTTCCTGAGAAGAGGAAGTGGAGAGGGAGGTGCTGATCTCTTCTCCCTGGTATCTAGTGATAAGACATGTGGGAATGGTTCAAAGCTGTGCCAGGAGAGGTTCAGACTGGACATTAGGAAGCATTTCTTCACTGAGAGGGTGGTCAAACACTGGAAGAGGCTTCCTAGAGAGGTGGTTGTTGCCTGAATCTCTAAGTGTGAAACCAGAGGGCCAAATGTGGTGCTCAGTGATCTCCAAACTTAGCAACCTCAGTATCCACTCCAGTGGAGGATCTTTTCCTGCAACATTGTTTCCTGCCCAGCATGGATGCATGGCCTGGGGATACTCTACGCTTTGGCAATGCAATCTTGCTCCCCCCTATTCCATTTCTGCATAGTCATAAAAACCCCTCTTATCTCCACTGCTGCATCAAAAAGCAAAATTAAGTCAAACCATAAAGTTTAGCAAAAAGAGATCTCTTGCAAAGCAATTGCTTAGCATTTGTTCAGTAGACTTATAGAAAATGCTGCAAGATCTCTGACAGGTAATGTGTTGCTATACTACCTACTGCAATCAGCTGTGACAGGAGACACCTTTAACCAACTACCCTGTAATTATGCTAAGGGTTTCACCAAATGACAAATCCCAATTGGCTGGGCCAGAGCCCTGCCTTTCCAGACAAGGCTAATTACTTTGTCTACTCACCCGTTCATTCACTCCAGCAAGCCCTGACCTGTGAAATCGTGTAGGTGAGTATTTACTGCTTATTTTTATGTTGCTTAGATTTTTACTGTTTTGAAATTTAAATTTCAGAGATGGAAAGTAAATTTCAGCAGGACTTTCTAGAAAGATTATCAGGAATCATGAGGTGTAACAACCACAGATACAAACCATGTATGATACTACCAACAACTTGTCCCTCAGCATGTTTTAACTTTTTTTCATTCCAAGTGATTCATTGAACTATTACACATACAAAAGATTACTTATAAACTGTAACTATATAGCTGTTGTAAGTGTTGAGTAAAATCTATGTCTCCATATCAACAAAATTGCTAAAACAATCTTACTTAACACTTGTTTCAAGCTTTTTAGGTTGCACTGTTAGTCTAGGCAATTTTTCTCTGGGGCTGGGAACAGGGAACAGTAGTCCAACATGGATTTTTCTTCTTTCGAAGTCTAGTGTAATAAGCTTATGCTTGGGGAAGTTCAATAAGTAGTTATTCATCCCTAGTGAATGCTTCTAGTCAGGGGTGAAAGAAGACACCTGAATGTTTTTAGCCTTTCAACTCAGGCAAATTACACGTTGCAGTATAATAGTTACTTTTTTATATGAAGCTACAGATGAGCAAGGCAATCCAGAAAAAATCCATGGCAAGAGCTTTGAGTCAGAGTTGCTTATAACCAAGTGTGTGGTGGGCAGTCCCTGCACAGGTGTGGGCTGGTGTGGGTCTCTGCTGAAGCCTCCCAGCAGAAGTCTCAGAGAGGGTGAGGATGTGGGTGATGAGCCAGGCTTGAATGGCACACACTGTCCGATTCCCAGCTCCCATGGCAAGTGGTCCAAATTCACTTTCTTAGCAAGCAAGACATTAAGGCCTTTTATCCTGAAAAACAGTAGACTCAACTGTGTCTCTCAGCTTTGCTGTTTAGCCAGACTTTGTGAGGGTCTGTAGGCTATTTCAGCTAGAAGACGTGGTGGTGAGGTCGGGTACCCCAGCTGTCTGTCCATAGGGACGGAACAGCTTTCCCTCCCTCCCTAGCAGGGCAAGGTCCGAACGGACAGAAACTACTGCTTGCTCAGAGCCACAAGCCTCTGCTCTCCACCTCCCTCACTGCAAATCCTTCTCCTTAGGCTTCCTCCAAGGCTTATGCTAATGTGCTTGGTCAGGCAGGTCCAGCCTCGCTCCTTTCTTCTTTTCAGTTGAAACTGTTAATTCTTTGCATAACCATTTCCCAAAACAGTGCTCGATAATGCTAATGTCTCCTTTATAAATCACCAGTGTTCTGCATAGCTTTGTACTCACCTTTGCTTTGAGACTTTGACATCTGCTTACCCATCTCTCTCACTTATCTCCAGGGATGGGTGGCAATTCCACTGGCTCCTCGGAATTAGTGGGTTTATCAAAATAACAAAAGGCTTATGAGGATTGTGAAGAAACAGCAGGTGAAAAGGGACACAGCAGGAAAGAGAAATTATTATTATTGAGGGAAAGTTCATTTCTTTACTGCAGTTTCATATTTTCCTCAGATTGTATTAATTTAAATACAGTCATGTGGGAGAAAGGAATATGGAATGAATTACAGTCCCAGGAGAGGAAGTTTAAAAAGAGAGAGTATTCAGGTATAGTACAAGAGAGCTTGAAACCACATACTGTGAAGACAGATGCTAATATATACACTAGTACTGAGGTTAGTAATACATATTTATTTCCAAGGATAATTCCCTTTGAGGACCCCCTCACCTCCACCTCCTGTTGCTCTAGCTATGAAGCGCTGGTACTGAAAATCCAGGAACAATTTAATCCACACAGGTTGGGTTTACTCCAGGGGGACATCTGCTCCCCTACTTTTAAAAGGAAACATCACTATCATTTCTTCAAAGATTGGCTTTTTTTTTTTTTTTTTTTTTTTAAATAAGAGGGCATAATGTTGTGACTGAAAGAGTTTCCTGCTTGAAATTGGTTGCTGTGTTAATTTTAAGCTGGGTTATTTCCAAGGATTAAGCAAGAACCAATTCTGTCTCTTCCGCAGACGTCCTCTGGAACAGTCTCACTTCTTTCAAAGGCACAGCTACTTTTGTATAGTGCAGATCATTTTTTCATATGAATTGCTAGAACAGGGTAATGATTTACTGGGGGGAAAAATACATATTTTTAATACAGATGTGAAATGCCATCTGCTTTGACCAAAAATGTATTGCAGTTATTTCTGTGCTGTGTAAAGGCTTAGAAGGAAAGAATATTGTATGTTTTTGTGTTCAGTTTAGACTTCTGGTTTTTGAAATAATACCCTTATGGGGAATGATGAATATACATCCTCATTAATAGAGTATTCTGATCCTCCATATTGCAGGCTCTCTGGTACTGTCTACACACTTGTAGGTTTAACATTGTCTTGTTTGGAAGAGCTCACTGAGAAGATCTAGTGAACTGCATAGAAAGCCTGTTTTTCTGCTGTAGCTCCAAGCGTACAGTGATCTGCACTCTAGCTCTTTGTAAAAATTGCTGTCCACAAGAGTTTAAAATGGCACTGGAATACAAGATATTGTTGCAAAAAAACTCCATCAACACACAGGACATCTTAGGTGGAGTGTCTAAGCATTAATTTGATTAAACCACTGAAAGATTATTTAATTTACGCTGTTGACATCCTCATAGAATAGGAGAATCAATGAAAATTTTATGTACAACTTTGTTAGGTAGTCGGAAGAAAGAACAGGTTGAATATACAGAGTAACCACAGAAAACTGAAGTGGTTTGGGGGTTTTTTTGAAGGCTTCTCATTAGAACTATTCAAGACAGTTCAGTGTGATACAGTGAAAAATATTTGACTGAAAACAAATCAAAGAAGATCACTAATTGCTTTTAAGAACTGGGCTGTGATTTGCCCAATATTCTACATTAGGGTACCGGTAGTGTAGTACAGAAATGTGATTCAAATATACTCCCAGGTTGTCCTGTGCTTTAATTAGCTGTATACTAATTGAAATTAGTAGGAGATATATGATTATATTTTTATATGATATTGATTAGTAATACATATTTTTAATGATTTCAAATCTTGCAATAGAGAGTACGTTTGGACTCATTTTGCCATAAAGCTCTAGAGATTCAGCAGACAGTGAACATTTTGCAGAATAACCTTAGTCAGATGGAATACTCTGCAAAGTGATACATGATGGACTCTTTATCTTCTCCCTGATTCCTCTGCAATGAAAACTGTCATTGCAGAATCCGAGTTCTGCCAAGCCTCATTATACACAATACAGCAAAGGAAATTTTCCAAATACTCTTGGAAATGTGTTCAGA
This sequence comes from Podargus strigoides, assembly GCA_028020825.1. Lineage (NCBI taxonomy): Eukaryota > Metazoa > Chordata > Aves > Caprimulgiformes > Podargidae > Podargus > Podargus strigoides. Next base: position 146,826,881 of record CM051663.1, read on the forward strand.
CACTTTATTTGGCCAACTCACTAAAAAACAAATTAGGATGTCAATAAACAGGCTGTTAGGATATTATTTTTTTTTTTTTTTACAAAATTGAGAATTAAAACTTGCAAGAGAAAAAAAAGAGAATGAAGAGGATAGAGTTTTTCCTAAGATTTGAAGTTAAGTCATGGAACACTGCAGTAGTCATTGTAAGACTATAAAAAATAATTGGGAAATATTAGTAAAAACATGTATCAGACTCACACTTAAATGACTGAACAGTAGCTTGACTAAACCTGTTGCATACACATTTTTAGGGGGGCCATCTACAACCTGGATGCTCAGCTCCAGACCTTGACATCATTGGCATATTTTGATTTCCTCCACAGGCAAGAGTCAGGAGTGCCAGCACAGATATTTGTTTGGAGGTTTTCTCAGGCTTCAGGTCCTCATGCACTCATTGCCCTGTACTCAGAACTCAAGAATGAGTGTAAGCAATGATGAAAGAGATGGTTTGGCAGTCCTTGATGATAGGGACAGCCACAGCACTGGGGTGCAGTTTGACAAGCATTTCTTCAATCAGACATACTGGCTAAACCATCCAGTTTTGCTGGTTCATGTACTTAGTCATAAACCCCCCACCCTCTCTTTTATTTTGGCTGAGGTTTTTTTAACCTGAACAATTAATTATGTGGCCTCATAAACAGTTGCCCTAGTCCTATTGAGAATTATACTGAAGTGAGAGTGGTGGTTTAGAAACCACTGCCAAAATAGGTGCTTACCAAATTCTGACTTTACAGACAAGTGAAGCCTACTGCATTCATAACAACAAGGCTAAATCCTACTATGCAAAGAGCATTCTTCACACTTATTATTTGATCAGGTTAATCTTGCCATCAGCTGCACAGCACAGATGGTTCATGCATCCAGAGGTGCATCTTCTTTCAGAGGAGCTTCCTACTCCTCACAATACCTTCATGTGTTTGTGTTGAGTATCATTGCCTTCTCTTTCAGAAATGCCAAAATGACCCAAATGGGGAATGCAATACAACCACATGGTTCCTTTTCTTCCATGCCTGTTTCATGGCTCTGACACCTGTTTGTAATGAACAAACAGGCTCTAGCCCAGGACATACACCTCTGAAAAGAGCAGGAGGGTTTAAATCCTCTCCAAGATGAAGTTCTAGCAGCAATAGTGTTCCCTTGATCCAGAAGGACCCCTCCAGAACAGAATGTAAGAGAATGGGGGCATTTTTCACAGCAGCACCACCTAGGGCACCCGAGGACAGGTCAGGAGGGATGTCAGATTCATTAAGTATTTTCCACTGATCCGGGAAAAACACAAATGTTGACCTCAGACGGCTCTTTGTTAGTAGTGCAGGCTGCTTTGATTTTATTCAGAGAAACTAAGTCTATGGACTGTATCATTACTGCTGGTACCTTTTCTTCTTAAAAAAGCTTTGGATTCTGCTTCAAGTTCCAAGTTTAAATATGTTAATATTTAATTAAATATCTCCTTAGTTTGTGCATCTGCTCCTTAGGAGTCTATTCTGTTTCTTCTTAAGACTTAATCAGTGCTGACCTCTCCACAGATGCTGGAGTTGAGTCTTTAGACATCTTTCCCAGCTTTATATTTTCATAGCCTTCAGATAAAGGAAGACACAAAGCAACTTGTCCCAAGAACTTAAAAAGTTACACTATTACCACATTTTGTCTGTAATGTTGGGAGTTATTTTTACACTTATGTAGTTAGTGTTTATATGATAATGAAAGAATAGGGACTAAATCCACAATATTGTAGTCCCATCTTCATATTTGACCATGTATCTTACACCACTGCTTTACAGGGATTTACAGAGTTAAATTTAAATAGCTAGATTATTTTGCCCCATCAAAAAAAGCAGTTCCACATGCAAACTTCTGTATCCATAGTTTCGTCAGCACACGCAAAAGACCAAACAATTTTAACATCAGTATTTTCTGTTAATATTTTATTTCATTAATTAATAGGCAGTAACACACACATTGTTTGTCATGCAAGAAACGGTTAATAAACACTTGAAAATTATGTCAGCTATATCTAAAATGATAATTATATTGATGATCTCAGACTAAGAAATGCTCTTACATGCTGTTGATCAACCAGACACCACAGCTTAGTAACACTTGTCTTCTCCCTTGGAAGTCACAAAGGGCACCCCTGCTTTCTTGGTGTTCAAACTAAAATGGGAAAAGTTTGAGATTTTATGGACTTCTGCTTGAAATTTGAGAAGTGTGGTTGAGACTATTGACATAAGAATGTCAGATACTGGTTGTGCTTGTTGGCTTAAGTTTATTTTTAATGTTAGTGCATCTGACTTGACTAAGCAATGTCTAATTATTTGAAGGCTAAACGTGGACTCTCATATCTAATTTTCATAAAAGAACCAAAGCTGAATTCTTCTAATATCTAGTGGTACTTCTTGAATCTAAGACAAACAGAGTAATCAATGATTTTTGATGGGACACATCATCTAGTTGTGATGCATAATATTTGTGTGAAGTTCAAACATATGAGTAGTACTCCTCTCCTTTTTATTTTCTAACTGTCCTTGGCCAAGTGGAGCATTTTTTTTCAGGGTCGCATGGTATGGCCCAGATCTATGACTGAGTAGCTACCAAAATATGTGAGTATACTTGCATTTTCAATCATGTGTGTTTCTGCAGTCCAGTTTATGCTGTGAAAAATGATGAAATAATTAAACCACGAAAATTCATGTGATTTCCTCTAGTATGTAACCTCTACAAATGCCAAATTCGGGAAAATATAAAGCATAAGCTATTTCCCTAGACTAAGGGCATTTAGATCCATCAGTATGTACCTCTAGTCAGGTGGCCCCAGAGCAATTAGTGTTAATATATTGTAAAGATATTGACTTTTTGACAAAGACAAAGGCAGCTTTATGACTCCACTCACATTCAAGGCAACTGAAAAGAGTAACATTTATCAGAGCTGCCATCATTAGGCTGGACTAAGGGCAACCCTTTTAACTGGAAACTATCAAGTAAAATAATCTATTAACTTATACCCCACAGGGTACTTTACAGCAAGATTTGGAGGAGAACCATTTCCCAACAATCTGTTAAACCAAACTTTACAAGATTAGCCAATTATAAATGAGTTCTAGCTAAACCAGTAAATATAGTATTCAAAACAATGCTTTCCTTTTCTTCTACATCAAATCAGCCTATTACTGAAATCTGCTTATAAAAAATAAAATATGTGTCCTGTAGTTTTCTGACTTTGGTGCAGGCAAGAAATCTTTCCTAACCATAACCAGAGGCATAGTAAAAGCTGAACTACTCCTACAATTCTTTTCTGCGGTAATCTCATTTTGTTATGACAAAACCAATTACATGAAGGATCACTGTCCTGTCAAATGTGAGTGTACCTCAGCTCTTTATGTGATAATTTTATTTCATTTTAATAAGCTATATTTGCATAAGTGGAAAATATTTTATCCCAGAATTTCTGTATGGAACTCTTCTAGTTTGTTGTAGAAGTAGCAGTCTGTACCATCTCAGGAAATGTTACTTTGGATAACATACGAGCCAGCAAGGGGAGATGCTCTGTTGGACCTCATAGTTACAAACAGGGAAGGTGAAGTCTGGGTGCAGAATTGACCGCAGGATCCTGGAAAGAGGGAACAAGGCAAATGGCAGGATCACAACCACTGACTTCAGGACAGCACACTTCGGTGACTTTGGGGATCAGCTTGGAAGAATCCCATGGGAGACAGCCTTGGAGAGAAGAGGGGTCCAGGAGCAGGTTGATTTTCAAGAATCCCCTCTTCCAAGTTAAAAAACAGTCCATCTCCACGTGCAGGAAATCAAACAAAGGTGGAAGGAGCTCCTGACAAAACTCAGACATAAAAAGGAAGCACACATGAGCAGGGACAAGTGAACTGGGAAGAATAGAGAGACATGGTCTGAGCATGTAAGGATAGGGCTAAGAAAGCCAAAGCCCATCTGGAGTTGAATCTGGCAAGAGATGTGAAGGGCAACATGAAGTGCTTCTACAGGTCTATCAGCAGTAGAAGACCAGGGAAAATGTGGGCCCAGTGCTGAATGTGGCAGGAGATCTAGTGGCAAAGGACATGGAATAGGCAGGTGTACTCAATAGCTTTTCCACCTCAGTCTTTACTGGAAAGATGAGGAAGGGATTACAGCATTTGTCATATGAGGAGAGGCTGAGAGAGCTGAGACTCTGTTTAGCTCAGAGGGGAGATGGCTTTTTCCTGCTGTTATATGTGGGCATTCAGGGGAAGAGCATGAAGCCCTATTTTCTACAAGTCTCATCAAGCCGATACCATGCAAATGAGGTATTGCTCTTGGAGAAATTCAAATGAACAGATCATACCTTACTTCCTGGTGATTGGATCTGTGATCTAAGTCTAGCTTATGAAATTGTTTCTTGGCAACATTTCTTTAGTTATCACATCAGCAGCCATGGAATGGTGAAATATCTGTATGGATGTTTAGACTTCAGTCCAATTGCTGCTTCTTTAATGAGAACATATTTTCCCCCTGTGGTTGATAAGGCCTTTGTAAGATAAAAGTGAAATGGATGATTGAAGGCTAGGTGAGGGAATCCAAAAGAGAACTGTGAGAACTCGTGTCTACTGCTGCTTGTTCATCATCCCAAGAGAACCAAAGGGTTTCATCATGGCAGAGGATTCAACTTTTTTTTTTTTTTTAATTAATAAGAAAGCAATAAGCAGCTATCATACACACCTCTTGATCCTAGGGCCTCAGGTATCTGCAGTTTCACTTTTTCTTTACAGCTCTTGGCCTTTCTGACTGGTAGTTTAGCCTTCAAACCATTGGTTTCCATTTCTTCCAAAACGTTGATGAAGATTTGCCCATTGAAGAAAAAATGAAAGTCTTCACAGTAAAGAAGCAGGGGTGGGAAAGGGAGGAAGCTAAACCAAACAAAAAAAAAAGCAGAACTACATTTGACCAGAGCTCAGCTATTTATGAAAGGCCATGGAGAACTCTGCAGATATGTGCATAACACTGCGGACATTCAAGCATGGCACAAAAGCAATTTGTATTAATATGCTGAGGGCATGAGGATGACAGGGCCAAAATCCTAGTAGAAGTTTGTGCTGGTCTGTGGAATAGAGGTGCTGATGGCATTCCTGGTAGAGGATGTACAATGTGCTTTAAGTTCCTTAACTTATGGTCAGAAATTGGGCCCTAAGGGCTCAGGGGCAGTGTGACTAAGGAGACAGAAGTGCTGTCATGGCTGGTGGGAGGAAGCTGTTGCAGTTCTAGCTCTGCTGCACGTTGCACCTTACCACCTATGCTACATTTACTTTCCTTCCTTACCTGTCTTTCATATATCTGGAGATGAGTTCTCAAGGGATGTTTGGCACTGCACGGTTATACTTTCTGCTCCTTCTACTTGCTCTTCCTACTCCAGAACTATAAGCTTCTGTTTTGAAAAAGAAATTCGTCCTCTGCTGCCAAATTATCTTCCAAGAATCCTTACTATTGGTGCTTCTTTGCTAGCCTTTCAGCTATGCACGCCTGTGTCTTTGAGTAGCTGGTTTCATTCACATGTGCTGGTACCTCTAAGCCAAGAAAACTGAACTGGCTGTTGTACCCTCCTCAGCTAGGTTGGGGACTTGGCACAAGGAATAGCTTGCAGCTCTGTGCTTCTCCACTGACATGATGACCAAGCGCTGGCAGCATGTCCAGGAAAAAAAAAGAATAAAAAAGAATAAAAGGGAAAATATCCCTACTGCCTGTTGGCATCTGAAGTGATGGAGGAGGAGGAAGCAAAGTGGGATCTGTTGCTAATCTGGGAACCTAAGTGTCTGGGCTCTGGCATTATTTCAAGAGCCCTGTAATGCAAAACCCCTCCTCTGGGAAAATCGGCTCCTAGAGATCTCCTCCTTCAGTACAACTTTTCCGCTTGCCCTTGATTTCCTCCTAGTCCTCAGAAGAGGCAAGATACTCTTGAATGAAGAATCTCAGAATCATCTCTAGACAGTGTTATGTCCATGACCAGAGGTAGTATCTAGTCCATTTGTTGACCTAAGTTCTTTAATTGTTTTAGTCCCCAAAGGTCTCCATTTCACCATTCTGGCAGAAGCTATGCTGCTATGCTATCAGTCACACTGCTCTGCCTTTCTATTTATTTTTTTTTCCCTCCCCATGATAACGTGCTGTCACACATGTGTCTCTCCCACAATCAATGCAAATCTGGAGTTTTCAGTACATTCAGTTATGATCAAATTCATTGAACACACAGGGAATCTCACTGTACTACTACTGCTACAACAATGTCTGCTGTGAGCCTGGCTTGAGGCTTGATTTAGGAAGGTTCAAGTCTCCATCAGCCTCTCATTTCACTGTGAAACTTTATTGGGTATGCAGCGATTTGATGGATGGAGGCATTCTGCCATTCAGTCACAGCAACCCTATGCAATGCTACAGGCCTGGGGAAGAGTGTCTGGAAAGCTGCCTGGCAGAAAAGGACCTGGGGGTGTTGGCTGACAGCCGACTGAACATGAGCCAGCAGTGTGCCCAGGTGGCCAAGAAGGCCAATGGCATCCTGGCCTGTATCAGAAACAGTGTGACCAGCAGGAGTAGGGAGGTGATCGTGCCCCTGTACTCGGCACTCGTGAGACCACACCTTGAGTGCTGTGTCCAGTTCTGGGCACCACAGGATAAGAAGGACATTGAGGTGCTGGAGTGAGTCCAGAGAAGGGCAAGGAGGCTGGTGAGAGGTCTGGAAAACAGGCCTTATGGAGACCGGCTGAGGGAACTGGGGTTGTTTTGCCTGGAGGAGACTGAGAGAAGACCTCATTGCCCTCTACAACTACCTAAAAGGAGGTTGTAGTGAGGCTGGTGTTGGTGTCTTCTCCCAAATTACTAATGATAGGACGAGAGGAAATGGCCTCAAGTCGCATCAGGGGAAGTTTAGGTTGGATCTTAGGAAGAAGTTCTTTACTGAGACGGTGGTTAGACACTGGAACAGGCTGCCCAGGGAGGTGGTGGAGTCGCCGTCCCTGGGGATGTTCAAAAAACGAGTGGATGAAGCACTTGAGGCCATGGTCTAATGGTCCAGTGGTTAGGGAGATGATGGGATAAACGTTGGACTTGATGATCCTGGAGGTCCTTTCCAACCATGGTGATTCTATGATTCTATGATTCTATGATTTTACTGAAACAAATTAAAGAAAAATCATGCAGCCAGAGGGGTGATGAAAAAAATGCAAATGGATAATAACTGCAACCTGTTGTCTGTATGCATTGTTGGGGGAAGAGAGATCCATGATTCTGTGCCCATACTGCTTATAAATTTTACACTATGTAGCCAAAGAAAAGATAAACAGAGAGAGGTAATTCAAGGTGTAGGGACACAAGATTTGCGGTTTTCACTCCTGGCTGGATTCAGTAAGTGCACACTGAAATCTTGTTTGCTTTTTTAAATCTGTCCGCAGAAATTTTTACATTACCAGCCACCCCCTGGCCCACTTCATGGTCATTCCTATATTTTCATGTACACTCTTACATACTTCTCAGATACTCTAAGGCCTCACCATGACGTCTCCATGGAAAGTGATGGATCCAGGTTTGAACTATTTCAAAATCAGGAGGAAAATGGACGCAGGTGAATTACTGCACAGAGGAATGCTTTAGCTACTGGGCTACTATGTAAAAGTTGCTGACTGCACCATGACTACCACCACTACCATCATGTTCTTGAATAGAGGTGTGACTGCTCACTGTGGGTATACGGACAACCTCAACTTTCCTAACAAATTACATTTTGGGCAGACTTGGACTTTGGGTTATCTCAATCTGAAGATCTGAAACGGTCTCAAGCAACATATAGATGGCCACATACCAAGATGACGCACAGCTTTTGAGCCTGTTTAAAGGAGCTCAGGACAGAAGAAAAAGAGTGCTTATAATATTTCACATACCTCACCGAGTTAAATAAGTGTCCACGGATTGTTTTCTTGCATATGTACAACAGCCCAGGTTCCAGTTTAGTGTTATCTTCTATCTTCCCTTAACTGCTCTGTAAAATCAGTGAATTAAAAATTAGACCTTTATTTTAAGATAGGAGAAAAATATGACATATAGATTACTGTTGATTAAGAGAAGACATTGTGAGACTGCTCACGTTTACAGACATGAACCACTGGCACAATAAGGACTACTACAAAGCATACTCATTCTGATCCATGACTCACTGCATACCATTCCACTGTCAGTTTTATACCTACATTTTATATATATACAATTTTATATAGAGTGTTTATTTCCTCTATGATTGTACATTGTGCTTTTCCTTCAAAGGGCAATTTTATTCAAAGATTACAATGTATTCAAAATCACAAATGGTATTTCTTTCATGGTTATAAATGAAATATTGTACTTTATCTACATTTATTTCTTTTTCTGCCTTAGGTCTCAGAAATTGTTGAAAGGTTTCCTGCAGTTAGAAATGACAGAGAGCCCCATATAAAGGATACTCCTATTTTACACCTAAGGAATATTGCTTAATAGATATTAATCTGAAGAAATATACTGTATGGTAAAGCTTTTGACAGACTACCAATCTTCTGAACACCCAAAGAGCATTTAATTGTTGTCTGACCAGAAACACCTAATGTCACTGCACATGCTATAATGGAAACACTAAGACAAATACAAAGTTTTGGTATCTGTGTTACCTATACATATCCTATAGCATCCGGTATGGTGTTCGCCACTCTTCTAATTTCTTGCTGCTCATCTCTGAACATAAGAGCTCGTCCACTTGTTTCTAATTCACCTTTCCTTTCTATCTGGAATGCTCCTACAGAACTTTGTACTGAAAGGACTGGAGTGCAGCTGGATATGAATTTTTTTTCTTTTATTGGAAGCACACTGAAGACATCCACTGGGCAAAACATCACTCTTTTCTATCCAGACAGGCTTGGCTACTATCCTTACATAAATGAAGTCACAGGAGAGGTATTCAACGGAGGACTCCCCCAACTCTCACTCCTGGAGAATCATTTAAAAAAAGCCAAAGAGGACATCCAATTCTATATTCCTTCAGATGAACAGTCTGGATTTGCTGTCATTGACTGGGAGAACTGGAGACCTGTGTGGATAAGAAACTGGGGATCAAAAGACATTTATAGACAAGAATCCATTGAACTGGTTCAGCAGAGAGACCTCAGTCTATCAGAAGCTGAAGCCAGGACTATAGCTAAAATAGAATTTGAAGCTGCAGCAAAATTACTTATGTTGGAATCTTTAAAGCTGGGCATAGAAATGAAACCAAATCGTCTGTGGGGATATTACCTTTTTCCAGACTGTTATAACTATGATTACAAACAAAATCCACATAATTATACGGGAACCTGTTTAGATATTGAAATAGAAAGAAATAATGAGCTTAACTGGTTGTGGGAGGAAAGCACAGCACTTTATCCATCTGTCTATCTAGAGACAGCCTTAAGATCTTCCAGAAATGCCCAACTCTTTGTTCGCAACAGAGTTCAAGAAGCCATTAGAATTTCATATGTCTCCAATTCTACTCATCCCCTTCCAGTTTTTGTATATACACGTCCAGTATTCACAGATGTCTACGAGGAATATCTCTCCCAGGTGAGTGGAGCTACCCCTTATATATTTCAAATTTAAGTGGATAGAAATTACCAGGTGACACTTATTTAGCAAATGCACTAACTCATATCAGGAAAAAAGTGAGTAGATTTTGTACAAAAATTTAATCTGTCAAAGGAATTTGATCAAACAGGACACTAAGGGGTCTATTTTCAAACCTTCTTCATGATATTTATCAAATAGTGGTTTATTCTCCATGTAGTTCTCACATGTAGCAAAATATTAGAAAGCATATTTGGCACATTAAATCAGAGGAAAGAAACTTGAGTAACCTCTTCCAAAGAGAATTAGTCAAACTGGGCAAGCCTTTTAGGCTAGCTTTTTAGATTATAAAAAAAAATAATAAAAGGGAGTCTTTATTTTCCTTAAAAAAAGGTTTAAAAGCTAGTGAGAAAATTCTGTTCTTAGTTGTACTTGAGTAGTATCTTATCAGTTAGTCAGGGTCAGGCTCTGATTAAGGTCTAATAATCTTACTGCAGTTCTGGCTACACTCTTCCCTTCACATTTTTGTATACAATCACCCTATCAGGGATACTACCCAACTGGGGAATCTCTTCTTGGTCATAGAGGCCATGACGAAGGAGAAGTTAGAGGTTGTGGTCCTGATGACTGCATCGTGCCTGGTGTCATCCTGGAGACAGCATCACCAGTCATTGGCCCCCAGCTCCATGGATGTCTTCAGGGAGCAAGGGGTACTGCCAGGGTCCCGGCTGGGCTCCTAGTTATTAATTTAAATCCTCTTATCCTTACATTCTCCCTTTTCCTGTGTTGTGCCCTGAAGTAAACTGCTTTTCCTTTGTTCTTTTTCTACTCAATAGTCCTCTCCCATCCTGGACAGGCTTTAAGATTTCGTTAGGGCTGGGCTAATAGCTGACCCTAAAAGGAGAACTGAACAGAAACAAATTTCCAAAGCAATCTCTCTAAAAGGCTGGAGCCATTCTCTAGACAGAAGAGATTCCTGGTGATGAAAGCTCTTTCTCTTGCTACTTTTCTGCTTTAACACTTTCTGGTAATTGAAATTAAGTTTAAAAAACCCAAAACAATACAAACTTCCCAGCCTCTGCTTCAGGCACCATTACTGAAACCAGTTATTACCAACTCTGAGCAGCCAGGAGGCAATGCAGCAAAACAAAAATTAAAATGGTTGGAAGAGTGTATGTCATACACCTAACCACTAGCTCAGTTTTATAGCCTTGTTTTTCTAACCAGGTGACATATATAAATTGGATATAGTTGGCAACATTTTTGGCATCACCTGTGCAACCCAATCCCAGAATAAAACAGTTTAATTGAGAGCAGAATGTTTGCATCGTGTGTAATTGCCTGCTGTCTTCAAAGTAGTTATTTTGGATATGTAATTTACTATATGCATTATACCTTTTGCCCTTATGTTATAGCTTACTTACATTAGTATGACTCTTTGCACACTTCCTCTCAGGATGACCTGGTAAACACCATTGGAGAATCTGCTGCACTGGGTGCTTCTGGAATTGTGATCTGGGGTGATATGAATTTAACACAAAATAAGGTATGCCAGATTAATTATTACATGACATTTTTAAAGAGCAATAAAATGAAAAGGATATAAAGCATTATGATTACTTACATCATATATTTTACTTTTAAAATGATGACTCCATATTGCCAGCAGTCTTCTGTAGTTAAACAAGCACATTTGAGGCTTATGAATGTTGTCGTTGACTGCACTGAATAAGAGTTCAATCTTTTAAAGTACCAGTGTTGGCTCTGAGAAACCGGACAAGCTACCACAGTAACTGTAGGCAAGTTAGCACTTGTTAATTTAATGAAACAAATCCTATCTCTTCACTACATTCCAGTCATGAGGTAAAGAAAAAATTACTTCTGTTTGCTTAGAACAATTTTAAAAAGACCTTTCTGCTTTTTAAAGTGGAGCACTTAGCAATAATATTTAAAACAATAGTAGGAGTCAGTCTGTGAAATTTCAGCTCTAGCCTGTTCTGTATGTTATAAGTAGTACTTGATTAATTTCACGGTAAGAAAGACCAGAGTCAGAAGAGGAAAAAAAATCCAATTTGTTTTAGAAAGGTCAAATACATAGTTTGAGAAACATTGTTACAAGGATGTTCAAATAAATCTTTTGAACTAGCTCTTTCACACCCAGGCAAGTTAGATATAATAAATAAAGAGTTCGCAAAGCCTCTGGTTAATAAACTGTACAAAGCATATACAGAATATACGCCAACTTCAGGATCAATTAGAATGATCTATTCTCTCAGCACACTTTCCATTTGACCATCCTCCCAAAATGCTTTCCATTCAAAAATGCTGTGAAAGCTCCCTATTCCTGCAGCTTAGCTATTCAGGTCAGGGGAAAATCGAAGTCTTACAGAGATGATTTGATAGAAAAATTATTTCTTCAGGCTGAAGAAGTGAGATTTTTTTCAAGATACTTTCAAACCATTCAAGACACATAAAAAGGATCTTCAATACTTCATGTAACTTCTTTAAATGCATCTGATTCAAAATGCTACATGAAACATACAGATAAAATGAAAGCTTAAAGTTGTCTGCTTTCTGATATGTGCTTTTCACAACATTTCCAGCAACCACCCAACATAAATTTGCTGTGATCCTTGAGCTATAGAGCAACTTCTCAGATAAACTTGCTTCCAACCAGTTATAACTATTGTCAAAACCTCAGGAGAAACACTCATAGATATGCACTATGGTACTGTTATTAGAATGACAGCATTTTAATGGTTTCCATACTAGACACTGCAGATATGATGCTCTTTCCACAGAACACCTGTAGGACTCTGGACAACTATCTTAGGAGGACTTTGACCCCATACCTCATCAATGTCACGATGGCAGCCAGAATCTGTAGCCAAGTGTTATGCCAAGACTCTGGTGCTTGTGCACGGAAAAAATGGAATTCCAGTGACTATCTTCACTTGAACCCTGAGAATATTGTCATTCAAATGACAAAGGATGGAAAATACACTCTGCAAGGGCAACCAACATTACAGGATCTTCAAACATTTATAGAAAAATTTGACTGCCACTGTTACGCAGGGCACAGGTGTGAACCTAGAGTTGATATAAATGACATCCATTACCTCCATGCTTGCATTTCAGAAGATATTTGCATCCACATATCCTCAAATTCACTTTCTAATATAGAAGCCTCTGAAGAAAAGATCCTGTCTAGCAGAACTGCATTTTCATCTACCTCTCCGAGTAAGGTGACATTACCTACACATCCTGAAATAGAAGATTTTCAATCTACCTTTGGAAATAATATACTCAATATAACAACTGCAGAATATAACACTGTCGCAGCTGCCACTGGATATGATTTAGAAGCAAATGATACTCGTACTTCCAGTAGTTCTTCATCCTATAAGATAAGGATGTTGAATCTGTTTTGTTTTATTCTGATTTTGAGAATCTTAACATAAATGACCTGTGAAAGTGAGAATATTCTTTTCCTTGGCTGTGTTTGAAATTCTAAAGGTTTTATTTAAAGAGAAAAATCCTTTCTGAAAGGCATAAACCAGCTGCAACTCCGTGGTTTTATCTGTATCAGGTAACCTTTTCTATGCCATAGGTGACACTTCAGCTTAAACGTATTTCTTCAGTTTAGTTCTATAAACTCCTATTTGTGCCAAAGATATACTGGTTTGTATATACTGATTTTACCATATGAAAGGATAATCCAGAATAAGGAACATTATTTTTACAGTTCACATTTTTCAGAGTTATATTTGAAAAAAAAAAATGTTGATACTGCTGTTTTGTATACTTCAAGTTAAGCCAGTTAAACACATCTCAACCTGAATTTCATTGAGTCTCAGCAGTCACAGGTTTGATCTCTATGCAGAAATTAATTTCATTCCACATGAAAATTAGGTCTCAAAAATATTTGGCTTAACTTTAGATCTGTGGGACTTTGCAGCATAAAATTTATCAAATTAGTCTAATGTTTCTCCACTTTTCACAGTATCTTTAGGGACACTGTGGTTTTTCTTTTAATTAAATACATTCATAACTCTTCAAAGGGTTCTAACTTTAATGTAAATGTTGACTTCAAATATTACAGCTTAATTATGTAAAATTTGAGCTGTAGTGGTTTATCCTTCTTTATTTCTCCTCTTCTTCTTCTCCCAAGTCCTCCCCCTTATTTCAGATGTCCCCTCCTTGCGTTTCAGTTGTTTTGTCTGGCCAATACAACTCATTTGATCTCTGCACTCCCTACCAGCACTGGTCACCAGTCCTAGTTTCTCTGTCCAGCCAGCCCTAGCAACTGAATAGGACTGTCCATGACACTGGGACAAAAGCCTGTAAGAGTGGGACCTTCTCTATGCCCGACTGTTTCCTGAGCCTTTCCAGTCTCTTTGGTGGAAACCAGTTTGTTCCTTAGGAAGACTCAGCAGCAGAGGCTGCAAGATGCTGTGACGATGAGAACCTGGGGCTCCCTTTCTTCACTTCCAGTGCCTGTGACCCCTAATCTCAGGACCACCTTTTTGATCCAGTCTGCTGACAGAACTATTTGCTTAATATTATTTCATTGCCAAAAGCAACATTAAAGTAGCAGAGATACCTCAGAAGAAAACCTCTCCCACTTTCATATCAAGAGCCCAATTATGATTTATGTATAGTCAGTTCAACCATTTAGAAGCAATTAACTGTAGTTCGTTTGACAAAATATCCCTTCTAGATTATTATGTCAGATGCTTAATAGATGGCTCGACCTCTGATGGGTGAAGAGTGGCTGCTGGCATGGATAGATTAAAAAAGTCTCCCTAAACCTAAGCATGATCTGCATGAATAAATCGCCATCTCCCACAGATACAATCTGCTTCACTAATGGAAATATCTGGCATTTTAATATGGTAGCCCTTCATTTACAAAAAGTGAATGTTTAAATTTAGCAGAAAACCCATATTACATTCACTGCCTTTGAATGTACAGTTTGTCAGTCATAACAGATATGCAGAAAAATAGGTAAAAGCTTTAGCTTCAACATGGGTTTATGGCTTTTGAGGAACAAGTTATCAGGAGCAAGTGGCAATTTTCTCATCACAGTTACAGTGTTGAGTCCACAAGTCAAAGCTATTTCTGCCATCAGTGTTCCAAGGAGAATAATGAATAAAAAATATATATGTAGCAGACTATCCAGCACAAGATAAGCCAGCTGGTATTGATCACCTCTGTAAAAACATTTTCTTCACTGCAGCTTTGATTTGGTTATTTGGTCTTAGGTAAACAAAAGCCATAGCATGTTTTCTGCACAATTCCTGTACCTGAGGTCCCTTCCTTTCACACTGGACTTGTGATAACTATCAAAGTGTTTCTAAAAACTGGAAACGTCACTGCTAAAGTCGTAATGTATTTGAATGACTTATATGAAGTTTTAGTTTTTCAGTAGAATGCTTTAACATGGTTGAAATTTTATGTTGACACACAGAGTTCTAGTTCAAACATTCCACTGCTTTGTTAAATGACAAATTGGCAAAGTTCCCTGAGGTTAGGCTAGTTTGTATCTGGATCTGTAGCACTTTGTGATAAGAGAGCTTGCAGGTTCATAAAATCTACAATCTTGCCATAAATATTTCTACCAGCTAAGCAACAGCAAGCAGAGCATTTGTGACAAGGAAAGCGTGAAATCAACAGAAAAGGAGGAATGAGAAATTAAAATCACAGATGAGTTGAGACAGAAGATCCAGGACCTCCCAGTGGATGCAAGCAGAGGCAGTGAACTGCAGAGGTGAAAGAGTGAAACAACAGGGAATGCGGACAGACCAGTCTCTTCCCATTCAACAGTTTTTATCTACCTGATCTTTAATACAAACAACCTTTCCCTGAGGCCCATTGTAAAGATAAAGGAACACAGTAACTGATATGTTAGATCAGATCTATCCATCTGATCCCACCTCTTTTTCCTTGACAGCAGTCAGGACCAGAAAAGTAAAGGGAAGGTGAGAGCACAGCAGACTATTGCAATAAACTGTCCACAGGAATGTGTCTTCCTAAGCTTCATCCATAAATACCATTTGGGATATTTGTTACCCAAATCTATCTGCAATTCATGCTTTAAATCCTACAAACCTGTCATAGTGAGATTCATGCCAGCTACATGCTGTGTAAAATTAAAGTATTTTCCAAATACATTATTTTGCTCTGTATTTTATTTGCCTTGCCTGTATGCTATGCTAACCAGTTCACCATGGAGTCAGTAAGGAAGAAGAAAAGAAGGAAAAGTGTTTGCATTGCAATGCTGGTGAGCATCTCATGTTCAAAGGCAAACTTGTAGAAGAGACTAAAGCACACTCAAAAAAAATAAAAAATTCACCTTCCATTCACTGCATTTCCTGTAATCATTAGTTGCCTTTGTTGCCTTACAGTTTCAGTTTCTTACGTTCTTGTATTTTTCAAAAGATTAAATACTAGAGGAATGTTCAGTTCACTTTGCCATTCATTATTTTGTACTCTTCCTTTCTATGCAGAATTCAGGCTGCAATAATTAGGGACTGGGGAATGCGAAAATGAGTTTGATTAACTGGTCAAAATGAAAGTTGTTTAACTACCCCCAGTGCCCTCCTTCAATGTCTAGGAATTTTGCTAAAATTTTAACTGAAATTCTGCTTCTCTATCTGAAGAATCTGGATCTAGTTTATTGTGTTACTTATTCTGGGACACTCAAAGGCATTGGCACTGACAGAATCTGAACAGAATTGAAATCATAGTCTAGTCCCTGCCGTAGCATTTCATTCATCTCTGTATAAAAAATATCAATGTGGAGAGCTACTTTGAGAGACAACAGTAAGGCTACTTTGTAGACAGCCTAGGATGTGACTAGCATCCCAAAGAATCCAGAAAAATTTGCTTTAATTCCTACATCACACTGGGACACCCTGTTGCATATGTATCAGCAAAGAATTGTGTGGAAGATTTCAGAGCTGTGCACTGGACAACTCTCAGAGACAGATCAGTTTTGTACATGTACCTATCCATCACTTTTCAATACAAACAACAAGACAGCAAAGACAGTCACATAATTTTAAAATATATTAAATTATGGAGCAGTCATGACCTTTTGAAGAAGACAACTAAATTCTGTCCTTCAAGCACACACACTTGTAAGGTTTTCACAGTGTGCTTCTGCAGGCCCCTTTGCACTGGGAGATACCCATTCTGCCACAGCAAAACAGTCTGCAAAATTAGGGTCTGAGATTTCAAGATAGGGTCATGAATTTCATTCCAAAGAATAACACTGATAAAAAACAATTTTTATTGCATGACTTAAAAAAAATACTGCTTTACTAAACAGTAACGTCATCTTTCTTGCAGAAATTTCTTTTTTTGTTATTCTTTCTTGGCAGTTTTTTCCCTGTCCTATTGAAAACCATTGTATAGGTGACTGGAAACAGATTCAAAAAGTTTATTGGTCTAACTTCTTCTCTTAACACTTCTAAATGTTTCCCAATGTGTGACCATCCAAGACCCTTCTGTCTATTCTTCTGGAAAGACTCCACTGAAATTTAACCCAACACCAAGGTATTTTTCTTAATGATGATAATCATATATACATACACTATTTGAGATCCATCTCAAGTTTTTGTGTACACCAGTCAAAGATCTGGCTCTTCAGAGAACAGTCCTGAACAGTTCTGAACTTTTTGCAGCTACTTTTCACTGTCAGTAGTGCTCAGGACTGAAAAATCTTCCTGCATTTGTTGTCCTCTTGTTACATACCAGAAAGTAAAGGGTAAGGAGGTAAAGGGCGCCTATCAATATTAGCATCCTTAAGGGAATCACTTTGGATTTCACTGTGTTCACTAATATGTTACCACCATTATGGTGTATTGATTATAGTTCTCCTTGGACAGTAGTAATTATATGACATCTTTCAATGTATGCTTGTATACTCCTTATTTTATAACTGGTAAGGTATTTTATTGATTAGTAATCAGACACAAACAGACAGTATGAAAATTAATGTGAATCACTAATTTATATATTCAGCCAACATGTTGTTTCTGTGCATGCAATTCCAGAGTGTGGTGTTCAGCTGTATATATATGCGGACATCAACCAATATGGAGTCACCCTTCTCTGCCTTTGTTTTCATCTCAGAAAAGACATTTACTCAACAGAACTTCAAGCTCTTGCAGAAGAAATATACCATATGTTGGCTGTCTCCTTCTGGAGCACACTGCTCCCTCAGGCTACCAGCAGGCTGAGACAAGGTGATGGCTTGCCAGTGTCAAGTGATGATTTCCTGAGGCAGGGACCTAACAACCACCCTTTTAAAGGGAAGCTAAGGGCACCCTGCAGTCCCATTACGATAACATTGTTAATATCACAACAATACACTAAGTACCTTACTGCTGGGACTAATAATACATAGACTTAGGCTGCCTGTAAATCCTACGCATTGTTTCAGTTTTCACGCTGCATATTCCAAACTTAGCTATCCAAAATGCAGAGTTCTTGAATTAAAAACCTTAATCTGCCCCACACTGTCAGTATAACAATCCCCACAGAAATCGTTTTCACTCCTTCCTGCACTTCAGCATGATAAAAATTATTAAGATACATATTACAGCATCCCTGAGGCTCCAGCCAGCAGAGGGCACGGATGAGGCACATAGACACCGGCAGGTACATTACAAAGCTTTCACTGAAAAGTTCAATACAGTCTTTCTATTTTCTTTAGCAAAGCAACTGCTTGACTCTGGCCTACAAACAGAAAAGACAACTAGTCTTACGCTAAACGCAGTGCGTCATCAGCAGAAAAGATGTACGGCGTATTCTACAGGGTTGTTTTTTCCAAAACATCTGGTATATCAGGACAAACCTGAAAATACTGGAGTGAGTATCACCTCTTCTCATGCTGGAGATTTCATTCAGCTAAAAGCTTCTTCTCATTAAGATCTTCAGCTGCTACTAAAATCCATGCATAAACTACAGATAATGCGATCTGAACTCTTTGATAGTACTCAGAACTAGAGATCTGGGTCCCAAATGTCTTCTCTCTACTCAAATATGGAAATATCTGGATATGCAGTGTTGGTTCAGGTCAAATTTTGCTATTTATAGCATCACCACCATTGTAATCTGAAATGCAAGATCCATTGTTATAAATTTTTATAGCATAAATAACTCTCTGCAATGGAGTAAGCTGCTTTATTATCACTTCAGAGACAGAGCACTTGGAAGACTCAATATGGTAGGTGTTACACGGCCCATAACACTGCTAAACTTGTCCTGAAGTATGTAAATCTCAGTAGAAAGACAGAAAAGTGAAATATTTTATCAGTGGTTAAACGTTTCCCAGAAAGATTAAATGGCTTGTCTACAGTCACATGGGAAAATGAACTGTGGCCCTCCATGCCCCAGCTCAGGGTTTTAGCTACAGGAACAAGTGTTCTCTGCGCTGCTAATTGTAGCACGGTAGTATTTTTACATACAATGTTCTATTACAAACAGTCTGCAAAATAAAGAATTGCCTTTCATAATCATACAGTTTCTCAAAAAATATAACAGATTTCAGAACAATATAACAGATCTTTGAACTTGGACAGACTCTCCAAGACTTTTTCATATATTATATTTTGACCCCCTAGACTCTGTGAAAGGCTTCAGTCAGTGTACAGATGAGTTAATATTTTAGAATTTACCTGCCCAGCCTCTGCTGGCCTTTTATGAGGATATGACCGAAATGTATTTTTTCAGAATATGCTACTGTATCTCCAAAGAGTTTATTCTTTAGCTTCCATCACTATGAGCCTTAAGCACTATTGCAGATTTTAAAAATTCCTGCAAAAATTCTTGCAAAAATAGAGATTGCTCCATTTTATACGAGTTTTCCCCTGTGCAGTAATTGGAACTTCTCCATTAACAGAAACCAAATGAACTGTCTTTATTCCACACATCACCAGCTGGGTGAGATGCGCAGATGGGAGAAATTCTTGTATTTTTCAGTTTTAAGGGAGCCAGAAACATTTAACCTATTCACTCAAAATTCGATAATTGCTTTGGCTGAAAAAAGTTTTAAAAAATAACAAGATACACAGCAGAAAACCAAAATAATAGTGTTTTGCCTGTAATTATTTCCAACAGAATAACCTACTTCCTCTGTCAACTTTTTCACCCATGTCTTCAGTGATCTCCCCAGTTATGTTTAGAGTAACTGATAATCAGACAGTAAATTTGTGATTGCTGTCTTCAGGCAGGGATGTACTGAATGACATGTACTGAATGGCCATCCAGCTGCTACCATGAGGCAAGTAAAACAGCAGAGTTCTGCTATACTCTCCCTCAATTCAGGACCTGGCCAGGTTCCTCTCTTTCACTATGTCACAAATTTTAAAGAAACTTTGAGAGCTCTACCATGCTCTGAAACTACTGAAGACACAATCAATGCCTCAGTTTTTAAAGTAGCATCCAAACTTCTGACTCTAACCCAAACCACCAAAGCTAGGAACAAAGGGAGTACCTGTATCAAGTGCAGCACTTTATGTTACTGGGGGGACAAAAAAAAAAGGCAGCCTCTTTTTCTCTTTTTGTTTGTTTGGGACTCGCCACTCAAGTCTCTATGCTTTCCGTCAGATTTTATATTAAGAGAAACAATGAAAAATAATTCCCTAACATTACCATTGGGTGGCAGGACCAGCTCCAGAATCCAATTTCCTTCTGGAAATGTTCAATTAAATTTACAAGGGTAAATAAATTAGTATCTGTAAAAAAATCTTAGAATTACACTATGAGTCATTTTGACTGTTTCTACAACCAGGGCATGAAAAAGCATAAAGTATTTCACCTTTACAGCTAGCCCAGAAGCAACTGCTCTTGATAGAGATGTCACAAGAGCTCCTCCCAGTTTTTGTGGTCTGACTGACATAACCAATAAGGTTTGTCATGAACTGCATTCCCCAAAATGCTGAGTTGTGTCTCTAAAAAGAGCACGAAAAACAAATTTCAAAATGTTTTGATAAATTTGCTATCTTTCAATTGTAGAAGTATGAATACTAAATTTTTGAAGTGCCTTGTTTATACCTGTATGAAAGTCCTTCATCAACCACTGCCACCAGTGCATCACACATATCAGTGACAGCTTCGGGGACTGGGAAATGGATACAGGCCAAGTGTTAGCTCTTTATTTATGGCGAAAACAAGCCCTTCTCTAATGCTGTGTGGGAAGACTGTACGCTGAATGTCAGAGAACCACAGAATGCCAGGGACTGGAAGGCACCTCAAAAGATCATCTAGTCCAATCCCCCTGCCAGAGCAGGAATACCTAGATCAGGTCACACAGGAACATGTCCAGGTGGGTTTTGAATGTCTCCAGAGAAGGAGACTCCACAACCTCTCTGGGCAGCCTGTGCCAGTGCTCTGTTACCCTCACTGTGAAGAAGTTCTTCCTCACATGGATCCTCCTGTGTTCCAGCTTGCACCCGTTGTCCCTTGTCCTATCATTGGATGTCACTGAGAAGAGCCTGGCTCCATCCTCATGACACTCACCTTTTACATATTTATAAACATTAATGAGGTCACCTCTCAGTCTCCTCCAAGCTGAAGAGACCCAGCTCCCTCAGCCTTTCTTTCCTCATAAGGGAGATGTTCCACTCCCTTCATCATCTTTGTGGCTCTGCGCCGGACTCTCTCAAGCAGTTCCCTGTCCTTCTTGAACTGGAGGGCCCAGAACTGGACACAATAGTCCAGAGGCAGCCTCACCAGGGCAGAGGGGGAGGAGAACCTTCTTGACCCACTCCTTCTAATACACCCCAGGATGCCATTGGCCTTCTTGGCCACGAGCACATTGCCGGCTCATGGTCATCCTCCTGTCCACAAGGACCCCCAGGTCCCTTTCCCCTATGCTGCTCTCCAACAGGTCAGTCCCCAACTTATACCGGCACATGGGGGTGTTCTTACCCAGATGCAAGACTCTACACTTGCCCTTGTTATATTTCATTCAGTTTCTCCCCACCCAACTCTCCAGCCTGTCTAGGTCTCTCTGAAGGGCAGCACAGTCTTCTGGTGTGTAAGCCACTCCTCCCAGTTCTGCTGACAGAGCACTCTATTCCCTCATCCAAATCATTAATGAATATATTGAAAAGTACTGGTCCCAGTACCGACCCCTGAGGGACTCCACTAGATACAGGCCTCCAACTAAACCCTGTCCCACTGACCACAACTCTCTGGCTTCTTTCCTTTAGCCAGTTCACAATCCACCTCGCTATCCGATGATCCAGACCACACTTCCTCAGTTTAGCTGCGAGGATGCTGTGGGAGACTGTGTCAAATGCTTTACTGAAATCAAGATAGACCACATCCACTGTTTTACCATCATCTATCCACTGGGTTATGTCCTCATAAAAGGCTATCAGGTTGGTCAAGCATGTCTTCCCTTTGGTGAAGCCATGTTGACTGCCCCTAATGACCCTCTTATCCTTGATATGCCTAGAGACAGCACCCAGGATAAGTTGTTTCACCACCTTTCCAGGGATGGAGGTGAGGCTGACAGGTCTATAGTTACCCAGGTCTTCCTTCTTGCCTTTTTTGAAGACCGGAGTGACATTTGCTTTCCTTCAGTCCTCAGGCACCTCTCCCGTTCCCCACGACTTAACAAAGATGATGGAGAGTGGCCTAGCAATGACATCCACCAGCTCCCTCAGCACCCGCGGGTGCATCCCATCAGGACCCATGGATTTATGGATGTTCAGGTTGTGTAACTGATCCCTAACCCAGTCCTCATCAACCAGGACCAATTCCTCCTCTATCCTGACTTCCTCTGGAGCCTCAGGGGTCCTGGGCTCCTCAGGACAGCCTCCAGCAGTAGAGACAGAGGCAAAGTAAGCATTCAGTAACTCTGTCTTCTTTTTATTCTCTGTCACCAGGGCACCCACCTCATTCACCTGTGGGCCTACATTGCCTCTAGTGTTAGTTTTATCTGCAATGTCTTTGAAGAAGCCCTTTCTGTTGTCCGTGACCTTTCCTGCAAGGTTTAATGCCAAGGAGGCCTTGGCTTTCCTAGTTGCCTCCTTGCATCCTCCTCCCAAGTAGCCAGCCCCTCATTCCATGATCACTTCTCCAGCACAGGCAGGAGACTGCAGGTGAAGCAGCACGTCCCATCATCACCCTCTATACAAAACCACTGCCACAAGCATCTCTCACGGAGGCAAGGCTGCATGCTCAGGGAGACCCCCCACAGACTGCACAGCAGAACCTAAATAAATCCCCGGCAGGCCCTGGATCTGAAAGCCTGTCCCTACACGATGAACAACGCAAGAAGCATTTCACGGGAAGAGTGAGGTCCCAGAGGTGGGACAATTGCCATCACTAGAAGTGAAGGACCCACAAAATCGATCCTGCCGAGGAGACAAAGTCCACCAGCTCTCGTAAGCCACTGCTGCGAATGCAGCCCTCGGCCACCCCTCGCTGGGTGCGGGGAGCTGGGCAGGCGGCCCACGGCGGCGGACCTACACCGGGCCGCCCCACCCCGCCGTTCATCTCACGGCCGCCGCGGTGCCGCATCTGCCCACCGCGGTGGCCGGACGCACGCTGCCATCTCCCAGGCTTGCGGTGACTCCATGCGACCGCCTCAGGCCCTCATCCCCGGCGGGACGGCCCTCCGCCTGCCGCCCCGCCCCGCGCCCGGCCGCGCCCGCCATGTCGTGTGTGAGCCGCCGCGCCCGCCCCCCGCTGCGGACGCGGCTCCGTCACCTCACCCGACGGACACCCGCCTGCCCGCCCACTCGCCCGCGGCCAGCGCCCGGTCCCGGATCACGCCCGAGTCCGCCGCACGGCGCCCCGCCGCTCCCCCGCCCCCGGCCGGGCCACACCGCACCGCACCACACCACACCAAACCCCTCCCCTGTCTGCAGCAAGTGCCAGCGGCAGAAGGGCGGCGGCGCCATCACGTGAGGGCCCTGCCTGGTGCTCGGCTCCCCGCGCAGCCTCGCCGCCGACGACCCCCGGCACCGTCCCGGCCCCGCCGCCGCCTCGCCTCGCCTCGCCTCGCCCCGCGCTCCTATGCCCAGCAGCGAGGCGGTGCCGCTGGGGCTGGGCGCCTGCCGCAGGTCGGGGCCGCTGACCGGGATGCTGGCGCTGGTGGCGCGGCTGCTGGAGTGGCTGCGGTCGCTGTTCTGGAAGGAGGAGATGGAGCTCACTCTGGTGGGGCTGCAGTACTCGGGCAAGACCACGCTGCTCACCGTGCTGGCGGTACGCTCCCGCGGCCCGGCCGGCCGGGCGCAGCGGCACGGGCAGGGCGGGGGGCTGCGGTTGGCGGCTGGCGGCGGTGGGGTCCGGCCGGCTGGCGCGGCGGAGGGGGCCCCGCGTCGCTTCTCCGGGCAACAGGTGCGGGCTCGCGGTCCGCGGCCTGCGGCGGAGCCGCCCCTGCCATGAGGTTCCCGGCGCGGCGGCGGAGGGCGGCGGCGGGGGGACGTGAGGCAGCTCTTGCGTCTTTTGCAGCCTCAGGAATTTCACAGCAGGCTCACATAGGTGTGGAATTGTTCTAAGAGGGAGACAGAAAACGTGTGCTGTGTCTGACGGCAGAGCGTGCCCGTCGCACAGCAGGTTCCTGGGCACGGACTCCTGCCCATGATTCAGAGCTGGAATTTCACGGCCAGTGCAGCCCAAATTAACTCAGAATATATCGTGCATCCCCCAAGGCCTCAGCTCCCCTGTCACTGAATCTCCCCTCCCATCGGTTGGATCCATGTTAATGTCTCCCACAGTTCCTGGACAGCTCTTTCCCACCATTCAAGTCTGATTTTGGCGTTCCCTTCCCACTGTGACGATGGTCTGTGCAGCCTTGTGCCTCCCTAACGCTGGCACCTGCCATGACGTTTTCCATTTTGTCACCGTGCTGAAATACATTCCTCACCTTTGTTTGCTCTGCCCTTACACATTTGGGTCTATCCCAAAGGTTTACTTTCCATTGGAAGATGGAAACAAAATATATATATTTAATATGGTTAGTACTAATGGCAAAACTTCTCAGTGCATACCCTTCTCTGTGAGGTCATCACTGCTGTTGATGTATTGGAGCTTCATCTGCCATGAGATATGGGCTTCCAGATGTTCTTCAGTCCTTACCCTGAAAAGTTACTGGATCAAGAATCAAAACCAGGCTGGGAGGTGTATAACCTAAAGACAAAGAGACTGAGACAATAAAGAACAGAAGTATATGATATTTGTTGTTTGCTTTCATATATGATTGTGGATTAAGGGAAAAATAGGAGATTAGTGTGAGTGAAGAAGTGGAGAGAGAGAAGGAGAAAAAGGAATGGGGTAGGGAACGTACAGAAAGCAATGAAAGTACGTGCTGTGGGACATAAGCAATCCATAAACAGAATATACCTGGAACTGGTATTTTATTTAGTTTGTTAAGCACTCAGGCAGGCTTGGGTTACATGAGCCTTGGCATTCCTCATGACCATTGGAAGTGTTCATCTCCCAAGGATGGGCTTTGCTGAGGAAGAGGGAAAAGGCATGACAAGTTATATTGCTTCTTGGACTGACTTTATAAACGTGGCAAAGAAGAACACAGCAGTTCAGGGACCTCTGACAGTAGTGTGTGGCATTAGACTGTGTGTGTGTAGATGTTTGTCTACTCATTTATACTACACCACTTGTGGAATGGCATCGTGTGTTTGTCTCTCTAGTGCTAGTATCTTCAATACCAGAGCACTGCTGTTACTGCAGGTCTGATTTTGCCAGCAAGTGCATTGCTTAAGAATATTCTACGAGGCATCCATGTTTTCTGACCCAGGGAATGTCACAGATAGCAGGTTTTGTAGCTTTTGGATCTTTTCAGTCTGGAAATGACATACCATGGTAATCACTGAAGAAGGATGGCTGAAGAATTTGGGAGTAAGGCAATAGATAATAGCTTACTTTCAGTATAATTGATACAGGGAAGTCAGATAGACTGGGATCTCTTTGTGCATTTGTGTGTATGTGGCTAGAGGGTGACAAGATGAAAATAATTGTCATAAAATAGCGTCTACTTAAAATGCAAACTGCAATGGATCATAAAAACAAATGGTAGGAAGCTACTATTTTTTCCACTTTGCAATAGTATTCAGAGATCCTATCATGGTGACACTAAATAAACACCCTTGGAGACAGTCTCCTCCCTGAGGAGCTTGAACCATATTTAGTGCTGTGTTACCAGTAGAAACCTTGGGTAACGTCACTGCGTTTTGCTATGGATGTGCACCGATATAATGTAACGCCCATGGTCGTTATGGTAAGGGGTTATGGCAGTACTCATTATCAGTTCAATATTGAGCGACATGTAAAGAGGACGTTGCAAACTTCTTAGCATCAGTTGTTTT
This sequence comes from Podargus strigoides, assembly GCA_028020825.1. Classification (NCBI taxonomy): domain Eukaryota; kingdom Metazoa; phylum Chordata; class Aves; order Caprimulgiformes; family Podargidae; genus Podargus; species Podargus strigoides. Next base: position 146,852,866 of record CM051663.1, read on the forward strand.
CATCTGTGTCTGGATGTAATACCTTTTTTTTTTTTCCCCTGGGATGCAACAATAAACTTGTTTACACATCTTGAATATCCACAGAAATAGATAATTTGTCATGTAAACTTCCTTACGAAGCACAACAGAACAGTTTCTTTGCTTGATGGTGCTTACACCACTTGAAACCACACACAGTAATAAGAGTTTTTGGACTAATGCTGGCAAAAGATTCAACATATTTCTTTTCTTTTTTTCATTATGTGGGAAAATAGAGAACTGTAAACAGAATACTTTCTTTGTCGCTGGTTCCATTCAACCATAATGGAAAATTTTTAGAGGAAAAGACTAAAGACCAATAAAGGAGACACTTTATTCTTTGCGTTCTGTCCCCAGTACTGAAGCAGTTATGATTTGATTTTTTTTTTAATTTTTGTCTTCCAGTTTAGCCTATTACATATGGTGTATAATTTACTGACAGAAGTGGAATCCTGATTTTTTGTGGGTTTTTTTAAACAATAGCCTCCTGAGTTGGCTGGCTGTTTTTCCAGGCACTTCTGTGCTTGAGTAATGATGCTAGGTTCTCAGGTTTATGTCTTTGTATGTCTGACCTTCACAAATAAATGTACTATATATTTTAACAAATTAGACTAGTACCTGCTACAGGACATGGTTACTGGTTGGTTTTGTCTTACTCCATCCAATTAAAAACTGCTGTCACTGCTGGGTACATGTATCTGTATGAAACTGCAGGTGCATTTGTCTTCAGTGTTTTTTTCCTACTGCTGTTGACAAATCATTGAAGCAAGGAAAGAGGAGGAAAAAAAGAGACTTCCAGAAACAAAAGATGAGGTAGATGTATAGTACAGAATTTAGCAAGAAGATGGTTCCCATAGGTAAGGTTGAACAAGTAATTGATGGAAGTTTTCTTGCCTGAAGGTTCTAATTCCAAACCCCAAAATCATTGCGAGAGGATCAAGTAACTGTCAAAGGTTATACAGCTTTTAAAGTCCCAAACTGAACACAAACTGGAGGCATAGTATATTCTCATTCTGCCACAAACAGTGAAAAGTTGCAGAAAGCATACAGAGACCTGCAATAGCATTAGGAGTAGCTTGTGGCAGTGTGTGCACTGTGAGGCACGTAGCTGCTCTCATGCACCCTGAAGCTCTGGTCATCCACATCTCAGGAGGGACCTGTTGGAGCATGCCTGCTTCCTTCCTTGTGCAAATATTCATATTTTCTTCCAAAAAACCCCCAGGTCACGTGGGATGTTTAGGTGAGTGAAGGGAATATGGGCAAATAGGTATGGATGGGCAATGGCAAGTCCAGAAGGTCCTGCTGTCTTTCTGTATGACTGGAAAACCACGACTACCCTGTATGTTGCAGAGAGTGCCTTGGCCTCCAAGTAGATGTAACTTTTAAGTAATCATCTGCATATCTTAATGCACCACTCCTAGGGGATACAATACCATATTAATGATACATTTTGAAAAGGAAGAATAATGAGTTATCTACTTAGATCTGAATTTCACCTTTCTCCTCAAAAGCTGTCTACTGTAGTGGGTAAATGTGTGTAAGGTTCCTGTTGGCATGATGATGGTTGTTGGTTTTGTAAAAATACTTGTCTGAACTGGAGGAGGAGGCAGCACTTTGGTTTTATGTTTTGGTTTTATGGTGTGCTGGGTTAATACCTTGTATTTTTCTGTCTTAGTGGTGTTCTTACAGCTTCCACAGCAGGACTCCTGCTGTCACCTGCTCAGAAGGAAAGGGTCTGCATGTAGTACTCTCTACATAAGTACTCTTTCACCGTTTATTACATTTGGAGTTAAACTATTGGTAACAGTAGTGAGAAACTACAGGGAAAAATCCTGGTATAGTCAGTTTTATCATATTTTATCATTTTGGGGGGTGGACTAGATGACCTTTAAAGGTCCCTTTCAGCTCCAACTGTTCTATGATTCTATATTTTGACTGTGCTGCTTTCTGGTTTGCTTACAGATCAGTTGAAAAATTACCCAAAGTCTCATGGTGTCTGGAGTGATCTTTGTTGCTGAGGAGAATAAAAGATCGTTCAAAGGGACTGAAAGGAACAGTCTTTCTCGGCATGACAATGCATAAATTGAAGTGCTGGCCAGTGCTTTTGTAGAAAACAGTGGTATTTTACAGTGTTGTAAAATAAAAATTTTATATTGCTGTAAAATAAAAATTTTACATTGCAAGCAAGAAAATAATCTGTGTATCAACTATTTTATAATAAATATAATTATTTTTGTTTGTATTCTAGTCAGGGCAGTTCACAGAAGATATGATTCCTACAGTAGGCTTCAATATGAGAAAAATAACAAAAGGAAATGTTACCATAAAGGTAGGTGTGCATGTTTGAATTAATATAGAGTGAATAACTAATAGACAAAGTGATTTCAACTTGGAATGTGAAAGCATAGGAAATTTCTTTAAAGATGGTAGGATCTTTTCTCTGTTTTTCTATCTCAAAAATGATTTTTTAAAAGCATGTAGTCATATATTTCTCTGTTACATTAATCTGTTTGATTTCATGATATCCATGCCAGGCAGGAGCTTTGTTGCACTCTTTGGGGTTAGAAAGATCATAAAATTCTGAGATACTAAGTGAGCAGAGTCGACTCCTGGATGTGCCTCTCTCTCCTCTTTATATCATTCTCACAACTGTAAGTGAAATCTGCAGCAACTTCACTTCTAACTTACACGTCTCAATGAAGAGTGAGGTTTAGCTTACATTATGTGAGGTATATGGAAACAGAACTTTGAATATAAATCAGTTATCAGGGAGACATCTCTTAGGCCTATAGAGAAATACAGATGATGCCAGTTGGGTTGTGATTCATGCCAAAGGCATCAAAATAGAGGTAAATCACGCCAGCAGCATTTAGGTGCTCTCTGATTATGAAGGGAGCCTGGTTAATTAGTCTAGATGGAATTCATAACTTCTGTCTAAAATTAGGTGAAGAGAATATAGGTTTTACCTTGACTTTCCCCTCATTTTCCTTCATTTCCTCTCCTTTCTCCCAGATTTTTGGCAGATTGCCAAAAATAAATGATGGTGAGTATCTTAAAACTAGGTCCACAGTAAAGACTGTAAAAGGCTTAAAAGGAAAATGGAATAAAATGTAAAATGGAGTAAAAGTAAAGTGGAGGAGAATCATTATTGCCTTGGTAACCTTGACTTTGTGCATGATCATTATGATAAGTACATGATTAGAGCCTACTCTGGGAGAGAGTCTGACCTCACTGTTAACATAGAAGAGGTGAGCAAGACAAAGTAGCATCATATAAGCTATCATAGCTTATCATATGTATAGCATATCATATAATCATATAATTTGTAATTCACGCATTTCCTGAAATGATTGATGGAAGCCTGAACTTTTTTTTTAGTGTAGATGAGGGGTGTGTGCGTTTGTGAGTTTAAAAAAAACAAAGTCACACAATGAGCACTACGATACTCAATACAACATGGCCAAATTCTTCCTTGAAATGAAAAGTGTGTCCTTCCAGGATAAAAAAATTTCAGCAGAGAATTTTTTCAGAAGGGAATGCCTTTCTGTAACCTTGAACAACCAGCTTTTGTGTGATAGTAGGAGAAAATGCCCGAATTAATGTTCTAAAATAAATACAAATTATTATACTTTTATTATATTATATTTTAAAATTAAAATATGTTGTAGCAAGAAAAGCACATACTACAAGTATTACAGGAGTGAAACTCCTGAAATTTTGAAAGGAGAGCACCCTCACTGTGCAGATAATAGAAGCAGAAAGAATTTTTGTCTTGATTCCTTGTTTTTTTATAAATTTTTCAGGGATGAGTTGAGAGCTGCTTGAATCTCTAACACCTACAAATATGAGTGTGCCGTGGCTCTCATTTTACAGTTTATTCACAGAGATCAAAATATTCAGCATTGTTTTCATGGAATTCACTATTAGTAGTCTAGAACTTAAAGAACTAAGCTAGTTCTTTAAGCCAGCACTGTACGCTCAGTTTATTTTGGAGACCCAAGAATCAGAAAGAGTAAAAGGTAACTGAACTGGTCTGTCAGGAGACAGAAGTAGCGCATAAGATACACATTCTGCTGAGTAAAAGGTATGTAGCTTTTTCTTGTAAACGGAGGCTGTTTCATGATGCTTCCTGTTAGTTCTTATGAATGCTATATTTGAAACTGGTAAAAAACCACAGAATTACATCGTTGATGAGGTTTTAACTTCTGGTCTTGGCCTTCTTCACCTCTGTTCTCAGTATGCACAAGATCATCCAAGCTTTCTCTCATCTCTGCTGGTTCATTTCTCTGTGGCCAGCTCTGCTGTGGTAGTACATATTTTACATGTGAGGTAAGGCTGGTAAGGGGAAATTTCAATTTACAGGAACATCTGTTTGGTTGCAGTAAGGCAGTATTCATGCTGCATAACAAGAAGGTACACTGATTGGCAGAGAGCTGTTTCCTCTCTTTCCTTGCTATGGAGTTTCCCTTCAAATTTCCTCCTCCCTGTTAGCCTCTCGTCATTGACATGTTCCCCTCTTCCAGGGCCTGGTTTCTTTGTGCCTCATCTCTTTGCATGTACACAGAAAGGCCAAACCTTAAAAATCTCGTTCCTCAAAATACCACTCCTGTCCTTTAAAGAGGAAATAACAAATGTCCTTGTATAGTCCAGGAGTCAGTGTGTCAGTGAATGGGAAAAAAAAAAAAGTTGTTCTAGCCTTGGGTCCCTCTGTTGAATGTGTCTCAACAACCATCCATGTGTTGCTGAGCAAGGACCTGAACTCTGCTATAGAAAGAGCATACTTCAGCCCAAGAGTAACTTCGTACATTCCTGTTTATCTTCTCCCAAAAGAGTGCTTTTTTAATCCAAATCAGAATTTCCAAGTGTTTTTTCCTTTGGTTTGCTGTCCAAACAGAATCTTTCTTTTAAGGGGAAATAAAACCAGCTCCTCTTAAAAACAATGTCACAAAATAACCTTGTAATACAATGGTTTTTCTACCCATGGTATTCTAAACCTTAGTGTGATGTTCATGCTACCGACAAAGTAGACATCTTCTGGGAAACCCAAGAGGGAATCAGGCCAGACCGGTGAGGGTGGCAGAGATTAAAGGTCAACTTTTACAGTCATTTTAAGTAGATCATGGTGTGAGGTTTTACATTCTACTTAAAACCTGGCCATGCAACCTTGCACCCCTTTTCCATCAGCACCAGTGATCACGTGGCAAAGCAGTGGTCAGTTCAGCCAACAAATCTAGATGAAAGCAGCCTCTAAAAAAAGCCACCGACCAACCAGACCAATCATGCCTCCATGTTAGTTTCTTCCCAGACAAATTACCTAAGTCGTGTGCTCCCCCAACAGCCGTGTGATTGCTGGTGCCACCACCGTCTGGGAAAGCAGGATACAGACAGGCAAAATGGTGCATTTTGGAGGCAGCCTGGATAGATTGACTTAGGTGCAAAACACAGTCTCTCGAGCACAGAATCTGGACAGGAAGAAAGAAGTCTTTCCATTTGGTCAGGAAAACAAAGTTTTCCTTCATCCTTCCACTCAGGTAGCTACAAACTGCTAAGCACAACTAACAGCCTGTTGCTAGAGGGCTGCCAGAATTACATGTTCAGTACGCACACATGGATTGATAGGGGGATTCAGATGGATCAGTGACAATATTTAAAAAAAAATGTTTCTTGCTATATCGTTAGGATTTATAAGCGTTGGATGGTGTTAAATTTTCTGGTCCATATGATATTAATTCATGATTCATATTAGTTTCAAAAGAGAATTTATGGAGAAGTCAATGGGCATTGATATCAGAGGAACAGTCTGATTGATGTGCTAATTGTATAGATTTTCTCCCTCAAGGTTCTGTTTGTTATACACAGATGAACACTTACAGTAGCTATGACAGCAAATCGAATAGTGCGTTTACAACAGGAACATTAGGTACAGCCTTACAAGTGCAAATGCATCCTAAGGCTATCGCATGCTTTCTTGACCTCTTACACATCAATGGCAGTTGTGTAGGAGAACAGGACCAGTGACAAAATTTTGATTAGCATTGTGATGCAAAGCAGCAAATGCAGACTCACAAGTAAAAGCTGTTTGTTTCAGTTTAAGTGGTCTAACTGTCTGAAGTTTTCACTTACTTAAAGAGGTGGGGTTTTTTATTGCTCTTTCAGGCATGAAGGCATTTCTTCTTCTCCTGCCTGAGCCTTCCTTTCTCTTCCAGAAGATTACATTTGTACTGAAGCAGTAGCTTCCACTTGATCTTTAGCAATGCTTCCCAATTAATCCAGGAGAGGATTCTATTTTAATTGTTCCTGAATGTCAGTTTCGTACACTTTTCATTGCATCTGCCTTGCTTTACCACTCATCAAATGCCAGAGATGCCACAGGCAATAAAAAAAGTTACTGCATTCAACCACAGTTCATAAATAATCCACAGGAATAGGAATTCCTTTTCAGTTCCCTTGTTTGCTCTCTTTTGCGTAGGAAAAATAAGGCCATGATTTAGAGTTTATGTAGAGAAGGCATAAGGATAGCTGGAGTGCTATACTGATGCTGCTACAGAATTGTCAGATGTGGAAGAAAATGAGAAAGCTCTTAATGGTTTGTTCAGTTAGACAAACAAAAGTGATTTACAAGTAGGTTCTTCAGAATAGAGTATTTTTTGAGCCAGGATAGTTAAAGTAAGTGAAGGAAATTACTAATAAGTTTGTACTGGAGTTGTCTGCACAGATGATACTGCAAAATCAAGTTCCGGCAGGGAGGAGGCATATGAGTTTCTGTGGAACTATACCTTGTTTCACACTTAAGTCTCAAAAGTCATGTTATATATAGTTGTTACAATAGAGTTGTTAAGAATAAGGGGATAGTGGTGACATTATTAATATGGTTTTTAGTTTCAAAAATTATACTTGGTTTGGAAGCCAGTCTGCACAGGAAAATAATTTATCTTAACCAGTTCTCATGGTCTCTCTGCTACAACAGCGTGCAGTGGAAGTGAGATGTAGAGGAATATGGCTCTTACGTATAGATGCTTATTTCCTTAAAAGCCTGTCAAGGTGAAGTACTTGTACATCCCTATTCCCGTATCTGGGTAAGGTGTTAAAATCTTACAGCCTAGTTGCTAGGTAAAGTTTCCAAAATTATTTTACTGTGAGAAGCATGACATCATTTGTTGGTAAGTCGATGACTGAAGAATGGTGAGGGGGATCCCTCTTGCTGGAATCCTTTGATGAGCTATTTGCAGCCTAGTCATCAAGGATTCAGAGTGAAATTTTCTTTAACCTGTTTATCCCAACAAAGCGGGTTATCTTTCTCATAGAAATATGATATCCAACTGTCAGCTATTATTAAAATTCCTGGATAAAGCGTTATTTTACTAAATCAGTGAAGTCCTTCAAACATGGCAGGAACGATCTTCATGGTATGCATGAAGATAGGTCTTGCATCTGACATTTTCAAAGGTGTCAGGGAACACTGCAAAACAGAATCAATTAAACTTACGGTAAGAGTGAGGCTGAGAAACCATCTGGGTCAAAAAGTCATCAAGTGAAAAAATGGCATTCCAGAAGGGTAAGGCTGATCACCTTAGGCAAAGAAAGTTGCAACACTGAGTGGTAGGTGATAGTAATAATTTGCGTGGATTTTACAGTGTTATGGGGACATACTGTGCTAGTGTAGCATTACAGCCTGGTTTCTTGACTACAGTTCTATCTGTAGGATTGTATACAATTCCATAAGGCAACAAGAACGAAGGAGCCTATGGTCTTCTTTACTTTCTTCCAATTTTGGCAGTCATTTCCAGAAACCAGCAGATTTATTGCCATATTCTGTCTCTAATCCTAGAGTACAAAAGTATGGTCACTAGCATACCTCTGTGTATGAGAATTTATCTGAACCGTACTGAAAGAAAAACATTGATTTATGCAAGACGAAACATTTTGTAGGAAGATCCCAATTTCATGTGCTCTTTAATTCAAGTTGAACTTGATCAGAAATACAAAGCTGTTGGCTTTAACCTTGTGTTGTCATACTTTGGCTTGTCAATGTATGTAATAAGACCTGTCACTTACTATTTCAAAAAAAAAAGAAAAAAAGAGGAGGCAAAGAGGAAAGATTTTACCAGGCAGTATTTGAAATCTAAGCAGGAAGCTTTGTGGATTTTGAGGTTGTGGTTGAGATACTAAATTATAAGATGATTTCCAGTTTTAAAATATCTAATGTACTACAACTGAGGGATCTGCTAAAATTTTTTCAGTGAAGTTCATAACAAAACTGATGGCTGTCACTATTTTTTCTGGCCAAAAATATCTGTGACTGCATCAATTTGGACTTTTAATTCCAAGCAAGTTTTATTGATTGCTGAGTATTTTGTTTTTGATGGAATTTCTCTATTTTTTGGATTAGTTTAGTATTAGCAATCTTTTTGCTTTGGTGAGATTTACAGCATCTAAAAAAATGCTTTTAATAAGCCAGATTTCGAGAGCCTCAGAAGACAAGCATCGCAGACTGTTGTTTTAAATGATTGTGAAGCTCCAACTCATCAACCTTGGATTCTCTCAGTAATAGTCTTAGAATAGTCTCAGGTATAAAAAAGAAACAGCAACACAAGACTTGCATAAACACGGGCAATGCAGCAGCTTCGTTTTCCTTGCTCTTGCACTTCGTTTAAGCTTAGTCTGCTAAAATAGCACTGCCAGCCAGTTTCTGCCCCTCACCCACCCAGCTCCGCTGGGTATTGCGGTCCGGAGGGAGCAGTGAGCAGCTGCTCAGGGGACTGGAGCTGCGGAGGTTGGACCGCGGTCACCCCAGCTGTCACCACTAGAGGCCACCGTCCTTCCACGGGAGCCGCAGCCCGGGCCAGTGCAGGCCAGTCTGCTGGAGGGCGAAGCCAAGCTTGTTGCTGCTTGCTATTTTCTGTGATGTGGCAGAGAGGGAGGAGGAGGAGTGTCCTGTATTTGTGCGTTCCTCTTCCAGCTTCCTTCGTTGCAGCAGTCCTCCGTCCTCTGGACAGTAGAGTTTCCAGGTCTCCAAACGTGCTCATAGAACCATCCTGCTTTGTAATGCTTCATCTTGCTATTCAGCAATTAAAAACCATCTTACCTGTCATGTCACCATCTTGTGTCATGCAGTAATACAAGCCTCTCTGTGTGCTGCTTGTATAGCTCCAGCAGTGTTTGGCAAGTACTGGCTATTCCATATGACTTGGGTCACTTTGAAAAGGCTGTGCTGTATCTGGGCTGATTTCAAGTCAAAGTGGTTATTTCTATAAAGAAGAATTTTTGTGGGATGTCCCAGTGATTTACGATAGTTGTGTATAAGGAAAAGCTGTACTGCTGGATTCAAAAGGGCTGTGAGCCATAGCAGGAAGACCAGTTACTAATGATATACCCTAGGGATTGATTAGTGTCTTCATTAGTGACCTGGATGATAGGACAGGGTGCACCCTCAACAAGTTTGCTGATAACACAAAACTGGAAGGAGTGACTGATATAGCAGAGAGCCATGCTGTCATCCAGAGGGATCTTGACAGGCGGGAGAAATAGGCTGACAGCACCCTTATGAAGTTGAAGAAAGGAAAGTACAAAGTCCTACACCTGAGAAGGATCAACCCCAGGCACCGCTACAGGCTGACTGGCTGGAAAGCAGCTTTGCAGAAAGAGACCTGGGGGGTCCTGATGGATATCAAGTTGGCCATTGATGACAAGTGTACCTTTGCAGCAGAGAGATCAAGTGCATCCTGGGCTGCATTAGGAAGAGCTTTGACAGTAGGTCAAGGGAGGTGATCCCTCCCTTTTACTCAGCACTGGTAAGGCCATACCTAGAGTACTGTGTCCGATTCTGGGCTCCCGAGCACAAGAGGGAACTGCAGCTGCTGGAGAGAGTCTAGCAAAGGGCCATGAAGATGATTAAGGGACTGGAGCATCTCTCATGAGGAGATGCTAAGATATCTGAGACTGTTTAGCCTAGAGAAGACAAGGCTCAGGGAGACCTCATCAATGTAGCCAAACTTTTGGAAATGTTTCATTGTACGTCTCTGTCCACAAGAAGTATCCTACCCAGTGTGTCTGAAAAAAGCCATGTAAAACTGAGACCTAGAAAATACTTTCCCTGCTACTTTCTTATTAACCGTCAAGCCTTCCCACAATATAAGCTAATTAAAAGAAACACAGCTAAAGTGTTAATGAACCTTCCTGTAACTGTAAGCTTTCAAAAACCTTTGAACCTATTCCCCAGCTGCATTTTTGTTCACCTGTGCATTTTTGCTCCTTAAATACGGCTTGTAGCTGCCATCTTAAGAAGGAGCCTTATATGCACATGAATAAATTGAACAAGAGACATATCCAGAGAGATTCCTGTTTTAGAAGAATTTGATTTAACAGGTAAGTATAAGCAGTATGGTAAATGATGATTCCAAAGTATGGTGATTAATCTAGTTTACAAATTAAAACATTGCATTATTTTATTCAAGTGTAGACCTGCAAGCACTGTAAGAATTAGTACTCTATAGGAGTAGACAGGAACAAATAAAAAGTAATTTATAAAATGCAGTAGAAATAAAAAGTATGGCTTTGAGACTGAGCCTAAACAACAACAATTTGAGATTTTAATCTCCTGTGAGGCAATGGTACCGAGTTTCAGAAATTTTTTCCTCTGGTTGGTCATTCTGTAGGTATTTTCTGATGCTTTAAATCAGCTGGTCTTCTAGAGACAAAACTTCCTCTTAATATTATGAAAATTTTATTCCTGAGGGACCAACAAAAGCCATAGGAGTAATCTGAAGTCCAGTCTATCTTTAAAAACATCCAGGCAAAATAAACTTGTTTTTATAGCTAGCTGTATATTCTGCTGCTAAGGTGTACTCTCCTGGCTCTCCCATTTCACACCCAGAACATACTTTTTTTTTTTAACTACTGGGATACAAAAATAGGTGATGTAGAAAACACACAAGGCTCATGCAAGAAAACTTCTTTAATGGTACAACCTCTCCCCTTTCCTTCCTGGGTGCCTCTTGTATTCTCACAGTTCTGTCTTTTCAGTCATATACAGTGGAGATGGTTTGGGGCAGAGATTTGTGTTTTGAATAAAGTAGTTAACTCTGTCATTGGCTATTCAATGTAATAAAGAGTATTGGAAAGTTACTACTGGCATCATTTTGATTTCAAAGGCAAAGAGGTGAGGATATTTTTTCTTTAGTTCATGTGTTTATTTTATTTCCCTATTTCAGATAATTATAACTTAATATATTGATGTGAACTGGGTTTCCAAGCTATTAAAAATACCTAGTCTATCTTCTGTCCTTCATGTTGTACATTAATGAATAGCTGTAAGCCTTATTAGGGAAACTGGCTGAAAATGACTTATCTTTCCATTGTTTCAAGGTGACTCTTTCTCCTAGTGAGAATAATACTTGTTCTGCAGTGTGATTTAATATAGTGTAGATACAGTGTGTCATCAAACAAGTGCAAAACCAGTATTTCTTTATCTTGTATTATTAATTTTGTGAGTAGTCCAGGCTACATCTTCTTGTAGATTTCTCTGGCTACCGGGAATAATTGCTATCAGTCTCCAGAAATCTAATCTTACTACTGGCCTTCTCTGTCCTCTTTCCCCTTCTTTCTTCTCTGATCTACCAAGAAAATAATTTGGTTTCTTTTTCCAGATGCACAGATGTGCACCAGATGGTCACTGATAGTTTCAGGGTCCTGATGAGTTGCTGGAATAATTAGTGTTGGTGTGAGGTTTGTCGTCTAACTGTAATACTGAACTGTGTACTCATCTCTTCCAAGCTTTTAAAATAAAAGGTTTATATTATTAAGACTTTTGAAACAGCACTTGCAAATGTCAGTGCAGATAATAATTGACACCCGGTTCATGGTCAGAAGTTCATTCAGCCCTTTTTGATAGGTAAAATTATTGAAATTCTTACAAAGGGAATCAAAGGCAATCTACATTTAGGTGATATACTAAGTTTATGCCAGAAGGAGCAGTAAGGTATCAATCTGGGAATTATTTTAATGGTGAATTAGGAAATACTTCTTTCTAAAATATGAAGATAAGATGTTGAAAATAATAGAGAAATTGGTATATAAATATGATTTATGGATTGTGGAATTAAAAATATAGTCCACATTAGGTGAAAAAGGCCTTATCCCAAGGGTCTATTAAGTCTTGCTCTTTTGTGCAAGTCTTTGTTGCCACAGCAGGTTTAATGTGTTTTGATTGATAAAATATAAATTTGAAAACAACTCAAGAAAATTTGCTTCTATGTATGTTACTTTTGAGCTTAGTTTGTGCTGTAATGGATATACCTCTTAGATAGTTGTTTTGATAGCTAAATCTGATTAAAATAACAAGTAATTACTTCACTTTGTCTTTGACATATGAACAAATCCATTCCTTTTATTTTTCAGTGTTCATCACTATTTTAGTAGGTCACTTGTCACTTGTAACACAGCTATCTTTGGATGTAGCTACAACGGCTACATCATCATGCAATCCTTGCCTGCATGATTTAGGTCCTTTCCCTGGTATTTTGATCTTGGAAATGGTTTTGAAACAATATTATTGTCATCCACCAAAAATACTGAATTTTTACAAGCAAGGCAGAATAAGTAACTCATGAACAGAAAAATAATGTGGTAGCCTTTTAATGATAAGGAATTCAGTGGGATTGCCAGACACTAATAGCATGCATAAGTATTTTCAGGATTGGAGCTTTACAAAATCCCAAGCAGAATTTGACCTTCCTTTCCTTAAGATTCACTGATTAATCACTTCAGGCCTACCCTACACTTTCTGGTTCTGATCAGTTAATCCATGTGTCTTTAAAGCACATTTGATGAACAAATGGGAGAGCTGCGGAGGTATTGGAGCTCCCTAGAGTATATCATCCTTTACACAGGCTCAATCTGGTCTTCAACCAACTCATTATTTACTTAATTTCTGTCTTTATCCTGCTGAAAGCCTTATGCATTCTTAACTCAGGTCTCCCTAGCCCCATAAAAAATATGACTTCATAACTGTTTTCGTACAGTGATGCTGTTCTTTCTGAGTTTTAAACTGTGTGTTTGTAGAATGCACTTTGTGAGTAAGACTTTTCTTGCAGTGAGTGGGAAAGGGTAGAGTTCTCCAGATGGGCATTTGGGGCTACTAAGGTCACAGGACTGACTTGCCCTGTGAATCTGCCTGTCCTCCTCCATTAACTAGAAGGGACTAAGACCAGTCTCTTGAGGAAGGTCACTTGAAAAACTGCCTAGGTATAGGCATTGTCAATACAGCCTGCATGCTGTAAGAGTTCTTTTGTTCTATTCTGTTAGTACTGTGTAGTTTAAGTAAGTTTTAGGGTTGGGCTTTTTTTACCTTTTCCAGGTGTGGGACATTGGAGGGCAGCCAAGGTTTCGAAGCATGTGGGAGCGTTACTGCAGAGGAGTCAATGCAGTTGTGTAAGTTTTCTTACATAGAAAATGTTTTTTAAAATATGTATTATTAGTATGGATACGGTTTTCTTCCTGTCCACCTCTGTCACATAAGAAGACCCAACATGATAAAAGTAGTGTGTTTTACACATCCAGCAACCCAGTTATATAAATAATTACGTGTTCCAGGCCATTTTTTCCCCACAGCCTGTATATAATTCTGTATCTTCCTGTATGAATAAGTGCAGGGCCTGTATGCCTCAGGACTGTTTTAATGCTGTTGTCAATGCAAACACATTTGTCACATTTCAGATATTTTAATGCAGCTTTCTGCAAGTAGTGGACAATACCGTAAGTATCTATATTCCCATTGCAGTTACATGGTGGATGCAGCAGACTTAGAAAAAGTAGAAGCTTCAAAGAATGAGCTACACAGTTTGATAGATAAGCCACAATTGCATGGAATTCCAGTAAGTATTTTGATTATTATTCTTACCTGAATGTAGACAATGTAGCCTAAATCCTCATGAATTGGTTCCTCTGAACCCTTGAAAATACTAGCCTAAATATGATGCAACCTTGATACATTGAGCACTCTTACAAAAATTACTGTGACCTTTTTTCAGAGAACTCAATATCTTATCAGTGCTGCCGTGTGTTTGTATGTTTTCTAGTCTAAAGGTCAGAAAAGATTTAGAAAAAATTCATTTTCACGTGTGGCATTATCAGACAGTAATTACTTCTAATCAGTCCCCTTGTTGGCTGGGTTTGAACCAGTGACCCAGATATGTTTCTGGCAGTATTTTAAGACATGTGAGATTTGTCTTTCAGAAGGTTGGCATACACTGACATCAAATACTGTCCTCAGCTTCCAGAGATTGTGGAGGAGCTTGACTTTTTCAGTGTCCGTGACTTCCTAGTTTTTCAGCTAAACTATATGGAAAAAATGCAAATATGCATCTGTTCTCCAATAGGAAGTGTCAAAGAATAGTATATTCTGCTGAAATTCTAGTGACAAGTTGTGGAGGTGATGACTGTTGTTTAATTAAATGTAACTGCCAGTTTGGAGCTAGTAGGAATCAATCAGGTTAGTATTCACCTTTGATGCTGACATTGCCAAGCAAGAGTTCATACCGTTGATCATAAGAAGGAAAACAATTGGTACGTACAGATTTGGAAGAAGTTACTCACAAGTTGATGGCTCTTGCTTGGCCCTTTTTATGTAAGCAAATATTTAGACATTTGGCCAGTGCAAGTGATAGAAGTCAGCTGAGGATGAGCAGACAGCCAGCCAACACGAAATCATTATGAGAGTAAAGTTCTCACAAATCCATTCTTGAAGGAGAATTTTTCAAGTGGCTCTCCATCTTTTTTGTAGGGTTTGCTGTTATTGTTGCCTTTTTTAATGTTAAGTATATATTGAAAAAATCCTGCAGAAATCTGCAGTTATGCTATTCATGGAGAGTGACATTGTCTGTCCTTTGTGCTGTCTTCACATCCTGTTTTCCTTCCTGAAATGATAGGTCTCTCATATCTTCAGAAGTATTTAATTAAGTTCCTTTTCTGAAAATCACATTCCAATTGCCCAGCCTGACCGTCAGGGTATTTTCCAAGGTGCAATAACATATTTTTTACTTATTTTTATTTCATAGGTAGTAACTAGTATTGAACTTCCTTCAATTTATTGTGCTCAGGCTTTGGCATTATAGATTTTAAGGTAACTTTATTAATCTGAGACTGCAAGTAATGAGTTTTAATGTGTTCCAGATTAATGGGAAATAATGGGACAATCTTGACTCAGAATTGTAACGCATCTGGAAAACAATAATATGATCATAATTAGAAAAACCTTCCATTGCTTACTTTATCTTAGAATATGCTCAACCCATTCATCTGACCTTAATTTATACTGGAAGCCTTAATTATTGCATAGGAACTCTTAAGTTCTGGCATCTGTTCAGTAAATATTCTGCATTTCTTAGACTTAATTCCTAATGACTGCCCTCTGATTTCTACCATGGATGCTCAAAGGGGAGGGAGAGGAATCAGTCGTTTGGCTGGTGCTTGGATGATGCATGGTTCGGATGCCTGGCTGTTTAGTATGTCAGTGTTAAGAAGCAGGGGAGCAAGACTGTAGAAAGAATCATGCTGGGGTCTTGAGGACCCAGCCTCTACTTCTAGGGCCCTACTTTTGATTAACATTAGTCTGATCCTCTGAGTTGAATGTCTGTTGGTGGCTTGAGTGCACTTGGTGTATGCTTTCCTCCAAGTTTAGTTGCATGCAAAAGGAATCCACTTAGTGCGATCCCATAAGACCATGCGGAATGGAGAGATTCACTTCCAGAGGAGACTTCTGATACTGATACACCCAGAAATAATTTTCAGAGGGTGTGCATCCAGCATCTGACACTGGCTAGGAGCGGGATTTCCATGACACTCCCACAGTCATTGGTCAATTTGAATATATCTGCTATTGCTTTCTAAATACTTGGCTGCACGATTCAAAATAATGCCAACAAATGGTTAAAGACAAAAATAAACGTTTATTGCTCCTGGATGTAACATGAATATAAATTATTTCTTTCAGGTGTTAGTCCTTGGAAATAAAAGAGACCTCCCAGGTGCACTGGATGAAAAGCAGTTAATTGAGAAATTGTAAGTAGCTGGCCTGTGTAAAAAGCTGAAACTCTGTGAAATTAAATATGTAAGAGAAAATCATTGGTAGTCTATGGCAATAACTGCCTGTAACAGATTCCATTTTACATTCTCAGATGCTCCACTTTGAGCTGTGCTGGCAGTTGAAACAGCAGTCTAGGCTGATAACTGACTGCAGTAGATTTGAATCTCTCTTGATTATTATTTTGGTTGTATAAAGTTCTTTTAGATAATCCTGTTTTCCCATCACTGAAGATCCAGCTGCTATAGATAGTAATAGGCTCACTTAAACTTTTCAGAGCACGTTGTAGTGGCATGTTAATGCTCGAATGGCTTTAGAACAGAAGCATTTCTAACTGCCGTCTGTAAATTTAAGCAATTCAGATTTTTTTTGTGAAATGACTTTATAACCTTTTAGTCTTCATAGTTTAAAAAGGTGGGGTTTCTTTTGTGTACAGTAGCGTATTTTAAAAATTTAATATCTGAGGATAGAATTGAACCCACTGAGTAAAAAGCAGAAAATATGTAATTTAATGGAAATTTCTGTTGTCAGTTTTTGTGGAATTATAACTCTACTTTCTCCCCCCACCTCCCCTTTAGAAACCTTTCAGCTATTCAAGACAGAGAAATCTGTTGCTATTCTATTTCCTGTAAAGAGAAGGATAACATTGGTAAGCTTATTTTTCTTACAGCATCATCAATGTATACTTTGGATCAGATGTTAAAAATGTTAAAGAGATTTGAATATCTAACTCTAATATATAACTGAAAATCTCAATTTGCTTTGAAAGATTATGTTGAAAATATTTCATGCAATTGTATTTGTTTTAATATAGAATTATGTGTAATTTAAAAGTCACTTGTAGAATTTTTTAGTTCTATGAGAAATTAAGAAATGATTTTGACAGGGGCCCTGAAAAAACATATTTAAAATCCAAAGTAATTGAATCCGTCATAAAAACTGTGTTACTTCTGAAAAACATGAAGTTGTCTCCCATCTCTCTTCGCTTTTTGCCCTTTCCTCTGTCTCCTCCCTTTCTCCCACTTTCCTGTCCTGTCCCTTGCCTCTGTCACGTTCTCCCCTTCCCTTCCCTCCACAGGACAGGAGGAAGGTGTGAAGCACAGGCTGAGCCAGCAGCAGCAGTCGGCTGGGGGCACACTGCCTCTGTCCCACCTTTCTTCCCTGTGCGCTGCTAAGACAAGTGGTGCTGGATGGGAGGGATACAGCCTGGGTATTTATAGCTGCTTCTTGAAGCCAGGCTCGTTTGAAGAGCTAGTCAGCTCTGTCGGGCTCAGCTGAATGAGAGATGGTGGGAGCAGGAATGGGAGGAAAGACTTTTCCTTAGCAGCAGGGGAAATTTTGAAGACCAGGTGGTGGAGAGAATGAGGAGATATGCCATGACACCTGGGCTTCAGGAGTCTGGAGGACATCAGCTGTGTGCAGGGATGTCTTACACATTTCTCTTGGAAATGGTGTACAGCATTTGGGTACGTTGCCTTGAAGGAGGCCAGACCTAGGTTTGCTGCAGCTTGGGGTGCAACAGTTACCTCTGAGTGAGGGAAATACACAGAATGTGCTGTTACACTGGGGAAGATTAGACTTTGGGATATAAAGACAACATAGTCAGAATTAGCTGTATAGGTGAAGGACAGTGAAGGTGATAGAGGTTTTAGAAACACAGTGCTTAATCCTCATCAAATTGGCAAGGCTTCGGTGGAGGAGCTCAAAAGTGGTATTGTGACTAGAAACTGATAAAACCAGTTTAATTTCTGAAAGGATCCTGGAGAAAATAGGTTCTAATCCTGGTTCATTTATGTGGATGGCCTGGGGGAAAAAAGCATGCAAAAAAAGCATGTTAAAGTTTACAAATGGGAACATAATGAAAAGAATGATCACTAATGCAGAACTATGTAGATCATTTACTTGTGGAAGTCCTGAGAGCAGTGATGAAAAAGACTCAAAGCCTAACTGAGTATCAGACAAGTATCTTCCAGTATAAGGTTTTGCCTAGAAAGGGTAACCTGGTACCTGAATAATAGCCCAATATTCAGACTGCGTATATCACATGTTGTTTGGAACTGCATGCAGTACTGCAGCACTATGGGCCATATTTTGAGGAAGACTTTGAGAAACTGAAAAGAGGTTGGGCAAGAACCTAGGGAGGTCAAAGGACTGGAAAATATCATTTATAATGAAAATATATTCAGCTTACTAAAGTGATGAAATTATTAGACTGTTAAGGAGAAGACTGTGAGCTGTCTTCTTCCTCTGCATTTTTGATTGATGCCAGTGCAGTTGAATGAGATGATAGTCATTTTTCAGTGCAAACTGCAGCCTAGCTAACTGGTCTCATCAGGAGGTGTAGGTGTAAGGCTGCCAGTTTCTATGTCTGGAGAGACTGTGGAAGATGAGTATATAGTTATTAGCTTTGTTTTAGGTGCCAGGGGATGCTTTTGTCTGCAGTCTCAGTGCCTAAGCTGGTCTGCCAGGATATTCATGGAGCGCTGCCTTGAACTTAGGGCAGAAGTGACAACAAATTTAAATTTGAAGGCTAGAGCTGTTGCTGCCCCCTGACAACCTTCCTACCTCCCTGACAGATGTTACAGCCTCGAGGCAAAAACATGTAATCTGCTCATGAATCAGTTTGTGAACTATTGCAGTTTTCAGCCCAATGCACTAGAGTGTATCAGGAGGGGTACCAATTTCAGCTATCAAATTTTAGTCTAGTGTTGCATGTCTTTCAGAGACCTTGGACTCCTACAACCTACCTAATGGCTTCTTAACGCTCTGTCAGATATTTTCCCTTCTCTTTCTTTCTGGTTGTGTATTTCTGCCTTTGTTCTCACACTACATTTCATTCCAGTTTGGATTTTACAGTTCATTTTATGGTCATCTTAAATCTTTACTTTTCCAACAGTTCCTCATTGGTGGCTTAGAGAATTTGATGTCAGTCATCATATTTCAAGAATACAAAATGCACATAATTTAAAAACAAATGAAAAACAACAGGAAAAAAGCCCACTTGGAGTCTTAAGTACTGAATTTTTATTTAAGTGTGAAAGAGAACCTGTGGTTTTCTGGGGTTTTTTTGGTTTGTATTAACCTGCTGGTGTTCGGTTGTCCTGTTATACTCTGCAGTCAGCCTGGTGAGTTTCTCATTTTATCTCTTCTGGCAGACATAACATTACAATGGCTTATTCAGCACTCCAAATCAAGACACTGTTGAAGAAAACTTTTGCTGAAGATAACTCTTTCCCAGTCACTTTGACTCCTATCAGCTATAAACAAGTGAAAAGACAAAGAATGCAACTGCATACTACCAGGACTCACTTTGATGGTATTTGTTAACAGAAGTAAAACTGAGTTACAGCTTGTCTCTCTGTCTTGGTTCTTTTTTTTTAAAAAATCCAGTTACTTGTCTGCCTAGGTGAAATTCCTGGGCGCCTTAATAAAAGACTGAAAGAAACCAATACTTTTTTGGGGCTGAAATGTTTGCGTTTATGCATGCAAATTGTCAAATACTTAGTAATTTTTTTTTTAATTTGAAACTGAATAAACTGCACAGTGGAAACAGATATGACTATTTTTTTTTAATGCATCATGGTTTTTCATACAGAATGTTTTCCCTGCAAACACCTATAGTTAATTATCAATAATCAATTAAAAAACATAATTAAAAGTATCTTATTTGAACAGAACACTGTTAATCCTAATGCTTTCAGATTGGTGAGAAAGAAGTTATTTCCAAGTCACGTATCTGTAGTTATCTAATTTTTCTAGCCACTAGTGTAAATGATTCATATGAATATCCTTTGGGAATTCAAAAATAAAACAAATTCTAGACAATCCTGTCCTTTTTTGGGAGAGGAAAGAGCCTGGAATTGCAGTGGATGTTTTTCTCTCTTAAATGGAGAGGGAAATAACAGAGAGGTGAGGATCTGCATCCTTTCTGACATTATTACCTGCAAAATTCATGGATTTCCTATGCATTTTTATTGGGAATGAAATCATTTTTACAGCGCTTCTGAACTACTTGTACCATTCCTGAACCTTCAGAATTTTCAGGTATCTGGCCTAATACAGCTGAGCTCTGAAGTAGGATTAGTTCTTCTGAAACAGATTAAAGGAGCAATTCACTTTTAAAATTTTGATCCATTGCTAACATGTTGCAGATACCGGCTTGGGAATCCTTCTGTGAGTTTGGAAATTCTATTAAATATGGAAAGTTCATGTCAAGAAATAGTAGATAGATAGACTTAAAATTTATGCAAGATAGATGCTCAGTTGCCAAGTGTTTTAGGGCCACCTGCAGATCTAGGAGGGAGAAGTTCTGGAATGCTTGTCTAAAGCTGTGGTAAATGAGCTGATTCCTGTAGTATTCAAAAGTTTATAAGTAGTTTATGCAATTCTTGCAATTAAGTATGTGAACTATAAAATTAGCAACATTTTTTGTCAAGTCTGCTAGAGGATGCTTTTCGCCAGTGACTGGTAAGCTGCTTAAAACATGCTGAACAGACTTTATAAAATCTTTCTCATGTGTCACAGGAATGCCACTACAAGCATGATAGTCTGGTTATAGCACTTGTTCATAAATATTTGCAGTATTATCTGCAGAAATCTGGCCAGAGGGACTAATTTTTCTATGGTCACATGAAAATAATTTGATTGTGTTAAGTGCTGAGTGCTCAGTAAATAAGTAAGGAGGGGATGTTCCTGAGGTGGGGTGTTGGAAATTACCTTACAAAATCTGACATGCAATCCATCTAGTGATACTTTATATGCTGAAAAAATGGCTTTAGGTGGGTAAGGTGATAAACCTTTGTTGCTTATGGACTTCCGAAGTAGTAGAGCCATTATAAAAGGCACTGGGATTACAGTCATGCATACAACATGCAGAGAAGAGCCACTTCTGCACCGGTGGTCTCGATATCCTTCCTGTAGTTGTGCTTTTTGACGGTAGTGCCTCATCCTTCCTATCTGCTATCATGGCATGCGAGGTCAACCTGGCACAGGAGCTTCATATCAGATTGGACTGCATCACTCCTTAATCTGAACCTCTCTTGCCCCTTTGCTGCAAGCGGTTTGTAGGGGTGGACTCAATCTCTTTGCAGGCTCATTGGAACCAGCCAGTTTTCCAAGATAGCACTGATGAGAAAAGCAGTGCCGGCTCCTATCCTTCCCTGCTTTTCTCAATGTAGTATTTCCTCGGGAGATGACCAAAGAAGTTAACTCCTGTATGTATGTGGTATACACATCACCAGGTAGCAATGCAAGCTAATGACAACCTGTGGAGGGAGGAGGTTAGGCACCAAGTTGGCTGAATGAATCTCCATGAATAAGAGATGAGAATGAGCAATTTTGTTATTAAAATCATCCCATTATACAGCATATGCTTTTTTTTTTTGTTCTTTTCTCCTACTGTGTGACCTTGTATCTGAACCTAAGGCAAATCTGCACAGGCACTGGCCTCACTGTTCCCATTTGAAACAGCCTGTCTGTTTTTCAACAATTTGCCTTCAAGTGATTTTTCAAAACGGTCCTAGCTCAAGATGAGTGTGTACTGTCACACTCAATAGCTTTGGGGGAAAGATGAATTGTAGCTGACTGACAGCACTGACATCCTTTTTCTGAGACTACACATGGCCATAAAGTGTTACAGAGGTCTAGACCGCTGGAGACAGTATTGCAGCAATGTTATTTGGAGAGGTCACAGACTTTCTCTGCAGAGGAGTCTCTGTGCAGGGATTGTCCCCTCGCTCAGGCAGCAATGTATAATGCAGTGCCTTATGTGGACCCACATTAGACGTGTTTTAGAAGCAGGGATGGCATGGAGATATGTGGAGTGAGTGCACAGTGATTGCTTTCTGCTTCTCAGCACTCCTGAGAAGCTGACTGCAAGGCAGAGCAGCAAAGGCTGGTGGTGTGCTCTGGCTTTGCTGGGAGGTGGAAAGTGCCATGGTGTGCTCAGCAGTCCTGGTCCCTAGGTGTGCATAATGGTGGTAATCTGCTGTACATGCACAGCATCCTCCAGGCTATGGGAAGAGAGCAGTGCTGGGGGATGTGGGCAGTTGAGGAACTAGGTCTAACCTTCGATTTAGGCACAGCTTGTAACCCCAGACCCCACAATGTCAAGAGCCCTAAAATAGCATGAGTGCAACAGTGGTACAGACATGTTTCCCTTCCCTTTTTTCTTTCTCCCAAGTGTAGGAACAGCTTAACTGTCACCCAGGGCTATACAGAACCACCAGGTGCCAACCATCTGTTTTACTTCCAGTGCACTTTACTATTTTTTTTTTCCTGCTAGCGATGTAATTTTCCCCGTATTTCTTTCCCATTTGTACTGTGTGTCATAGAAAGTAATCACAAACATAAAATTTTAGTTAAGTGACATAAAAAAACCAAATCAAAGTGGAGTTTTTCATCAAACGCACTATAAAACTTTCTACATTTATTGCAGGGAGCAGTGACACATATGTAATTTGTTCCCGAATAAGCTATTTTGTGAAACACTGGTACTTCAGTCACCTGAGAAGCATACTAAGTTGAATGCCTCTGTTCTGTGGTTTAGGAGATGACCAGCTTTTGAGCAGGCCAATAGAACATATACAAGAATTGTGTATAGTGATCCCAAAATTTTAAAGCCTATGAAACAGAACAGACTGTACCCTTGGCTGGAATCTCCAGGAAGGCTCTTCTGCCTTCTGCTATGACCCAGTCTGGTCTGTAGCACACACACTGTGATCCTGCAAGGGCCGGTAGCGAATTGCCTGGCTCAGGCCATAACGTCATGGCTTAAAAGCTTGTAAGGGAAGAGGGATATGAGTGAAGGGCTGGCTTCTGGCTGTTAATTTTCTCCACCATGGTTTCCAGGTTAGTCCATGCCTTGGAGTCCATATGTGGCAGTCTATACAGTATGTCTGTGCAGCACTTATTCCTATGGATTGGTCTTACTCAAGTGCCTTCAAAGAGCAGGACACATTTATACTTTTCACAGATCCTGAGGTACACTGACAGAAGCCATGATATCTCTCCCTTGTATTTTTGTGTTTGGGACCTAAGACACTGATACCCTCTCTTATGGGGAGTGCCTGCAAATGTGGTCTAGAGCCAGAGGTCATCAGCATAGAGTGTTGCAGGACAGGCTGTTGCAAGCAAAGCAGATATGTCCTTAAATCCTCCTTACTTATGGGGAAGGATGGTCTTAAGATTCGTGAGGCAATGAATGAGAACAACATCATGTGTCATCATATGTGATATGATCAAATTTTATCCCTGGCAAGAGATGGTGTGGCATTGTGGTCCAAATCAAGTGATTCATGTCATCATGCAGTCAGACTGGAGGCATAGACTGACCGTCACTGGTAAACAAAAAGAAAACTGTATTCCAGGTTCTCAGAAGCTATGTTCATCTGAAAGCCACCAGGGCATGGGACAGGGTGCAACAACTTTCTTCCTCCACTGCAGAAGACACTGAAATGGGACATCTGTGAGGAGTCACACATGGCTCCCTCAGCACAGACCCAAGGCTTCCATGAGAGACTCCATCTCTCATGGACTCCATGACAGAACTGCAGTCTATCAAGTCTGGACAGACTGGATGCTGTCCTGTTCTCAGCTTTCAACAGAAGCCTTTCCAGATTACTTGTGACCTACTGGCAATAGTGTTGCCCTCAAAAATACTGAGCTCTGCCTTTCTCGGTTGGGCCCCTGCCAAGGCAGCCTTCTTCTCTTGCAGCTCAAGCAAGTGACCTCATACTTGTCCATCCTGGCTTTAACCCTTGTTCAGGCACTGTTTGCAGCACTAGCAGTATCCAGCACATTGCACATGGCTTGGCTTATGTGAGAGCCGGATTCAGGCTTAGACAGTTCCAAGGTAGGTCTTGGACTCATTTTTGTGTGATTTTTGCACAAAATGAACAGTCTGTTCTCTTGTTCCCATTCTCTCTGCACTTAACTGTTTCCTGGCAAAATGGTTATAGTCCACAGAGTTTGCTCAGTGGTAAAGTCACCTTGAAAGAAAACATCATGTCCCACTTCTTGAGGGCACTCTGTCTTCACTGCAGCATCACATACAGGATCCCAAGAAGAAAAGGGAGTTCAGAACTGGGCTAACAAGAAATGCTGAAGAGAAAATGCAGCCCAAGTGGTATGGGTATGTGAGAAAAAATGAGCTTGTGGTATACCACCAGAGTCCCTTCGCAAGCCTCAGTCTTCCAAGACTATTGATGTGCCTCGTGGCATGTCCTGCAGCATTTTTGCTCTCTGCCAGAGTGTGAGCTGGAAAGGTTGTTACATGAGCATTTTGCAGGTACATCTACCACAAAAGAATGTGGAGACTGGGCAGGCCACAGGTTCTGTTTTAGTAGCACTATTCTGATACAGCAATCTCAGAGTAGGATACCTAATGAGACAATTCATCCCTGGGACTCATGGGTAGGCATACAGAAAGTGCTTTTGTTTTTTGACTGAGTGGACCAGATTGTACCTAGTGCACATAATTTTACAAAATGGTCCCCAAGGAAGGTAGTTCATCTGCTTTCCAGTTTTGAAAATTGAAGCACTCTGATACATCTGTGTAGGCAGTATACTTTTTCAGGAATAAAGTATTTACAGATAAGTGCACTTAAAGTAAGTGGGTTTGTTAAGCAGCGTTGCTTGACTCTGCTCATTGTTATCTACAGATTGCATGGAAAGTGTTGCCACTGAAGTGGAAAACAAGTCAATACATTTCCCTAATCCATCCTTCAGTGTAAAAGCAGGCACATGCACTGCTGGTATTTAAAGTTATTAATTAATTAAAGGATAAGGAATGCAAGTTTGCAGCATGTCACTTGATTTGGAGGATGCACAGTACAGCCATGTTAGACTAAGAGCCACGTTACACATATTCAAGAATAAAAGAGCTTCCATGTTTTGAATCAGACTATCCCTCCTAATGCTGATAGCATTACAAGTATGTAGTGCTATGTTCTCCCCCTTATATGCTATGGAGAGGTTGTCCTCCAATCTGAAAGGCTGGAGTAGATCCCAAGGCAGTCAAGACCCTTTATTGTACCTTCAGCTTGTACCTTCAGCTGTCTTCTCCCTGAAGTTTATGTCAGTAGGACTTGAATGGAATGTTTTAAAACACTCAAATAGCTGTATTTTGTTTTGACAGGTGTGGTGAAGCCTAGTGGAGTGATACTGTGTGTTTGCTTTTCTTCCCTTTTTTTACTCACGTATGGACACAGAAATCCTAGGAGTGAGTACATTTCACATAAGGTAAAGAGCTGCTTCTGTACACAGGAACACCATCTTCTGGCTAATGAAGAGGTGATCTGATGCCTCTTTAGTTCAGAGGACAGCACAGAAAAGGTGTATATTAGTGCATGATGTCACAGAGCGCAGATCAGTTAGAGGCAAAAAGGATTTCTTGACATCTGTTGGTGAATATGAAGGTGTATTCTTCAAAATATAGCTAAAATTAGACTTTTAGGAAAACAATCATCCACTTTCAGTCCTGAGAGAAGCAAACTGTGTTTTGAAGACTTATATTTTACCTTTATTTTTAAACTTTTAACCCAAATCCATACACTAGGTCTTGATCCATGCACAACCCCAAACGCACATGCAGCTACTTTGATTGGCTGTACAAGTGTACATCCATATACTTTACATGTAGTTCTAGATGCAGATGGCTATTTGGATACCTGCCTATTTGAATAAGGTCAAAATTAATAAGATTTTTTAGAAGGATAGGTTATCGGCCACAAGGAAGAGAACCCAACATGTCCTGTCTTCTGTAGAAATTAATACAGATTAACTGTATTTTTGCTGCACTTCTGCTTTATGGAGGTCTGTGAGAGCTCCATAAAGAACCCATTGAGATGGTCTAGGTACATTTCAATATTTGTTATACACTGTGCCACAAAACTCAGCTTCCAGTTCAGATTAAGAGCCTGTGATACTGCTCCACATCTGACAGCCTTCAGTATGTGCTGTCCTGGATCAAAGTCCCATTCCTTGTCGCTCCAAAGCTCAGCTCTCAAACCATCGTTCTGCTCCTTGTTGCTTGGGGTGCCACAGAATGAAGATACCTTGAGCATCCTGGGCTGTGTGTATCTGAAGACTGCCAAGTTAAGACACCTTTCATGTTTCTACAACCTCAGCATCTATACTGAGTGAAGGAAAACAGTTTTATCATGCATCTGTTTATCAGCCAGTTTTATACCTTGTGCTATACAGAAAAGTCTACCAGTTTGCTGGAGGATGTCCTGAGGAGTGGAGAAATGGCTTGGTCAAAAAGTAAGTTTTACTTGCCAGGCAAAACTGCATCATCTTTGAGAAGGGTGAATTACTGGCACTGTAAAGCAAGTCTGCCGTGAAATAAAATGGAAGAATATGTATTTTTACTCTGAACTACTCAGGGAGGCTGTCTTCTGTTTCCAGGACCTGAGAGTTTGATTTTGTTAGTTTTGCTTGTAAGGGAGCCAGATATTCCAGGCAGTGAGCCTTTTAACCTTTTTATTACCACAGGTCCTACCTCTGTGACTCTACATTGTCTTCCTTGTCTTCTGAGACTTTCTCAGTGTTTATAGTCCAACCTGTATTGAATTTTTGAAACCTTATGAGTGATGAGTTTCAACCTTAGAGTTTAGCAGCTACATCTTTTTTAAATGTGCTAAATGAGAAAGAAATGGATATAACATAAAATATTTGTGTCTGGAGATAATTTTTAGTTAATACAGTGATGCTTAAATATGTGCCTAACACCTGCAAGTGCTTTGTGTTTTGCCTACAACTGTCAGCAAATGCATATGACCTATTCTAGATATCATCCATATAGCTGCTAATGTACTAGGTCTATTTGTTGAGTAATCTAGGAAGTATCTGCAAGAAGTTAAGGTTAGCATACCCATTCAGGATTGGAGGCAAGTATTTTTGTGCATTGGAAGAATGAAATCACCTAACATGTTCTTAACCTTCTTTAACTTTCTCTTCTCATTTCCCCTATAACTAGAAAATCCTAAAGCTGTTTTTCAGGCATTTGATGAAACACTATCACATGCTTCATGTGCATCAATTACACAAAAATCAGCTGAATGGCCTGTAAGTGCACGTAGAACTGTACCTTTAATGCTTCAAGAAAGCAATGTTTAACAAAGACTACTCAGAAAGATCTATAGTGCTAGAACCAACCAGTCTTTCTGTAAACATTTTGTTTTGGAAATACAGGTATGGACAAAGAGCATGGAATACATTTATAATTTACATTTTAAGGATACTGCTAAAGATATCAGCAATTAATCCTATACACATTTGCCATTTCTTTGCTTAAAAGCTTCCTTTTGAGTTATTTACTTGAAGTCAAATTATAGTAAGGTCATTATAGCTGTTTTTGCCTTTATGTTTATATGATCATCATGAAATATTTTACAAGTGACTTTATAGGTTTCTGTGAAAAAAAGGAAAATTAAAGGAATTAGAGAACAAGGAAAGCTTTGTTGAGGGGAGGCATTATCATTCAAAAGGACTTTATTTTTCTAAGTATTTTCTTACTGGTGTGTCTTAATTGTTTTTTATTGAGGAGAAAGTCAAAGCTGTCAGAAAACAAAGTTCAAAGTTGTAGTTCCGTCTACGTTGAACTAAGCATAAAATAGGGAAACACTAACAAAATAACATCGTGGTATTTATTTGAACTGTTGGAAAACTGATTCCTAATTAAATCTAGCATAACTGTCAAAATAGCCATGTAGTACATTTGAGAAATGAGACTCAGAAGTCACATGTAAGAAGTCTGAGCATCAGGCTTTCTCAATTTACCAAAGCTGTGAACTAATAAATCAATGTCTTTAAAACAAGAGATGAAAGATGAGGGAACAGCAAGATATATTTTCACACTGTACAGAAGAAAATGCATTGATGTAATGGATAGTTTTAATTACAATTAATTGTTGTACTTTAAGCCGTTAACAGAGGATTTTTAATAAGCACAGTAAAATCTTTGCCGTTGGTTTTTAATGCAATCCAATGCCTGATGCTGAGCTGTTGAAAATCAGTGAAATGCCACTGAAGTTAGTGGAGTCATAGAAACACTGAGGCTAAAGTTCCTTACTTTGTGTTAAATGCAGCCAGTCTGGCCTATTAGTAAACAGTGAAACATGCTGTGTAAAACCTAAAGTGCAGGAATGGCACCTTTTGGGGAGGAGAATTGGAGGTCATCATTGCTGGCTGAGATTTGCTGGTCCAGGGGCTAATGAAAACTGACAGATTACTCCTCAGGAAAAAAATATCTCCTCACAAATATAGCAACCATGCAAATTAATATAATACACAAAGGGGGTGAAGATTTATGTGTCTGTTTCCCTCATCCCTTTCATCTGGCTTCCTTTTTTTTTGTGCTGTTCCCTAGTGTTGCTCGTTTGTCTGCTTCATTTACTGCTGCCTGTCCTTCCTCTGATGCCACTCCTGTATGTTGGGCTCACATGGGGCTGCACCTTCCTGCCCTCTCGTTCTTGATCTCTGATGATTTTTTTTTTTGGTTGTGGCCAAGCTGTTGCAGCTGGGGAAGCTCTTTTGCCCATCTCTTCACTCCACCTCTCTGCTGGGGTTGATCTGCAGCACAGGTAGTGGGGTGGGTGGCAGCCCTGCACTACAGCTGCTGCATATCAGAGCATACTATCAGCTACTTCCTGAGGATGAGAGGCAATTGACAACAGGCAGCCTACTTGATGAAGTGAGATGGATGGTGGATTTCTCTGAAGATAACATTGAGGTGGGTCTCTTTGAGAACTGAATGAAGAAGAAAGGAGGGAAAGGGAGGAGAACTGAGGAAAACCGGGCCACTGTCCCCTTGTTCCTCAAAGACATGTTACAGGAGCAGCTTACCCCCAGTGTTGTTCCAAAGTGGTTGGTTACTGTCCTATCTGCTCTCAATCTAAAGCAGCAGAACATATGTAAAAAAATACACGTGCAGGTACATACATATATAAACACATATATTAGTATAATAGTTGATGCACTTTTTATTTAAATATAAGATATAACGTATTGATGAACTTCAGTCTGAAGTTTGGTCTTTTCATGGCACAGTGTGAAGAACATCAGCATTAGATAACTTGCTATATTCCTTACTCAAGTATGGGATAACTTACAAATAAGTGCTCATTTATTTTCTTTTCTGCACATTTGTGTCTTTGTATTTTTGAAATACTGTTTTCTTCTTCGTGTTTAGTAAATAAGCACTTTTATTTGCTTTCACCTTAACCTGCCATGAAACAAAACCGTTTTGAAGGTCACTTTGAAATGTCAAGCCATCCCTTCCCAGCATATGTTACCACCTTTTGAAGTAGGAGACTGGGAAATGTAACAACTCTTTGACTCCTTAAAGCATTGCTCCAGTTTGGAAACTGTTTAAGAGTGATGGACATGTTTTCCTATTAGCTGCACAGGTTGGTTTGAAAACCTGAGAGGTAGGTGTGTCTTCCTGTGACTGGCAGAGTGCAGGGAAGCTGGCTGACACAGGGTGTGAAGGACGCATGTGAAGTGCAAGAGTTTTCAAGGTGTTATGGAAATCACACTATTAGGTGTTTGAGAAGGCTTATGATATCTGCTATTGAATAAACTTCAAGAGTTTGTCCATGTTCACAAAAGATTTGGGAATGTGAAAAGTATTTTAAGCAAATGTCACCACTGTCTACAGTAAAGACCTCCAAACTCTTCCATGGGCTTGTGAACACTCTCTTTGCAAAGACTTCTGTTAAATACTGAGTGGGTGTGGGAAAAAAAAAACAACACCCTACCAGTCCACAGAAAAAATCTTATCTCACCAAATCCACAGTTTTTTGTCCTCGAAATGGAAACATTAACAATCTACATGTGTCGAATAAAATTACACAATTACATGAGTCCTTGACAGGTCTACCTCAAGGAAAAATACTGCAGAATCTGCAGATTACAAAAGCAAAATGTGCATAAATTACCCATGCTTTTTACAATAGCATAATCATTTGGTTTTGGAAGCTTCACCAACCCAGCATAAGCTGTTATTTATACCTTTGGGGTGGTTATCTGACAGTCCCGTGAGTATTATTCACTTGTTTCAGTCTCTTTTTCAACAAGTGATGATCCTTTTAACATACATACAGTAGGGAGTTGATAAAAACGAGAACTCTTTTCTGTCTATTGGAGAAGCTTTTTTTCATTGGCATCTAGAGATATTTGTGTTCTGCTGCATTTACTAAACTGCTGGCCTAGATACTGCTGAAATAAATAGCTTTGGGTTAACAAAAGGATATGTACCAAAGAGGTTGGTTTTTTTTTACCACTCATTTACTCTAGCTGGGGTTACATGTAGAGACAGCAGATCAAAGAAAACTCAGTAGATATTACTTTGCAGTCACAGAGAAACAAAATTTACTTTGTAAGTCAATGGACTGTTGGTTTTATTGCTTGTGTTTCTTTTGTACTTTCTATTAGGAGCTGAATATTTGAGAAATGTAATGCAAGCCTTAATCTGAAGAAATTATCCTGATAAATGCACTACACCAAAACCAAGCATAAGCAATGCAATGTGTGCCCTGTTCTCCTTTCAGGAGGAGAAAAATAAACTGTTTCAAGCTACCTTTATATATATATATAGGCATGAAAACAAACTTCATCCTGCTCTTGATAATGCAATCGGCATTGAGGATGGATACTACAGCTATATATTTGCAAGCTGGGAGGGTTGAGTGGCAGAAAGATAAATTGGTTGTCCAGAATCATTCACTTGTTCTGTTTGCCACCAGCTGATGTACCTTCATCATTCTCCCCTGAGGCTAATATTGAGATTTGCCATTGCCTTTGTGTTTTTGAAAGACCCCGAGCTGAATTTCAGGTATTGCAACATGATAAATCTATTTAAAGCTACATAAATCTCTGGTAAGGCTTGGGGCTACCTTTTTTTATTATTATTATTCTTTTTTCCTGTAGCTTTTCCTGGACTCTGCTTGGCAGTTTGTTAGAGGGTATGCTATGTCAGTTATTGGACAGGCCAGCAAGTTTGCTGAAGTGCTGCCTCTTCAGTGGAAAGAACAGGAACCAGCACTCTGTAGTCCTGTGGAGAAATTTGGGAGAAACAGAAAAAGTTGAGCTCTTTATACTCTATGGAAAGTCTATTCCTCTCTTAACTGAATTGGATAAAAGCGGTGAAAACAGGGACTGGTAGTTCTTTGCAATTCCTTGAAAATATTAGATTTCTTAATACATAATCTTTGAATGGTGGCTTTTAGCAGATACCTTTATAGAATGCAAATTGTCTCTTCTTGCAACACTAACTACAACCATGAAGTACTCAAAGAAAGGGAAAGAGCATAGCTTTCAATAGAGCTAACTTTGTTTGCAGTGTGACAGTGACACAAGTTTGGTGTAGGATGTAAATGATTATGAGGCAGACTTCATAGAGCAAGTATCAGGCAGATCCTGCTGGTGCTTCAGGAATAATGGGGAAAAAAATCCCACAGGTTTGGGATGGATCAAAACTGTCTCTGGTCATGCCGTTTCAGACAAAGAACCTGGTCATTTATTTAGAATATCTCTAACACAGTTTGGATAAACACAAATGAATAGTTTTGAGTATCATTATTGTCATTTTGCAGAGTATAATCATCAACATATTCAAGTTAACAACCTTCCTTCTTCCTCTGGTATTGTAATAAAATTGACATCCTTTAGTCAGAAACAAGTTGGACAAAGATTTGTTTTTCTGTTAAATTCCATTACTTTTTTTTTAAAAAAATCAGCTTCCTACCCCAGCATCTCATCTATTCTGTTTGGGGTTTTTTTTGACTACTCACAGAGTGCTGTGAATTCTCTGAAATGCTGTCAGGACTGTATTTAGGATTTTGGAGGCCATGGGCACAATAATTCTGGAGGAGTCTCCATCATCCCAGACAGGAACGCTATATGTACAGAGGATGGTTATATGACGTGCCCAGTAAAATCTGGTCAGAGTCTTTGAACATATGGCATAGCAACAACTGCACAGATGGAGCAAATGCGGTAATTTATCTGTTCATGTGCTGTAGCTGATTCCGAGATGCATCACAGTCAGTATGGTCATGGAATTGCATGTAAGAGGCTAGCTGGGATCAACAGCCATTCTGGTACTGATTAATGTGTCTTGGTAACCATTCTGAGCAGGCATTCAGCCTTACAGTGGAAGATAACATTAGCACTGTTATCTGTATATGCGATGTCTAGCATAATAGGGACCCTGAGCCAGGTTCACAGGTGTTAACATGATAGAGGGAAATACTAACTTATATTCAGACAGTCTTGAAAGCTACCTGGTCATGGGAGCCTGGCCTCAGTGTCTCTTTCTACGAGTCTTCTCCTGAGGATCATTGTTTTATTTAGGGACTGAAAAAGGGAGGGAAATCAGCTGTCTTAGGAATATTTCTTGCTTTAGGCAACCATTTTCCAACTGCCTCTGCTTGGTGATCTCCCCCCTACAGGCCAAGAGCTTTTGCATCTCCTTATGTTTTTATCAGAATAGAAGCAAAAAATACATTATTAGGAATAATAATGACAATGGTGGTATTATCATGTTTCAGGAGACCAGTACATATTTCAAATCTATGTGTTTCCAACTTTTTTCAAGAAAGCAGTGAAGGATATTAAACCACAAGGGCTAAGTAAGAACAATAGGGATATAGGTGAATAATTGTTGCAGATTTAAATTCTAATTCTTCTTCTAATTACTTACAATCCTCTCAGTTGCACAGTTTCTCAAGAAGATGCAATGGAACACAGCATTATACTGTGATAAAATAACCCTTGTCAGTATAATTCACCTGAAATCTTAGATTCTTCCGAACTTTTCTTACTTAACTGAAATTATTATGGATATTCATATCAACTTTATAACTATTCAGTAATTTCCTTAAGTTCAGCAAAGCCTTGTAAGATGAAGTTCCACAAGCTTGTGGTATGTTGCGGGACAGCCCTTAAAAACCTGTACATCTCTCTCCTGTCACGAGGAGCTTTATATCAAAAGCTACTGCATGGTTCAAAGGCCTGGACTGTTGAGTCGGGGAGCAGGTTTATCTCTGATGGGAGAAATGAACAACTTTAGTTTTATTATAAAGCTCCAGGCATTATAGACAGCCAGGTAATATCTTGACTCTGCTTAAATCACTGGCAAAATGCCTACTGACTTCAATAAGGCCAGGATTTCATCCACAACATCTTTAATAATCTGTGTCAAAATAAGATCAATTCTTTGCTGTGGGTGGGAACACATGAAATTGTTCTAAAATGGAAAATGGACATGTTGCCAATAACTAAGAGACATCAGAGAATTTGAGAAGCTTCCCTCTGGGAAACATCTTTGGTTAGTCTTTCATATAGATTAAAAATGTTTCCTGTTTTCTACAGCTGATTTACTGGGGAAAAAAATATTCTCCTGGTGGGTATATCCGGTGATCAGCCTATGAGATAAAATCAGCTAGTCTATCACTATGAGAAATACTGCCGAAATTTTGACCAGTATTGAAGTATCGTCATGCCTCCTTTTTCATTTACCTGTATGTCAAGCAGTGTGTGTTAAAGCAAAATCTAAACTTCTATTTAGAATTAAATCATATAATCTAGCAAGATATTTTATAGAATAATTAAGGTTAGCAGACAATACTTGAGTCTTCCTAGGTTTCCAATAACTTAAGCTGCAATCCAGAAAGTACAGTATAGACCACTGTTAATTTTGGCCCAGATGAACCGGCAGTGAAGTGCTGACAGATAGAACATGATATTTTAAAGTCCTGTGAGTGAGGAATTTACTTTTTTGCCTTCTCTGAGAAGTCAGTGACACTAAGTTAACGTTGCAAGAGGGGACAAATCTCATTTCAAAAAGGTATGCACCAAAGTTCACAGTTTTTCCATTAATTATGTAAACTCGTATCATCAAAGAACTACAAGGATAAATGAAGTTCTCCGGTCTTCTTATAATAATCAAGTAGTTATCAATGTATTTTTGTATCAATAAAAAAATCAGGCAGGCTCTCTGGTAAGTTTTTGCCATTCTATAGACTTCTAAATATATATATGTTAACCTCAAAGTTAAAATATACTGACTTTGCTGTGAAAAGCAACCACATTCCTTTTCAACTCATGTTCAAGATTTGCCCAGGAAGTTTTACTTTGCATCTTTGCTTTTTAAGCAATAGCTGGCTGTCCTTCCATGCTCCTCTGCCATAATAACAGCTGATTTTTAATCTGTTTAATAGCAGTGATTGTAAGAAAGTAATTGTTTGCTTTATCAAAGTGTCTTTCTTTTCAATTCCCTCTTCAGTGGAGCTTCTAAAAAGCCAAGTCAAACACTCTGTTGCATGAAGTAAATATTTCTAGACAGGCATTATAGCTAGAGGTTAAACAGGGAGCATCCTCTGCTAAAACTGAGTCCTGCCGCAATACAGTGTGTAAAAAAGAAAACAAAACCAATATAGCCTCTGAAAGAGATGAATTGTTCTCTGCTGTGTGGTAAAGGGAAGAAAACAATACTACGGTAGTCTGGAAAAAAGGAATGAAGTGTTGATTTCATTTATGTGCCCATTTATTGGGCTAGTCCCAGCATGAGAACCACAACATTTGGAAGAGGAAAATCAGTGTCTCCACCCACTAGTTTTATAATAACTGCTAATATAGTAAAATTTAGTCATGCAAGAGAGGGCCTTTACCTCATCTACTGTTGCTTCCAAAACTAAGGTTTCTGTGGTGCCATCAGAACTTTATGCCTTTACTGGTCTTGCTGTACCATAGCAGAGATAAATATCTTACTTAGACACACAGACCCAGATACTGCAACTAAACAATCAATGAAGTAATGTTCTATGTCGAGGAAAGTTGTGTTATCCAATGATCAGGCAGAAGCAATTGGATGCCTAAGGTTGCTTCATACATATGCTTGCAGGTCAGTCATAGTTACCCATGAGGGTTTTATGCATCTGACATGTATAGGTCAAACGCAGAAATAACTCAAAGAGTGCAGGGCATCACATGACTTAGCCATCTTCTAATAAGAGTGTAATCCTCCAGTAAAAATCAGATTCTCTCAAGCTGCCATTCTCCCAACCAAGTCTTATGCTCCCCAGCTTTATAGTGGCCTGGACTGAGACAGAGGCATGCCTTGTTTTCCAATATGTGAATACCCTTCTTGGACCAGGGAGCTTGGGCAGAAACTCTTCCAGGCTGTGGGCAGCCTGGATTCAGGGCTCGCCTTTGCTTGGCAAGGTTCCCCAGACAGTAGACTGCCGTGACAGGCAGCAGCACTGCTGCCTTTCATGTGTTAAGAGAAGGGCTGAGGGCCTGTGCTTACTGATTGCTATTGATCGGCTAGAGCTGGCTGCCTGCTCAGCCATGCGGGGACAAGTGGCACTTTGAGTCTTTATGTACACTGAGAAGCTGAGAGACACAAACTCCTAGTTTAGGCTCTCAAAATTGTTCTCTGGAGGAGTTCAGAGCTGTCTTGTTCTGCCTGTTGTGCATTTAAAGCAGTTGGGCATGTTTTCTGCGCAGCTTGTATTACTTTTAAAAGGACAGTTGCCTGATTTTAAGATGATCTTAGTTTGGACATATGCTTGGGGTGGGTTGCAGTCCAGTTAAGGCTCACTGTTCCTATGTCCTCCACCTGTGAAATGGAAGTGACAACACTCTGCATGGAAGTTGTGTAGTTTAGTATACATTAAGAAAATTCTGTGCCTCTGATTATGCTGATGTTTACAGTTGAGAGACTGAACCTCTTCACACCCCAAGCTCATCTGGGCTGTATCTTTCTGTTAGTCCTAGTGCCCAAAGCAGTTTTGTCCAACTACATCTTTTCTCTGCCTTTAATGAAACAACAGGTATATGATTGCAAATCTATGGCTACTGGTAAAGTGTAAAATTTTTAGAAAGGAACACTCTATTCAGGCTGTATTCACTGCAATCTTTTCTGTGAGAAATATCACATGTGCCACTCATCAATTGTTAATAGGACCCAGAAGCCTAATTGGCAGCTGACCAGATGAACAAAGGATATAAAAGGATGCTAGTTCCCCAAGGAGATGCCCAGATATCTAGGAACAAGAATACACATTCTGTGGCTCAGTTTTCATAAATACTGAATTTGTAGCTGAATTCAGCAGTTTCATGTGGTCAGTAACTCTACAATGCAGGGCCTGAGCAATAATGTATATCAGAGTCACAGCACATACTCTTGCATTTTACTCTAGCACTAAGTTGCACTGTGCCACACTGCAAGGATGGACACAACATAACCACACATAACCCCAATCATGTAATGGTGCTCAGGGTTCCTGGTTTTGCTTTTTTATACTTCTTTTTAAGAATAGGCTCTGAGACAGAGGCAAATCAGCTGGAAGTATTTTAAGACTCAAGGTAATGTTACAGGTTATTAGCACTCTGGATGGATAATAAAAGACTAATAAAGGGCTAAGGGTCAAACATTATAACTGTTAAGAAATACTCTTCATTAAAATACATCACAGTCTTTGGGATTATGTTTTATCTCTCTCCTGACACTGATGACAGAATGGGATCTCCCATCCCTTCCGTATGTATTTGGCTTTGGCTTTTATTAGTGTGTGTATTCTTTCAAAAACATATGGCAATCTTTTCAAGGTCTGGATCTATAGCGTATTGAAGTTTACAAAAATTAATTTTATTGTCATTTTGTTTCATTAGGAAAGACATTCAAAGAAGCTAGGCAGTTGAGTAAAGTCCAAAAGGGTTTAGGAGAGAGTAACTATTTTTAAGAAGAAGTGAAAGAACTGATAATAAGTAAACTCGCTCTCTTAGGAAGAAAGGAAGAGCTGAAAGTGAGTCACACTTCAGGAAGGGCCTTGCTTTGTCTTAATGAATGGAGGAATGCAACACTGAGTCTAGATAACTTTGCTGCAGTTTTAGTATGACATGAAACAGTATGTCTAATAAATAGCTCTCTCCTGGAAAATGTATACATACTGCCTGTGTCGCTTTGTGCTAATTAAATACACCTACCAAAAGCTGCACTTGTTTTATTACCAAAGTAATCTTCCAAACCCTCGTGTTTGCTTTGAATCTTACACAAAAACCTGCCAGATCCCTGCTAGACAGTTTATGCTTCCCTTCTCCCATACCCATGCAGATATGGTGAGTGCTATTATTACAGGACAGTAGAGCTCAGAGGCCTCAGCCTGCAAGCCCTGATGTGATAATGTGTGCTGTAGACCACACAAGGTACCAACATGAACACCTACAACCCGCTAACATCTAAACTGACTTTGTCTTATTTATGTAAATGGAGAGAAAACCTCAACAGGGTATTTGTGCTTAACAGTGAATGACCTGCAGTGATTGGTATTACATTTTGGAGATGATTTAAAGCAGTCAGTCAAAGAAATATTATTACGTGAAAGAATGAAAAAAAGCCATGCTTTTGGCATGGTTTAAAACACCTGCATCAAACATGGCAGGTGGCTGTTTGTGCACAGTGTGTCAGCCAGTGATGGTACTGGCACATAGCCCATCCTTCCTGTGTGCCATCCTTCGTTTGTTCAAATTTATTATTCAAAATGGTCCTATTCTTTAACAGGTGTCCATGACGTTAAAAAGCAAGTAGGCCCACAACAGATGTCCACACTATTTTTTGTTGGCATATATCTGTACCTTCTTTAATTGCAATGAAGACATTTCCAGCGAGTGATGAAGGGAGGATAGGATTCCGGCCTCGACTGATGGATGCTAATAGATGGACAGTCTCGGAGCAATTTTCAAACATGGGCTATCAGAAATTTGTTACTGAAATACCGTCAGCCTGGCTCTAAGATCAGAAATTCAGTGCTTCAGTGTAACTCAGACAAATAAGGGACCACATGTATCGTCTTCAGTTAGCAGAGGTAGCACTACTCTCATCTTCACAGGGGAACGGACTCAGGCTTCCTCTGTCTGCTTTAGCTGACAGAGCACCATCTCTTCCAGATGCTGTTTGCTGACAGATTGTATTTGCAACAAGATGTGTCATCTCAGTATTCTATTTATGAATACATTTAATTAAAATCCATTCATGCAGATGTAAAAGCATTTACCATTTAAGGAGGCTATGGCAAGGACACAGAGAGGACTTCTATTCCTGTAACTTCTTTGCCCTTTGCTTTGGGCTTTTCAGTCCCTATCTGAATTTTCCAGGATATTCTTAGATTACCTGTTTGAACTGAAGTGGCTTTCAAATATAGATGCTACAAATGGAAATGCTCACAGAGAAGTCATTCAATAAGCAAAGTCTTTCATTTCCCATCTCTCAACTATCTGCTTTTTTGTAATGAAGCTTTATGAGTCTGAC
The DNA here is from genome assembly GCA_028020825.1 of Podargus strigoides. Lineage (NCBI taxonomy): Eukaryota > Metazoa > Chordata > Aves > Caprimulgiformes > Podargidae > Podargus > Podargus strigoides. Next base: position 146,891,277 of record CM051663.1, read on the forward strand.
AAGGGCTCCATGCTTAGTTGCCAAGGTTGAAATTGATGCACCTGCTACAAAAACTAAACCAGCACTTCAGTAAAGATATTTAAATAACCACGGCATCTCACCAAAAAAGCCCTCAAGGGTCTCATCCAAATTAGATATAATCATACAAGGCAAAGCAATACTCCAATAGTGCTAAGCTATGAAACTAAGCACTTCAAAGTGGATAGTGTCAAGGATACCAGTTGTATCCTTGTTGCTCCCAGTTGTTCAGGGATGTCATGATTCCATCTTTGCTCATGGGAGCACATACTATTTTAGAGGACTTTTATGTACACTGCACTGGGAACAGCCTGTGAAGCCTGGACCTGTTAATCTTTCTTATGCCAGGCAGAGGTATCCTCATGCTGATAGTATTAACAGTGCAGAAGGTCAGGAGGATGGAAAGGCGTGTCTGCTCAATATCTGCAGACCACTGCAGATTGTCCTCCCATGCTAGCAAAGGTGATTTAGTGTCTTGCCCTGCCTGCACCCAGATAGGGCTAAACATAAACACAAGTTATAAGATTTGAGTAGAGGAGCACTGGTAGCTTTTGTAAGTGCTTAGTTAGGAACAGAGGGCATGACACGGAGGAGCTGATGGCCAGCACCAGGGTGGCTAGGGGAATTTCTCAGGTTTCAGAGATAACATTGCTCATTTGAAAGGGAAAGGTAAGCTTTCCCACTTGAATGAGCTCCAGTCATGGGAATACCAGGTAAGCAGAGCGGTTCAGAACATTTTTGCTAGATAAAATATCTCCGAAGTGTGTTTCATTTAAACCAAATTCATGGAAGTGTAGAAATGCATCTAAAAATATCCTCAGAGACTCTGTTCTAGGTGATTTGGGCATTAGGGGAAGAGATAGGAGAATTCTTTTAATTTCCTAACCTCCCTGGGTAAAAGTGATAGGAGCAGTAAAAGAAAAATTGCTTTGAATCAATATTGTGCCTATATGACTATGCCTGGCGTATTCCATCTCAAGGGATAGCTCAATACAATTTCCTTTTTAGCAAAATATGTGGAAGATTTTCTTTTATTCTCGTATTAAATAAAACCACCTTTCACATTTTGGAAGATAAAAACTGGATTATCATCCCCCAGAAACCTCTGCTGAAGACACTCTATCTAGCATCAGATGTGAAGTTAATCATCCCCTGGCTGAGATCAGGACATGTTGAAGAATATGTACAGCAGATTTGTGATATATAGGAAGGCTTCCCAAATGTGCACCAGATTTTCTGCAAATTAGGAAAAAGTCTAGAACTGCAAAATATTTTAAGGAGTCCAAATTAATGGACAGGTTTACCGTGCCAACTAGCTTCACTGTTTGGTGTAGGGTGACTTCAGTGGGTGGCTATGAAGAGAACATTTTTTTAAGGTATAATACAGCTTAAGACAAAGTTCTGATCTGGTAGTAAATAGAGATTTATAAAAAAACCAAACAACCCACCTTGTATCAATCTGACTCACTGGAAAATGCCCAAATGTGCAAAGGAAGTAATTATTTTGCTAAAATTAAGCATACCTGTCTCTGAATGCCTACACAGTAAATGTGCATAGGCAGGCACAGAGGAAAAAGCTGTAGTTCTTTAAACTGAAAGGAAGAGATGGTGTTTGGCTCTTCTGTTGTCACGGTTGCAAAAACACAGGAAAAAAACGTCAAAGAAGGTTAAAGAAGTCCTTGGAACCAAGATGAAAAACATTTGGGATTCTGGTAGTAAAACAGATAACAGCATTAACGAAATGTAAAACTATCTGAAATAATAGCAATTTGCTACCGCTGCTCTTGAGTAAACTCAACAGATTCTTCTGCCTGTGACAGTTCTGCCATTAGCACAAGAAAATCATTCATACCACAGCACTGAAGAAAACAAACGGAGATCTATACTTAATTTGCAGTGAAACCTTGAGACTGTAGCCTCAAGAAGATGAGTTCAAAGGACCTTGACAATACCCTCCACAAGCTGCACCTATAATAAGAGTGAAAAGATTGTGTGTGTGATCAGAAAATGAATGAAACGGCATGCAGATCTGCAAGAAACAAGCTGAGAAACTGTCAACCAGAAGCAGAGGAGGTAGAGCATGTGTGCTCTGGGTGGGCTCACAGGATGTTCAGGGTCAAGGAGGTAAAGCACTCCTGGGGCAGAGGAAAGGTTGCAAGAGACAGAGTACACTACAGATGATGGAGGTAGAAAAATCTGAAGAATTATCAGAGAAAATCAGATTGAAGGGGATCTAGATATGTCACTAAATCTACCCACTAGCCCAAGGTACAATCAAGTTTTACTCTCATTGTCTTCTGGAACAAGCAAGGAAGTCCTCATTGTAGTGGGTGCAAGGAGGCTGAAACCCACAAGAAATCCCAGGTCCTTCACTGAACTGAGTGTGATCATTTTGCATTACTGTGGAGGCTAGTTGGTATTTTAAAATGTCAGACAGCTACTGCAGTCCCTCTCTTTATTAAGACCTTTCACTTCATGAATTATCAATTCAACTCCAGCCCTGAGGTCAGACAAAATAACTACTCGTCAGACAGATGTCCATTCCTAATGCGGGCAAGCCCACGTGCATGGCCCCACCATGTCTGACACGAGCCGATTCCTTCTGTCAGAGGACCTTGCAAGTGGTCAGAGGACAAACCGTTCATCTCGGGAGAGCTCTCCACTGATCCATGACGCAGGCTGAAAGGGCAGGCCAGGGAAAATCAGCCTGTGTCACATCTTCTTCTGGTCAAATAAGACTTTACTCATCAAAGCTGGCAAGCTGCCACTTTTGACAACCCTCTGAATTCATCTGTGAAGATGTAAGATATCAGTGACACAACTGATGTCAGTACTGATGGGGGTGTCTTTTCTTGCAGATTAGCTAGTGTCTAATGAGCAGTGGATTTTGCATTTTGTGGGTTTAATTGCTGCATCTACAGCTACCCCGGCAGTTGTGTCAGTAACAAAACCCTGTCAAAGGCAGTGAATATAAGGGCTGTCTAATGGAAATGGCTACAAGGTGCTGAGGGAAGCTGGGCTTTGAGATGGAAGATGATGAAAACTCCATCAGTGACTCTCCTACCTTTCCAAAAAATGTCCTTTTGCTTCTGGAGGTGAATAATGGTAATGATTTTTACCTGAGTAGTGCTGGGTGGAGATTAATTTTATTTTTAAAACATCTGTTTCTAATCACTTTGCTGCCAACTAGGAGTGCATAATAAAAGGCAATAAATTAACCATTTCACTCTAAGCAAAATCTATGTTACAATAAAAATTCAATTGCAAGAAAAGTCCTTTGACTGTAAATAAAATTTTATAGCACATGTAAATAACCGTTCAAGTGACTCAGCTTAGCAGTGACAAAAGCTGTTTTCAATGCAGAGTAATTGTTCAAATTGCCCCCTTTCAAAAAAAAACCCTCACCAGTTAAAATGAGCCAATTTATGTAGCACTGACAAGAATTGTTTTCAACTGTAGGCATTCTGTTAAAGCTGTTTAAAATTAAGTAGATGGTTGCCAAATTGATGCAATTACTTAGACATCATAAAAAGGGTTTTAAAACTATAAATGCATCTGCTAACAGTATTAAATTGAGGCAATTAGCCAACAGGAGTTTTAACCTTCATCTAGCCACCGGGAATCTATTTGGACATGAGAAGTACTTTCATATGTGTCTTACTGTACTTTCTATTGATAATTAAGGAGGGGAATTACCTGGAGATAAATCACCAATATGAGCTTCCAGAAGTGTGCCTATCTGTAGCCAACATTAAACCATGCGTTGCGGATGCTATGTTCATGTTAATTGGTGCTGTGTGAACTGTACTGGTATTATTCATCGCTATGTTTCTTGTATGTACATTTTGTTATTTAGTCAATAGGTCTTATAGTGGAAAGCATCTGGAAGCAAACCAACCCCATTAACGGAGAGCAATTATAGGAAACGAAGCCTCTGAAATTCTTTCAGTTGTCTCCATCTCTGGCGGAAAGCTTGGTGCCATGCAGGCTGGGACCCTGCCTGGCTGTAGGCAGTCCCTTGCCATCTACACTGATGACTGGAAAGGTGCTGTGTGTGTGACGGCTCTTACAGTGTTCCCAGGGAGAGCTGTCTGGTGTTCACTAATGTCATGAAGGATGGGGCACTGTTTCTGGTCTTACAACACTCACTTCAATCCTTTTGAAGTTGTACTGTATGGCTTTGGGCTAGTCACATATGCCCAGAAACATCAAGTTAATCAGTGCCATTAGCACTATTATAAAGTTCTTTAAGCCTCAGTATTCGTTTAAAAGTGTGAGCCACAAAACACTTAGGTAAACCCTCAGAAGTGCAGATTTCAGTTATGAAGTTTCCCAGGCCTCTATGGTCCTGCTCTTGCAGGTCACCTTGTTTTTATCTGCAGGATGGGATCATCCTTTGAAAGAGAGTTCCAGATCTTAAATGCTGTTCTGACATAGCTACTTTAGTTTGGAGGGACTTGACCCTGGAGTTACACATCAAAACTCTAGAAAGAGCTGGAATTTAGATAAACCTTCCTCTTTAGCATGTCAGGCTATCTTAGGCGGCTCCCTTACTCAGTATGATGAGTCTTGTCAACCCTATTTGGAGATGCTTGACTTTCCACACACACTGCTCAGTCACTTCTGAGCAGCAAACTCCTGCCTGAGATCCAGACAACTTGTAAGAGCCCTGAGGCTTTCAGCACTGCAACAGCTAACCCCATTTCCAGATAGTTATCTCAGTTCCCATCTGTTAGTGGGAACAGGAGCAACAGCACTCTCTTATCTTAGAGGAATGGTGTCAGATGGCTAAGAAAGGATATCTGTTTGTCAGATGTTGCAGTGAAAAAAGCCATATGAAGGAAAAAGAGGAACAGCTGAATTGGACTTGGAATTTGATTAGCCTGAATCCCAGTCAGTCTTGTTTGTCCATATTCTCTCCCAGGGGAACAAAAACCTTGCAAAGGAATAATATGTGCTCAAAAAAAAATTCAAGTCTGAGTTGTGTTTTCCTGCAGACCTTTTCTGTGCATCTTGTTCAAAGTTTTAAAGTTCAAAGTTCTGCCATTCTGAGTGGGCTGTTAGGTTGTGGAGGACAGGGGTGCCTATCAGCACTCAGCTTCTGGGCTTTTGGAAAGTACTCCCTTCTGGGGCTGAGCATCCTCCACTGATACCTCATGACTTTCAGTCAGGCTTTTTTGTGTCCATCAATTTTGAGTCCTTCCATTTTTTTGTGTTCATCCATTTTGTGTCCTCTAGTTTATCAAACCATAACGAGGCAGAAAGATTCCCTCATGAGTTAGAGGGTCAGGTAAAGACTGTAGCTATGTAGAGATCACTCTCTCAAAAAGTGCAGTTCCTACTGCGTAATCTTATTGCCACCTTCTAAGTGACCTGTGAGAGCTGCACCCTGTGGCACAGGAGACAGGTCTGATAGAGAGAACAGTAACAGGAGAGCCAGTGACTGTGTTCTCAGCAGAGCTGCTGAGAACCAAAGAAAGGGTCATTAATCAAAAAATTCTGCTGTCATATACGCAGTATACAAATACATAGATATTAAGGTGGTTCAATGGCATATCAGACATTGTATTTCAGAGTGCTATTTATTAACTGCAGCACAAAAAAGACACCTTAGAGATGTAAAATGAGAATTACAGAACATTATAAATAACAGCTTGTGTTCTGTGTTAAAACTTTCTTCCCATATCTCTAAAATTCTAGGCTAGTATCTTCCTCACAAGGTCTGCTCAATAATTCTTCCTGCACTGGCCAGACTCTGATAACATGTCTAAAATGAAATTATTTAGGTCACCAGAGAGCAGCTGTCAATAGTTAACTGTCAGACTGGAAAGTTTTCATATTGAGTAGAGTTCCATGGAGCTCTGTCCTGAGTCCATTCAATATTTTCTTTAAAATCTTGGATGGAAGAATTGAGAGCTTGCTTATTGAATCTGCAGGCAACTTCATGCTGGTAGGGGCCATCGGCACTTCAGAGGACAGGTCTAAAATTCAAAATGATCTTGACAAATTTGAAAAATGTTCTTAAAAAGTATGAAACTATTCAACAGGGAAAAGTGGAAAATATTAGATATGTGTAAGGATAATCGATGACACAAAATCAAGATAGGGAAAGAATCACAGTCTTCCAGGAAAGAAAAAAAAAAAAAAAAAAAAAAAAAAAAAAAAAAAAAAAAGCACCTATATAAATGGGAAATAGTGTAGAGCCCAGCCCATGTGATATTTCTTTCATTCTGGTCAACATTAGATAACACGTCAACTGAAGTGTTGTGTCCACGTGAGGTATTGCAGGTCAAGACAGACATGGAAAAGATAGATCAAATTTCAGAGGAAATAATCAGAAAAATCAGGAAAACAAAACTTGTAGGCGAAGAATGAAAGAAGTAGATTTGTTTAATATGGAGAAGGGACTAATTCAAGAGACATAATTATAGTCTGAAAATATTGAAAGGTTTTTGCAAAGCGGAAGCAAATAAACTGTTCTCATACAGACTGGAGGTAGGGCAAGGTCTAAGGAGCTTAAATCGGAGCAAAGAAAATTTAGCACAGATACTGGGGAAATCTTCTAACAGGCAGGAGAGTTAAGAATTCAATAAAGTGTATAAGGAGGCTGTGAAATCACTGTTTGCTGAGGGTTTTAAAGAATGGATTAAACCAATCTCTCTGAAGAATGTGATACTGTGGACCCTACTGTTGAGCATGACAGAGGCAAAATTACGTGACCATGCAAGATCCCTTCCAGTGTTGTTTTCTGTAATTCTTCACCCAAACGCATCCTCAGCAAAAGCCTCTGGGAAGAAGTCTTTCAGCCTCACGTGGTACTGCCCAAATGCTAAACTGCTCAGATACTGCTCATATTGACCCCCTTCTTCCATTTTCAAAAGAAACTTGCCTTTGCTAACAACTTAATTACTTTATGTATGTGTTGCATTTATACTATTGGTCAGTTGTTGCTCTCTGATTCAGTGATAGACATATACAATTCTACAGGAAATAAAAAACCCAGCATTTGAAGTCACACTTTCAGTTCACCAGAGTATGTTCTCATCAATGGACAGCATGCAAGAAAACCACTTTTATCTTAGCCTTTTCTTTTTAACCTTTTTCCATTTTCACCTCCTGTGGCATCACAGTTCAATGCATTTTTCATGAAGGTCTATTCTGGCGTCTTGTCTCTGGAGCCTATTCCTGCATTCCTCGGGCAGGCAAGCTGAGCCACGAGGATTTCACAATGTAATGTTTTGCCCATTTCTTCTCTTCTTGAAAGAAACAGCTTGCTGCCTTCCTGCCTTCCTAACTTCCTCACTGTGTGTTCATTTTGTTGTTGTACTTTCTCAGTCTGGGGATGTCATTATATGAGGCAATGGTATGTTAGCTGGGATGCAATTTACAAAGGAATTTCTCAGTGCTTGCGATGAGTACAAATCACTGTACAAATGGTCACCAGTGTCAATTTAAACAATCATCTTTTACCAAAAATGTTTGCTAGACATTTTTTTCCATTGACTGCTCATCACTGGACACTCTCTCTAAATTATCTGTGGCTTTCCTGTGCCCAGGAATGGTGCAGCCCATGCCGGACAGAGTGCTCCTGCTAATGTAGCCCTTTTTTTTTTTTTTTTTTTAAAAAAAAAACACAAAACGATCACATTATGTGCTGTAGTATGGTTTATTACTTCCCAACCCCCCCGCCCAAAGTAAAGTTTGCAGGCATTCAAGTTTTAAGGTCCTTAATGGGGGAATTTCTGACTATTGACATTTTTTTCTATAGTAGGAAATCAAAATCAAAACTGTTGCTTTTCGATAGATCACAAACTCAAAAGTTGATGTCTCTGTGACTTTATGCTTCCTGAACTCCTAAGAGGCTTTGTTATTTCATTTTGCCAAGCCTGATTCTATCAGACTTTGGAGAGGTTTTTCTTACAGTTACATTCCTCTTTATATTGTAAGCCCTGCAGTGAAACAATTGTCTTCCGTGTCTGTGCTATGCCCAGCACAGTGGGATTATGCTTTCTTTCAAGCCTTGAGAATTTACTGTACTACAGGTAATGAATGAAAACAGATCATGCTAGTTGCATGACCCAGATGCAACATAAAAAATAACCATGGAAATGACAAACTCTTTCTTCAGGTCTTAGTTTTCTCCTACTGTGCAAGAAAACCTCTTGTCAATGGGAGTTCTGAAGGAAGAAGAATGGTATTCTACTACAGATATTTTCATTCATAGTATTCATTGATCTGAAAAGACCCAAAAGGTAGGCAAGTAACACTCCCTAGGAATGTCAGGAAACATGTTTTCCCTGGGAAGTAGCTGAGACTGCAGTTTTCCCATAATACCTGGTGCTGCCCCAACCTTGTGGATTTTGTGGGATCGTTGTGCATAAATGTCACTATGACTAGAGTCTATTGTATGCAAACATCTGTGAATCCTCTAAACATATCAGTGTTATTTTTCTGCTACTGATTAAAATCTTGGACTCGTGCCTGTCATTCATTATTCATTATTCAATGTGAAAAAAGTTTGGTTACAGGCAGAAAGCAAGAACAGTACCAATGGGCTTGGGTAGTAGCATAATGTATAATTAAAATGAATAATTTCAGTCAACAAATTCAAAATCTAATCCCTTAGTAATGCTTCCAAAGAAGCCATAGGTGCTGAAAAGAGATGGCATTGCAAATTTTTAGCAAATAGAAAATAAAAGGTGAAAGAAAACTCAAGATTCTTTAATAAGCAAGTCATTTAACCATGTGTTTCTTCATTGGCCCCAGTTCTCAAGCATTTCTATTACTTAAGATTTTGCAGGCTTTAAGAACAGATTTAACAACTGGGAACATTATAATTCCTTTTCCAACACCCATATGAGTCTACAATAGTGAATATTAGTTTACTTATTAATTGCCCAACAGTTGTATTTCTGATAGATTTTGCAGAGACAGTTAAACTTCACATTTTCAACTCTTCAATGTTGTAGGTAACACCATTCAATATGATACAAAGATGCAAGAACTTCCCTTGAGAGGAAAGAAAGAATAAGACAGTTCAGTTATTCCACTAACTTTGAACTTTCAGTGAAGATATTACCTAGAATTGAAATTTCCATTGACAGATTTAAATGAAGAAAACTTACTACTTCGGAATGGAAAAGGATCATATATTAATTTCGTATCTTTGCTTGAAAATTCAATATTAAAATTGAAACACAAGTAGCCTTGGATGATGTATTGCTTTAAGTCATAAAACTGTCACTGAGAGGATGTCTTTGTATATTGACCTACTTTTATACCCTGTTACCCAGAAGCATCCCTTACTTTGAGCATACTGATGTCTTAAGCAAAATGCAGCTGCAGACATGATCTGAACAAGTTTGATAAAAACAGACTGACATCGAGCTTCTCTGAACCTCTCCTGAATGCAATTATAAAAAAAAAAAAAAAAAAAAGACAAAACCCCCGGCTTTTCTGAAATGCATCAAACATACTTTGGAGTTTTGATGATCCCAATTATATACAGCAATTTACAAATTACAAATTCAGAGCACACACATAAAACTCGGGCAGTTGCAATGAAGGCCAAAACTTTTATGGTTAATTGGAAAAGAAGATCTACAATGAATCTGAATAGTAATTGTATTAACAGGGCAATGCTTTCTGCTCCTCAGTTTGGATGAACAGAAAAGAAAATGTGTATTATAAGCTTTCCAACTCACATCACAAGCAGAGTATTCTGGAAAGATCTTTGCTGTCTTTGTTTCTATTCAAACTGGGTTTTAGGTTGTTAAAAAACTAATAGTTTAGTCCCTTCCCTCAAAATCCACCTGTAAAAACCAGCAAGTTTTCTCCAGAATTAAACCATAGCTATCAAAAACCACCTTGTCAATTGAATTTATCAATTATTTATTAATTTATTTGGGATTTATGAGGTCTATTATGACTTAACTCCCCAGCTAGACTGGCCACTAGCACAAATTTGGTGGTGCAACACAAGGAAGAGATACTACCTTTCTGAGTAGTCTCTCATCTGGTTAGGACAAGTTAGCCACTGTCACTGCTGAGCTAATGGAAGGATTCATCTGCCCTAAATTAGCCATCTAACAGTTAGACTTTTATGTCTCAGTTTGTTACCCTTGGGTCTTTTTACATTCAGTGGAGAGAAATATTAATGTCCAGAAAGTAGTTTTATCTAACTCTCATAAGGAAGACGGGACACATGAATCATCTGCTGAAAGTGCTTTCACTCTATTGACTGCACAGAGCCAAGGGTGATTAGCAAGGCTTGGACATGTGTCTGCTAGAGGACTTCAGTTAAGACAGATGAATCCCACCAAAACCTTCTTTTCTAACTACTAAACTTAAAATTATGCTCTGTGGGAGAATTACCAGTGGGAGTTTTCTTGGCAGACTGTTAATGCGTACATGCAGCGAGTCACTAAATTTTGGTCTGGGTTGTATTACTGGATGTTTTTCTCTAAGTGATGCCCATCTGAAGATAATTATTCAAGGAGTAACATGCCACACATTTTGCATAAGGAGAGAAAACTATGAAATGATAGCTGCATTTTCAGGCAGCATTCATAAAAGTGGTTGAAAAGGGAACATCTCAATTTCCCTCCAGCTTATATCACCATATCCCTTGGTCAACTTGTTCCTTTCCACTTTCATGTATAAAAATACATATAAAAGTATAAATATATATCATGAGTCTTTCCAGCTCTGCCTTCTTTATCTAAGCAGCTTTCTATAATTGCAGAATTCAAGAGAATTTTATATTTTATACTTCACACAAACAAAAACTGCAGAATTACCTGTCTGGAGGTACCAATTACTGAGAAATTGGTAAGGGTAAGAGGTTAGTGGTTACAGTCCTGGATTGCATTTTGGCTTTGTGATCAAAAGAAAAACCCAGAAAAGTGTCAGGAATACAAGAAGGTTTCATTCTTTTATGTGTTTGTTTTGTTTGTTTGTTTGGGTTTATTTTAAGAAATCAAACCATGACACATGCTGACGTCAACATGTTTAACTCAGGAATTATTGAAAAGAAATATTCCAGCTCCCTTCTCTCATTTTAATGACCAAAACTATTTGCTAATTCAATCCTAGTCCACTGCTCCAGTTTATTGGAATCTTTTTTTTCAACAAATTATCAGTGCAAGAAATCTTGCCCTACCTTTCCTTAGAAGATCCAGGTTTAGTCGTGTGTTTCAGCTTTTTAAATGAGGTAAGTATCTAAACTTAGGACCTGAACTTCTATTTCATTGACCAATTTGACCTGTGAACCAAATGCTATGTATGTGACTTCCCAAAGTCTTAAAGCTGCAACAAGTGCAACCATGCAGAGAGCATTGCAGGGCTATAGCCTTATAAATCAAATTAATCCCAGAAGACTTTTTCTGTGGTTGTGTTTCTGAACTTTTGTGTTCAGGTTCCTGAATATATCATAACACAGTCCTGTGAATAGTGAGCCTAAATATCTTGTTACTTTGGTCATCTTTGGATGTTTACAGCTATATGAGGTGGACAGAGCTTGCACTAGCTAAGCAGAATAGTAATAGCTTGCATTCATTTGCATCAGCATGTTTGTCTGCAGGGATGCAAGACAACAGGAAATCCAAATAGGAACTGAAAAGCTTAATAGGAAAGAAGGAGAAGAATATTGGAAACTTCATATCGACCTTACCATGGGGAATTGCAGGAGCCTTCATATCACTTAAAGTATGTGTCCATGGACTCTTTTAAAAGGGTTTAACTAAATTTTTTTAATTGACATGTTAAAAGATAGAACAAACTGCATAATGATAGTGTTTAGAGTAGCTAAGGTCATAAATTTGTCATGTTAGTTAATTGAAATCTGTTTTCCAAGTAGAAATGACTTCAGAAAGTAGCCAGTCAAATCATATACTCAGTGGTTCAGGCACAAATTTTATTTTTTTAATATTGAAAAACTTCTGATCTTCTTGTTGAAAGAATTTTGCTAACTCACCAGAAGATTTGGTTGTTTTCAGGTAGATGCACTTTTAGCTCAACTGTTTTTGTATTTGCAGTATTCAAATTTCTTTAAAAGTTCAGTCTCTGGTTAGCAAGAATTTTTCACTTCAAGTTTATAGGTTAGCATGGCTCTCCTACAGTATTTCAAATTTTAAGATAGCATATGACTTAACAAACTCAGCGACCTCTTTGATCACAGCTAAATAAGAGACTTGCAAAATGTGTCCTCTAAATTTGGCTTGCCAAGGTTATTATGCTGAAGAGCATTACTTGTCAGTATGTCCTTACTTGATCTTCAAACACAAACATATTCTACTTTAGGAATACTCCTAATATCAGCAGTGCTGTCTTAGGTGATGATGGAAAGTCAGGTTCAATATTAACATACAGCTGTAGTGCACAAATGCCTGACAGAATTAAATTAATATGTTATGGCTCTGAATCTTTTACCTTGTCTTTGTGTTTCTTCTTGTGACTTGCAGTATCCCTAGAAAGACATTCAGTGGTAGAATCCTACCCTTTTTGCTGTGATACTTAAGGCACTATTTATTTTGGTGTTATTTCACTGCAGAGAGAAATTTGGGGTTCACACTGTAAAAACCAAAGGCAAGCCTATTGCTCCAGGGAGCATGTTGAGTTGCTCCCTTTTAACACTAGAGGGAAGTGTATGTAAAGACACTGAGGACAGTGCAGCCTGCACTTCGGTAATGTGGTATTTCGACGTCATTTGCTTTTAAACGGACGAGGATTTGGGAGCACTAATGAGGAAAGGCAAACAGTATAAGGCATCGGGCAGTGGTGTAGGACTGAGGCAGCCTGAATCATCTGATCAGCCTTCTGGGAAGCTTCTGGCCAGGCACTTTACCTCCCATTCAATTGTTTAGACTGCCCATTCTTCCAGGGCAGCACTTCTGACCACTTTTATAGTTGACAGAGAACAACATGCACTTCCAGAAGTAAAACCTGTAACTGTCTTGAGAATAAGGAGCAATTTGAAAACGATGAATAGAAACACTATGGCTTATCAGATGCAGTACCTATAGCTGTCAGGCTATGGAAGGTTAGCCTGTTTCACATCCAGCTACTGTGGTCAGCTCCAGAGCCTTTCCAGAAGCAATAAGAACTTCAGTGGTTTTCCAGCTCCACTTTGGTATAGGGACACTCAAATAACCTTTGAAATGGAGGGCAGAGATTGCTAAGAGTGTTCTAAGGCTGTTTGCTCCATGGTATTTATGATGGATTAGATGTACCCTCTCCGTTAACAGTAAGTAGAAGTATTTAATCACCTTTGTGACAAGAGCTTTACCCTATAAGTGCTATTCTTCACTCCTGTTGGCAGACCATGAGGTAGGGGTCTGCATATAAATACAGAATCCCTTGGTGATTTTATGCTGTCCCATGTGAATCCTGGTCCAATGCCCACTTCAGCTAGAGGAGAAGGTCCCATGACTTCACTGAACTTTAAATATGTACATTGATATACATAATCATATTGCTCAATTTTCAGATAAAGCTGAAGAATGAAAGGAAATCAGAAGAGGGTTAGGAAGAGGAATCACATTCAGAGGGTAAAGACAAATTGAGGATTATTTTCCAGCTCTGATCGTCTGTGCGATCATCTGTTTTATACCAATTTGGACTTAATGGTCTTACAGGTCTCTTCCAACCAAGGCTTTCGAAGGTTCTATAATATCTGAGCAGAGGAATTGTTATTTCTAAAAATTTTACACGGGAGTACCATGAAAGTCAATAGGCAAGTATGGCATATGGGGTACCTGATTAAAGAGTGTTCCTTCAGTAGAGGTTCTTACAGTTTCTAATGGGTGATAAAATAAATTACTTAAATGGTATGTGTTTTAAAAAATTAAAGAATCTACCTTTTGTGTTAAATAAGCAAATAGCCATGCATAACGTGAGGAAAGTACTCATCTGTCATAGCTGAAGTGTTATAAGTTTGTAAGATTATGTCTTCACACACATTGAAAATATTAAAATGAGTGAGAAGGTTATTCTGACGTAACACAAATTAGCATATGTAATAAAGTCATCAGTCCATTGGAAACACTTATATCTTTGTCTATATCTCAGTTCTTCCTTGCATCCTTACATCTGTACTGCTTTTGGTAACTACTCCTTCAGATGTTTCTGGCCTTGATTAGACAGCATGAGGAATTCACACCATCTTACACCTCACATCAGGCTTATCCCACATATGGCTTCTTCAAATCCTCACAGACTATGTTCCTTCAAATGTGCTTGTACTGGACTCCACTGGACCTATGTCGGACCAGTGTTTCTGATCCCTTTCTATATTATTTTTTTTTAATCCTCTTGTATTAAATCTATAGCCTCATTCAATAATATCTATGTGATTTTTTTGCTTTTAAATGGAGAAGAGTATGTGAAGACTTCAGTTCTAATTGAACAGAAAGAATTTTTTTTTTTCCTTGCTGAAATAATGAAAAATACAGTAATCCACTAATTCATGTTGGATGAAATACTCTATTCAGTCACACACACACCCTGCTCCCCCCGCTATGTTTTTTTCCTAAGCACTTCTCACATAGGCAGTAGAGACAAAGCTGGATTTATCATTATTGAGGGAACATTAGTATTCTACTCAGCTACTGGTAAACTAGTTTTACTCAGCTACTGATTTGTTCAGCTACTGGTTGTAGCACTTGTTTCCAGTGGGTAATCTGAAATTCAACTCCTTTCTCTACCTGAAGGAACTTGAAAGTGCAACTTCTAGAACGCAATAACTACAAGCAGCTTGATATCTCAAATATCTCTTCTGCTCAATATTATTCAGTGAAGAAAACTCACCCAGATCTATTAAGAATACTTACTGCATGATACTAATAAAATGATATAGTTAAAAAATCTGTGAGTGTATTAAGACATTTGCTAATTGGAAGATAACAGAAAGAAGCACGTTGTCAGAGAAAAGTTATTTTTTATGAGTCAAGAACTACATAATCAACGGCTGTGGGGTATAGTAGTAAAGCTATAATCTAAGAGCCAGAAGAAACAATTATGAGGACCCTTCGACTTCATATTAAAGAAGCAAGAGAGGATGATGGTGCTCTGATGGATTTTGTTTGCTAGAGTAGGAATGACCAGTATTTCCACCATATGAAGACGGAAGGAAAAGCAGACCTCAAAGCCTTCTTAGAAAAAAAGACTCCACATAAAGGGCACTCATTTCACAACATCCAAGAGCTGAATGTGCATTGGACTGAAACGTTTGGGAAAGTTTGGATGAGCGTTCAAACTTTGAAGCTCTTTAGACATCCTTGTCACTTGATTTTCCGTGTCATTTAACTTGCAGCTACTGTGCATTCACATGTGCCTTTGCTGTCTTCAGACTGGAATATTAACATATTCTGTGCAATTTTAATTCATTGGCTTCACTTTTCACTTTACTCCTTACATATCATGTGGGGTTCGGTTAGGAAACAAATGGACATGTCACCACAAGACAACTGTGATTCATTTTCCTAACCCTCAAGTTTACTTATTTTCAGCTGCGAGCATATCTTAATAATTCTTCCAGCATACCGCCCACCCCAACTACCCTCTGAGGAGAAAGCAAAGAGGCAGGGGGAGAAATATGCAGTATTGGACCATTTTAGGCCTATAGATGTATCAGAAATCATTCAGGAACAGGTATCTGAATCAAATTTTTTAACCCTACTGCCATAGGACTACCTGTTGCAGCCTCATCTTCTTGCATGACAGTAGAACCAAGGTCTGTAATTCAAGGGCAGCTGAAACTTACAATTTTCTACTGTCCTCTCATGCTGAATAAAGGCAGCTCAAAAGCTTCTTGTGTACTTCTTCATTCTCTTGAAGGCTATTTGGCCTCTAGGTTTGTTTTTTTCTTCCCACAAAGACAGTTTTTCTCTAGTTTTTATCTACCTGCATGTCTCCCTTAAGACTGTAGTGGTGAACAGCTGTGGTAAATACCAGGATTATTATTTATCTGAACAGGAAAGCTGAGTGGGTGATAATTTCAGCTACTCAAATAAGAGAGAAAACTGAATAGCACTGTAATGGAAACAGTTTTCACTTCTGTATTGTTGGCACTAAATACTTGCACATATCTAAAGGATTATTACTTTAACTGTTCATTACTTGTAGTTTAGCCAGAAAGTGTGAAGTGCTATCATTTCCCCCTCTCTAAGTTCTAAAAGATTTTAGGTGTTATAGCAAATTTTGCTGCCAGGAGTTATAACAACCATAAACATACTGGCCTCAAAAAACTAGCCAAGAAGCCAAGAATGGAAAAAGCAAAGGAATCAAAACATGGGCATCCATTTAGAACCAAAACGCATGTAGCTGCATACTCAAAGTGAAAAGGTGGAGAACCTACCAAAAGAGGGCCTCTTCAGATCTATTTTGGCCAGAGGTACTAGCACTAGTGTGAAGCAAACTATAAACAGCTCCTTTCCTCTGCCCTAGCCTGGTGTACCACAGACGCTCTTCAACTTCACTACAGTTTCTCTCAGAGCCATTTCTGCCAAGCAGGTTTTACAGGCTGAAGTTTCTTTCTCCTACACCTAGGATCTTTTTCTCATCTTTTTATGTATATGTAAAAGCATGGCAATGTCAGGGCACAATGGAGGTCAGCTAATAGGTAAATCAAAGCTAGTTTAATACATAGTTGAGAAGATGCAGGGAAGATGAAAGGAGGATTTTCCTCTCTTTCTTTATCCAAGATTATTCCTACTATGTACTTATTTATTTATTTCTTCTAAAAACAATTTTGAATGTTCCTGTAACCATGTAGACTTCTTCCAGGAAGGAGTCTGGCTCCCTCACCTCTTCTGTTCTTTGCTATCATGGTGTATGATCCTCACTGCCTAGTAATGCCTCTTCATGGACACATGGAAAGATTGCTCTCACCCTACATATCTCATGCCTTGAAGGTGAATGTATTTATGTAGAACTGGAGATATATGGGCACAGTTCTCCTCAGACTTACTAAATAGACTCTTTCCCTGAGGAGATTTCAAGCAATGTGTCTTTCAAGCCCTACCATCATGCCCTTTGCTCTTTTCCAGTTACCTTCTTAAGAGAGCCCTTCGAATGGGATGCTGGGTGGTTGAAGATATCTAACATATACATTTGAGTCACTTGTACTCTCAGTGAGAGTAGTAGTTTGCAAATCTAAGCTAAAGGACTTGTTCTCTTCAGTCACGTAACTCACTGGAGAAGAGAGACCCTTTTCACAGAATCATAGGCTGGAAAAGACCTGTAAGATCATTGAGTCCAACTGTAAACCTAACACTGCCAAATCCATCACTAAACCATGTCCCTAAGCACCACGCCTACAAGGCAGACTGGAGCTTCTGCAGCTAATTTTTTTTCTTCATTGATTGGTCAAGAATTTGGACAGTTATTTGAGGAGTGTTGGAAAACAGCTCCTCCACTTCCCCTCATCCAGGCCAACATGAAGCCAAATTGGAAGACATGGACCATTCAAATGGGACCCTACCCCTAATATTCTATTCCGAACTTTAAGATCTAAGATTGAAATGGCACTGTAGGCAATAGGGCAATCTTCTGCTGGCTCCCACCCTGTCAGAGTACGCCAGCTGGTGCTAACCCTGGTGCACCAACTCTGCCACAAATGCATGGAGAGAGATGGATGCGTTGTATGAACTGTGTCATGATTTCACAGAACAGAATATCTTCCTAGAACATGAGGGAAATAGTACGCTGTGGAACCGGTCCAGTTATTTGTTTTTCTAGTGTCAAGGAAAGCTCTTTAATATAGGGAGATCTAAGAAACTTATTTTGGCTGGACTTCTAGCAAAACAAACAAAAAAGCAAAACAACAAAAAAAGGAAAAAGAAATTCCTTCTTTCTTCACCAGCTAGTATTCAGTTGCAGCCTTATTCAGCACAGCTGGCAGCATCTTTTCCAACCAGAATAACCTGACTGTCCAGTGCTGAGAAATCAGATCTCAATGCACAGCTTTTGGTACAGCCCTGTTTAAGTTATGAGATAGCTCCTGGGAAACAACGTACAATTTTTGTATCAGAGGGAACATCTGTAGATAATCCCTTCAAGTAAAAACTTGGTTTTTATCTGCCCTATCAAGCAAATAAACTATATGAACAGTATAACAGTCTGGCAGATGTGTGCAGCTGTGACAAATTGGTGCCACAGCTGATTCAGCTATAGAACATAACCTAGCACTTGCTAGGCTTCAGATTTGTTAAGAAGAAAATGTCTTAGAGACAAAGCAAAAATTGATTGTATGAAGTGCGTAGCACTGAGAGAAGTTTATTTTTATCATTGTTTCTGTCTTTTATGTATGTTGTTCCATTTTTTGCCCTAGTCCCTTATAACTAGTGTAGTGGTTGGTAGTAATACTGATTTCTGATGGATATTTATATCTAGATATATGCTGAATTATTTTAGGAGATTAATTCCTAACCTGCTAATTATGGATGCAAGTAGATGAAATTGTTTGATCAGCCACATTTTTAGCAGTGCTGTAGCATGCTTGATCAGAAATTACTTTGGAGTACGACAGCTGACAGATTTAAAAAGGGAGGAGAGACTGGCAAATTGGTGAGTTTCATGCTTTAAATTTTGAAATAACTTAAGATAATGAAAAGTAATAAATTAAAAAAGTAGATAACATTTCTCCGCTGTTCTATTTGGCATGCAATAATCAGCTATGGGTCCTTGATGTCCAGGCTCTGATATATCATTTTAATATAAATGTTACAACTTTGCTAAGCGTTGGGAAAAATTCTTTCAGTCAAGCTATTCTCTCTCTTTGTACTGTTCTCAGAGCAGGCCTGAACTTTGCTTTTGTCTTTCTCAAACCTGTTTTGGTTTGTATCTGTAGACCAGATCTGCAAATCACTTATGCTTGATCAGAATGTCTTTTTCTCCATCATCCTAGTTTACCAAAGTAGAATTAGAGTAATTAGATAAAAATCAGGGAAATTAGATTTAAACCCCCAAAACTTCTGTTCAGCTTTGTGTTCAGTCTTGAGTATATTTTAATTGATGAGAGTTCATTTACTCAGGCTAGGGTGAAACCTTCAGGATCAGCGTTCTGCAGAAATGCAGAAAATGAGCAAGGCAGAACTTCAGAAGAATGGAGCAAATGGGTAAAAGACCTGGAGGTAAAGTAGAATCAAGAGTAAGTGATATTGCTGGTTCAAAGCAGGCGAAAGGAGTCTTGATGAGTAGAAGACGAGAGGAAGGTCAAAAAATATTAATCACAGTGATAGTTTGAATCATGTTTTCAGATTATGTTCCTACACTTTTTCGCAGGCTGATTTCTTTCAAGCTGTCTTTTCTCTTTCCTCCTCTCTGGCTCTTCAAATATTTTATTTGAGAGCAAGAAGATGAGCAAGTTGGAAGAAGTCAAAATGAAGAGTCAGTGAGATGAATCTGGAAGAAATGTGAAGTTACAGCCAGTAAAAGTGCAAATGAAAAACTATATGCCAGCACAGTATATATAATATCCTAAAAGAAATTGCCTGTTAATACAGAAAGATCAGCACCCGAAGAATACTTTTCTGCCCATTTATCTCAATTCTTTATCATTTTTTTCTGTTCTGCTGTTCATAAGAAATGAACCTCAGTAACTGCAACTTTTGCTGTGGAAGGGTTTTTAGGTAGTCATTCCTTGAAAAGGGAAAATAGTACTGACAAGGAATGAATCTTAGTGATTGTAGTCCATGCCAGGACTGACTCTGGTAATACCTCAAAGCTCCACAAAACTTTTAATAGGTCTTTGCAGTGTCCTACTTATCAGAGTATTCTCTATAGTGAGACAAAGCTAAAATGATTATGTCACTGAGACTCCCAAGCCAAAGTGACCATTGATCTATTTTTATCTTTTAACAGATTTTATTTATTTATTTGATAAAGAACTGACTTAGGTGCATGAGATAAAACTGGAAATAGAGTTTTCCCAGTATAGAAAAATTAAATATCCTTGAGTTCATTCTATCATTTATTAGTCCATTACTGCAGAAGGAATTCGCTGGATATAAATAATAAGTTGTGGCATTTGGAATTATTTAAATTGCTATTCTCCATATAATCAAATGTTTTGTACAGCATATCATTAGTTTAAATGCAACCATGCTAGGTACTAATGAAATATTTTCATGAACATATAGAAATATAAAAATGGCCAGATCGTGAAGCCTGAAAAACAGCAATGACTTCCAAACACTAATACTGATTAGAGATAGGCTTAATTCATTTAAATACCATATGGAATTCAGCTCAAATAGTATTAGTTATTTAAAGGTCTAGGCAAGTCACCTAGATCCTCTTTATAATCATAGCCAAGAGAAAGTGTCCAAGCGAAAAGACTTTCTTTCCAACTGCTAGTCTCCCTCATTAACTACAGTGGGAACAGTGAAACTTGCTCAGATTAAATGAATTGGTTGGTAGGTCCAAATGCTACACAATCTTAAGAAAAATGAACATGTCAAATACCTACCAGAAATCAGCTTAGACGAAAGACTTGGATATGTTATTCCAAGACGGTGAGATAATAGTACAAAGGGAGCTGTATGATCCTTTGATTTTGGTTTAGCCGAGGATTACAAAAGTTTGGAATTTAAGCAAGGGTGGTCATGCCGAATTCAGTTAGGTACTTGTGAAAGTAGTCGCAGAATAGGGATGTGACAGAATAGGTGGCAAGAGGGGTATAATGTAGGGAATAAGGTGAACTGTTTGGGGCTCTCATTTAAGCCTAATTTATAGCAGAATCTCTCAAAGCAGGACTGAAAGAAAAATCAAAGACTTTTTTAACTTTACAAGGTACAATTGCTTTAGAATTGGACAGCACATATCACTTTGCCAGAGAGGTTCTTGAGGACTTCCAGCCTTCCCATCCTTTTCCTGTTGACATCCTCATCTGCAGGTGACTGAATGGTAAAGGGGATAAACTCCCCAGAATATAAAACTCAAAAACATTTTATCTTCCCATCTCCCCCTGCCCAGATAGGTCACATGGGGCAACTTCTTTTTGATACTAGACTATTTAGTTCTGAAAATCAACTATGCAACAAGCCACCCAGACAGCAAACCTGCTTATGCAAAACAAAGCTTTGAACAAGCAAATACAGAGCTATTGCCAAAGATTATTCCCTATACCGATTTTGGGAAATGCACTGCTCTTAGGTACTCTTCTTATTTATGTAAGGCAACTAGAATTGCACTCAAATGAAATATGTATTTTTGCCAGTAGAGGAAAAACTTAATCCAGTCAATTTTCCTTTACTCAAAAAATAAAATGAGGGAAATAGAACTTTGCACAGTAATAGCTGCAGGGAACAGAGATTGATAGTCCTCTCAGTAATTAAAATCACATAATAAGCTTTTGGTCACCACCAGTGCAATTATTCAGACTTCAGCAAGTGCATATTAAAGACTTGCTAAAGTTTTTAGGTGACAATTGAATACAGTGCTAAGGATGCTTTCCCCCTAAAATGGATGCAATTAAAGATCTCTGAGCAGCTATTTTCTCTTCACTAACTGAATAAAATAATACACAAAAATTCATAGTTCAAACAAATTTTACACAGTTATGTGTTTGCTGAATCATTACATTGAATGTGGACAGAATATTAGATTTTCAGACACTTTAGGACAAGCAATGACCTGAAGAGCTAGAATTAATGATAGTTTAATCATTGGTCTTCTTTTATCCAATTTCTAGGGGTTAGCCAAATCCTCAGAAAGACAAAAGGCTCATGCTCATTTCTATGATTTACTTGAGCGTATTTGAATCAATATATATCAGGAAGCTTCCCTAAATACATACCATGCTGGCATAAATATCATCATTTTACAGTGAGGTGCCATGTTGGTCATATGCTGTTTCATATTAATATTAAAAGATGCATTGGAGGAGGGACTGGAGTGAATATGTCCTACGTCCTATGAGAGTGCCCAGCAGGTCAAGCTAGGTAGTGAAATAATTTGCTCCTTCACATGATGGTTCCATGAATTTTAAATAGTTTACGCTGAGCACAGCAGCTCTAACAGACTGATAGTACTTCATTGGTGTGTGGCAGATGTGAGTTCAGATCCCTTCAGGCAGAAAAGTTTGATCTCTGGTCTCTCATGCAGTGAATAAGTGCCTAAGCTACTGGATGAAAAGGAATAGTAATAACACCATTCCCTCAAATACATTTGTTTGGCTACAAATATTTGGAGAAATTGGACCAAGTTCATGAAGAATTTCTAGTTGAAAGAAGCAAGATTTTCAGTGCAAAAGTTAGTCACATAAAAATTAAAAGCAAACATGAAACCCTAAGTTGCATAGAGGATCTTTAATTTTTCCTGTGTTAAAAAATGTTTAGCTTCAGGGGTATATCTTCCTAAATGATTCACATTGTTCCATACGAGTCTTCTTTTATTCACTGTTAAAGATCACTTCCCCAGTGTTGTGCAGCATCAGTACACTGTATCAACAATTATTTTCTGTATGACTCCAGACCAGCAATGAAAATATTGAATGGTGCAGGACCAATTACTGTCCTGTGCAGAACTCTTGACATATACACTTCTCTGATAAAAAGCTTTGCACCTCAGCATCCTTCAGATTCCTGTGCCTGAATGCTATTTAAAATCATGTTGGTGGCCTGAAAACTGTCTTCCAAGTGGATGGATTCCCATAAGACAAACCTTTCTCACCTGGATGTAGTCAGCAGGGCTTGCTAGACACCTAAACGCAGAGGAAAAATACAGAATATACTCAACTGTATTAGAAAAGTGGTTCCTGTGTTTCATCTCTGAACCATATGGATGAAGCAATAGGAGAGAAGCTGTGCTGCTATTGACCATGATATGACAGTTTTTCCCTTCTGTCTCCATTATTGTCACTTTGGTCTCACTCATCATAAAATTATGTGGGGAAGGGGAGAAATGAAGGTCTAACACTCTACACACTTGTTAGTCTAATGAGTTAGTTTTATTATTAATCTGCTAAAGTGCAGAAGGGGGTCAGTAGAGACCATTTTAATTCTTTGTTGTGGTACACATGCAAGCACCCCTAGCATTGCTCATTTTCCTGTAAATGGACTTTTCTGGTGTTGGGCAGAGAAAGGCTCATCCAAAGTCTGATGTATCTGCATGGTGTCACTGAAAATCAAAAAATCCTATACAAGAGACAAAGTTGTTCTTATGTCATAGGCACAATGACTCAGTGCACATAGGTGCAATGAGATTTCTTTTTTTTCTGTTTTCTTTTCTTCTTCTTTATTTATTTATTTATTTATTTTAAAACTTACCTTAGGGTATGCAGCATAACTGTAAAATCCCAGATCCAAACTGACAGGAGAGACTGCATTGCCCTCTGGGACTTTCTAGCTTTGTCGCACACTTTACAATGTAAATTATGGGTAAACAAGAAAGAGCTTTTCGATTTTAAATTACAGTTTGGTAGTCCCAGTGGGAAATCTCACTGTGTTCTGATGTTCAATAAGAAGAGAGTTACCTGGTTACTTCAGGAGTTTTACTATTTGATGAACAAGCAGAGAACCCAGCTACCAAGACAGAAATTACTCCAGGAGAGGGAAATTCTCATTTCCACTGACCTTCCACATCACATTCACTGAATGACAATGACAGAATGAGCAAGGCATTTGTTGGGTGTCTGTCCGAAGTATAGTGGTACAAATTCCATCTGTTTCCTCTGAGGTTATAATTAGAAGATTTTATATTTGATATTTTTAATGAGATATAGTTGTTAATAGTCAAAGAAAAAAAATCATTAATGGCAGAGAGTTTCTTAGAATCATAGAATCATAGAATAATTATGGTTGGAAGGGACCTCCAGGGTCATCAAGTCCAACCTTTATCCCATCATATCCCTAACCACTAGACCATTAGACCATGGCCTCAAGTGCCTCATCAACCCGTTTTTTGAACACCCCCAGGGACGGCGACTCCACCACCTCCCTGGGCAGCCTGTTCCAGTGCCTAACCACCCTCTCAGTAAAGAACTTCTTCCTAAGATCCAACCTAAACTTCCCCTGACGCAATTTGAGGCCATTTCCTCTAGTCCTATCATTAGTAATTTGGGAGAAGAGACCAACACCAGCCTCACTACAACCTCCTTTTAGGTAGCTGTAGAGGGCAATGAGGTCTCCTCTCAGTCAGTCTCCTCTTCTCCAGGCTAAACAACCCCAGTTCCTTCAGCTGGCCTTCATAAGGCCTGTTTTCCAGACCTCTCACCAGCCTCCTTGCCCTTCTCTGGACTCACCCCAGCACCTCAATGTCCTTCTTATCCTGTGGTGCCCAGAACTGGACACAGTACTCAAGGTGTGGTCTCACAAGTGCCGAGTACAGGGGCATGATCACCTCCCTACTCCTGCTGGTCACACCATTTCTGACACAGGCCAGGATGCCATTGGCCTTCTTGGCCACCTGGGCACACTGCTGGCTCGTGTTCAGTCGGCTGTCAACCAACACCCCCAGGTCCTTTTCCACCAGGCAGCTTTCCAGCCACTCTTCCCCAAGCCTGTAGCGCTGCATGGGGTTGTTGTGGCTGAAGTGCATGACCTGGCACTTACCCTTGTTAAACCTCATACAATTGGCCTCAGCCCATCACTCCAGCCTGTCCAATCCCGCTGCAGAGCCTCCCTACCCTCAGGCAGATCGACACTCCCACTCAGTTTCGTGTCATCTGCAAATTTACTGAGGGTGCATTCAATCCCCTCATCCAGGTCATTGATAAAGACATTAAACAAGACTGGCCCCAAGACCTAGCCCTGAGGGACACCGCTTGTGACCCGTCTCCATCTGGATTTAACTCCATTCACCACAACTCTCTGGGCTCGGCCATCCAGCCAGTTTTTAACCCAGCAAAGAGTCCACCTGTCTAGACCATGAGCTGCCAGCTTCTGCAGCAGAATGCTGTGGGAAACAGTGTCAAATGCCTTACTGAAGCCCAGGTAGACAACATCCACTGCTTTCCCCTCATCCACTAGGTGGGTCACCTGATCATAGAAGGAGATCAGGTTGGTTAAACAGGACTTGCCCTTCATGAACCCATGCTGGGTAGACCCGATCTCCCCGTTGTCCTGCACTTGCTGCGTGATCTCCAAGACGAACCCTTCCATAACCTTCCCCAGTAGCGAGGTCAGGCTGACAGGCCTGTAGTTTCCCGGATCCTCCTTCCTGCCCTTCTTGTAGATGGGCATCACATTGGCAAGTTTCCAGTCATCTGGGACCTCCCCCGATAACCAGGACTGCTGATAGATGATGGAGAGCGGCTTGGCAAGTTCCTCTGCCAGCTCTCCCAGTGCTCTTGGGTGGATCTCATCCGGCCCCATAGACTTGTGGGTGTCTAATTGACTCAGCAGGTCCTTCACTACTATTTCCTGGATTACAAGGGGTTTATTCTGATCTCCATCCCAATCTTCCAGCTCAGGGAACTGAATACCATGAGGATAACTCATCTGGCCGTTAAAGATGGAGGCAAAGAAGGCATTAAGTACCTCAGCCTTTTCCTCATGCTTCGTACCAATGTTCCCCCTTGCATCCAATAAGAGATGCAGATTCTCCCTGCAGCTTTTTTTATTGTGAATATATTTGTAAAAACTCGTCTTATTTTCTTTTGCAGCAGTGGCCAGGCTGAGTTCAAGCTGGGCTTTTGTCCCCCTAATGTTCTTCCTACACAGCCTAACTAAATACCTATACTCTTCCCGAGTAGCCTGCCCCTTCTTGCAGAGGTGGTCGACTCTCTTCTTTCTCCTAAGTCCCAGCAGAAGCTCCCTGTTCAACCAGGCCGGTCGCTTTCCCTGCCAGTGTGTCTTACGACACCTAGGGACAGCCTGCTCCTGCATCTCTAACAGTTTGTCCTTGAAAAGAATCCATCCTTCCTGAACCCCTTTGCCCTCTAGGACTGCTCCCCAAGGGACTTTTCCACAGGCAGGTTAATTTTTGTAATGCATTTCCTCAAATTGTAGAAGATGACAATTTTTATTTTTTAAGGAACAACCATCAACATAAGAGATTGAAAAGGAAAAAATGTTTATACTGATTTTAACTGCCTTTTAACATGTACACGCTTGCTGATTAGGTCCACAGGGGTATATACCCCTACTTTCATACTCTTCAATCTCAGAACTGGCCAGTAAGAGATCCTGGATGTTACTGTCTCCTTTTTGTACCTGGACTGAATCCTGTTTCTGTTACTCTGTGCAGCTACTTGATCCACAGGACAGCAGAAAGGAATGCTACCACCCTCCTCCGGCTGTCCCCCATGCTGACTGCCTGCAGATGTCAGCCATCTGTCTGTCCCATCAGTACAGCAAAGGAGGAGGCTGCAGCCCAAAGCACCCTGAGGTGGGCAGGACTGCTGCCCTCAGCAGGGAGCTGCATGCAGAAAGAAAACATACGGAAGGCTCCACTTCCCAAAACTGATCCCCGAATGAATTTACTTTAGGCAAACTATTTGGTGCAAAGATATACTGAATGGTTCAGGTTACTGTCTCAAGTGAAAACAAGTGGAGATAAGGGACTGTATGTGAATTGCACACCATTGCACACCAGTGCAGTAAAAGCTCAAAGTTTGCATGTAACAAGGAAAAACAGCTGCTCTGGAGCCGAGGAAAGACCTCCCTTTGATGCAGTCCTTGATGATACTAATCAGACGAGCAAAGAGGCCGTTCGTGGGTTGCTGTGGGAAGTGAAATGCTGGTCCTGCCTCTGGCGCTGCAGGAGCAAGGAAGGGGTCGTCTCTGCATCTCAGGTCTCCACAAAGGTCAGGGAACACAAGAGGGAAAGTGTCACTGATGTTAGCCAGAAAAACCTTTCTGAAAGTCAGTCACATGGTAGATTTGATATTTAATCCCTATGCATTTGCCCTGCTGGATGGTCAAAGATCAGAAGGGAAAGTGTCCAGTCATGGTTTGGCCCCAGGCCCATCAACACTTCACCTGCAAATGCTGCCTGGCCAAGTAACTGATGAACACACAGCCCTAACCTGCCCAGTCTGTCTCCTTTCTGCTGCCCTCCTGGCTCTCTGAGTTGTTCTGTGACCAGAAACTATCTGCTCACATTGACACCTTCTCTGCACTGGGGTCTGGCCCCCCACACCCCCCACCTCAGTGCAGAGCCTATCTTATTTCTTTGGTGAGTTTTAAATTACTAAATACCTAGGGCTTGGACAGCCATATATATTTATACACTTTATATAATATACTGATCTATCATTGAGGATTTCTTAGTGGAACAAAACTAGACAACAGTATTTGTCATGGGTAGGAACTATTGACTGCAGTATGAGCAGTCATTGAAGTTTCCATATGGGAGCTTGGTGAGGTTTCAAGGTAGCACTCTCTACATGTGACAATTTCTAATGTATCACCTAAGAAGTATGTCACCCAGCACACAACTTCCTAACTCTGTTGCCTAACAAAAGTAACGTTACTGTTTCATCATCATCAAAAAAAAAAAAAAAAATCACAAAAAATGAGACGCAGAATTGTAAAACTCATTGTGTTTCATATGAGGTAAATTCTGTCTGTTCTGAGCAATAAAGTCCCATTTTCAGTTGAATTATAGTATTTTACAAATGCCGTAAATGTGAATATGCTGAAAGGAGAGAAGTTTAAAGTACTGTTGTGTACTTAAGTGATAAACAATTGTGGCAAACCTGCCAAGATCCAGCACTTCAGAGTAGCAACATAACATTGAGCAAAGCCGAAGCAATAAAACCAAATGCTCTGTACTGATACTTCAAACTTTATATGCATTTATGTCAACATACACAGAACAGCACTTCATCCATAGTAATGAATTTAGACAAAACAAATGTTTGGAACACCTGCACTGGATGCAAGCGATGTTTTAAAAACAATCATAAAAATGAGAACCTAAACCAAACCCTATCTGTCCATAGAGATAGAAAAGACGACAACATTTATAGGATTATTAAATTAATAGGTGTTTCCAATATTTTCATTGCTGCTGTTTTATTCTCCTTTGCTATCTCTCTCTCCCTTAATATCAGCAGGGCAGCCAGGCCAGGAAGGCTAAATGTTCTTCATAAGGAATTGAGCATCGTGTAAGTTGGCACACTTGCTTCTTTCCTACATCAATGAGATTGAGAGTGCTGGTAATTTTCCCTAGTTTCATAAAAAGCACTTTTTTTTCCCCTCTGATTACCTTTACAGAGGAGAAGCTGTCTTTTTTTTTTTTTTTTTTTTTTTTTTTTTTAATAAATTTACCCTCCATACAATTCAATGGGGGGAAATCTCTAAAGCCATGACTTGTTAGTGATAATAGGGCATAGCACAGCATTGTCTTCTTCCACACAAAGCTGTACAAGTCTCAACTCAATAGTAGCCAGGAGAGTGAAAGCAATACTTATTGAGCCAAAGAGCTAAAAACATGCAGCTGAGTTCAGCTGCCCAAGCAGAGGCAGGCTGTGCTCTTTGTCACCCAGCGATTCAATCGTCTCAGCTTTGGTAGCATACTGTGATTTGAGTGGACAGGTAAAAATTGTATGGCACACTTGCTTAGGATCGATCAACTCTCCTGGTAAAGCATATGTTTATTTTGCATGAGAAACCAACAGGCTTGATGGAGTAGCTGAAGACAGGCTTCAGGCAATGTGTCCTCTAAAGGGGTCCAGATCAGCTTACAGGCATTCCCAAACACTTTGCTAGGCAAGGTACATTTTGAAAGGCCTCACAGGGGATGCTATGGCAGCTAAGTAATATGAGAAAGTCCAGTTACAACATAGAATCCATCACCATCAGTGCTATTACAGCCTGATTGCTAATTGACCATTTTATGGGCTTGCTATGGGGCGCAATAGGGCACATGGGTCTTCTGGTCCTTAGTCTATACCCACTCTACCTGTTGCTCCTCACACAATCTTCAGCAAGCTGTGACTCAATTTTTCTCATGTTATCTGTCAAATGGCAATAACTGTATTTGCCCTCTTGCCTGCTTGGTGTTATGAAGATTAATGGATGCCTTTGCAGTGCTTTCAACATACAAGCCTGCTAGGAGTTACTACTGTGGCCCATTTTGAATGCCTTACATATAGTACACAGGTTCCAGGTAACAGGCACATTTTTATTTATCATGTTATCATCTCCCTTCCAGATGTTCTGAAATTTGGATCATGATGCAGTATAGAAAATCTTCTGTGTTACTGACTGTTCAAAAAACCTGAAGGTATTTCTTTGACCAGTAGTCAAAGAGCTTTTCAAGGGCCTTTTTTTCAAGGGCTTTTCATACTGTAACTAGAACTGCCTTTATCTGAAAACTCAAATTTCCTAATGGGTTCAGGGACTGTTATTAAAACTACATGAAGAAGCAGATGTTTAAAATATCTTTAACTTAAAATCACAATAGAGAAAAGACATTCAAAGTATAAAATGAAACTGATAAATTCTGTGGAGAAATACTTGGAAGTGACTGCTCTTGGGGAACACTAGTTACTTGTGATCTTCTCTAAGAAGAAAATAAAGGAAAAAAAATAAATATTAACCTTGAAGCTCTTTTAACACAGAGAAGTGTCTTTCCATGAGAGATGACCAGGCTAAGGACAGCTTTTAGGGACACTAATTTAGAAAAGCACAATAGACACAAAAGCAAGAATGTTAGACTAGAAGCGTTTCACTTACATTTGATTAGCCCTTTAGCTGTTGAATGTTCACAGTAGTGGAGGTGATTAGAAAAAGAAAAAATAAATAGAAGCTTTAACATTTTTTTTTCTGTTAGTTGGCTAATGATCTTTAACATGGTGTTCAGCTGCTTACTAAAGTTTAGTGCCTACACCTGAAGGGACATTAAAGGAGCTCTTGAAATTGCATAGGTGGTTGTGGTAGGTTCAGTTCTCTGTTTGATAAGGAACACCCTTGGAAGAGTCCTTGCCAGTGAATCATCTCTTTTTCACCAGTAACAAACTCTGATGCATCATTTGGCTTTTAATGTAAGAATATATCAGAAGAGTGGCTGTGATAAATACAAGCAAGGTAATGCTTTTCAGGAGAGTCTCCAAGGACCAGGGACCTGTGCTTAGGGCATTTCCAAGACAACTATCTTAGAATTGTCTTTAGTAGGTTGTTAGCTGAATCCATGTGTCCATGCCTGCAACCCCTGACTGCATGAACCTCATTTTAACTGATAAGATTAACCTGACACCTCTGAGTAAATGTTTATTCACTGGTCATCTACTTGCAATATGACATAATGTAAGGGACTCTTTGATTCTGCTGATTCGGCAATGATAATTCAGTGTTAAATGTTCCTAAAAGTTTCAGATAGATCACAGCAGGGCCAGATTAAGGAAAAGGCATGCTGATGTGTGCTTGGCAGATCAAAGATGAGGAATCTTCTATAAAGTGTTGAAAAGTAAATACTGCAGAAGAAAAATAGATTAACAGAATGGGTTTAATCTCATTAATCTGTTTATTAGTGAGGTAGGTTGACCCTGTCTGGATGCCAAGTGCCCACAAAGCTGCTCCATCACTCCTCTCCTCAGCTGGACAGGGGAGAGAAAATATAACAAAAGGCTTGTGGGTCGACATAAGGACAGGGAGATCATTCAGCAATTACTGTCACAGGCAAAACAGACTGAAGTCGGGAAAATTAATTTAATTTGTTACCAATCAAATCAGAGTAGGATAATGAGAAATAAAACCAAATCTTAAAACACCTTTCCCCCACCCCTCCCTTCCTCCAGGGCTCAGCTTCACTCCCGATTTCTCTACCTCCTTCCCCAGAGCAGCACAGGGATATGGGGAATGGGGGTTGTCCATCACACGTTGTCTCTGCTGCTCCTTTCCCCTCAGGGGGAGGACTCTTCACATGCTTCCCCTGCTCCGTCATGGGGTCCCTCCTACAGGAGACAGTTCTTCATGAACTCCACATGACTCCTTCCCACAGGCTGCAGTTCTTCATGAACTGCTCCAGTGTGGGTCCTTTCGATGTGGTACAGTCCTTACAGAACAGACTACTACAGTGTGGGTCCCCCACAGGGTCCCAAGTCCTGCCAGCAAACCTGCTCTAGTGTGGGCTCCTCTCCCCACCAGTCCACAGGTCCTGCCAGGAGCCTGGTCCAGCATGGGCTTCCCACGGGCTCACAGCCTCCTTCAGGCATCTGCTTGCTCCAGTGTGGGGTTCTTCATGGGCTGTTGGTGGATATCTGCTCCACTGTGGACCTCCATGGGCTGCAGGGGGACAGTCTGCCTCACCATGGTCTTCACCATGAGCTGCAGGGGAATCTCTGTTATGGTTCCTGGAGCACCTCCTCCCCCTCCTCCTTCACTGACCTTGGTGTCTGCAGGTTGTTTCTCTCACGTATTCTCCTCCTCTGGCTGGTGTTGTGAAGTTTTTTTCCGCCTTCTTAAATATGTTATCCCAGAGGCATTACCACCATCACTGATGGACTTGGCTTTGGCCAGTGACAGGTCTAGCTTGGAGCCAACTGTCATTGGGTCTGTCAGACATATTAGAAGCTTCTAGCAGCTTCTTGCAGAAGCCACCCCTGTAGACCGACCACTACCAAAATCTTTCCATGCAAAACCAATGCAATTAGTAAACTCAAAAGGAACACATTTTGATCAGTTTTTTATCCATTTGGCTTACGTATCATATAATTTACTCACTGACTCTGTAAAAGAGCTATCTTGAAAACTTAGATCAAATTCAGTATCACTAATAAAAGAATTCAGAAGTGTTGGCCTTTTATTCTGTGTCCCCATAACCCTTTTGGATCCTCAGTCTCCACAATAAACATTCAGAAGTATACATTAACAATAAAATCTCATTGTACTCTTCTACTTTGCACATTAATCTCCGCATGAAGAATTTGATGTTGTTTCTGCTACAGCAAACAGCAGAATTGGTCCCAATAGATTTCACCTACGTTTTCTCCTCTTGTTATTTAGTTTGGTGATTGAAGTACAACTCTGGACATGTAACTACTGAAGGAAACAAATATTAATTTTTAGGTAAATTTATTCTCTATCCAGTTTGTGTAAATCTAAACTGTCGAGATTAAGTAAATTGTAAACAATCTATGTTCTTGGTAATAGACATAAAATGCTATTTATCAGTCTCTGTGGTGCCAAAATGAGGTGCAATGCCAAAAAGAGTGTAAATATTGCCATTTGTAGTGCCATTAAAATGGAAATTAAGGAATCAATCATAAGTAGTTGTGCAATTCATGATTTAGGTGGAGCTGGTGGTACTGTTTGAAGCTGCAGATTCAGGTTTGACAGTCCAAAGATGATAACACATAATTTTTTATCAAATATTGTTAGGCCTGATGCTGTAGTGGAATTTACAAGGCATATTTTAAAGTGTGATGAAATGCAGATGTGCCATAGATAGTCACTAATTTCTTAGTTAGGCATTAAATAACAGTCTTGGACATTTGGGATAGTTTCTTTTATAGTTCCATCCTCATAATATCTCAGGACTTTCTAGTAATTGATTAAGCAATACAACAATAATCTGTTTCATGTGGTTCATTGTCTTCCTCATCCTCTCACGCATGCAGTATCAGCCCTGATTTTTGATAGTAGTTTACTTTTTTTAAGTATACATCCAACTGTTGATGCCAGTCTAAACCCAGCTGAAGAATGTGCCTTGCCTTTCAAGAACATGGACATGGGGATGTTAGTTGTGCTGGTCAAGAACATGAGAATGAAATATGTTGCAAACTATAGAATTTTATAACTGCACTTGCTATTAGACCTGATACCAACAGGCTTGGTCAGACATGGATAAAAATGTTAGGCTTCTCGTTAAAGCAAAAACACCTGGGAAAACACCTGAGGAAAGAGATGTATGAAAATTGAGTTACACTTCATTTCTAAATCATAATTTTCACTGTTACTACAGAGTCTTTTCATTTAGCATTTTTCTTCAGTAGTGCTGATATTTTGGAAAAAAAAGACCAAAACAAAACACTTTTGCTCTTCTCAGAGTTTTAGGTAGATATAATTTAGCACCTGCTGCATAATTCCATGTTATTTTTTTACCGTAAGATGGGGAAGATGCTGAAACAGTAATAGAAGACAAGTTCCATTTTTTGCTTTGACAGTTAGAAATCTTCTGATTTCCATAAATGTGTTATGGGGAACACTTTAGACATAACTCTCACTTATGATGTAGGCTTAACCCTTGGCTTAATTTTTTTTTGTTTTATGCTTATGATTTACTTGCCTCACATATTTATAGAAGGCAGTAAATCGCCCTCCCAGGCTTCAGATTGCCATGCTTACTTAGATTCTTCTCACGAAGTATAGAAATTCAGCTCAGTATTCTTTCTTCATGTCTCTTCTGGTTTGACCAGCAGATCAGACAAGTTCTAGGTATTGTAGGCAAGGGTTTAACAATGCCTTGTACTATGGGACAAGTGTCAGCAATTGCCTTCTAGAAACCTTTCTTCTAAAGCACCATAGAGTCACTTTTACATTAATCTGGTCACATCATGTAGGTTATTGAGTTATTCACATCATCCTTCTCTGCTGTTTCTACATGAAGAGTTCTCAACTTACTGTTGTTTTTCCTGTGAGTTCAGAACTGATATTGCTAGTTAATTTTACACTACTTCATTACTTTATATTTTCTACTCCTTCAGTCATGTCTTTCTCTTTGTGTGATACTTCCACATTCCCTGCATTGATGCTACTTTCAATGTTATACCAGGGATAGATTTCATGAGCCTGGACTGCAGTATTTTGTGACCACTAATGTAAACAAGGGCTCCTGGTGAACTTCACTGTTTACTGCTTTCGCCCCAAATATCCATCCCTTCAGCCCTAAAGATTTTCATTTACTGTTTATGCCATTCTCTTCCTTGGCGTGACAGGACCCCAAGTCATCTACAGCTTTGCAATGAGGTAGGCAAGACCTTCCTGTTGCAAACTGCCTCAAGAAGGAAATTATGAACTCAAAAAATCATCTTTAATTAGAGTATGAATAATAAGCTTCCAAATCAGAGAAAATGCCATGTAGCTATGCAGAACAGAGTAGTAAACAAGGGCTAATTGATATTTTCCTCCTGCCCACTTGGCCATTGTGGAAAGATCTTTCCTTCTGTGTTTACCCACAGTTAGCTCAATGACTTCTGCGTTACAGGAAATTGCCCAGTCACCTCTGGCTGGCTGGAAACTCTTTCTGTCCCCTTTGAGACCTGCCTGTTCTCTTCTGTCCTTACAGGAAAGTTTGAGTTTCTTTGCTTGGGCTCCATCCAGCTCCCATCCTCTCTCCTTCCTTGGTCTGTTGCTCGCAGCACCCTCTGAAAGCTGCTGATCTCCAGGCATATCTATTTGCATCCATAAGAAGGAGTAAGCCTCTGCTCTTTCCAGGAGTTCCACCTAACCTACTCACTCTTAACAGACTATAACATAAATGAAGAACAAATAACTAAAACAATTTATATACTGTTTATAATGTATTCCTTATGGTTCCTTTATTAATCTCTGTGTTTGCCAGCTTAACTAATATATACATATTTACAGAAGAACATTAAAATATTTACTGAAATCCAGATAAACGAGATATACTTCATTTAGTTTGGCCAAAGACCAAATACACTTCCAGGTCAATCTGTCAAAAAGTCTCCTTAACAAACCATGTTATATTTCACCTCATCTACCTCTAAGTTTTCACTTATCCCTTCCTTCCAAGTCTGTTCTCCAGCTCACTATGTTGGAGTTTAGTCTGAGAGGCCTGAAATTGCTCACATCACTTTCCTAAACATAGATAACTCATTTGCTATCTTCAATAATGCAGACGGATTTGCTAAAATACTTGTTGTGGGATTTACAAATTCAGTACCAATTCTGAGGAAATTATCTCATTACCTGACCTATGTTCTGTAAGCTTTTTCTCTGCAGTTGCGACAATTTCTAGTTTTAAATATGCATTCTCATTATCTGGTTTCATTTTGCATTAGTTTTCTACATCGTCAGTTTTGGAAGCTAACCAGAATATATTTAGCTTTGGACCACACCAACATTATTTTACTCTTTACCTCTTTAATATTCTTGTGTCCCTCTTCTATAATAATTTATATGTCTGGACAAATCTCTGCTCTCTGTTAGGAAGCTGAATTCAGCTTGATTGTTTTGGTCATTAAGACAGCAAACTTAGCTTGACTTGATGTCCAACATAGAGATGTCTGTGCTTTTTTCTATTATCTTCTTACTTTTAGTATCCTTTTTATTCTCAGACTTATTTTCCTCTAAATATCCCAGTGGATCAGATAGCACTTTGTCCAAGCTTTTTAATTAGTTGAGGAATACAGACTCCTGATCATGTTAGCTCCTTCGATAGGAAGAACAACCATTTTCAAGGTTTTCTGTGTGCCTTAATCTGTCTGATTTTACTATGAAGTTTCTTTAACTTTTCAACACTTGGTTATTCAAAACATTCTTATTTGTAGACCTGTGTTTTTATTTTTTTATTTTACTTGAACAGAAGTAATCCATCACTTCTCAATCCAAGATCATTTTCTACAGCAAGCTTCTGAATTGTCTTATTTCTTGATAAAATCAAGTCTAAACAGCATCCTTTTTCTTATTTTGTTGACTAATGAAGAAATCTGACAACTATCACACTCAGGAAAATGTTTTCCAAGCTGTTATTACTAACATCCTCTATGGAAAAATTCTGGGTAATAATTCTCTCTCTAATAACGTTACAGATTTCCTATCTGTATCCAAAACACACAGAGAGATTCGCTGCCAGACTGCTGGCATCAGTCCGTGGGAAGCTGTTTTACCATCTTTGTTTTATGTCCTTGTAAAAAATATACCTTAGGAGATAAAATGTGAAATAATTTTATTTCCAGTTAAGGAACTTTGGCCTGAGTGGAATTCATTATTTGGTTTTGGGATGATATGGAGTTTTGACTAAGTCTGGACTCTGCATCCCAGGACAAAATGATTAATTTTAGGTCCATCTTAGGTATTTCATGTCTGAAACAGACTGCTACAGTGGGAGCAGAGGATGCATCCTGCATTTCGGGGATAATGATGGGCAGATACCTGTTTTTTTTCCTCATGTTACTGAAGTAATGTGCCAGCCTGAGGCTCAATGAAGTGGTCAATAATAACAATATTGAAGGATACCCTGAAATTCTGAGTTGGGCAAATCTTAAGATTTTAGTAGGTGTTTGTGTAAAGAATAGATGCAGAAATTTCCTTTGCAGTTTAATAAACCAAGAAGAATTCTGTACATGACTATTTAATGAGTGGGAAGACCAGAATGCATTTTGGAGTGAGGGAGAGAGAAAACAAATGTAAATAACATTGAACTTCATATTGCTGTTTGCCTGGTATTGAGCCCTAACAGCATGAGATGCAATATTTATCTCTCATCTCATTAAAGATAAATCAAAACAAAAAAACATTTCCTTAGTCATCCGAAAACATTCATTTTACACCCGATTACTCTTTTTTGGAGTGGAATTTTGCCATAAATTTTCCTTAGGATGAAATTACACCAGAAGTTTAAGTCGATCTAAGTTCACACTACTACCAAAGAGCTGACCTCTACCCATACCTGCTAATAACCAACCACACACCATCAGCTCTTACCTTATGGCCTCATTAGTGCCCATGCATTCTGGTTGGACCTTAAACAGCTGAAATATCATTCACTCAGTAAATTATGATTAATTCTTGAGTCCCTGAGTGGGTTTATCTTGTACCCACTTGTGTACTAAAGTCAGCAGCTCCCAACTAGTGCCTGGGAAAAGGTGTGGATTCACTTAATCTGGTTTTGCAAATGACTTTTCTGAAAAGAATTGCATGAAAGTGGGATATCTCTACTTCTGCTATTGTCCTATATTTAGCTATTAGGTCCAATCTAACATGCTATAAATACATGTAGATGCAGTGTATGGTGAAGGTTACATTTGCCTAACAGTGATTGTGCTGTTTTAAAGGGAGATTCCTTACCACCCAAATCTGTGAACACACAGGTAGTTTCCAAAACATCTGTGATATAAAAAGACACTTGATAAGCATCAGTTTCACAAAAACCCCACAACTGAACAATTTAGAAGGGACACTCTGGGTTGCTTTTATCTTCATACTATCTTATGCCATCTTAATGCAGATTTGTAAATCAAAACAATCTGAGGTGTTGCCCTGGTTTCCCAGGAACAGAACCATGTGCCAACCATGGCAGATAGGTCATTAGGAGTCCCAGGTCAGCTGGGAGTTTCAGTCAGGGCAGATGACCCAAGCTGAGACTTACAGGTGTATCCCATGCCACTTAATCATGCTCATTATAAGAGGAGGGAGTTTATGAAGGACAGGAAGTTCTTCTTTCTGGAGCTCCTTCTTGTGGGCTTTCTGCTGCTTCTGCTGATCCTAAGGATGAGGCTGAGTATAAGCTTGTATACTTTATCTTGGTGATTGTATTAGCTTTGTTATTTCATTAAAACTGTTTAAATTTTAACCCCTGGGGCTTCTGCCTTTTTCCCCCTCATTCCACTTAGCTGGGGAGGAGTCTTTGGCTGGCAGAACAACTGCTGCAGTTTAGCCCCAGATACAGAATAAACATAAACAGGTGTATAGCCATCAACCTGCTAAAATATGCTTTGCAGGATGTATACTCGCTACACCAGGTAAAAAATCAAGTAAAAAATTTGGACATCATTAGATAAGGCTTTCTTTTAACCTTTGTTGCCAAAGAAAGTGATTGCAGGCAGAAATTTGTTTTCGAGCCTTTACAAAGAAGTCTTGCAAATTTAGGATGTGTTTCTGGAACTGCTACTGGTTGCTACAAGAGGTTGCTCTTCTCCTTGAACTCTTCAGTTTTTTTCATATCGGTTGCTCTCTCTGTCTGTTAGATGCTGGGGAAAAAGAATGTTTCCAGAGACAGGGACAGCTTTCTTGATTAGTTCCATTTAGAAAAGTTCTGTGGCAGAGGGAGTAGGAGATTTAGGAGCCAGGCATTGGAATATAAAGGATAGGATAAGTCTAGATTTTTTTTATGATCTATTTTTATTTACACTGAAATATTTCACATCTAAGTTTGTTGCTTGCCATAGTTCTGCTACCTTGAAGAACAGCTATATTCTGCTGGAGTTGTTTGCTCTCTGTTTAAGTATGGGCTGAATGGAAAGCTCTTGCAGCCTCTAAAGGAGGCTATACCAAATGCTAGGAACAAATAAGGGCACCTATATGCAATGACTTTCCTCCTACTGCCAGAAATTAAGTTTAGCAGTGCATACATAAGCAAAGGTCTTATATGACTAGCATTCATGCTTGAACAACTTTGCGCTTATCCTTTCCATTTAGTGACCTAGTTAAGTGTTTTAATTCCCTAGGAAGCTTTATAAACTCTGTCAGGTAGCACAGTGGTTTAGCACTGATACAGTGTGAAGAGCCGTGCTACAAATATGCATGCAGTCGTCCAGGTATTTGTTCAGTAAAGGTATGTGGCCACTACAACATGGTGCCAGTGGGTCCTCAATAACTGTTGTTTTGTAAATAACCATCACTATGACCTTTCTCTTATTTCTCTCTGCATTTCTCTAGGTGAGTGTATCTGGCACAGACTGTCTCTTTTTGACTAGGATGGAGTTATTAAAGAAATTTGATTTATAGAGGTATATCTTATACCTATAAGTAAATTTCATTTTTATGAATGCCTCAGGACAGTGTAGTACACAATTGAAACTGAGCTGAGATTCCCTGGTTTGGGTGGGACAGCCTCAGCACTTTGAGAACTGGGGCAGATCTGAGCAAGGCATTCTAGTTTTGAGCCATTTTCAGTTCACTTTGGATATAAGCAGGTTTGCAATGTCATTCCAAATAATAGAGATCTTTTTTATACATGCATAAAAAGTTCCTTGTTGTTCTGAAATTGATTGTGCTTGACATTCAGGGGGAGATGTGCCTTCCTGTTACTGAGAAAGAATTAACAGACTTTGTTATTGGAATCTGAGGTACTTCACAGTTAATTACTATGAAGGAATGTACACAGATCAATATAGCAGGCTTTTTGTTGGAACCATCTATTTTTTTCACCTGGATGATCAAGCCAGAATTCTGTACTGTCTCATTGGTAACCTGGCTGATTCGGTCACAACTACAATATAACACCTGAGTCTATGGGGATGCTTGTGCCTCAAGCATTTGTCATCTTGAGAATAGTTTGTTTGGTGGGGCTGAAGGTTCCCTCTGTCTGACCCTGCAAGCGATGAGGGGATGTGGAGAGAAATGAACTAAAGATTTACTGTTGCTCTAGCAAGCCAAAGCTACAGTGAAAAATAATGCAGAAGGGGTAGCTGGAGCTGCATGATAACTCATACAGATTCATGGGGAGACTGAAGCCAGTGAATTTAATCTCCTGGTTTGTGGGTGGTGAGGAGCAGAGCCAGGACAGCACGCAATGTCATGCAATGTGGCAAAAGAAGGAAGAAGAGAAGGAATACTGATCTGGAAGCTGTTTTTATTTCTGAAAATAGGCTGGGTTTTTTGTTTTTTGTTTGTGTTTTTTAAAAACAGGGTTTATATCTTGTGAGTGTCCAGGCAGACTGACATGATAGGTTATGTTACTATGCCCCATCTGCCAGATCCAAATGCACAAATTCAGTTTGGATGGGTTAAGAAAATTTTACAAGCCATACTGCCACATTATTCTCTTCCCTGTGTCGCTCTGTACTTTGCCTGTGTTTTGGAAGCATAGTCTTCTATCACACACACAGACTGTGGAGATAAAAGCTGATTCATCCAAAAAAGGGGGAGAAAACAAACTGTACTAGTCTTGAATTTGCTAGCCACTGCATTTCCCCCTTATCTTTCCTGGATGAGGGTCAGGCGAAAGATCTCCAGGCACAAGGGAAGGGGCAAAACTCCAGGGTGCCATGATTCAAATGCCTGGTGTCATCCTGAGTGTACACAGGTGCTCAGGGGAGGTATGTCCCCCAGGTCCCCTCTCTTAAATTTCAAGAATTTCACTCAATTCCATCTCCTTTGTTGCATCCAGAAGCACAAAGTAGCCAACCCCAAGGGCAAGAGTTGTGTTAAAGACTCTCTAGGGGACCTGAAGTGGATTAACAATTTA
This sequence comes from Podargus strigoides, assembly GCA_028020825.1. NCBI lineage: Eukaryota > Metazoa > Chordata > Aves > Caprimulgiformes > Podargidae > Podargus > Podargus strigoides. The sequence goes on from CM051663.1 coordinate 146,931,336, forward strand.
AAGAAAAAACTGCAAAGGAGAGTTGTGTAAACAAAGCCTGGCTGATTTATTGACCCTTGCTACTGTGTTACTACTGGGCTGACAATGATCAATCCCATAATTTTTATACCTAAGAAAGAGGAATGCTGTAAAGCATATAAGCAGCGAGTCTAAAAGAGACCATAGGCATTTTGGTCCTGAACTTTGAGCTGAAAGAGAGCTTGATGTTTCAGAGGAGGATCCACAACAACCTTCCTGAGTAAGCAACAAGTAAATGGGTATGTTTTTGAAGGAGCTGGCTACCAACTTGGGCATGAAATTCTCAATGTCTCCCCTTGCCAAGGACTGCTGGGAACAATTATTCCCTAATGCCTAGGTCACTCCACCTGCTCCAGGGGTGACACCAGAATGAAGAAGACACTAGAACTTGCTTCCCCCATTCTCTTGTACCATGAAGTCATTACGTCTAATCATGTGTCTCTATCTCTGACTTGACTGTGAAGATGGTAGACACCACTCCACCCTGTGCTGAGTCCAAGACTGCTTGCAGGTCCTTTGAAAACTGGGGTGGAATAAGCCATGCAGGGGAGTCAGGTGGAAAGACATTTGGATTTTGCTTTTTCAGCCTGAAGCAGGTGCTAAGCTGCCCAGCTGTGTCCATACTGAGATACTTCTAATCCTGCAGAGGTGAACACTGATTAAAAAAGTGTCTCAGTCACTGTAGGCTTCCTTCAGAGGTGCAGAAATGAGTCATTTCCACACAGCAACTCATCCAAGCTATTTTGGACATCTCCTTTAGACACCTGTTTTTGCGACACAAAATTCCTATGTGAGGTGTTTGATTTGTTTCTGGATAGGACTCCTTGAATATAATTCCTGATGGTGTTCTTGAGAATTGAGACTAGAGACGCTTGGAAAAAAAGCATGACCAATTTTGATCTGCTGCATTTCAAGGACAAGTGACTCTAGGGACGAAATGGAACATTTTGCCACAAAACATCCTTGTAATCTAAGTACTTGGGACTCAAAAAAATTTAAACATTTCAAATAAAAGGTATTTGCATTTTTTAAAAAGGTACGTATTCTAAACTATTCATTAAAATCCAAGAAGGCATTGATGAAAACAAAGGTGATTTTCTATGTGTTAATTCCCCTGGGAAAAGAATCTACTTTCCAAACTTCTCATTATGGGATAGATTCTATTCTTATCTACATCCACCCAGGTCTGTTGGTTTTTTACTACAGGGATAGCTTTAGACATAGTTTAGCCGTCAGATTTAGCGTTAAGTCAGAGCCAGTATCAAAGACATGGTCAAAATCTCCCTTCAATTACCTTCACACAAGCCTCTCCCTTCAAAGAATAAATTATTTTTTATTGCTTTGTGGGTTTTGCCAAGCCCTGAGCATTATTGCACTGTGGGTTTTATACTTTGAAATAGGTTACAGGATAAGAAATCATAAATATTCATTCTTCAGCAACATCCTCTGAACATCTTCCTCACTGCTGCTGTCTGGGGTCTGCCCATAATTGCCTGCTATTGGGCTCCCTGCCCTTTGCCCTTCTCACTCAATCAGTACAGGAAATAAGGCAAAATAATGAAGAAGGGGCTTTTAAATGTTGATTTCTGTGCATAGGGCACACCATGTGGTATTGCTCTCAGGAAAAAAAAAAAAAAGGCTCTTACAGAGGCATTTTACACCGATGAAATGTCATAGGTAAACTGTGGAAAAGCGGTTGCTTGCTGTGGGTTCCTAGACCAAAGAATATGTTGAAACACACCATGGTACACTGATGGGGAAAAACACGGAATATACAATTGCTGTATACAAAAAGACCTTTCTTAGAAAGAATTTAAAGATGGCTTTGCTGATAGAATGCAGCAACTAATCTTTAGCCATGCTTTGTATTCAAATATGAATGGAATGATCTGAAGGACAAGGAGATGGTATTTGAATGTGCAGAGAAGCCTCTCATTGATCTTCTAACCTTTTGGGGATATATAGCATTTGCAAACCCAGAGAAAGTTGCTTTCGAAAGGGAGCTGAAAGGTCTTGGCTGAAATGAAAGTCTTTTTAAACTGCTTTGCTGAACTCATCTCTTCTCCTGTTTAGTTGGGGGTTAACAGTCCATCAGTCATGCTTAAAAAGAGGGCTGCAAAGCACATATCCCATCTACAGCAATCATCTCTGGAACATACCTTTGAAGTACTGGATACTAAATGCAAGCCCCATGAAAACAGTCCTCTTTGCCATTTGCAACATTTGTGGTTGCCCTGGGCTTGCCTGTGTAAGGCATTTTGCCTGGCCGTGCCCTGAGTTAGTCTCTCCCTAACTTGCAAGAAAACAGACGGTCATTATTGAGTTGGAGCTACAGAAAGAAAAAGAAACAAGCATGAACTAATGCAAACCCCAGAGATACCTAAGGTTTGTTTGAAATCAGAGAACTTGAGGGCATTTTCTCCCTGCACTTTGACTTTTGCTATGTCACAGACAGAAAGGGAAACCCAGAGGCCTCTTCTGTGCAGAACTTCTAGCTGGAAAATTGCCTTCAAAAGAGAGGAGTGCATAAAGCTGCTTCTTCCTCCTCTTGGTGTGCTGTGAGCTACCAGCAGATTTTCTTTGTATTTTCTCAACTTCTGTAAATTCAGACTGACCTTCAAGTCTTTTCTTTTTCCCTTTGGAGCTGTATGTCTTTTCCAATGCAGTGCATACATGATTATAAACCTGACAAGTCATATTTAGTTCAAGTACAAGAGCACTTTCTCTTCCTCTGTCTCTCTGTGCTCCTCATTTCGTTCCTAGGATTTTTCTCATTTAAAACTGTGTTTAAATAAAAAAATAAAAAAATCAACCTTTCCCAAATATGAGAGCACTCTAGAACTGACTGTTGCAATTTCAGACCTGATACCAAAACAAGTATCTTCTGAGCTCTCATTTTTATTATTTATAGTTTCACATGTTCCTTTGAAGTCTCCAAAGACAACTTGCATACTAGCATACTCCATGGCTACATGTCTCATGTCAGTAAGATGCATAAACTCTTCACTGTTATCAGTTTCTAAAAACCCATACTGAGTCACAACGACTGCTGTTCTTCTGAATAAATCAATGCTTCAATAAATGGCAAAGCAGAAACTGAGAACCCACATGGCTATTAAAGAAAATACTGAGTAATGCCTTTGCTGCATAGGTTATAACACTGTTACCACAAATTGTGAAACCACGTGGCTGTAAGAATAGTCCTTGTGGGAGCAGTCTCCTTGGATTCGCAGAATCACAGAATGTTAGGGGTTGGAAGGGACCTCTAGAGATCTAGTCCAACGCCCCTGCCAAAGCAGGATCATCTAGAGTAGGCAGATTTGGTGTGATGATTCACATGAGAAGTTTTCAGAAGAAGGCAGCTGCTAGAGTTATTACTAGATTTTCAAGTATTCTGTCTGTTAACTGTGCATGCAAAGTCACATTGCAGATGCACTGTAAACTGACTTCAGACATTAAGAAATAGAAATACAAATGCAATTAAGAGGGTAACAGTATGTTAACCCTTTAGGTTGTCTTTTATTTGGTATGCTAACACAATGCATGAGCTTTCTGAAGTTGTTAGCAGCGTTTGGGACATAATCCTCACTGCTCAGTTATGACTGTGTGAACCCTCAATCAGAAATCGAATTTGCTGTACTAGAAGATATACAGCCTTGCAGTTAAAGTCAGGAATGTTGCATGCCTAGGTGTTTACCTTGGCAATTGTACAGTACCATTTTTGGCTTAGGAAGTACTGGTGGATTAGAGTAGAATCTCGATCTGCAGTGCTTTGCTGTTAAATCCTTGATCTGAAGATAAGAGACATTCCCTGTATTTTTCATCTTTATTTTTTTTAATTGCAATGTGTGCATGTTAATGAGGCACTGCTGTTTGTGCTTTCCAGCCTGTCATCAAAAGCAAATGCCAGCAATAAGACTATGCTCTGGAAAAGTTTCAGAAGTTAGTGCTTTCATTTGGCCACAGCTTCCTGCAGGCTTAGCATCATTCCCCACCTGTGGGCTGAGCTCACTGTATTTTAACATTTAACATACAAGGCTGTTTCTGCCTCTAACTTTTAACCAGTTGGCATGGATGTGTATTATCCCAAATTCCTTTAAGGCCTTCCTTATGCTACTGCAGGCATTGACACTTTCTCTGCAACACACCTAGGTAATTTGCCTGCACTGCCTCAGGACTGCATATTCTCTAATTAGTATCCTATCTTGTGTTTTTTTCTCTATAGCCTCAGGGACATGCATGGTTTCAGAGTAATATACTGCAGAATTTCTCATTTCACTACACTTAGGATCCCCTTTCTCCTCTAAATGAACAATAATAATAGTAAAACTATGATGATGTTATTTATAAATGACAGACCATTTATAACTAATTACTTAATCAAAATAATGACTAGCATCCCCTAACACCTTCAGAATAATTTTGCAGAAGGAAACAAACCAGTAATGTGTCTTCAAAAATGCATATTTCATTTTCTAGAAAAATGAAATGTGAAAATTATTGCTCCCAGTGATGGAATGAATTAAAGAAAAAGAATGTTGCATATCAGAATCGGCAATCAATAAACGGCTATAATCTTTAAGAAACATTTATATACAAATAAGAATGTGTCAGATCACTATAGCAGTGCAGTAAAAATAAGTATATGATGCTGTGCTTTTGCACAAAGTTTATTTCACAGGATTTGGGTTTTGAAAGTCTTTAAACTGATTAAAAGTGGGCGTTGAAGTTCAAAGTCTAGGAACATTTAGGTGTAAAAATACTTGTAATTTATACTTTTCAGATTTTAGTTTCACATTTATCATCCATAAATAATAAAATCCTTTCCTTCCTTAAATAATTGTTACCCTACTAATAGGAATATGATGGGAAACATAAACCAAATCATTAGAAAAAGACCATGTAGATCCTTCATTACTGTTATCACTAAAGATGAAGCAGTGCTGTAAAGAAGCTCTGGCACTGCTAAAGTACACACACATTCATACAACAAATGAATCCATATGTAGCTAAAATAAGCATAAGAAGTCATAGTAAACTGCCTTCAAATACAGGTTACCTTGAGAATGCTTATTCTCTGCTCTTATGCACAGGTTTGGTGCATCAGTTCTCCTCTACTGCATTCTTCATTCCATTTTTGCTGTGTGAATATGTAATAAATCAATATTGATTTAAGGAAAAGACATTGAATTTTTCTTCAGTGAAATTTCTGGTGTACATCAAAGGAGTGTAGATGGTGTCAAAACCTTTGACTCTGGGTGTTCTTACAGGCAGGCAAGAAAGCATTACCTGATGCTTTTGAAATAAATCCTTCTGTTACTTATTTTTATTCTGGAAATCCCTATGTTGAAGGGAAATTGGGTTGCTCAGCATGAAAAATGGACATGGATGGGGACCAGAACTATAAGGGTTCCTACTGTTTTTATTTTTATTTTATGCACCCTGGACAAAAAGTTGGGATTCACATCAACAAGGTATAGACAATGTATCTGTCCATAACTAAGCTAGTTATCAAATAATTCCTATGTAGACCTTATCTCCACTGAGAAAGAAAAAGGCATTTTATGGTGAAATTAATCTCCTCAAAAGTAGATGTCCTACTTAGGTCAGATAAATCACTCTAAAAGTGCTTCTTTCTCTACACTGATTGTCAGAGAAAGACAGGTGACCAACTCATTGATGGTCCCTGATGTCTGATGGGTATCTCATCTAGGGGCCAGACGTTCGATGGAACCATGTGGACTACTGCATGCAGACCACCTGCAAAATCAGTTTACGCAGTTGGAGTGAATATTGTGTCAATATAAACCACACAGAAAGCTCTTACAATTTCAGCAGCAGTTTCTTTGCCTTTCTTCATGTTTTTATTAACAGAATGTAAAGTGTTGGCTTAATCAGTGATTCTTTTTTCTCAGGGTGGAGCTCACCAATGTAGCTGTAGCTGGCTTATATACAGGTAAGGAAGCATAAATGTCTCAGTACACTCAACAGAACATGCAAGACCATGGTGTTTTTCATCGATGCAACCTTTTCCCCAATGCTACTGTAGCAGGGTGATGGTGGCTTCCAAAAACTGGGAGAAAGACCAGAGAAGTAGAGGGCTGCAAAATGGTTTAAGAGGGATTTTTCAGTTCCTGTGGTTTTATACCATCTTGTGTTGTAAAAGGATGTGAAAAGCTACAGATGCATCATCATCATTACAAACGCATGTTTCAAAACTTTTACACATCAAATATCAAAGCAACAGAACTTTGTTCTCAAAATGATTATTCTGCCGTGGCTGGCTTTCTTGCTGGCTGCTCTGTCCCACCCTAACACTAGTTGCCTGTGCCCTATCCAGTCCCATGCGGAGTGGTTACACTTTGTCTGTGTCAGGTTAATTGAAAATATAAAGTTTCATTTATGGACAATGGAGCATTCAATGGCTTTGATAATATAAAAAAAATAATTCACTTTGTCAATACATGCCATTTTTAGTCAGTATGAGTTTTAGCAAAGTATATGTCCCCAGTAACAAACTTCAGCAAAGTATTAATTCTCTGAAGAAGTTTTAACAATTTATTTTTTTCTGTCAGTACAGATCCCAGCAAGACACATTTTTTTCTATATCAGTGAAAGCTTTCATAAGTCAATTCTGTCAGTATAAACCTAGTAATAAAACTACCTTGCAACAAAGAGTCATCCCTATATAATGAATATGCTTAACTACCACCAACACTGTTTCAACTTAAAATATGTCTGAAATTCATTAATGCCAAAGCAAATGTACAATGTGCATAAAATACTATTTAAGGTGCATATTATGTTCCAGGAAAGCTCTTACATTGCAAGGTAGGACTTCTTTGGCCATGGTTCTGAATAAATGGCAAGGTTTTTTGCAGCCCAATAAGCATCAGAAAATATTGCTCTAATGATAACAGGGCTTGGAGGCCATTTGAAGTAGAATCTGAGCCCTGTTTTACAGTGGAACACATTAGTAATGCATAAGGCCCAGAGGAATGGAGACATCTGCCCCAAATCCTAACTCATTGATGAATTCTTCAAATGAAGAAGCTATGAACTGCAGCGAGATAAAAGCTAGTTGCTTGTTTGGATGAAGCTATTGTGTGCTATTCAGTGTGAAGAGAATATATGAGGCATCTCAGTTAATATTATTTCCTGGTGCCTTTTCCTATCAACATTTTTATCATGTAGACCATCACTAACTCTGAATATTAGGAATATTTTGTAAAGCAAGTACATAGCTAGCTTCAAACTGCAGATGAGAATATTATTAACATGGACTTTTTATATTTAAATAAGGCTTTATGTCAGCACATACATTTTGTTTACCATGTTTACTACCAGCTAATGAGGAAAATACATCCTCTCTGCTTGGTAGAGGTCACTGATTTGCATATAGTGTTGGGTTGTTGTTAACTTTGAAACCATAGACACAAATAAACCCAATATTTCTTAATGGTAACTACAGTAACTACAGTGCTTATTATTCACTCCAGTTTATCTTAGACATACTTTGAGGTCTAGAAGTTGTTTCAGTTCTGCTTTTCCCTTTGACCAGACCATACAAAGTAATAGCGGAGGTTTTCAAGATGTGAATATTACCTTCTTTCCAAGAACAATTTTTGCTTTGCCAGTTTCAATGCTGTTATGCAGACCAGTCAGCTTAATTGTTCAGTTACACGCTACCAAAATTTAGCATCAAACTCTGCCATGTTGATGCCATCCTAGGAGAATATTAGTTCCCCTTGCCAAAAAATCAGATCATTTTGGAAGGGTGCAAAACTCCATACCATGTATTTATGTTGTGGCTGGGCAACAAGTACTAAGTTTGTCCTGAAGGCAATCTGATGTCCCATCAACTTCAGCTAGTCCTACTACTACTGGATCATTCCTGTGAAAAGTGCACACTACTTCCATTACAGGATGTAAATGAGGAGAGGAAGACCCAAGACTGCCGGCTGTAAATAGTGACATGTAAGAACACACAAACTTAGAAGAAAACTCTGCCTAAAGACAACAGTCCTGGAGGGTAGGAGAGAGGGAATGAACTACATAAGGCAAATGACCATCCCCTAGGAAACACATTACAGAGAGGCACTTAGATGGCATATGGTAATGAATGCAGGACAAAGAAAGAGCTACAGGTATTACTGGCTTTTGGGATAAATGTTTATGTGAAATCTCCACAGTCCTGACATTTATACCATTGTTTCAAAGAGGTTGTTAAACTAAACAAATTATAGGTTTTAGTAGATATCCTCAGTAAAAGTACCTTATTTTTCTCCCCTTGTATGCTATCAAATCTGGTTCTTTGTTTTAGATGAGCTTGTGCTCTGCCAGGCCGTTGAATGAGTCCTCTCAGTCCTCCCGTCTCCAAGCCCAAACATTCTTAATGATGTTTAGCATCTGTAGATCAGGAGGCTATTCATAAAACGAACAGCAGCATGCTTCATTTTCTTTTATTTTCAGTACATCTCAGATTCCCTTTCAGACTTCATAGCATTTCAGAATTACCTCTCTTGTTACTTTCTTATGTTATGAAAGAAACACAGAGTTAAAAGTGGACTCAGAATAATTTCATTGCTTAAGTAAATGCAAACTGTAAAAGCTGCATTTATATACTGCTTCTCTGATAGTTCTAGTTTCTGAAATACAGAAGACAATGGGGTTAGTGGAGTGCTCAAAAATATCTACATGCTTACTACTTACAATGATTTTCAAAATCTTCAGCTAGTAAATTCACTTAGATGTCATTTGGGACTCTTCCCGTATCATTGTTAAACTACAAGCTCCTTTCTTAATGGAGGACTACCTGCCTACTATGTTGATTTTTCTTCTTAATAGCAGATGAAAGTTCAGAGTGGAAAAAAGCAGTTACCGTCTTTGGGAACCCAAAGTTGAAGCAAAGTTGAGGTAATGTGGGAGTAAAAACAATTATGCAATGATCATGTGATGACATTGAGCAACAGGGAGGTATAAGAGAGGATTACGAAAGAAGGGAGGAACTACTCACTGAACTAGAGGAAGAGACCAAAAGCAGAAATGTGGCTGACAGAGGGGTGGGACCCTCCACAATCTTGAAAAAGAGTGGATTGTGGAGAGAGGAAATCTTCCAAACACAAAGCTGTAAAATATTCTGCCTCAGTTCCATCCCTCTCTGGTATCCTTTGACTCAGTCCGAATAGACTTTTCCTTGCTGTATCTAGTACTTGATATATTGTGTCATTCATGTATTATTCACTCCATATGTTCCTTAAAATGAATGTGTATTTGCATCAGAACTTCTGTAATGCTTATATGTCCTTCAGCTACTTCACTTCCCAAGCTGTGGCAAGCCAGTATGCCTGGGATGTGGCATTTTTGGAAGAGGAATTGCTTGTGCAACAAGAGCCCTGTACATAGTCAGTATGTTCTTGTGGTTTCCCCCTCCTATAAGAGGATGAGAAAATGCTGTCTTGACTCTTATTTACTGTTGCAAAACTCATAAATACTAGGTCCCAGACAAACAAAAGACAATACAGCTTCATGCTGGCTAACTCTGAAACAACTTCCCACATGATGTTATAGATAAAGAAATTAGATGAATTCATGGAGGGAAAACTCACAGCAGGAACAATTACAGAGTTAACATTTTGGCTCAGGAATTTCTTAAGTCACAAATCACTGGACAATGGGAAAATACTCTGAAGAAGAGTTACTTTATTGCATTCCTGTATTCGTCTCTTGGCATCCTCTATTGCCACCAGGGAGCTGAGGTAGAGTGTTGAGCTATACAGTACAGCTGTTTTCATGTACTGGAGAGTGTAAGTCTTGCCTGTGGGTGAAGTCATAGCTTCTGTTGAATTGAGAACTCTGTGGGAAATGTCAGTAATCCTGACATTTTGAGAGAAGCATCAGCTCCCATGTCGTAGGTCCTGTTGAGCTCAGTGGGAATTAGAAGCTTTAGATTTCCTGCCAATATTTTCTTTCTGATTTTGGAAGGAAAATTGCCCTTCAGCAATAATCCTTGAAATATTTCCATACTTTCCCTGCAAAACAATATTTTCTGTTCTTGATTTTAATTCCTACTGTGTGGCTTCAGATCAACTCTGTAGCAAAGTATGTATTTTTATAGTGCTAAGACAGCTGGTGGCTCAGCTACTCTTATGTACTCTCACTGCTTTGTGTCACAGAGGAATTTGAAAGAATCCCATCAGCAGTTAGTGACAGTGATATACTCTGCAAATGCATCTTCCTAGCTTCTCTCCTTTATTATAAATAGGGCCATACCTGAAATAGGAGGATCTGAGCCCCCTTCAAGATATGTTTAGGCATATTTTAGAACTTTGATTATTGTAAGTTGTTCATCTTTGTTAACTATATATTCAGACCAGTTTTCAGATTTTATGAAGAGCTTAACTTTCTATTGCTTTCTTTTTCCTTCTTGTCTCTTTTAATCTCTTCTGGAATGTTTACTTCCTTTGAATGGTAGTACCTGCCTCTTTTTTTTTTTTTTTTTCCATTCTTATTTGCTTCATCCCTCCTAAGAAAGTGCTTCCATAAACAAAATAGAGACAGCCAATATTAGAAATGATGCTTAAGGGAAAATCTTCCAAATGAAGAGGTATACCACCAATTTAACCCCAAATTGTCTCCAAGTGAAGAACCACAGGAATGGTCTGAAGCAGGCAATATTATTCAAGGAAAAGAAAGTTTTCCAGATTCTGTGGAATTATTATTTAAAACATAAGTGCATTTACTTAATGCTTATAATAAAGGTTTATATTATTTAGATTTAATGTTGAAATGAAAACAAAATTTAATTTTGTTATAAAATATTTCTATGACTAAAGAGCTTTCATTTTGAACTGCATTTTTGTCTGCATTTATTTAACAGAGATGAGTCTTCTGAACAGGTTCTTTGTCAGATACATTTTTGAATAGTGATGTCATTCCATACAGTGTGTAACTCACATTAGGATTCATAAGTATTATCCATGCAAATGCTCATTGTAGGGGACAGAGACTATATCATATTTCTCCTATTTTTCTTTCAGAAAAAAAAGGCCTAGAAAGAAAGGGACTAGAAAGGCTTTTCGTTGGTTAGTGCTGCTACGTTTCATAGTATAAATGCTGGAGGGGCCTATCAGAGAGGTAATAAATTTATTCATAGTGCTTTTGAGAAAGCAAAAAATGGGAGGAAATTGAGCATGGAGTTTGATTTGTTCAGAAAAAGGATCAAAGTTAAACCTTATTAACTTAATAAGACACTTGCTAAGAATGCGCGCAAGGAACAGAAAGAGCCAGGACTACAAGGACATAGGTTTCACTCTATAAGAAAAGAGAAAGGAAAATCAGAAAATGTTCAGAAGGAATCCAAAACAGGAAACACTATTGATGAATTTCTATATGATCAAAGCATGTGTTCAGAAGCACAGAAAAATCCCTTGTCTCCAAGGGAGAACTCACTTGTTCTGTGTCTCAATGTTATCAACTATCCTAAACATAGAAGCTATTTTATTATGCATATGAATAGTATAATCTTCCAGTTGGGTGCTTACATCTTAAAATCAAAATCCAAGTTAGCATATATGTTGACTGTGGCTTAGAAATAGTTTTAGTCCATGCATCACAGTCATTGACTCTTCTAGATATTAAAAATACAGATTTTATTATGCAATGGAATAACATTTCCTAGCTGGGTGCTTATGTCTTAAAAATGAAATCTGCATTTTCATATTTGACGGTTGACAGCTGCAGAGGCTCTAGGAACATTTATACTCATACCCTTGATACTGAGGCTTTGCACTAAATACTAGTACTAACAAGCTTTCATGTTTGTGCTCTATCTGTAATGCTGTCAGTTCAGTCAGCTGCTGTAGCAAAGCAGCAGCGGCAGCAGGCTACTTCAAAGCTTCTTTAAAGCCACTGTAGATTCCTGCATGGCAGGAAAATCCTCTGTGGTTTTGTGTGTGTATGTGTGTGTGTATGTATATAACTAGTATATAGTGGAGAATTCTGAATGGACCCTGCTGAACAGCTAGTGTAAACTGTATGTGAGCTTCTTCAATAGAACTGATGCAGCTCAAATTCTTCAAGGAAAAGTGCTTAATGAATCAACATGTAATTCTGTCCTTGATTTGCAGATGAAATAAGCATGGTTCCAAGGACATGGAACACCATCTTAACTAAATGCTTGTCTCTGCAGTTCTGGTGGCTCAGAATTTGAAAACACAAGAGGAAATGTTTTTTTGTTTGCTTTAAAGGCTTAGGAGGCCCTGTAAGAGGATGGGAGTGAAATGCAATACTCCCTGGAACATTCTGGTTTGAACCTGTTGTTGCTTCTCAGCTTGGCTGTCAGCCTGCTGAGAGGGAAACAAAGAGCCTTCCCTGCCTCTTGCATTACCCTTCTCCTCCTATGTTCATTAATTTATGCTGGTCATAAAGACTCATTCCAATCTCTAGTTCTGTGTTGCCTTTTATCAGCATCAAAGAGCACTAAAAGATTGGTTGGCTTTTCCTACTGAAAAACTGAGGACAGGCTCTGTGTTGCCTGGATTTGCTGTGGATACTCCTTTCCTCCAGTGGGCAGAACCCAACCCAAGGAGGACAGTTGTACAGAAATGATAGTAACTAAGGAGTACTAGGGGGTAACTTGGCTAGAGCAGAAGTAGATGCTATCTTTTTATGTCCAATGGAATTCTTCAAAACCATTAAAAAGACACTGGCTTTGGAGGTGTGAAGCCTAGCTCTGCCAATCTGAAGAGGGCAACATTCAGATTTTCTCCCAGGAAGTCTGCAAAATGTAAAGAGGGAGCTTTTAAACTGAAAACTTCTACCTTCACTTGCTGGTTGTCTCTTGTCCTTCAGCATGAAGGAAAAAAATCACAGAAAGTGAAGTTCAGGCTGCTGAGATAAGCCTTCTATAATTTTAAAATTCTTACTGTCATATTTTTCTCACATTCCCAATGCTAGGTTTTGACCCACATTCAGGTTTTGGCAGATTGGAAGACATGTAACTAATGGACCATGAAATTGTTGCAGGTGTAATTAAAGATAGATCAGTAAAATTAGGTTCATGCAATGACATTTGATATTAATAACTGTCAGCTCGCAAAAGAGGAAACCTTCCTGCTTCCTTAACATCTTGTCTCTTTCCTTCCAGTCTTGAATAATGAAGTCCAGACTTGTAGGTCTCATCTTCATCGTTTCTATAGCTGGGTAGGAAGAGATTGTTTAGCAAATATACTCTGCTTCTTTATGTATATGTGTGAACTGTAACACACTATTATTTCTATAAATGTGCTTCTTATTTGTAGTTAGAAGGCAGATCCCATGTACAAACCAGTTCAAGCTTTATCAGTTAGTCACAAGTTATTCATTGTGGCTTTCCTCTGAGCATCCTGGAGTTTGCTAATTGGATTATGTGAGTAGTAATGTGGCATCATTTATCCTGTTAGTTAGAATGGCTGATGATTATATAAAAAACATTGACACTATCAGTTTAGTTTAATACATCTTGCTGTGTTAACAATGAGTTTAAGAGGGCTAGAAAAGGTTGGCTGTGTTACTCATACCTGCAGCAACGTCTCTGAGTTCTTGTAATGAATTACAAGAACTTTCCAATAGAGAAAACAATTTTGCTTCTATTTCACATCAATATTTCCTTTCAGTATTGTTTTTATGCATCAGTTTCTATGCTTTTAATTTTTCTGAAGGACGTCAGGCTGTTGGAGCAAGTCCAGAGGAGAGCCACGAAAACAGTCAGAGGGATGGAGCACCTCTGCTATGAACACAGGCTGGGAGAGTTGGGGTTGTTCAGGCTGGAGAAGAGAAGGCTCCGGGGAGACCTTACAGCACCTTCCAGTACCTGAAGGGTCTGCAAGAAAGCTGGAGAGGGGCTTTTTACACGGGCATGGAGTGATAGGATGAAGGTTAATGGTTTTAAACTGGAAGAGGGTAGATTTAGACTAGATATTAGGAAGAAATTCTTTACCATGAGGATGGTGAGGCACTGGAACAGGTTGCCCAGAAAAGCTGCGGATGCCCCCTCCCTGTAAGTGTTCAAGGCCAGGCTGGGTGGGGCTTTGAACAGCCTGGGCTGGTGGGAGATGTCCCTGCCCATGGCAGGGATGTTGCAACTAGATTATCTTGAAGGTCCCTTCCAACCAAAACCTTTCTATGATTCGATGTTTATCATGTCTTCTAACTTCCTTCCAGGTATGTTACTCCTTCCAGCACCTTCCTGACAGCACATTTCACCAATTTCTTATCTGACTCTCTATAATTTCTCACCTAAATTCCTTTTGCCTGGCACTCTGCCACAGAGATTCAGCAGTTCTGCACTGTTTTTTTGTTGGGTTTTGTTGTTTTTTTTCCCATTAAGTTTTTGTATTTTTCTTACCAAAGCCAATCAAATATTATTTCAAAATGATGTTTTTAAAGTAAGTCATCTATGATCTTACGAACAAAGTGTTTGTAGCACCACATATTTGGTAACATATTTGCAAGTGATGAGCAGCTATTTTGCTAAAATTCTCCTAGGAAATTATTCTTAAATGAACAAAGAACTATTGCTGGAAACACTATTTAAGGTAAACATTTCCTACAAATGGATTATCTAAATTTGGGGCTCTCTCATTAACTCGACTAAAAGGTTAAGTAGGAAGATTTGGATTTTGTAATACGAGGTCCGTATATATTTCTGCATTGAAAAAAAATATGTATTTTGTGATTTATTGTGCACAGTCAAGCCTTGAGCAGCAGAAGTGTTTGTCATATGCCTTTTACCGCCTGACATAAATATTCGTGACAACTAAGTACATGTTTTTGTTATGTTTTTCAAAATGAAAATTACTCTGGAGGCTATGTGTCTGTTCTGCAGAGTCTTGAACTTCTTGGCATGATAAGGGAGCTATTTTGTAATTTGCTGCTCTCCCTGACTGGAGATTTTCAGAGCTGTCTATGCCATCTTCCAACAGGACTCATTTACATCGTGACATCCATCCAAGACTTGATCCTTGCTCTTGTTTTACATTGGTGTGCTTGTGTTCAGCTCATGAGGACCCCCATCCATTCTGTATGCACTGTCACAGGCTGGGTGTCAGTTTGTGGTGCTGTTTGTGAGGGAGGCTCCTTTGTTGTGAAGTAGCTATTCTGGAGCAAGAGGCATCACATTGTCATATCCCTGTGGCAGCCAATGCATTTTTCCTCTTTATTGAGGACTTCAGTGGGTTTAGGTGTGTGTCTTCCTCAGCATTTGCACACCATCAAAAAAAAAAGTCCTTAGAAAACAGGTCTGGAAGAGATTTCAGATCCTAACTGAATTATCCAACCTGAGAGGAGGCTGGCTAAGTCTGTGTTATTTCTGGAGGAGGTATATCTAACTTGTCCTTAAGATCTTCCTTTGAAGTTTAAACTCAGGTGATGTGATGAGCACAAACAAGGAAATACAGATTCATCTAGCTTTCTGATAGCCTTCAGTGGTGATATTTGTTGTTGCAATCTGTTGTCTGGAACTTTTTACTCATACAGAGGAGGTGAGCAGCAGTTCTTACTCTACCTGAACAACTTTTCCTTTATAATTTCAATTAACAGTAGCCTAGTCATAGCTTCTTCCCTTCCTTTTGGTATAGACAGTGGTCAGCTACACCTCACTAAAGCCCAATTTTCAAAATGTTTCCAAGTCCAAAATCTATGATAGCAAACAGCAATACTTCTCTCCTGTATTAGTCGTGCATTCTTTAATTTGAGTAAGGGCTGCGTGTGCATTGATGGCACAGAGGGAATAAAAATATATCTTGACCAAGATTTCCTCCACTACTGTGCTATGAAACCTACTTTGTACTGCTCACCCTTCAGGTTGAAAAGGACTGGAAAGGATCCAAAGGAACTGGGCAATTTCTAGGGAAAATGTAATAACATGTCTGAAGAAAAGTTATTAACTGATGTTCAGAAATACTTGCTCTCAGTTTCAGTGTTTCCAGGAAAAAGTGCTTTTGTCAGGGTTTTGTAGTTGTTATTTTTGAGGGATTAAAAAGGTTTTTATTAGGATGTTTCATTCTGAGATTTTCCCTTGCTAGGATGAGACCTTTGAGGTATTGCACTGAGATATTGATCAGACTCTTATTACTGTTACACGTTATTTTCATCATTGGGGGGAGAATTTGTGCTGAAAGGAAAGATAAAATGAAAAATGAGTTTGGTCTGGTGATGAGCTGTGTCTGTTCTGCATTGAAATGGAAGCAGTCCCAGACAAGCTTCCAAAATGGTTCTGGTACTAGCATCAGACTGGTACCAGTCATTTCATTGGGCAATTGGACCTGCCCGTATTATAAAAGAAAATAATATAAAATTATTAAAATACAATTATAAAAATTAAACAAAACCAACAAAATTTGGCAACTACTTAAAAAAGCATTATTAAGGGTTCAAGATCGGACAAACTCAAGGAGACTCGAACTGTTGTTTTCACATCTGTATTATACTGTTTCCACTCTGAAATTATCTATTGTTTCATTTATTTTGTACAAGAGGTATAGTTACTCAGTAGCTCCAGCTAGATGTTTAGTTTTAACAGTTCCCAGTGAATTTAACAAAAGTCTAAGCACATCAGAGGATTTCTCCTGCAAATTCAATGCCAGTTGCGGTATGCTTTCTCTTTGATACTTTGAAAACAACATGATTTATCATTTCTAGTGGCTTATTATTTTAGAAAATCTACATTTTTCGTTAATCAGTGTTAGAGCCAGACACTAATCGTACAAACATCTGAGACTAATATAAGAAAAATGGAAATAAACATCTCTGTGTTAAAGACCTCAAAATGTCTTTGGATGCAAAAAAACCAAACATAATAAGAAGAATCTGCATAATCTCCTACAAGCATCATCCAGATGGAGAAATCCAATTGTTCTCACATACTCTGGCATGATGAGTTTAAAACAGTTCAAGAGAGTACAGGATAGCTGGACATCTAAAAAACATGATTCCAAATTCTACAAATAATTGTGTTTATTTTATAAAAGTGCTTGCCAAGCAATTGAATAAAAAGATCATTACCTTCATTAGATGGTAGAAGAAATATGAAATTTTCATTAACAGGAAAAAATTCTATATATATTAGAGGAAAACTTGTTGACAGAATCACTGCCAGCTAGACTGTAAATATTAAACTGGGGCTCTATGTTGGACACAGGCAGTAGAAATCTCCTCGAGCAACCAGCAGAAAGTCTTAGCCAATGTCAGAGATGGCACCTCCTTAAACCTGTCCTCATTTGTCACCACTTGTGATCAGTCTGAAGCTCAGATTTATTTCATCTACATTTAAATTGTCAGCATTTAAATTAGTATTGTAATCACAGGGACAGATACCTCCTGAAGTTATTTAGATATAAGAAGTCTGATGTGGAGGTGCCCACTCTTCATGGGCTATAGATCATGCCTAACTCTTAGTCTCACTGTTATAATGGCCATCTTGGCTGCTTATTGTTCTCCAAGTCTGATGCTGAAAAGCTCTGCAGACTAAAATTGAGTGTAAGAGTATGAAATAAGATACTGAGTAATGAGATTTTCATTTATGTGGCTTGGGCTTTGTGTTAGAATGCTACAGCTTATGTCTAATTATATCTTTATCAGATTTAGCTAAGTCAGTAGGTCAACTGTTACCCCAGGGTGATCAGTTCCTATAATCAGCCAAGTTGTGCATAAACAAAGGAGCATAAAGCAACACGTTTAGTTTCACAAAAAAAATCTTCAAATATTAAATGGCCTTTGATGACACAAGGGCAAAAGGTTGTCTGCCTGGATAGCCTTTCAGGGTCTAGTTTCTGAGTTTTGGCAAATCTGATAAATTTTCTGTCTGCACAAGCCTAATTTTTCATTCCTGTTCCTGGTGTTCTTCTAAGATAAACTTCTTCCCTGGATCTCAAAACCTCCCTAGGTTTCTTAATGTCACAGTATTCAGTGTGGCTTTGGAGCGTACTTTTACCTTATTCTTCAGTATGACTCATCTTCTTGCTTCTTTGCTTGGCTAACAAGATCACCTACCGTCCAGACCTTGTATCGGAAGGCTCTTTGGCTGCTCCAGGTCTTCAGTGTGCCATGCCCCAGCATTGGCTATACCCCAGCTCCAGCCTAGACAGGACCATGGTTGGGAACCACTGCTGTGGTCCAATTAACATTCTGTGGCATGCTAAAGATAATTACTGGCCGTATAACTGACCTTGCACTGAAAGGTATTGGGAGTTGTCACACTCAATCTAACAGTTGCAGGAGCTGTTGTGCCTCAGTGATTCCTAATTTCTGTCTCTCAGTTGAAATCATCACCTGATTGTAACAGCTTGTATTGAAGTCTAATATGTTAGTGTGGATGAAACTTTAATGTGCGAGAAGGCATTTCGACCTGCATAGACATAACAAGAAACCATTGCAAGAGTAACCAAATATAAGTTAAACTGTTGAAATTCAATAAAAAAGTATCTTTCAATCATATTTTGAGCAACAGAAATAAACTTGCCTTTATGGTTAAAATGAAAAACCCCCTTTTTTTAGCTAAACCCTTTTAAAAAAATAATTATTAGTATCTGCCTTAAATAGCTCAATTTTATTAAAAAAAAAATAAAAAACAGTAAGCCCCTCCACTCCAAGCAGCAATATGTTTTTGTTCAGAAAATCTTGGTTTGCAGTCTTGGATTTGTGAAGTGCTGAATAAAAAAGCACCATTTACAATAGTGGAAAAGTAAAAGAATCATTCCTTGGCTAAAGGAGTTATTAACATAGCTTCAGCCATCTAGCTATGTAGACAGAGATAGCAAGGGTACAAATAGGAATCTCCTCAGTATTTTCTGAAAATGTACATGTTATGTAGAGGATCCTACCATTAGCTTTATCCAGACATTCATCTGAATCTTTATCCAGGCTCACAAAACTTCAAGATGATAAAATTGCTTGTACACTAATGATTCAGCTCCGAGCTGCAATCTCAGCATGTAGTGCAAGTGAAGAATAGCTGGATTTGTGATGTGACTGGAAGAAGTCCAAAGCAAACTGCTGTTCCTCAGGAGCCAGTGGCTGGCATAAAGTGTACTCTGGGTCTCCGTTGAACAAATAATACCCCAGCGAGGAATAGGTAAAGCTCCACTGCTGGAGACAACCCTTTCTGAATACATACCAAACTCCGGGACCCAGAGTACGTGCTAATTAAAAATCCCGTAACAGTCTTGGTAGCAGCAAACCGTTCATTTCCACGTTCCAGTTATCCAACAGTCACTCATATTTTATTTTTCTCAGAAGGTTGGATCAACTGCTTGTATGACTTGCTCATTACTTTGAGGATAAAACGTACTGCTGTTTTAGTGATCTGCCATATTTTTAAGTGGCTATTTATGAGAAGGCTTTAATGTAAGAACAGGTAAATTACTACCAGAGAAAAAAGAGTCCTTCTAAAGAAGGAGCTGGATCTCTGCTTGCATTTCAGTCAGCACATTAATTCACTAAGTAACTAGCACTGTTCCTGCTTTTTACCACTGCATAGAAGCTGGTTACCTGCCTGGGCAAGCATCTGGGAACCAGGGAAGGCCAGTAACAACAGGTAAAGGACTGACAAGAGTGTGGGTATGCACCAAGGGGGAGGCAGTATTGCAGGGAAGAGGAGCTGAGCTGAGCTGAACTAGTTGGGGTGGTGCAGGCTGGGACAGGATGGGGAAGAGACTATAACTGGAATGATGAGTGTAAGGGAAAAGAGGGAAGATGACTGTACAGGAACAGGTTGAAAGGACAGCAGAAGACATCTCTGCCGGGAACAGGCCAAGAGGAGCCTGTGGTCACTAAGCAAAGTGGTCTCCCAGAGCCTGGAAAGGGACGTGTGGAGGCCACAAATTATCCTGTAGCCTCTGTATGTTGTGGGGTTTTTTCTGTTTGCTTTTTTTTTAGTGGGTTGGTTTGTTTGGTTTGGTTTGATTTTGGTGTGGGTTTTTTTTTTTTTTCCCCACTTTTTGTTGTTTTCTTGTTTTTTTCAAAGAAACTATAAGCATACACATATATGTAAACTCACAAAAAAAAAAAAAAGCTGAAGTTTCTGTAAAAGAGCATCAAGATTAAGTGCTCAGAATTTAGGAAATGGCTTTGGGGGTGTCTGCACAATGATCCTTAGGTGCATATGCAATATGATTACGGAGGGTTGGTAATTTTCCAGGATATAATTAACAAAATAGCGTCAGAAACTGCTGATCTTTCAAAACTGAAATGGTTTGTAGAGCTCTATCAGATTGAATGAAATGAAGTGAAAATGCAGTCAGAAGTGTTTCCTGCCCACTTCACGGACAGGCTCATTGAAGCCTGGGATCAAACATAAGAAAAATCTGTGACTGGCCAGCTGTGCAGCTTGTCTCAGCCTCTGTGTGCCCAGGTCTTCTCATGTCTGTCATTTTCTTATTTCTTGATGCCAGACTCAGGGGTCCTGTGTCTCTTCTTCAGTGCACCCTGAGCCCTCACCTGCAAAAGCTTTAGTTTAAATGGGAGGGTGTAGAAGTATCTCTCCTATGTAGAGAGTATAACAGCTCCAACTCTCAGTACTGAGGCTTCCAGGGGTTGCCTTGAGATCTCTCTTGGGATCAATGTATTTAATATATTTAATTATTACTATAGTAACATAGTAATAATGAAATGCTTTTCTTGCCTCTTAGATTTTCTCGTTCATTGGAATTTTGAAAATTCAAATATTTTAAAAAGGAGCAGTTATTTTGTTATTTCAATGTCTGGCTCTTGACCAGCTCCAACTATGACAGTCTTAAATTACATTATCCTTCACTATTTTTTTCATCCCTATTCAATGCACAGGATAGATGGTAGATAGTTAATGAAATAGTACTTGATTTTTTTTCCATATTTAGCCATTTAATTTATGACTCCTTGGGTATTTACTTCATACTACTGTGAAGAGAGAATTAGCATGCTCAGGGGCTTTTCATCACTGTATCTAAATGTTTCACAGATACTAAAGAGTGATTTTTTTACTATGGAAACATTCAGTAGTTGATACAAGCATAGTCATTTCCCATCTTTCATGTGTTAGGCTTTCTAATCCTGTTTTAATATATCTAGTGCATGTACTTCAGAATCCAAGTGTAGAATAGATGTTCCTGCTTTGCAAAATTTCATTAGAGAATAAGGCTATTTAGCATAAAATACTAAACAGATGAACAGATTACCTAAAATTTATGGTAAGGTTTCTACTACAAAAATATAGATCAAATAGTGCTAGAAATCTGAATATTTTCAAGCACAGAGCAAACACAAGTGCTAACTGGGCCTAGAATAAACATATATTGTACAAAAAGTCCTCCAATAGACATTACAAAAAAAGTTCTGGAATTTTCCTTTTGTCCTTTTTGTCCCCTTCACTGTAGTGTAGAAGAAAAACAGGTGTTAAGGTACAGGCAGGCCAGCCCACAACTCAAAAGCTGATATGGCTCTGATGAGATTGATTTACGTTGTGTATGTAGGTGCACTGATAGGTACTATATCTTAGAAGGTGGGTGATTGCCCTTGAAGAAATTTTCTACAGAACAATGCAATGGAAACCAGATACGTAAAAAACCTTATTTAACTAAAGGGTCTGAAAACAGTGATCATTCACTAAAAGACTTTTTATTTTTTAACTTTTTTTCCCCCAGACTCTCAAGAGGATTGGCAAAAGAAGGTTTGGTTAAATTTCCATAAGAAAAAATCACTTGTACAAATATAAGAAGATGTATATCATCCAAGTAAGACAAAATTAGGAAAGAAAGTTCCTTTCATTGTTCCGTTAGACTTAAATTCCAAATTTAGGCAAGGTAAGGGGAAGAGTGAAGATATGAAATCACCAGAAAACAGTCTGGGATACTCAAGGTAGAATTAAGTCTGCTGTTTACTGGTTCTTTAATCAGCCTTTAAGAAAACCATGTTCCTCTTTTGGCAATGCAACCTACTAAGTTCCAAACTCTTGTCTGCAGTAGGATGGTGTTTAGCCATGCCTCTGTAACAGATGGGCAAACTGTTCCTATAGATACCCAAGTTGTGGACCTAAACCTTAGCGTCTCATTATCAGATATGACGAAATCTGCTACCATCATTGGCTCCTTATTTCAGCACTACTGAAGCTCAGCATCCCTCAGTCCAGTCATTAGTCTATGTCTTCCAATTCATCTTGTGTTATGTGGCGAAGTGGATAACAATATCTGCCTGTAAGCATCCAGCCATTCTCCTCTTTCAATTACTAGTCAGTCTCTGTACCTGTTCTCCAATATGTTTTTTTTCTTGGTTTTGTTTTTTTTGGTGCTTTCTAGATTATGGCTGCAACCTTTAAGCACAAAATAAAATGCCTCACCATGGTATTTCCATTTGTTAGCAGTTTTTTAGAATAATACAATGAATTATTTTCTTAATACAGCCTTGCATATGTGTACGTATACTTAATGCAGCATACAAATGAGTTAACTGAAAGCATCTTCCCTGAGTGTTTGAAGTCAAAACCCATCTCTGTGTATGATTAGTTCACATTTTTTTCCTCTGCACATTGCTTGAATTTGTCTTCACAAAGTTCTTTTACTATTGTTTTCCATTTTCTTAGTTGTGTTAAATGCTTCTGATATTATTCATTTTCCCTGTTTGATTTGCCTAGGTAGACTCAATTAGCCTAAATAATTTGCATTTTCTGTATCTCTTCCACCTCTTTATTCACCTGCTCTTCCAGGTCAGCAGTTAACTTTCACCATCATTATTCCTCCAAGAGCCACAGGGCATCTGCATTTTAACCTACTTCTCTTGCTGTCTCCTGACCTGTCATTGATCTTTTTATGTCACCTAGCATCTACAGCATCTTTTCTGCTACCTCCCAAGCATCACACTCATTAAACTATGTAGGCTACTGAACATGCAATGTGCTTTACGTTGTATAACCCCAGAGACCATGACATTCAGATTTGGTAGCAGCAGGTCTCCAAGACCTGTATATTTCTGAATTTAAGTGAGGATAAGGTGGGGACAAAGACAGTGCAAGAAGGAGAGGTGTTACACAGCTCTCTGCAAAAGAAAATAAACACACACACAAAAGCCCCCCAGTTCCTGAGTGACATGTAAAATGATTTAGTGGTTCTCCTTAAGCCAAGCAGCTTCCAAGACTGTGAGGAGCTCATTAAATTCAGGGAACTGTGGCAGTGAGAAGTGATAGAGGTGAGCACAGCAAGGGATCCTGGAGAAATGAACTCACAGGTGGGTGAAGTATGGGCTGTTAATAGACCTCTGAAAGAGGGAGATGTGACCTTTGAAATAAACTCTTGTAGAAAAAAGGAGAGGCAGGGTTAGTATAAATACATATATAACATTTGACTTCAAAGAATGTTTTGTCAGCACTAGATTTCAATCTCTGCTTCAGGTGCTTAATGTTTCTTTAGAAGTTTATTCTGTCACTAGGAAGTTTGCTTTAAAATTCTGATTTTTTTTTCTTACAAAAGGTTTGCACTTTCAATTAAGGAGGGAATCTAAATTACTGACAATTAGCCTAATTGAAGTGTAAACCTGAGAAAATCCTATGAGGAGAGAATTTCCCTGGTGAGCCTTGTGAAACACAGCTGGGTTTAAAAGACAGGATTAGAAACAAGTATTCAAAACATCCAGGAAATTTGACTGTCAAGGGAACCTCTGTAGCCCAGCAAGACAAAGTTCTGTACAGGCTATAGCTCATCTTTTAAAGTGCTGCAAATTTTTGAAACCCTTTTAAAGTAGCCATAGAACAAATTAGGCTTATCAAAACTAAAGAAGATGTCTTCGTTAGAAGGAAACGGTGAGTCTATCCTGGAAAGACTGAAAGGGGACTCATACATCTGATGGGAAGAATAGTCCTGAAAAAAAAAGCCAGATTTCTAAGTTTTGCAGATCTAAATATCATAGTATTTTTATTTTTCCATTCATGTTCTGCCTTAAAGGGATGTGATGTTATAAAAAACAGACTAAGCAGCTGAGTGGGCAAAGAAATTTTTTTTTTTTGATTTCAGGAAATCAGGATTTCAGCTCACGTAACCAATAAGGAAATCAAACCAGAGAATGGTTTGGGGTGAAAAGGAGTTAAAATGGGCTCAGGAGGCACAAGAAGGTACTTGACACATATTGTAGTTACTGAACTGCAAAAGCTGTGGGCATAAATACGAGGAAGAACTTCACAGTGAGGGTAACAGAGCACTGGCACAGGCTGCCCAGAGAGGTTGTGGAGTCTCCTTCTCTGGAGACATTCAAAACCCGCCTGGACATGTTCCTGTGTGACCTGACCTAGGTGTTCCTGCTCTGGCAGGGGGATTGGACTAGATGATCTTTTGAGGTCCCTTCCAATCCCTAACATTCTGTGATTCTGTGTGATTCTGTGATTCCTCACTGCAGGTATACAGCCAAACATTGCAGAAGTGACGAAAAAAACCCAGAAAATCAGGTGTCTTAGAGCAGTATATAAGCAAAAACTGCATCATGGGCCTGGTGACAAAGCAACCCCTTGTGTAGCTGACATGTGTACTGAGATGATAAAAAGAACTGGATTGAAAAATCTACCCAGAGTATGAGCAGCAGAGACTGCCAGCCATGAAAAGACAACTAATTGTTTTCTTTTTCTCAGCATATTAATTATTTTCCCCACTATTTTGACTGTAGAATAAGGCTTTTGCTGAATTGAAATTCAGCTTTTCAACACTTCCATTTTAGGGATTCTCTAGTGAGTTAGTAGAGCATGCATCTTCTCATCGTATTTTCCCAGGTTGTTTCAGTCTTAGACTGACTTACGGAGAAGTACTCTTCCTCACTTCAGAGGAAAACCAACGCAATCGTGAATTGTTGGCTTGATTTTTTCCTCTAAAAGCAGTTGAGAATGCTGCTCGAGCCAGGCTCATCAAGAACTTGGACAGCAAGATGCAAAATGTTCTGCAGCTAACCTTTGGCAGAAAATGAAATGAACATTGAGGCCAGCACTTAAAGGTGAACTGGGCAGTCACTTGAGAATGCAGCGATTTCTCCTCACCTTCCTTGGTTCATCTACCAAGAGGTAAATCCTTACTGAAATGAAAGAGTCAGGACTCTGCTTTGGCTGCTGTGGTTTTGCTGATGGATTTGGCACATACAGCTACTGCTACTCTAGTTTTACAATCCAAAATAAAATCTCTTTGGAAATGGAGGTTTAGAAATAAATGTTTCAACTAATTAAGCCTAATTGTGTCAGCCTGAGGTGGCTGATTAGTATAATATGCACAATTGTAAGCAGAAGAGTGTACAGGATCTCCAAGGGTTCAGAGTAATTGAGTATGAAGTATGAATGAGAGCACTTTCAGGCAGGGGAGGCAATGCAAGTTAGTGTAATAAGAAGCTTAGGCAAGGCAAATCAAATTCATCACTTCCATAAGAGTTGGAGGCATGGTGGGTCTGCATAGTTCTGTACATCCTAATTCTGAGATACGAAGGAGTCTTTTTGATCTGGAACAGGAGTTACCCAATATTGCCAAGCATACATTTAACAAAGAAACAGTTCCCAGCAACAGATGAGAGTGTTAAGGGCTATAACTTCCCCTGTTTGTTAATCAGCTTGCTACTGGAGTCATTAGGAAATAATGTTATACAATTGGATTAGATTTGCTGAGATGAATGAGGTTTCTCTTTCTGCTCCTCATTGGTGCATCTTGTGCTTCAACAGGATTTCAGATGCAGGGCACTTGAAGGGGCTGTGGTACAGGGTAAGGCCAACGTTTCAAATAGTTGCTAATCATGTGGTGGCTTTGAACAAACTTAAGAATATTCTTCCTAAGGGTAGATGTGTCAGAATTCAGTATTCTTCCTGTAGCTGACAAAATAATCTGTCTCCAGAACAGAGAAGGAATGAAAAAAACCTCAAGCCGTGACCATCTCCACCTCGCAAGTATGATATCATTCAAGCTGATTAATACAAGCATTGTAGTTCACTGCATAGAGTTTTGACATCCAGGCAAGCTGCCTTCTTGCTTTGTTGTTGGTTATACTATTTTGTTTCGTTTATTTTAACTTGATACCAAGGCTAATAGATGGAGGGTGAAATGGCAATGCTAACAAGCTGTTGCTCTGAAAAGTCAGTGAGAATTAATTACAGTTGTTCTTTCTTCTGTTTGAATATACAAATACAGACTATGCTGCTTGATATGCCTGGTGCAAGTGTGTACACCTACATGAATGATTATATTTTGGAGTGATCTTTAAATACAAACCTACAGGTGAACTCTTTACAAAGTCTTTTTATTTGCTACAAAGATATAGTACAAAAAACTGAGAATTGCCTCTCTAGAAAAATTCTGATGTACAAAGACTTGTACTTGTTTTGATCTCTGCATGAGTCTATATAAATTGTTCAGACTTTTCTAAAGGATCCTGTGTCTAATCATTATGTCATCTTTTGTCCTCTACAATAAACTCTGCATCCCCTCTATGTCTCTTTCTCTGTCTTGTGGGTTCTGAAGGCAAAATAACTTTCAGAAAAGAAGCAATACTAATGGAAGGCAATTTGAGGGACTATAATATCCATCTGTATCTATTCCAGTAACCTTCACGGGTGCCACAGCGTGTCCTAGAATTAATGTCACCTGTAATATAATTCTAAATGTTAGACTAGGAGAATTTTTGTGGGTAGGGCACAGTGTGATCAATCTGGACCACCGCCAAAAGAACTGGTATTTCTCAGTGTGAGGAATTCTCTATTTCAGAAACAAGATGGATTAGCTAAACATGCACAGGTTTGGCTCATTCCATGAAAAATATGAATGGAGAATAGATAGCAACTATATTTCCTGAAAAGGCTTCATGTACCATCTTCTACCTATGAAAAATTGCGTAAATTGTTTACTTTTCAGCTCAGTTGTATGAATGAAAGACTGTCAAGAAAACCCTTGAAAAATGATCAATTGCAAAAAAAAAAAACCACAAAAAAAAACCCAACAGAGGGATATTTATTGACAATGTTTATGAAATATCACTTCAATTTGGCAATTACTAACCTTTCTCAGTATCAGAGAAATAAGGAAAGATATTATGAGGGCTGCTTCAGATCTTAGCAAGCCTTAGCAAGCATACCTTAACATATCTTACCATGCCACTGAGGTTTAAAGACAGTGAAGGGAGTAAGAAATAAGAAAGATTTATTCAAACTTTGATCCTTTTAGCTTTCCATTTATAATTTTTTTATAACAAGGTCTGAGGGAAAAAAATATCTAAGAGGAGGAAGAGCTTCTTTTGGCCACCTAAATCTTTAAGGAAATCTACTTATAAAAGGTTATACCAAAGTCTTGAAGCATCACGTATTGCTATGTAACTGACAAAGACTTCCACACACAAGTGGAACTTGAAATGAGTTCATCAGAACTTCTATTCCAATATTTTTCTTGTAGTATTTAACATCCCACACTGGGATTGTAGTATATATGCTGAGCATAACATCATGGACTTGATTATTTAATGTGTAAGGGCCCTGCTTCAAAGAGTAATACATCACCTAAATGCCTATGTGCGCATTTACTTTATTTATTAGTTCTGTTAACTGCAGTATAGAAATAATGTATGTCTTGCATCCTTTCATCACTGAGCATCTGATGACTGTGCATACTCACATACATGATGTTAGTTACTCAGTGGCAGGATGCATACTACACACTGTAACAGAAAACAGTCATGTAAAATTTTCCAGTTGTCTTTATACAAGGTTTATGTGGTCAGGATAAGAAAGATAAAGAAAAGATAAAGAAAAACAACTCAGAAAACTGTCAGTTCCTTATGAACATAATCATTAAAATAAATTTCACTGAGAAGGGACTAGGGCTTCAGTATTTTGGTAGAAGAGAATGGATTTGACATCGATGGATCAAATCTGTTGTACAGTACATGTGTAGTTGTACTGGACTTAGGTGGCAAGGTTGTGGTAGCAGGGAGGCTGCAGAGTTGGCTTCTGTGAGAAGACACCAGATGCTGTCACCATGCCAGACAGAGCCAGTTCCATCTGGCTCTGAGATGGACAAGTCACTCACCAAGGCTTAGCCCACCAACGACGGTAGTAGCATCTCTGAGATAACTGATTTAAAGGATAAAAAATGCTGCACAACAGCAACTGGGCAAGAGGAGTGAGAATATGTGAGAGAAAAAACCTGCAGACACCAATGTTAGTGAAGTGGGGGGAGGAGGTGCTCCAGGTGCCGGAGCAGAGATTCCCCTGCAGCCTGTGGTGAAGACCATGGTGAGGCAGGCTGTGCCCCTGCAGCCCATGGAGTTTAACAGTGGAGCAGATATCCACCTGCAGCTCATGGAGGACCCCACGCCAGAGCAGGTGGATGCCCAAAGGAGGCTGTGAGCCCATGGGAAGCCTATGCTGGCACGTGTTCCTGGCAAAACCTGTGGATCAGTGAAGAGTGGAGCCCATGCTGGAGCAGGTTTGCTCACAGGACTTGTGACCCCATGGGGGACCCATCCTGGAGCAGTCTGTTCCTGAAGGACTGCAGCCCATGGAAGGAACCCACGCTGGAGCAGTTCATGAAGAACTGCAGCCTGTGGGAAGGACTCACATTGGAGAAGTCATGGAGGACTGTCTCCTGTGGGAGGGACCCCAAGTTGGAGCAGGTAAGGAGTATCCCCCTGAGGATGAAGGAGCAGCAAAGATAAAGCATTATGGACTGACTACAACCCCCATTCCCTGTTCCCCTGTGTTGCTGAGGCTGGGAGGAGGTAAAAGACTTGTGAGTGAAGTTGGGCCTGGGAAGAAGGGAGGAGTGAGGGGAAGGTTGTTTTAGATTTGGTTTTATTTCTCATTATCCTACTCAATTAATTGGCAATAAATTAAATTATTTTTCCAAAGTTGAATCTGTTTTGCCCATAACACTAATAAGTGAGTAATCTCCCCATCCTTACCTTGAGGCATGGGCTATTTGTCATCTTTTTGTCTCCCTGTCCTGTTGAGAAAGGGAAGTGATAGAGCTGCTTTGTGGACACCAACCAAGGTCAACCCACCACAGCAGTTTAGGTGTTTTATAACCCAGAACACTGTCTTTCGTGTACTTAGTGGTGGGAGTAGCTTTACCCTCTGAGCAAAACAGAGACCATTGAGTGTTATGACATCTGGAAAAGTCTGGGTTGGTACAGAACACACACTGTACTGTCTCACTTTCTGATGAAGAGTTTGCTAGACATTTTACTGTTGTAAAATAAGTGGAATTCAGAACATACTACTCAGTTATACTTCAATGAAACTATCTGCTTCATTATCTCCTGGATGAATATATTTTCGTCATGGTAGTTTTCCAAAGGCCTGATACTGACTAAGAGGTTGTTGTATTACATTGTGTTATGTACGGTGACATTTCCTACTGTGAGGAGGTGACATTTAAAGATCCCAGTCCTGCAGAAATTTACACTTGTGTTTGTTTTTAGACCACTTAAGTGAGACTAATTTCATAAAGTGAAAAAGGTGGAGCAGTCCCTTAGGACCAGAGTGTACTTCAGTAATTATTGAACAAAAGTTCAAAAGGCACAACAGACAGTAACCTAGAGCAACAGATTGATGAGAGAGATAAAGTAATTGTGGTTTACCTAACTAATCTGAAAATTTTAGAAACCCATGCTTCTGGCGGCTGCTGTTACTGAGAGTGGTGGGGTGGTAAGCAGTGTTGCAACTGTAGCATAGCAGTACTTGAGAATCAGTGATTGCTCCAAGTTCTAGTGATGCAAAAGTCTGAAGTTACTAATATTGTCTGATGCTGCTGAGTCCTCAGGAGTTATATGGGTTTTTACAGGAAGATGCCAACAAACTCTTTCCTGCACCATTGTTCTGTAATGGACTTTCCATAATTTGAAAAAAACATGATACAGAAAAGTTTTTAAAGCTATTGCAAATACTTGGTGTTTATCCAACACCTCTGTCTGGTTCCCTTGTCATTTTAATCAGTCACATCAGACACGAATAGGAGAGACACTTTATCTACTAATACATTTTGACAATATAAATATGTTATTTTTCTTCATATATGTAAGTGCCAATATCTCAAGTCTGTTACCATAGGATCTACTGAGCCCAGAAAGCAGAAGGATTTTCCGATTTTCAAAAGTTTGGTACATCTGTGATTAGTCCTGATAGTTCATGAGATACTGGATGTGAAGTCTGTCATCCATCCAAGTGTTTCCTATTGCCTATGTTGCAATGTCTGTTAGTAATCTATAATTAAAGGAGTTACTGAGAGGACTTGGACAGTGGTTCCAAAAACACAGAGTGGCTGGAAAAGTGCCATCTCATTGCTTCTGTTCTGTCTTTCCTGGACTGAAGCAAATGATTAAGTCTTCATTTCTTCCTGAGGTGAGTGTCTTCTGAACTGTAAAATTGATGCAGCTACCAGCTCAATATGTTAAACCAGGCATGGCTTTGGTGTGATGTATGCCTGACAGTAAGCCATCTTCCAGCTGATCTCAAGTTTAGCAAACAAAAATGTGACACATTGTTTAGATGGAGGTGAGGATATAGCTTCAAATGTATGGTGGTCATGTCAGGAAGTTACACCATTTGTCTACGATCTGAATATAACAGAGATGGTGACATACTTCCTAGACCTAGAGGATATCCCAGCCAGATATGACAGAGAGGCCATATGACCATGTCTGAGCTGTTGGAGGTCCACTTCATCTGTTCAAAACACTTTAGGTCTTCCAATGAACGTGTTGAAACAACACTACACAGAACTGTCATTGCCAATTCTGTGGACAGTAGGTGTTTTGAAAAGCATGCATCACGTGAATATAGTTCCAGAACCAATAACTATTCCTCAACAGGTATTTTTACAGCCACTTCCAGGACCTCTACTGTTGAGCAGGTAAACATCAGTCAGGTAAAAATGCAATTCTCTTTCATTTAACATAAAGCCCTACATTATGTACACCTTAAACTGATGCTTCCTTGGGCTGCTCAGGGTGAAATCAGAGACACTACCTAGAAGAGGCAGCTTTGTAACCATGAATGAAGGAATAATTTGATCTGTCTGATCATGCAGATGGATGTTCAGATTTATAGAAGATCAGTGTGGGGCAGTTGATGGATGCATGAGGTATTCACATGCCATTCCTGTGGATTCAGTGTGTACATGAAAGCTAACGTACCTGATTTGTGTGGAACAATACCTGAGACTTCTGCAAGTAAAAACACTCAAGTGGTGTTTTATTAATAATATTACTGTTAATCTACTGTAACTCCAGTGGCAAGTATGTGCATGTGCATTAAAAATTTACATAATTTCTATGTAAATGCAATTAATACAAGATCAGCTTAAATAATTTGGGAGAAGGCTGATAACATTCAGACTGTAGCTAAATGTCTAACAGTTGGAGAGGGTTTGAACAGCATAGAGAATGGGATGTTGTCTATCTTGTTGAAACACAGGGAGTGAAAGCTTTAGTAGATGGGTTTGGATTTCATCTGTACTCCTACCAAGACTTTATATCAGTGATAGGGATGACAAGAAGGATGTAAGGAAGAAGAGACAATAAAAAACTCAAAACTGGATCGTCAAGGCAAATACGTTTACAGCCCTCTTCTTATCTGCTTTAGGAATTAAGGGAGTTTCACCAAGAGCTGTTTATTCTGAAATCAGTATTCTGTTTAACTGTATCATATTTTCTCTGCTTTATATTACTCACATCCATTATTTGTCTTTAGTTTTGCATATTTTGCATATATTGAACAGAGAACTGGATTGGAACATCTGAGTCATTGAGTTCCTAGCAATTGCAGATAATTGCATGAGAACTGTAGTCCAGATTAGTTTCAGAAACATTCATTCCAATGTCACAGGCTTGTCTCCACATGCTGCAAGACACGTGTAGAAAACTATGTTAAAATTAAGAAGCATTTCTGTGATGTTAAGATTGCTACAACTATGAGTAAAAAAGTGAGCATGTGTCACTGCATTTTACTTAGAGTCAGCAAGCCTTCATTTCTGGAAATGCTCTTTAATGTTTGTTATGCAGGGCTTTTGTAGAAAGGAGTATTAGGAAGAGAAATCTACATAAGAGCCAAGCTTGTTCTCTGTCATGCTTCCTGGAGATGACTATTGGCCCCTTAGTATCCAATATTTGTGTTAATTGGTGAGATTTCTGGAAGAAATAATTACTAATGAGCTGTCTTTTTCATTCTAGGATGTGTATCAGGACATAAAGAAAACACATTTAATTCACTATATTCTGACTTCATGAGTGCATGCTGACATTTTCATGTCTCAAATGCCCTGAAAGTTCTTGATATACAAAAAAGGTTATCATACAAGTAAGACACTCAATATAGCACTAAAAATTACTTAGCAGTTTATTTTAGTCACATCTACTTTTTGTTACTGTGAACTTACATGTTGTTAGGAATGAATGCTTCGCTTATGCAGCAGATAATACAACACCAGCCGAAATCACAGGGAAAAGCTTGTGAAATTTGTGTTGGATTAACTTCTTATCAAAAGCAGGATAAGAAGGATTTTTTTAGGTTGGGTAAGCATTTCTTCTTACCCAGTGATTATTCACTCTATGACTTCTCTCAGCAAAGGACTAAAATGAGTTTAAAAAAAAAAAAAGGAAAAGGTAAGCCTCAAATAGAAGTGGATCCAAACATCACAATTCTGAAATATATCAAAGGAAATACCATTGACACATCACTTCCCAACCTGGATGAATCAGAAATTATCTAGATCTGAATCTGTATGTGCTAAATATTGGAAGCCATTGCTTAATTCAGCAGTGTTTAAAGACAGCTATCTAAAAAGCACCAGTGTGGACACTGTTCCCAATAAACATCCAGTGTATAAATTTTGGTAAGGATGGTAAGCCTTGTGACTTACTGATGAGACATGGCACTTTTATATATCTCTTATTTTCAGAACTTGCAAAGAACCAAGGCTTTAATTTATTCTGTGCTACAATAAACATTGTATATGCGTGGCAGTTGCAATTCTTTCTGAAGCCGTTGCTGAGCTCTTATATGTGTTGCTTTTTACAGCTCTGTTAGGCCTTTTGAAGATGTGTAATATAGGATAAACTATAGTAGCAGCATGAGTCAGCTATAGTAGTGTATTTGAAGAAAAGATTTGTTGACAGCCAGAACAAATGACCATATCAATCTTGGCATTTTATATCAGCTCAACAGCATTTAGTTCCAAAGCCTTAGAAATTGGGCAAGGGCAAGTATATTGGTTGTCATGACCACCATCTCAGGCAATGTTGGTTGTTCCCCACCAGATACTGGTAAAACAGCAGAAGACCATCTTATTATCAGTAATTTTAAACGCTTTCCTCATTTTAGCACACCTTATGCAGGGTAATAGAGACCGAGCATTATGTGTTGAGCTCAATCCTGCTCTTATCAAAACCCATGTAGAAAATGAGGGTGGCTTTGGAGATTGATGCACAATAAAAGATTAAATGGAATGTGCAGAAATACACCTAATGTATCATCTCAGGGAAAGGAGGAAGGGAAGACAGGAATGGAGGAAACAATGGTTTAGCTGCCCAACTAATTGCAGCTAGTGGGCACAACAGCAGGAGTTTTACTTTAGACATGAATGAATGTCTTATTGACATCTGAATGGGTTATCTTTGCTGATTTTGGACTTGTAGAGAGAAAGAAGCAGGACAGGAAAAAAAATGTCAAAGGAATCGTTAAGGAGAGAGAGAAAACAAATTTAAATTTCATAGGTAACCAAGGAGGGAGAGGGAGAGGGATGCATCAGCTCATCAGCTGTTTGAACCAGTGCGGGAAGAGTTTTGGAGGCTGATGACTAGAGGGAAAGATCTCAAATTAATTCTGTG
This sequence comes from Podargus strigoides, assembly GCA_028020825.1. Taxonomy (NCBI): domain Eukaryota; kingdom Metazoa; phylum Chordata; class Aves; order Caprimulgiformes; family Podargidae; genus Podargus; species Podargus strigoides. Next base: position 146,965,188 of record CM051663.1, read on the forward strand.
CCCTCCCTACCCATAAATACAAACATGTTCCTTTCAGAAAATGACATTCGTAAGCTGACTCTTCTGCTTTGCTTATTGTTAAATAAGCCACTGGCACATACTGAGGCACTGTGGTGATGTGACTCGCAATTGCCACAGGACATTATCACCTTTGCTTTCTCTTAAGGGTGTTTTGAATGTAGAATTCTATTATTATTGTTTGTCTTATTATATTTGTAATGATGCTTGCATTTTGGAAACGTTCCTAGGATCTCCCTCCTATCCCAGTTGTGTCTTTTTTTGTTTGATGGACTGTTCATTTTACCTATCTTTCCTCCTTAATACTTTTAAAGAAGAGGTAATCTTTAAAGTCAGGTGAATGCCTTAGGGCTAATTATCTGGGATAAGTTCCCCTCTTGGTGGTGTTAATAAAAATTGTCAGAAGTTGTGGTTTTTGGGTTTTTTTTTTCTGATTTATTCTTACTTGAACAATACTGTAAGTACAATAGATTTTATAGTCTTATCCCTATGCTTAGGGTGGCAACATACCTTTGCCATTTCTCCAGATGAAATTCCTAGCCTCTGAGCTGCAGTCATTCTGCTCGCTTGCTCTTCTAGCTGCAGTGGGTTTATATTCCTGACTGATAGCAACCCAGTTTCAATAGAAAAGAGGTCATGTCCTACAAGGGTTTGAATCCCTTCAGGCAAGGGGTTCATCTACTCATGAGGTGAGTGCTCCAGCCAGTCGACTCTCATGAGAAAGGTGAGCAGTGCTAGTATTACATCCAGCTTCTGTCTTGTAAAAATAAAGGCATCACATCATTAGGTGTCTTGATGTTCTGCACCGTACGTATATATACCTTAAGGATTCAGTGGGGGACCTGAGCTCTAGGTACAGCAACATTTTAACCCTGTGCTTGGTGTTACCTGCTGGCTAGCAGTTTAGGTTTTCATTTTCTATATTGGCTGAAAGGGAGCTTATTTATTCAGCTGACAAAAGATCAGTTCAGAACTCCAAACTTATTTTTAGGTGCTGCATTATTTAAGTTGGGCAGAGTTGATCTCCTATATGTGGTTCTATAAGCTCTTTGGAGAATGTGGATATTTGAGAATGAAGTTATGTGAGAAATTCAAGGTTTTTGAGGTTAAATGGAAGAATGTTCAGAGACAAAACAGCATATAGATGCAGAAATTTATAATGTGAAAGAAAAATAGGCAATGAAGTGATTTCCACTAAAAAGCATGTTTGTAGGTAACCTAGTCCATTCTTCACTCCTTCAGGCCCCAGTTCACACTTCTGAAGTGAATGAGCACCTAATATCTTGCATCTTACTGTTTCTGCATGTTTTTAGATCTGTTCTTTCATGAGATGTCTCATAAGAATGGGAATTTCTCTTAAAACTTGAGATCTCTCTGTCTGTCATGCTCTCCAGTCATGCCCTTCTGTTGATGGATGCAGTTCATATTTCTGCTTTTGTAATTTTGTGATGTCTACAAAGTATTAAAAAGGAACCAATGGGGAAGAGAGTATCTTTAGATTTCATTTTAATGAAACTTGCTGGTTTTCCCATCTCTTCCTACTGCCAATGGCATCTATGCCCTCTTACAACCTTGTTTACCTCTTCTTCTGACAAGTGCTCCCTGCTTCGCCAATCAGCTTCTTTTTAACTCTCTGCTTTTTCAGTTCTAATGGAAAGTCAGCCTGTTATGTGGAGATCATTAAATCTGTTCTTTCTTATGTTTCTCTTTCCGCCTCCCCCAGTTTCTTTGACACAAAGAGAAATTTGCAGAAGGCTCTGGCAAAAATGTCAAAACTTCAACCAATTTATTTACTTGTTTATAAAAATTCAAATAAAAGAATACATTATACACAGTAGCTTAAAATTATCTTAATGATAAAGAAATGTATGCAGACACCTCCCCCTCCCAACTTTCTTTCAAGACTCTGTAGTCTATGGACTTGATGGTTGCCAAAGTGAATGTTTGCCACTTTCTTTGTCATTTTTTTCCCTCTCTTTGATTTTATACAGTTTTTTTGCAGCTGTTGAATTTCTGTATCTTCTGTATCATAGACATCTCGGAAATTAATATAGCACACTGCACACTTTCTGCCTGCTCTTAAAAATTCTGATCTACATGATCTTTTTTTCTGCACTAATGGTAATTCCTTACATGACTGTGAATATGAAATCCTGTAACAAACCACCTTTGAGAACAGCTACATTAATCTGAAATTATGTCTTTGTTTACTTCTTAAGTTGTCTTTTTTTTTGTTTCTTTAACTAAAGTCTGTTTCTAGAACTCTGGACTCTAATAAAATTACATGTAAAAGAGAAGGCAAACTTAATTAACATGGAGTGCTATACACTCAACTTTGAGGGCTCTGGCATCTCAGCTTATGTTTACTCCAACATAAACTTAGAGCACAAGCTGTCATTCAAGGCTACAGTCCAGCATCCCAGGCAGCTTAATAGCTCTACTGCCTGTTCATGTTATTTGAGACACATTTAAAACCTGATCTTGCATGCACCAGGCAGTTGATAGGAAACTTTAATGAAACTCGAGTACTCAGAGATGCAGAGGCAAATGTATATAGAAGGATATGCAGGATTAGAGTGTTGCAAATGTGTAAGGGAGATTTTTGAGTGTAAATTAAATTGCTTGTTCTTCTTGTTTGCTCTTTTCCCTATGATCGGCTTAAATGTCACTATAGTATACCCATGTGCAAACTGGAAGTTCTTTAGAAAAGAGTAGTTTAGCTGAAATTGGAGTGCTCTAAAATAAAAATGTTTCATTTTACTGTTTTTATCAATAGCCTTTATATATTATGGGAAACTTAATCAGCAGACTGGGTTGATTGAAATGTGATGATTTGTCATGTTATACCTACATGATTCCTTTTTGGACAGGTATCTGCCTCATGAATATTTGTATCTGTTTCTTGAAATATATTTTCCTGATTTATTTGATTGACGCGTAGATTTGTAATTACGTTTATCAAATCTCAGTTAAGTAGTCCTAACTTGGGAGCTCTTGGCTGCTCCATGCCAAGGGAAAGATTGTGCTTCCCTTCTCTCCACTTTGACCTTCATTTCTGTCCTTGTTGAAGACAGAAAATGTGTTACCGTAGAGAGTTCAGGTTTTGATGAACTGGCATTTTCCATTTGTCAGAAGTTTTCTGACAAGCACCACACGGTATGTGTTTCTCATATATCTGAACTCTTAATGAAATTCAGTGATGGCTTTGGCTGCTACACAAGGAATGCAACATGGAGTTAAGTCTTAGATTTTTTCCAGGGAACATTAGCATTCAGTTTCAGCCCAACTATGCTTTTACTTCTGAGTCATCAACACATATAAAAGCCTTCCCATTGAAATTAAGTGTTTATAGGCTCAGGCAATATTTATTCACCACAAACCTTTATTCCTTCTTTCTTCTGGTAATGATATGAATATAAATGAATGCAGTGCCTCCTGATGACTTTGCAATAGATCTCTATTTTATTTTTCTGTTTATCCTGTCGTAAAAAAAAAAATTGTGGGTTTTTGTTTGTTTGTTTGTTTTTGTTTGGTTTTTTTGGTTGGTTTTTTTTTTTGTTTTTCTTTTTTTAAGAAACAAATCCATACAGTGAAGAGGGAATTCATTACAACTTAAGGGTTATTTTTGTTGAGGAATTTGTCCCATACTTTCTTTTTGACTTTAAGAAACAGTCAAGTACTAGGACACTGCAGATCAACTTCATCAAGACAGCATAAACAATAATGAAGCTTAAACTTGATTCCTGTTCTTATTTGTGCTTGTACATCTGAACACAACTCCTTCAAGCAACCTTATACCTATACCCCTTTTTACCTATATCGCAAGGGTATGTAACAGTGATTTGAGGTGCTCTTAAGATATTTTGAACTCCATACTCCTTACCCCAAATTTTCCAAGAAAAAAAGAATACAATGGAGAGTAGCAGAAATTTTACTGTGACAAATCACCCTTCTATATCTGGGACATTCTGATTATGCAATCTTTTAGTCTACAGAAGGTTAAACATCAGAGGATTATTTATCTTTTCTTCACCAAAAGGCTTCTTAAACTTCCTTTTTCGTTGCTCTCTGAAGCAGAAGAGAAAAGCAGGGAAAATATTTTTTTTTCCTTTTTTTTTCTCTTACAATGTTTTTACTGTTCTTCTGAACTTTGATTTCTGGGGATAAATGAAGAAATCACTGCTAAGTTCTTCAGAAATAGATTAAGGTGCAAGTAAAGGACTTTCAAAAAGTCAGTTTTCTCTCTATATAAATAGTGTTACACCTCCTAAAAACCTGTCTCTTCAAATTAGAGAAGGCTGAATACAGTTGCTTAGGAGCTATTGTAAAATGTAAAAGTACAATTTATGTTGGGAGAAGTGACTGTGCTGATCTGGGATAAAGAGAGGCCTAGGTGCCTGAGCAGGTGAGTGGCTTGGTGCCATGAGGAACGACATTGAATTCTTTGTGCCTTACATTAAACAAGACTCATTGCTAATAGAAAATAATTGTAGGAACCAGGAGAGAGCACATTTCAAACTATGCAAGAAGAGAGCAAAGGGAGAAGCTGGAGTGGGAAGTTAATTGAACTGATTGACTACAACCAATCTTTTGTAGTCATCCCTTTTCAAAGAATGTATCTTCATGAATGTGGGAACCGTTACTCCCGTGGTGGGAGGCTCAGAGAATTCAGTGCCAACGATCCCCACTCCTGAACAGGAATCTCAAAGCATCCCCGTGGTTACCAGACATGGCTTGAGAAACAGCACAAGATAAACAGGCGAGTCTGTGTATGCTGTCATTAGTGCTTACAGGCATAAATTCAAATTTAAGTGTGAGTTACTGATAGGCTGTTTTTTTTTCTTTTTTAATTGGGAAGGCATTTGGCATTTCTCCAAGTCTGAAGATGATAAGATTTCTCCTTCTCCCTTTCATTATTTAATTAGTAACATTCTCATGCCAGTCTGTTTGTCAGACACCTCCAAAGTATTGAAGTATTTGAGGTAGAACTCTGGAAGGAAAGTGTGTGCTTGTTTTTCAAATGTTCCACTGTAAGTAAAGATTTTAGTTCAATGGGAATCTGACCTTCCAGTGTAAAAGGTGAATGTATTGAGCTTAATTGGGACACAATATTTGCTTAATCCTCTGAAAATCCTCATGATTTTGATGTCTGAGAGAGGCCAAAAAAAAGAGAAAGTATATTTCTGAATGTGTCATTTGTACTTCCTTCACTAGCCTGGCCTGTAGTTGCTTTTCTGATCTGGATATTTAGTGTAATTCATTAGAGCTACTCGAAATATTGTTTGCTAAGAAACTGTCTCAGTGAAACAGTTCTCCCCCAAACAAGAAATGAATTGTCAGGAGCAGAAATGAACTAAATAAGAAGAGAGGCAGCCTAACGGAACTGAATCTTCTCCCCCATTTACACAGCCTGATGCATGGCAAATTTTGTCTGATGAGAAGAGGGAAGAGAAGCTGCTCTTGAAGTGGTTGATGCCTTCTTCTTCCTTATCAGCATCATGATTGCAACCTGCTCTTGGAGAAGGATGGATACTGACACCTCTTGATACCCTGATATCCCCGACACCACTCTAGCTGAATTAGCAGGAGTTATGGATCATTCAATACAAAGTATGAGCTGTCAGAATATATGCAGTCTAACATAGTACCTGTTTCAGATGTTCTTGTCACAGGCTTAGGGAATGTACCACACCTTGAATCCTGGTTTAGTCTGAGTAGCTCTCTGATTTGAGGAAAAAAACCTGAAATGCTTGTATTTCATACTCACAGTTATCCCCTGCTGCAATTTTGAAGGTGATAATAAGGTAGACAATTCAGAACCATTTAAAATCATAAGTCATGCCCTAAGAAATAATCCACTTAGGTTTTAATATTAATATAGAGTTGGTTTCTTTTTTATTATTTTAGGGCTTTGTGTCTTCAAAAATAATTCTTGTAATATAGTCTAGCTCCTTTCTCCCTTGAGAATGTATATTAAAAATTCCCCATTATTTTTAATTGAGCTTGATATTTCAGCTAATAGCCCACCTCTTGAAGTAATGTAAGAAACATTTTCAAAGCCATATGAGTTAAAATGAACTTGCTGTCTGGGAAAAAAGCTCATGAAAAACTACTTGAAGGAAAATCTAGCTCTGTGTTCCAGTAGGAATAATGGGAGTGGGAGAGTGCCCTAATTACTTTAAAAATTGAATTTAATTAATCTATGAATAGGATTGGGTTGTGTAAAGCATCAGATTATTTCTTTTTCCATGCAGTACTGGATTTGCACACAATAGTGCAGGAATATGGTTTATTTTCTGCAGAAAATTTGAAGAAGGATTAAAACTCAGGTTAAAAAAAATTCCACTTATTGAAACCAGTAAAAGCTGGTAAATTCTTGCCCCAGAGTTCTGGTGTCCCTGTGTATGGAAGAGAGCAGCTAGAAGGAACAAGTCCTGGTCATGCAGCTGGGGAAGACATTTTTCTTGGAGAAGAGTTTGAGGACCCGCGAGTTTTTATGATTTATACACCACTGATACCTGGCATGTATGAAAAAGTGTCTTAAGTACTTGTATCCTCAGCTGTGTGGCCCGGTTGAGAAGTGCTTAATGGAAGGCTAGAGAGTAATTGACCTACTCATATGAATAAGTGCTACTCAGAGAGAGAGAGTTGTTGTGCTGAGCCCTTTGGGAAGCAGAAGTCACAGACTGAAAGTTAATGATGCTCTGAGCATTATTTGCTTTCTAGAGGTTTCAGGACAAATACTCCATATGTTTCCCAGGAAACATACTGGCCATGGTGACTGATTTCTGGCTTCAGCAGATCCAGCTGCCTAGTCACTGTCACCATGCTGAAATGCAAACATACTGAGCACAGAAAGGCTCCTATCATGTAGGAAGCACTGTAATTCAATAGAGAAAAATTTGTCACACAGGTTTATTCCAGTTACCTTATGAAAAACAAAAAAGAAAAAAAAAAAACAGAGCCCAGTGCTTGTACTTTCCTGTGTGTTCTGCCTGAATCAGAAAATAAACTGCAACCTAAGGGCGACAAATCTTTTCAAGCTAATGTTCTACTGATATTTGATAGCTAGAAGTTGGAGATAAGCTACCTATCTCCAATATTTAAATGTCTGCAGTATCGGAATGTCTAAGCATTTGTATACAGTGTGCAAAACCCCTGTTCTTTTTTTTGAGATAAAAGGCTCCAAGTGGCCTTATTTTGGCTGTAGGCTTCAACCCAACATTAAAAGCAGCCCACAGGTTTCCTCCAGCATATGGATCTAGATCAGCCAGCACTGGCCAGCTATTACTCTCAGGTTCCCAATGTGTTCAGAAACTGGACTGGGGGTTTTTACCATAAGGCTGAAGATTCAACAATGTATCTGGGTACTTAAAACTTTGTCTTAAAGTTAAGATGTAAACCAAAGTTTTGTTAAGTATGCAACAATAGCTAAAAAATGCTGGTTTATATGTTGTGTACAGGGAGCCTCTGGTGAACAAAAGCCAGGTTACCATAAGTAATCAACTGAAACCCTGGCTTGCTCTACCTAAACCGTAGCTGCCTCTGCCACATTACATTAATTTTCACAGCAGCCAAATACAATGTCTTTTAGGATCCTTCCTTTAAGTAAGGAAAAAGCCAAGAAGTGAAAACTAATTTGGAAATTCTTTCCCCTACAGGAGAGTTAAACATAAATAATACATATATAAAGCAAGAAAAAAGGTTAATCTAAAATAGAAAAATTTTGGAACAAAGGATGGTTCAGGATGATCCTTTCTAATATTTCTCGAATCTTGCATCCAGCATGATGCACATAAGTCCCAGACTAAGTCCATGTAGCCCTGATTTTCAAAGTAATATCTCAATATATTGTGTCTAGATGACTTGGGATAACAAATGTTTCTATGTTATGTACAAGAATATTGGACACAAATTACTCACAGTTGTGTGCAACTGACCCTGAAAACATTCACAGATTGTTGTCAAGCAATTCAGTATAATCTATGATACTGAAAACACACCTGTGTAAAAAGGCTTTCAAAGCGACAAGTATAAGACAAAAAAATAGCTGTCTAAGTATATATATTTAGTGATGTTTTCAGATAGTCACATAACGAGAATTTAGATATTCAGGGTGCCTGTGGATAGCACACAAGACATACAGGAAAACTGTGTCCTTCTGAAGAGGCAGCTGGGCCTCTGGGGCTAACGAGGGGGTCTCTAATGCCTCTGTTTAGGAAACTAAATACTAAGAATAGTTCTAACCAGAACCATCTCCATGGCTTTTAGTTATATGTGGATTATTTTGTAGTGATCCATTTCCTGAAGGTCTTTTTAAATGCATTTTTCCTTTTCTTACACCACTAGAGAGTAACAACGTGTAGATCTAGAGTGAAAAGGATGGTTCCATATATTTTTAATTACATCATACTTACTGGGTTATGTTTAGCCAGAAAGTGAAGAAGTCTTTTTCCGTTTGACAAAGTAAAATACTTTCATGGCTATGTGATTTACTTTAATATTCTATTCACATCTTGCTCTCTCCTTCTTAAGATATTAAAATTGAACTAGGAAGTATGAAGCCTCAGAGCTTAATTTTATTAGGTTTAGTTGGGATTTTTTTCCCCTCCTTTTCAGTTACATCTAACTTCTTTGACAATTTATATCATTAGTCTTTAATGTCTGTAGTTCAGCATTGGAGTTGCAACCAAATAATTACAGAAAAGAAACAGAAGTAATACAAAGGAAAATGAAAATCAGATCCTGCATTCTTGGACTGCACTATTCTGTTAGACGTGATTTGTGGAAGGAGCCAATAGCTTACTATTAATTGAATCAAGAATTTACATCTTATGAGAAGACACACAAAAGGAAGTGATATTTCTCCATTCTGTAAAAAGAAAATGATTGCTTTGCCTAGAGTAGGCTCAAAAAGAGGATGTGAATACCTTCATTAGGAATGTAAACTCTAGAACTCGATCCCGAGTAGCAGGAAACTCCAGCAAGCTCCTTATGACAGGCTAGTCAGGGAATAAGCACCTCATAAATAATGATACCAAAATCTAGTGCTCAGACCTCAAGTTTTACAAATAAATACATGCTATAGTCCCCACTTTCAAGACGAGGAGGCATGGTACCAGACATGAAGAGAGCAGGAGGAAGATCTCTGCTGAGAGCTCATGTTGTGTCAAGTCACCAGGCAATGGGGAGTTAGCTGACCTGTTGCAAGAGAGATGCAGTTTTGAGCAGCTACCAGATCCAGCATGTGTAAGAAAAGACAAGTCTGCCTATGTTGTGTTCACAGGTTATGGAAGGAGGATTCTTCATTGCTTTTTTGTCTCCAATACCATCTCTGCTCCGTTTTCTGCAGCACAGAAATTAAAGCCAAGAATTTGCCTTCTTCTTTTGATTTTAAAGTCTCTATAGGCTGATACACAGACTTTTGTCTGCTGTGATGAAGTTGATTCACATTAGAGCATCATTCAGCTGGTTTAAATCGAAAAAAAATACCCAATGAAACAGTATTTCTTTTCTTGCAACTGAATGAAGACTATCCTTGAGATAAAGAAAAGCTCAGAAAAAAGCATATATAATATACCACAATTACTATAAAATCCTAAAATGTAGGAGTGTGTCAACAAAAGGAAAAAAAATTCAACAAAAAGTGAACATCTTAGTTTTCAACAGTCTAATGAGGGCTACAAGATGCAAACACTATTACATGATTGACTAACTCAGTGTTTAACAAGTGGACCTGTTATAACAATTATTAATAAGTCCCTATTAATTAATTCTGTGTCAAAATATTTTCCTTTGGTAGGACAGAAAGTTCAAGTCTAGGAGAAAAAAAGGCAGAAATTGTCCTTTTTTTTCCATGTTATGATTGCTCCACCCTTTTTCATATAGCCACTGTCCTCCAAGTATTTGAATCCTTTGAAAGATTTGCATCTTCCACATTAGCCACATTTCTTATCTGCTTTTTATGCTACATAGTATGTATATATGTGATATATGTGGCTATATTCTCACAGTATATGTGATTGCATTCTCATTTTTTATCTTACACATCGCTGAACAGTCTCCTGACACTTAACAACAAAAGGGCAAAAAATTCAGGAACATAAGAACTAAATATTAGCTAGTCTAGTCCACACATGCGTCTTACATGGAGCATATTCTGCCAAATACTTTCACCAAAGCAAATAAAACCTAGTTTCTTAAAATCTAAGAAAAGCATTAACTTTCATCTTTTGAATCAAAAACTGGTCCAGAATGAAGCAGTAGAAGCTGAATGAAATTCTCTCTGGATATCCATTTCTGAGAATGACTGTATTGCAGTTTTATGACAGTGGTTAAAGAAATTATACAAATAACTTCCCATAAAAATGTTTACGTTCATGTTCTGTCACTGCAAAACTTCAGTTTTCACAACAGAAAAAAAATGCCAAGAACTTGTCTTGAATTTCAAAAATTAAAGTCACTTCCTGTTCGAAATAAATTATGTTTGCCTTTTAAAAATACTTAAGTGTCATGCGGGGACGGAACCTACTCTTGGACAACTGATTTGGAAAATATGTTTTTACTGTTTGGACAACATTGTCTCTTGGTTTTATATATTCATTGAAATGCTGAACTTCAGAGTTATTCAGTCTTCAATGAAATTATTTTATTACTATCAATATTATTTTAGATAATATTTTATTACTATCTTATCTTTCAGTGGTCTTGTGAAGGGTTTACTTGCAAGGTTTTGTGCAAGTTTTTGAAAAGTGTATAGGTTACCAGATAAAAAACCCTATGTAAATGCATTTATTTATTTTTAGGAACTGATTTCCTCCCTTGGGGCTGGAGATGCAATTACAGCTTAACCCGAAGTGTTATATTTTAAGGAGGGCTTAGATACAGAACTGCAGTAGCCACTGGTGTTATCTGATTTTTTGATAACAAAGAAACTCATGTTATTTTATTTTATATATAAATATGTCTAGTGCCTTCTTTAATTAATTAATTGCAGGATTCCATGTAGATCAATGTATGCAGATCGTAAAGTTTGAGAGCCTAGCAGTACATGTGTACAAGGGGGTCACTTTTGTAGGTTCACTTGCACGGACATGACCTTGCACTTCCATTTATGGATGGAAATCAGGTTGATGCCTATCTGATTTCAGAAATGTATCAAAGCAGGGGTTCTTTTCTTCACTATTGGCGTAGATTTATAGGCTGATGCAGGCAAAAAATGAATGAAACTTTTGCTGGGACTTTACTTGGTCTTTAATTACTGTGTCTGTTGCTCCTTGGAAAATAATTTATAGTCTGCTTGGGACTGCAAGCTGGAAAAATACATTACCTCTTATTTGGTACATTCATTAGAGTTTTGCAAATGAGTATGAGGTTCACTATTGAACAGAAATTGAAGTTGTCAGAGCAATGCACTTGAGAATTGGTTATGGAAAGTAAGACAATTTTATCTTTAATGAATATTATGCGATCATTGGCTTTGTTGTTCACATGGGACAGAGAAATCACCTTTAGTAGATTACACAGCTAAACCAATTTACATAATAACATCATATGCATTAAAAATACATTGCCCTTGTGGAGGCAGGGTTCAACTGTTGGACAAATAAAAATAACTACTACAAACTGGCATTTCCCATCTACACAGATCAGTAGGGATCACAGAATTCTCTTGGACATCAGCTTTAGTAGATTTCAGCACTAAGCCAATTTCCTGAAGTACATTATGCACTTTGAAAGAGTTTGCTTATTGAATCATACATGGCGCTCTCAGGAGGCGAGTTAAAACATATTTAATTCTATTAAAACTTTTCCTACTAACTCAGATCATGAGGGATCGTGTAATCCTATGAAAATGGTCATTATGGAGGAAAAGATCAGTAAACTAATATTCCTAAATAGGCTGGTACACTTGGGGCACACATATGCATTATATTAATATTTCTTCTCAGTAGTCAGTTGTTTAAGTAAGTTATCAGAAAGGACACTACCACATATATGAGACTAGCCTTATATTATACAATTTGAAGACATGTTTTGGTTGATGATCATCTTTCTCAAAGAAGGATTTTCTTCATTTGTGGGTCACTGGTTTGCTTATACCAGGAGGAGTGAAAGTCCTGGAGTAGATCAAGGACCAGATTCATGAAATTGTTTGGAATTATTTTTATTTTTCTCCACAACGGTTAGAAATTATATGATTTAGTTCCTCTAAGAACCCCCAAAACCAGAATTCAAAGTGGTCTGCCCAGTCACCAGCAGAAGGGTTAGCAGACAGTCACACACAGGGATTTCTTAAGCCAGCTGCTATGACACTGAGGAAAGGATTGCATAAACAGTCTATTTTGCCCCTTTATTTAGTCAACAAATTCTTAAGAGGACTTATTCATAAGCATCCCACTCCGGTCTATCTCATGAGTAGACTTCAGTAGTCCATGACAACATTTTTACATAGATCCTTATAACAGAAAATTGTGAATTAGGCTGGAGTGAGAATTAGGTGTCTTCAGGACTGGGGCTGTGTTACATATCTCTCAAGAAGCTGAGCAGGAAAGAATTTTGAAAGCTTAATAAGAATTACTGACAGATACGGGCTAACAAAAATGTGTTGCTTGGAGCATATTTTTACCCATATGTTGCTACTGAGTTAATACTGAGATTGTTGCCTAGTGTAGGCAGGCTGAGAATACAGCCATCATGGTCCAGGCTGTCTCACAGAGACAGCAAAAGACCCTCTCACCCAGGAGGAATATGAAAATGTTCCATAATTTCTCAGGCTCTTCTGAAATAAAGCTTGTATATTCAGTGATAGATTTTAATAACTTTATTCTGTAAAGCCCTTGGTGTGCTTTTGCCAGTCCTTCATGCTTGGGTCCTTCATTATTACAGACTTGACTTGTTCTGGCTGAGCCACACTCAGGGTGTTACAGTTTTCCCATTTTTTGTTACTGTCGCCTCTGTGAGGTCCCCATGCCTCCAGTAGTTTTGTGCATATTTACCTCAAACCAATTCAGCAGGCTCTGAAGGTAAGTAACAAAGGTACAAATATACATTCTCACCTGGAAGTGGTCAGCTGTCGCACAGGGAGGCTGTGGAAGTTAATGAGCAACCTTCCCATTCAGGGCAGAATCAATCAGAAATAACTCACATCAGAGGCACAACAATGTTGTGAGCACCAGCAGGCAAATTCTCTTGGACCTTGCTGAAGTGCTTAGGAAAATAAATTTTTTAAATGTAATTTAGTAGATCAAGACAACATGAGCTATTAATGCAGTTCAAGCCAGTTTACTGTCATGGATCAATGACAGTTAGAAAATAATCACTAAAATCTATCTGTAGCAATCCATATAAAAAGTGAAAAAAACTGTGATGCATTGTTTCAAACATAATTTTCATTAAAAAAATAATTTAGTAAGAATTATGTTCAAAGAGGTGGCTAACATTTCAAGATAAGGAGTCTTTTATGCAGTTTTTCAAAAACTGTGCCATATAAGAAGTGCTTGTGACTGTTCTCAGTTCATTTGTTTAAAAATTCATAAACTAGAATTTCTTTCTCCTTGCTTATCAACAATCACACTGCATACCTAGAATATTTTATACCTTGCAACGGAAATAGAAAATAACACATAAAATATTACATTTGTAAAAATTAAAATCAGAGAAGAAGAAGAATTGACTAGTCTAATTGCATGCCAAGGTCAGAAGTAATTTCTTAATCTTGATTATTGCATTACCTAACTACACAATAGTATGTATGTATGTTTAAGTATTTGCATTTAATTACCTTTTTTTTCCTAGTAGAATCCCAATTGCAAAACCCTATATCCTGTGAAATCTAAGGGAAATATTACTCCAAGGTCGTTTGCAGAGCATTTATTCTAGTCTGCCGACTGAAATATGTGGATTTCAGGATTTACCTTCATCAAATTCATCAGCAGTTTTACATATATATATATATATATATATATTTACCACGATGATTGAACAAGCTAGTCAGCTGTCATTCCCATACTGCCAGTACAAATGTAATCAAATCTTGAATGCACTTAGCCCTTTTGTACAAGAGAAGGAAAGAATTTTGAATTAAATGTGCAGTCAGTAGTAAACTCATAATATGATTTTCTACTGCTCATGCCCAGTCTATCTTGCAAAATGTTATCTGAAGTGAAGCAAATGCATGATTTCCTTCAGATTTATCCCAGCTATGAAGTCTAAAACAGTTTGGGGGTATTCCTTTGAAACAGTATTCTATCTGTAATAACTATTTATACATGTCCTAGATTTTTCTAGCAGTGTTCATGGTACAGAAATAAATGACAGGGATTTATATATTAAGCAAGAGAGCTAAATGTTCATTAATCACAGAATTTGACAAAACTCTTTGTCTTTCAAATCAGAGGATGGAAATATGAACTCCAGAAGGTAAATTTTAGAAAAGTAGAGGCTATACAAATAGAGCAGTGATGAAAGATTTTGTTGTAAGCTTAATGTTGCATTTGAAAGCAACCTGGTCATACCAAGTGTGATGGATTACTGGACTGAGCCTCTACTTTAAAGTCTTCCTGTTTGATACTTGTGATCTGTGACTGGTACTGAGCAATCTAAGGAGCTTTTTCATTAGATAAAAAGACTCACACATTGTGATCTATACTTAAAATATTATACTTCACAGGGAAACACAAAAGGATTTTTTTGTCCTCTTCTGAAATTGGCCTTCCCCAGAGTTTGTTTGTGTTTGGGTTCAGGCTCCAGAGAACTGCACAATTTTTTTTGCTTCAGTTAGCTGCTGTGTGATTCTTTTCTTGTAACAAGAAAACATGGCACAGCTTATACCATCTCTCCTTTCTTTGAAAATGTGGTGGCCTAAGTTCAGCAGACAATTTTTGGTTAAATATTTTAAATATATTTAAATAAATAAATACTTCAAGGGTGATTTCTCATAAAGGCAGAGACAGGTAGTCTCTCCCTAACAAGCCTGCTCTAGATTTTCTACCTGCTATATTAGCCCAAGTTGTAACTTCTTTTATTTTCCCTGAACTCCCTAACTGAAGTGGGGTCTGTGCCAAAACCCTCTCTTGCCCCAAGGCTCTATTAGAGGATTGAGGGAAATAATTGGCTCAAAGACACGGCCAAGAAGAATTAAGACATTAGCTGGTGAGCCCATTGAAACATCAGGCATTATGTACCCTAAGTGTCAGGAGAAGTCTGAAATGCAGCCTTTAGTCTGTTAATCATTAGTTTCAGAAAATGAGTCCACAGTTCCCTCCGTGTCTTAGTGGAAGCACACCTACCTGGCTGGACCTAGGCAACGCATTTTGGCAGAGCATATCTCTCCTACATGACATAATTCTCCTCCAGTTCAGACGATGCTCAGCCACCCTCCAACTCCTTCAATCAGCAGCACAAACACCACTTCATCACCGCCTGCTCAGGGTTACCCATCACTCCCATCCAGGCACTGTGGCAGCTGTGTGTGTCTCTATTGCTTCCTAAATCGGGTTGCTATAGAAAGAACGGTTTCTGAGAGGCATGTTTGCTTCAACAGCAGGGATGGAAATTAATCATCGCATGTGACGTGTGAAAGACCAGGAGAGGTATTTGTGGCAGCTGGAAGTTTGGCAGGATGAAGAAAACATGGAGTGTAGGAAGGAGCGGCACAGAGATAAGACAGGAATCCTTAAAAGGAGTAAGAGGTATATTGTAATGGAGAGAGAGGGAGAAGACAGTAAAGTCCAGGACCAGGTAAAGATTTAAGAAACTACAGAAAGGCAAGAAAAATGGGTAGGAAAATATAACAGAGTGTGACAAGTGAAGTCAGAATTTATTAAGAAAAAGAAAATGAAAGAATCAGAAAACAGAAGAATCAGCCTTAGTGAGCCAGATTGCAGCTTTCAGCCGCATAAAACGAGCCTGCTGACCCCAGCTTTCTTCCACTTCACTCCAGTATTCCCATGTCCATTTGCAGTCCTCTTTTCTCCCTCTCCTTCCCTCCTCCAAACTCCCTGTGCTCTCAGACCCCACATCCACATGTATTTCTCCATGGTGTTTCAGCCTGAGCTCCTTTGTTCCATATCATTTCATGCTACACCGTTCCTTCTAGCCTCATGATTTCATGGGAAGAAGTTGGTGCTGGTAGACACTGTGGTATTGTTATTGCATGCCAGGAGCCACGCAACCAGAGGGAGAGGTTCACCAAAGGGGCCAGGAGGATCTTTCTGGGGATGCAGGACAGGCAATGTGCCAGTCTGGTGGGGGTGATTAGGGAGATTTATGGAGCTTTGGGGTAGGAGGGATCAGCGTGGGGAGTTAGGGAGTGCTGTGGCATGCAGGGGGTGTGATGGGGTACTCCAATCAGTGTGGGACCACTGTGTGAGGTGCAGTGAGGAGGTGACGTGTGCTGTGAGGGACTCTGCATGGGTATGAGGAGAACCTGCAGCACAGGTCCCTAGGGGAGCCTGGCATGATGTTGAAGCTCT
Source organism: Podargus strigoides (assembly GCA_028020825.1). Classification (NCBI taxonomy): domain Eukaryota; kingdom Metazoa; phylum Chordata; class Aves; order Caprimulgiformes; family Podargidae; genus Podargus; species Podargus strigoides. Next base: position 146,981,681 of record CM051663.1, read on the forward strand.
GCCAACAGCCAAGCAGGGTGGGGCTCCGGCTGCTGAACATCTTATACTAAACATAATTTAAAGCCTAATTTGATAAGCAATGCAGATCCCTTCTCCCAGAGAGCAGAGGAATGGAAATACTGATATCTGGAAGGCTTTTCTGGCAAGGAATGAAGAATACAGTATATGGAGCTCCAAGATATGTGACAGGAGGTTTGGATGCAGTTCCCAACTCAGACACCTGTGTGACCTTTAACATTTTGCTCTCTGTATAACAGCCTTACATCCTTCAACTACAGGGAAATTTTCAGTCTAAAAACCCTTTTAATGGCAGTGACTTGCTCAGGCAGTTAATGAATGAAATTAATGAAAGCTGTACTGTTGTAAATGTAGAGAAGTGAGAGTCCAGGTTCCAGTCTTGTTAAGGGAAAAGTGGTGGTAATATTTAATGCCTTTACGTAATCCCTCTCTCTTTTTTTTTTTTTTTTTGGTGGAGGGCAAAGAAGAAATGGATGGATGCACTCAGTCATTCTGCCATGTAGCCATATGTGGACTGAACAGATTATTTATTTAGAGGAAACATTTTAAAAGGGAAAAAAATAGCAGTTAAGCATTTGCCTCCTTTCAAAATCTGATGCTTTGAACACTTAATTGCAGTTTGCTCATCTGAAAATCTCTTTCTTTATTCCTCTATAGAGGAAAATATGGAACAAAAAATAGATTACCAGTTTTCCTGTCTTTGTTTTCTGACAATGTTTGAAGATTGAATGCCTGTATTTTCCCTATTAGTCAGGTGATACACTTACTTAGACTAGCTATCAAGACCAGACTCGGAGTCAGCTACACTGCATCTAAAGGACCAGGGAATAGTTCCTTTGACTGGGGTAACAGGAAGCGCTATGAAAGGCAGAGATACTCTGTCTGGTGCTGGAAGATACGGCAGTGAACACCTCTCAGTGACCCAGAAGCTTTCTCTCACTAGAATAAGTGACTAGAATGGACTCTTGAATTGTTCCCAAACAAACAGTTAAAGCAGCTGTCTGTAACTCCATAAATACCACAGTGTGCATTTTTATTTCAAGCTCAGGTTGTATTTCTGAAATGCACTGCAGTTTAAATTTTCAACCTGCATTCAAGCTTAGGAGGTTGTCTCTCTCCTAAATCCCTTAGCAAAGCTACAAAAAATCTGCCTGTGGTGAGTAGCTGGGGGCAATGAAGTTCGGTGTACTGCAGTGCTTGGTGACACAGTATTTAAACACTATTCTCCAGTGCAGTGAAGCTTTAACAAACTCTGAACATTGTTAGCAGACTTGGGAAATTCAGAGTCCTGAATGCTAAATAGGGAGGACAAGAAGGTAACAGATGTTAGTGTGTGTAGGACTGACACACAAAGCCTCCAAGGTCTTGACAGCTACGGTATTCATCATTATGTCAATACTGCAAAAATTATACCTATTGTGTATGCTCTCTTTCACTGTCACTTAAAAAAAACTATGCATTGTATCACTGGGAGATTTTACACTAAATTCTATTCAAAGGTTGACACAGTAGTCTAAAACAAATATACCTTTTAATATTTTTCTGGAAGCAGTCTAATTTCACACAAAATATTTGTTATACTGTGTTATAGTTCAGGCACATTATGATTGAAATGGGGCAAAAAAATTGAAGTTTTTGTCTGCTATGATTATAATGACACTGCTGTGTTGTGAATGCTTTTTGGGCAGGTTTCCAAAGCTGAATTTATAATTCTATTCATGTTTTGTTTTTGTTGTACAAAAAGTAAAACATTTATTTGGAAAAGTGCCATAAAAATATACTATATATACAGGTAGTGATTTGTGGAAAAGCTGTGTTCAAAGAAGATTTGCTGTATGCATGTATTAAACTCAACGGGTCATTTACCCTTTTTATAGCTAGTTTCTCAAAGAAATGCATGAAATTGTTTCCATTCTGTGGAAGTTGGCAGCCTCTTAATGTGAAAGGTTATAAAAAATGCCAGTGCCTTGACCTCCACCCTGATACTGTCACCTTTTTGGAAGAAGTAACTCATTTCTGCAAGTGAATAATTCTGTTGAGGTCAAAGGTTCTTTACAACTACTACTGATTATTGGTATCTTTGCAATGCTTTTGAACACTTGTCATGAGCAAGTAATTGAAAGTGGGAATGTGAGCAAAGTCAGTATAAGAGCAACTAACTCAAGAACTTCCTGTTTGATCAATTACATCTTGTGGTGATGAAACATTTTATCTTCAGTATTTTCTCAACTACCTTTCTGAGCTGGAGCCTACACAGGAAAGGGCCAACCTATTTTCAGTCTATGAAAACTCTGAAACAGAGAATTAAGCAATCTCCCCCTTCAGCCCATAATGTAGCAGGGTTCTTTCAGTTTTGAGGATTGTACACTTTGAACTTACTTCTTGCATTGTTTTCTGGATCAAACAGGTTTGGGCAAGCCTTGTACATTGGATCAAGACTACTCTCAACCTATCATTTCCAAATACTGTCCACTCTTCTCAGCAGTTCTTCAGTCGCTTGTACTTCTCTAGTGATGTGCCACAGTCATTGGAAGACTTTCTTCCTTTGAAGAAGGACTGACTTCATATTTCTAGACCTGTGATGTAGAAATTAGACCTATAGGTGATGAAATGCAAGCATTAGGCTGATAAAGCAGACAACAAATATTCGTTATTTCATTATTCCATTTTGTAGGCTTTAGGATTGGGATGATCAGTGAATGATAATCAGTGTCTGCTAAGATCTATTCATTACTGCATTTTCATGAAATTTCATGACAAAGAAAGTATAGCAATACTCATTAATCCATTCAGCAGGTTCTACAAAGACTTACTGGTTTGGTTGCTGCCCTTTCCGTGCATGACTCGCAATTCTTGCAAAGAATTTTTTCAGAGCCTGGCCACACTACTTTTTCATAGAAAAGCTCAGGGCATGAGAAGACACAAAAGTTCTTAGCAGTAAATTCTAGACTTACTTGATAGGTAGGACTTATAAGCCTTTGCTAATCTAACTTTCATTAGTAAAAAAAAAAAGAGTAAGGCTGATGGTCTACTTACCCCTGCAGTCTCTCTATGTCAGTGTTAATACAAGATGCTACTTAGGGAGAGCATGTGTGACTGGTGGCAGACTGTGGTAGAATTTACTTGTACCTTTCAAGCTTCCAGAATCACTGGATTAGGGATTTTTGAGGGCATGTCCCTGTCTCTTCCCTTTACTATACATTTATAGACTTGTCTGATGCATCTATCAGAGGGAAAATTCCATTTCCCAGATATCATCTTTATATTATATGTATGTACAATGACTGTCATTGTCAGAGACTCTAGAAATGCTAATATAATTAATAGTAATTTGTTATCCAATCCTTTAATAGATTTTCTAACAAAGATGCAAAACTCAAATGTAGCACCTGCTTGTTTTCTGTGTACAAGTCTAAATTAAAATGGTTTTACAGCATGCTTCAAGAGCATGTTGAAAGAATGGTTTAAGTAGGAACTCTCTGTGCTATAACCAAACCGCAGACAGTCAGGGAAGTCTGGAGTGGGACAACAGAAGACCTAGAGTTCTATACTGTGAGATTTGTGCAGCGGATTATGAATGCTGGCATTCCTTTTCTCTGGAAGAGTCCTCAGACCTGATCTGAAGTCACTGAGCCAAGGGGTTATTGTGAAGGAGCATTCCTCCCCATCATCCTGGTGTTTGGGACAATGTCACTAGTATCATTCCTCAGGATGATGCATAACATGCTGCTGATTAGACTTTGAACCATTGATCTCCACATTCTGAGCCCATCTGTCCAGTCAGTTATCCACCACATCACGGTCTACTCATTTAATGTATTTCTCTCCAACTTATCTTAACAAAGTAGTCCCTAGTTTCAGCCTTCTCTGCTGTGTGTACCTTTCTCCTCCAGATCTTACGACAAGGTATAGAGTCATAGGAGGTCTGAGAACAGACCTTTCCAGTAAATAATGAGGGAAGAACTACATCAGGTACCTTATCTGTTCCTGTGTTCCTCATCACTAGCTTGCCTGTCCAGCATACCTGCAGGCTCATGCTCTCTTTCATTTTCCTTTTGCTGCTAATGTACCTGCAGAAGATCATCTTGTTGCCCTTTCACAATCTTTGACAGTTTCAGCCTCAGCCAAGCTTTGGCTTTCCCAGTTTCACCCCTGTATCAAAAATGTAGTGCCACCACTGCACTTAAAAAGCCTATCAAATTGCCCTCTCCCTTACATTGAAAGTATTTTAAAAATATGAATGTTAAGACATAAATTTTACAGATTTCTCTCATATTTAGTCTCTCTTCTGAGTTTTATTTTGTGTGCACATAGCCAAGATTTTCTTACCAAAACAACTATGAGAGTGTCTTGCTGATTTTTTGTCTCTTCTTTTTATCAAAGCAGGCATTCTCATGTGCACATTTGACTGATATTAGGTTGTTAAAGAGAAAAGTTTAAATGAATTTCAGTAGTTTTGGCACAGAATTCTTCTACTATATTCTAATCAAAATATGAAGCTGGCTAAAATTCTGTAACTGGTTAACCCACCCAAGTGGGAATGCTGGAAAAGCAATGAACAGCTCTGAAAAGTACTTTTAGAAAACCTTGTAAAGTATTTCTCTGTTCAGAGAATTGGCATTGACTTTAATAGGAATCCTATGTAAGTTGAATTAAATGATCAGCACTCTAACAGCTATTTCCATAGTGAAGCACAGTAGAATGAAAAAGCAATCCTCAGACAGTGCTTCTGAAATTCCCATACTTCAGATTATTCAGGGGTAGGAACGGTGTCGGGAGAAAATATATGGAAAAGCAAACACATACATTCGAACACAAATCTTATTTTTAATTGAACAAAATTTGTATTTATTTGTTAGAGACTTTTTTCCCTGTTTGGTTGGGGTTTGTTTGTTTGTTTGTTTGTTTCTCTCTTTTTGTAGCTGCCTCTCTTTCAGCATGGCCATAACATGAATAGAGATTTGTAGGGTTCATTATATGCCTGTTCCTCCAGTCCCTGAAGCAGTCCACAAAGGTGAAGCAGAATTAATGCTTCCTTACTGTCTTCTTCCTTGCTGCCATGACCCTGAAGGAGGCAGGATCACAGCTCTGCTTTCCCTGTATATGCCAACAGACTTGGTCTAATCTGACAAGAGAGAGACATTCAGTAAGCTTGGGTAGCAACAGCACCATCATTTTTCTCTATGTTCAGGCATCCTGTGAAGCATTCACTTCTGCCTCTCTTACCTGCTATCTCTGTTGGGCAAGGCAGCTCTGCAGAGTCCTGTTCTGTACTGAGATTTGTGCAACAAAATGATACTCTTAGGAAGACAAAACTTTATCTTAATTTTAAGAAGGTGACCATGTTCCATTCAAGTAATATACATGTTATGGAAATAAGCTGATCAGTCCTGATCATAGCAAACTTAGATTTGATGTTGAGCGCACGACAAAACCTATTCTCCCTCTGAGATGCATTTGATTCTGTATTTCAGTAGTCTTGAATTTCTGTATTAAAACACCAGTCATCAGGTACAGTTGTCATTACGTGTTTTAATGAATCTTGTGCTGGCTTTAATGGCACATTTGTTTTAAGATTTCTTCATTATACATAATGCACTGTAGAGATGTTAAGCCTAAATCAGATTGAATAAAAAGTTGTCTGGCTAGGGAAAAGAAGGAACTCAAAAATACCATGCTAGTTACACATTCATTCTCTTTTCTATAGGAGTAAAATATAGTGGAACAATTTAGTATTCAAAACAGTTAAGCATTCAAAATATAGAAAACATGCAGTTTGGGAAAGTTAAGTAGGGAAGGAGGGGGTCGGAAGATATCTCTTGTTCAATATACCACTGTCCTGCTAAGCAAGAACAATGAGACCATGGCCATAAACACCTTAATTGCTCCCCAAATACATATTACGGTGATGACCTGAATCCATACTCTCATAAGAATACAACGGTATATTGTTGTCTCTTGAGAAGCCATAGTTTTGGATTTTGTAGATGTGTTGCTATAGCTACCCATCACAATTAACAAAGTGCTCTGAAGATGGACAGTCTTATCCATTCAAATTGTAAGTGAAAACAAAACCCTGTTTCTGCCTTTAGCCTTCCACATTCCACCCCCCCAAAAACTACTCTATTTTGGTTTTTAGTGCATTCATTGTCATGAGAGAAAACACAGTTGTGACTCATGGAATCCCTTTCCGAACTGAACAGTAGGTAGGAAACTATTCATAATAAAGCCATTATCCAAATATATAATAAAAATAATAAAATTTACTCTCCAGACAGGGGAAGGGAAAGAAGAGAAGGGAGAGGGGTTAACAGATAGCATCTGTCATCCATTTAGTGGCTGGCCCAGCCACAAATCATGACAAACAGTAAGCCTAAATTTGCTTTGACTGTTGTTTTGCTCTCTCCCTTCACCCCTCCAGTTCTCTAAGATGTCCAGGCTACTAGAAGGACCCATAGATCTGCAGTTTCTGTGATGGTCTTTTTCCTAACATTGCGTATCTGGGAAGAGGGGGGTAGCTCGTCTCACAGTGTTGTGAATTGGGAGAGAATAACTGCACTTGGTATCAAAGACATAACTTTTGGGGCAGGATAATTGCAGAGATTAGGGATAGTCATTTGTGTCCTGTAGCCTTCTGCAGGGTGGCAAAAATTCACCCCCATAAAACAAGACATCTCAACTGAAAACTGCAGAATCCTTGTGCTTCACTGGGAGGTGAAAAAACTTCTCACTGTTAAATAACAGGTGTTTTGCTGCCAGACTTCTGTAGTCCCCTTGGACAATACAAGCCAGGAGAGAGAATCTAAGGCAACATTTCATGCACTCTTTCACAACATTTAGCAGCTTTCAGGCACGTGCACCAGCACACTGTACATGGGCACTACCAATGCAGCAAGTTGGTTGCCAGGGTTACCACAACCTGTCAAAAAGCAGAACACAAAAGTGAAGGAGTCACACTGCCTAGCATAATTCCTGTCAAGCACATTGCCTCACATGCTGCGGTAGAAGAAAAGGCAAGTCTTTGACAGGCATGCAAAAAAGAGAGCTGCGTCGTAGCTTATGGCTTAGTGTAAGAGGCTACTGATCTGCAGACTGGAAAGACACCAAATACCCATCCATACAAGTGAGATCACAGCTATTGGATAGCTGAATGGAACTATCATCTCAGCTAGAGAAACCATTCTCTAAAAAAAAATGTGCTAAAGCACTAACATAAAGTATAGAAATCAATAACTGGAGAAGTTAGCATTGCAATCTCTTTTTTTTTTTTTTTCTTTTTTTTTTTTTTTCCCGACTGTTCTTGAGAAGTATTAAAATGCCTTTCTTGTTTTGTAAACCATAATTGCATTTGTTGTGCCTTGGCTGCATTGCAAGGTTAATATAGAGATGTACTCTAGACAGGCAGTCAAAAAGATAATAAGCCTTCATAAAAAGAAGACTCTTTCTTTATCCATCATTGTCACTACATCACATAAGAGTAGGGGAAAGACACTTTAATTCTTTCAAGGCAACAACTCCCTGATACAGACTTCAGAAATTCAGGAATAAAGAGGCAAAAAAACCAAAAAATCCAACCAAACCCAAACTGCTTTACCTTTGTAAAGCATTTAATTTGACTAGTGAATCCATTTCTCTCCGCTGACTTGAAGGGGACCTCGATGAATAGCTTACAAGCCTACAGAACAGACATCTAAACCTGACTGAGATGGATCTCACACTGAGACTTTAACAAATGAGTAAAATCTAGTTGATATACCTGCCAGTACACAACATCATGCCTATTTCTTTAACTTACATAAAAATATAAGATTTCTGTTCTAAACATATTTTTTTTCCCCAGGTAGAAGTTCAAATAATTTTTTTTTTTACAGGACTCAAAGGGGACAAGGGTAAGGATGGGTTAATAGCTTAGTATTTCCTTGATATGTGTTTCCTTCTGTAGAAATCTTGGACCTCTTCTTCCTCCCTGTGCTATCCTAACCTGATAATAGAGAAATTTTTTTTCACCTGTTTCTGGAACAGAGGTAAATATTGTGTAACCAAATGAAATCCAAGAATGACACTGAAATCTCCTTTTATTTCTAAGGTGTCACAAAAGAACTTTCCCTCTCAGTACTGACTGATTGTGCCTACTATAATATTTTTCTTTATTTTTCTCTAAGCAGCAGTTAGCATGATAGATGAACACAGAAGAAAGGAGAGAAAATGATGCACTCAGGAAATCTGACGAACAATACAATCACTCCATGCCTGCAGGAAAAGAAAGTCTATGAAGTTCCTTTTTTATCGTGCATGTGTTTACTGGCAGCAGATTCAGTGCCTTTATTTTATCTTTTAGCTTTCATTTAGAACTTGAGAATATTTGAAGGTGGGAACATGAACGAGAGCACTGCACATGTCACAAAGGCATGCAAAACTTCCTGCATCCGAAGCTCCCCAGACATCTTTGTCAGAGAACTCTACCTGGGAGAAAAGCAGGTGATCCATACTATATTGAAGATCAAACTGGTCATAGACAGGTAGATTTTCAAAGGGAGTGGTATATGTCTTCTCTGAATGATATTGTGTGAGATAGCTTCCTGGGATGGTGCAGCTAAGGTATTTCTGAAAGCTCAATGGTGTCTGAACAGACCTGGCCAGCTTTGTCGCACGTATTAATTCTTTGGAGTAAGATCACATGTGCCCAACATAGTTCAGCAGTATGTCACACCCTTGAACATACAGACATTTGGTAGGAAACAGCTACTCAGGTGCCTAAGTTTAGCAAGCAATGTTGTTGCTTGTCTTACAGCAGTACTTCCTGAACAATGGTCACCTCGTCTTCTTGAAGTAACACTTGCTGAGTATCTCACACAGTTGTTACTCTCATTGTTTTCATCTTCTACTTAAATATGAATGCTCAGTTATTCTTTGTATTTCACCTCTTCTTTGCTTGCTTGTATTAGAAGGCTGCAATTTTTTTTTTTTCCATTTCCGTGGTCCATTGCTCATTTTCTGACACCCTCCTGAGCCCTTAAGTCATTCTTAAAATGTGTTGGCTTAAAGCATTATAAAGATAATTTATTGATATGTTGTTCCTTACAATACTTTAAAAAAATGGCTGCCAGAATTCTTATTGAAGCCGCATAAGGGACTGAGCCCTTTGTTCTGTTCTGCATTATCAAATGTGTATCCTGTCACGTGAGAATATCACATGCAACTTAGACTGGTTGAAAGAAGAATATATCTTCATCAAGATTTTCTTTTTTTTTTTGCTTTCTGAAAGCAAGGTGGACTCTGGCTCTGTGGCATAATAAGAAAGGTACAAAGCTTACCTATAAATGGCATTTTCCCCCTTTTTCTTTGTCCACAGATAGCGGGGAAGGTCTTCCAGCAAAAGATAACTACATTTATCGTTAGTATTTCATTTAACATTAAAAAAGGCAGATGAAATCTTCCAACCAAAAAGTTGTTCCCAAACAAAGCTTTCCATGTGATTGTTTTACTCAACTGTTTTCTGATCATATTACTCATGTACACATTCAACTGAACAAACACTTTTACTTTCAGTTGATCTAAGCTGCACCTGAATTTGTTGACTGTTACAAAAAGTACAATATAAGCTAGGGGTTTGGCATATAATTTGATGAAGCTTTCTGCAGAGAGCCTGGATGGAACTTTGGCTAATAGCAGGAGCTACTGTACTGTCTTCATCCTCTTAAAACCATAATTCATACCCAGCCAAGGAAATAAGTAATATTTCAGATGGAAAGAATACCACATTTAAGATAGAGAACTCAAGAAGAGGATGAAGGTCATTGATGAGACATTTAAAGTTCTTCTCTAAATAAGTAATCATGCACTTTAAGTATTGCTGGAAAATTAGGATAACCTCTGGAAAAGAAAGACAAACAGTGGCTGTTGAAAGATATACCTGAGTGTGAATTTTCTAATTTCTCATCGTGATATATTAGTATGTGCAAGAAATTGTCTCCTATTGTATTTTTTGTTTAGCTTTTTTAGTTTCTACTATAGGCACTTGATTTTGTATTTTTTAGGAATGATAAATTAAAAAAAATACAAAATCAGAAACAGCTATTTGCTGCAGTACAGTTCTAAAACTCTCAGAGGAAAATAAATAATAAAACCTCCTTTTAGTAGTGAGGTTTTGAGAAACACAGTGACAAAGTATATTCCATTTTTCATATGCTCTTTGAATATTAACAAAAACTCAACAGTACGCTGGAGTTCATTAAATGTGAAGATAAAAAAATATGAGAGATTGTCCCTGTTCTTAATTGACTACTCTGTTTCAGCATCACTATTGTAACTAGATTTTTCATGGAGATTTTGAAGATCTATGTAAATTGGCTCCTGAACTGAAGGACTGCAATATATAATGACTGGTGAATGTCCACATCTTATTTAAGCAAACTTGAAAGGCTGATTCTGAAACAAACAATGAATTAGCCCTACCATTTTCCTGTTTATTACCTCACACAACCAACCTTTTAACTCAGTGGATATTCATCCATTTTCATTTCTTAAGCATACAAGAGAAGATTATGTTACTAGTTCTGAACGTTACTCCCTTAGGACTTTTTCAGACACAGCACCTTCTGACACTATAGGAAAAGGTGTGAAAAATCCTCCTTTTTATGGGGGTAGCAATTTTCATTCCTTTGCACAGCATAAATGACCAAAGAGGGCAAAGGGTGGGAAAACTGAAAGAAGGATGATCAGAACTTGAGTGTCAGGCTTAAGAGGTTCCTTGGGAATATTTGTACCTGTGATTGCTTCAGGGATGTGTGATCTACCCATATTCATTAAAAAAAAACCAAACCAAAAACCAAACAACAAAAAACCTCCCCCCAAAAAACAACCCAACCCCCCCTCCCCCGGCTATATTTATTGGAATATTTACAGAAATATATGGCTCTTCTGATGCCCAAGAGATATGGACCAATCATGTAATAAATCCCACACAATGGGGGAAAAGGCCACCAGCTCTTGAAAAACTGAAGTCTTCTTTTCACTGCATGAACATGTAAAGACAATTTTCAAGTGACAGACAACAAGGCTGAAGTGTTTTTTGAAAGTGCCTACAAATGTTTATTCATGGGTGTCATGCACTCTCCACAGCTATGCATGGAAAACAGCTAATACATATGCAAATAGCACTGAACTCTGCATTTGTATATGAAATTACCTGATTGGCATTTCAAATCACTGTGTCTGGTGTAGTTACGAGAGTTGTTCAATTGCCTCCATTTGAAAATTGAGGCTTAAGGCACATTTTTGCTAAAAATAAGAGTATATCCCAGTGTCGTCTGTCAAACTTTGCTTTCTTCCAAGACCCTTTAGCAATACCCTATAAACTACCATATTGAGATTGCCCCTGTAGAGAGGTACTTGTGTTACAATTCTAAAGCATGTATTTCTTTTGATGTAGGAGACCTTTACAATGAAAGACATTAAACATAAATGACAATATAATCCAGCCTTGCTTGCAATAAATTATTCATTTTTTCTTGAGTACCTGGATTCTAACAATTGAGGAACTTCCTCTCTTCCTGCAGAAGTCTGCAGTTTCACAGCCTTCTTGGTGCAGTTTCTTAGTCTTAACCTTATAAGGACAGTTCATTACTCAACTGTAAAAGTATCCTGCCAGTTCATGTCTTTGTCCTGTTAATTTATGACATGTAGAGATTAGAGAACACTGACATCTGGGGTGGGGTTCATCTCACAGTGTCACACATCTAAGATTAGGTGGCTATACTCAGCAGAGAACTAGGGTTTTGTGAAGGTGTTCACACTCAGGTCTCTAGAGCCATTTGAGACACCATGGGGTATCAGTGACATGATACACAGCTGACAAGTATGGCAAAGGACCAGTTTCCTTCTGTAGAAACAGCTGGAGTCCAGGCAGGGTACCCTATCCTAGATAGGGCGGGCAGGCAACTGAATCATTTGTCAGCAGTAAAGTCAATGAAATCTGTGAAGGGATTTAGCTGACCAAAGTTGGTGCTTAATTTCTCTGAGTGAGCAGTCATTTGTCTACATACCATGTCTGTAGAAGACCAGATCTTCAGTGACTGTAATGATAGCTTAAGCATCCTCATGCACCTGTAGGTAAGGAAAAGTAGGTTTCTTCCTCTGACAACTGAAACTGATCCCAATGCCCTTGCAAAAAGTTTCCAAAATGAAGCTGTCAGATAAGAAATGCAGACAAAGAAAAGCTGTATTCCAACTATCTTGTTTACTTGTAGATCACCAAACCTCAGCAGTCAAGCACAAAGGATGAAGTAAGTATTAATTTCCTTGATGCTGTATACGTACATAACCATTCTCAGTTTTTCAGAGATATAAAGGGTGACTTTTACCTTAGTGCTGTTGTATTGAATTTGGCTACAGCAGAGCTGAAGCCTGATCCAAACAGTATCCATGGCCCAAGTTCTTCATATCCAGATTTTTCTTAAGAGTCATTGAAAGTCAATTAGAAAGAGTACTCGATCTACTCCTAGAGACATTGTCATGTAAATATCTGTTCTTCTGCCTAATAGCTCAGTGAATTATTACTTTTACTATTGTTAATAATTATATGCAAAATATTTTTACTCTCAGATATCAAAGTACAATAAGAAGGTGGCCAAGCTTTATCATGGAATGAGTCATTTAAAAGAATATTTATTTAATGATTTTCACCTCTCTTCTTCAATTCATCAGTAAAGAAGCATGCAAAATCTTGTAGCTTCTAAGTTGTTTTGTATCATCTTCACACCCAAGCACTCAGTTTTGCTTTCATTAATTACAGGAGCTTCAATTATTAAGTCTGAGTCCAGGAAGACTATGTCTATTATCTTGAAGGTCTTGCTCCAACAATTTGATCATCAAAGATTAAATCACAGGTCTTTGTGAGGATTTATGTACATGCAGAAAACTTGTCACAGCAGTCGTACCTTCTGAACTTTTAATTCATACTCTGTTGTATGAAAATTATTTCTTGGAAGTTGTCAGGGGACATTTTGTCTTTTAAGACTAGCTCCTGACCAAGCCTTTTACTTAGAGGACTTGAACAGAAAGAGCATGCAGAGAACCAAAGGCTGGCAAAGCATGTTAGGAAGTGCCTAATAAGTGGCATTCCTTTAGCAGAAAAGGATTAGGGAATAGAGGAGCTGAGGGTGGATAATTGTCTCTGAGATGCCAAACAGCAAACAGTAATTGGTGTCAAAATAAAATTGAGGTTGAATATACCCTATATGAACTAAAAATATTCTCAAGCTTTCCTCGCTACCTGCTAATTGGTCTTTTATTGTATAATGTTCACTAGAGATCATAATTAAGCTGCAGTCCACTCATGAATTCCTTCAATCAGCAGAAGTCCCTCTTAGGAGGTCACAGAAGTGCCATGATTACATTTTTCACTGCTTTCTACACCCCAATGTCAGTCCAACTAACTTCAGCTATTCTTGGACTGAAAATTACTGTTCTTTTTTAATATACTTCGTTTACTTAAGTAATTTAAAGAGTTATCTATTAATCAAATTGAAGAATACAATGCAATCTGGCACAATTGTAGCAGTCTATGGTGTTTACATATATATATATATATACACATATATTATTAATATATTACTCAGGGTGTTGATATAGTTCACGCTTGCCAATGTTACTAAAACCCCATTTTTTGGGTTGGGACACTACAAAATTTGTCTTTTCTGGGACATTTGTCTTCTGCCCAGTCTTCTACAGGCTTCTCACATGTTACAGACTACATATCATCTTCAGACATTTAAACATGCCTATGGTCTTGTATTTTATGCTGGAATACACTGCAAACTATCTTCTGAGAACTAAGAATGGGATCATTTGCATGGATTTGTTTGTACTGTACATATGGGGAAGACCTTTCTGTTAGTGAATTCCAAGTTAAGGTCAGTACTGTTTTTCTGCAGCATGAATGAAGATGGTATCAAGTACTATAACAATGCAATTGTTGTAAGTTAATATCACACTTGGTACTCTACACATTTCAAAGGAAAGAAAGATATCTATATATTTCATCATATTCTATTACCTTAGAGTATAATCGAATTGAGTATTTAGCAGAAGTAACAGGCCTCACTCTCATAATAGCCCATTATTAGTTTAAAAGGTGCTATATGTGTTAAAGAAGTCTTCCTAGAAATATGTAAGTATTGAATCAATCCATGTGTGTATTCATATAAGAATTTCACAAAATGACAGTTATATAGTGATGAAAGGCGAGAATTTGGCTCTATATCTAAGAGAAATCAGTTAGTACACTATTGTAACAAGGCAGATTAAATTTTTACTATCACATGTTTTGTTAAAGTCTTTATTGAAAGAATATTCATTCTTCTGATACTCTTGTTCATCTTCCTGTTCTTGCACTTATCTTTGTCACAAGAACAAGACATCTGAATTTCAATGCCTGACATGGACTTATGAGATGTCACAGCATAACTAAACCGTGTGGCTTTCACCTTTTCAAAATTCAGTAATTCAACTGTCTGAGGCTGTGGTTCTTTCTGGCAGCTGCCAACACTTCAAGAAGAGAGAAGACCAGTCAATCAAAGTCTAGCATAAGTAAAAGGTCAGAGGGGTCAATACATTGCTGTCCTTCACAGGCTGTGTGAGATTCTAAAAATCCATTCATGTGACACGAAAGGGAAAAAATAACTGTGTGATTCATTGACACATCATGGAACATAACAGAAACAGGAAACAGCACAAGCTTAACCGTTTACGTTTTGCTTTTACCTTGGCAATAGTATGACCCTATAAGGCTCTAACAGACAAATGGACAGATAAGCAGTGTTCCTGGTAATCCTAAAACCGGGTTGGTTTCCAGTTATGAAAGCATTTTTTCTTGTTTCCCATTGTTCTATCAAGTTTGGCTATTGCCTTTAGAAATACAGCTTCAGGCTGGAAGCTGTTCAGAATGCTATGATGACAAGGCTTGGGTTAGTATCTACACTCATCATGAAGTTTCACAATGGTGGCAAACTTTTTAAAGGACCAATTAAGGCCATACATATTTTCTCTAAGACCTTTTCCTTTAAAATAAAAAAAAAATCCATAATTTTTGAACCCCGATTGTGATTTTGTGGTATCCCAGATATTCCCAAACTCTCAAGTCATCTAATAGCGAGATCTTGGAAGACCTGGTCATCATCCCCAGCAAGCTTGATTTCCATCAGTTGAAAGCTCCTGGGTGCAAAAATACATTTTCAGTGTTGATGAGGAAAAATAAAAGCAAGAGGCTTAAACAGGGAGGCTTTCTTTGGTGCTAAGGCCGAACTTTGCAACTTTCTTCTAGCTTTTCAAGTCCCTACTTGGTTGCAAAGGAAGGAAAACTGTGAAAGAGCAAAACCAGAGACTAATATTTAGGCTTTGGAAATACTAATATTTTTATTGTACACATTGTACCTAGTGACTGAAATCAAGACCAGTTTTCTTGAGCTAGGTCCTGTGTAAACCCATTAAGAGTTTGATTGTACCCTAAAATAATTATATCAAAAGACAACATACATGGAAACAGAGTGCTATAAGGAAAGTAAATGATTTACCAAAAGTTTCAGAGGAAGTCTGTTAGAATGCCAAGAAATGAAATATCCATGATACTTTTCTTCACAAGTAGAATACTTGATGGTAAGTAACTCTTGACTATTTGGACAGCTGTCATTCATGCTACATTAGGTACTGTGACTATGAGAGTCTGTAGTGTACTGATGCTGGCTGTTATGCTTCATTCATGTCAAAGTTAGTGCCTACTAGTTGTTTAGGGCTGTCCAATAAGGCATGCAGTAAGAAAGAAAAAATGTAAGAAGAAGAGACACCATAATTCAGTAAAGTTCCCTTAAAAAAATCTATTAAACTTCTCAGAAAGGCAGCAGAAACTTCCACTTTTGAAGGATTTGCAACGGTGCTGAAGGACACAGGAACTATAAAAATTAACAGAGGGTGCTGCAACTGGGAAAGAGAATAAAGTCTGGTGTCACTCCCATCAGCCAAATTATTTTATATTGTTGTTTGCAGACAGACAAATTTTACAAATTTTTGTGTTTGCATAATAGTATGCTTTCTATTGATTAAAATCCTTGAACTTTTTTATTAATTGTTCCTTGGATTCACCCAATGCTGGTTGTTTCTGGAGGTTATGGCAAAAGTGGATGTTCATATAGAACATGAAAAGAGAAACAGCAATAAGGAACTGTGGAACTGTCTGAAACAGAAATTTCTATGCACAGAAGTAGCCTGAAGAAACATTTGGAGAATATTCCGTGAAGTTCTGTCACAGGATAAAACAGAGTCTTGTTGGTGACTTGGACAAGATAGAAGACAATTCAGCAAAAGTGGCCAAAGCAGACAGTCTGGGACTGTCAGAGCTGTGAAGATCCCTCTTGATGTGATGACAGAAGAGGGGCCTGGAGAAAGTCAGACTATGTCCTAATAGTCACTTCAAACATGCCTTTAGCAGCATGAGGACCATAAGCATCTCCTCAGTAAATTCTGAGCTTTCATACCAATCTGACTTCATTTCACAGAATCACAGAATCTCAGAATGGTCGGGGTTGGAAGAGATCTCTGGAGATGATCTAGTCCAACCCCCCTGCCAAAGCAGGTTCACGTAGAGCAGGTTTCACAGAGTGGTGGCCAGGCGGGTTACGAAGGTCTCCAGAGAAGGAAACTCCACAACCTCTCTGGGCAGCCTATGGAAGTGCTCTGTCATCCAAGGGGTAAGTCTCTTGTGGCAAGGTCATCAGCTTTGCTCATGGGAAAGAATACCTTTTAACTGGTATTTACAAAAAAAAAAGGAACTTGCCTGCACTAGAGAAAGCTAGGAGACTGTGTGAAAAAGGCACCAAAGGAACTGCTTTTTGAGTCTAAGGACTGAGTAAATCAAAATAAAAGGCAGTATTACCTACTACTCATAGAACAGGAGGAATTACTTCAAGGTGTTATACAAATTACAAATGATTGCCCTAAATAATTTTTCCCTGGTAGAGTCATGGCAGTATTACCTTCTCTGCTCTCAGTCTATTACATTTTTAATTCTGAGCTCATGTTCAGGATCTCTTCAGATGGCAAAGCACCTGCAACCTGACTACATGATGAAGCACCATCATCTTCAAACAAGCTGAGCTCATTTGATGAGATTTGCTGGGCAAATGCAATGAACCCTTCATTGTAAAGTCTCCTGAAGTTTACTTTGCATTACTTACCTTTATTCAGCTGCATGAATCAGAGATTGAAATTTGTAAGGTGGCAGCTTTTGAATAAGTATCAGTACTATTGCTTCCCTTCACACTTGCACATAAAAGTGTACACAAGCGCTTTTGGAGAAAATCTGTTCGTGTTGGTGAGGCAGAGGCATCCTGTTGCTGAGCTTATCCTTGGCTTTGGGGGTACTTTTTGCTGAATTTGAGACTTTCATAACCTACATGATACTGCTGAATTATTCAGGATCTTATTAGATCTTGTCTTGGCTTTTGCCAAATAACCAAATAACTAAAAAATAACCAAAACAGGTTATTTTAAAGTAGGTAAACATAAGGCATCCACTTAAATTAACATGTTTTTACATGGATAACTGTAACATTCAATTATATGAGACTGAAGAAAAATGTCATAGAAGTATAAATTCAAATCTGAAAAGCACAGCCCTTAAACTGAGCTAGAAAGTCACTTTTCATGCAGTCACACTACTATATAGTTAGTAGCTGCTGTCTTAATTGGGACAGTGTAGTAAGTGGATCGTTGCTTTGTTCTATAATAACAAATTATATTATTTTTCCCCTTTGAAACTGCTATACAGGCCAGCCTTTCCAAAAAGTAAAGCCAAGGTAATGGCTCAAATGTTACATACACTGCTGACAGAATAGTGTTGTTCCAGTTCTCACAATATTGCTGAGCTGAGCAACTACTTATTACAGTTATAACCCCTATTTCTAGAATTAGAGACAAAAAATAGGTTGGAAGGGACCTCTGGAGATCATCTAGCCCAATATCCTGCTCCAGGGATGCCCTAAATTTGGGGAGATTGCTTAGAGCCATAACAAGTTTTAAAAACTGCAGGCGGATATTCCACATTGATAGAATGACTGGATTTTTCATTTATATCATTCATGCCCCGGATAACTTGCATCCCTTCAAAAATATTGCTCCTTGGATGTAAGTGCTCAAATAACTCATATGTTTGCTAACCAACACATAAGTCAGAGAAACAAGCTAGGGAGATCAGAGGTAGACAGAAGTCAAAAAGTCCTGAGAAAGAAGGTGAAGATGAGGACAGAACAAATGGGAAACTACCAGGGAACTGACGAATGAGAATTAAAATTTTGTTTTTATTTTCTGCACATATAACCTGCACAGCTGCTGAATCACTAGATTTCTTAAATGGGCAGACTGTGGGATACACATATCAAGACGAGCTGTGTTAAATGCTTAGGCTATACAAAAAATGACTGTGGTCAAGAACATCTCTCACCTCAGTTTCTGCCCTCAGGTCGTTTCCCATTCTCTCTTTCCAAGTGAGTTTACACAGCATAGTGTAGCTGGGAGGCAGATCTGGATCCCCACTGAAAAAGAAATAAAAAAGCCGTGTGTATTCTGTGACACAAACAGTGAGAGGGTTGGGATCTGCCAGCACAGGGATCAGCTCCCACTGCTGGGACTCATGGAGGGAGCAGGGGTGCGGTGACTGCGGCAAAGGAGGGGCGCAGTCACCCACAAAGCCTGTATGGAGATGGAACAATGAATCAGGAGCATACCATCACTGGAATTA
The DNA here is from genome assembly GCA_028020825.1 of Podargus strigoides. Lineage (NCBI taxonomy): Eukaryota > Metazoa > Chordata > Aves > Caprimulgiformes > Podargidae > Podargus > Podargus strigoides. The sequence goes on from CM051663.1 coordinate 147,000,489, forward strand.
GAGGAGTTGCAAGCTTTAAAAGAAACCTTTAAAGGGTTCCCTTGAAGAAAAAAATATGTTTTGAAGCTGCAAGTTAAAGAGTTGGTAGGGTATTTCAGAAAGGAGTCACATGGGAAAGAAGAATCATTATCCATTTGGTTAAGCAAATCCTGGGAGCCGACCCTAACTGAACTTCTGAGTGCTTCCATGTTTCACCATCATTTGATCACTCTGTATAAATAATCTTATTTGAATTTATAAAACGCAGCAAATTCAAAGACTGAAACTCCATCCTTAACATCCGTCTCCTGCTGAACCTTTTTTGTTTCCTCCCACATGGTACTTTGGATCAAAATGCTTTGGAAAAGATGAGCAATAATATCTGGGCATGACGATAAAGAAAGAGATGCCTGTTCCCAAACTGACAATCAGGACTGTGTGTTTTTGTTCAAACAAAAGACATATTGGCTACTGTGAGACTCAAGAAGTCTTTTAATGGTCTGCAGGGCCTTTTGAAGAGTGTATAAACATGAAAAAAGGCAGTGACTTTGTTTAGTGAGCTAGAAATAATTCAACAGTACAGATGAATCATGTTACTTTGGCTGTAAGAGGAACAGAGGGGGTCTTACTGAGGAAGAATGCAATCAAAAGTCTTCTGCACTGAATTTTACTAAGCTGAAGTAGTAACAGTATTTTGAAACAGATAGAACACAAGTTTATATGCCACTTTTGCGGTAGTAGTATATGCTCCTATGCCCAGAAAACCTCACAGTAGTGTCTGCTTATACGTTTGGATAATTTAGAGCTTAGTTAGGCAGTACTCAGTAATTTTATCATCAAGGCAATGATTTTAACCCCCTAAAACTGCCTAGTAAATATTAGATAACACTTACAGAAGTATCCCATTTTAATATTTTATTTAGTACAACAAACATTATTTTCCTATTTTATTTCTGTTCTTGTAAAGTCAATGATTGTTTCCAGTCCTCCCCTTTTTCAATATTTACATATAGAACTAGTGTATTAACATTTCTATGCAAAGTAGAAAGTGATATACATATATATGAGTTAATAATAAGATTCTCTGAGATGTACCATTGTACATAGTACTCGGGTGACTCTCATAATGGAATAATCTCCCATAACTTTACCCATTTAAAGGTTAGTTGGTTAGTTGTCTATTCTCCCCCTGGAGTCACTGGATAAACACATGCAATTCCAGGAGACGATTAATCTAGATTAACCTAATTCATTTTAGACATATATCCTATGATGAAATTATTGTCTCCTGCAGTACCTCTGAGAATAGAGGGATTTGCTGTTTCATCCATACATCTAAATTCAGGTGAAGTGAATTCCTTCTTAGGGCCTAGCACATCTTTTTATATTATTTTTCTACACTCTTTCCCATTTTACACCTCAAATTTTCCACTTATAACCATTTCAAGTCCAATAAACCATGGATCCATGATAGTATGTTTTATACATGCATAGTCGTGTTAGTCCAATGTACCCATGCTCTCCTTTCAAGAGTTATTAGGTTCATAAAATCTGCAAGGGAACATGGGAGCAACAGCATCAGAACTTTGCCACTTAAAATATTTACATGAATAAAGCATACATTTTAGTATGCACCAGCTCTTCAACATTTGCCTTGTAGGAGCTCATTCTTAATTTTTTTTAATCTTTACACATATTTTCCAATGTTATTTCAATCCTTGTACTCTCAGTACCTAGGGAAGAAGAGATGGAAGAGGTAACTATTGCTTTTCCTGCTGCTGCCATACTTTCAAGCAGCTGTGAACACTTGCATACAACTTTCTCTGCCTGATAGCAGGGTCAGTGTTAGCCGTTACCAGCTCATCTATCTTGCTGCCTTGCTCTGGTACAACAATGGGGGTTTCATACTATTTTCCTTTTCCTGACACTGACTATTCATCACAAAAGTGGAAATAATGGCCCTAATGGCTATCAAGTCCCTCTCCTGCTTCCCCCCTCGATGCTCAATGTGACTCTTTCATTCTCTTGACCACACAGACACAAAAATGTCCCAACGGCAAGTAACTGTCCACTCCTAAGCTCACTTGATTTTGATTCTTTCCCTTTTTGTCTTCTCTCCTTGCCTCAGAGGAGGAAAATTACAATGAAAAAAGCAGCAACCAAGTCCAGTGAGTTTCCATCATCCAGGATGTTCTTGAACCAGGCAATTCCCCGCCCCCGTCCCTTATTATTCATTTCATTTGGATGATTAAATAAAGAAGAAAAGGTTATTTTGTTGGAAAAGAGCCTGTATTAATTGTATAAAAGCTGTCACTGTTCCTTTTTGGCTTAGTCTCCTCTCTGGCCCCCAGTAGCTAGCTGCAATTCCTCTTTCACTGAATTTCTAGCTTCAGGCACCTCTCTCGTCCCCAAGATCTGTATCTTTTTTACTTTTCAAAAGCAAGCACGACATCGGTAATTCTGGAGACATTCCCCTTGCTGTGAAGCCTTCACAGTTGTTTTGATGTTGCCAACTTGATGAAAACTGCGTTCTGCTGTTTCCCCTCATCTGCCATGGCAGTGAGAGGTGTCTGAGGCTGAGGAAGCTCAAAGGTAGCACACCTCATACTGGTAACTCCTCTGAATGATTTCCTTGTCTATGAGAAGTGAGAGACATTATGAATTTTTTGGCTGACTACCACTGTCTCCTTGTTTCCTTGCATGGCTCCATCAGTTTGCAGCTGTCTGTGCCTTTTCCATCAGCTCTGTTGAGCAGGGGCAGTCTTTGTTTCTACACAATTATTGATTAAATCCTGAGCAATTTAAAACAAACATTAGTGAATGCAAAGGCAATAAATGAGAAGCTACTTTATTTTAAAATACTGAGTATTTTTTAAGTGCAAAATATCAAAATAAAAGACTTTAGCTAGTAACATAGCACTTTCACTCTCTTAAAGCAGAACAGAACTCACAGGGCAACAGAACTTAAGGGTTTTTAGTTTGCCAAAGCTTTTGAAATTATACTTTGGAGAAGAAAAATTAATCTGTCTCTTTTGTTCCACTCAAATGGTAATGATGCCATTAGAAATTAATAACAAAAAATAATTTTCAGAAGTACTTCATGTGTTGGATGTTGACTGGTATTGTCTGTCTCACTAGATTAATTGTAATCTAAAGTCACACACTATTTAAAAGATAGGTACTGTAGAAAAAATATATACTCTTTCATCACAAAGATTATAATGCAAGAAGCAAATTAATAGATGGCATAACAGAAACAAGAGAAACATGGACAGATATATTAAGTGATTCTTCCAGGATACTAGTTTTGATTGCTTATTTTTTTAATTACTAACTTCAGGGTGAAGGAGAGCTACATCATCTTGACCACACTGCAAAACATCCTTCTTGATTAGAGGAGAATGATGAGCTGCTCCTAAGAAGTGCAAACTGTATGACAAAACATCCCTCCTCCTGGGTTTTTTTGTTACTTCCTGGCATAATATTCATTTTCTTCAGTGTATAAAGCCTCTTTTACAAAGCACGTCGATACGTGACATCCTTTTGACGTGCTGAATTTTGAAAACATTAATAATGACATTTACAGCCTCACTGCTATTTATAATGGTATGTAGATATTGCCTTATTATAGTAATGAAGGCAAAGACCTTTCCACAGCTTTCTCAAGTGGCTGACGTATTGCCTTTGGCCACGGAGTTGTTTGCAGTGCCAATATGCGATCTATACATGGATCAATCAAGCATGCTAATGTGCAGTGTTCCCATATAGAGCAGTTGCACTTAGCCTGGGAATAATAGGTTTTGATGATGTTGTACATTTGACACACTGTGAACTTGCTTACCATCCCCCTTGCCAGAAAGAAATATCTGCTGGTCTGCTGCTGCATGGCTTCACCTTTCTGCTGGGAAGGGGCATAAGGCACACATGTGAAGGCTTGGAATGACCTGTGAAGACAGAGAGGGGGGAGCAGCCCAGCCACACTTCTGTTCAATCACTTCCCTGCTGCTGGAGTGGAGAGCAAGAGAATACACCAAGAAAGCAGAACGTCTTTTTTGTTTTGGAGGTAGTGGTGAACAGAAACATGGTCTTCAATTTTTGGTCACTGTAACTATGGCAGACCTCTTTTGAGGATGAATCTGCGCAAATTTAGTTAACTGATGTCTTGCTATGGTTTTGTGTTTTAATTTTGATGTAATTCCAAAGCGAAAAAAATTAAAACACTCTCCAAAATATTTGACAGTGTTAAAGATCAAGTGATGGAAATGTCATTTTTATCTTGAACAGAACTTTCAGTCCTGAAGATTTAAATATTCATTTCTCAAATAAAATGACATTGAAATAAAATTCCAAACAGTCTTTTCAGATATTTCAATCTAGCTTTCTGACAGCAAGTCAGGGAGAATGAATGCAAATTTCAATTAATTCAAATTTTCCATTTTGAAAACATTTTTGGATTAACACTTTATTTTTTTTTTTTCCTAGACTGGGGACTCAGTTAAACAGACAAAATAAAATTGAGGCCTAATGACTTTTATACTGTACTTTTTATGTTAACTAAATTTTTATAATAAGGTTACTCAGATTAATTCAACATAGCTAAAGATGAGTTATTCTTAGTTCTCTTAATTTAGTGAGATTTGATGTTTGCTTCTGATATTTTAAAATTTATTTTTATTAGACACTGACAACCTGAATAAATAAAACTGGCTGCTCAAAGGAGTTTAATTTCAACCTTACGATAGTTGGGTTTTGAAATTTTCTCGTGTTTTGGTTTTTTTTTTTACAGTTTTCATAGTTTTCACAGTCTATGGATTGGAGTTATAATGTCAGACTTTATTTATTAAGGACATGACAGAGAGTAATAAAATGCTGGACAAGCTACAAACTGATAAGAATTTTGAAAGCTTCACTGTAAAACCGAGTGAAGTGGAGATAGAAATTGAAGACATGGAGATAACAATTGATGGACAGAGTCTATTCCAACTGAGAATACCAAAGAAAACTGTAGAATGCTGTGAAATTGAATTGATCACCTGGAAAATAAGGTTAGAGTAAGAAATACCAGGTGTGAGGGCTGGAGAAGCTGAGCTAATCTTTTCTGAGAGGATTATGAGGGCCAGAAAGTGGATAACTTTCAGCTTTTTTTAATGTATGCAGTACATTGCCTCTCATAGCTTTAGTGTCATCACTTAGACAGCACACTGACATGGCATTTGTACAGTGTACCTCTTTTGGCCTCCAGTAGATGAGCTAAATATTAAAATGTATATAGGAAGCTGAAATTAAATATAGTCTAGTTTTAAGCAATTCAAAATGGTGAAATTATTACAAGTTAAGTGAGGCCTATTGACTGAACCAGAATTCAGGCAACACAGCTCTAAAGGAGCATTTAATACAATATCGTGAGGAAACACCCATGCTTGACTCTAAGAAAGCCAGAATTAGCATAAATCCCTACCTTACACTTTTCTATGCTATGACAAAGTTTAACTTGTTACGGTCAACTTGCCAAGGCCTTAGGCTCATGTATTTCTGTTGCCTCCAGACATGCAGAGCATATAGATAAGAAGATGAGTTGTGTATAGTCTGTGAAAAATGGGTTTATTCAGCCTCTGAAGGGTTTATTTTCAATAATGTAGATGTCGTTACCTTTCCTCTTAATTCTTCATTGCTATTGCCACATAGTTCATTTAGCTGAATTTATATGATGTGAAAAGTTAGTATTACATTTATTATCATAATTATCATGTCTGATTAATCGTGCTTATCCTGGAAAGTCATGCAAGTTTCTTACTGGAGGGCATATTTTCAAGTTTTAATATTCATGTATAAGGCAGCTGACCCAAATATTGAAAATAATTAATCTGGACTAAAGGTTTCCTTGGCAAATTAAAGACAGGTATGCTGGGATGGCTTCACTATCCAGTGTTGACTGAGACGGGATGAAGATAGATGTAGTGTGAAGACGGAGGGCATGGTAACTCCTAGAGCTGTACCCATCCATCCAATGCCACCCAATGAGGTTTCAAACACTTTCAAATTTTTCTGAAATGATATAGCACTTTTTTTGGTCTATGCCCAAGATCACTTAGGCACCCCTGCAGATGTCACTTGTTCTGGTCATGCATGGGATCTCCAGACAAAAACCTGCTGAAATGATCTCAGTGCAGGATTTGCCTAAGTAAAATTCAGTAATATAGGTGATGGAATTTCTTCTAGGTGATCACAAAGGTCCTCTGGGCATCCTAACTGAATCTATGTGCTAAAATAATCATTAATCTATCAACATTACCTGGTGTTGATACTTCTATTTTTTGCCACTTTGTGCTTCTTTGCATAAATTCTGATGAACATGTGTGTTTGTATGAGAGCAGAAAGAGAGTATCTTCCATCTGTATTATTGTGTACGAAGTGGGGATTCCTAATCGTGCAGGTTAATTTTAATTTTATTTTCACTGACAGGAAGGAAAAAAAAAAACAAGAAAGAGAAAACCAAAGTTGTAGTCTACACTTACAACGCACTGGAGCGTTTTCCAGTGGAAGTAACATTGCTTGTAATACAAAACATAGACTATATCTTAAGCCTGATTTTTGCATTACGTTTTAGTAACCTTATCCCTTTGGACAACACTAATTTCTGAACTTCTGGCAGGCATACTCTGAGCCTATGTGTAGACTCTCCTGGCTGAAATTTACTCAGAGAAATCCGAACAGCACCAGTAAGAAAAGCAAAACTACAGACTAATTCTGAAGAGGTTTTGGAGTTTTTTTCTTTATTACCGTGTTTATATGAAGAGTGAGTTACCTGAGTATTGCTACATGTTGTTGTTTTACTTTACACTGCTTCTGTGTGTTTTAAATGTCTTTCCTTTTTTTTGTGGGAATCTCTTGAAAAACAGAAAGAAACTATTTATCGTCTCATTGCTATTTATTTTGTTTCTATGATGGGAATTGTTTGACAGTACCTATTCTGGTTAGTTTGGATTTTTTTCTTCTGCTGTTTGCTTGTGAAAATCAAACTGCTCAAATGGTTGACTGACTTACAAAATTTGCTCAAGTTACAAAATACACCAGTACTGAAACAGGAAAACATTTGAAACTCTTATGCCCCAGATAATGGTTTCTATGGTTTTTGCGCTCCTCATTTTAAAGTATCAGTGTATACAGGCTTACTAAATTATTTTAGTGATGATTTTATCTGTATTTGTTTTCTGTGGCTGCTAAAGATTGAAAATACCTCCAGTCAATGGGCTAAGAAATTTGGATTGACTGTGGTAATAGATTTCAAGATCCTCACTTGGATAACTCCCTCATCTTGCTAGATAGAAATATAATTCTCTTTTCTGAGGGTATAGCTGTCAATCTCATGCATATAATATCACATACAAAGCACAAGGTGTTAACCGGGAAGAAAATTCTCACTAAATATCCTTAAAACCTTGCTACTTGTGCCCAGTGGAGAGGAACTGGCTACAGGGATATTGTACCTCCTTCCCACCTGTCCGGTACAGGAGTATCTAAGGTGGTTACTCCTTAAGACTTTCTGGAAAGGGAAGAGACTTTGCTTCAGCAAACAGGGGGAATATATTTCTTTGCAAAGATAGAACAGTAGAGAACAATTCAAGAGCTGCTTGTCAGCCTGGGCTCTTGAATGCCTCTTGAACTTGAGGATTTCACTGACATTTACAAAAGCTAATAATGAAAGCTTGGCTAAAATATATATGTGCCTTATTTTGTGAATATTTTACACAGAAACTGGAGTGAACCAAATATTGCAAATTTAAACTGGGGTCAGAGATTTGTGATTTAAAAAAAAAATACAGTCATTTTAACTTTGGTTCATAAAAATTGCATACCTACTTTTGGATGAGATCTGAACCAGCATTCAATGCCACTTGTTCCCTTAAAATCATGAAATGCTGGGATTTTCAAAATTCTTCAAGGCCTATTTGTAGACAATAGAAATAAGAATACCAGTTCAGAAAGCCATCCCCTGCTCTCCTGTCTGAACTTCTAAACCGTTGGCTGTTAAGCTATTACTAGCCTAAATTAGTCATAGTAAATTAGTCCTGAAGGTTGATAGAAGTTGAAGTCACTCTTCTGAGGGAAGAAGGGACAGTATGAAAAGAAAATGGATATATCAAACCCACTGCACATCACATATATTCTTAGTATTCACTGTTACATATCTTTCCCTTAACAGCCAAAGAGAAAGAGCTAATGAAAGTAGCACAAAGTTGTAGAACAAAATTATAATGCGCTAGATTAGTTTACAACAGTCCATTTACCTTCAGATTTTATTTTAAGATGGCAACATTTTAGCAGAATGCTTTTAACTGAACACTGGAATTCTGTGCTGTGAACTGTGAAACATTTGTTTTAAATATTTATTGCTCCATTGGAAAAAAAAAAGTTAGTAAATGAGTTTTAGAAATTGTCAGTTCAAATAACCACCTCTGCCTCTTTATCAAGGAATGTACTTTTGCAAAAGCAAAAAAATCTGTGATGCGGCTGCCAGGATGCTGAAAATGGTGCTTGTGTAGAGTGGCAGTCTGTAGTGGCACTTGGGCACTGTCAGGTTCATAACCCCTTAATTCATTGTGATTTGTCACTGTGAGAAATTTGCCACAGCATTTTCCAAATGAGAAAGCACACAGTATTATAGGGTCACGTTCTACCCCTTGTCGTATTTGTGTCAGCACTTGGCTCAACTAAGAGGAAGATGGTATTAGATCCATGATATGCCTTGCATTGTGCCAGGAGTTATGCCAAATCTTTGATTCAAATTCTGTTTTTAATGCAAGTGCCTTTGGCAATAATGCTGACTTTTCAGAAAATTCAGTTCACCAGCAGTGACCCTAGTAAGACTTCAAGGTTTGGAGTCTCCACTGTGTCACCAGTGATGGCTCCTGCTCCCATCTCTGATGAGGTTCATGGGCTGTGAGGAGACACCATGTTTAGGAGCAGGTGCACTTTGAGGTTGCTGCTGTCATTTAGGAAACCCTGGCTGCTCATACACTGGGCCTGTGGGCTGGGAAGGAGTGTAGTTAGACATTGGTATGCTCTGATAAACACCCACTAATGCAATAGCCTTCTGGTAAGGCAGTGCAGGCAGCCACCTCTGAGCCTATGCCTTGGGCCAAACTTCTGTGGTTGCTTCTCAGTTGAAGAGCTAAGAGAAAGCCACATTTATTACTCACCACCAGTCATACTAGATTGAGCAATTGGTGTCCTTCTTGTGCCAATTATCCTGGATGTAGTTTCCCTTCACCTTACTGAAGCCAAAAGTTGTTCTTCTGTTTGGGATATAATACATTCATACGTGAAATAAATAAAAAATGTTGGCTATGCATGAGGTTTTCACAGTTATTTAGTGTATTTTTTGACAGCAGATATTTGTGATATCCCTCTTTTAATCTACTTTGGTTAGAAGCTATAAGTACCTACAGTTTAAAAGCATAAAGCAAAAGACATATAGTTAAAAAGCATTGTCTAAGCCATTCTTTATGAAAATAATAACAATAAAAATCTCTGTGAGTAAATGATAAAGTCTCTTGTGTATGTAATAGGTTCTTGGTTTGACAAGCAGCAAATGAATCTAATTAAATATAATGGAAATACATATTTTACCTCTGGAACTCTGTCAAACAAAAGGTGAGAAATTTGTGCAGACAACAAGCACGGTAACTCGGAGAAAAGATCAAAGCAAATCTATTAATAAATGGAATGGAGTTTACAAAATCCAGTAGCAGTGCATAGCCCTGCCTAAAGGTTTATTGCGTTCATGTGTTGTCTTTGCCTCCCTTCCCTTCCTCCCTTCCTCCACAAATGTTGCATGCTATTTTAAAGAATTATCATAAATAATGAATAAGTAATTTTCATGCTGAAGGACTTCCAATTTATTTTTAAGTGTAAAACTGAAATATAAGGAACTCAGATAAAATCACATAGGCCAAGGTTCATTTAACGTAGCTTTAGGCACTGACACAATGAACACAGACTCCAGAACATCTAACATTAGCTAGAGGGAATGAAGAAAGGAGGTTATTTGCAGAGAGTGATCTAGACCTTAGGTGGAGTGGGTGATTACAGCATATATCTAGCTCTTTCCATAGACTCTATGAGGAGACTAAAGTCATAATGTGCACGCTCTGCTTAAGCATTTAAAGTAAGGTAAACCAACTACTCCGATCTAACTTCATTTTGGACTGCATCCATGTCTCTCTATTCTCTCAGTAGTCATAGCATGATCCTCCTTAACGTACTTTTTCTTCACAGAACAAAATGTATGTAGAATCATTCTATGCATACACAGAGGTGACTTGATTATACAAAAACTTCAAAATTAAAGGAACAAAAGAGAGATATGCAGGGGACAAAGTGATTGAAGGGAAGATTGGATTGACAGCATAATACTCTACATCTTTCTCCCATTAGTAGTAAACAAAATCTATGGTGTATCTATGCGAAGTTTGAAAAGAAATATTGATGACACTATGGTTTCATCTTGAAAACTTCTTCACCACTTATATCATGAGCATGCTTAATGAATTGAGAAATCCACCTGCTGAGGCTTCTTGTCATTCACTTACCAATATCAAACCCTCCACAGAAAGGTAAAATAAACTTTTAGTGGACCATTATATACTCTTTTGCCCATGGAAGAATTTTCCTCCCAATTCAATTACATATTGTCTTGTATTTTCATGCAGTCCTGAGCTTTTGTTGTTGTTGATGATGATGTTAAGGCAGAGTATTCTAGAAAATTCAAACAGTTAAGGTCATTTTCCTAGCAGAGGAGGGCTGCAAGTGGAGAAGACATGAGAACATGTGGGTTTTTTTAACTTAATATCTTCTTTTGAGGAATAGGAGCATGTCAGATGTGAAGTAGAATGCATCTCTCCCTGTAAGTCTGCTAGGACTTTCTCAAAAATTTGAGAAACAAGCCTTTCCACATGCCAATCTCAAAGCAGTATGATTCATAGATGAAGTTAGCAACTGTCACTGTTCTTGTTTCTCCTGCTCCATTGAATCATATTCTATACACAACTGAAATAGAACTGGTCAATCAGCTGAACTCAACACATCATGAAAAGCAAAACTGTATAGAAAAAAGACTGTCTGGTCACTTCAGTATATCTAACATCCAGAACAATGTTATACATTACAAGTAGCTTCTATTTTTAATGTATTTATGATCTTATTTGCATTTTTGATACAAACACAGTTTTTGCAATCTTTACAGCATTGCCAATGTATTTACAGATTACTCTTGCCTTTAATCTTAACGCTTCATAAAAATATTTCTCTTGTTTCTATGTCTATATGAGGTAGAATGCATGTATGTAGGTGGTGTTAAAAAAAAAGATGTGTTCATCAATTTTGTTCATTTTAGGCACAGATTTGTGTTAGGCATAAATCATTATGTCATGATAGACTTTACTGTTGAAGTTATTTGCTTGGGGCTGTTGCTTTTATGTTGTGGCGGTTTTTTTCAATGAGCTGTTGGGTATAGCTACAAGTATTCATTGTAATTTCACTTTGTGTTTATATCTATACATAAGTAAAATAAGCAAAATGTCACCAACCATTCTGAATTGCAAAGCCAGAGCATTCAATTTTAAACCTATGGTATTGTTTAAAAAAATTGCTTTACAGTCTTAGATTGTGATATTCTTCTTCAATACTTTTTATTTTCTTATTCTGAGTAGCAGAAGGTTCTGCCTTCAGTTACATCACAAATGAAGAACAAATGGATGTTAGAAGCTGGCTTCAGAAAATGAGATGAATTTAGTAATTGATGATGAATCAAGTAATTATTTTGGTGGAAAAAACAGAACACAAAAAATCAGTTTATAATTCCTCTTGTTAAATGCATGAACATGGGATTTAAACCTTATTGCTTTGTCTTGAATCAGCAGAGATTCCATTAACTTTTCATATTGAGCTTCAGTGGCCTTAGTGACTAAAAGCCATAGCCCACAACGGAGAAACTGAGGAATATTGTGGCAGTGTGACTGATTTTCATTAAGTCTGCTGGTAACAGTAAAATGTATAAGAACCTCCCTGTTTGCAAAATTGTCACTTGATGATCACCTTTTTACTCTGGTAGTTCAGAGCAAAGGGCTAGCATGCATCATGTCAAATGATACCAGTATACTCTTCTCCGTCCCCACTATGACAATCTAAACAAACCTTGGTAGCCTACCAAAAAGGACAATCTGATATCAAAATAGAGGCACTGGAAAAATCAACTAGAAAATACATGAGTAACCCTTCACAATTCCATAGTAAACATTTCCCCCACAACCTGTAGAAAAGCTCAGAGACTAAAGAAGAAATACTCCACTATACTGGAGATGAAGCAATCACAGATAACAGCTTAATGCATTAGAAACATTAAAGGTTCTGAGAGAGCCATGACTTTAAACTCATCGGATGTTTTTGGAGTTAGTAACATCCTGACTAAGCTTCAATAAGATTTATGTTATATTAAATAGAGATAGGATTCTCTTAATGATCTGAAAAATGGTGCATAGTGTGGTATCTGTATTGGTAAGATATATTGATATCCCTTCAGGATATATCACAGGGGATGTGTTTAAACCTGTGTCTGGGATATAAACTGGAACTCAGTCTAAGCTGCGTCGTAACATCAAGTTTAAAGACCATCTATCAAGAAATGACTAAGTTGCAAAGTTGTGGCTCTAGTGGGGGTTATAATACCTTTCCCAGTAAGGTCTCACACAAATCACAGGGAAAAAAACCTTACACATTCACAAGTTTTTGGCGAGTGAGACAGCAGGGATCAACAAACCCTACAGCACTGAGATGGAGGATGAATAGCTCCTTCTGGTTACTTTTGTAGAATTAGAAAAGGATTAGCATAACTTGTACCTTTCAGTCAACAGCAGTCAATAAAAATGGTTGTTGTACAGTTGTCATGTTTGGCCTTGAGCTGAAGACTAACACAGCTGCTTCTGTGGAGCTCCTGGAGTACAATGGGTATCTTTGCCGTTGGATGTATTTGAAAGTAAATCTGAAAAAAGCCAGAACTGTCGTACAGAGAATTTGTGAGTTTGCTCTGATAAACTGAAATGGCTGTAAGGTGTAAAGTCATGTGGAAAAATAGTTAAGAAAGGAGATTTAGCCTGGTTCTGCAGTTTTAAAAGACAAGAAAATATTCTAAAGCTGGATGTACCTTGTGATAGACTCTATATAGCACTGACAAATTAGGTACTATACGGATTACAGTTTAGTCCATTTTCTCCATAGGGGCCTCTGCAGGAACTATCAGGTAAAGAAAAGTCCAGTTTGCTTCCATCAACAAAAGCCGGGTATCAACTTGGGCAGTTGGTACTGAGGGAAAAAAATGTCACAGGGTGGATATACAATAAAGACAAAACATGCAGAATTGGTCTCCTCAAAGATGCCTAAGAACAATTTTTTATGACATTTGAAATAAAATCATGGAAGGACAACAACAACAAAAGCTCTGAAGAAATCTGGATGAAAGAAAAAAATATTTTGTGATACTGTGAAACTATATTAATGGACTCTGTGGGTATGTAAATAGTTAAATTTATCTCAGACTGAGAAAATTCTCACTAACCCCAAACTTTAGACAGCTTTTCTTACATTGGCTTTCTTGATGGTGAATTTCCGTATCGCTGGAGTTTGCTTTAGTTTCAATGCATAATAAAGGTTTCCTTGTTCATATTGGATTATATTTCTGGCAATGTCACAAGTTGCATAATACTTATTACAAATAATAGAAATAATTTTCTCATGGAAAATGTTATCCCAGGGAGTATAGATTGCTGCAGTTAGATTTATCTGTAAATTCTTTCCTCCCTGTAAACTAAGAATTTCTTAGTTTTCTACAGAAATCTGAAATTTACCATTCTGCAAGGGAAGTGCTTGATCAAGAAGGCAGTTATAAACCATTGAAAATGTATTAAAATGCTGAAAAAGAAGCTTTCTGAACAGTAGGATTGTTATGTTTTGAGTCTGTTACAAGTTCTTTTAGTCTCTAGGTAATGAGATCCAGTTTTAGCAGGACTACCTTAGCACACAATAAGGAAAGTCTAGATTAAATCAGGGCTTTAGGCTGTAGCACAGAATGACAATCAGAGAGCAGAGTCAGCTGGAGCAATGTGAGAGAGTTAGGACTGAGATGGAGAGTGGGAAAAAAGGTTACTTGAAGGCAGATAGGAAATGACTTTAGAAAGTGCTGTAGAGAGTACTGGCGGTGCAGTTCTGCAGCAAGGAGAGAAAATCAGAGTGATCATGAAACAGTTCAGAATTTTTAGAATGGATGTTTCAGCAGGAACACATTAAAAAGAGGAAAAAATCTGGATATGGGGTACAATGGAAGACTTAAACTAATTATACAGTATAGAGGTATAACAGCTGTTTTTTTTCCTCTTTGAAATGCTTACACTTCAAGGAATGGATAGTTCATGTGTGAACTGAGAAAACAGTGGAGATAACGATCAGAAATGCTGATGAAGGAAACCTATGGATTTTGAATACTGGGACTGAATCAGGAAAGAGATAAAACTTTCTCTACAGTTCTACTATGGCTAAAGAAAATAATTAATTAAACAAGTTGGCTAAGTATAGAATCATAGAATCACCATGGTTGGAAAGGACCTCCAGGATCACCAACCTTTACCCCATCATCTCCCTAACCACTAGACCATTAGACCATGGCCTCAAGTGTTTCATCCACTCATTTTTTGAACACCTCCAGGGCCTCACTACAACCTCCTTTTAGGTAGTTGTAGAGGGCAATGAGGTCTCCTCTCAGTCTCCTCCAAACTAAACAACCCCAGTTCCTTCAGCCGGTCTTCATAAGGCCTGTTTTCCAGACCTCTCACCAGCCTCGCTGCCCTTCTCTGGACTCGCTCCAGCACCTCAATGTCCTTCTTATCCTGTGGTGCCCAGAACTGGACACAGCACTCAAGGTGTGGTCTCACGAGTGCCGAGTACAGGGGCACGATCACCTCCCTACTCCTGCTGGTCACACCGTTTCTGATACAGGCCAGGATGCCATTGGCCTTCTTGGCCACCTGGGCACACTGCTGGCTCGTGTTCAGTCGGCTGTCAACCAACACCCCCAGGTCCTTTTCCACCAGGCAGCTTTCCAGCCACTCTTCCCCAAGCCTGTAGCGCTGCATGGGGTTGTATGAGAAAGGGACCTGCAAGGGAAAAAAACTTCTGTGTGGTAGGTTTTTATCTGCTGACTGTGACAACTGCAGCTTCAATTGTGAATGTTCTCTTCCCTTGTGGGATCAGCTATTCCTACCTCTGCTAGGGGAATTTTGTGTAACAAAATTAAAAGCTTATTGTCCAAACGGGACAGGAAGTAAGAGGTTGGAACCACAAATTTTTTGAATAATTGGAATTTAATAATAATGCAATAATTAAAAATACTTCTTGCCTAAATAATACACTCCATCAGATAATGAGAAAACATTATTTTCCAAAGAGCAGTGAAGTGTTCTTTAACCTTAAGAGGTTAGAGAGATTTAGCCTTATCTATCTCTAGTTGGCACTGCCAAGGATAAAAGGTGGTGTAAGGCATCTTTCCATAACCTAACCCTGTGAATCTTTTCAGGTGATTTTGAACTATCTTTTTCCTTTCCAAAATGCCCTGATGGCTAATAGGCACAAGATCTCCTCAAATCCCCAGGCTTGTTTTGCATCTGATTACATGGAAGGTGAGTAAGTGGCTCATCTCTGCCCTCCCCAGGGATTCATAGCCCAGGAGCTGTGGGTTACATATATCCAGAATGACAGCTGAAGGCCAGGTAGGATACTGGAAGCATTTTATGTGACATTAGGGTTGCTCTTGAGCAACCAATGCTCTTTTTTTTTAAGTTCAGAGGGACCAGCATCCTTTAAAAAATGTTTAATTAACATTTTAAGGGTTTGCACTGAGCTTCTCTAGTGTATTTAATGTATCTATTGTCATGAAGCTAGTGTGCTTTTTTTTTTGCCAGTTTTGATAGTTATACCTGAAACTTTAGATGAGGAGAAAGGAAAGAAAGTACCTGAAGAAGAAAATTGTTCCTGCTTAGTTCTGCTAGGAAGTCTTCATGTCTGTGGCACCCATAGCAGTTCTTTTATTGTAAGTGAACATCAGAGGTTTACAAATGCTTTTTAAACAGATTTACTGGTGAGACAAAGAAGGTGATCTGTACCCTCCTTAGCACCACTGACAGCTGTATAAACTCTTCCCTTTCCCCTCTTATTTCACCTCATTCCACAGTTTCATGCAGCCCTGAATTTACTAAATAAGACCATCTATATTATTCTTTTTTTTTTTTTTTTTTTTTTCCCCCTCAATCCCCTTTCTCAAGGAGAGTACCTAAAAATAGATTTGCTGACAATGAGCAAATACATCCAGAAAGGGGACTGGACAAAGAGAACAGGCAGCATCAGTAGGAAAGAAGCTGCAGCTCAAATAAACATGACTTTTAGCTCCATTAGCTTATGAGAGAGAGAAAAATCAAGTACACTATATAGGAAAGCTCTCATTTCCAGGCTAGCAAATCAGTAACTGAGTATTGCAATCAAGGAAGAAAATTTCCTTGACAAAAATCAACTATGAATCTTAAGAGAGATTTAAAAAAAATAAAAATAAGGAAGCAGCTGTGGTTAACAACAGTTGTTTCCTTTTAGCTGCAGTTGTAGATTTGCTTACTACTTGGCATTCATACTCAACTTGCCACTCTGCTGTGCTGCAGTAGTATTTTTTTCCACTAACTGAAGAAATCTACGCAATAAGAGGAATTCTGAGTGATTTGATTTTCCCTAAAAAGTTAACAAATTCTTTAAAGGTGTATGAATCTTCTTTTACATTTCTCATAAGATAAGCTAAAATTGCTGACTGCAAAGTTGGATGGGAAATGATCTTGCAATACCTTTTGCAGTGGCTGAAGACCATCCAGTAAAATGCACAGTCCAAAGAGCACAGTAACTGAAGTATCTTCACAGTAATCTTCAATTTTGCTCTGTTTCATTGATAAAGGAGTCTGATCCTCTGTTTGTTGAGGTCATCTAACTTCAGGTAACTTTTTGGAAATTAATTGATTTCACTAGAGATTTTCAGTGGAATAAGGAAGAGCAAAATGTGCCCCTCTATATTCGGTGAATCAGGCTGCCAGATATATCAATGAACTGTAAATGCAAAACTGTCATTTATGAGCACATCCACTTAAACAAAATGCCAATTTAAATATTTTCTCTCTCAGACATAGCTATCCTATTCTGTTTGTTTGATATTTTCTTTGTTTGCCAGACACTAAGCAAATACTGAGTTAAACAACCTTGAGTTCAGCATTTGTGATGCCTTTCTGTTCCCTTCTTATTCTCTGGTTGTTGAGTTTACTGGTGGCAATGTTGCTGAGCAAGGAAGAAACATGTACTGCACCTGACATAAATGTCTAGCTTGGTAGAGAGGCGGAGAACTAAACATGATTGAGACTGGGTTATTTTTTATTCCATAGATAGAAACAGGTAGCAAGTCATTTGGACTCCAGCACATTTTTATTTTATTAGCTTTTGCCTTGTGTGATATACTTTAAATGAAAACCATTTCTGAAGATGATATTATAATGTTCCCAGCTGCATCTATAGCTCATATAAAGCAGTTATTGAAAAATCCTGCCTGGATATAGATTATTACCATTGTTTTAGAAGCAATGTCATTGCGTAGTCATGGAATTAAAAGTTTCAAGTATATACATGCAGAGGTGCTATAGTTAGCAGAGAGAAAGACAGCTTTTGTGATTTAAAAAAGCCCCTTACTGAAGGGAAGTCAAGCCAAGACCTCTTGAAGTTTTTCACAGAAAGCACCAGAACTTAAGAAGTATTTCAGCTTACAAGGATGAGGGCCATATGACAACGTGTATACAAGTATATATATACATACATAATGTATATATGTATAAAGATGTTTATATAAAATATATGAAAATAGATACACATATACACATTGAATATCTATATACCCATATACAAGATTCTCTCAAAAATTATTTCCATTTCCAACAATGACAAAGAGACTTGTAGAAAAGCAACATACACTGAGCATTGGTAGTAACAGAAGCAGCACCTGTTTATTCAGGCTTTTTTCTTACTTGAATCTTATTTTGTACACAGGTTCAGGCTGTACTTCCTTTCTGGCATGCATTTTCATGTAATTAAAATGGTCTAATAAGACATAAGTCAGACTCACAGTCTGAGGGCCAGATTCTGTTTATCCCTTCCACAGTTTTTCAGGAAGCTTCCTTTTCCCTCTTTCTGTTTAGGCTCACCTTAAAGTACCCTGGGGGTGCTCATGTGCAGGGAAGTAGAGGAATGCAGGCAGAGCCCTGTCAGTGCTCACAACTGTATGCTGGTGTCTGATGTCTTGTGTGATGTGTATGATATGGTATGACTCAGCACTGGGTAAAGGTGAGCTGAACACAGCAGACACAGTGCTTCCCTACTGATGAAATACTCCTTTGTAAGTGTGTGTTATTTTTCTTCGAAGCTCTGTTTTTATAATTTCATATGCTTTTACTTAAGTAACAGAAACTTAGATTTGGCATTTTTCAGGAAAATGTATCTTCATGATTCAAAAAATTTTCTTTAGCAAGTCAAAATAAATGTCAGTGGGTTCTCCAGGATTCATTTCTTTGCATAGACTCGAATTTTTTTTGCCAACAAAAGCAATTTCATTTTGCCAGTAACTGTGGAAGTTTGCTACTGAGACAGCATAAAGTGAACATTAAACATTCACCAAGCAAAGATCTAAACACCTGCATTTAATCCATAGACAAGTTATAATCTGATAATTAAAGTTTGCCGGTAGTGTGTAGGAGGGGTTGACCCTGTTGCAGTTAGTTTTTTCACTCCTTGCCAGCTGTAATTTCACAAATATGTTATCCTTTTAGACATTTTAGCCCAATGGTATAACTCAACACGGTTACAAATGCAATGTCTCCCCAGGGCAATCATCCAGAAAGAAATGGACAGAGGAAGCTTCTTAAAATGTGATCTGGTCTCGGGCCATCCAATGGCAGAGCACTATTGAATATACTTATTGGTAAGATACTTATTCAACAACAAAAGACCTCACACGACAACAAATCAGCAACAGATCAAAGGTGTGCAACAGCAGTGACACAATAAGCATTTTAAAAAGGGACCTAGAAGTCATCACTGCTAACTTGTATTTCCTTTGTGTTGAATGAAAGAATTATTTTAGAGAACAGAAATGAACAGTAACATTTCTAGCCCATTAAGAGATGAGAATATTTTTCATATGCTTCTTTTGTAGCCAGTACCTACTTAGCCTTTTGTCATGCCCATTTGTTCACAGAAAGTATTTTGTTCTTAGGTTAGCTTAACATTAAGTTTATGAGGCAGGATTTTGGACTCCAGTGGTACAGAATCATCAGGCTTCCACAGGAAACAATTTTTAAACCCAAAAATGTTCTCAGAGAATTAATTTCATTAAATCTTAAAAAAACATTTTTTAGTTTCTAAAAGATTCCTATATCAGGTTAAAAAAAACTTTATTCAGTTCTAGAAAGCTCTTCTAGAGAGAATTTCAGTGTATAGATAGCAAGAGCTTTCCAGAGCTGATGGAAGGCATAAGGAGGAGTTAGGAAAATCAATTCTTATTAAACACCATATTTTCTAAGACATAGTAGTATTCACTCAGGAGTTCATTCTAAGCCAGCCATAGTATAGTTTGATGGAATGCTATTATAACCCTAGAGCAATAAAAGGCTATTGCAAGACAGCTTTTTAATTTTAAAACAAATTTTGGAATTTTTTATTTATGAATTTTATGATTAACATAAGGGCAAGGTTTACATATGTCTCAAGGTTACTTTTAAATTTAGATTTGCTCTTTTGCATATGCAATCATGTCTGTAAAAAACTGGAATATATAATTCCTTGGTGATATTCTTGTCAATCCTTTATACAAAGTAGATTTTCCAGCCCCAGCATGACCTTTGTCAGGAGTCAGCAGTTTCATGCCAATAGCCAAGTAACAGTTAGTTCACTAAAAATGCTAAATCAAGATTGTTGTGCGTCTCCTCATTTAGGAAGCGCTTTTTAAAAGAGCTTTTATGACACACAATAGATAGCTTAAACATATAGCTGGGAGAAAAGAAGGAGATGGTTTCAGAGTAGCGAGGATTAAGTTGGTATTTAAAAACCCCCTACAACTTTGAAGCATTATTGTTTTAAAGTATGTGTTTCACATGTTATAATGATTGGATATTCTAAAACTCAAAAATGCTGTTGTGCTACTTTCCTCCCCTTTCCCCATGCTATTCCTGAATTCTTCGTTTTCATAGCAAGTGAATGCCTCTTACCAAGATCAAATGATGACATCATCTGTAAGTTTCTTGAGTGATTTAGAGAGCAACGTGATATCAGCAAAGTGGCTCAGCAAACCCCTTAAAAAGCAATACGCGGAAATGAAACCTCTTTTCCAGAAAACTGTATCATAGTTTTCTATTAACTTTAAGAATTTGCATGACTTACTTGTTGCCCTGCAGGACCAATCCTGAGCATCTGACACTGGCGTGATGGTTTCTATAAAAGAACAGCAACACTTACAGAGTGTAAAATCCCAGTATGCAGCAGTGGATTTAAATGATGCAGCAATTGGAAAGAAGTTAATACTCCAAGATTTGCTGTGCAATGAGACCGTATAGAATTTATTCAATATGCGCTGCTGCCCCTTAGTACCAAATGTTACAAATTCTGTTACTCATACCCAGCAGATGCTAAAAGGCTATGGTTATAATTTTATAGCTGAAATATTGTATGTTAGGTATGTTTCAGTGTGATTCAATTCCAGCTTCAGGCTTCTTAGATTCAGAAGTGACAAAGCGCATATCAGTTTCAAAACATGTAGAATCCACCTACCCTGTTGTCTTCAGAAGAATTGCAGTGGAGAACACCAGAACTGAAACTGCAGTAAACAGCACAGACATCAACACCTACAATTTCTTAACATAAACTATTAATACTTTTTTTTCCATTTACTTAATAATGTAAACTAAAATTAGGCATTGTCCCAAATCAGTGTCATCCACTGATCGACCTTCTATCTGAAACGTTTAAATAACAGTTGTGTACTCATTTCCAATGATATGTAGAGAATGCTATCATGATTTTCTCCTGCTTACAAATTAGTATAATCACTTAAAGAGATGCCCACAAGGATTTGAAATTGTGGCTGGAAACTGACAGAATAATAACAGACTTTTGCTATCACTGCTATTAAAAAACCCAAAAGAAACCAAACGAAAACAAAATTTAGCCTAACTGTAAACCTCTGGGAAGCATAACTTACTCATGCTTAAAAGTGGGATTTTTTAATATCTGACATGACCACACACTGAACAATACTACACATACTCTGTCCTGTCACAGTGCTTATGTGTTAATTAAAACGAGCTCACTCCATTTCACAAAAGGAATGACTGAGCTATTTTCCAGTGATGACTTCTTCTTTCAGTTATTTGCTACTGTGATGTCCTGCACAAGATATTCTTTCTAGCTAGTGGATGTCCCACAAAGGGCAAGTTAAACTCCTATGGCTTCCAGTCACTGCTAACTCAAGTAGTAAAGGTCTGTGCTATAGATCTGAAAGAATCAGTCGTCATGATTATTGTCAAAAATGTTTATCACTTTTTAAAGAGATTAACTTAAAAATAAAAACCAAGAAATCCTTTTCAAGAGCAATATCGTGGCACAGTCAAGAGTGTTCACAAATATTTTGTTTCATTTATGAGGAAATGTAGAGGCAATGCAGAAAATGAGAGTAGGAAATTGCCTAAAGAGAAACCATGGTCTTTTAGTTAAGACATCCAAACACTGCCCGGAAGAACTAGGCTCCGTTTATGTTTGTCCCTCAGAACACACCAAAAGATACAGGATTCCTTTGAAATGTGATTACTTAATTAAAAGACATCATCATAATTCAAAGCCACAGCAGAGTGGAATTACAGTTGTAGAGGGAATCTCAGTGCATGTCTATATTGCTGATCATCTACTGGGCACAGCTGTAATGAAAATTCTCTAAGGTAGGACACAGTATTTCTTGTTAAAGGTTGTATTTCTGCTGACATGACCACTTATTGCTTCTATGGCACATAAGCTAAAGTAGGTTTAAGTAAACGAGTCATCTAGGAGGTGAGTCATAGGATCTAGGCTGGATGAATTACCTAAGAAGATGTTACTTTACTGGCAACAGTGGGAGCCTAGACAACCATTTTTGGCTGAGGATAGAATTCAGTTTGCAGATGAAGTTATTTAAATGTAGATGTCTCCTTGTCTATTAGGTGTCTAGTCTCTTGTCAAAGTTGATGAAGTTTCAGTTAACACAGTCAATGGACCATAGAGAGCAACTCAGCTCATCCTCAAGCAGTGGCCCAACACTTGTGTAAATGTTAGTACCATCTGAGATGCCTGAAGACATCATGCACAGCTCCATCTCTTTCAGTGTCTTGCTTTTCTAGAAGTCCTGAGTTATACCTACCAGATTTAGGTATCATTATAATCTTTAATACTGTAGGGTACTTCAAACAGTATCTTGAAATGCTGATCTTAATGCCTATTTCTTACAGTGATTTCTATTAAATATTTACTAAAGTATAGCAAATTCTGGACTTTCAGCTATAAATTTATTTTAACTTAGTATAGTTTGGCTAAAAGTCAGTCTTTCATTAAAGAGGAAAAAAAAATACATTTTTATTTCCTTCATCAAGATATATTGTCACAATAAATTGGAAAATATTATTTTCTCTGTCTAAAATAGAGTAATATACTGGTCTAACAAGAATGGTAGACTTAGACAATACCATAAGAAATGATATAAAATATAAAAAGAGAAGGAAGAAATATTATCATGGGACACCATTTAATCCATGCCTTAGGGTGAAATAGCTGTTGAAGATCATAATAGACTAAAGCAAATGATCTGATGGTTTCATTCCATACTTATTATACGTTTAATACAATAAAAATCCCTGAAAAAAAGGGTTATTTTTAAATAAATTAAACGGAGGGATACAAATGATCCTCCATGCTTGAAATGATTAAAAGATTTAAAATATTTTTAATGTATTCCTATTATTAACTACACAATATAGCCCTTTTTGCATGGAACAAAGTAATAATTCTCTTGTGATAGGAGAAAAAAAAAGGCTTTAATTGTGATGGAGACAAGCTGACTGTATAGCACAAATGAGTGTGAGTTGTACAGCTTTTTACCCTTTTGATGCCAGATCAGATCCTGTCCAAACATCTGGTCTTCTGATTCCTCTGCGTATGGAGAAGTCCTGCTGAAGCCAGAAGGAATTCTCTGCACAGAAGTTACTCAATCTGCAATTTTAACTCTTCCTTTATTGACAACACTATTTGCCTATTTATAAATCCCAGTAAATATAGAGGCCTCAGAGGAAAATCCCTTAGGCACTTGCATATTAAGAAATATATCCAGTTTCCAGACCTTACAGTGAGAAACAAAAGATGATAAGTAAATATGTCATCAAGTGCTTAAATCACAGATTTCCATAGGACAGTGGTGTAGTTGAGAAGTTTAGCAGTTTATTGGCTGGATGCTGACATCCAAAGAGTTAAAGTTAACAGCTCAATCTCTGAGTGGAAACCAGTAACAAGTGGTGTCCCTTCAAGGGTCCGTACTGAGACCAATACTATTTAATATCTTCATCAATGACCTAGACAGTGGGATCAAGTGCACACTCAACAAGTTTGCAGATGACATCTAGCTGAGTGGTGTGGCTGACAGGCCTGAGACATAGGATGCCATCCAGGAGGACCTGGACAAGCTTGAGAAGTGGGCCCTTGTGAATCTCATGAGGTTCAACAAGACCAAGTACAAGGTCCTGCACCTGGATTGGAGCAATCCCTGGTATTAATACAGGCTGGGGGATGAAGGGATTGAGAGAAGCCCTGAAGAGAAGGACTTGGGGGTACTGGTGGATGGAAAGCTCAACGTGAGCTGCCAATGTGCATTCGCAGCCTAGAAAGCCAACTATATCCTGGGCTGCATCAAAAAAAGAGTGGCCAGCAGGTCGAGGGAGGTGATTCTGCCCCTCTACTCGGCTCTGGTGAGATGCCACATGCAGTACTGCATCCAGCTCTGGAGTCCTCAGCACCAGAAAGACATTGACATGTTGGAGTGGGTCCACAGGAGGGCCATGAAGATAAGCAGAGGGATGGAGCACCTCATCTATGAGGACAGGCTGAGAGCACTGGAGTTGTTCAGCCAGGAGAGGAGATGGCTCCAGAGAGACCTTACTGAAGCCTTTCAATACTTAGAGGGAGCTTATGGAGAAAATTTTTTATAAGGTCTGTAGTGCCAGGACAACAATCAGTTTAAATTGGACTTAAGGAAGAAATTCTTTACTGTGAGGGTGGTGAAATGCTGGACCAGATTGCCAGAGAAGTTGTGGATGCCCTATCATAGGAGGTGTTCAGTGTCAGGTTGGGTGGAGGAACCTGGTCTAGAGGAAGATGTCCCTGCCCATGGCAGAGGGGTTGGAAGTAAATGAGGTCCCTTCCAACCCAAACCATTCTATGATTCTATGAGAACAAATCACAAATTTCCTGTCTCACAATTCAGCCTGCATGCTTACTGGCTGCCTCGTTAGCCTAAAAATGGAGTGGGCAAAACACTTTTTAAGGATAAACTTTTTAAATCTTATGAGTCAGGGACATGAGTCTATCTTTTCTGTGAAGCAGAAATGCTGTGTCCACATGTAGGAAGCTGAATACTGTGACAGGGTGAGGCAACAGCAGCAACAGTAAAACAAAGAAATTGTGCTCACTCGGTGTTCAGGTGCAACTTAGAAGTGTCTTTACGATTTTCAGTGATACATAAACTTGTCCCCCTGCCATTGCTTCTTCTTTTTTGGTAACACTTGAATTTAAAATATAATTCCCACTCTAATTTCACCATTTAACCTCTGTTTAGCCTGAATGACTCTATGAACAGTCAGTGCTGGACATAGGAGGAAAAAAAAAAATCAATGGGTGGATGAGTCATATTTTCACCGTGGAATACATTTTTCATTTATACAAAGACAAGAAAACCGTTGTGAGTATAATACAAAAAAAGATTTAGAAACTGTATGTCTCTGAGCCAATAACTGATTCGGACTGTTGGTTTCCTGCAGAGAAATTAATCCCACCTACCTTTCAATATCTACAGTGCAGATGTCTACTTTTGAGAAGTCATCGAGGCTCCACTGGTAGTCAATGACAAGAAGTCGGTACTTTTAGGGCATGATTCATCTACTGTATTTTAGGCATCCTTAGGATGAGATGCAATGCCCCCTAAGTTCAATCACATAAATCTTAATACATTACTGAAAAGGGCTAAGAGGCTTATTAGAAGTTAATGGCAGTGACTATACTCTGAAAGTAAAAAGTCCCAATAGTTCTGTGGTTATTGTAATAACACAGTCACATGTTTAGAAGGGATGCTGAAAATCAGAAATAGATTTTTAAAAGTCACCATAAGGATTAAAAGAATAGAAAAAATACATTATGGTGAGAATATAGAGAATCTCAGTATATCCTGTTTTCCAGGAGGAAGTTAAAGAATTGAAAAGAGAAATAAAGAAAATTGTAATATCTGGTCATCAAGCATGCTACTATATAAAAAATAAGATCATCTGTCTAGAGGTGAAGTCAATTTAGCTCAAATTCAGCCTGGATTTTAAGATGTTTTAATTTTGAGGGTAATTAATAAAAAAACTGGAAGAACTAAGAGTATAAAATATCTCTTTTTAATCTATACCTTTATTTTGACGGAATGAAGCCCAAAAATTGAAATTTCTTAGAAAATTCAGGAAGTTGGAATGCTTTTATTTCACTTTGTTATAGTATAATACAAAATCAGAATTTCTAGTGAAGCCGTTTCAAAATACAAGGACTTCAAATGTGTCTTCATGAAGCTGTTCTTTTACCTAAAGCAAAACCACACCATTATAGCATTCTACAAAGCACTTTGATTTCATCGGACAGCACTTCGTTTGGGGAAATAATTCTTTCAACTGTTTTTGCAAATCAGGTTTAGCAATTGACCACAGGAACAGCTTACCAATGATATAATTGATTATTTGTCACTTTAATTCTTTAAATCTGTACTGAATGCGTTTCTGAAATATCTGTCATAGTGTAATCAAAAGTTATGGGTTTGGTATAGGGATGATGCAGGATCTAGTTATGCAAAAGGTCAGACTACATAATCATAACCGTTCTCTGTGACCTCATAGGCTATTCATCTTATGCATTAGGTCTTCTGCTTTTGATTTTAAATATGCTTGGCTCCCTTAGACAGCAATGGAGATTATTTAATATATGGCTGGAATTTAAAATTCAATTCTCCGTGCTATTACTATTGTTGATCATGTCAGGCACTGTGCTACCTCATCTGAAGTTTCCCCAGAGAGGCTAACCTAGAAGTAAAGGGTTGGGAAAAGGGAGATACATAACAAAAATCAAGGTTTTTACAGATTTGTGATCAACAATGAACACCTGCCCTGGCAGTGTTAGGGATTCCTATGCAACTTCATCTCAGGAGTGGGGATTTCCACTGATGCATCTTTCTCTTACCTATACCTTGTCTGTCATTAGTAAATGGCATTAAATACAGTAATTGTTAGGGGAGAGGAACCAAACTAGCCCTTTAAGCTACAATTATAAATGTTAGCTTGACTACAGGTCAGATCTACCCCACCTGAACAAAGACCTCATTTTCCCCTAGGTACCACTCACAAGTATTGGCACTCAGACAACAGCAATTCAAATAAAAGACTGTCAAACAGGGAAAATCAATTCAGAATCTAACTCGAGCGAGCAGAGGGAAATAATCATGGATGTGAGCTGCAGGGTAATTTGGCCCATTTTCTTCCCTTGCATATTTCTTGTTATTCACCTTTCACGTATTTACCCTGAATCCCCTTGCAAAAAGCAAGCTCTGCAGCCTTGATTTTAATTTACTATCTCTAACTTTTGTTTAACATTCTCCAAGTTGCACTATTATTGAACTCAAGGTTTTTGCCCCACATGCTGCTCATCAACCCAATTTATTGACTCACAGAGTTACTAAGGAGATGCTTATCAAGCAGAATAAACACTCCTGTGCTTGCCAACTGGTACTGTGCAAATTGGCTTTGTTTCAGTGTCCAGCCATCTTTTAACAAACCCTTGACGGTGCCTCAGAATGCTTTGCTTTGTGTCTGGATTTGCCAGCAGAGTACATTTCTAGTGGTACAAAAGAGGTTTGTATTTTCAAACCCTTTTTTAAAGCCTAATTTCAGTCCTTGTTTCTTTTCATACTTTATCCCCAGCCCACCTCATTGTAGTCTCTAGCAAAACATTTTGCACAACTTCTTACTACTGTGCTATCCTACATCATTAAATTTGTTCACTGATGCACATATGTAAATGTATTTTGTCACAATTACTATTACCAGATTGACCTGGCAACCAAGTGTTGCATTAGAGTTGAGCAGATCCGAGTTCCCGAAGTATACAGGAGCCTTAGTGAACCCTTTTTATCTCTGGTATGTTGATGTATTGTTGCTGCAAAGTTTCAGTAGAAATATTGTGTATATTGATTGTGTTGATACTGTTCCCAGAGGCTTCATTATCAAATTTGTAAACTCTGAGTACTAAAAGGACAAATGAGTTACTCCAGTGAGCAGTGCACTCTGCCATACTCTATATGTACTTCAGGGATGCAAGGAGTTTTTTCTGAATAGCTCAGTGCCCAAGCTCTACCATGCAACAAGAAATCATATCACAATATCAAGGGTCCTCTAATGCTTGCTCACTTTCCTATTCCAATACTTTCATGTTCTGTTGAAACACAATCACTGAATTCTTCACAAATCAGAGCACACAAAGTACACTGGCACCATGGGGTTGTAACAAGCCCTTCCCTCGCTCCCTTTTTCTTTCCTTCTTGTAACACAGCTGTTTATACAGAAGGGAGACAATGTTGAGTTTTTTAACAGCTGGCAGTTAGTAGTTATTTATTATGGAATGGGTCTTGAAGCGGCCCAGTCTCCTTGACGATGAAAAACCAAGAGGCTACATTGCTTTCTAAATCTTGTTTTGGGACTAGAATTGGAGCTTGAGGCTGTGCCAATTCCAGACTCATGAAAGCTGCATAGAAAGAAGGGGGGCAATTCCTCAGCTCCTGCTTAAAGTAAAATGAGCTTCGTGAGACAGGATTTGTTTCCACCTATTAACATCAGTATGTTGTGCTCCACCAGCACCCATCAAAATAACAATCGTAGTAGGACTTGGCACATCTCTTTCCCTGTGTTTTGAAACAATGGAATTAACTTGACTTCCCCTGTCACTCTGAGCCTCCACACTTTTCATTCCATCTATTTTTTGTTCTTTTGATCAAGAGATATAGGAGGACAGATACTCCTCATGACAAATGCTGGCCTAAAGCAGGCTAGTGGACAACAGCTTAAATATTCCAGGGAGTAAAGATGTAATAGGGTCTGTAGAGATGTCCCAGAACAAAGATTTGGGGAGAAAAGGGGTATAAGTATAGCAGAAAATAAGGGGAAAACTATTCAAGCACAGTTGCATTCACACAGTGAGAGTGTCAGCTTACTGAGAAATAACCCCTGCAAACCAACGTTATGGATGGATAATGTTCTGCCTGTCTTTTACTACAAAAGCTCTTCTGGCAATGTTTTGTTTTTTTCCTGAAATAATTTCCTAGTGTTATGGGGGAGATGCTGGTGGTGTAAAATTAACGAGGTGCTTTGCCAGCATCACAGAGAACAGTCTGCCACGTTCCCCACTTACCAGTCACAGAGCTGAGAAAGGCCATGGGGCTTAGGAGAGCACTCCTGACCCAGTGGCTGGAGCAAGGGGGACCATGCTTACCCCTCAGTCACAGGGCAGGCAGCATGCAGATGGCAGCCCCACATGGTCTGTGCAAATGACAGGGGGCAGATGCATTTTCTGCTGGAATATAGGACTACACAGGGAGAAGCAACTGAGCAGGGTTCAAAGAAAACTGCTGTTAGTCACAGAGATGATAGGAGGAGTACACTGGAGGAACTGAAATTACAAGGTAATAAGGATCAGGGTTCACACAGAGATTATTCAGGTTATTCACTGTATTTTAATAGGACAATTTTTGAGCGAATAAAGTTATTGTATATTGTATAAAGATATAATGAGGAGAAAACTTGTGAAGTTTCTTTAAAAATATATTTTATACTTTGTAACCCAAGAGTGTTGTTTAAATGATGATAAAGAGGAAAAGGAAGACAGATACTAATGACTATGTATTTAAAGATGTCTAAGGAATAATTCAATCCTTACTTCGGTGTTTTGCCCAGTAACTTGCTAGTGCGAAATGCAGGTTTCTAAAGGTATAGATAACTTAACTGAATCAGCCTCCTAGTACTTCTGTATACCCCCACACTACTGCCTCAGGTAGGTCTCAGGCTGTCTCAGATGGGTAAACTTAATATTCATTCTGGCAGCTAAGAGCTTTCAGTGAGGAACAAACTTACGAGGAAGGCCAAGGGAGTCTTCTGTCATCTCATTAATACTCACAGCCTTCCCTTTAACATCTCCTCTTGTGTTCCCTCAGTATAAAGACTGGACAGGTTGCTCAGGTTACTCAGAAGGTGCATTACAGCACCATGATACAGTCATGGCCAACACATCACCCAATGCAAAGACCATACCCCATCACACAATAAACTTGAATACATTTTCTGTAGGGGCTGTCAGAGCTGAATCTGCCATGCCACCAGCTGTGGGGGTGTCCTTTGCTTAGAGATACAAAACCCTCAGGCACCAAAGGCAACTGCAAGTTCCCTCCTAGCCCTGTGCCTTCTTTATAGATCCCACATTTCAGAGCCTGAGGAAAACATTTTGTTTAACTCAATTTTTAAATGTGTGTTTTTGCACCTGGCTTGTCTTGAGACATTCATCCACCTTTCCTTCTGCTCTCTGCTCTTGTTTACCACAGTATATTTCTATAAACTGCTACAATACCTCATCCTTCTCTCTTGTGTGTTTAACATTTAAACTGATCTCTTCCAGCCTGCACAACTCTCCACAACCAATTAGGTACTAAATAATTTATCAATCAATCAATCAATCATTTTTATTATGCTGGTATATATGTGGTACTTTATCTAGATGTCTCAGTACTTATTTGCCCTCCAATGCAATGGAATAAAAAAGGTATATTAGACTCAGACAGATCAAAGCAGTTCCTGACAGAGTACAAATCCGCCCTTGTCAAGGTCAGCAGAAGTTTCGTTGATGGAAAAGGAGCAGAGGTGGGGGCTCTGTAATGTTAACATCCAGGAACAGCAGTGGGATTTTGCAGTTATGTTCTCCAGTATCTGATGAAAGATCATATCCTTTACATGATAACTTAAATGATGGACAGGCTGATATTTCTTTAGTCCACCAAATAAATCCACACTTGGCTTTTTGTCCTTCGTTAGACCATGATTCCTTTAAGTTGCATTTCATGCATCCTCAAATTTTATTCCCCAAATCACTTATCACCTTTAAAAAAGTTATTTTAAGATCTCATTCTATTTTCAAAGGTGATGCTTTTACCCATGTGCTTATCAGTAGAAAATTCAGTGATGTCCACTTTACACTAGGGTGAACACAGAGAGACTCAGGCCTGGAGGTCACAAAATGTCTGGCAAAGTATCTGCTCATGAAAGCAATTTGTTATAATATCATACAGAATAAATCATGTCTGACATATCTGCTGGAGTTATTTTTAAAAGAAGTAATTCATAAAGCTGAGAGGTGTGAACCGGTGAACATAATCTACATCGACTGGGATTAAAAAAAAAAAAAAAAAGCTGCACCTCAGAGGAGACTGAAACAAGGGGTTAGCAACAAGCTCAGAGAGTATTGTCCTGGTCAGGATAAAGATCTGTCTGAAGGGCTTTGTGATGGTGATATCACTGCTGTGGGAGGTAACAGCTCAGGGAGATGATAAATGGAGAATTATACAGATTCATTTTTCTCCCCACTTACAAATGACTTAATCACGCTGACAGGACCTCCACTAACTTCCACAGTATATAAAGTACCTTACACTGGAGCCAAGCAAGTATCTTGATAGCTCAGCTTTTCCCATCTACTTTATTCTTTTGTGTCATCGGTATAGATGGCTGTGTGGGGTGTCTGGCAAGTTAGGTTTATTGTATTAGAAACAACAAAAAAAAAAACCTCTCCAAACCACAAAGAAAAATACTCACTTTGAAAGTGAGTTAAGTTTTAGTTCTCAAGGCCAAAAGCAGCAGACAGGGCTTGGTGTTCTCTGTAAATACATTCCAGGAGATGTGGAGGGTTGGAAGAGCAATTAGAATTCAGATGGCAAAAGACCAGATTGAGATGTCATTTAAATCATCATAAGCAGTACCTAGATAGGTGAGGATGGAAATGGATCACTGGGCCAGAATCTCTTCCCACTCTCACTGTTGTAGATCAAGAAAAACCTCAGTTTCTATTTTTAACAAAATTGGTGAAGGAAGAAATAAGCTCAGAGAGGAACTGTCTGGGTGTTACTTGAATGTCAGAGAGATCAAAGACAAATTGGAGCAGAATGCTGCTTGTATGAGAAGAGGAAGAACAGAAATGAACAGAAATTATTTCTCAGCAAGGGATGTTAGGCCACGTTCGGGCTTATATGAGCCTCTAGGGACACAAACCCCGACTCAGACACACTACCATTCCTAGTTAGGGCCAAGTTAGTGTCACAGGGACTCTGCGAAAGCAGAAGAGGGCACAAAGAAATACGCAAAAATGATGACAGGGCTTAAAGAGATGAATCACAAATGGAAGCTGGAATAACTGCCGCTATAATATATTCATGCATTGTGTCACAGCTTAATGTCAGAAAGTAATAAGGACAAAAATATAAAATACCAATTAAATGCTGCAAATGAACAAAACAGTACAGAAAATAGTTTTAAAAGCTCTTACACTACTAGTAAAAATACCTTAACAGATGCACAAATGCACCTTGAGACAAATGCATTATGCATTATGGTTTCAGGGCTGCCATTATAACCCTTATAATCACTTTTTCACTTGATCATGTGTTGTACATCTGTGACTTGTTGGCAAGATACTGCAACGAGAGGAACTCACAATTTTAGCTAACCTTTTCTCTTCGGAGATCTTGGCTGCTGTTTTTGCTCTTTCCATGCTTCTGAACCTCTGCAATGCAACCTTTTCAATAGCATATGCTGCAAATGCACTATTAGTGCTCTTTTTAAAAACTTATATATCTCAGTATCTATAAATAGAAAGATGAGACCATAACCGACAAAAGAAGTCAGCTCTATAACCTTAATTCAAACAGTATAAAAAAAAAAGCACTGGCTTTACACTAGTGACATAAATATGAGAATCTGATGAACCACAGAATATAGAAAAAAAACCTTTTAGCAGTTTTGGGGAGGTTTCTCTGCTTTTACGGTTTGCCTGATTGTCCAGGGTAGGAACTGGCATCTCCTTCTGGCAACTTCCGTAATCCTTTCCACTTAAGAGACAATACAATAAAAGCAATAGGTAAAATACAAGATAAGCCTCCACTTCCATTGAAAGTTGAGCTTTGAGATGTAAGCAGAAGGGAGTAAAGGCACACAGCCATGAGGGGAAAACGTGTGTTTGCAGACATGTGACCATGAGTCCTGCACATTGCTAAAAACTTCTAGGCAAATGCTATGACAGCAGGAGGAAAAAACACTACAGAGAATAAGATGACTTATCTGATCATGATCCACTGTGAGAAGGTGCATTTTCCCCCTTCAGCACTGGGAGGTTTGATAGTTTTGAAAGTAAGTACCTCCTCACAACCATCATTGTCAACATCATAGTGACATGCACCATCATTCTAAAAACTGTAGGGACCTCTCTCCTGGATACAGCTTAGACACATTAATGTAGCACTTTTCATTGATCAATTTTACTAATGTCCAGTCAAGCTAAAGAAGACATGAAAAATATATTTTTTTCTGATAGTCTTTCCATGTTACCTCTGATATCTAAATAATCCATCATTATCTGAGTTTAGGGATAAATAAAACATGTAGAAATCTAATACAGTGGGTGTGATAATATATTTGCATGGGGGTCAGAAGGAAAAATAGGTTGATCACATATAATTAAACAAATTGCAAAAGGCAAACACTGCTCAAAAGGTAAACACTGTTCAATCTTAAATTAATTGGTTAAGACTAAAAATTACCCATCTTCTCCTAGCACTTTTCGGACAAAATTAGGGAGTTAATAAGAGACGGTAGCAAAATTTTCCTGGAAAAGAGATTAATTTTGGTGCTATGTGAACTGTCAGTGTCTTGGCATACTTGGTAAAGTTAATTCAGAATTTGACCTAACATCCAATGTCAGCTGTAAAATGGTCATTCTAGGAGCTCTTTATAGTCAATGGAAAGAAAAATGCAATTTTAAGACATGACCGATGAGATGTTTTTACGGCATCTACTTTCAGAGAAGATGAACTGAACTATAGAAGTCTCCGTTATCTATAAAAGGAACACAGGCAACAAACCCAAAATTAAACCCCTTCTTCAGAAACAGAATGGCCTTTAGTTTCCTGTCCTTCCTGCCTTATATGAGACAAGAGCATTTCATAAAGTTCCAGAGCACAGCCATTTTTGAATAACAGCATCCATAAAATAACAACTCAATAATAATCTTAGATGGAACTCAAACTGTTTTCAAAGTAAGCAAATATCCTTATTACATTTTTGATGAGAGGAGAAGTATGACAACATCCAGCCATGGTAGTCATGCAGAAGGTCAATGTCAGAGAAGCCAAGTCTCCTGCTTTCCCATGTGCTCTTTCAGCTGAGCAAACCTGCCCTTAATTTCTGTATTCTACTTGCAAGATTTAGCTTTATAGCTCTAGTTAATCTTTCTGAACTTTCCTCAATGTCTTCATAGACAGCCTCTGAGGGAACATTATCTGCCTTTCCTGCTGATGTTTAGAGCTGTGAATACAACTGCATCACCTCTTCTTTTCACCTTGTAAGGCATCTCCATCTCCCACAGCTCTGCTTTTGGGGCCATTTTGAGAGTTGTCCCACCCACACCTATCCGCAGCAGAAGCTCAACTAGAGTCTGCCAAGAACATCGACATCTACAGGGCTGGTTACATCATCAGTCTCTCTGGTCCTCTTTTGAAACACAAAACTGGACACCAGAGAGTATCTGGAATAGGGAAGACATTAAGAGAAAAGATGAGAGTAAAAATGACTGAATGATGAAATTCTCGCTGGCCAAGACTTAGGACTGCAAGTTCCAGAAAACTTTCAAAGGCATATCAAGGTTGCTGACTTGTAAAGTTGTATTCACAAACATGTGGTTTAGGTAAAAAAAACCCAAACCTCCAGAAACAGAATGTATTATTCTATCTGAAATTTATAGAGGTTTATGATTACGTTAGGGTTTCTGAGTCAGAAACCTTGACACAGATCTGAAGCAATTCTCTGAGACATACAGCTTCACCAGATGTGCCAAAGAGATTCTGGGGATTTACAGTGTACACCGATTTTAGTGCACTTGAAACAAATTCTATCCTGCTGCATAAATATGGAAACTTCACTAAACTTAGCAGTGCTCCAACAAAGGCCTGCAGAAAACACACACAGAGCAAATGATATTTAAAATTAAGGGGCCCAAAGCCCCTTGCTGATCAAAGAGGGTGGAGTCACTAGTCTAAGAACAGGCAGCTAGTGGCAACCCCAGTGCCTGAGGGTGGTGGGGGTTACAGTAGGACAATGAATCACGCTGAATCTAACTGATCCTTTCTTAAGCCAGCTAATCAATCCTGTCAATTGTGTCTATCTTTATGATTGTACTTGATTACTGTGGAAGGAACACAGACCTTTGATATTCTCTTTCTATAAAGGAATTTGATAGCTAGCATGGTAAGCAGTAAACCTGAGTTTCTTGCACTTATCAGATCTTTCAGAGAAGTTTCACACGCTAAAAATCTGAAAGCACACTGCTGTTAGCTCTTAGATCTTGCATAAAATGTCCAAGGAGTTTGAACCATTGATTTGAGCAAGCTGAGCAACAACATTCTATTGAAGAAGTTTTTCTTAACCTGTGGGTTTGATTCCCTTCATTTCTCCTCAAAATCCTGGAAACCCAGAAAGTCAAGTAGAGAAACCTGTGAGATAATAGTACTTTTCAGAAAAAATAATACAAAAAAGAAAGCAAAGGAAAGCAAACTTTCTGGAATCATTTTCTTGAGACCATAAATATTATATTACAACTGTTTGCACATATTTTTTATATTCATCTATATAACGTTGAAAAACTGTGGATTAGAGTATAGAATGATACTTAATCTCAAATTAAAGAGTGAAAGTGATGGAGAAATTACAGTATCCCTTTTTAGCTTCTTCCAGTGATTTGTTATACCACTGTTTAAACAAATTACATCTGATGATATACGATAATATGTCTCTTCTGTGGAGCATCATGTACAAAAGCGACATAAAATGCATAAATTAAAAAAAAAAAAATTTGCAATGAAGATGCATGGATTTTGATGGCCCCATTCTACAAAATGCTAGGCTTGTTTGCCAAGATGGTAGGTACATTTTGCTACTTTTAATGCCCATGGGGAATGGCACCACTTGCTAATTCACCAGAACAGACTCATAAAGCACGTCCGATATAATTCTCCCTTTAAAAAAGTTATGATGATAAAATGACAAAGTGCAAAAATATTTGCAAATCTGAAACTTGGAGTGATATCTTAGGTTCTATCAGTGGATTAGGTTGGTCACTGACTTTCATACACATCTGCTACAGCAGTGTTACAATGAATGGGTAATGATCTGGCCTCTATAGCAATATTAGTAAGAAATCAGAATGTACAATTTACTTGTGTTACGAACGTCTGACAAACTGTTTAGCACACAAGTCAAATGTTCCCAAGGACATTGGATTCACTGTGCAGCTCAGCTCTGAAAAATGACTTTGTGAATGGATTGTTGCTCACTGCTTTCTCATTTCTCATAACAGAAAAAAGTTAAAATTATTCAGGAGCCACTGAAAGTTTTTTGAATAATCATGTGTTTCGTTGTTGCGTAGCATAAATTTCAGCTGCCTACTGTAATTTTGCAGCCTTCTTAACAACTACCAATACTGTCATCTCCTGAAGGACTGGTTT
The DNA here is from genome assembly GCA_028020825.1 of Podargus strigoides. Taxonomy (NCBI): domain Eukaryota; kingdom Metazoa; phylum Chordata; class Aves; order Caprimulgiformes; family Podargidae; genus Podargus; species Podargus strigoides. Next base: position 147,036,757 of record CM051663.1, read on the forward strand.
TTTTGTCTGCTCTGCTTTGTTTCCTCTTATGCTCAAGGATACTCATGTTGTTATAGATCAGTACATTATAAAATTCCACTGGAAAAGACAGTCTAATATAAATAACCACTTCTGAGCATACTAAGTTTTCTGTTATATTGTGCTTTAGCAGATGACTTGCCATGTAAGCTATGAAGACTCAGATCTGAGGTTTATTTTGCATTATTGGTGTGGCCATGACACACAAACAAGGTACTTGGAAATAGGAAATGTGAAACTCAGATCTGGTGGTACTGGAGCAGTCCAGATCACATTCAGACTTCAAGCTTTTGTTGGGGCTTTGCGGAAGTGCTTCCAAACTGAAAAATTTCAGTCCTGGTGCTTTGCTTATTTACACTGGGGGCTAGAATAGCTCATAGAAATCCTGTGAGTCACATGGGTGTAGGAGGAGTCTAGCTGAAATGTAATGTTTTAGCACACAGCTAGACAAGAACTTAAAACACACAAATAAACCAGTTAGTCTCTGACCTTGAATCTTCTCTACTTTTTCTAGAACTTCTCAGTTTTCACCAAGATGAAAAAAAAAAAAAATCTGTGTTTAAAATTTCTTCTCCAGAACTTTAACCTTGCAGATCCCATACTACACAAAACTCCTTTCTTAGTTATTTCAGTTTGGCTCACAGCTCTTTATAACAGAACTTTTGTATGATGCAAGATAAATTAAATTACAGTAGAAATATTTATACCAACTTCCATATCAGGAATGTCATGATAAAATTTCCAAACACAATCCATCACTTTTTCGTATTACAAATCAAGTGAAGCACTGTGTGACAGCTGAACTGTGCTTAACTATACTGTCAGTTGAGGTACTACCCCTAAGCAAGTTTATCTCAAACTACATTTAATAATCTTGATTCCTAAACATGAATGATCAAATATATATGAAGAAATAATTCAGTATATAATGAGTTTTCACGAAATAGCAAATTATGTCAGGAGAAAACCAGCCAAAATAGTAACAGTTAAACATGAACATTTGTGTATTATACATACTCAAATTTGTCTTTTTGAAAAGTAATGGAGTGTGTGAAAAATATAGCAGAAATAAAAGTAGGTCTGGAAAAGGTGATGCACCTACCTGCGTATTTCATAATAAACTGGTGACACAGCCAAATATGTAGAGTGTGAAAGGCTGGAAATTTATATCCATGACAGCCAAAGGGATTTGAACTAAACTCTTGTCAGGAGAGTGCCCTAGCCACCTGCTGTAATCTGAAGTACATTAAGGGACTGCTCTACTTTTTGTTGGATCTGAATTACAGCACAGAAGTTACGTGGCCACAGAGATAAGCAGTGAGCAGTTCCTGGTAAGTTCATGATATCAGTAGTGCCTTTATAGAAGGGATTTTTAGACTCTGCTCTCAAAAATATTCAAGTAAGTTATATTCAATAATTGACCAAGCACAGAAGGAGTCCTGGGAGCAGAATCCAGACTCCTGGTGAGAGAGGACTTCTGTTTGCTGTCTGGCTCTTTGAGTCTTGTATTTTTTGACAGAATCTGTGAGCTGCCTCTTCATGCCCCATAATTTAGTGGTTACAGGTCATAGGCCTTCACTATGAAGAAATGTCTGAAGCATGATTTTCTGTATTCAGTGAAGTGTTCTCTCTAGTCAGACAGTATTACATGAAAAGCTGACCCTCCACCTCCAAAATGATGAGTCCTGCTTTGCTTTTTCATAAAAATCAATGCACCAGCAGGCAAAAATACTGAGATGATACAGTTTCCAAAAGGAAATATGACTGTTTACAACTCTGATTCACATGTACAACTCCTGGAGAGAAGCTTGAGTTCAGGTACAGGAGTTCTAGGGGTTTTCTCCACCCCTCCTCAAGATGGCTTCTGAATCCTGCTCCGCAACTGATGCTTGACTCACAGATGTATAAATCCAGTGTTGTCTCTACCCACAATTCACTAATAAGCAACATAACCATGAAGAAAGAAGTTAGGGCTGGTTCTTATTATGATCATTTCATTTTATGAAAGAGAGGAAGGTGAGGAAATGCTGCTACTAGTGCAAATGGCATTTTAGAGTGAATTTGGTTTAAAAGTGTTTTACATTCACAGGCACAAAAGATGATCTAAAGTGCCTGTAGTGTAGAGTCAGTCTGAGATGTCTGGGAAAAGGAGCTCTAAAGGGCAGACAACAAATACAACAGTGACCTAAGGAAGCACGAGGACTTGGCAAAGCAGCTGCCTGGGGCAAACCCTCATTTGTGAGCAGCACAGCTTGGTCACTGCCTCATTAGCAAGGCAGTCAGAAAAAAACAAACAAAACCAACACACACACACAATAACTGTAATGAAGAAAGCCCAAATGTTGGTTGTTGCTTACTAACTATATATCTTCTACTCATTTCTCTCAGCTCTAAGGTGTTACTTTGGCAGTCATGGAAGTGGCAAAGAGAAGGGACATAAATGACAATAACAACATTACAACAAGAGAGGAAACAGATGTCACACCCTCCTTTGCAGTTTATGACCAATTACAGGATTTCCATAGACTCCATGAGGCAATTAAAGAGTTATGCTTCAGTAAACAATTAATATTCACTTGACATCATCAGTTTACCATCATCTCAGACAAATAGCCTTGTTGTCCCTTGTCTGAAGTAATTGCATTACAACACAGTAGCCACAAAAAAACCTCCAAACCCAAACCACAAAGCAAGTAAAAAAACCCCACAAAAAAACCCCAGTGAATAGGAATTTTTTTTATCTGGAGGAATATTTTTCCCCAGTATCTTTAAAAATGCAGAAACACTGGAAAACATAAAGATCATATCTACTTAGTAAAGTACAGTGGGAATATTTCTATGATGTAAACAAAACTTTGGGGAAAAAAAACAACAACACCAAAATCCAAAACAAACAGCACTGGAGGAAAACTAATTGACTCACTATAGCTTAACTAGTCAAAGCTTCCAGGCATATTATGGGAGAACAGGGGCAAGGCAAATCCTGTATAAATCACACTATAATTCATTTAAGAAGTATTGATTTCCACTTGATTAAGAGAAGTTCATCAGACCAAATTTATTATTCCTTACTCAACAAGCATCCTATTGAGTCAGATGATAACTTTTCCTCCAAAAACCAGGAAATGAGACAAAAGAAGCAATGGATACAGATTAATTAGACCTTGACTCAATTAATTGTACTCATTCATAAACTACTAGTAGTCATTTTTTCTTTTCTTATAACTTATTTCTTAATTACTTCCTACTTGGAAGTGTCCTGCTGGTCTGCCTGGTGGTGTCTATCTGTGGTGAGCTCGGAGGGACACCTACACCAGGCATTGAAAGCTGGGCAGAAGCATTCCAGGACGCAGGGCTCAGTAAGAGCATTTACAGGGCATGTGAGCGTGGGCTAGCCAGAACAAACATCTATTCCTACCCAGTCTCACTGTAGATTACTCTCCAAACAGACAATCCTTAAATCCCACTTTCATCAAAAGCTGAAGTTTAGCACCCAGGAGATAATTTTTTATTCATGAAAGCCCTGATTAACCACTCTGAGGCTCCTGCCTATTATTTACTAATTAGAGGGCTACTAATGTTCTCAGGTTGCCTGGGTTACAGTTGGGTTACGTTTATTGCAGGGTACTGCCAGGTTACTTTTACTGCCAAGAACAGCGCCCAGTTTGAAAAAACAGAGCCTCTCAGTGCCTAAGCCGCATTTAACCCACTCAGGTTGTACCCCTGAGTCACCCCTGTGCCAGTTCAAGAGGTAATAAGCAGTTACAGCTGTGACTCAGTACAAAACTCAGATTTCAGGTCCTCTCTTTAGTATTTCGTATGGTTGACTTAGGGTATCCCACAGCTGACATTCACAGGTGAGTGTTGTGGTAGGGCTGGGTTGTGACCCTTGTCAATGCCTGTTGAAACTGGGCATCAGAAAACAAAAAAAAAAATCAGAAGGTTAAAGTGAGGGAACACAAGAGTAGCGCAAATGAGAGAGCAAAACCTGCAGAGCAGCGCACTCCCTGGCAGAGGTGACTACAGCCCACTCCTTTGGTTGGCTTTACATTTCATCTAATGAATGTCTAATGAAAAATGTGTAAGACATCCATGACAAATGGGATCCTGGAAATCATTAGATTTTGAGAGGGACTTAATCACTGAACCACAGATTTATGTCCTTCCTTGTTTGTGAGCTGTTTTCCTAACCCCAGAAATCTGTCATTCTCTGCTATGCAGTGGCATGCCTTTCACATGAGCTTTCATTCCCCCTTCCCCTCCTCTCTTTTCCATACCTCTACCTAGTTTCAAAGCCCAGTGCTCTAGGTCACTGTGTGGGAAAGGAGAGACACGGGTGACAGTATGGGCATTTATATAAAAACTGAGTCCAACTTCTGATGAAAGAATTACAAGGAAAGAATGAAGCAGTTATCTCTACCCAAAGGCTGAAGGAGAAGCCTTTAAAGAAGCTCCCAGTAACACAACATTGCAGGGCCATCCCTAAATCCATGAGAGAGGTGAGATTTCAGTTCAGTCCAGCATTTCTTATACCTGATGTAGTTTGGGTAATCTATGAGAAGTCTGACCTTGGTAGAGAAAACAGAGACTAGTGAGAAGAAAGTCCTCCACAATATATTTCCAAAAAGAAAATCCCCCTGTTTTCTTGGATCTGTCTCTGTGAACTTCTGTGTAAAGCAGAGAAAGTACGGAGAAAAAGTTAAAAAATAGCTTCACCTGGCTGCATTGTTTCCTTTCTAAGGCATTGAACCATTAAGTATTGAATTATGTGCTGATTGCCATATTGTCCACAAGAGTATTACTCAGTTGCAGATATTTTTATTTTATGATTTAAAGAAAACAAACAAAAAAACTCCAGAGAAACCATAGAAAACAGGACAGAAGACACAGATGCAGAGGACCAAGGAACCAAGCACTTGAGTCCTTGGATATCAGTCACCGTGCATACAAAGTCATCACCATCTCCCCTCAATGCTTGGAGGTTTCCAGAATAAGTCACCAAGTCAGCTGCTGAAGGAGCAGGTAAAAGACATAAAAGCCCTTTTTCTATAAAGAAGGGAAGCTAAGGATAATTCAAAAAGAAAACCTAAGACACATTTTCTTTCCAGTTTTTGGAATGGTAAGAAAATGAGAAGCAGGGTGTGTGTAGAGGGGAGCAGATAAAATTGTTCAAGTAGAATGTCTTCTCTGGTAATAGGAAAAAGACAAAAAAAATAAAATCAAAGAGCAGAGTTTTAACAAATTTAAATCATCATTGATTTCAAGGGAATTACATTGGTTAACAGAGGCTCAGAATTTGCCTGACTTCTATTTCTTTGACGAGTTTTATATTCAAATAAGCATTTAGATAATTTTAGCTTTTTCTTTGTTCATAGCACTGGGTTTCTAGTTTGTTTCATTGCTTGCTTTATCACAGAGGAACAAATTCTTTTCTCTGCTAAGTTCTTCGTCTTTGAAGAACAGATGTGAGGAGCAAGAGGAGGAACAGACTGGCAACATTTGTCAGTGCTCATCTGCCTTTATTATCCCTTGGGGCCCTGTTTTCTGTGTTATCTTCTGCTTTTCTTGGGTAATAGTCTGAGTTTCCAAAAGAGCCTTTAATCATGACTACACTGTCAGAGTTTGGGCAGAAAAGCCATATATGTCTGAGTTTTGATGCTACGCTGAACTTCCTAACCTTTTGTGAAGTAGTTCTGGGTGATGCCAATGCAGTAACTCATAAAAAGCTCCTTAGTATTGCTCCACCTTCAACTTTTAAGAACAAAGTTTAAAAAGGTTGAATGGTAGTGACCTCCTAAGAAGTTATTCCCGTCAGAAAGTATTAGTGCCATGCAACAGCCACTTTACTGTGCTGAAACATGAGGCAGAGCCCTACATAATTCTTTCAATTAATTGCAAGTTTTAAAGGTCTATGTATTTAATGCTTTAAAAAGAATATTGACTTCAAGTAATCCATTTAAGAAGTGCACACATCATAACTTTGAGTTGCTTAAAGGTTTCAGCATATTTTTCAGAAAAAAAAACAGTAAAGTTATGAAATCTATTAACTGAGCTCTGATCTGTGCCTTCTTGATGATTTGAGCATGGTTTGCACTGCATAGCTGTGAATGTACTGACTGTCTGTCCTCTTGCTTTCCAAGAGCAAATCAGTATTACACAAGTCACAATGCAATGTGCTAATGCTTTTATCTTCTTACAGACTGTAAGCTGCTTGCCCACTCAGGTTTAAACTATTGGCTTGTCTTGTGTAATGGATGTAGTGAATGAATGAAGAACGGACGAGGAATACCCTGCAAGGAAAAATCACTTTAAATAAAGTACAACGCAAGCTAAATCAGAAATATTAGCATAGTTACATTAAATACATAGGGTGAAATTCACAGCTGTTGACAGTGTCTCCCACAAACCTCACTTGTATGCTTAATCCAACCAAAAAAATCACAGGTAAAAGGCCAAATGCGTGAAGTGAGATGTTAATGTCTTATGCTGCTGCAAAAACACATATGAGCACCCTGAGTATGCAAAAGCTTTTGTTGACACTTAAAAAACATTTCTCCCTGTGTGTGGAAAAACAACTAATCCATTGAGTAGAAAGATTTTGATAGAAAGGTGAATGGCGGAAATCGAAAACACAGAAAAGGGAATGCTGAATCACTTAGGATACCTAATTGTCACTGAATGTGGGAAGCAACTCACCTAGTTTCCAGCAGGTGAGACACCAGTTTAAGACATTATCCCTTCACAGACAACAAGGACAAACCAGTCCTTCCTGTAGTTCTTGCTGTCCTGCAGTTGGTATCTCTTTTCACAGCTGCCCACTGACTGTGAAAGGAATGGGGTGAGTACTTTAGATCAACTCCCTAAACTTTTAGGTGATTACAGTCAGGTGACAGGGAGATCACCCAGGACTACAAGGCTGCAGAGCAGCTGGGGTTCTAACTCAGCTGGGACCCAGGGTGAGAGCTTAAAAGCAGCTCCCAAAGGAAGGAGTAGGACTGCCTACTGAAGCTTCTAGCTTTCTTCACAGAAGCCCTTGTCAATGCATCTGGCCTTGAGCAACCAGCTAAACTCATGGGGGGGGAAGAGGGCCCATCAGTGCTTCTTGACTCCCATTACAGAAGGACAATCTTGCCTTCCTCATTAGAAACTGCCTTGAAACAAAAGAGTTAAATTACATCTGAGGTTACTATCAGCAAGAATGGATTAGTTTAGCACAGCTCATTAATGGTACTGATCTTTGAATGTGTTTTTGTAATCACTCTGGGTGCATGTAGGATTTAACAAAAGCTAACTTTAGCCTCCTGAGGAAAGTTTCTCATTGAGGGATAGAAGGGGAGGAACAGATTCTGTGAAAGACCCCAAAGAAAGATGGACTTGAAGGAAAAGTGCCACACTAAATGGTGTTCAGGAAAGATATAATTGATGTAATATAGGGAAATTAGATTTTATTCAAGATTACGAAAAGCAACAGAGAATTGTAAGAAAGGTAAGCAAAGTAGAGCCTTGCATGTGAAAGTTTGGTAGTCCCATGCTGAGTCTTAAGAATGAGGAACACGAGTTTGAATTTGATGCAAGGAAAGAGTGAAAGCTGGTGGAAATACTAGAGAATGGAGATGCATGACATGACATCAGGATAATAGGGGGAAAAAAAGGCTTGCTTGTCCTAGGAAATGTGATAGTAAAAGATGTGCAAGAGACAAGGCATCAGAGTATGTGCCAGATTTTGGATGTGAGAAGAGTGCAGTGAGGTGGACGGGAGGATGAGATTAAAGGATATGAAGGGAGATGGCAGAGGGAGATTTCTTGATGGAGAGATGAGAATCTTTTACATCAAAGAGAAAGGAGGAGGCAAAGGCAAGCTGTTGTCTAGAAAGATAAGGACCAGGTGATATTAATATATCTACCAACTTCCTTTCTTGAATATTCTCAGACATCTTGAGAATTCCTGCCAAAGACTGGAAAAGGGTTTGGTTTTGCTTCTGCGTTATATGATTGTAATGGATTTATTCTGTGGGCACAAATCAAGAAAATGATGAACAGGCTGGACAGTGATGTTACAGTAGAGTGGTTAAGAGACAAGAGCAAGGACCCAGAATGTGACAGTTAGTTTTGACTTTGTGTCTTCTCATACAGGCTCATTTTCAATCATCCCTTGTGCATTGTGATAGCTTGGATTTATCTTACCTGACTCCAGTCACTCAGCAAAGTAATAATGTTAGGAACCAGGTGGTCATCAGCTTCCTCGATAACAAACAGAAGCAAATGGGCAGTCAGGTGTGTTGTGTTGCCTTCTCTGCTGCTTTGCCTTCTCTGTGCTAGCTTTAGCAGAAGACTGAGAGCTATGGTTGCTAGTGTAAGTAAGTGCCTTAGTTTTGAGCCTAAGTTATGTGGGGTGAACCTGGACTATGGGAACATAGGTGACTTTGTTGGTGACTGCAAAGAACTGTGTGACTTCTCACTCTATACTGAAACACAACACTCAGCTGTGTGGAGACCAGGGACCTACTCAGTCAAAGCTTTTGTCATGAAATGCTTCGAATGTTCAAAGAGGTAGTAGAGCAGTCCAATAGCAAAAGTTTACAAGGTTCCTTCCCTACTGCTTAAGTGAAGGATCAAAATCTCGATGAGTTAGGGAACCTGGAATAAAATCATGATGCAGAATAACCTAAGGGACACTTTTCACACAGTACCAGGATAAATATTTGAATGTTTTTCTCACAAAATTTAGAATCATGACCACACTGTCCTCCACCAGTGTATTAAAGAACTTTTATAAGCATACTATGTTGCCTTCAGTGATGCTTTCTGTCTCATACACCTCTTCTTTACATGTTATTTTTCCCCTTTCCTTTCTGGTGCTGAATGGTGGTGAAGCAATGCTAGCTATAACCCCCTACAGTCATTTTGTGACTGCTGACTCGCTAAGAAGGGCTGCACGGTGAAGTCCTGGTGCATAAATTTTCAGAACAATATTATATTTGTTTCTTTTTTAAACACAGTAATAGATGTATTATCTGTTTTTAGCAACTTCCAGCTTGGAGGAAGTAGGCCAGGAACATGAGGGTATTAAAGAATAACAAAGGAATCCATGTCAATTTGCTAATTACCTGGCACTGTATTTGTTTTCAGCTTATATAAAAATGTGGTGGTATTCCCAAATAATTCATAATGCCTTAGGCAAACAAGCTAGCTCTGTAATACTTTGGCATAATTGAAAGTGATGAAGTGGAAGACTGAAGATGTTTGTTCCAGAATGCCAAAAGACAGAGAACACCACTGGAGATTTTGAAAGGAGTGAAGAGAAGAAAAGCAGCATGGTCCAGAATAATCAGAATCATAAACACTGTAGCAAACAATTTAATTTTATTTTAAATTACTCCTAAGAAACAGATTAAACAACAAATGAACCTGTGATTGTTAAGTTTCTTGGCTTGGACGCATATTTTGCTGTCATAAATGCCTTTACAAAAGCACATTTTACTTTGCACTGGAAGGCATTAGTTTGTTAGATCTAAGTCAGCCACAAAACATCAAAACTCAGCAGGGCAAATTCTGTCCTCAGGTATATGCCTGAACATCTTTTCAATACAGCTTGCATAGTAAGAAAGAGCTTCAGAATGATAAATATTTTCTTATTCTTTTTCCAGTGAGTCTAAGAATGTATCTTCCTTTTCAAATGCTATAGTGATGCTGACGGGAGCTATAAAATACATATTGCAAGACTGAATTTGGTTCCTTGTCAAAGTGTCCATGTTGTTAACACGAGGAAAGTTTTTAAAAACATGCTCCTTCCTCAGAATCTGAAATAACTAGAGATATTAATGCTCAAACTTTTCTGTTGAGAGTGTGTTGAGAGTACCATATTTACATGTAAGGAACCACTAAGCAGGACTCTTGTCTCCTTCAACACCACGGGGGAACCAAGGAAACTGCAAAGCACTGATGCTCAACTGAGATCCCCTGGTTTATACTTTCACTTCCTTTTAGTGGTGATGAAAACCCCTGGGGCAAGGTCAGTCTAAGTCAGAAGGAAGGCAGAGAGCACACCATGATAGAGCTGGGATGCTACCCTATAGCTGTGTGGGTTGCCTGGCAGGCACCAGGTAACTGGTTATTACTAATGAGGAGGCAATCAGGTTGTGGATTCCAACAATCATGTGTTGGAATTTGGTCTGAGGATAAGGATGTCTTTGATCACAACATAACATCGATGTGGTATATCATGGAGGAGTGCAACACTTGCAAAATGCAGTTGTAGGGTAGCACACGAGGGACTCCTGTGTCCAAGGGAATTAGTGGATTACTGGCTGATGATACAACTGCCTGAGTCTCGGGGGAAATCTTGTTTCAGCCAATTAACAACAAAGAAACGGAACTGCACTAGGACAGAGAGAAGGGAAAGGCAGAGATGAGCTACCTCCACATTAACTAGCCCATGACTCATGCATCTTCACAGATACAAAGGTTAAACTCAAAGGCAGGCAGCCCTGCGGTTTCGCAGCCGGGTGATCACTTGAGTTCATTCCTTCTTTTCTAGCTGTTACAGCCCCAATTTTAAGACCTCTTTTGTTGGGGTTTTTTTTGGGGTTTTTTTTTGCAAGGCCATCTGCCACAGTTTCCTGCAGCAAAAGGACCTCGGTGCAATTTCAGGGAAAGATGGATGGGTGCAGAGCACTGCTGATTTTGATTTATAAAAAGCATCCGAACAACTCGGTACCAACAGCCAAGGTTTTTGCTACATTCAACATCTCCACGACATAATGAAAGAATCTACTGATGGTGCTTGGCTGGGTGAGTTGTTTAATTACCTGACAGGGTTAATGGGAAACCTGATTCATACTGTTATCACAGAGATATCTTTATTATTTTTTCTCTGTGTCTTTCTGTGTATCTCTGTATTATCTGTGGTTTGGTGGTTGTACCAGCAACTGGCCTGTCTCGGCTAACACAAACATCATCCAGGTTTCATGAACAGGGTTTCATGAACAGAATTTCATGACATGGACTTCATGAACAGAGCTTCATGAAGACAGCATGCGTTGCTGCAACCTGACTGATGAATAAGCCAGCAGAGAGGACAACATTCAAAATCTTCACGACATACTAATAGAGTTTCATGCACAAAGTTTCATGAACAGAGTTTTATGAACAGAGCTTCATGAACAGCTGTTTTAACAGCATTCCTTACAAAACTTCTCAGTAGGTCACTAACCAATTTCCTACAGGCAATCACTCTAGAAGTGTCATAGCTCCTGCGCTTGTGTTCCAAGTCACTTCTGTGCAGTGTTGTCTTCTGCTACTCTGCATCATACAAAGTCAAATTTCTCTTAACAAAGTCACCTGAAAGAGGACAAATGGTACTCCGCATCTCCCTTTTGGATATCTTACGTCAAAGAACATAAAAGGGAGGACAGGAACAGGGTTCCCCGGGAAGTGGTTGCATCACCATCCCTGGAGGTATTTAAAAGGCATGCAGACGTCGCACTTAGGGACATAGTTTTGTGGTGGACTTTGCAGTGTTAAGGTTATGCTTGGACTTGATGATCTAAAAGGTCTTTTCCAGTCTAAGTGATTCTATGATTCTGTGATAGCCTTTGGTTGTGTTGGGGTACTATGCTGAGGCGGGGCAGGGAGGTAAAAGATCTCTATTGTCTTTGTCCCTGTATTTATCAGATGGCAAAAAATAGCTACAGGCTGCATATCCCACCCCGTAGCTCACCTCTACATTCGTCACTATTGGAAGCAATCATGGAGGATTTAATATTTCTCTTAAAAATTATCCTGTATTTAAAATTGAACTGGGGATGGAGGGTCAGAGAAGGTAAATGGTAAGAGAGAAGCATTTGTTAGCACTGCCGCTCTGCTGTCACATCCTCTGAAGTGGTGCAGGAGAAAATCTCCAAATCACCTAGCTTTCTATCTCCACTGCTAATTTATTTGACAAGAAGAGAAGCTAGAACTTTTTTGTATTGTGTATTACTATATTGTGGTAAGAGGGATGACATTCAGGAAAACTAGGCCAGCTTCTAACCAAAGATACTTATGTGGTTTTATACATTACTTCAATGATTAGGGTTAAGCAAACCCATGAAAGGGGTGTTGGCCAAACCCACAGGCTCCAGTCAACAATACCAGTGTTTCAGCCTTTGAATGAGAGTTTCATGCATGATTTACTGAACACTCTGATTTTAAGACTTAATAAAGGAACAATTCTTTGGTAATCTGCTCACATGGGAAATGGTGAGAGGCAATTTGCTGAATCAGCACTGCAAGCCACAGATTTTCTAGCATAGAAATGAATCCTTTTTCATTTTTTCTGTCAGTGATGTGTGGTAAGTAAATAATACGTAAAAAAGAACCAGGGGTAAGTTTAAAATTGCACCCTATTATAAAAATAGAGTTGTCAAGCTGGATTGCTGAGGCTGGCAGGGGGAGGGCATTAGCAGAAGAGAAGTAGATGCTTGTTGAACAGCTGGAAGATGATTTGTAACAAAAAGATGAAAACTAAACGGTTGTGTAAAAGAGCAATGATTGGTGAGAAATTAATTGGTTAGATTCACCACAGTTACAAGCTCTTGTATAGTCATTACTTTCAGCTGTGACAGATAAGGATAATGCTATAGTTGAGACCTTGGTGTTTTCTTCTAGCTGAAGCTGTGTTTCGGAATGAATTATTGGCCCCAAAAGTACATTTTTTTTTGTATACAATTTGCTGAGCTGTAGCCAAATCCTCAGCAATAAATAAATAACTATTCTATCACAATAATAGCAAATGACATTGCTAATATGCTCCTAGACCATTTCACCTCTATGTCTGTTTTTAGTCCTACTAAAGTTGATATTGACTGGAAAAAAAGAACAAGAGCAATTGTTTCCTTGGTGTATAATGCTATATTTATGGTGAATTTGGCATTCTGGTAGGTACCCAGTTGGCTGCTGGCAGAGGAACAAGAGGGCTGTCACATACATAGCTGTAGGAATATGCCACTATTCCTTGCTCTGAAGATGCTCCCTTTTGGTGAGGGTTGAGAAAGCTGCAAGTACCTGCTACTCCTGCATTACTTATTATGTAAATAAATAAAGCAATTCATACTCATGTGCTCCAAACCTTTGATATCCATGGTTAGTTCATCCTTGGTTTGAGCGGGGCTGTTGCAAAGTCAGTACTGCAGCTGTTTAAGCAGTGCTTTAAGCTTGCTTTTTCCTCAAAGTAAGTCAGACAGTATTTTTTCGAGAGGGAAGACCTATGTAGTTGATATTTCTCATCTACCCTCTTACCTAGATGAAGATCCTTTGGGTGATATTTTCCATCAAAGCTCAAAACTGATAAGGTAAATCTTAAGTGCTCAGATATTTCATTCATACTTTTTAAACAAATGAAAAGGAAACTACTCATTTGAAACTCGTGTTGGAAGACAAGATGTTCTGAAGTGTTGTTCAGGCAGATAGTCCCAATTCACCCACTGGTGAGGGCTTAAGCACTATTGAGGGGCCTGAAAACTTTCTTTGACCTCACTTTGCATTTTTCTTGCCTGTTCTTAAACTACAGAAAATGATATGGAATGACAGCACCTATTCCTGATATCGCAGCTGAGGAAAGATATTCTGTCCAATGTATAGGATTTCCATGAGCAGAAACAGCATTTCTCTTTAAAGCTGAAATGTCCTGAATGGATTTAATTGAGATCAAGGGAAAAAAAGAAGTTTTGCTTGGTTTATGTCAAGCTTTTCCAAGTTTTCCACAGAAATACTAGTCTGCTCTTACTTATAAAGGTTAAAGAAAATTGTGATAAATTTCTGAATAAACTAAAAAAGAGAATATAGAATATAGCTACTTTTTTTGTGGGCTATGAGTTAGACAAGTACAAGGATTGGTCTGAATTCAATTATGATTTAATGACATTGTGGAATCTGTGGTGAATTACAGCTTTCATTCCTTACCCCGGGACAGTGTGGGGCAAGACTTCTCCATGGAATTTTGGGGTGGTCAATGAATCAGAACTTGCAGATAAAGCTTCAAATTCAACAGTGTCCCAATATTTACCAAACTGATAATTTCTAAGGTGCTAGAAAAACACTGATGCTGTATTACACTGAAATGGGAATATCCTCCTGAGACTATCACTGTTCACATTTGATTATTCGTGCTGCAGAACAAACTTCAAGAAAAATGAACAAGAAAAAGTTGAGGGCACTTCACACCAGCTCTAAGTACCCATCTCCTGAGAGCAAAACAATGTGAAGGAGCTCCATGGTTTGAAAACACAACCAATTTTTCTTTCAAAAGGCCTTAATTCTTATCTAGTTTGTAAAGAAAGCATTATTTTTCTCATAAAGAGTAGCACAGAACAAGAATCATAGAATCATAGAATCCTAGAATGTACGGGGTTGAAAGGGACCCCCAAGGGTCATTTAGTCCAACCTCCCTGCAGTGAGCAGGGACATCTTTACTAGATCAGGTTGCTCAGTGCCCCATCAAGCCTGACCTTGAATGTCTCTGGGAATGGGGCCTCCACCACCTCCCTGGGCAACCTGTTCCAGTGATCTACCACCCTCCTATTGAAAAACTTTTTCCTTACATCTAACCTAAATCTACCCTTTTCTAGTTTAAAGCCATTACCCCTCTTCCTATTGCTACGTGCCTTGTGAACAGTCCCTCCCCTGCTTTCTTATAGGCACCTTTCAAGTATTGGAAGGTCAAATATTATTTTTTTAAACATATTTGCTTTAATTAATATTTAATAGGAAAGTGTTAATTTAGTATTTTCAGGGATGGTCTGCAATTTTATTATTTTCAAGTCTATTTTTCTAATATTTCCCAAATTATAAACAACTGAATATTGTTATTTGGCACTAAGAAGCTGAGCTCGTTATTCCTTCAAAATAAGAAGGTGGCTTTACTCACTTTCAGTACAGATTTGGTGAGTAATATTAGCGTGACACTGAACACAATAAAATGGTGTTGTATATAACAGAATATTGAAACAGAGAAAAAGCCCTTAACATTCTAGGAAACACCAAGATGAAAACGAGCTTGGCAACACTGGTTTCTGACAGCTTATGCATCCAATTACTGTTATGTCATAAGAAATTTGTGGAAATAAAGTAATGAGGAGGCAGTTTCTGTAACAAAGGGTAACATTGTCTTCTTAGGTCTAGATCACCAGTTTCATGCTATGTATAAATCTGTATTTTCCTGTTAACTCATTACAGTCACACAGATCACTAGATTGAAAACCAATGTACAGTAATACAGGTGCAATGAAATTAATGAGCATTAATGACCACTCCCACAGATACACTTATTATGTATTGATAATGCCTTCACACAAATATATGTTGCTTTAAAGGAGGTGGTCAATATAATCTGATCTGAAACTGAGACCCAAATCTGACCCAAATAGTTACATTGAGGAGAGAGACTTTTTTCTCTTCGCTGCTTTAGAAATCTTACTCCTTATAGACACATCAGCTGTTTGTCATGGATTTTCCCTAGAAACTTGCTTAATTTTCAGTTGCTCTTCTCGAATTTGACGTAGGACAGGTGAAACATTTAAAAGCAGCATGACACCAGTGATTAAATTTAAACAGGAACTGAATTTTTCCAGAAGAAAAAAAATTATTTATTTGTAATGAAGTCTGAAGCTGTCCAGTTCTGGTCAGAATTTCAAATCCAAAGGCCCATCCACTTCAAAGAAAGATGTCTTTATCAGCCAAATCCTGTTCTGTTGTTTGCGGGACACCATCCTAAACCACATTCTCCAGCAGTGCGTAAGTATATTTAGATACTTAACTGACTAAGGTGCCTGGCAACAAAGAGAGAGTAGAAGTATCCTAAAGAGGATTGCCTCCCTTTACGGCTTTGCATTTTTTGCTTAATCAAACCCCAGGCCATCAGCTGTATTGTGGTGTTCATAGCAAAATGCAAGAAAAACAGACAACATGAGGTAAGAGCGCACTAAAAGACTACGGTCACAGCATGCCGTTGAAGACCTCTGGGCTAAGAAGACCACAAACACAGCACTATTATGGCATGGCAGAAGGAAACAGCTACAAGGATGAAAGTCTTTCTTTTTAGCAGAACGATGATGCATCCCACTCAAGAAGTTGTTTGTGGTTTTGTAAATTTATACATCCTCTGGAAGAGGAGGTCATAAGTGTGTGATGGGATTGCGAGTGTTCTCGGTTATCTGTCCAAGATGAGGTGTTTTGTACTGTATCATGTGATTTCTGAGAAGACTCACAGGACTGCTCTGCTTAGACATGCCAAGGGAGGAAGTGCATTTTGCAGGTATGTACTTTTGGCTCATATTCTGTCATGCAGATTTTCTCTTTTCATACGCCTGTGGAGAAACAGCTGCTTCTGAGGTCATTGCGTTATCTGCAGTTCTCACAGCTCTCTTGGCCCACTCTTGCAAGACCTCTCTGAGGTCTGGATAGCACATGTGGAGTTACCTTTGCAGTGATTATGGCATTATGCTTCTAAGACAAAATTCTGGTTTCGTGTTTCTAAAGCAATAGTAAAACATGAGTCAATGCAGAGCATCTGGGCAAAGCCTTCCTCCTCTGCTGGAGTGCCGCACGGCAGGGCTCTGGCACCAGTGGAGCAGGCAGCTGGGCCGTGGGCCATTTCGCCGCCCCACGCTACTGCCTGTTCTTCCCCGGTCTGGCCCTGAGCCTGCTTCTCTTCCCCCTGCTGACTTCATTGCAAGTTGGAGCTTACTGTAAGCACATTTCTTTCTGCTTTGGAGTCAGACAAACTATTAATATGTCTTTGAGTTAACAGAAGTGCTTATATAATGAAATCCTGGGGTGGAAATTAGACTGCAAAGGGTTGTACCAACTATAAAATCAGAGTTCCTTATGGATAACAGCAGTTTCAGAGGGGTAAGAAGTGATGTTAAGAAATCCTCAAGTAGAATTCACCTGTATTTGCTCATATTATGTTAGAAGAGCTGCAGATATAAGAAGGTGAATATTTATTTTCAGAGTGTATTTGTGTACTGTTTCCTTCACATCCGTACTGCTATAATCAAATGTCCTGCATATATAAAGTGTTTCCTAGTACATCCTTTGGATTTTTTTAGAGGAATTATTTCAGAATGTCCTTTCAGTGAAACCTTACAATATTTGAAGTAGTAATTACAGAATGCCAGAATTAATTTTTCTCCAATAATTATGTGTTTGACAATCCCAAGCAGTTAACTCATTCATTAAAATTCAATAATGATTTCTCCTATGGCTTTCACTAGCAGTAATGACATACATTATTATGCATCATTAATTTCCATGAAGAACAATGAAGTACTATTTTATTGGCATCTAGAATTACTCCACTGTACTTTGCTGCATTCTTTTCAAGATATGATAAAAGGGAAAGTTGAGCAGTCAGGATTAAGTTGACATCTTTTCAGGAGTTATGGTGTTTTGCTACATCAACAAAGCATTAAATAAACACTCTGAAATATTCTTAAACTGTTTTAATCATTGCATCGTAACTGAGATGAGTGTCAAAGTCTTTAGCACCTGTGAAGTTTGTTAGCTGTTAATTTCTTAGGCAATTTTAGCATTATAAATAAAATTTATATGTGATTCAATCTTCAGTTTAAAACTAGATGGATTGGCTGAAGTGTTCAAAAGTTTTTTATTACCTTTTAAATGTTATTTGGCTATTCAGCTCCTACTAGTTCTTTCTGGGGTTTCTAGGACATCCTGTGAACAAACTTAACTTCAACAACTACACTGTATTTTGGAACTCCTCAAGGATGGCTCAGTCGTGCTTAGGAGTGTTACAAAATTAAATTTTCTACCCTAGGTGGAGGAGTGAGGTCACTAGACTACTTCTGCCAGGGGAAAAGGTGCAGTAGAGGTATGGAGCAGAATGGGATCAGAGGGAGAAGGGGCCAGCCCTGGTGAGCTGGCATTGCTAGCTCGGTACAGTGCAATACATAGTCATGAGGTAGTCAGCAACTATAGAACAGATTAATACCATTCACACATATTCTTTTATCTCCACCAGCAGCTGAAGGTCCCCCAGAGCACAAAAAATGTGGGACACAGACACTTTTCTACAAACTCTGCTGGCCAAGACAAGCTCTTACTTTGCCTATTCTTGCACCCAGACTAGATCAGATTCTCTTGTCTGTTTGGGTTAGGGTTTTTTTGTTTGCTGGATTTTTTGTCCTTGCACTGTGCACAAGCATTAGTATTCAAATGAACAGTTTATTTCTTCTCCTGCTTACAATGGTGGAAATCTTTGCCAATGGGCAGTGTTTCTGTCACTCTGCAGCCTGTGAAAGCACAAACTCTATCCTGCACATGCCACACCGTGCAAATCCAGGAAACCAATTTATTGCTACAATTATACCAGTGTAACTAAGAGTATAAATGGTTTACTGGCCTATTTGCTGTCCTGACTTATGCAGGATTTGGCACACAATACATTTAATTATTTAGCTAATAGATTAATTCCCTAATGGAATCACGAAGCAAGAGGATTATGACTATTCAGAATTCTTTTGCTTTTCTGCCTAGTCGAGACAGATCAAGTCATCCTTTTAAGTGTATTCTGCTCCTGTTAGGCATTTGGGTCAAAGCAATTGTTTATTTTATGAGACTGTAATTATTATGAAATATGCTGAATTGCTAGTCACATTTCCCACAGCCAGGGACTGAAGGCCCAATTCATTGCCCTTGCCTGCAAAGATATTACTCCAGGGTAAATTTTACCTATTACAATTCATCCTTATTTAAACTGAGTAAGAATGACAATCTATAGCACATTAGAGCTTCAGACACAGATGTGTATTCTTTGAGGATGAATCAGTAGTCTGGATTCCCAATTCAGAAGTGAAAGAATCCAAATTACCATTCTACAAAAGCTATGTCTGAACTGTTTTCAGCGGATTGCTCACTGAAATCAGGGCAGGTTAAAAGATGGAAAATGGATTGAGAGCAGCCCTGAAGAGAAGGACTGGGGGATGTCTGTTGATGAAAAGCTCAACATGAACCAGCAATGTGCGCTTGCAGCCCAGAAAGGCAACCGTAGCCTGGGCTGCATCAAACGAAGCATGGCCAGCAGGTCCAGGGAGGTGGTTCTGGCCCTCTACTGCACTCTCATGAAACCCCACCTGGAGTACTGTGTTCAGTTCTGGGGCCCCCAATGTAAGAAGGAGATGGACCTGTTGGAGTGAGTCCAGAGGAGGGCCACAAAGATGATCAGAGGGCTGGAGCACCTCTGCTATGAAGAAAGGCTGAGAGAGTTGGGGTTGTTCAGCCTGGAAAAGAGAAAGCTCTGGGGAGTCCTTATAGTGGCCTTCTAGTACCTGTAGGGGGCCTACAAGAAAGCTGGAGAGGGACTTTTTACAAGGGCATGGAGTGATATGACAAGGTGTAATTATTTTAGACTGAAAGAGGGTAGATTTAGGTTAGATATTAGGAATAAATTCTTGACTGTGAGGGTGGTAAGACACTGGAACACGCTGCCCAGAGAAGTTGTGGCTGCCCACTCCCTGAAATTTTTCAAGGCCAGGTTGGATGGGCCTTTGAACCACCTGGTCTAGTGGGAGGTGTCCCTGCCCATGGCAGGGGGGTTGGAACTAGACGACCTTTAAGGTCCCTTCCAACCCAAACCATTCTATGATTCTATGTTTCATGAATTGCTGACATCAAGTTCCTTGATTGGCACTAGGGAATTTTTTAACTTCAAGACATCATATTAGATTGGGAAACACAAGAATAAACTAAACATTCTGGTCTAATTTTGTGTTCTCTGAGAACTAGAAACTGAATTTTGAACACTGCCATTCTGGTTTAAAATAATTGTGGTCCTATTTACGTCACGTGGATGTCCATCTCCACAATGTTCAGTCAGGAGCTAGGTTATTTAACTACAGCAAATTGTTTCTGCAGGTGTAAGAATATAGGTACACATATGATTGGATCAAAAATTAATAGTAAATAT
Source organism: Podargus strigoides (assembly GCA_028020825.1). Classification (NCBI taxonomy): domain Eukaryota; kingdom Metazoa; phylum Chordata; class Aves; order Caprimulgiformes; family Podargidae; genus Podargus; species Podargus strigoides. The sequence continues at coordinate 147,056,738 of CM051663.1, forward strand.
TTCTTCTATACAGTTTTTATCATTATCCATACAAGAAAAAATGCAGCTCCACTTTTGTTACTAAAGTTAGAATATTCATTCTTTTCATTTCTTATTAATTGCATACTCTGTGTAAAAATAAGTTTTCAAAGGCAGTCTTTGTCACTTCCACTCACCCAGCTTTTTTTGCTACAAGTCTAAGAAAGAGTAAGTTGATAAGTGGTTCACTGTAATGTTATTTAAACATAAAAAAATGCCCTAGTATATTTCTAGAGACAAAAAATAATAGTCTTTTGACCTATTGTTCAATATATATACTAATACACCAGGAACTACCACAAGATATCAGAAGCTCTTTGTTAAAGACTAGCTCACTGTTATGTCATAGATCAGTGTAGTCTTGGCTATACTTGGCTGAATCCAGAATACGTAATGATTAACCTCTATAACAGTCTTTCTAAAAGTGACTCTTCCTTCTGTGTACACTATCAGCAGCAGATTACTACCTAACTGAGAGTATTACAGGTACTTGCCTACCTTGAATTGGGAAACATGGAAAGATAGATAGGCAGGATCACTTTTGAAACCCTAAGCCATCAGGTGTATCTGAAGAGCTGAAAAGGATAAGAAGACGTGAATTAAACTCAGAATAGTCTGAGCTACACTTTCTTCTGTTGACAGGCACTGCTGTCTGGTTGCTTGATAGGATGTTTTCATCAGGATAGATTCCCAAGTACATTTACTGAGTGAGAGCAAATAACATTTGCTCTGCCAATCAGATTTTTTTTTCCCCCCATAAAATAATTCTCAAATTTGGGAGGGGGGAGTACGATGTACATTCTGTTACAATAGGAATTAAAACCCAATGTCTGGTTTTGTGCTGGGAAAGATAAAATTAAAAAAAACAAACAAACAAACAAACCCAAAGTATCAGTAAGCAGACTGATTTTATTTTAAATGGAATATCCTGAAAAAAGATTTGAACAGAAAGTTTCCAACTAAAGCTACAATGGAGGTCAAAGACTGTGAGCAAATGTACATAGCTGCAAGGGTGATCAAATGGATGCCATTTCCTCACTCATGTGGCTGCGTGTTAGATCTGTCTCAGAGAACACAGAAGGAACTGCAGGTGTCAGAATTTACAGAATGTGACACAGAACAAGGGTAGGATAATTCATACTGAATTCCTCTAGCACCTTCTGTACTGAGCTCTGAATTCAGCCAATAGGTGGCTAAACATATTTTTTCTTCCACATAAAGTGTGTTAAACACTTCAGTGCACACCATTCCTTTCAAATATCATGAGCCTTTTTACCATTCTTCTTAACTGACTTCTAGAAAGTAAATAGCCATGTCCTATGGAGACATTAAAAGATAGGAGAGGAATTTTACAAACAGGGGAGTTTGTACACAAAGTACTCTCTTCAAGCATTCTGAAATTTATTGACCTGCATCCTTGGTCCATGAGGTCACCTTGAATTTCAGTGACTCTGGAAATTCTACAGAATCAATATTTGCAAAGACATGAATTTCCTCTCAAGCAATGACCTGGATGAAAGCACATCTATAAAATCCAAGGATATTTTGCCAATCATTCATCAACAAGAGATATCAGCAATCACATTCTTTAGCCAAATTTCTTTAAAATTAAAAATTTAATTGAACATTAAATTATTTAAAATGTCTCTGGCCTTTAACCTGAAACCGAAGGAAAATGCCACCATAGGGAAAATATTGCTTATACATGAGGTGAGGAAAAACAGGATATGAAAGGTGGAGAAAGCAATGGCAGCTGTAGACTAATCTATTTAGTGTCCTGAAAACTGTAGATTCAAAACACTGCATTAAATACTCTGTTTTACATAGAACATAGTTGATTTATTTTGCATTTACAGATTTCTATAATGTCATGTTCGTAATGATGTGGCTTTCTTCTAATCTGAAGCTTTTAGTGCTTTTTGCACCTTTATTGAATAAGAAAGGCAGCAAAACACATTTTGTGACAGTACCAATTAAAGCTTCTTCCTGAAGAGTTTTGCTGGGAGAACTGTTGATCAACAGGCTGATGTAGTATACAAAAGGCACATGTCACTTGTCTGCAGCCACCCTCATTGATGCAAAATGGCAATGAGGAGGTTCTTCCCATACCACATTAGTCACAAAGCGTGTTCTGAAGTGCTCTTACAGCCCTGACAGAAGAACACACTTCTATACCAGTTTCCAGGCTTGTTTTCATTGTTAAAAGAGCTGTGAATTCCTGTTCCAGGGCTCCTCAGGAGTGTCAACTATCCCAGGATGAGGGCACCAAGGGAAGACAGGCGCTATCATGTTATTATGAGATAAACACACAGAAATCAGCTCTATTTTTTCACCTGGTGCAGACAAGTTTATCTGACAGCAAAACAAAACGATGCTCATCTCCATTATTCTTTTTGGCTCTGTGATATTAACAGAGGCTCAAATCACAATCCCAAATGACGCTGTTCCTGAGATTTGTGGACTTCTAACGCTGGATTCAGAACCATGTCCTGATACAAAGTTTTGATATTTCCCCCACCCTGAGTTAGTCTAAGGATTAGAAGCAAGAAGTAGTGTCCCAAAGTGGCTCAAGTCAGACACATAAATTGTGATAACCTTCTGATCTTTTCCGGTGAAAGAGAGGAGAAAAGTAATTTCATTCCCAGAGATGTTTATGATATATGAAGAAAAGAAAAAAGCATAAAAAAGATTAAATACTACTCATGTCTGAGCTGTATAAAGGCTGCAAAATCAGAGGAGCTCTCCAGACCACACATCTTGCATTTACAGGCAGCTTGCAATCAGCCAGAAATCTGCCAACTGTAAATCCCATCTGCCTTTGTGGCAGGTAGAATTGGTGAATTTTCAGGCAGAATGTCAAGAATGCTTCTGCACAGCCCTCCATGGCCATGTCCTCTGCTCAGTGCCATAGCAGCAGTCTCCACAGCTGTTCCAAATCTATCTCTGTATGGGAAAGACAGTTGCTTTCCTGTGTGCTCTAAAGCTCTTGATTTATCTCCGGTTTTCTTCCAGGGACGCTCCAGCTGGGTCAGCTTAAAGCCAGCCCTGCAGTCTACTTTGCAGATAGATAATGCAGATGGGAAATAAATACGACTTTTAGCCCGTACTCAAGATGGCTTCTCTACTGTATGGACACAGCCATAGTCTACCCTGAAACTGTGAATGAAATGGAAACTGTCATGGTCAAATAGCAGTATGCAGAATAAAAGCCAATGTATTTGTTACAAAATCCATATTATGAAGCTAATTTGTAGTCAGGTGGGACCATCTTTGGTGTGCTGTAGACTATGAGGTGTGCCTAGAGGAAAGTTTTTGTAACGTTGGCAACATCGGACTGTGAACTGCCTCCATTCCACCAACCCTGGGCAAGTCACGTTTTCAAGGACATAGGTGGTAATTAGAATTGTGACTCATTTTTCTTTAAGCTAAATTTAAATCTAATCTTGTGGCCCTGGGCTCCTTCTAAAGATAACAGTGTGTAGTAGACAGATGTCTAAAATAGGCCAGATGACTCTCTCTCCAGAAGAGCTTATCTCTCCTTGTCTAACTTATTTGTCTAACTGTAACAGGTTCACAGGAAGAAGAGGTTTGATATAGATACATATTTTTAAAGGTCTAAAGTTAAGGAAAAAGTCACTCCAAATGTTATTAACAAGTAAATGTAGCTGGCTATAAATTGCCATTTTTACCACTGACAGACAGTATGTTAGCACCAGTTTCCTCATATGGTTTCCTCTTTTCAGTCATTTACCTTTAGATTACCAAACAATTTAGGATGGCAACTGTTTGCTACTAGATGCATATATCTACATATGGATAGCTACAGTGGAGATCCTGTGGTAAAGAAGAGCTTGTCCAGTTTCAGGCTAACACAAGAATACACATGAGGTATTCAATCTTGTACAGCTGCACCAAAACCAAGGACTTCTATTTCCTCTGTACACATTATTCCCCTTTCCACTCATACCATTTCTCTCAGCACTTCTTTAAACAGAAAAGCCAGAGACAGAAAACTTTTTCAGGCAACCTTGAGAAAAGCAGAAGGAAGTCAGGACAAGAAAGGACAGTCTGTAGCACTGACAGCACTGAACTTTCATGAAAGCTGATCTCCCATGTGGCTCTGCTTCCTGCCTAGGATTCTGACTTCAGAGATTACTGGAATTTTGTATTGGAATTTTGAATGTAGGGAACATGATTAAGCCATTTTCTTCCTCTGGTTACTACTGGAGAAGTTGAAAATGTAGACATAAAGATGTTTATTTCACCTCCCCAGATTTACATCACATTATGTAAAAACTGTGAAAATAAAGGAGGCTATTTTGTCCAACTTCAGTGACTCCTTGTCAAGCTAATCCTAAAAGGCTGTTGAAAAAAACGTAAGTTGTTCCCTTTAAGTAAAAAGTTGTTAATAGCAGTGCATAAACCAAAGCCCAAGCCAAACGGCACAATCTTTTTCTAACATCTCTGCACTAGATGTCAAGGAGGCTTGTGCCCAGAGGAACGGATGTTTCTACAATGCTATGGGGTCCTGGTGACCCCTGTCATTCTAATGGACCATTAAATTCTGTTACTAATGGGCATACATTACAATGCCAGCTGTAAGGTATTATGATGTTAATAATATTCTCTAAAGGGCTAGACATTTACTTAGATAATAAAAACACCCCGTGTTACAATAATAAAGGTTAAACAAACAAAATACAAAAAGTATTTTGAAAGCAATATAAATAAAACTGGCTTCAAGGCAGAGGCTAACCTGTAACTGACGATTCCCTTCGTGTAGTTCTTCCATAATTCTTCTCTGCTGGAGAGCTTATTGTACCTTCATTTGAAATGTCTGGTCCTAGCTCTACCACTGACAGTGCATTGGCATATAGAGGCAGAGAAAGTCTCTTCCAGCAAATGATTTATAGATTTCTAATGGCGTGTAGGAAAACGTGACTTTTCAATAGCCTGCAATCAAAAGACATTCAACAAAAGCTATGTATACTGTGAAAGAATAAGGAAAATATGATCATCCATATTCATGAAAACACATTAACCCACTTACCTGGAGTATTCAATTATTTCCCTATTTATGGATAATATGTGTGCTATAAATGTCAAGATCAATTTTAAAAGTGAGTAAATTGCCTTTTTATGTCCTGGTATTAAACAATGTCCTGCATGCATGGCTGTCACTCCAAAATTGTTTAGTTTTCTCGTATCACAAAAGCTCTAGCTATTCTATTACACTACATGAATAAAAAACCAGAATGCAGATACTATCAAACAGTTAATAGCATAGATACTTTATTTTAATCATTCAGAGTAATGAACAAATGTTTGGAGATGCCAGAAAAGACTGCTATAGTCACAGTTGGTTTGACAGTGATGGAGAGAAGAAGGGCTTGTACCTATTGCATGTAGTAATATAGAGACAGCACAGACAGAGGTAAATAATTCTATAGGGTTTATTAATTTGAATGAGAAAGACACATTTATATTGCCTTCTATTATATATCCAGAAACTGCTGGTTAAATATTACATTCATGCCTTCCCATGAAATAGCTTTCTTTTAAAATATTTTGGGTAAAAAATTTGAAAGGTTAAAAAACCTCATGAAAAAACCTTAAGCATGGGACTTAAAGAAAGTTACCTTTGGCTAAATACATACGCTACTAGAAAGCTTTTATTTTTAAGATATGTTTCAAATTAGTCAAACACCATATTTTCAAGCACCTTTACTATCCTGTGACACAACTGTATAGCCATTACACAGAAAACTGAATGCCAATTATAGACTACATTTTGCTTTAATAAGTGAGAAAATCATTTTGGCAGCTACATTACTGATCGCAATAATATTACCTCTCCATGCCTCTGGTTGAATTTCCATGGAGGATTGCACAGAACAATAGCAATGAAATGAGCTAATCTTCCACATAAATAGAGATGATTGGAAAATGTTCTGTCAAAATTGTGTTAATCAGAAAATGTCCTTTTTTTACCTTATATGGAAATTTTCATTTCATTTTATTCCCTCCCTCCATATTTTTCAAAGAAACAAGAAACAAGAAGTGTGTGTGTAGGTCTTAGGTTTGGTTGATTTCATTTTCTTTTCCTAAAAAATGAACATTTCAATTTCAGATTGTCATAAATGCTGGCAGCTTTTAAATGAATTTCTTTTCAAAAAAGTCCTATGAAAAGTTTGTATTATTACAGCAGCTACACATCTCAGTATAACCTGAAGAAACATTTGAAAAATTCTTTTCAGTTTTCTCTTTTTGTATGAGAAACATTTTAAGTCTTTTAATAGATAACTGACCCTCAGAGGCAGATGCTCTTTGCAAGGCAGGTTAAAATTGTAGCACAGTAGCAGTTGAATATTCTATTTTGGTAGCTTATTAATATGCTTAGTTTTCAGTGGTAAACTATTGATTATGTGAACTATGTTTTTTTTTAAGAATCGACCACATTCTTTGCAAATCATACATAAGAAACAGTAACTACATCATATTGTTTTTCATTTTGAAGCTTTTGAGTGAGAATCCTTTTAATGCTTCATGAGATATATAGTTTAAAATTGATAATATTTTCAAAGGAACCAAAGAATGGCTTGGTAATAAATTATTTTATGCAAGTTACTACAAGCTAGTCGTTCCAAACTTTCTTCAAGTCTAACATATGGAGTGAAGTAATGCATGATAAAACTCAGAATCAGGCTTTTTATAGCAGCAGATTTCTTTCTTTAATGATACAACATTTCTGGGCAATTTGTGAATGCTTAAACAAAAACACATCTTAGAACAAGTCATACGCTTACAGGACAGTGATCAGTTTTGTACTAGTATATCCTACTAGCAACATTTAATCACTTCCACAACAGATCAAAGACCTCCTTTTTTCACCCACAATCAAGTAGGAAAATTCAGTCCATATTTCAAATATAGTGATCTAGGACAAATTAGGGAAGTTTTGTTGATGAGGAGAGTCTTATGTTATACTTGTAAAAACACTGTCACTTTACTGAATGTCGGAGTAGTTGCCAGCAAGGCTCAGTCTGTCCACCAATGTCTAACTCTAGTTTCCTCCATTGGTGAGGGCCCCTGCAGTTTGGATAAACTGGTTCTGAGGTCTGGATTGAATTTATTTTACTTGAAGCTTGTAACTGATCTACATAAATTTGTATAGGTTTCCACTCCCTGCCTGAAAAACAGGGGTAATAATGTGTGTCTTCAAAGATCGTGCTTGTGAGGGTATTCTGATTATATAATATTCAGATTTTGTAATATTTATTACAGTCTATAATACAATAATTCTATAATACTGACTCTGTAAGAACTATATATTTTTCCGAGATGAGACTCTTCTGAGGTCATGATGAATTTATCTTAGGAACTCTCACCAGCAGATAAAAGCAACAAAAATGTCCATTGAGATAAATATGTCCCTTGAGAACCATTAAGGGAAGAAGATTTTTCTTCACAGCTCATAGTAAAATAATATTTTCCCTCCCATGTCCCTTGCCACTGTATTTTTCTAGCCTTTTCTTGAGCATGAACATTTAAAAGACAAGGTGTTGTATCAGGACAATAGACAATGTAACACACAAAATGGATATACAGACATACTGGGGTATGGGACACTTGCACCTACTTTGGCTTTAAACTACACCACTTCCAGCAGCTAGACACAGCTGTGCACAAGTCAGACTGAGCTGAACATTCAAATGCTTACCCTAATTTTGAACAGCCTTTGAGATCTGTTCTGCTTTGAGACTGACTGACAACTGAACCATGACCATCTCTCTCTTATTCACAATCAGGATACCTTGCACAATGGAAGACCCATATAATATGTCTATTACTATTTTGCAACCTGCACAGATTGTCCCAAATCAACACAGACATCTCAGCTACACCACCCCAGTTCCACAAATACTAAGAAGATTAACTCAACCACAGCCCTGTGTGTCTGCGTGGAGTCAGCTGAGATCAGGAAATGGTGTGGGCACGTTAGCACAGCATGGTGTCTGAGCTAATAAGTCCTGCCAGAAAAATTGTTCTTTTGGCTCTTTTTATTTACAAATCAAATAATCTATCTAAAAATAATCAAGAGCTGACAGCTGACTGTACTCTCAAGTTATTTTGGGTAAGTCTACATCAGTCAGTTCCAGCAGGGTTTTCATGTAGCTTAGCACCAGGTGGGTCCTTAGTGGAGCAGTCCTAGGTGTATTTGCCCTCAAATAGCGTAAACCATTTCAGTCCCAGTTCACATTCTGTACCTCCAGTGACATTTCTGTGACTGCTGTTTTGAGTGGCTGCAGGACAACACAGAAATATCATTGTGTATCAAGCCACAAAAGAATTTCTCTTGCCCACCACAGAGGATCAGGTTCTTACCATAATAGACTGTATTATTTTAGTGAGTGATGCATTTATTCTCCCCCTACCCCTTTTCCATGTTCTCCATACTTAAATAATTTTATTTTGAAAGAATATGAGAAAAGTTTACAGCTTTGGTAGGACAAGTCCAGAGCCTGATATACAACTGATGGTCTTCTCTGTGCTCAGATTGTAGACAGTGGATTAAAGGTGTAAGAAGATGGACTGATACCTACTCAGCATATGGAGAACAGTAGCTTTGAAAGGCCCTTACATACCTATTAGACAAAGAGAGTTATGAAGATGTCCCAAATGCTCTTTCCATCGCAAAGATAGCTTCAGAGTTTTCCCTTTGATGGCCTGGACTTTTTACACTAATATAGAAAGAGAATGTACATTATTTTGCACTGTAAAGCAATGGAAAAGTTATGAACTTGGTGAAAATAATCCAATGAATCACAGCTCAGATACCTGCCACAGTAAGAAACCTGCAATCTCCCTATGCAGTTTTATGGATGGAAGCACTGGATGAAGCATCGGTGTATGCCAGACTTTCTAGACTTCTGTCAAAAAGAATTCTTTAGGTTAGTGGTTGTATAATAACATTTCAGAACTAATATCTTTTGTTGATTTAGTAATCATATGTTTTTTAAAGTTTCCTTATGGTGCTTAAAATGTTACAACAACCTACACAACTATTAGAAGTCAGGATTTCCCCATTGAGCAGGTGAGAGTGGCCCTGACTCTTTAGTAACAAGAGAGAAATCTTAGTAAAAAATTCCTATTGTGTCAACATCCCTATAGGTCCTTTTCTTGACACTATAAATGATATTGAACTTCTCTCTTCATTTGTCCTTAATTCTAACTTAGTCTTCTGTCAAGGTAAACACAAAACCTCCAAAAATAATTATAAAATATTTAAACAGTAGTGAGGACTTCTCATCTTTGAATTTTCTGGCCATTGATAATGACGTAGGTAAGTGGCCTAAAGTGGTGTCTAGAACTGTAAACTCTCTTCTAGACAGTTTTTTATTTCCAGGAGATGTCTGGCATTTTGATACTTACTGCTCTAACAAATTACCCCACTAAATATTTCTCTCCTGGTAATCTTTTTATCAAGATGAACATGTAGTTTTGTGTAATCTACAATTGTTTGTGGTATACAATTATTCACAGGCAGGACACTTCATTTCAAGTTCACTAATTATAATTCCTTTCTTCAGCACAGCTATTTCAGATTTAAAACGTGTTAGCATCGGGAATAGAAATAGCAACTGAAAATATTATATCATCCATTGTTACCAAAGGGTTGAGACTTTACAAAGCAATTGTAATGTAGTCTTTTGTTTATAAACTGCTTTTCAAAACTGTGTTCCTGTTTTTATCGCAAAATGCACTTGTACTTTTATTTCTTTTTTTTTTTTTCTCATTTAAGGAATGGAGAAGTGAATGTAGAAAATAACTGTAATACAGCAGAGACAATAGGTTATCTTCCTTATAACTCTTGGGATTTCAGATCTTCAGCTTTGTTAATTCCAGTCTAGAACTAGATTTCACCTCTCAGAGGTAAAATACTTCATGACGGAGAATGAGAGCTTTGATTTTCTGTATATCTTTCCTTTTCAAAGCAAGAGGAAGGAGTTATGTTAGGTGGTAGGTGAAAATGTGGTGAGAAGGTGTTGGAATCTGACAATCCTCTCTGGTGTCCTTAACCAAAGAAAGCTGCTCTAAATGGCTAGTTGGCTGAGCCAAGAGTTTTGTAACGAATAGAGAACGCTGGAAAATTTGTGTAGAGTCACCTTCGGATCAGATCTTACCCAATTCTAACGTTGTTCAGTTCAACTCCAAACAAGACTTCATTCTGAGCAGATGCATCTGCACAATATTCAACTGATGCCTTATCAGAATGTAAGAATATAATAGGCCAGAAAGAATGATGGATTAGTTCGATAGAGAGCTCAGCTGTGATAGTTTGAATTAACTTATTTTCCAGGTGTTAGTGTTATAAAGGTCACTTCTCAGCATGAGGCACTCAGCCATGCCTTGGTTTTTCTGATTACTCCTGTGACACACACATTTCATGCTGATAGATGTCGTAGCAGAAAAAAAGAAGTCATACATCCACCTAGCACCTTGATTTTACAAAACACCATACAGGAAATGGTGCCATATGATTTTTGGCATCAAAACTACACTAACTGAATGACTAGGAAATATCTTTTAAAAAGACATCCATTGACAAAGAAAATCATAGAATCATAGAATCATTTAGGTTGGAAAAGACCTTTAAGATTATCGAGTCCAACCATTAACCTAACACTGTCAAGTCTGCCACTAAACCATGTCCCTAAGCTCCATGTCTACATGTCTTTTAAATCCTTCCATGGTCACTTCCCCAGACAGCCTGTTCCAGTGCTTGACAACCCTTTCGGTGAAGAATTTTTTTCTAATATGCAACCTAAACCTCCCCTAGTGCACCTTGAGGCCATTTCCTCTCATCCTTTCACTTATTACTTGGGAAAAGAGACCAAAACCCACCTCATTACAACCTCCTTTCAAGTAGTTGCAGAGGGTGATAAGGTCTCCCCTGAGCCTTCTTTTCTCCAAACTTAAAAACCCCAGTTCCTTCAGCTGCTCCTCACAAGGCTTCGTTGCACTTCTTTGGTTGCGCTCCAATACCTTAATGTCCTTCTTGTAGTGAGGGGTCCAAAACAGAACACAGTAGTCAATGTACGGCCTCAGCGGTGCCAAGTACAAAGGGACTACATGCAAATACTACAAGCCAAGTAAGTAGTTCAAATAGATAATTGACTCAATGTCAATAATTTAAAAAGACTTGTTGTGTTTCTGAATTTCTAGTGATAGGCTGGGTCTTAGCATGTCTTAATTTGTTAGGTTCAGGAATTCCCACTATTAAGAAAATTGTCAATGCCAGTCAAATTACTTATTAGAATTATTACAGTAATAATGCTGTCCTCATTTTTTGTGAACTTCAGTCAATGGAGAACTCCACAAACTCCTCATCAAATATTTCTGTACACATAGTCTAATGTTATAGCCATGCATTCATATATATATAGTGTATTGAGCATGTTACCAGATTAGGGACTGACAAACTATAACGTTTACAACAGCATCCTACTGTGGATGGTTAAAAGCTTTGACTCTGATGAATTCTGGAGTACTGTGAGATTTGAAGAAAGGAACCATCTAAAGCAGATCTCCTGAGTTCATAGGAAATTTTTCAATATGTCAGGTGGGTGGAACTTTTGAGATATAACAGTGATTCTGTAAACTGATAAGGTTGAAAACAGAAACTTTATATCTAACAAATATGTAATAATAAGAAATTGGAAGCATTTATATCCAGAGATGCGGTTGAGTAAAAGGTAAAAGAGGAATGATTGCTAGTGTGCAATTAACAGATCAAGAACTTAAATTCTCTTTTGTATTATGTGTTGATAGGAACACCACAAAAATTTCCAAGGAAGAGTAACTGGTAGAAAGAGTATTGGATTAAAATGGAAAGTTTTTTGTATTCCCAAGCCTCTTTGGCTTCCTATGTAACATTGGGTAAGTCATTTATTTTGCCTGATCCTCTACTAGTTCAGGATATTATTTTCCTATCCACAGGGCAGTTTTGAGGATAAATTCCATTAATAATGATTAGGCATTTGAAAATTTGGATGTAGTCATACAAGTATGTAAGTTCTTAGTTACCTATTAGTTCAGAAGGAAATTAGATTTGGAAGATGGTTTTGTCTCTGTCTCAAACCTATAATTTAGTAAAAATAATGAAACACTAGGACTTGAGTGGATGCCTGAATTGGAGAATTACATTATTGAGTTTCAGTGACAGAGCTGATGCTCACAAGTCTGACTATAAAAAACTGTTTTGAAGACTATAAAAACACTCACTGAGCAAATAAGAAGAGACTGCTTTTGTGCTGTCTTAATGAAACAAATATTTTGAGAAAAACAATACATTTACTTTCTTGTCTACGGAGTAGCTTTGATATTCAAATTCTCTTCTTCCTGCATCTTGACACTTACACCCAAATACAAACCACCCTTTGCATGTGTCAGTTTGACACTAAAGGTAATGAACAGTTTCTGCTTGAAATATTTTACTGTGTCACTCTTAAATAACTCATTGGCACACTGTACTGGAATGGATTTTTAAAAAAATATATTAATACAAATATTTATGGATTATTAAATTCCATCATTAGTTTTTAAATTATGATGAAATTCCTATCCACAAAATTTGTTCATTAAGCAATCTTTTTAACAGGTACATATTTCACTAATTTTATTCACACATATTGCAAAATACAAATATTTTTGAAAAAAAGAGAGCTGATCCTTTCTAGAATCCCCAAAAGTATAAAAAGCTGAAAGATCTGATATTTTTCATTAAAACTGTTAATTTTAACCAATACTTACCAGGACTCCTACTCAGATGTATTCAAATATTTTCAAAAATCCAAGTAGAAAATTAATTGTAGTCTACCAATATGCAGAATGAAATAATTTCTTCTTTCAGAGTCTTTGGAGAAATATTCTCATTTTTTCCAGAGTATTCCAGAATTAATTCAGAACAGATGTCTGATAGTTATAAAGAAAAACTCCAAAGAATCAGTGCAATAAAAGCCTTGTGCACCTGAATGTTGAGGACTGCAAAATTGTCATTTAGGTACAAATTGAAAATACACAGTCCCTTAACTCACATATAAATTCCTAACTTCACATTCAGTTGAAAAGGAAAATAAAGAGGACCTAGGAAATAAAAATCAAAAGATTTTGTTGGAGATGGATCTTTCAGCGGAGCCTTTCTAGCATAGAGCAGAGAAGGAGATGGACCTGGTCAGTACTCCAGGAGAAGGGAAGATCACAGCATGGTCTGGATTCAGGATATATGTGGTAAACGTGCTTTTGGGTAGATATTTTTTATATCCATCAATAATCCTTTTGTAAGGACAACAAAGACAGTCAGACATACATGCACAGCCCAGTCTCCTCCTGAGGCAGGGTCAAAATGCAGAAAAAGTTTGTTGAAGACCAGAATGATGACAAGCACTACTGAACAACTCTCCTGCATGTAGGCTTGGCCAGCTGCATCTCCAAAAGGAAGTCAAAACAAGAAACAGTGAACAAGGACCTGCCTAATGTATACCTGCCTGACAGTTTAGATTTATTGTCACCTTCAGTTAATGAAAAGGAAAACTCCAAGGTGAGTCCAAACACATACAGAAAGATACCTCTGTATATTTGGAACACGTAACTCTGACTTTTTCCATGTGAGTACCAACTTCTTTCACTGAAGAGGGTTCAGGGTTTTTTTTGCTCATTTGTTTGGGGTTTGTTTTCCTAGCAATATATGTCCTGTCCCAAGACACTAGAAACCCAGTATTGCTTATATCTGAAAGGATTCAAAACCATATCTTAAGCTTTGTAAGACTGTCCTAACAGGTGACTCTTTAAACTGTGTTTCCATGCCTGTAAAAGGTTTCATTACTTCCTAGGAAAAGACCCCAGAGCAGATAAAACCCTATAGCCTAATAAAGCACTACAGTGTTGGAGAAAAGCTCTCACCATTCTTCTAATGGTGATTCCAAAAAAATGTTTCACCCCAATAATACAAACAGACTTTGCAGAGCAGCAGAAAGACATTTCCTCTCTCTTAGCAAAATGCTCTACCTGTTTGTATACTAAATCATGTTCCTTAACACTAGTTCTGTCCAGCTTCATGATGGTTGCCTTCCATTTTCATTTCTTCTTCAGTCTCAAGAGGATATACAGAAAAAAGGCTCTTTAATGTAGCCCGATGTCTAGGGAACTCTTCTGGGGGGAACATGAATGAATTCTCAGAGAAATAATTCTCCATGTTTTTAATAATGCTGAATATCATAATGCATACTCTTCCAAGAATGCTTTGAAAGAAAATATAGACAGCCTGTGTACCTTGAAAAGAGCATGTGTGCTTAGCTAGTGCCCAAAACAAGTGTTAGGTAGCTCTTAGCTGTGTACAGTCATAAGACAGTTGCAGAGCTATTCAGCTCTGTAAAAGTTAAGATTCCAGAAGTACAGAAGTACAATTTCTATGAAAATTCAAAATCAAAACTTGCAGTGTCTGAAGGCCTTTTGTACCTCCAAGGTAGTTAAAAAGGAGTTGGAACATCTATATTCTGGACAAAGACAACTAAATTATGCCTGATGTCTACATTTTGTGCTTAAGATAGTTTCTAATCCTATTCATAGAGTTTTAAAATTATTGCTTAATGAGTACTAAGAGAGACCAACCATCTATAAGTAGTCTCTAATACATGGGACCCTGTCATTTCTCTGTGATTCCTCTCTCAGTGGGTGTCCTGATTTCCCAGGAACAGAACCATGGGCCAGCCATGCAGGCAGGCCATGAGTAGCCCTGAGTCAGCTGAGAGATCCAATCAAAGCAGCTGTCTCACAGGTGTATCCCATATCACTTCATCATGCTCATTATAAAAGGAGGGAGTTCAGTAAGGGTGGGGCTCTTCTTCCTGGGGCTCCTCTCTCTTGGCCTTCTGTTCCTGCTGTTGGCCTCAAGGACCAGGCTGAGTATAAACTTGTATGCTTTATGTTGGTGATTGTATCAGTTTTGTTATTTCATTAAATCTGTTTCTACTTCAACCCACCAGACTTCTCCCTTTTTCCCCTGATTCCCCTTCTCATCTGGGGGGGAGTCATTGGATGGTAGGACAACTGCTACAGTTTAGCCCCAGGTACAGGATAAATGTAGACTTTTGGAAAGAACTGAACAAATTCAGTATGCTACACAGTGAATTAATAAAATGATAGATTGATATTTAAGAGATTTGCCCTACTTCTTGATTTGCTATTAACTTCCTGAATGACTTTGGACTATCACCCCTTTATTTGGCTTTTCTATTCACATTAAGCTAAAACTCATTTTGTTTCTAATTACTATTTCCTAGATAATAAAGTGTCACAGATGCCACTCTACAAATTTAATAAATCATGTGAGATGTAATCTGTACCAGAATAGTACATCTGCTATGATTCCACAATAGTCTGGTTTGCTTTGGAATTAGAAACAGATGTTGCGCTACATTTAGAAGAGGAAATCTGGCTAGTAGGGAATGGGTAGGAAAAAAAAAAAGGATTCTTTAGCATTGCTGTCTGCTTTTTAAAACATTCATCTATATTGGTTTGGTCCTTAAAGATATTTCCTTTTGAAATGTTTGATAGAGTTTATACTTCCAACATGTTGAACAACTTGAGGCATCCGTTGGTACTTTCAGTCTAGGATTTTAGTTTAAATAAGTAAACACTCTGGAACGAGTTTCTATGAATTATGAGAGTGGGACTTCAAGTGAGTCATCTGTAGTAGCTTATCCTCCTGAGTCATGGTAGAACTGATGCAAATAGTCCTTCATAGTCCCAGGACTAGCTGTGAATATTTCAAATGAATTTACTTCAGTTGACTTCCTTGCAAGAAATTTGAACCTCATACTACAAAAATAGCACTTCTGCTGCTACTCTCTGTGCTAGAAAAATAAAAGATATATTGAAGCAAGCTGTCCCCTCATGCTTTCTTGAATTCTCAGCAAAATTGCTGTCACTGGTTGATAAAACTCAACTTACTTGACAGATCAAAGCTTGGAAGGGTTGTACCTCCATTCTGACCCTGTCTGCCCTGTGGTTCCTTTATCAAATTTCACAGTTTCTGTGGTGCTTGTTCTCCTGAGAGATATAGTGAACGTGTCTTGAGCCTGAGATACCTTCTCCTAGGTCTGAACTGGACTTTTTAGCCATTTGTGAAGGTAGAGCAGGAAACAAGGCTTGGTAAAGGGGCTGAGCCATGCCACTGCCTAAGCTGCGTCTGTGGAAAGTAACGGGCTTCTTGCTCTAATGTGTTAATAGCAGCTTCTTAGCATGTAAAACACTCCCAAATTTCATATAAAAGTTGGCTTGAGCCCCCCCCAAATCTTAACATGTTCTTTCCTCAATGACTCCTAGAAAATAAATACCATTTCTGATTTTGCTATTGTCTGTTAGCTATTGTTTAATACCATCTGTTGCATCAACCTTTACCTGTAATTTCTGTGCAAAAGCAAAAGGAAAGCATCGTGTAATAAGTATTTTTGTAAAGCACTTTTTTGTGCTTCTGCTCTAATTTATAGGGTGTGACTGTGCAACCTGTTACTCATTTATAGCAGTACTCATTTGGACCTAGCAGAGGAGCTTGTCTGAAGTAGTGTTCACAAGGATGACTAGCAATCAGGTTCACAGACTATGAAACTTCTTTTGTATGGACATTCCCAGAAGCAAATGCAGAAGGCATTTGAACCACATGGAGTACAGAATTTCACACAGTTAAATGGCATCACACCCACAACCTCTGCGTGAGGAGAAGCAATTTGCTCAGTGTCACAGCCTAAAGTGTGTTGAAGCAGCTGATAATCCACCCATATGGCCAATGCCATAAAGGGAACGTGTAATGTCCTATACCCTTCCTAATGGCAGAGGAGGTAATCCTACTGAAGTAATAGTGGGAAAAGAAGGGAGAACCTGATGAGATTTGGCAGGCACATGCACAGAATAATTAGCAGAGGTCTGAGCTGAAGAGAATACCCACTGTTAAGTATTTATTATTTGCATCTCAGACAGTGCTGTGAATCATACTTTAACCACTAATATTTGCCTGGAGACAAAATGATTCCAACCTGACAGCAGGTGTTACTAAGTGAACAGTGAACCAGTGTCTTAACAATTATTTGCTCACGGAGTAGCTCCCTGGCTTTTCAGTAGCAGGCAAACACAGCATGGTACAACTAAATCATTATACGTTGATGACTACAATAATTTAAAATTAGACAAGAGCTGGAGCAGGCTGAAAATCTGTTCAATTGAGTGAACTATTTAATACTTCTGCTGATGGGTTGTGTTTCTGTTACCAGTTGTATGCCTGAAGGATATATTTATCTGTTTTCCTATTTCAAGGATATGCTATAGTGCTCATCTTAGTATCTCTAGATGGCCTCATGCAAATATACATGAGTTTCAGGTGATGACGTTGTTATGAGAAAATAATAAAGGTATGGCATTTTTATATTACTGACTGTGGATTTATCTGCATAGTTCTATTTGACCTACAGGCAGAGAGGAATTAAAACAATATATTTTTTTTTTACTTTGGTGTTTAGAAATTATACGAGAACTGGGGATCTGATAGTCACTCTCTAGGACTGGACACAGACTACTGAACTGTTCTTTATTTCTGACACATAACAGACCTAAGTAATTGTTTTCCCTTCCTCACCTGAATGAATCATCAGTAATACCTAATAGGTAAAACCAAAAGCTAAGAGAACAGACTATCTTAATGTCATAATTTACTGTGCTAGTACAATCTGTTTGGACCATCTTTTCTGCTACACTCTCCACTTTAAGCATTTAAAGATGGACTTTTTTAAACAAAGCTGGGAAGTCAGTGAGAGCTTTGTTAGGCAAGCTAGGTCAAATCAGATCTTTCATCAACATTATACTTCTGACGTATCTTTTAAAGTCTGTGGATTAAGATCTATGTGGTGGTTCTTACCATGAAGTTAAAAGAATATTGTTCTTAAGTCCTTTCAGATCTTTAAAAAATTCTTCCCAAAGTTTGTTATTTTCATCCTATATTCCTCCTTCACTTTTGTCCCTCCAAAACTCTCAGATATCTTAGGGGGCACATAATTTGTCTGTACCATGTTAATACCTGGCAAAATAATGTGTGGCATATGGCCTAATAGCTTATGAACACATAAAGGCATTTGGCAGTGCATGAAAATTAATTTTAAATTCCTGTGTCAATTAGTGGCAAGGGGATGTGATTTTCCAGCTCATATACACATCTCCAATTACAAATTGAAGTTTAAGGCCAATGAAGTATCTCCCATAACATAAAACAATCTTGCTCACTCTGTCTGCATCTGTTGATAATCTTTTAACAACTCACTAATGTAGGTAACTTTTTCTACATGTATTTAAAAAAAAAGATTAAGTGGACATCATATTGAAGTATGTTAGTGGTAACAATAATTTTTCAAATTATTTTCATTTTTACATAATACACTTGCTGTGTGAAATATCAGTGTCTAGCTAGTATGTGACCTAATCTAACATCGTCACAATTAATCCAAAGGTTCCTATTAGTGAAGGGAAATAAAATCAAGACGGATGCGTTCTCTCTGTCCCAATTGCTTTCCTTGGACACTTGAAAGAAATTCTTGCATAGTCATTGTTTTCCTTGTAAATTTCTTCAGGTCACCCTGATTATGCAAATTATTGTCAGTATTTGATCCCAGGACAAATTGTATTCTGTTTTGAAGAGGCCATGCCAAAACAATATTGCAATATTATGCATTTTCATTTCTTTTTACTTTTAAAATATTGACACTGAAAATACAGTTAATTCTTTGCTACAGTTAGACAATTTGACTACAGTTCAAACAAGTGGATATCATCCCTTTAACAAGCTAAATACCACTGGCCTGGTTGTCCAGCCTATAATGCTTTACCACCTTGTCTTTGCTTGACACCTTCAAAAAAAAGAACCTAACTTCTTATTTAGATGTTAATGTGAGTCTTCAAGTTGGAAATGCAGCTGTGTTCAAAATCCCTATACATGATGTATTTTATAACCTGTACTGACCTCTGCCAGGGTGATCCCACGAGGTTTGGATGAAAGGCTGACCCAGGACTCAGGCTGCTGCTTATTTTCTGGGTTAGCTTTCAAATCCTCTGAAGAAGTTACCTCACTGCAGGTAGGAGATTTGAAATTTGAAGGGTTGTTACACACTGTCAATATTGATGGAAGGCTGGTGGAAAGCTGTTGGGCACAGCAGGGTGTAAGGAGAAATTCACTCTCAGCTCAGTGATCTTTTTCATGCAGTCCACAGAGCTGCTGCAACCTCACAGGCAGGGTCACATTTTTCAGACTTTCTCTCTTTGGTTTTGAAATAAAAAGGCCAACAAGACACATACTCTTTTTTTGAATCACACAGTGACACATCATTACATTAAGAATATAGCATTAAAAAGGAAAGCATAAGGAGACTCCTTATTCCTTCCAGCAGTTCTTCCAGCTTCCCCCCCAGTTCTTTTCTTTTCAGCTTTTTCATTTTCAACATTTTTTGTAGCATTATTTCCTGTTGTTTCCTGCTTTCCTACCTACCTATTAGTCCACTGCAAAGATTTTGTTTTAACCTGACACTATTGCTGTAATGTTCTGTCTGCCTTTTGCTTTGGATTTCTACCTTTCATGTTCCTCCTTGCTTTAATGTTCAGCTTCGCAAATTTTATTTTCCCACTCGAACCTGGGCTTTAGCTGCAGCTCAGACCATCACAGTCCTCCAAGTGTACATACATTCTGCTACTTGCTTAGTAGGTCAGCTTTTGTTTTTAGCTTGAACAGATCCATTTGGACTGTTGTAAAGACACCAAATTTGTGCTACTCAGCTGGCAGGAGATGACAGCCCTGTAGGCACAGGAGCAAATGTATTAATTGGGAAGATGAAAGTTCATGTTCAGTAGAGGAGAGACTGAGGTTGTCAAGGGAACAGGACAGCTTTGCTGGTGGATTCTTTTAAATTGGGGAAATTACACTTTGCTTGTTTCAGTGGCAAATATAACCAGATATTATCCAAATATTCCATTGAGAAATATGTATTTCAAAGATCAGCTAGGTATTTTCACCTATCCAGTGCCCTGGAAAAGAGAACACTGGCAAACCTCTTCATCTCTCTTGCTCTTAGCTTATGTCATATTTTCAGTTTCTGAAGACTATTTACTGAAATGGATTAATTTACTGCTAATGGAGTGATCAGCAGACCTGCAGTTCCTTCCTTCCTGCTGTGACATGAAAATCCCATACCAGGACCAGTCAATCCCATTTTAGTACCACCTGGTCCCAACAGAGGCATTGAACTCAGGGTCCTAGCCAGCTTGCTTGGGCTGTCTGGTCTAATTGGTAATCAACGTAGTCAGTGGTTCTCTGGAAAAGTTTTGCTCATCATATAGACCTGGACTCAGACAAAACTTACCGTTTTTACTCAGGGCTATTCAACCACTCCCATAACACAAATCATCATTATTAATTTCCAGATGCATACTTTGTTCCTTCTTTTGTGATTTCTGTCTCATTAACAGTCTTGTTTCTCCAGGCCTTTGAAGAATAGAATACCTTATGGTTCACATTCCGCCCTGGTTTTAAAGCAATGCAACTGTTGATAGTTGCTTAAGAAGCTTCCTAAGCAGCTTTCAGGAGAGCTGAGAATATCAGCCTGAATTGTGGCTGACAGCAATTGAGAAGAGAGAGTTTTCGCTGGGTTTATAACTGCTCCATCCATGTTGTTTCTTCTTTAAAAAAAAAATAAATAAATAAATAAAAAAAAAATCACTTATTGACATGAAACCACTTTCATAATTATACGAAAAATAAAGAACACTGACTGACTTTGAACTAAGATGCAACTTCAAAGGCGTAAGGAACTTCTTATGGTATCAAAATGTCATTTTCCTCATGATATAGGAGCTGTTGTCTTCTGCATTGCTGTAGACTGCCACTCTTATATCCCCAAAGGTATACTAATCAATTCTTAAACAGTCTTGCATCATCCATGTTTTAGATGTCTGAACTACTGAGTGTTCTTTGTAGCAGACACATCTGAAAAAGCAGCATCCACAATACTTATGCATAATTTACAGTATAATTCTTTACACTTATCTAGCACCTTTCAGCTTAGGATTCCAAAGCTTTTTGCAAATATTAATTAATTTATTCTTCCAGTGCTGCTTCAAGATAGGAGTTATTAGTATTCCTCAGGAGAGGCAGTGGTCAAAAAAATAATGAATGTAACTTTAAGCAAGTCACTGTTGCTCTACACCTCTAGTTTTTCATAAGCAAAATGGAGATAAAATAACAAAGTCATGTATAAAAATATTAAGAATCATAATTTTAGCTTTCAAGAGAAGTCTGAATGCTTTTAGTGCAAAATATTCTCTTTAGTGTGGACAAGGAGATGCATAAACTTCTCAAGGCCCCATCTCTTGCATTCAGCTACCAGCCTGATGCATGCAGAAATAAACAGGAGATGGACACCTAGCCCCTAGTCACTTTTGAGGGTCTAGGCCAAAGACTCAACAGTACAAAGGGGTGTATACGAATCCCTTCCAGTCCTGCATTGCTTACAGCAGGAATTCAAGGACCTCATTGTGTATTTTTATTTTTAAATGAGTTTTCCTACTTGTTCCGTGCTCATTTTTCTTTTGTTCTTTAAGAACATTGCTTTGGAAACCAAAAAACATTTAAACTCTCAATTTTTTGAGTTTCTGAGAGCATTTTGACACTTAATCAAATCTTGCTGCTCCCAGGTCCCTTTATAACGATAATGTATTATACCAAATCAAACATGGCAAGAAGAAAATTACTTGGATGATGTCTTAACGCATTAAAAGGCCTGCTCTCACTGAAGCCCATAGTGACACTCCCATTATTTGCTTAATGCTGATGTTGTATTCTCAGCCACACCATACAGCAAAGCAAAGCCAGGCACATAGTGCTGAATATATTAAAATGTTAGCAGTATTAGGAAATTGAATTCCTTGGTGATATGGTGTTCTAATTTGATATTTCATGCCTTGTTAAAACTGAGTTTCCTTGTCTATTCCTAAACAGAGTTATTGCCTTGTCACCTTCCATTGACTTGAATATTCAGTTGTGACTTTTAATTTCAAAAGGATCCTGTTTACACACTACTCTTTCACAGGACTGGTGAATAAATGAGAACTTTTTAAGTTGAATAATTCTTCTTCCAGCAAGGGTGTGTTTCTGTATTAGCCCCAGAGGGAAATGTTTATTCCAGTGCAGATACACATAGGTTAAACGTTTTTTTAAACTTTTGAGTTTTCAGTTCCAAATGGATGTTTGTCTTCAAAGGAACACAGCCACTTTTGTTTTAAGAGATAAGTAAAGTAACAGAGCATTTGCCTCTTGCTATCTCAGAGGGAAATAATTAAGAAAAATCTTTCTAGGAATATTTTAGAATTTTTCTTACTTATAAATCAAGTTACCCATCCCCTACTACGTTAACCAGTGACAGATTTTATAGTTGTAATTTGAAACAATTCCGGCCTGGAATGCATAAGCTATGTTTACCACTGAATCTAACTGGCAACATCACTGTAATGAAGCAAGGAAAGGAGAAATAAGCCAGAAGCCTGAGTTGATTTGGGAGACAAACCTTCTTTTATTGTTAGTGGTGAACAATTATATAAAAATTATTTTAACATTGAAATGCTCTGTGAGATTATTGCATCATTGGTGTGATAATATAAAATCTAAATAGAGGGCTATTCAGTATTCTGGCATTAAATCTTAGTAGCGTTGGCTAATTTCTTTGTATAGCTCTACTTACACTCATATATAATAACATTTAATTTGTTAGCAACAAACACTCTTTCTGTGACTTAGATGTTTTGTGGTTTATGGCGTTTAGCATTTCACATTGTAGGAGGTCAGCATTTACAGTTTTTCCCCAAACACATGTCATTTTTGATAGATTCTAGCTTCTTGCAAAATGGGCTTCAAACCACGTAATAAAAATAGCACTCATGGTCATCTGGGGCTTTCACCTTGTTTCTCTTACACTCACTTTAGTGGGTCATGCAACTCTGTTATGCTCGATTGAATATGTCACAGAAATCCATGGTGATGACTTGCTGCTCACATAGGCAAACCAAGCTCTCTTTACACCAGCTCACTCAGTTACAGATAATCATCTATCTTCAGATTGTAAAGAGACACATTATGGGCCTGGGACACAGACCAAAGCAGACAGAAATCTGGCTAATCTACTACTGGTATCCAAGTGGGCTGGTTTTAAGCTAACTCAGGTTTGTACTCATGAGATGTACAGTTAGAATTGCAGAAGTCCCTGGCTTGTCATTACACAAAGAGTCTCAAAACTGGAGTAACAAGGATGCTACATGTAGGTTGGACTCCGGCAGTAGAAGTCTCTTTCCACAGCTTCTTTGGGACTTTCCTGGCTCCCTGGGCTCTGCTGGAGTCCTTCAGCATTAATGGCTGTACCTTGTGGAGACTTGTTAGGCCATGGTCCTGCACATGTTAGACCTGGACCGACCCCACACAGCAACACGCCTTTGGTTTGGATCGTGCACGGGCAAATGTCCTGTCCATACAGAATATGTGCTGGGTGTGCGCTTTTAATCTGGTTTTATGCCAATTACAAAACAAGCGAAAAAGCCTGATCTGGCAAAAAGTTATAGAGAGACGCAGACAGATAGTACTTGATCTGGCAGGCAGCCTGGCAATATGAAGTTAGCTTATTAATATTTTAAAATAAACTTGAGCCAGCAAAGTAAGTATTTACCACATCAGGGCCTTTCTTCCCATGCCAGACAAGTTTTTGATTCCGCAGCAGGATAGGTATGTCATTATGGTGGATATAAAGGGCAGCAAGGACCATATGCATGCAATTCAGAACTGAGTCAGAGGCTGTAAGTTTTCTATAACTGATGTTTCCTCTCACTAATATATGTCTTTCTAGGAGGCAGGCTCCCAAGATGTCTTTCCAGAGACTTTCATGGACACACACTGGAACTGATGAACTCAGTGTGATTACTCTGTCCTTCTAGTAGTACCAAATCGAAGTTTCCATTGTTTTCTTTTTCATTACTGTAGCACAATGAGTAAACATTATTTTTAAAGCCCTGATCTCCACTAAAATGCAATTTTCTTTCTGCAAGGACAAAACTTGATATTGATACTACTGTTTCACAGTGAATGAGACACACACCTTTTTATTTACTATCATTATCCTCAAACATTTTCAATCACTCTCCTGAATTCTAATGCTGATAGTTCTTAATTCTTACAAAATACCTGCATGCACACAGACAGATAAGAAGACACAGACATTTGCATGCTTTCAAGTGATTTAATCATACTGTGATTATTGACTTTGTTGTCTTTGTTGGATTTTAAAGATTTAAAGTCTATTCCAAGGTGCAGAACTTTGCCAAAAGTGATTGTAACTTTCACAGCAGGGAGAATCTGCAATTGAGTTTGGAAACTTTTCTAACTCCTTAATATTACAGTCTCTTTCTGTGAAACTCAATGGAACCTCTATCCCACATCCTATAGCTGACAACACTGGATGAAGATGTTTTCAATTCTAAGTGTCTTGTAAGGTAGGTGCCAGGCCCCTGACCTGAATTTTTCAGGTAATGAATGTTCAAAGTCACTTGCTAGTCACTTAATAAAGGCAAGGTATATCCATTTATAAAACAGGGAAAGGGAGTGTGCAAATTAATTACTAGTCTTTTGAATCTTTGTGAACAGCTGTTTTTACTGTGCCATTAAAATTTATGTGGTTATCTTACTTTTCCACATGTAAGCTCTTTATTAGAGAACTGGGAGGGAAAGAGGAAAAAAAAAAAACCCTGAAGTGTTTGTCTTCCAGCAATTCAAATCTCTCTGACTTTGCTGATGCCTCAAAATGTCAACATGCTCTAAAAATGGTCTGCTATTAATATATTGTATGATATATATACAAATCCATTAGACTCTGGTTGGATTCTGGAATGAACATGGAAAGGAGTTTCTCTTCAGACTTTAGTCAGGGCCTCCTTTCCATGTTCTTATCCAGCTACATTGTGTTCATATAAGCTTATTAAAACAGGGCTGAAAGAGACCCCAAATGCTCAGCTGTCCAGTGGTTGGCCCAAGGCAGACTGTTACACCTAGGTCAGTCCCGAGCAGGTGTTTTGTATAAGCTGTGGTGGTGACCTCCAATGATGAAGACTTCTAAGCCTCCTCAGGTTATCTGTTAAGGCTGCTAGAATGAGTTTCAAACTAATCCAGAGGCTGTGAAATTAGCTCTGGACTGAAATCTCCAGAGTGTTTCAGTGTGGAAGAATAACAAGCTGTGTCAGGGCTCTGAGGAACCTTCCCTTCTCTGCTTTTTGATTACATACATGCAAGGCTGAGAGACATTCACATTCTCAGCAGTGAAAGAATTCTCATCCTCATCCCCTTCTACACTTACAGCTTCTCTTGTTTCTACCATAACCAGCATAATGCCTCTTCTCCTCTGTCTAATGATCTTCCCTTTGGATCCATCACAAATAGCTGGGAGGAACAAGTACAATTACGTCTCTTAATCTTGTGTCAGGCTGCCAGGCATTGCTTTGTATGTGAAAAACAGAGTGAGTCATAAGAAAAGGAAAAGCCACAGAGGATCCAACAGATATTTATTCATTTTCACCTATACTTCTGTAAAAACTTTGAAAGCTGGAGACAAAGATGCTCCTCATTCAGCTACACTCCTGTACGTCATGAGCTGTGACCACAAAGCTGCATGTGTATCTCTAACCAAGGGCTTTGTTTCCTTCTAAACCTCTATTGACATGGCTGCCTCCTGAGCAGCTCAACTAGCAAGCCTCCTTCAATAAAATATGAATAGATAAAGACATCTGAGATGAGCATATGCTGGCAATAAGGCCAACTGGCATGGAACAGCCTGTGTCCATTCTATTAACTATCTTAATTTTCAGAGCAGAAATGTGTGCAAGGCATCTGGGAATTATCAGTGAATGGTATTCCCTAGTCATCCCAGTGAGAAAGTAGAAGATAATTGTGACCAGGACTGTTCTGAAAACGTAGCAGCGTAGCATACAGGTACTAATACTTAGAACGCTGATATAAAAATGACAGTCAGTATTTCTGATTCACATCAGTGCTGTGAGCTGGGAAAACATGTAGCCTCAAGTCTTGTAATCCAGGAATAAACTTTCCCCAAATTTTTGGACAGTTAAGATTGGGAGTGGTGGTATGGGATTTCCTATTGGCTGAATTTGTTAGGGAAGTGAGATAATTCAGCTTTAACATTTTTCTCTTGGAGGTCCTCTGTAGGTTGCCAGAACACCACACAGCCTCGGTATTGAAGTGTACATCTCAGCTTTTCCTCTGCTTTGAAGTGCAGCGCTCTTCCAGCTGGGCATCCAGAGCCTACCGATACCTGTGCATATTGCTTATTCCCAGGGCTCCCATGGTAGCTGACTGCAAAGTCGGTTCTTTTTAAGTATACCTCTGATTGAGGTGAAGTAGAGAGCAGCTAATGACCTGAGCCAGGTGCACTATCCTTTTCTGCTACTCTAATCAGCTATACCAGGGAAAGGGAATCCTCCAATATTGTGCACATAAGAAATGTTGAAGAGCAAAGTTTAAAGCCAAGCAGGCTCATGTGTTCACAGTGCCATCAGCCCTTTTAGTACTGATTTTGATATTTGAGATTTTCTACTCTACAAGATTTAAAAAAAAAAAAAAAAAAAAAAGAAAGAAAGAAGGATAGTATTTAAATTATTAAAGCTCTTAGCTGAGGTTTTCAAAGAAATGTACTCTGAGGCAGGAGAAACCCAGGAGCTGTATTCACTTTAAATAATTCTAGTATTCCAATTAGGAAAGCTGTGAGCTTTTTGTTTCTTAGCTGCCTGAAGACACACAGAGTTTGGAAGGCTTTTTAAAAATCCCTATAATTCTCATTAAAGGCTTTTATATTTACTGCTAAGGCAATATCTACATAATGTAGTTGTCTGCAGTTACCTTTGGTAGCAAGAAATGGTAAGAAAGCAACCAGAGCTGTTCAGTAACTTCAACAGGCTACCTGACAGAAAGAGATTGTATGAAACCATCAGCAGTGGCTGAGCAGGAGAAATAAGTGCCCCAGAAGGCCCCTGAGGAACAATTCCCCTGTGGTGTGCTGCCTCATCTGCAGAGCACGATAATGCAATTTCTCAGGAAAACCAAACTGCATAAGGATGAGAATAAGCAACAACATGCATCACATCAGAGATATTTTTCCTTAACACTCCTATGGTTAAAAATCTTTACAATTTGCACTGATTAGGAATTCTATAGATTGGCATGTTTTTTTCCTTTCTCAAAAGAATTCACATATAAGTTTTGTAAGTGAAAGTTGGTGGCTTTCTACGTCCTTCTAGAATCTGATGAGACTTCATTTCTGATTGGAGTCTTGAGTATTATAAAAATGCTAATAATTATTTATCAGTTATCATTATTACTATTGCTGTTGTTTTATTGCATTACTGCATATCACCACACATTATTGGATATTATGGTTATAATGTATCATCATAGCAAAAGTATCAAGAATAATGACTAGTAATACTATGAATACAATTACTGTTAACATGAACAATATGCTCCAAGTGTGAAATAACAGCCACATTATCAGCAGTAAGACAATGCTTTATGCACCAGAATTTCATCCTCAGAGTGGTGAATCAGTCACAATATTTCTAATGATGACGAACTTCAAGTCACTTTTTGAGAAATACAGTTTTAAGTGTACAAAGTTCAAATCAAAATAATCTGATGTCACATACTATAGCAGATAATGTGCAGATGTCAGTCTATAAATTACTGCTAGGAAAGAAATAAGTCTGTATGATCAATGATAGGACATTTTTTTTCAGATTTCAGATTTCTTTTCAGAGTCAAATTTTTTTAAACAAAGATCTGTTCTTTAACATTGCTCTTGGAGCTTAAATGCAAGAAAAATTGTTTATGATGAAATCACCCACGCAAGGAAATTTTCCATTTTCAATTACTGCCATATTTAAAGGTTTTCTCAGTGAAATTATATAGATTTGTAGTCTATGAATATTTTTTTTTAAATATTTAATTCAAAAATTTGTGTATTGATATATTTTTTGGTTGCAAATGCCTATGCATCTAGTGTAGTTTTTGTTTGAAAATAACAGGCAATTTGATTAAGTAGTGAATCAAACTAGCAAAATCTTCAGTATTCAGAATTTTGGGAATACAGAATAATCTAGGTACAAAAAAAATATCTGATATGCAAAAATAGGCTCATACACAACCCCTTTGTGCCACAGCTGATTACTGTCATTTGTGACTCACTCGCCTGGGTGGGCTCCTCTCAGGTCTGGAATTCTCTGGCTTCACTTTAAAAACTGTGTCCAGCAGAGCACATGGATTTATTCCATTATCCCTTCCAGCAGCATCTTCATTCTTGACATAACAACTGCTAAATAATAGTGGGTTT
This sequence comes from Podargus strigoides, assembly GCA_028020825.1. NCBI lineage: Eukaryota > Metazoa > Chordata > Aves > Caprimulgiformes > Podargidae > Podargus > Podargus strigoides. Next base: position 147,085,276 of record CM051663.1, read on the forward strand.
AATCATTTAAACTGCTGCAGTTTCGCACATGGTATGCAATGCAGGTACACTCATAAGGAATGTGTCCATCCTGGTAAAAATTATGGCCTTGATCTTGCCTCATTAAGGTGAGTGGCAGTTCTGCTGATGATTTTGCAAGAAATGGCTTCAGACAATCAGCAATCAGGAGAGACACAAACATTCATACCACTGAGATGTTACTGGTTTGATTTTCAAAGGTATATTTTTTGGCTGGCATTACTTAAGAAAAACAAATATATTTAACTATGTATTTGGGTCCCATTGATTTCTAGTGGTATTCAGTCACATGCTTAGAGTCTGTAAAAGGAATTCTAAATGCAAAAATGAGTTGAACAAGTAAAAAAATAATAAATAGCTATCCTGTACAAGGTAAGAGAAAATAGTTCTCTGGCCTGCATTTATGTCCTTTCAGCATTATCAATACATCGCTTTCCTAAATATGGTTTGTTTCCTACCTCATAAAAAAAAATTAAAATTAACTTTGATGAGGCAAGAAATTTAAGAGTGATTTTAATTAGATATAGCTCTTCTGCATGGTTGGATCAGCATCTGATATATTTAGACACTACATGTTTTTCCTCTGCACAAAAGGTCTAATACAATAAAACAACCTGTTATTTTGTTGCATGATGAAACTTTCCATATATTAAAATGTGAGTTCTTTAGGATGTTGAATTTAGTATATGCTTTAGGGGAATGGGGGAAATAGAGTGGTTAGAGTTCTGAAAGTGTGCATGTGCTACAAAGTCATATCTACTATCCAAACTACCAGATTTTAATGTGTTAAATATAAGCATGTCAGCACAATTATTCCTGTTTATTTCAGTTTTAATGAGGAAACAAACATAATAACACCTTAAAAGAAAGAAGGCTGACAGGTGTATTAACAAATGGGTTTATAGGGAAACAGATGCAATTTTATTTTCAGCAGACAGTCAGAATAACAAAAATAACTTAATTTTAAAAAATACATAGCCAAGATAAAACATTCTTAAGCAATATACAAATATCTTAAAACATGTCCTTCGTCTATCTGAGACCATTAAGAATAGCTACAGTATTTTATGATGGTTTATGTGTCATTCTCAGTAACTATTAAATACATTATTTAAAAGGAAAGCATGCTCTGTAGCACAGTAGCCAGCCAAACAGTGTTGTAAGGCAGGTGAGAGCAGTTCTCTTCCACATGAAGCATGATTTTTCCTATGCGACAACCAGTTTATAATATGCACAGCCTATAGCCAGAGCATAGGATATTCCAGCTCTTCCACTTAGTGGTACAGGAACTGTAGAAGACACCTATGCGATCATATTTCAAGACTACAGGTAAGACTTGGATCGAACATGCAAGCTCTGCAATGTTGGAGACAGGCTGTAAATAGAAAGGGAATGTCTTGCAGCTTTAGCTTGCAGGACGAGAAGCAGTTATCACTTAGGTATGTCCCCGGGCTATTCTGCAAATATGGATTGAGCATGACACCTATCAGATCTCCCAAATTTTTACCTACTTCTGTAGTTAGACATGCCTTTAAGAGGATTTGATCTCTGTTTATTTCACAAAACAGGTCAGATAGATGAGTACAGAAGATGCTTCATCACCAGCAAATGTAAATACATTAAATTATTGGAAGCACAATCAGGAAAGTTGTAGATGTGCATTTAAATAGTTTTCTTCAGTCCTTTTTCTCATTAACAGGAACTTGATCGATTGGGTCTCTGTAGCTTCACTTGTCATGTTTAGTAAATTAAAAAGGACAAAGAAACTCACATTTTAGGTAAAAAGTCAAAGTTTTCAGCCAGAGATTTCCACTTTATGTCCTCTAATGCCCAAATCTGGATGCATAGAAAGAATGTGAGTACATAGATAAAACTTTTTGTGAAAGTCAAAAAGATACCTGTCATTTAAAGGGTCAGTTGAAGTAGTCTTTCTCTATTGTTTAAAGTATTTTTCATATGTATTTTTCTTCTATTTAGTATGGCTACTTAGGGAGTCAGAAATTTAAAAAAAAAAATCTAGATTTAATAAATTCCACAGAAAATCTAAAGCACCATATTCTAGAAAGAGTATCGTGAGTAAATGGTATATTTGGTTAAAGAGAAACAAAGCATTCACAGTGTCTTTGACAGAGACCTTTGGTGACCTCAACAATTTTTATGTCAGACATTAGCTGTGACCTTTTGAAGAGAAGCCTTTCACTGAGAAGCTGTATAGGGAGAAAATAGAATACTTCAGACTTCAAGGAAAGACTTTGTTTACTTTTTCTTAAATAGCCTTTTAAATCAAAGTTCTGAAAGCAATAAGACTTATGTGACTGTGCTTGAATATGTGTACCTATCCACATATTCACTCCTCCTAACAGCCAATGTTCCGTACTTTAATCCATCTAATAATTTCAACCAAATTTGACACAGCAACAAAGCCATGAAAATAGGCTGTAAATGGAAGTGATCTTGTGATTGTGGCTGTCATGTCAGTTCATCTTATAAGACACTAGAGAATCTACACTGGTTAGGTAACCTACTAAATGTTCTGTTCACAGGAGAAGCTTCAGCTCGAGTTTGCAATCAACCAGGGACAGCTGTGGTTTCCACTCCTTGTTTATTTTTCCTCAGCATTGACTTGCCTCTCCCAGTGGCCTCTACCAGCACTCTAGGGTCCTTGGCCATTCCTGATCATCTGCTTTATCCACTACCCAGTATCAACAGCTCTGGAGTCTTCCTGTCCCACCATTCAGCAACTGCAGAAACTTCAGTCATACAGCTTGTCTCAGGTATCCTTACTGAAACAAGGTGGCAAGTAGCAAGGATAGCAATTAAGTGCTATGAAACCAATAGGGTGAAGCCATTCAATAACCCAAGGACTTTTCTTCATGACTCTTACACAGTCGTTAGTTCTTTAGATACCATACCAGATGTTTTGCTCTTGTATTAAGTATTGTTGAACTAATCTGCCGTTATTGCAGGTTCATTCACTCAAGTATTAGTCACTACTAACATTACGTCTTTGATTCATGCATTAGGTCACATATAGCTCAAATGTTCAGAGATTTCCTAATCTGTTTTCTGCAACTTCCCTTCCCCTCTATGAGTAGTTTAAATCAGGGCCCGTATGGGCAAACCACAGTGATCCTGTTTAGACATAAGGATTGTTCAGCTACGTACTTCAGTCGTCTTTACATCCCAACACTTCAGCTGCATCATGCAGAAACTTAGAATTTCTGTTTTCACCTTTGCATAACCTACTTCAAGCATAATACTTGACTGGATTTTTGTATATTTTGCTCTATCCTAACTATGTGTAAGCCTTATATGTATGTCTAGCAATTTAAAAATCAGATAGCATACTAATCTGTGCAGAGATACAATACTTGATTGTAGCACTCTGTATGGTGTTAATACACACTAGTTTGGCATATGTGATGCTAAATTTAAGAGGACATATCATGACTAAATTTAGTTCTAAGTGCGAAAATTTCAAGGCATTCAGGTAGCACTAAGAAAAAAAAATATTAGAAAGTTATGTTGAAAGTTAAGTTGAAACAGCTGAATGAATTTTTAGCTCCTGTCATGCCTTCAGTATTGCTTTCAAAAAGATTCAGAGTATTTTCTGATGTGTTTCATGAGATATGCATCAAACAACTATGGCTTATTATCAACAGAGATTTGCAAATGTCTTATAAAATCAACATGAAGACAGCCAAAGACTGATTAGATGAAATCACAGAGACTTGTGGAGCCTGGCAGCATTGCTTACATATCGCTGTCTACAATTCTGTTGTGATCTGTAAGGTCATTAGTCAATATGAAGCTATTTTCTAGGGTCAGACAACTCAGATCTTTCTGATTTATCAAAGTGGCAGCCTCCTCTCTTACAATTCAATAGAGGGAAATCCGATAAGGTTCCCCACAGCCTCCTCCTAAAGAAACATGTGTCATGGTCTGGACAAGTGGTCTGTCCGGTGGGTGGGGAACTGCTTCATAGGATGCACCCAGAGGGTGGTGATACATAGCTCCTTTTCAAATTGGCAGCTTGTCACAAGTGGGATCCTCCAGGGATCGATATTAGGCCCAACAGTGTTTAATACTTCATAAGTGACCTGGACGATGGGATCAAGCGTATCCTGATGAAGTTTGCTGGTGGTACCAAACTGGGTGGGGAAGTGGACACTTCAGAAAGGAGAGCCACCCTACAGGAAGACGTGGATAGGCTGGAAGAGTGGGCTAAAAAGAACCTAATGAAGTTCAACAAAGGCAAGTGTAAGGTCTTGCACCTGGGAAAACATAATTCAGGAGTGCAGCTCAGACTGGGATCTACCCAGCTGGGGAGCAGCTCTGTGGAGAGGGACCTGGGGGTCCTGGTGGACAACAGGCTCAATATGAGTGAACAGTGTGCTGTCGCTGCAAAGAAAGCCAGCAAGATGCTGGGTTACATCAACAAGGGCATCACCAGCAGAGATAAATAAGTCATTATCCCACTCTACTCAATGCTTGTCAGGTCACACCTGGAATACTGTGTTCAGTCTTGGTCCCCACTATGCCAAAAAGATGTGGACAGGCTGGAGAGGGTCCAGAGAAGGGCCACAAATATGATCAAAGCTGTATGAGGAAAAGCTGAGAGAACTGGGTTTGTTCAGCTTCGAGAAAAGAAGGCTTAGGGGAGACCTTATCACCATGTTCCAGTATTTAAAGGGTGGCTACAGAGAAGATGGAGACTTCCTTTTTACCAGAAGTCACATAGAAAAGATGAGGGGCAATGGTACAAGTTGCTCCTGGGGAGATTCCAGCTGGAAACAAGAGGAAATCATCATCATCAGTGACCTGGATGAAGGGACAGAGTTTGGTGATGATACAAAAGTGGGAGGCATGGCTGATACACCACAAAACTGTGCTGCCATTCAGCGACACCTGGACAGGTTGGAGAGCTGGTCATAGAGGAACCTAATGAAGTTCAAAAAAGGAAAGCGCAGGGTCCTGCACCTGGGGAGGAACAACCCCATGTACCAGGGGATGACCTGCTGGAAAGCAGCTCTGCAGAGAAAGACCTGGGAGTTCTGGTAGACAATGCTTATAAATATCTTAAGGGCAGGTGTCAGGAAGACAGGGCCAGACTCTTCTCAGTGGTGTCCAGTGACAGGAAAAGGGGCAATGGGCACAAATTGGAACACAGGAGGTTCAATCGTAACATAAGAAAACACTTCTTTACTGTGAGGGTGACAGAGCACTGGCACAGGCTGCCCAGAGAGGTTATAGAGTCTCCATCTCTGGAGACATTTAAAACCCTTCTGGATGTGTTCCTGTGTGGTCTACTCTAGGATTCTGCTCTAGCAGGGGAGTTGGACTAGATGATCTTTGAAGGTCCCTTCCAACCCCTACCATTCTGTGATTCTGTGTGATTCTGTGTAAGCCAGCAATGTGCTTTTGTGGCTAAGGCCAATGGCATCCTGGGATGCATTAAGAAGAGTGTGGCCAGCAGGTTGGAGAGGTGATTCTCCCCCTCTCCTCTGCCCTAGTGAGGCCACATCTGGAGTACTGTGTCCAGTTCTGGGCTCCCCAGTTCCAGAGGGACAAGGAACTACTCTCTTTTCTGAGGAAAGGCTGAGAGACCCGGGTCTGTTTATCCTGGAGAAGAGAAGACTGAGAGAGGGTCTTATCAATGCTTACAAATATCTAAAGGGCAGGTGTCAGAAGGATGGGGCCAGACTTTTTTCAGTGGTGCCCAGTGACAGGACAAGGGGCAATGGGCACAAACTGGAACATAGGAAGTTCCATCTGAACGTGAGGAAAAACTTCTTTATTGTGAGGGTGGCAGAGCACTGGAACAGGCTGCCCAGAGAGGTGGTGGAGTCTCTGTCTGTGGAGACATTCATAACCCACCTGGATGTGATCCTATGTGACCTGCTCTAGGTGAACCTGCTCTGGCAGGGGTTGGGCTAGATCATCTTCAGAGGTCCCTTCCAACCCCAACCATTCTGTGATTGTGTGAAAATTTTTCACAATGAGAAAAATCAGGCATTGGAATAATCTCCCCAGGGAAGTGGTGGATTTCTCAACACTGGGCACTTTTAAGATTCAGTTGGACAGGGTGCTGGGCCATCTTGTCTAGACTGTGCTTTTGCCAAGAAAGGTTGGACCAGGTGATCCTTGAGGTGCCTTCCAGCCTAGTATTCTATGATTCTATGAAGTGGTAAGATAAATACAGTTGACAGATACAGCACAGAGCTTGAACTCTTTTATGGGAAGTGAAGCAGAAGAAATTAAACACAGAACTGGAGGTTACATTTGTCTGGGTCACTTCTACAGTACACACATAATAAATAGTCAATAAATAAAAATATATTTTATTGTTATATAAATTTATTATAAATATATATATATTTGTTTATAAGTACTTGAAGGCATTTGCAGCCACTGTCAATCAAAGACTTTTCATGAATGAAAATTAAACACATGGGGATGTGTGCCATCCTGTGACACACAATATGACACCTTGTATGACACACATTCCTGCTGAAACTGGTGCTTTAAAATGTTTGTTGATATTTTTAAGAGCTGCAGTTTTTTTATTTTCATTGCCCAGACCATGTCACAGTAGCGATTTGCAGAATCTTACTACTGCATATTTCACTAGATAGCACCACATAATTCAAGCATAAGAAAATGATAGTCTCTCCCCACCTTTAAGCAAAGAAAGAACAATTCAACACTGTGGTAATGCTTTATACCATAAAAACATCACTACAGCGGTAAAAAATACTATACTGTGCTTTTATGATCTTTTTTTTCATGCTTTTCCCTGTTCTAGACATGCTATCCGTCCAAAATAAAGAGTTAATTGTATGTGAATTACTACTGAAGGCATGCAACCAAGAAAAGTTTCAAATCCACAACAAGATACAAGGGCATGGACATATTCCCACACCTTTGGAGGACATCAAGGAAAAGAAAGAATTCCTCGCTGTAACATTAATTTTCCAGCATACTTACCTATGGCAAACATCATCTCTTGCAACAGAGGAATTCATTACACGGAAACAGGTTTCTTCTCCATTTAAATGAAAGCCAAAACCACATCTACTGAGTGCTTTTTGTAAGAGAAGGAGGAGGAGGGCAGGCAGTGGATTGTCACTCCTCTCCTGATGCAGCTCATCTAGTTGATTAAAGATAAAAAACCTGAACCTCATTTTTTTTTATTTTCCAGATTAATATCCTTGCCATCAGGCTACAAAATTATCCAATTTATGCTCGTTGAGTGTGCCTACAGGGTCTTTCCATACAGTGAAGGAATGAACCTTGGTCCCTAAGACACTTGGTATGGACGTGCCCACATTCTTACTGTTCAAAGCTAGGGCCTCCTGCAGAAGCCTCACTTTGGCCATACTCTCTGTGGACCCAGAAGAAAACTAGCCTGTATTAGAAGGGAACTAATTCACTTCCAGAGGAGAGACCATAAACAGAGTGGAATAAGCACAGCATGGATGACCAGGAAAGTAGCAGTTACGCAGCAAAACAGCCATAAAAGTGAAATGGCAGAGTAGAGGCATTTACACAGAATCACAGAGTCACAGAATGTTAGGGATTGGAAAGGACCTCAAAAGATCATCTAGTCCAATCCCCCTGCCAGAGCAGGAATACCTAGATCAGGTCACACAGGAACATGTCCAGGCGGGTTTTGAATGTCTCCAGAGAAGGAGACTCCACAACCTCTCTGGGCAGCCTGTTCCAGTGTTCTGTCACCCTCACTGTGAAGAAATTCTTCCTCACATTTATGCGGAACCTCCTATGTTCCAGCTTGCACCCATTGCCCCTAGTCCTGTCATTGGATGTCACTGAGAAGAGCCTGGCTCCATCCTCATGACACTCACCCTTTACATAGTTATAAACATTAATGAGGTCACCCCTCAGTCTCCTCCAAGCTAAAGACACCCAGCTCCCTCAGCCTTTCCTCATAAGGGAGATGTTCCACTCCCTTCATCATCTTTGTGGCTCTGCGCTGGACTCTCTCAAGTAGTTCCCTGTCCTTCTTGAACTGGGGGGCCCAGAACTGGACACAATACTCCAGATGTGGCCTCACCAGGGCAGAGTAGAGGGGGAGGAGATCCTCTCTCGACCTACTAACCACCCCCTTTCTAATACACCCCAGGATGCCATTGGCCTTCTTGGCCACAAGGGCACATTGCTGGCTCGTGGTCATCCTCCTGTCCACCAGGACCCCCAGGTCCCTTTCCCCTACGCTGCTCTCCAACAGGTCAGTCCCCAACTTATACTGGCACATGGGGGTGTTCTTACCCAGATGCAAGACTCTACACTTGCCCTTGTTATGTTTCATTCCATTTCTCCCCACCCAGCTCTCCAGCCTGTCTAGGTCTCTCTGAAGGGCAGCACAGCCTTCTGGTGTGTCAGCCACTCCTCCCAGTTTTGTGTCATCAGCAACTTGCTGACAGAGCACTCTATTCCCTCATCCAAATCATTAATGAATATATTGAAAAGTACTGGTCCCAGTACCGACCCCTGAGGGACTCCACTAGATACAGGCCTCCAACTAGTCTTCGCCCCACTGACCACAACTCTCTGGCTTCTTTCCTTCAGCCAGTTCACAATCCACCTCACTATCTGATCACCCAGACCACACTTCCTCAGTTTAGCTGCGAGGATGCTGTGGGAGACTGTGTCAAATGCTTTACTGAAACCAAGACAGACCACATCCACTGCTTTACCATCATCTATCCACTGGGTTATGTCCTCATAAAAGGCTATCAGGTTGGTGAAGCCACGCTGACTGCCCCTAATGACCCTCTTATCCTTGATATGTCTAGAGACAGCACCCAGGATAAGTTGTTCAATCACCTTTCCAGGGATGGAGGTGAGGCTGACTGGGCTATAGTTACCCGGGTCTTCCTTCTTGCCCTTTTTGAAGACCAGAGTGACATTTGCTTTCCTCCAGTCCTCAGGCACCTCTCCCGTTCCCCACGACTTAACAAAGATGATGGAGAGTGGCCTAGCAATGACATCCACCAGCTTCCTCAGCACCTGTGGGTGCATCCCATCAGGACCTATGGATTTATGGATGTTCAGGTTGCTCAACTGATCCCTAACCCAGTCCTCATCAACCAGGACCAACTCCTCCTCTATCCTGACTTCCTCTGGAGCCTCAGGGGTCCTGGGCTCCTCAGGACAGCCTCCAGCAGTAGAGACAGAGACAAAGTAGGCATTCAGTAACTCTGCCTTCTTTTTATCCTCTGTCACCAGGGCACCCACCTCATTCACCCGTGGGCCTACATTGCCTCTAGTGTTAGTTTTATCTGCAATGTATTTGAATAAGCCTGGATTTAGTGGATTTAGTGGATTTTTACACCAAGTAACAGCTTCAATAAGTGAGAATGTGAGGAGGTCCTCAAATTCCCCAAGTTCTTTGTTTAGTTCAGTCATGTAATGTTTAGGGGCAAGTCTCTTCCTCAAAATGGGACAAGCAGCAAATACAAACCCACATCTCAAAGACCAGCCATTAGGTTAATGGGTAGATATTGTGGGGTAACATTTTGTTTTTCTCTGCAAGGCTTAGCCCAGGATTTATGCACTTAGCTCTTGAGATGCTTTTAAATTATATGACTCTTGCATAAAAAGGCACCTGCCTGATCATGTATAAGCGTTTTTAAACAGAAAGACAGGAGTTGTAATATTCATTGATGCAAAAGAACCTGTGTGGATTTTGCCCAAGGCAATATCTTTGACCTAGATATGTTGCCTTTGGTTTTTAGACAAATTATAATTTAATATTCATCAGCTTTTGCATGCTGAGTTGTTAGCTGGGGACAGTATCACCTATAAATAACTTCAAATAAATAAGCACAACCAGACAGGAACAACTGTGGTCAAAATGGAAATGGGGTATGTTTGAAATGCAGAAATAAATAAAATGAGGTATCTACCTAGTAGCTCTGCTGCAGGAATTTAATAGCTTGCAATGACTGATGCCGTGATAGACCTGAACTGACAATTTTCTGTCAGGGAGATATTAGCCTGTCTTAAATTATTCCAGACTAATAAGCACATTAATATTGTGTTGCTCATTTATCTATGTCCACAGGTTAACAGAAACAGGAAAGAAAGAAGAAAATTATTAAAAACTGAAGCCAAAATACTCACCAAGGTAGTTCCATTTGACTGGAAAAATACCATCTCCTCTTCCTTTTTATTTTAGAAAATAATCCTTATAATCCATAATTTAAAAGGTAGCCTCCTTGGTATTTCATTGGCACCATACCTTTGTAGCTATGAGGTCAAAGAGGTAAACAGCTGTGGCAAAGGAATCCAAGCAACTAGTCCGGTAGCTCGTCATGGGGAAGAAATGGGTTGTGGCAAGGCATCTGTAAAATTTCCCCAAGGCCATCACGATACAGTAGCTTAAAAATGACATATAGTTTTGCAGCCTCTAAATGATCATTTAGATTAGGGTAACAGAAAGATCGTTCTTTGTAAAAATGAGAACAACAAATGGCAACCAAAAAATATTGATGCTTCAGCACTTACTTAAATTGCATTTGGTGACACTCCCCCTCCAGAGAGGAGAGAAAACCTTTTAGCACTCTTAAAAGTGAGAGACAAACACCACTGACTAGACCCAAGTGTTGCAGAAGTGGAGGCAATGTGTGAAACATCCCTCACCAGCTCAGCCAGCGTTCTGATTCTACCATGCCTATTGCTGTGGGGCTGAGAGGGCTGACAGCCCTGCTGTTCCTTTATGCTCAGGAAGATGATGGTTTTATGATGCAAATGAAGGTCAACTGAAAACAACTGCACTGATCTTGCTGCTGACCACCTGCACCACTTTCTCCTCCTCTGAGACCTTTGTCCTCCTCGATGGAAAATATATTCATTTTTACTATGGCTGCTCATGGTGACTATGACAAGGCACCTGCTTCTCTGCAGAGATCTCCTGTATAAATCAGTATAGTACAAGGAAATCAGAGGAGTCACAGACAAAGAGGACTGAGTGCCTATTTCCACCATGGCCCTAACATACCTGAAGTATAGTAATTGCAGAATTACTCAGCTTGTTCAGACAGAATTGTTCTCTTTCTTTCCCCAAAAATAAAGCCCCATGGGCTGGGAGGCTGGACTTGTTCCTAAGCAAAGAACCTTAACGGTGATGCAGATGGCATGGCACAATCTAGTTAGAATCATAGAACAGCCTTGGCTGGAAGGGACCTCCAAGATCATCAAGTCCAACCATTAACCCATTACTGCCAAGTCACCACTACACCATGTCCCTCAGCACCTCATCTACACGTCTCTTAAATACCTCCAGGGATGGGGACTCCACCACTGCCCTAGGCAAAGGGGAACCACCTTGCTGTGGTTTAGCATATTCACATCATAAAACTACAAGATTTCTGGTTTTGACAGAAATGCTTTACTGTGTCTGCATGCAGCATTTCCATCAGCAGGAGTTGCCATCTGCACTGCCTGTGTGCAGTGCAGCACCCAGTACTGTCAAGGGATGCGGCAGAGGCTTTGTCAGATGCCACAAGGAGAACTGGTCTCTCTGTAGAGACATGGTTGCAGCTACCTAGCCACTCTGCAAAGAGCTTTTGTTGCTGATCTTTCAGTATGTGAAGATTCTTTTACATCAGAAAAATCTTGGAGTAATACCCCTATAGCATACATTCATACAACTGACATCAGCCCCTGATTCTAAACCTTGAGTACTGAAACATATTATTAGCTTAAATGATAGCTGAAATGTAGTAAGTTTTATCTTTCAGAGAGCAGACTATAGATTACGTAGTGTTCTAAAAAGAGTAAATGCCCCTGATGAATTTATGTTAACTTGCTTATTGACAGCTAGAGCTTTTTTGCTACTTACCAGATGTTGCCTTTCAGCAAGCCATCTCCTATAGCAGACTGAAAAGGAGTTACTGTTAAACTTCATCTTAAAAATAAACATTGGAAGTAGAAAAAAATTATACACAGAAAATGGGTGAAGAAAAAATCAGGACTATCTTTAGTTGATAGCTTTAAAGTCAGAAGGAATACTTTGCCTAAATGACAATGACGAGCCGTCCTGAGATCCCATAAGAGGCACATGCTAAACGAAGCAATGTGCACAAGACATTTTAATGCATTTTTAAGGGGATTGACTATGTGGGAGGAGGAGGAGGAAACAGTAACAGAGTTTCAGCGGAGGAAGGAACTGCTAGTAATTATCTTGCATTGTCATCAAAACCCATATGTAAATATCCAGTAATGAGTTTATGGATCCTCAGGTTAGAAAACTTCAGCTTCAGAAACTGAGTTTGAAAGAAATCCAACCTTGTGTTCCGTTATTCCAGTGTAACCTGAGCCAACTCCATTTAAATAACTAGATTTATTTGAATATGTACTATCAAAATTATGAAAGGTTTGTTGAGGTTATAGGGTTGCTGTTTTCTTAATGAGTGTAATTAGCACTAGAAGCAAATGAAAGTGCAGAAGTCTTCATCTTGACTGAACAATTAGATCTATTTCTGGTATCCAAAACTGAACCAGGACTTCTGCACTGGAGTAAGTGGATGAAATTGTGGGGGCTCATTATGCAAGAGTTAGCCTAGTTTATTGCCTTTCAGTCCTTACATTTTTATATCACTGTATATTAAGCTCTAACGTAAAGCAATAAATATTTTTGTCTCCTATATAACATATAGTAAATTAGTTAGCATATATATTATAGCATATGCAAAAAAGTTCAAACCTTGCCTCATATTAATCTTTCTTCTTAACTTGAATAAAAAAGCTTTCTCTAGAGGCAAACATAAATCTTACCTCATAATGTCCTCCTGAACTAGTGATTGTGAGGAACGTGTCAAGATGGAATTAGCTTTGCCCATAAGGAATATCATCTTTTAATACTTTTAGGTTGACACTAATACTTGGTTTAGATGCCCTAATCAACAGAATAGTTTTTCTACTCCAGCAGGGCCAAAAGCCTGACAGCCTGCCAGTGGCTTGGGGGTAGAGCAAGTCAGGCATGCTCTGATGAAATAGACCTTGGTGTTTCAAATGCTACTCTGCTGAACACAGAATATTTAATTTAAAATACCTGATATTTTAATTTTCACTGTGTTCAAGATTAGTTACAAGGGACTCCCATCTGTGTTTTTTACAGGTCCATCCCAAGGCAGACTTTTGCCAGTGGCTGCTGAACAGGAGCAGAGAAGCCCACAGTAATGCTCGTTTTACTGGCCTCCAGGTTCTGATAGCTTTTGGTTTACTGGCAGGCTGCTTTATTTTATGGCTTTTATGTTGAGTAATTTTCAGTTAAGACCCAAATCACATATGTACATGGTAATGTAGCAAGCTGGAAGTGTTTATTGGCTTCTTGAATTCACCTTTTACTCACTGAACTCGAGCTCTGATTAAACAGGCATCACTATGATGTGTATAAAGGACAGCACAAACAATTAAAGTTCTCCAGGTGACAAGAAAAACAGAGATGAAGAACAGAATGAAAGACGATGACAAAGGAAAATAAAACAAACAGAAAAGAAGAATAGAAATTTTAAGAATTATTAAGCAGTAATGTTGTGATTGACCGTAAAACAAATATTCTATAATTAGGCAGTGGTGCATTGAGTGTTTTTCCTTGGCTGACTACCTTCTGCAGATCCAGTGTAAAACCCACATTTTTGCATTCCTTTATATGATTTGCAGTGTTCAAATCTCTACAGTTACTTCTCAGTGTAGTCGCTAGACTTGGATGTATTTGCAAATTCTGATTTATGCTTCAGTGGTACTCCAGGAGAGAAAAGGTATCCAAAGCTAAGTCCTCAAACCTCAAAATGTTAACGATGACTTTTTTTCTTTCCTTTTATTTACCAAAAAAAGATTAAGAAAATTCAAGCCCTGCAGGCAGTGGAACCTTCAGGATCTGAACACATACAGTGCTGCCTTGTGCAGGATGACGGCCTGAAACAGGCACTGAGAAGGCACAAACTGCCCCTATTCATCTGAAACCAGGCTCTGCTAGAGTAAATGCTAATATTGTTAACCCTTTCAACACCAAGCGGAGTCATCAAGGAACAGCAGGCAAACCTGTATACTCTCTGTGCTCTGTGTATCAGAATAGACTTAGCACTTGAACAGGACTGCGTGTTTGGGGGGAAAAAAGTCCAGTGTTCTCTCTGGGGTTTTGGGGCTCCCTTGCCAGGGTCACTGGCTCCACCCTTGGCAGCACTGGGGAGGTCTGTGTTAGAGTCAAGGATTCAGTGTCCAGTCTGCTTTAGCCCTGGGAAGCTAAGAAACAGTTACAGTTAAGAGAATTCTATCCCGAAAGGTCAAAGTCAAGCTACTCTTGGCTGAGCCTCTCTTCCTTTCTTCTACCTCTTTTCTTCTTATTCTGTTATCAAAAGCCAAAGGCAAGTCTTCCTCCATATGAAACAAGGATGTCTCAATGAAGAATGAATAGTTTAAGAGACTGGCTACCCCTTAAACCTTTTTATAATCAATGCTCTTCAGACCTCTCAAAACTAGCTCCAATATTTGACAGACTTGTCACCAAGTTGTCATCAACTACCAGGAGGCTGGATGCAGATGTACTGCAGCATCATTTGGTAGCATTGCCTATGAGAGACTCCTGTCCTTTCCATTTGCAGATGCAGCTTCACACAGTGCCATCCATATATAGGCATAACTTGTATAATAGATAGGTCAACAACTAATTTGAACCCCCAGTTTAATCTTATAAACCTTAATCTAAGATCATGACTGATATCTGTTAAAGGAAGACTTGAATGAGAAACAGTTTACTCAGAGGTCATGAGGGCATCTAACAATCTGCAAGAGGATGCTATATAGATTAAAATAGAGAATCAGTAGACAAACACCCTATGAAATAAAGATACTTGAGCCAACATTATCTCAGCTAGGAACCTCCTATGTTTTGGTAAGGGGACAGTGCTGTTTGTTGTCAGAGCCTCATGATTTGCATGTAGGCAAGTCAGAAATTCACACTGTAGTGCTGATACTCTGTCCACAGGTCTCATACAGATTGATGAGGTTTATTTTTAGTTCTGCTAGCTTAGAGAAAGAAAGACTGAAGTTTCCCTATTTGTAAATACTTTCCATACAGAGGACTGTTCACCTTCAAGTTTTCCACTGGATAGATTGTACAAAATAAATGAGACTTACAAGCTCAATTTAAAAGAACTGATCATGAGAAAAACAAAAGAGGATTTTCCTTTGCTCCAGGGAGAGTTAGTAAATAGAATAAGACATTGAAAGGACTGATAAGAACAGCCAGTAGAAATTGTTTCAAAACAGAGGAAGGAAAGAATTTAGAAGAAAAAATGTGAAGTGTAACTGCTGGCTACAATTATAGATGGAACATCTTCTTTCTTAAGCTTTTGTGTTCCTTGTATAACACTAAAACCACTAAATAGATTTTTCTTCTAGCACACATATATTAAATCAAATTGGAAGCACATCTTAGGGAAGTATTTAGTTCTCTGGTATAACAGCTAACAGGCTAAAATCTATTTCTCCGCATAAATAGTTGTATTGTCTTCAGTAAGGATTATCACATGCATATCCAGCTGCTATTAGATCATTTTATTCCAGACTATATGTATTCTGGCGTCCCTTGTGACAGTTATGAAATTCAAACACAAGCTATTGTTGAACTGGATATATCTCCCATCTCTTTAAAAAGATTAGCCTGGCAAGGCCATAATTATTAAAAAAAAATGTACTTATCGCTTTACATTACCATCCCAGCATTCAAAATTTATTCAAATATAATCTCTTCAAGATCAAGTTAGTCATGACCATGCTTCTAACGTGAGTATTTTGGTTTCTTTCTCAAAGAACAATGGCCTTAATTCACTGTGGATATAAATGAAGACGCTTGATGTAAGCCAAGGATGGAATTTCTCTAACTAGACAAAAGAATAAATGCTTGTGGGATTTTTTTGCATTTTGCTTCAGAAAAAAAAAAAATCAAACCCCAAAAACATTAACTTTGTAATCACACAAAAATAAAGAAGAAAAATAAAAAGCCAGGAAGCAAAATGAAAGCTTTCCCTTTAGCTACAACTGATCTACTACCTTAACTAATAATGCTGCCACAAGCACTTTTATTAAACACTCTGAACTAAGAGATCTGTAACTATGACAGGCCAAACTTCTAGTAGAAGAAAAACCCCACAAACATTTTAATTGGGATAATGTCTTCTACTTTTTGGTAGTAAGAAGCTGTGATGCAAAACCGAAGCTAAAGTGCACAAGGACAGAAATCTTTGACCGCATTTTTGGAAGAGGCTGGGACAGCTCCAGGCATATGGATCCTGGCATTCCAGGTGACATGACATAGGGAACGTGTCACCTGCAGGAGATGATGGCTCTTAGTGCTGTCAGGGACATGTTGAAAATGCCAGGGAGTCTTTGTCCCAGCTTTCACTGCCTAAAAACCAAAACCTGAACCTACCAAACTGTATCACAGGGAAAGCAAATAGCCTGGATTTCAGGGGTTAAACACAGTAAGTACATGGTTAAATACAGCTCTCCTCCTGCTTGTTGATGAACCTTTAACCCTCAGCATGAGCCAGTGTTTCTATAGCAGAGATGCCTAAGTGTCCTGGCACACCTCAGCCCATGTCTTTTTCATTGTTTCTTATTCACTACAAAACATACCCAGCTCTTGCAAATTTGACATCTACTAAGCACAGATGTTAAATACAGAACAGCAATGAAAAAATACAGCTCCTGAAGCATGAGAAAGTGCATGTAGGATACTGTTAAGCTTTAATGATTCACATCATCTGGTCACGCTGACTTTGGCTGAGCTTTTCAGGGAAAAAGAAAGTTTGGAAAGAACAGAAAGAAAAAAAGAAAAAAGCTTTATAAGAGAAAATGCCTGGTATAACTCCTCCAAATCACATTCTCAGTGCTATTAGGAAAATGGACTTTACTTGTCACTTACTATGTTTCCAGTCTGCAAAAGAAGGATATTCTCAGGATGAAGACATAAGAAGTTAGGACATGGAAGATCTACTTCAAGATCCCAGTTTGCCTTTGTAATCTGGGCACATCTTTAAGTCTAAGATCTTACGGAACTGAGGTGAGTTGCAGGCCATTCACGTCACAGGTTCTCCCCTCCAGAATAAAGATAATACACCACCTCATCAGCATGTGCTATAATGTTCCCGAGGCAGAGGGACTGCAGCCTAGAGTCTCAAAGGCGTGTGTCTGGTTTTCCATTCCACCACTCTTTTGTGTTGATCACCATGCTGATGAGAAAGAGGCTAATATAATAGTTTAAAGCTACAAAACTAACCAGCAAGGACAAAAGCTTAGAGTTGCAAAACAAGAATGCTTAGCAAGATAAAGGGAACAAACAGGCCTGATCGATCAGTGTTGCCTAAGAGGCCCCAAGGACAATACTCCCTCTGGAAGGAGGGACTGAAAAGAGCCACAGTGCTAATCAAAGAGTCCCAAGGACCAGAACAGACCGGCCTGGATATGCAAAGCAAGCAAAGAGGAAAAGGACATCGCGAGGAAGACTCGGAGCCTTCCTCCTGAAGACCCCCAAAGACAACCACCAGGATGCACCGCGCAGGCGCAACCAGGCGGAGCAAGAGGCGTGGAATATTATAATGATTTACCACAAATCTCCTCCCTAAGACCCTCCCAACGATGTAATCCTCATTCCCACCTGACGTAAACTTTTGAATATGTAACACTTTATGCTATAAAAAGAGTGCACTTCTGGCGCCGAGTGGGCAAGTTAGGAGGAGAGATCCCCTTTGCACCCAGCACCGTAATAAACATACCTGCTTTATAACTTTTCTGGAGTTATAGAGTTTGATTCCGCATGTCAATGCTCTGCACATTTCTGTATTTTATGTAAAATAACTAAATCCTTCCCATAAACATTTCCAAATATTTATCAGTAAAATGCCCTCTCCACAAATGTCTTACAGCACTGGATTCAAAACCAGGCAGAAATGACTTCTAACAATATTAAAGAAAGTAAGAAGAACAAACATCAGGAAAATGTCAAGAGTTCACAGCATCAATCCCAAAAGTAGGAAGGATGCAGTACCCCATCTTGAACAAAAGGAATAATTTATCATGACACTTAAAGCCATTAACAAGTCATGCCTGCATCAGAACAGCTGCAACAAAGCAAATCTGCTAGTGTTTAACCAATTTAGAGAACAAATTAGAATAAAAGGGTGTCTTGCATGTCCAATTGCTATGGAGGTCCAAGGCAGGAGGGAGAACTAGTTGTGAAAAATGTTCTTTCAGAAGCAGAAAAGACAAGGTTACACTGGGTACAAAGAAGCCTCACTGAATACAAGGCTGGAGAATGCTACACCACACAAGCAGAAGGGTTATTTCCAAACACAGCATTATTGATCTTCAAATTCTACCTTCTCCAATGACTTTTTGAATCTCTTTTTTTCCCCTCAGTAGGATTAGCACACACATATTGTGGAAATGTTTCAATAGAGAAGCAAACTGCACCACTCTGAGACACAGAGCACTTAACCTGTGAGCCAGCAGCATCCCTTGGCAGAGCTTACACATATCCACTGCAGACTGGGAAGCTGGAAGCACCTAACACCCGAGGCAACTGGAGATTTTTCCTGCACCAGTGCAGTCTTGCACCCAAATTAGTGAAACGTTATAACTCAATATTCCCAAGTAATTTTTATATTTCCTTCTTTAAAAAAAGGTGCTTCCTCCCATTCTGCTGTTCCTTTCTCAGGTCCTTGAGCCACTGCTCATGCTGGGACTGAAAAGGCAGCTGAGAGAAACAATTCAGCAAGCAACACCATGAAGGAACAAAAAGGAAGGTTTTTATTCCCATTCTTTATAAACACTGGCAACTAAAAAAGAAGACTAGTACAAATCAAAAGGTAGCGACGGGAATATGTATTTGAGGAGACACAGGCACCAGAGTGAAGAGATTTTATTTTCATCTTTTCTCTTTAATAGTTTATTGAATGTAATCAAGCAATGTGAAGTCAATAAAGGGTTTATAACGAAGGGACAGTTCCCCCATCTTCAGAAGTGATTGACCATTTTACAAAACAATTTTTAAAACTTAGGTACTTTAGCAAGTCCTAAACAGAAACACATAGTTAAATTTAGGCCTGTGCTTAAAGCTAGGATCCAATGTCTAAATCAAAACTCAGAAAAAGAACTCAAGTGCATATATATATATATTTGGATTCATAGTCTGTGATTCTGTAATTTCAACTGCTTTTCAGTAGAAATTGTTATAGGTAAAAATGGTGAAGAAAAAGAAGAAATACTGCTTACCCAAGCAGATACAAAGATTAAACGTATTACGTCCAGAATCTACAAATAAAGATTAGTCTCCTTTTCAGAAGTTACAGCAAGTTGTTTAACACATTTAAAGGCAGGTATTGGGATGTAAGACTACATCGGTTACAGTCACTGTTAATTTCAAAGGACAAACGCATGGGATTTTACCTCTGCACATACTACCGCAATTGTACTATTTATTTCATTAGTATTAAAATATAAGTTAATTATAAAAAATTCAGTTCCTTAGCATGTGTCTATACTTCAGCCCACTTGGGTGTAAATATGAGCCAGCTTGCCTGCCAAGAACAGCCTGTCTACTTCAGCCAAGAAGTGGGGCAAATAAGCTCTGCTAGTACAGACAGGCACTTTCCAGTCTCCAACCTGGCTCGCTTATAACAGCTTCACATTTTACTATATCTCACTGTTGCTGGCAGCGTTGACATACCCTTGTTTTAATAACTCTGTGGACAGCAAGAAGCTATCAGTAAAACACACTGTGGTTCTCAAATACAGCTTCAGAGCTGTAAGCTGCTAGTGAATAGCAGTCTCTGTGAGAGCAGCATGATTTATAATCAGTATACATTATCCCCATGATTAATATTCATGCTATATACTCTAGAATAAATAGGAGATGCCAGTCTGATCCAAAGCCCTCTGAAATTGATGGAAATCTTTCCATTGACTGCAATGGGCTCTGGGTCAAGCCCCAAGCGTCCAAGTGTGTTTATACCTTTTAAAAAGGAAGGAATTCACTCTCCACGTTTCAGTCCCTCATGACAATAAAGTCACCAAATCTCTGGCAAAAGAATGCCTTGCTCTGCAATGGGACTCTCACTGAAGTCAGTAGGAGCTATATATACAGAGACTGAGAACATAATCTCTATGTAAACTCAGTAACAAACTGGAAAGAAACTTGATTATGAAACCACACGAGACAAAATCTAGTGAGAAAGCAAATCTTTCTTTGTAAGAAGTAGAAAATATCTCAGGTTTGGTATACCTGCAGGTTAAGAAAGAAGTTCTCAATGAGGCACATTGAACTTTCATAATATACATTAAAAAACCACTAATGCAAATCTAATACCATTATAACCATCTTCCTTAAACACTGTAATTATAGCCTCCAAGGGTAAGTACATGACTGGTATATTAAATATAGCCATTTAAATTATTTTATGCAAAGATTTTTTTTTTACTTGTTAAAGGAATTTAATACTACTTATAGGTGTCCTTGTTAAATGTAGATTGACAACGAACTTAAAGAATAAACCTCATTTATTTTTATGCTACTTTATAAATTTTCTGAAGTCCAAGTCCTCTGACAATAGTGTACAGTAATTGGATTAAAACTACCTTCAAATACTTTCCACCACATTTTTTACATGAAACATCTTGCTAAACCCACAATGTCTATATAATCATTTTACAGCGATTATAAAAAACCCAAAACTACAGAATTAAAGTGGATTGATACGGATTCTCTTCCCCAAACAATAAAATCGTAGCACTATACAAACTGTCATGATTTCAAATTGAGTGCTGGCTCTCATTCTCTCTTTCATTTTAATAACCAAACAAATTATTTTCCAAAGCATAACTGTTAATAGGCAGATTGATTTCCAGAGTAGTTTTCAATAATCACATTTTCTTTTTGCATTTTGCTTCAAGAAGGAAAAAAAAAAGGAAAACAACAGAGGAAATAAAAGTCCTAAGGTCAATTAACAGTGAGTCCCCACGGAGGCAAAAGTGGACATTTCACGACGGATGGTACTGAAAGGGGAGAGCTCCAGTTCTGTGGTGTACTCATTGTCATTGTCATCACTTGTCACTGTTGAAGACTTCTGGATGCATTCATCACAGCAGCAACAGCAACACTCCATAAAGGCCCGGCTGAAAGGTTTACAGAGACAGAAAAGGAGAACTGGGGTAACACAGGACTTAAAGAACAAAAGGAACTGACTAATGAGATGGAGGAGGTCCATAGTCTGCCGAGACACCCCTGTGGACATGTATGCAGTCACAATGTTGCAAATGTTTTCAGGAATGATGCAAAACCCATATAAAATGGTCAAAGCCACCACTGTGCAGTTCATCTGACTTTCCAGCTGAATTTGTCGTTTGTTCCCCCTTGTGCAAGCCTTTTCTGCCCTCCTGATTTTACTCGCTGTTACCAGGGAGCAGGTAATAGTGAAAAGGGTAGGCAAACAAAAATAGCAGCCAAAGTACCACCAGAGTCTTGCCCCGTCGTAAGTGAGAGCTAACACGTAGATGGTGTCAGGTAGTGTGGTGGAGATCTTCACCACACATCGCTCGCTGGGTGGGCTGCCGCTGTATTCAGGGTCCTCCTTTGCCAGCTGGCGCAGCATGACCTCCGGCAGGGCCAGCAGCAGTGCACCCACCCAGATGACAGCCAGCTTGGCCGTTGTCGAGGTGCAGTTCTCAATCATCTCATAGTACATCTGCACGTTGGTGGCGGCACGAAATCGGTCGATGCAGAGAGCACATAATGTGAATGTGGTGACTCCAAGAGAGGCTACCTGGGAAGGAGAAAATGCAATGCAAGTTAATACAGGTGCTGCCTGGGGGGGAAAAATAAAAAATAGAAAAAAAGGACAGATATATGGGTACAGCCCATTATTCAGTGGAGAATGGGAAAACTTAATTTCCTTCAAAAGTTGTTGGTGGCAGTCTTTTTAGAAGATGAAGGTCTGAACTCACTCAGGTTGAAGAGGGAATTAATTTATTGTATGCTGGATGAAGGTTCTTACCATTGAGCTGTTCTCTGGAAGAGGTTTATACTCTTTCATAGCTCAATTTGTACTCCGAAACACCCATCAAATCTAGATCCTTGACTGACAAAGGCAAAGGAAAACCTAGTTTAGGGGTTTCAGTGTAGGAGACAGCTAAGAACCATGGTACTGAGCACCATCAAAAGAAGCATCATAGACAGAAATTAGCTTCCAGTGTTTGCTGGACTAGCATCCAGCATGTATCACAAAAGAGTACATCCTCCTGTTTTTCTGCCTACAAATGTTTATTTCAGCTTGGTCTCATCCTCTCCTGGAGGCCCATGCAAGCATCTGTGCAACACCGTGTGGCAAAAACATCGAGGAACTGGCCAATATCTAAAACTAAACCCCTTCCTCCCCTCCATTTTTCTAAGGGGTGTTTTTCAGAAAGATCAATTCCGCCACAGGGGTTGGAATATAAGTCAAAAGAGAAGAGATGGGAGAGTCTTCCTTCAGCAGAAGTATGAACATATGCCCACATCACAGGGTCATCAAGCATGCAGGGGATCATAACATCAAAACCTTCTATATGTACGAAATTTAGGCACCCTGTGGATTAGGCCTCTACTGAATGGAGTAGGGTCCAACAACTGTTTTGTGGACTTAGGCTTTTAAGTGAAATCTTGATGGGACATAGGCACATAAAGTCATCCTGTGTGAGTTCAAAGAGACTATCTGAAATCTTCAGACTTCAGAGCCTGTGCAAAACTGACCTTCACTATAATAGTTAGGCTTTAATAATCTATCTTCAACATTTCATTTAGAAAAAAAATCAAAGGAAAATCTAGGCTTAATTCTGTGGGAGAGTATTCTGCAGGCCAGGAGAAACAACAGAAGTTTAATTGTTTAAATGATTTAAAGATGGATTGGACAGAGTTCTTAATTATATATGGTAAGGAGCAAGTACAGAGCAATGCATATTTTCTCTGGCTTTAATAACCATTATTCTATGCATGAATAGAAATCTTGTACTGTCACTAAACATAATTTCCTACCATTGTATCCTGTTTATAATTAAATTTCCTAAAAAGAAATTTGCAAGAAGACTATATGCATTTTGGCCTAATCTTATTTCCAATAAATTCAACTTCAGTTCAAATTCAAAGCAGAACTCCCATTAACTTCAATTGGAGAAAAATGAGATGCCCTGTTGCATTCTAATTAATTTATTTTCTTGGGTTTGCATGCCTGTGTTATGCTGAAAATGTGTTGAAGCAAAAGAAAAGAAACTGTTAAATAATATTCCTAATAAATGTAAAGAATGCTTACTTTTATAATGAATAAACCACGCTTCTCTGCAGTTAGCTGGGAAATCTAGGGTAGTATCAGGTAGTTCACTATAATTTTGCTTACTCGAATTTGTTGTTCAATAATCTATTTAAATTTCACATAGGTAGTTTTAAAAAAATACTCTCTGATTTCCATCATAATTTTGAAATTATGTTTATGCATCTCTTGTAAAAGGTTCTGCAAAGATAATACAATTATGCACAATTATACAAATGTATCATTAATTTTGGCCTTCAATATTTACTGGCCATATCAGACTGCCAAAATTGAGTATCACTGAAAAATATTAGGCACTTGGGATTAGAATTGTCAGACGCTGGCTTAGTTGAAGAACTCTTTGAAGCAGCTTCCTAAGCATCGAATGAGAAAGATGCAATCTCTTACTAACTAACTTGCAGGAATATTTAATGATGACAAAGCAGTACTGTAAACATTTTTAATAAGCAAACCTATTGATTTAGGAAGTTAAACTGTCTAACAAGATTCAAAACAAGCTTGGTAAATACAGAAAAAGATAAAAATAATTGAAGAAAAATTACAGTTACAGGAAAATCTTAATGAACAGTGATAAACCTAACTAATGAAAGATAATTTTTATGGATCACTGCTGGGAGTCAGATTTTTGAATTCAAAACTAGTGACTTTGTTTCCAAAACATTGAAATGTGTGTGCAGTCCTCAAATTCCTTAGAGTGACAGCAAAACCTTTAGCCAGAACATCCAACATGAATAACAAAGGGTTGGGACTCAGTTCTCAACAATTATGGGAGACAGGGAAATAACTGGAATTCAGGAACAAGCAGGGATTCAGCAGAACAGAAGAAAATCTGAGGTTTTGTACATTAACATTTTCCTTCTCAGCTCTTACGTGAGTCTCCCCCCCTGCCCCCAACAACACACGTTTTTGTTGTTTTAGCATTTCATTGCAAACAGGCTGTTATACAGTAGCTCAGACATTAAAACTGCAGCTGTTAAGGCTGGACTAATGAAAGAAGACATGCCTACCACAGACAAACATAACGTATGGGGTTCCTGTCACATTAATTGACCAACAACCTGGAGGTTTAAGACAGTGAAATAAAGCAAGAGGAAACAACTACGACCAGCAGACCTCGGCTTTGGAAACTCTCCCATGGATCTACTGATGGAACAAGCTAAACAAAGCTACTGTTTCTCTGGACAGGCAATGGTTTCCTATTTTCTGTAGGTTAACAGAGTTGGTGATGCCACGTAAAAGTTTGCAAAACCCAAATGCTCCCAAGCAGATGAAGAGGGATTCGCTTCAGCTGACCTGCTTAAAGGCAGTATAGCAATTTAAGGCTCTGATTACTTACTCCATATTGCAGACTGTGAGTAATAGCCAGCAGAATCAACGGGTGCTGCTGACAACCTATGTGGGCGAGAACTGGGACATGAATTCTGCACGTTCACACAATATCAGTTTAGGGGTGTTTCTTCATACCAGTCATACTAATAATTAGAGTTAAGCTGAAAATGTGGAAGAAGCCAGAGAAGTTTCCTTTTTAATATATTACATTGCCCTGAAATAACCATGGAATGAAAATAATTCATTTGGCGGGGAGCAGGTAAAGGACAAATTAACAAACCCTAAAGTGGTGTGAAGCTGCATGAAGTCTAATGGTGCTCTTCTTGTTTAACAGCTGAGTTTCTGACATGCTGTTTCAGTCTTAATTCCAACAGCCTGGCAGGAAATGAGGCAAGGCAAGGGCGAGTCAGGCTCAGTAATTTTTGATCAGCACTTAGTTGTCTATTTCCATATGGTCCCTATGAAGATTCTCCTTCAGCCTCTAGACATTCAGGATGACACCAGTTTACATCTTTCTCTTACTAGATGATATCAGAAAAGTCCCCAGGTTTCTAACTGAATTACCACTGATCTGCTTTGAGGGGGTGGTGAAGTAACCCTTGCTTTGAGGAGGTGACCACACTATTTGGGCAGAGAACTGCTGTTGAAGGGACTATCAGCTACAGCATACGCACACAAAAGACATTATTGTTACATGAGAGTGTCGTAATACTATTGCTCCTTTAAAGGCATTGACTGGCATGTTAGTGGGCACTGTCATGCTCCTTTGAGACACTGCATAAACCTTTGGTCATTAGCTCACTAGTTGTTTAGTCAACTGTGTCAAACTCATTTGGGGAACTGAGGCCCGGGAGAACAACAGTAAACACATGAAATGCTCAGCTTAATTGCATCAGTTCTCCTCTCCGTCCCTTTAACATACCCATTCCCCTTTCACAGACTTGAACAATTACCGAAATGTTCCCAGGCCTTCCCTTGCCTGTCCTACTTCTCCTGGCTGTGGTCCCACAGCTTGTGGCCCTGGCCTCTAGGAGCAGAGCCTCTGGCTGACCAGGGAAGCAGTGCAGATGCAGTATGGAGAGCAACATCAGCACAAATAGGCGTCTGAATTCTCTCTCACTAATATCTGCTTGACTAAATAAAGGTAATGAAAACAAAACCAGAAACAAGATCAGAAAAGGTGACTTGGGTGAAAAGGTCAATATACACCAAATTCTGTGAGTGAATACAAAAGAGGTTGGATCACTCAGCCCAGTAAGATGAAAACCAAGAAGTTATATCACTGCTATCTACAAATAATTCTATCTTGAGACACAATAGTTACTTAAGCTGAAGGACAGTGAATATATCACAATGGGAATCAACCACCCATGAGCAACTCAAGGCTGGAAATGAGAGGGACCGTTTATCATCTCAGGCATCGTGTTCTTGAGCACTCCTTCTGATTAAGTGAGGGGAAACAATGTAGACTGAGTTTGTATGGAACAAGACTAAAATAAAGGAGTTATAAAGAAGTGGCTGCTCCTACCAGCTGAAGCTAGATTTTCTAAAACAGAATATATTTTATGTTAATAACACAGAGTTCCTTAAACTACATGGCACTCTTCCTTCCTCTGTTACAAGGCAGGATGGGTATTCGCAACATTTTTCATTGTAATAGGAAAGCTGAACTACAGAAAAGTTTGATGACTACTAGCCAAGCCACCTTGGGACTCTCAGTGACACTTTGTAGACTCTTTATATCAACTCCTGTTATACCATCTAAACGACTAATATTTTCGCCCAAGCCATTACAGTCTATCGTCTTATCTTCACAGATTTAGAGCATGTTAATGTAACATACCATGGTGGCTCTTGCAGGCTTGTCAGTTTTGCCTAAGATAAATAAAGTTATTACAGATTGCAATACTTTTCTTGTGCTACTCTACATTTACAGTACAGAGCCCAGTGATAAGACTGGATTGTCACAAAATAAAAGGTCATTCCATTGCAAAAAGTTATTTAAATATTTATCTAGATTTCCGGTTTCTGTTCTTGCAATTAAAAAAAATCCCCAACAAACCCACAAAAACCCCTCAAACCAAGAATGGTAGTCATCACTATAAAAAAACAAAAATAAATAAATCCACTATGTCTGTATTTCCTATATGAAGTGTTATTAAACATTAATGGCTTTATGCTTTAAAATAGGTAAGGGTCACTCAGCAGAAACACTACTGTGGTGTGGCAAAAGAAATTCAGTAGCTGAGGAGTACTGGGTCCCCCTCTGACATTAGCAATTAGCTTAAGCATCCTGGATGAAAATCTGTGTCACCTTAATTATCTGAAAGACAAAATTGTAATTCTGGAAACTACTGTCATGGAGGCATCCTACACACGTGGAACAATGAGTACAATACGCTTCTTCCTTTGTAGTACTATCAACATTCATATCAGGGAGACACAGAGCACATGTGCTTTGTGTGTTTCTTATCCTTCTGTATAGCCTAAGAATAATAGCGTTCAGAACCAGAATCAATTTCCAAGATCTGCTCTTGAATTCTGTTGGAAGCAAAACCCAACCAGACCATCAGGGCACTGGACATCATACTCATTAGTACACCGCATGCTTATCCAGAGGGCTGGAAAAATCGCAAAACACAAAAGGACTTAAATTTTGTTCATTTCCCTGTTTGCAATTTACCATGCCACCATTTAAGTAAATTTAATTTACTTTATTTTTTTATTTTAAAAAAAAAAAAAAAAAAAAAAAAGAAATGAGTGCCATTCTCCACTGAGGATTAAATTCTCATCACGCTACACAAGGGACTCCTGCACTAATTCTTACTATTAACAACATGGAACTGCTGCTAAAAATCTGCCTCTTCTTCCTTTGCAGGAAAAATCCTGTCATACGGAGAAATGACATCCCAGTGCTCAGAGTAGAGTCAGTGATGCTGGGACAGCAGATGCTGCCTTTTTCTCTCCATACATCTGTAACTTAAATATTACTGACCTAAATTTAAACCTAGTCTGACACAAATTCATTTCCATGCTGAAATGTCACATGCAAAGTTTAAGCCAAAAGCAAATGTTTATGGACAACTTATAAGCCCCTGAGGACACGGTCTGCAGAGAAAAGCAAGACGGACAGGACAGCCAACATGGCAGTTCCTATCATCATGCCATTAATACCTCTAAAGGGCAGAGACATATTAACACTTCTGTTTTAAGTAATTATTTATTGTGTGATAAGTGCTGAAGATACTCTGCTCAGTAAAAGACACATGTAGCCACTGCCCTAGAAAACTCTCAGTACAAAGCTCTGAAACCACGAACCTCTCCAAGGATCTTTGTCTATGACCCAGCGGACTTTCTGGAGGTTCAGGAGCCTGGAGTCAAAGAAGAGACATAAAGAAGATTCTGCACAACAAAGACACAGAAAAGACAGATAATACACTGCTTTTATAAACTCCCATAAAAAATGTATTTGCTTCCCTGAAGTGAAACTTAAATAAAGATCTCTTCTGACAGCTTTGCAACAGGCAGAGAATGACCACTCTCTCTGTGCCTCTCACTTGCCTCTACCAAGGAAAAGAGAGAAAGGGGAAAAAGCCTCATCTCAAATTGCCCTGCAGGGTCAGCTCCACGGAAAAACAGTAATTTGTATTCCAGGCCTTATCAATCTTTATGCTTTCCACTAAGAATACTAATTGTGATAGCATTCCTGAGCTGGAAGTTACCCACTGGAAACAGGAATGATGCCACAAATCGACTGGCAAAAGCACATGCAGAGACTGGGCACCAGATTCAGAAGCTGTTGTTATGAGCCTGCTTGAGTCAAGCCAGTCTCCCGTGCATGGCATGAACCAGATGAGGACACCACAAACTTCGTCTTTCTCTTCTTTGCGGGGGTATGAGAAAGGCAGAGGGGCTCACGCTTATTAGCACTGAGTGCAGGGCTGAGTACCATCACTGGCCTCAGCAACTTCTTGCTCTGCACTGGACTGCATGAGATGATAAATCCACCTCTGCAAACCCTTGTTCTAGACCCTTCCCTGGTTCTAAATCCTCATGCCACTCTTAAGTAGCTTGCCTCAATCTGCTGGCATAGAACATGACATTTACTTCCAAAGACCCCTCTCAAACTCATCAAGCTTCTAGCATAACCTCCAAGAGCAGAACGTGCACAACTTAAGCAAGCTTCCTTTTAAAGCCCAAAAGATATTTTTTCGTCTTAGTTGACAAAATCCATTTGTCATCTTGAGCAAGATGCTCTGGGCCTTAAACAGCTTACTTAAGCTCTTCACTATTGGCTTCCAGCATTAAAATAAAAAACAAAAATGCTGCTTCATGGGACTGTTATATTTAACAGCGATGAAATACTTTGAAGCACAGTAAAACTACTGATTTTGTCTACATCCACACTTCTTTCTATTAAGGCCTAGCATAAATCTATCAGTAGAGGAACTGGAACTACATTGTTCTGTACTCCTTTTTTTTTTTTTTTCTTTATTTTCTCCTACTCCTTTTGCTGCAAAGACTGGTTGTGCTTAAAGAAAAAGGGTTCCACACTGGCAAGGCTTGGGAAACAGGAATTAGCAAAGCCATTGTCTCTGTATTGTCATTTACCCTGTATCTCCTGATTGTGAGCAATACTGAGAAAAGTATATGGAAGACCACATAAACACAGTCTGCAGGTAAACACTTTGGACATGCATGCCTAAAGCCAGACTTCCGACCCATTTGCAGGAAAGTGGCAAAATCTTAAGAACCTCTGGGGAAAGGATTAAAACTGTAAAGGAGAAGCACATCTACACTCATCCTTATGGGCAGAGCAGCTGCCCCAGTTGTTCTAATTCCCTTCTCAATTCCCTCTCAGTGCATTCAAAACTGCCATCACGAGGGTCAAGTTAAATTCTTAGTGAAGACAATTTCATCCACTTCTACTAACCATCTGTCTTTCCAGCTTTGCACTCTAGCAGTTTTCCTCTCATCACCTAAAGACCTCGTGAGAAGCGCAGAAGAATTAATTTACTCAGTCTCTTCCTCAGTCATGTGCATGGTATTCCTCATGCAAGATTAGCTCTGACATAGTTTTAAAAGGTAGTCAGAAGTGACCAAACTGTGATACAATATATGGCTGAAATGAGTGCTTAACGTCTTTGGTCAAGGCAGATCTTGTTTAGGTATGGGAAAACTGCCCTTTAAACTAAATAATGTGGACACCTCCCACTGCTGGAAGCACAACATTTACCTGTACAAATGAGCTTGAAGATATCATAAAACGTTTTCCCAGGTTGTGTGCATATGTGTTATCAGTGACAACAGATGCTCTCTTGAAATTCTGCACAATACCCATTAAACGGCACAAATGAAAAACAACTGGCCACAAGAGGCTGAACTAAGAAAACTCAAGGTTCCTCACTGGGATCACTTGAAACCATCAAACACCATACAAAGCATGCTTGAGTTATGTCAAAATGCTGTGATCACCATATCACTTGCTCTGGACAATCAGAAAGCCCCTGTTCCCCAGTTGTGGAAGTGTAAACTGGTATGACAGAGGGCCCAGTCCAATAAGGGCCTTTAATGCTTGAAAGTGAGATATTTCTGGATCTACAACTCTGCATGAGTCATGTAGCTCCCTAAACAGCATATGAGGAGAACTAGCATGCAAAAAAGAAATACAAAGCATGGAACAAAAAGACACTTAAAAGAACAAAATGTTGGGCTAACTTAGGGAAAAAACAAACAATAGCTTAAAGTTAGCCCTTCTTCAGGAAGATACTTCTATTTGTATTCCATGAAGGTCTGGAAACCTCTCCTGAAGATGCCTGTCTACAGCTTTCCTCTCGAGGAGCTAAGACTTCATCCTTCCCCCGTTGTGTGAGAAGGGGATGAGCCTGCCCAGGTGAGCTACAAGAAGGGAGAGGACCGTTCAGCTATCAGATGAGCGCACTGCAGTGAACAATTCTTGACTGAGCATGGAGCAGCAGATACTCACAGGGCAGATCTGCCGACATGCTGCACATCTGCATTGCTCCTGGTGGTGTCAGCACCACTGTACATAATGCCTGTGAGGTTCGAACACCACTTGGAAAGTGATGAACCTTTGCTCTAAATGCCTTCTCTGTCTCAGCAAGGTCAAATCCTGCTTTGCAGGACAGTGTCCTTGCCAAGCTCGAGGCAAGCTGTGGAGAGGCACAGTTCACTAGTGCTGTTCAGTATCTGCCACAGTATCTGCTACAGTCTACAGAGGGGGAAATCCAGTCTTTCAGTTACTGCTCCCAGGCTGATGAATGTACTTTAGGTACGTACTACATTTAACGACTGTTGAATGAAAAACAGAATTCTGGGAGCAACACAGAACCCCAAGTCTGTATCTTTTCAGATTTGTACCTTAAATGTAAAATAATTAAATTTCCTCAGGGACAAGGAGAATGTTTTAATTTTAGACCCTAGTAATAATTAAGCCTAAGACAAGCATCATGCTACTCATCCATCACAACTGCATTGATGCCAGTTCTTGAATAAGACTTAAACTCCAGACATCTACAGAACTTTAAAGGGAGAAAATAAGGTGTCATTAAACTATAAAAGGGTGATAGCAGCAACTGAATGTTTTTGATATTAGTTTTGGATTTCAGCAATTACATTTCAGATAAGCTACTTTCACACAGACAAACTCTTTAGCGACAAAAGTCGCACAGCATACGCAACTAATTTTGAAGAACAGTATGGCAGTGCAAATCATTTCAATTACTGATCTTTAATTATAATTAGCATTACAAAGAACTATTTCTAATTTGTATGTGGATGCACCAAAAAGGTTAGGAAGCGTGAAATGTCACTATAGTATACTCCTGAAAACACTTAAACTACATTACCTACTTTAATTGAAATGGTTACCCTTTCACTGGAACAGTACTACTTACTTTATTAGTAAAAACAGTAGCCTCAGAACCCAATTAAGAAATTTCAGAAGGTCCTAGTACTACCAGTTTCTCAACACATATTTACTCCTTCATGTCTCCTTAAATGCAAATCGATCCAGTGTACTGAGTTTTTCAAATGTAGTGGTATACTACTGGCCTTGAATTCATCTCAGCGTAGCACAGCTCCACCCTTTGTCCAATACCATCAGTAGTAAAAGTGTATCACACACGAGAGAAGTCATGACACTTTCATGGTTACACATCCCGCATCTTTCCAAACAGTCTTAAAAATATTGGTTGTCAGTTAATTATGAATTACTGTGTACCACTGTGCTGCTGAAACTGATATTCTATGTATTAACAACAAGATGGAGTTTGTTGGGGGGGGGGAAGATTGTTTCGTTTTGGTTTGTTTTTTTCTTCCCTAATATCTAATTCTTAGGACAAGAAAATCAACAGTTACCTCCTCAGCTTTCAGTTCCAGAGTAATGTCTAATGTGGTTTTGGGAACACAGCAGAGACAGCCAGAATTACGGGCTACCACCCTATCAACAGCCTCAGTTCCAGTAAATAAACAGAGTGGACAACCTGAAGGCTGCCTGCAGGACCCTGGCCAGCTGGGAGAGAGCTTCTCTGACACAGCCCCCGAACAACTGCCAAGAGGCTACGATTTAAATGGGGCTGGGATCATTGTTATTATTTTTTTTAAGATAAGGTAAGTAAATAAATGTGAGATCTGAACGCTGAAGTAGAAATTAAGAGCACATATATCCCACTGATGATCCTTTCCGCAGTCACCTTCTTACAGCCTATCCTCTGTCACCCCCTCCATCCCCTTTCCTGACTCCACTTTAGCAAAACAACAAACATAAACCAAAAAACTTGACATGTAATTCTGAGGCGATTTTTCGCCTTTCGGGATCACAAGGAGTAAGGAAAGTTTGGCAGAACTCGGGCAAGTGGCAGGAAGAGCCAGACGCGCTCCGCCTGATGCCACAGAAACCCCGCTGCCGCCGGACCCGGTGCGGGCACAGCCACAGCCGCCGCCTCCTCCTCCTCCTCCTCCGCCACGGCGGGGCCGCCCGGGAAACCCAGACCGCGACGTCCCGGGCCGGCAGCGCCTGCCCCGCACGCGGCGAAGGACGACGGCGGAAAACCGACGGGAGGGGTCCCCGGGAGCCGCGTTCCCTCGCGGGACGATGCGCGGCTGGGCCGCCCGGGGGCTGCGCGGAGGCGCAGGGGCCCGCGTACCCCACTCGCCATTACCTCGATGTACGGGACGATTTTGCAGGAGAAGTCTTCTAGGAGCCACTTCTTGGTGAGCTCCTGGAAGATGACCAGCGGCAGGCAGAAGAAGACGATGAGGAAGTCCCAGAAGGCCAGGTTGGCCAGCAGGGAGTTGGAGATGCTCCGCATGTAGTAGTTATGGCAGACGATGCACATCACTGCCATGTTGCCCATGATGCCGATGCCGAAGATCACCACGGAGAGGCACATGACGGCGTACGCGCCGTAGGACTCCCGGGTCAGCGGGTAGAAGGGGTTGCGGAGGCGGGCGCGGCGCCCCGTGGCGTTGCCGCGGCCCCCGGCGCTGCCCTCGCGGCCGGCCGAGCCGTTCAGGGGCAGCCAGCGGGGGCCGCCCGCCGCCCCCGTCCCCGCCGCCGCGCCGGCTCCGCGCTCGCTGCTCCGCGCCCGCCGCCGCCCGGGCCCCGCCGCTCCGCGGGGCGCACAGCTGCCGCCCGGCCCCGCCGCTCCGCCGGGCGCGGCACTGGCCCCGCGGGGGAGAGCGGCGCTCCCGGGGAGAGCCGCGGCCGCTCGCCGGCCCGGGGCGAGGGGCGTCGGGGCGGGCGGCGGACGGGCGCGCTGCGGGGGCGCGGGCAGCCCGGTGGCCGCGGCGGAGTCCAAGGTGCAGGCAGCCCAGGCGCCCAGCACCTGGCAGAGCAGGGCGAGGGGAGCACGGAGGGGCTGCATGGCCGGGAGGCGGCGGGGCTCACCCGCTCCCCTTCAGAGGCGGCGGCCGCCCCGCTCGGCGAGGCTGGGAGCGGGAGACATCCCCGCGCGGCTCCCGGGAACACGCTGCCTCGCCGGGACGGGGTCCGCCGCGGGAAGCGGCCGGCGCTGGGGGTGCGGAGAGCGTTGGCGGCGGAGCGGCTCTTCGTGCCGCCTCCCCGGGCAGGCTCGGAAAGTTGTGCCGCCGTCCCCGCCGCGCCGGGTTAATGTAGCGAGTGCGGCGCCGGGAGGACCCCCGCCGGCGCTCCGCCCTTTCCCGAGACCGCTGCCTCCTCGCCAGCGGCCGCACCGGCCCCCGGGCGCTCATTCACATCCTCCCGCCGCCGCGGGCACTCGGTGACTGCCGGTGAGGAAAGGTCCCCGTGGAAAACGCTTCCCTCTCCGGATCAGCGCCAGCACCAATTCCTCCTCCCCAGCAGTCTCGGAGAAAACAGGTTGCTGCGCGCAGCTCGGGGTGTTTCGGAGCTTTGCAAAACTCTCGCCGCGATTAAGCAGCGGGCCGCCACAGCCCTCGGCACTGCGGAGAGCGGCGACACCGGCCGGGGCGGCAAAGTTGCTGGCGGTGCCGGGCGGGCGTAGCCCCGGGACCGACCCCTCGGGGCTGCTCCCGCCTCCTGAGCCGTGCGGGCGGCGGCAGGAGCAGGGCGGCACGGGCAGGCAGGGGCTGGGCGGGGAGCAGCACGATGCGCTTCGCTTCTGCTGCCGGCTGCGCGCCGCTCTGGCCCCGCTCAGCCCGACGCGGCTCGGCTCGGCTCTGCCGCGGCTGCCGGGGGCGCGCCGGGGAGGCGGGCGAGGAGCGCGGCCGCCCGCAGTGCGCAAGCGCCGCCCGGCGGCGCCGCGGGGCCGATCCGCCGCCCGGCCGAGGCTGTGGCACCGCCCGCCGGGATCGGGGCGCGGGGCGGGTGCGGGGCCACGCGAGCCGTGCTCTGTTGCCCGCTTTCCTGCGGCCGCTGCGGGCGGGGAGGCGCCGGCAGAAGCCGGTTCCCTGCTGCGCCTTCCCCCGCTGCTGCCAGCGCCCGCGCCGCGGGGTCTCGCTGCCCGCCTCGGCTCGCCGGTGGCCGCGGGGCCCGCAGGAGCGATCGGAGGGCCCTGCTCTGGAACGGGGAGTGTCGCAGCCCGGCGGAATCCCGGACGGTGGGAGTGGAACTCGGCACTGGAGTGGAAGACGGGGAGGTTCTGCCGGCCCGTGAGGGCTTCTCGCTGCGTGGGGACAGCTGTGCACAGCTGGGGAAGGGTGTTCCCCTGGGAGTGGGTGAGGCACACGGCTGCCGCTGGAGGAGGTGGTGTTCAGAACATCACCTCCAGAGCTCAGCAGCATCACAAGCGTCCCCAGGTGTTTTTGGTGCCTGGAGAGGCAAGTCTGCGTTGCTTTCCTGTTTGGGTATTTGTTTCTTGGCTTGGCAGTCTGATAAACTTCACAGCTCTTGCTCTTTGTTTCTCTGGGTTTTATTTAATTCAGTTGACTTCTTAGCTTGCTAAATTTGGATAAAATAAGTAATTCACTTTAGTAGCCTTAAGGATCCTATATCGCCCTTGTTTCCATTTTTAAGAGTTTTAGTGTAAGTTATTCCCAATCAGTTCAAAAGTTTTAAGCTTCTTCCAGTTTGAGAAGCATTCTTCCCTCCTCCTCAAACTTAACACATGTGAAGTAAAGATCAGAAATTTAGTCAAAGCTACCAGAGCTCCCTGGTTTAGGGACTGAAATCGGGACTGTGGATCCAATAGCCATAGAATCATAGAATCACAGTACAGCCTTGGTTGGAAAAGACCTCTAAGATCGTCAAGTCCAGCCATTAACCCAGCACTGCCAAGTCACCACTACACCTCGTCTACATGTCTCTTAATGTGTGGGATGTCCTTGCAGGTTGGGGCCCTGTCTTTTTGTATTAATGATCAACAAAGAAAACCATGTAAATCTATAGTAACAGAAAATGCACATCACATATACACATAAAACCCATCTGTCAGCTGCAACAGCAGAGACAGGATTAGTACTGCTGTTTCTCAAGGGGGCTGAATGAAGCTGTAGTGTCGAAGGGATCCTTTCGTATGAATTGTTAATTATTATTTATATGTAAAAACACAGCTGCACAAATTCACCTAGCTGGCAGCCAGGCAGGCTGCACAGGAAGGTACTTGCTAGGCTGACCTTACCATGAACAGAGAGAGAAGTGCCTTCCTGAGGTCATTTATCTGATATTCGTGTCCAGCCTGTGTGGTATAAATTGCTGTGTGGAGGTGCTGCTCGCAGACTGCCTGCCCCAGGAGAAGCTTGGAAGTTTATTGTGGGTGAAAAATGTGACCATGGTGAGTCCTGTCCCATTCAAATCTGGGTGTAGTGCCGTTCACCTGGCTGTGACAGTTACCTGGAAAACACACAAATAGGACGAACGGAAAGCTTCTCCTTTTCCTGAAACCATCCTCTCCTCCATGTAGGTGAGGTGTGATTGTGGAAAGGTTAAGGTGTTCCTAAGCTTATGAGAACAAGTGTAATAGCACTGCTGCATTGAATGACCTTTAATATAAGCGAAGCCATTTTATTATTCCTTAGCATTGTGCCATGGAATTAAATGATCAAACTAATTTTAAGACTTCCTAATAAATAGTAAGTTTTATCTAATAAAGGTATCTATGAATGAAGAAAAACCCAACAAAACTTACCAGGAAAAGAAAAGAATGGTAAATATATTTAACCTTTCCTTATATTTTTCTCCCATTTGTTTCACTGGAGCTCAGCTGGTGTATAAAAGGAGTTAATGATGATAATGAGCTTACATTTACTGCGCCTTTCTTCCTGAAGAGTCCCAAAAGGCATTACAAGCAGATATGATAAATTCACTGCTTGTTCTTAAAGGATACTGAGGAATATTGCATCTGGCGTTTATATGGAAGGAGCAGACAGCAGTTAACAGACATGTTGCCCTTCTTGCATACTTCTGCAAGAAATACGGATCTTGAAAAAGAAGGTTAAGCAGTGTTTGGTTTACCGTCACTGATCCTTTGCTGGTGAGATAAGAACCAAGTCGTGCATAGGTTTTCCAGTGGCAGCATTCCACCCACTTTATAACAGAGAAAATTGATTTCTAAACACAAAAGTCTCATAAATTATTATTCTCTGTTACAAAGAACAGCACGTGCCAAAAAACCTGGATTTTGTAGCTTGTAACCATATAACCGCCCTGCCCAGAATGGAGGAGCCTGTATTTATATAGGCATGATGGAAATGTCTTTCTGGGCTTTTGTCTTGCTAACACATTTACATCAAAGGGAATCACAGGAATGATACTTCATCTTGTTGAGTTTCTCTTCTCATTGAGTCATAGTTTTGTGTGGAGTTCGGTGTATCTGTACCTCACCATAACTACCTAATTGTGCCGGTCTGGCAGAATTTCACTGGCTTTGAAAACAGTCAATTTGCCATTATGGTAGTCCCTGTTTACTGTTGCTGCCCTGTTAGACGCTGAAAGTTAGTGTCTTAAGGTTGTGTTTTGCGAGCTTCCTTGGTCTCAAATATTGAATTGAAATTTTGCTGTAGCCCATATCATTTGAGAGTTGTTTGGGTTTTTTTCTGGGGGGGAAGAACGGTTGTTGTTGTTTGTTGGTTTTGTTGGTTTGGGGTTTTTTGGAGGGGAAAGTGTGCATATGTCCTGTGTCTTTCAAATAATTTTGGTACTTCTTATTTTAAACTCGCCCTTTAGGATAAAGCTTCTACTCTGTCATATTCTGATACAGCCTCCAGTTCAGTCAAGCTTTCACAACTCATAGTGTTCTTTTCTAAAGGAGCTGTACATGTTTTGACAGTCTTTCTACCAATTCATGCATCAGCCTAGAAATAGTCTCAAAAACCACAAGCAGACATTTATATTTATAACACATTAGGAGAAAAAAAAAAAAAAAGAAATAAAAACTTTTTTCTCTGGTAGATGAGGGAACTAAAATTCAGATATGTTTTTGCAGCCAAAATCTATAAAAGGAAGACCAATAAACATGTTCTACATGAAAAAAATATAAAATTATGAAATTTGAAAGGTTTCCAAATGCATTCATTCTTTTTTGTTGGTGTTCTACAACATTTCAACTATGATAAAGAAATCAATAGGCGTTCAATGCCTGCAATGTTGGGTTTTTGGCATCTCCATTATTCATTCTCTTAATAAGTGATACGGTTAGCCTGAACATCTTACTGTGTTGCAGCAAGAAGGGATTATTGCCCTCCTTTTACCTCTCCTCAGGGTTCATCAATGAAGAAGAAAAAGAGTGTATTTCCCAAAATAACTTCTGTTCTTTTTTTGGTTTTAAACTCTGGTGTGCTCAGCTGCCTTACACTCCACTCTCCTTCCTCATTTAGGCAAATGTAATAGCACAACATTTTTCTTATAGAAAAAAGACTGATTTATTTATGTTGTCTTCTTACATCTCACTGGGTTTTGATGTATATTACCTTGTCATAAAAATCTGAGTTCAGAGATAACATAATTTCTGTGATGTGGTATCATTGGGATTTTTATTTCAGACAGACCAAAATCCCCTAATCAATGGAAGGACTTTTGTTGTTGAATTCAGTTGCTTATGTGACTGGGTCAGGCTCTGTATTAATAAATAAATGTTGGAAAGTTTGAAATTGAAATTCAAAAAGGAATTCAAAGTTTAATGATAATATTGGGAATTTTTTGTAATTACTGTTCTGATTCTGCATTTACTGATGTCCATTAAGAAAGCTTATGATGACTCCTGAGTATAAATCGATATTCCTCTCTAGTTTCACATTTTAAATTATAATACTTTTCCTTTTGACCTTTCTTTTTTGCTGAAGTTTGAGTTCTGTTTTAAAGGGCGAGCATCAGTGCTCATATCACATAGTCCAAATAGATTTGTTGTTGAAGTTTTCATTTTTTTTGAAAGATAAGTACCAATAACCCTTCTATTACTATTAATAATAATAAACCAAGCGATCTATAGTACATGGACAACTAAAATGTGGTTGATCCTTGCATTGCTGCTTTTCTGTCCTATTTTATCCAAAAGACAGAACGTTTCATAGAATATCTAACAACATTGGTTGTTGGCACAAGAAGTCATCAGTACTTTTTTTTCAAGGGGAATTACTTGGGGAGTAAGTTCTATTTCTATAATGTGGAGTTGAGGGAAAGAGTCTGTATTATTAGCAAGTATCTTTGATAGACCATAGATTAAGACAATGAAGGTGAAGCCACGAGTCATGTCCATCCACATCAGACCATTCCATTTCAAGCTCTCATGTTTAGCATGAAAGGTTTTTTGTGGACTTTGTGCCCTTTTACTTGTGATTGTCTCTACAAGCTTCTGTGCAGAGAGTGCTCAAACAGATAAAAGGTCTCAATAATCTACAGTACTAGAGGTGAGGTGCAAAGACTTTTAAGACTTTTTTTTTTTTTATTTCTTTGCCTGGCTATGAAATTCAGATCCTTTTTTTTCAAGTTTATCCAAGATTTTCACTCTGCAATCAGTAAGAAATGTAGAAGGGCAATAAAAGTCTTATGGAGACTGATTAAACCTTTACAGACTTTTAAAATGGTAGCTGGTGTCAACTTTCAACCGAACAGTGATTTTTCTAAAGGATCCACCATGGTGAATTCTTTTGATCACTGCATTTCAGAGAATTCGTAGATATTTGTTTGTTTGTTTTGTTTATTTGTTTGGGGTTTTTTTTGCTGGCTACTTTATACAAAATATCTTTTTCTGTATTTACCAGAGTCCGTTTACTTTTCCCATGCAGAAAAATGGCCATGGTCCTTCTCACTTTCTTGATCTCCAAGTTTGAATGTTTCAACTCAATCACATTGGAGCTGTAAACCCTAAAAAGCACAAACGAGTATTCAGAGCTTCAAGTCAGTTTGCCCTTGTGATACAGATAGATAATCACCAGGAACATTGCCCCTAGTTTGCTATTTAATGCAAACCTGAAGTTCAAGATAAATTAAGACCTGAACTGTGGTGACTTCTAAGTTGTGGTCCAGGAACTAAGGAAGACCTGGGAGGTCATAGCAAAGGTTTCACAGCTGCTGTGGAGAACCTGATGGAAGAATGAAAGCTCCACTATTTCCAGCTGAGAAATTCCAAAGAGTTGGCAGAAGTTCATAGATCCAAAGGATTTTGGAAGTGCTGCTGACCTTGGGATGGCCCAGATTGCCCAGCATAGCAGTACCTCCTCCATCCTCACCTGCAGTCCAGCCCAGACTGAATGATAGCATATACCTCAGAGTGGCAGAGGTAGTCAAATGACATCTCAGTTGTTGGTCTTATGCAGCCAGTGCAGCTATAAATGGAAATGAAGAAAATGAGGGGAAGAGCTGAGAAAAACTCTGTGAAGGACAGAGAGAAGTCAAAAAAGCTGACAGAAAAAAGTAAGTCATGAGTGAGGAAGAAGGGATTCTCATGAGAGAATATGAGGAAAAGAAGAACAGCTTAAGGAATAAAATGGAGAGAGAGAGCTTGTGGTGCAGAGGCTTTCTCATCCGTTGAAAGCAGGGAGAAGACAACTTTAGATCATTTGTCCCTAGCCCCTGTTGTTATCTCCCAGTGTTGTGGTCTCTGTCTCTCCCTCCTGTGTGCATCTCAAGATTTTCTCTGGTTTGGAATGCTAAAATGTATTTCATTGTAAACACTTAAAACCTTGAGTTTCCTCCATGCACAGAGGATTTTCTCCCTTCCTGTGCCACATTAAACTATTAAATATGCAGCCCAAACATACATTAGCTTTTGTGTCCAACAAAGCGCACTCCAAACCCTTGTATGCATGCTGCCCTCCGTTCCTAAGGGTAAGTGTAGGCCATTGCTTTGCCTATACAAGATGCTTGTTTTTCTGCTGTGGGCTGTCCCTTCTCCAATGCGGTAGCTTGCTGCTGTCTTTTTACTTCTTTTTTTTTTCCTGAACTTAGACCTTAGTTTGTTATTTTCTGCCACTTTAATGTTGCTCGAACTGTAGTTTCATCTGCAGAGCTTATTTACGTGCTGTTTACCTTTTCTTCCAGCTTATTAATGAAGTTATTAAAACAGGAAACAACTTTATACTTGCAGTAGACCCACTGCATACTTCCCCACAACTTAGTGCAATCCGCTGCCATTTCTCATCAGCCAGTGTTTGTGATCCTTCAACCTGTTTTCAATTTACATGACAGTGCTTACGTCCAAAGCAATTTGAATTAATTTTGGGAGATTTAGTGAGGCACTGTATTAAATCCTTTATTAAAATCATGCTGTGTATCTTTCATCCAGGATTTCTGCAGTTCTATCAAAAAAGCAATCACGTTTCCTTGGCACGACATGTTTCTTATGAACCCATGCTGCTTATTGCTTATTGTTCCATTATCCTTTGAATGTTAAGAGGAGTGTTTTGAGGTTGTGTTGTTTTTTCTTTTCCCTGTTTATTTTCTTTCTCCCCTCAGCAATTGTTCCGCTCTTTCACATTACAGAATACACTTGAAATTAGACCCCATGTTTAATAAACCACTCTTCTTCCCTTTCTTGATGTTTGAGGTTATACTTGCTATGCTATATGACTTTTCAGAAATCATTTTTGAGGGCTTAGTATTTCCAGTGTGTACTCAGGGATGCCTTTAACCTGGACTAATTGACTGGATACAACTGTTTTTCTTACTTGTGTGCTGTCAATACTATTGATATTGCTATTCTTGTTTTCTGTGAAACCTTCTGCTTTCAATAAGAACAAATAATAAATACATGCATCTGGGATCATGAGTTTTGCCCACCACTGTCTTACCAAAGTAGCCCTACTCTTGTACTGTGTTTGCATTTATTTTATATCTTTTAACAATCCTCTTTGGTATCATTAACTTGTTCTTGACTTTGTCCTGAAAGCCATTGAGGACTTTACCATGGTCTAATGAAATTCTAAGAAAGTATTTACTTTTTATCACTGAAGTCATGATACAGCTTTTTTGGGGGGGGAATATTCATACATTCAGGTTAAGCACAAGATTTTATGCTTTGCTGCTGCTCATACAAGTCTTCTGTGGTTCATCTTTTCCCTGAATACTAGCCCACTCAATGTTTTGTTTGCTTTCTTTTTCATAAGTAAATACATCACCCTGGGGAGGAGAGTTATTTAAAACTGTATGATACATTTCTTACGCATTCTCCTTTTCGTGTCTTCTTTATTCTTAGTTAAGCACAGACCCAGAGTGTGTTAAAGTTGGAGAGAATATTCCAAATCACTGCAGTGTATTTGGATCACACCCTTAGTTGTCAAATCTCATATTTTGTTTTAGTTTGGGGTTCTCTTTTCTCATGTTTTGTTTTGGTTTTTTTTCCCCTCTCACTTCTGTATCCCATGATAAATTGATACCTTCTGAAGGTAACAATGAATAGGGAGAGCTGTTAACTGCATCTCAGCAGCTGGAGGGAGGGTTATTTTTTGTGCATTTTCATGTTACGCCCCTGTGAGGGACATACCTGTTTCCTCTTTAGATGTAGCTTTATTTTCTGTATTAGCATAATTGTCCATATTTGTTTTAAAGAGTGAAATTCTTGCCTTCTATAGCATTGTTCCAATCTGCCAGCATCTCTTAATGAGGACATAGTATGAAGTCACTGGTAATGTCAGCTGGTCATTGCAGAGAAGAGGCAGTCAGGGATGGAAGGTCTTCTGTCACTGTTCTGATGAATCACAGATGTCCTGGACCACACAAGGCTTCTGAGGGCGTTGGTAAAAGCTACTTGTGGTCATGTTGTATTAGGCTGTGCTTTTTCTACCTAAATAGCATCATGTCTGCTTAGGTGGAAACCTCAGATTGCTGCATGAGCTGGTATATTCTTCCCTGAAAAATATCTGTGAATACCCTAATTTAAGCAAGCACCATCGTTACCAGAATGTCTCTGTCAAATGAAATATCATGAGGAGGCACTCATTAGCCATGTTCGTTAATAAATTCCAGGATGCTTTTTACAAGACTGAGGCTATCTTGACATTAAGAGTATGGTCATTTCCTGTAAATTCCAGAAATGTCTTCACTTGAGTGTTGGGTGAATGACTTGTACAGTGGGACAAATTTTTGGCTGTGGCTAATTCTTTGCTAATCAGGCCAGCAAAGACACAGGGACAGAGTTAAAGTAAACTGCCTTTTAGCTACTTTGATTCTAAAGACTGCTGTGGGGTTCAGAGATGCTCACAGAAATAGTGCTCTGGACTGTTACCTGCAGACCTCTTTCATCCTAGAGGGTGTCTCCGAGCCATCCTAGATGGCATTTGGCAATGAGCAATTTTCTTAAATCAGGAAAATCCCACTTGCCTTGTTTTAGCTGCTTTTTAATATGTGTACTTCATAGCATAAAGGAACCAGAAAAAAAGGCCAAGGATCTGGTTTGGTCTCTGTAAAGAGCTTTAGAAATGCGTTATTGACTTCTCAGCAAACTTAATTCTACGTGAGCCTGAAAAATAGAGAAAGCTACGTGTTTTCAAGAAAGAAAATATATTACTGGCTGGAAAAGGTGTTTAAAATTTTTTTAAAAAATAATATTTCAAAATCCACCAAGCAATCTATAATCTCTTTATTAAATAACTTTGTTTTGAAAGCAAGCTAATGGCATTTATTTTTCTCTATTTTTACTTGCAGGCTGTAAGTTAAGAATTATTATAGTCTAATTCATGAAATGAATGTTATCTGGTTTGATATGCTTATTTTTTTTGCTCTTAGCAGCCACTGTCAAACTGTATTTCATTTGGGTGCTGGCAAAGTGTTAGCTTACTGTAGCGTGGAACACATATGCATTTCATGTGAAATACACATGTATCATATAGCCTGAGCCTGGGTGAATTGTACCTTGCTGTGAGC
This sequence comes from Podargus strigoides, assembly GCA_028020825.1. Classification (NCBI taxonomy): domain Eukaryota; kingdom Metazoa; phylum Chordata; class Aves; order Caprimulgiformes; family Podargidae; genus Podargus; species Podargus strigoides. The sequence continues at coordinate 147,128,767 of CM051663.1, forward strand.
TAAGGCTTCTGTCATGTCCCCTCCAACATTACCACAGTAAGGGACAGCAGGAGTGATTTATGTGAAGAAACTTAAAAATATACTTAATTAATATTTTCAATAGGAAAGGGCTGTGCTTTTATGTTCGTGAAGATCTTTCTGCTTTTGAAACTGAAAAGCACTTACAGTTCAGCTCAAGTCACCCAACTGAGCATTGCTTAAAATGAGGGGCTGCTGTTTCTTACCTCTTGCAGGGAAGGCTTTAGCTGGAGCCAGGAAACAGAGCAAAACCCAAGCTGCCAGCTTGTTAGCGTGAGAATCCTGCCTTCATTGAAGTCTTGGATTAATGACTTCAGACAGACAGATGTGAGACTCAGAGGCCATGTGTGGGGGAAGGGGTTTCTCGTTGGAGGGCCCTGGAGTGTTGGTGTCGAAAGTAGCTTTATTCCCTGAAAAATACAGGGTGTTGACTGAGCAACTGTGAAAGAAGGCTGGCAAAATGGAAGGAAAAATATAAATATTGCAGGTATCTCTCTGCTGGGAAGTAATGCACAGCAGCTACTCTGAGTCCACCCAGGAAAACCCCGTGCTTTCTGTATGTTCATTGTATAAATCTTAAGTTAAAATGAGTTCCCAACATCTGAACACAGTACTGTTAACCAATGCATCATTGCTAATGGAAGTGATCTGAGTTTCCCATGAGCCATCACTGCAGGAGAACTGATTTCTTTAGGGTAGAAGATTTTATAAAACACCAGATCTGTCATAGCAAATCCATCAAGATTATCCCCTGCACACTAACCTTCCTGCTGTATTATCAAAAATAAATAATATCCAATAAAATCTAAACATCTTCATCAAGCACTTATAAATTAGGTGATACCCTCTGGGGCATAAGTCACAGTATGTGCATTTTACAATAAAATATTTACACATTCTATGACATCTGTGTAGTACAAGAGAGTATAATCTTGAATAGCATTTGGAATGCAATTGTGCACATAGAAGAGCAAACAGAAATGTTACACAGTATTTCATAGAGTGCTTATAAAATGATTATGGGAATATAAAAATGCATAACACTGATCTAAAATCTGTGTGAAAGATTTTTGTACAGATTGCATAGTCCAATTCAATATTAATTACATTTTAATAATGCTGTGTGTTGTGAATACACATGCGCACACACGTTCTGTTCCACACAAACACATACTCCGTCATACACTTACTAAAGTGTGTATGTCACACTTTCTATTTTATGTTATATGTTCATGTTAAAATCAAGAAAGTAGAGGCATATTTTCAGTCTAAATTCATAACACTGGGAATGGATAAATGTGAACAGATGTGATGTAGAAGGAGTTTTATTCTGGAGGGCTGTCATAACAGAATTAAGCTATCCAGCTGACTTCATATTCAATAGCAGAAACTTTCAACAGTGGGTGGTGTATGAGCACAGAGGCACACCAGTTTAGAACTCAGCGAGTAGTTCTTAAATATAGCCAAAGTAAAGACTGGTGAAAGATTTAGAAATAATAAGCAGCAGCTGATGCAAAAATTTTGCTGGGTGGACATAATGTGTCAAAATAGCCCATCACAGTGAGATAATGTACAGCTGCAGTGACGTCATCTGCCCTATCAAGAGTCCTGTGATGGGGTCTTGGAATAATGCAACTGAACAAAAATAATAAAAACGGCTCTGTTAGTGTACGTAGTGTGGTGATAGGCTGGGGACTTTTGAGTACCCTCTTGAGGTGTGTGACCTCTGCCAAGAACACAGATCTGCTCAGGTTTGGGGATGAATAACTCCTGACTCATTCAGTTAATAGTATCTTTCAAAATTTCCCATGGAGCAGGCCCTGAAGCTACAAGGCCAGAAAAATATATCTCGCATCATCAGCGTAATGGTGATACTCTGTCCTCTGTTCGGTAATGATCTCACCAGGAGACTTCGTATTTACAGCATGGGAAGTGGGAAAAGAGCCTTGAAGGGTGCCACATTTCAAATTCCTTTACTCTGACACGTAATTTTCCAGCAGAACCAGTTATCTCCCATTTGTTTAGACTGCTGGAAGAGGAAGGATGTTCTTATGGGTGAGACCTTGGGAGATACAAGCTCAGCTGGCTCTGAGAGAGCTCTTTTAGTGTGCCTTTGAGTAAGGGCTTCAGCTGGCCACTGTTTGGTACCCCTTATTTACAAGAGGATCACTGTTTCTGGTCTTTTAATTGTCTTGATATTTCTAGGCCCTTGGGGATGTGAATGGATTGCAGCAAAACACCTATAAAGCGTAAAACACACAACGTTCTGATGCAATTTGGATCTGTGTGCACTACCAAGCTGCAAATGATGAACGATGAATACGACTACTGGAGAACAGCATTAGAAACACCAGCTGTTTCCTCTGGTTGCAAAAATGAAACAATTTTGGTTAGAAATAGTATTTATTTAAAAATTCCAGGCAAATCTAAACAATACTAAACTTGAGTCTCTATGATTTGTATTCAGGGTGTGAAAGAGAGGGGAGTGGTCTTGGCTGTCAGCACAAAGTAGAAGCAGTAGGACCTTGGCTGCAGCGAAAGATGTTTTAAAATCTGAACACCTCCTACAGCACTTCCCTGAAATAATACACTGGATAAAATAATGGGAGCCCTGCTAGTATTTTACAGACCAGCCTGTTAAATTAGTGACCACCCTATCAATCTAATACACTATTGTGTCTGAGTACCACTTTCTGATAGATTTCTATCCACATATTCTAGAGTGCCTTTTAAATCAGACTGACATGGACTAATAGCTTGGTAGATTATCAGAGCAAGCAGACAACAATTTAGAAAATTATTGGTGCCTATTAATACGAGAATGCTAACTATTTTGCTAATTGTGTATTCACAAAAGAGCCAGGGGGCAAATATATGGTACCTTCACATAACAAAGTGTTTCAGCTGATGTTATTACTGATCAAATTTGAATTCATGCTTTTCAGAACACTTGTGCTTTTTTACTTATGTCTTTGAAGACAAATTTCTAAAAATACATTTGGTGATGCATCCTGGTACCAACTGTGCAGGATCTGCAGTAATTTGTTATCTTAGACAGTCATTGCCAAGTTGGGCAACTCAGTTCAGTGTGGTAGGACTTTTAGGCATGGTAATGTCATTTCATTAACATGTGCCCTGCTGCTTTATTTTTTAAGGACACTGCTGACCGCACATAAATACACACACACAGAATTATGAATGCTGCATAATGGTTGGACTTGATGATCTTAGAGGTCTCTTCCAACCAAGGCTATTCTATGATTCTATGGTTGCCCCTGTAGAAATATGTCTGTCATATTTCTGTGAACTGTGACATTTTGTGTCACTCATGGACGCTGGTACATGGCTCTGTATAACCGAGACACCAAGTTCCTAGTTTTTCCTGCTGGTTTCCCCTGCTGCATATAATCACAAGAAGTGTAGGAGCAGGTTTTTTTTCTTGGCTGTTACCAGAATGTTGCTGTTTCTGAGATCTTAACATCTAGATGTTGTAAAGGAAAACTAGACAAAGCAGTCTTGTCCTAAACTGCCATGGTGGGATACCAGTATAGTGTCCTCTTCTCTAGAGCTGGGGACTGGAGAAGGACCTTCAAAAAACCTCATTCTCCAGCAATGAGATGAGCTAAAGAACGACTGTCTTCAGCAGGTATTTCTGTAGCATGTTTCTAAAATTCTCCAGTAATGATCTCCCAGCCTCAGAACAGCCTCAGAAAACAAAGGATTTTTGCTTTACATTGAGATGTCAAAGAAACCCATTCTAGATTGTTTAAAGGTAAAGACCAAGTAAGGAGAGCAGTCCTGAGAGAACACAATACACCTGCAGAAAAGTCTTTCCACTCTACATGCATTTTTTTTCTGAGGCTACAATAAGTTAAAAGAGATGGCCTCTCAACAACCAGTCAAGGATGTTCAAGGGCTACTGGAAGATGCTCCTGCATGTTGATCATGCTGTTGAATTTTTTATCCAACATGATTTGGCATTATTGAAAAAAAGGAAGTAAAGAAAAGAAATCTGACATAAAATTGCTATTAAAATGTGGAAGGGGGGGCGGCAACACATTCTTCTATTTCCCTGGGATCACAGCAATTAATTCACAAGGGTTTTTTAAATCCCACAAAAGCTTAGTCAGAAAAAGAGTGAGAGTTTTTAGCCATTTCTGCTGAGATGTGCTTTATAAAGAGAAATGATGTTTCATGGGATACTTTTGCAGTTCTAAAAAAATATACTCACCTCATTGCAAGACTGATGAAGTTTGAGTACCATTAGCAATAACCATCTCTGAATATTCTCTAAGGATTTTACTGTTAGTACCATTGAAAACTCAGCAATCCTGCTGTAGCAGCATAAAAATTAAACTGATGAACTGCAACTTAAGTATTTAACAATAAGATACCCAGCAAACTATTCAAATATGCTGCAGCTTAGCAATTCATAGCTGTAACTAACGGAGAATGCAACAAGAAGTATTAGAGAAATTAGTGAGAAGCATGCAGAGTGATTGCTGGGGAGGGCATAATGGATGGCAGAAGAAATGAAGCAGTGAAGATAGATAATTACTGAAGGGACAAGAGATTTTAGTAGCTCTGAAGCTGACAGGTAGTAAAGCATTACATATCTGATCCAAACCACTTGAAGTTGATGATACTGTAGTAGTAGCAGCCAATTTTTCTGTTAAATTCTAATGGTTAAGGTGCTTGACCAGGAAGACGACTGTTTTCAGACCAGTGCAGCCTTTTTTGTCCTTTGTGAAGTCAGGAATGTAGGAGTTGCAGGAACAGAAAAGAAGGAAGAAGGAGTGGCTCCAGAAATGACGGCTTAGACACTTGTCTTTTGGATAACAGGTTAGTGACTAGTACCTTCCATGGGGAAATGGCAACCTATGTTCATTTCCCTCCTTGGAGCCATTCAGACACCTGTCTCCTGCCTGCCTTGCGTCCTAGGGATGGGACTTTCCTGGGAAGCAAGCAAACATGGCCCCCACTTCTGCCCCCCACAGCATTTCTGCACATTTCATGACCTACTCACTGAGAAGTAATCCCAAGCAGCCAGATGAAAGTCTGCCATAGAAGGCTGCTGCTGACTGAGCAGTGGTCGAGCAGCTTGCTGCCTATCCATCCCCTAGCAGAAGGAAGCACTTCTTGAGCACTATTGGCAACAGAAATCTTAACGTGGATGGAAAAGGAAAATTATTTGGAATGGAGTGTATGAGATACTTTGTCAGCTTCACTCCAAAATGGGGAGCTGCAATCCTGGCAGTCCAGAAACGCTACAAATGACAGAGCTCTGCTGAGCTCCCAGTGTTCTCCTTCAGGACCTCAAGGCTTCAAAGACGTAAGTATTCATTTCTGGCTTGAACTCAGGTCAATACCTCTTCACTCTAAATAGGCATTTCCCAGAACCAGAAAAACACACAAAAACTAGAAAAGGATTTGACTGATCAGACACTTGATCTGAGACTTGTTGCTGATATTATTTTTCTTTGCCTCCAGGCTATTTCTCCTCATTTTACTCAGGTAAATAACCATGAGTGAAATCAGAGTCAAGATGTTCAAATTTATCCAAAAGGATGGGCTTTTGTAATCATATTTAGTTATTTGTCCATCTAGTGGAACCCCAAAACTGATGTACACATATGATTATTTATCATATTGCTATTATTGCTTTGAATGACAGGAGGGAAAAAATAGACCTTCATACCAAGATCAAACAAAAAAGGTCCAGACATATATATTAGATGGCTTTGAAACTCCTGAAGCTCCTTTTTCTGAGCCAATAAAAGCTACAATACAAAAGTGAGATGCAGAGGAGTTTGTTACAGTGTATTTGTCATAAAACTGAGTGAATTACAGCAATATTTGCACAAAAATATTGTACCAGGAATCGCACATAAATATCACTTTGAAAATGCAAATATTGATCATTAGTCTGTCTTATAAGAATATAACACCTTTTCCTTTTTTTTTTTTTTTTTTTTTTTTTTTTTTTTTTTTTTTTTTTTTAAACTCAGTAAAGGCCTTAAAATGTAAGGCTATATCAAAATTATTTGTATGTAGGTAATAAATAATATTAGGTGTGAATTACAATAGGTTCCAAGGCAGAAGCAAGGGACAGCTATTTCTCTGCGGCGTCTCTAGCCTGAAGAACCCCTCTGGATAATAATGAGCACAATTCTCATGTTTTTCTTCAGCATTGATGTGTTCAGTATAGACACAAATTGAGCTTAAAAAGCATTTTGCAGGCAATTTGTACTGATATTTGTGGCTGGTTTTGCAGGAGGAGAGAGAAATAGAAAGTCCATTAACATCTGTAAGTACAATTGCCCACGAGAGAAAAAGGATAGAGGAGGACGCCATTCAAAATTATGACAATCAGTGTAAAAATTGTTGTTTTCCCATGTTCCATAACAACCATCAGTCAGCACAAAAGTTCTTTATAACAATTATTTTCCTCCAATTTGTGTCCAAGTTGCCTTGTTGAGATAAATGGTGGGCTTCAGGCACTCACATTTCCCCTTTGGAAGCTAAAGAGAAAAAAAAAAAAAAAAAAAAAAGAGTAATTTTTAAAAAAGGATTTTAAAATTACGATAATGTTACAGAGCAAAAAGGAGAACAGAGGAAGTTACATTTCAGCCTTACCAGTTTTGACAGTGTCTCCCTAATTTGAAATTGCAGTGGTTCTCTGAACTTGAGTCATGTTTGATTTTTTGCTTGACCTTTTGTATGAAGAGGCAGGTGTGAGGGAATATTCAGTCCCCTATGAACATGTTATACTAATGAACACAATCTTAGGAAGAGAAAGCAAGGGTGAAGGGATGCTATAAACTCTAGGAAGTTATTTTCCATTCCTTTGCTTCCCATTCAGAGGGTGTTCAATGCTTTTCAGAAAGTGTTGAGCAGGTACAACCTATCCTATTGTGATTTTCCATTTACAATGCAAGTGACTGACTGATGTTGCTGGTTAATGTAGTGAATATGTTTCTGTATATGTTTAATCTGTGTGGTTTAGGCTGTCTTGAAATCGCATCAATTTGCAGTGTTAACTGTTATGCAGCATAAATAAAGCCTGCACGGAAATTTGAATTGGGAACTAAATGAAAGGAGGCAGAGATAATTCCAGCTGTCACTATCAATATTTCCAGATTTTTTTTTAATGCATACTTCTCCCATCTAAAATACCCTTTTGGGCCTACATATGGATAAAACAGGAAAACATTTTTTATTCAGATTTTGCTCCCACAGGTACCACATGGGTGGATGAACTGATGTACACAGACAGCACAACCAGTGTTACCCATGTTCTGACTTGCATGGAAGGCATGAGCTGCCTGCCCTGCAAGAAGCACCAGTAGTTTGCCCTAAGAGTGGTGTGTTATTGATACTACAGATAAAGACATTACCAATATGCAAGCAGCTTCTCCTTCAGCACTTTGTGACTTTCCAGCTTGTAGTTTAGGGGCCCTTAGTGCAACCTCCCTGTGGGAACAGACCAGTCGAGAGGGCACAAAGCTGGGGTGGAAATCTTGTGCCAGATGTCAACAATTAGCCAGGATTCAGTAGAAGAGTTGTATTTTTTTAACATTATATTTCATTTATATTGGCAGAAAAAGATTGTGATATTAACATCATCAGATGTGTGCAGATATATTTACCTATAAACAGACTGGAAAGCTCAGCTAAATACTCGTTCCTCCCTAGATGAGGTAGAGATGTAGAGGCAAAGCAAATGGATGGAACATACTGTTAGGCTGAAGGTCTGCAGGAAAAAGCCTTTTCTCGGTTCTTACCATCTTTATTTATGTCTTTTAATCTTGTAGATGGAACAAAATAATATATGTTTCACAAGCATCTCTAGCCTGTCCAGCACAGCTGCACTGTTTCTCTTTAGCACACTGAATGATTTTACACATCCTCATCCTAAAATATGTAGGGAATAGCTCCCTCCCCTGCAAAACAGAAGCTATTGCTGCAAGTCATAGAGAAACAATCTTGTACCTATTCCTGAAGTGTTAAAGGGAAAATCAGCCTGTTTAATTGGATTGTGGTGATAAATTGCACTTGCTGATCCATTTGTACAGTATTTCCTATATTTAAAGCATGTAATTTGTGAATTAGAATCAGACATCTAAGTTGTAAATTCATTTACAAATATAGTAAGAGTCTTTAAAAACACAATAGAAACAGCTCATTAAGGAAATTCTTCCCTAAGAATAAACAAACTTTGCATCTCTTAGACTTCTGATTGGAGGGCTTACACATTCGTCCAATAACAAGAAGATAAAAGAAGCATCTGTTTCATAGTCATCATGTAGACAGCATAATAGAGTAAGAATACAAATACTGTAGGAACTGCAGATGCTGGGTGAGTCCATCTATCATAATACCTTGTCTCAAAAAGTATTTGATGTCGAGTGCTTCGAGAAAAGTGTAAGACTAACACATACAAAGAGCAATCTTATCCCAAAAAAACTTCAAATCCCAAAAAAAACCCACTTTCCTGCAAGACCGGGACTCGATGCTTTAGAGTTCATTTTCATGAATTCTAACACATCACATGTTTGCAAGAAAACCTGTGAAGTAGTTTAACAGATGATGCATCCTCTGTAAGAAGTATGGCCTAAGAATAAAGTGAATGGGTTTAACAAAGATGAGAAGTGTTTTAGATAATAATTTTGCTTGCATTTGCTTAACTGGTGTTTGGAAATATCCATATTAATTGGGGCCCCCTGGGTGCAACAGCAATACAAATAATAAATATAATGTGAGCATTGATCAAAGTCCTCCTCTTCCTGTAGTGTAAGATTAGAAGTATGAAATTACAAGAAAGACTAGAATGGATTTAAAAAAAATGGAAATAATATCTATAATAATGAACTTCTATGTTGTTATCCAGCAAATTTGTAAAGGTATTTTATTGCTCAGCAAAAGGTACCAAGGCAGATTTACATCAGCAGCTGAGAGGAGGCTATTGCCAGAGGTTTGCTGGTTGAAATACGGCAATTCTTTTTCTGTCTGTCTCTAGGTCACAACATATTTCCGTGTCTGTTTTTTTAAGGTACACCTGATATTGGACCGCTGCTGATGTTAATAATTGCAGCATTAAGAGTCCATTTCTTCTCCCACATGCATTACTTACACTGTAAGTAGCCCACAGCTAAATTCAGGTCCCTAGCATGTGGTCTGAGTTGGCCAAGAAAGAGTTTGTAAGGTACAAGTCAGCCACTTACCAAAACTATTCTAGTTCAGTTGTATTCTTGATCCAGGCTTAGTAACTCATATCAGACACCTTCTCATAATTAAAAAATTAAATAAGAAGACTATAATCTTGAGCATGCTCCACTGATATCCAGGGAAGTTTTGCCATTAGCACCAGGATCAAGATCCTAAACAGCCAGGGCCCTGGTGTAAATGGGCAGGTCTGGCAATGTGGCATGAAAGCCTTCTCACCCCAGAATCCAAATGGTACCTTTCTGATGCAGAGTGGATGGAAGGAGTGAGACACTTGGATTTTAAAACTAAACAAATAAGTTTACATATTGTTAGTAGAAATTAATAGTTAGAAATTAATATATTAGAAGTTCGCCAGATCCTCTGTATTTTGCAGGCCCACAGTTGTAGAACAGACTATTAACATTGCTATATAGCACCTATTAAGTCCATTATTTTTATTCCCACTAACATGTTTCTTTTGATTCTGAAAATCTGATTGTAAAGAAGCATTTCTTTACCTTTAGAATTTAAATGTTGGCTCTTGAAACATCCTCCTCAGAGTTACACAAGAGGGAATTGAGTCTACTTTATTGAAAACAAGTTAAGAAATCCCAGTTTCAGACCCTTTTGCTTGATTTTCTAAAGTGAATCTTCAGTGTTTATACACATCATTCTCAACATATGCTTAATAACAAATAATGTGCAACCCACTAGTACTAAAAAAGTAGATCCAGACATATGCTATTTTAATAAGAAGCCATTAATACTGTCTGTCAAATATGAATGAATGCTGAATTTTCCAGCATCTGATCTGCAAAATATGAAGGCAAGTTTAGAGCAAAAGCAAACTGCCAAGCTTCTTGGTTTTGACTGTGATATATGGCACAGGAGTCCTTATGAAATCCTCACTCTTGCAATTGGTAAAACACACACATTTATGGAGAAGTTGACAGAAGGAGAACTACTATTTTAAGAACAATAAAAAGATGGTGATGAGCTAACAGGTTTCACCTCTATTCTCCTTTCCATGAGAACTGGTTACTAGGCAGGGTGGAGGATATAAAGCACTTCAGGTCTCCACTTTGTCACTGCTGATATGTAATGTTCTCTGACTTTGCTTCCTGATGAATCTTCCTAGATGACAAAGTTGCAATAGGAATTAAGATCAGATCACAGTCATTATAAAATTATTGCTGGAATAAGAGAAGTAAACCTGGCAGAATTAGTAACATGAAGATCTTGATGCACTTTTATTTGTTTCATTTTCTGTTTTTCATCCAGCAAATAGTTTAAACCCCACAATTACTTATTGGTGTTGGTGGTACTGTTTTGGTGGGTTGCACGTCATATTTCTGGAGTCTAGTTTCTAGGAAATAGCCTTACTGAGATTTATTGTCTTGTCCCAGTTTCTTTCAAATGACACACTGGCCTGAGAATAATTATTGAATTATTATGCTGAGAATAATTATTGATACAAGAAGCCAAACCCATTTTATTCAAAGGAAGGCTTTTCTAAAAATATTGAATAAATGGATGGCCATTTAGTTTATTAAATGTTGAATAAATACACTTTAGTCCTGTAAAAAAGAGACAGTGATATCTCGTTGAGGATATTATCTTCTTTTACATTATAAGATTCAATGTTAAACTCTAATGGAATATGCTGAGACTTATGAGGAGCAGCTGAGGTCACTTGGTTTGTTCAGCTTGGAGAAGAGAAGGCTGAGGGTAGCCCTCATTGCAGTCTACATCTTCCTCAAGAGGGGCAGCGGAGGTAGATGTGCTGATCTCTCTCTGGGGACCAGTGATAGGACACAAGGAAATGGAATGAAGCTGTGTCAGGGGAAGTTCAGATGGAACATTAGGAAAAGGTTCTTGTTTGAGAAGATGTTCGATCACTGGAACAGGATCCCCAGGGAAATGGTCACAGCACCAAGCCTGTCAGAGTTCAAGGAGCATCTGGATGATGCTCTAGTCATATGGTTTAGTTTTAGGGAGTTGTGAAAGGAGCAGGGAATTGGACTAGATGATCCTTACGGGTCCCTTCCAGCTCCAGATATTCTATGATTCTATGATTGTAAGCAATGTGAGCTAATGGAACAGTTGGTACACTCATCACAAAGCTACGAGGTGAACTGTAAACTCTCAAACTTTTTCTGTTTTCCTCCAGATGAATTGCAAGACAATTTCAAGTCAATTAACTGTAAAAATCTGATATGATATAGCCCCATCTCTTCCCTCTGACAAAAGCTGAGGAAGAGTATAAGAAACAGCACTGATGAATAATGTCCTTTGATGTGCCTTAGTGGTTTAGGGATGTGCTGTACTGAAAAGATCATATTTGTAACTAATTAAGAATAGCCTGTAAGTAGGAAATGCTAAGCAATTAGCTGTGGGCACAAATCCCATCAGGAGTTAGACACAGGCAAACTTTTGGTGAAATCCAGCCCTTCTTGAAATTGAAAGTAAAACTCATCTATTGATTTTAGCAGCATCAGCAATGTATTGACTGCATCATTTACCAGTTCATCAGCCATTTTGTCCTCAGTCTGTTTGCTTTTCTCATCCTTAATGCATCCAGTGTGAAATTCACCTTCCATAGGTGGCATGACCAGCAGCTTTTTCAATTCACAAAAGCAAAAAGCTGAGTTTCAACTGATGGCTTAAATACATGGCTAAATCCATCTAGTGTCTCCTGCAGGGAGATGGTGTGGCTGCAGTGAAGTAACACCAACCTTAGCTTGCTTGTAGCCTTTGGAACCAAAAATGTTAAAACAAAAAGGCACGGGGTGATCTTAAGAACAAAGTCACCTCTGGTGCCTTGCCTGATCATTCCCTGTGACACTGCAGAGACTAAGGACCCTGTGCTGGGAATAAAAGGAATGGTGGGCTTGTGTCATGACTGCATTTGACTAAGAGTTGTCTTCTAGTTGCTTTGTTGATGGCAATATCCAGAAAGTCCCTAAATGTTTAAAGGAAAAGTGTAATGCGGTACAGATTTTTCACAGTCTTTACACTAGGAAGAGTTATGTGCAACATTAAGCTTAAATTGATTTTCAGTGTTTGAGCACTAGCCTGGACAGTGGATCTAATTAGTATCTGGAGTTATTTAAATAACAGTATTGAATACCTGAGTTGCAATGGTTCCCATCTTGGTTTAAAATTATGTTTTGTTATGGAAACTCTTCTTGTGCTTCTGAGAGATGAACTTACTGGAGAACCTTAAACATCGAACAAAATTTGCTATTGTTATTTAAGCTGTGATAGTTTTGCCCATGTACTCATCTTAGAAACAAGCAATGAAAAGAGAAGCTGAACCACAGGAAAACCCAGCTGCTGAAAAACACATCTGTGGGAACCAAAACTCTGTATTTATAAAGTGCTTAAATTTGCCATGATCCTTTTTTAATAAACTCAGTCTTTGGATGTCTTTTCACTAGCTTTGTTCAAAGCAGGCAGAAAACTGAACTGAGTGGTACCTGTGGAGCATCAGGAAATGCAAATCCACTATAATCTAAATCACAACTCCTTTCTCAATCCTCTGTAAAGAAGGTATTTTGAGACAGAAAAACTGCTAAAATGGGGCCTGGGAGGGCTGCAAGTCTCCACTTTGTGTTCACCCAAGAAAATTGTCCCACGAGAGTTGGCACATGTTAAATGAACCAGCTGAATCAGAGGAGACAGACACTTGTCTCACGCTCTCTAAGGGGTGGCACACCTTAGCCACCACTTACATTTAGAGAAAAACTGAGTATGGCTATTACATGCTGATTTCCTTTCAGAGTAAGGAAACAAGCCAGATTTATAACTAAATATGTGTGACAGACTTCTCACCTAATCCTTCAGCTTCTGAGTGCCTTCGGTTCCCATTGAGGGCATGTGAAGTACAGGAGTGACAGCACCTTGCAAATGTACATAAGAAAGGGTATTCAGGGGTTGCAAGTTCAACAGAAGCAGTGACAGAACTTCAGTACAGGGATAACACCAGGGATGTCACACATTTTCCTTATGTCGTGGTTACATTTACTTTCTGAATGAGTCATATTTAGCTTGTGTGGGGTTTGGGTTTTTTTTTGTGTGTGTTTTTTCTCTCCACAAGTCATTATGGAATTACAATGGTGGAAAAGTGTAATTCAGCCTCTATGCTTTGAGTGATGTTCCTCTAATTTGCAGTCACTTAATTAAGGTCTGACACGGCTCAGCTATTCTTTACACTTATAGTGGTTGACCATCTGGGCTTCACTAATAAATAAGCACTTTAATGGCTGAAGTGCTTAATAAACTTTCAGTGAGAGAAGAGGGAAATTAAGTCAATTTTTTCATTATGAAAATATGCTGTGCCATGTAATTATTCAAAAGCAGATGTCACTCAAATTCAATTAAGCTGTTTAATGACCTGCATGCTTATTACTGCTAACTTGACTGAAGTTTTGACAGAGTTAAAGTAAATATAAAAGGCTGGTAAGATTTTAGCTTCTCACATTTCTGCTTTTTGCTATTTCCCCAACATATCCACTTCAATCTGTGTCTTTTTCTTATGACACATGACAAATTTGGACTTTCTGGTCTGAAATCAGGGTTTATGTAAATTGTTAATAAACATATTTTTCTTATTTTCACTTCCAAATGTGTAGTTTTGGTCTCACAAAGAATGTGTCAAGTGATTCAAATGTGAGGCAGTCATGAATGTTGGTTAGACAGACAGCAAAGCTCCCCAAGCAAGATCTTTGTTTAGTGATTTAGTGCTTTTTGGTTTTTGTTATTGACAGACTGGGAGAGATATTAAGGCTGCTTTTTCTCTGTAAACAATACCTTATAATATGCCAAGTTTCATCTAGGTTGGAAAAGACCTTGAAGATCATCGAGTCCAGCCATCAACCTAACACTGACAGTCCCCATCTACCCACATCTTTAAAAAGACGATGCTCTCTGTACTAAGTGCAGTAATTATTCAGCAGAGGAACCAGTCTTTCACTTGAGGTATTTCATAGGAAAAGGTAAATGTGTCCTGCCAGTGCTCTGAGCTGAATGAAATCCACGTGGGCATGGTTAGTACAGTTTTGAGCTTGGTTTGATCATGCACCGTACTAACATATTCCTCTGGCTTTTGGCCAGCTCAGGGTAAGGGTGGTGTATAGCCTGTGACACACTGTAAAATACTGTGTTTTTTCAGTCTGAAGATAGAGGTTGATATTATCCAAGAATATTCTTTTCGAAAACCACTCTGAAATTAACAGAGACAATTTTTGAAACTTGAACAAATCTCCAGACATACTTCAATAGAACAGATTTTAAGAACTAACCAGGAGTTTAAAACAGATTAGTACAAATACTTTGTGGTACACTACTCAAGGCTTGCCCTATTAGTCTTTTTAGCTGTGGTTACATTTCACTATACACTCATCAGCAAATCCAGTTTAAGAAGTTACTTACACCATTTCTGTTACTTATTCTCACTTCTTCTTAGTTCTGGTAGCCCAACTGTTTGTGTGACTCTTCCTACAGCTGCACTTGTGAAATAATATAGATTAAACTGATCACTTTTTAACATTTCTTTTTAAGGAATTTTAAGTGAAGCCATTTAAAAATTTTTTGGAGAGTTGCCATGCTCAAATCTAGAGGAGATGATAAACTTTTGGAAAGGGTATGTAGGAGAACACAGCTGGATGAAAATATAAATCTGGAAGTGGATTTGCTGCCAATAGAATAGCAGCTTGTGTGAAGAGAAAGCTGCTTCCCCCTAGCAAGTAATTCCATGTAATTTAAAAATTGAAAATTCTCAATTAAACTCTCTTTTTATCAGGTATTGATGGGGAAATTCTCAAAATTCATAAAGGATTTGCAGAACAGGAGAGTAAGGAAGAGCTGCCAGGCTCTTAACGGCCTCTGGAAGTGAGAAATAATCCAACAAGTTCGGCTGATGAATGAACCCAAGATTTATTAAAGATGAAACCTCTTTCTCTGCATATTGTCAGGACAACCCTATTAAATAAGAGTACCTAAGGAGAAAAAAACCCTCACATTTTCTATTCAGCTATGAAGAAAAGTGCCCAGATCTTCTAAGTGCTATTTTGCCCTTCACTGTGCAGCAAAGGAGAGAAGAGGAAAAGGCAGAAAGCAAGAAGATTCAATATGAAGTAGCTAGAAGTCAGAGGCTAAGGACTAGGCTCAATAAAGAATTTCAGCGCCTCAACATTAGCTGTGTATGAACACTTGCATTCCCACAATGACTCGGAGGGAGGGTGCAGCACATGTAGCCAGCTGATGAGAACCAGGTTATATGTGACCTCCTGCTCTTTCAGTGCGGGACCAAGAGAGTCCTAATCTCTGCCCTTTGGATTGTTTCTGTTTTTTTTGTAATAGTTGTTGAATATATATGCATGCTTAGTACTAAACTCCACACTGAACTTAACTGTAAAATATTTGTGTGAGGACTCTCTTTTTGTATTGACAAAATTTTCGCTTTATGTTGGTGATGATTTTGAGAAGGCTTTTCTTAAGATGTATTGTCTATATTTTATGACATTGCAGAAATTAATTCAGCAATTTCAGTGCTGAATCTCTAGTGGACATCATCATCAGCAGAAGCACCGTAGCTAGTTATGGTGTCATGAATAGCCAGCTGGGATGGTAGTAAAGGGTTTGTTGTAGGTTAAAACATTATTTGATTTTGAAAAGTGGCTGTAGAACTGTAATCTCGAAGCTGTGTGTGTACTGAGAAAGGGCCTTAAAAGCGCAGATGACTTTGCAGGTATCTGCTAAAGCCTTTGCAGGACATGGAGTTACTGTGCAATAATAGCAAGGACAATGCAAGCAGGGTATTTTTCTACCTTTTACCTCCAGAATTCACATTCTTCTCCCTACCACCAAAATTAAATTAGATAGATAGATAGATAGATAGATAGATAGATAGATAGATAGATAGATAGATAAGAAAGAAAAGAAAATATCTAAACTCTGTAGCTGGGAAGTGAGAGCAAGATGAATATAAAGCAGCACAGGAATTGCTCCCTCAGTCTGCAGAGAGACAATCTGAAATAGCAGTCCTGAGACATGTAAACTGCACTCATCTTGGCTATGACAAGTTAATGAGAGCAATTTATGGTCATCCTCTTACTGACTTTGCTGTTGATCAAATCAAACTAAAAGGAGAAATCATGTTGCAAAGATTTTCACAGTCCACTGTGAATGGCAAATCTTTCCAGCAGCAAAAGGAGGCAAATGTGATTTTTTTCCAGGAGCTCTGGAGAGCCATCCATTAGTTCTATTTCTCCTGTAATGGCCCCTGGCTGGACATAGTTTCATAGGTTTCTTAATTGCTTAAGACCTAAGACAGTAATGCTGCCAAAAGGGATGGTTGCTCCCTGTATCTATATAGTTTCTACATCTTTTCCCTCCTTTTGTCTCTCCCTGCAAAGATTAGTTTTGAGCTGGAGGGAGCTCATCAGGGACCTGATGAGCCAGACCATGCAACCCTACTACTACCAGCAGGAAGGAGGGCTTGGGAGCTTATGACCAGAGACAAATGCAGGACTCATCTTTTTGGTGTCATCATGGACTTTCTGAGGCTTAAGCAATTTATGAAGTTGCATCTTCAGAAAGAATTGTGTTTATGCAAAGCCTGCTGATGGACAGGGCCTCCCATGGAGATGTTAGAGAGGACAGCAGTTATTTTCAGGGCCCAGTGGTAATATTTCAGGATATCACTGGTGGTGTCTGAAAGCAATGCAGCAAGCTGGATTCACAGAACCCAGACGAAATTCAGAGGACCTACCATCTAACATTAAGTATCAACTAAGCGCTATCAGTGTGGGATGTTTGAAACTACTGTGTCCTTTCAAGACCAGGAAGTGACTGCTACACTTCCACAAAATTAGTTCTCAGAGGAGGGCAGCATTTCAGAATGCACTCAGGTAAATCAGACACAGAGGAAGCTCCACAGAGCTTGAGATCAAGCTAGATCTGTCAGCTCCTCTTGCGTTCAGGTGCACCAATTCCATCCATGTTTTTTTGTTATAGAGGAGACAATTTTAAATGAATTTCTGCAGGAGCACTAAACCTATTAAAAGCATACACAAAAGCTCCTTTTTCTCAAAAAGGTAGAACATAATGGATAGCTTATCTGTTAAAGGGATAAATCTGTTAGAGGAATTCTTTTCTGTATACCAAACCAACACATAATAAACTAGAGGGTTTGAGATATAATAATTGCTTTCTATATGGAAAATAATTGAGCTCTAGCCTTTTGCCAATGAAAGTTTCAAACTCATATAATAACTATACTTACTTTTCCATGATGGTTTTGGTAACTGTGTCACTAACAAGATTAACAGTCATAATCTTGAAAGCTTTTCTGTGTGTTCACACAAAGTTCTGTTTTTAAGGCCAAGCATCTAATTAGCAATCAGCTGGAGCAGTCTGAAGCCAAAAGTAAATCTTTACTATAAAATGCAATATGCTTAGGTCTTAATTTCGTTATCTAGAAAGAGCCATACATTGGGGAATCTGATTCACATGAGTGGTCCAACCTCTCTGTAGTGTAACTGCTTTGAAATTGCCATAATTACACAAGGGATGAATAAGGCTCATTGAGTTTAAGGAAGCAACAAAAGGACTCATCTCCATATTTCTAAAGATAAAATGTTAAAGATAGTGATCACTCATTAGCATTCAAAGAAGGGTTATGTCAATCTCAACTCAAATTCTAAGACAGCTGGCATAAAAAGGTATTTAATGCTTGAAAATGAAAACCAGCACTGGATACATTGGGCAAACATTCAAAAATTGATTCCTGCCTTACTTGGATGTACACAAAAAATGATCGTGAAGTTGTAAAGATCCAGTTCTTAGCTGCTTTTCACACCTGCACAGCCTTATGCACAATATCAAGACTCTGGTGCATAATCCCTGAAGGTAGGACCTTTTTCTACTTATTTTAGAAGTATTCAGTGATGGACTTTACTCAGACTTGGTTTTCTCCATATACAGTAATTTTCCTGATATAGTTTTCACACAGAGGAAAGACCTATTTCATACTTTCTGCATGATGCCTCGTTGCTTTGAGTCTGTATCCTTAGGAAAATGAAAAATTCACTAGTGTTTAGAGCTCTGAACGAAAGCTTCTAACAAAGTCATTACACAAAACCCTTGCCAGCTTTTCAAAAGACAAGGTGAACATCTCTCAAGAAAGTGCTTTTGAAAACCTAGTTACTTTCTCAAGTGGGAGATAAGCAGTATTTGAGAACCTGACCTGTAGCAAAGCTAAGAAAGGAAACTAAGTCTCTTGTACTCATTGGACTTGAAATGGACAGACTCCCCTTCAGGGAAAATGGGCACGATGAACTGGCCTGTAGCAGCTATGCAAGTTTGTTAATTATACTGTTATCCTGACATCCTTTCTGTCACATCCCTTCCATTCATTTGTTGCATCTAATCATGAACATGCACAATCTACCACAAGGACTGTCTCCATATGTTTGCCCATGAGGGGCATAACACACAGGATTCCCAACTCTGGCTGTGGTCCCTGCCTTGACTGGCTTAAAAATGATGTGTATTACTCAGATGTATTCTGTCCACGGAGATCAAATAGCAAATACTTCAGATGCACTTCTAACAAGATAACATGATTGCGCAGGCTGAGGTCTTACTCTTTTAAGGAAATTACAATGAAATATGGTTGTTACTGTGATTGTCCAAAGGCAATTTTTCTGACTAATCCTTATTATCTTTCAGCTCATTGTGTCAGAATTTATTTTTTCATTCCTGTTCATTTTTCAGTCAGAGCCATTACTGTTTACTGCAGATATTAGCAATTTCTTAAGATACAGAGGAACAGTTTCACCTGACTGTGTCATTGTGTCATTCATCTATCCTGAATGAATATCTGATTTACTGATAAACCTTGAAGCTTCTTGTTCAGGTTCACAAAGCTCTTTGTATCTCAAGTGGCTGCAAAAAATAATAGCTGAATAAATGGACTGGACTGCCCAGATGATAGCCACTGCCTTATGAAACAGTGCATAGGTTTTGACTTTGGATTTTACCTAAGTGGACACATGGCTAACCAAATGAATGAGCCTACGGCAAAATTTAAAAAACATGTCATAGCTTTGTTGGACAGCACTGCAGAAGGACTCAGTAAATGCTTACTGGGATTTATCTATGTCTCTTCTCTGGAGTCAGCTTTCAGTCATCATCATCAATTTGAGTACCTTTAAAGTGAATTCCCCTTTAAAAACATCTTGATGCAACCAGAACAATAAGGGTAAACAGAAAAAGCTTAAACATCCTCCAGATATATGCCAAAGAGATTCCCATGGCAGAATAAAGGGAAGAGTAAAAGGCTTACAGTAGACGGTTTTTCATTAATATCTTATTTACATGAAAAGCACTTACTGGAGTGGAGAATTTCCCAGTTCCTTCTTTTACACATTTATAAATGAAACATGTTCTTTCAGTGAGTACACATGCCTTTGGGGCTGTGGTAGTTCCAGCACCATTAGAGGAAGAGATGTGATAATCATTTGCTCAATTATTTGAATCCCTTTCCTTCCACCTGCACATCACATAATGCAAGACGAGTTAATGGATGATAGTGCCACTGCCTGAAGTACAGCTGGGTAGAAGTGGCAACAGATTGTCTAATTTCTAAGGGGTTGATTTAGCCTTAAAATTATCACTCTGGTTCTGCACGGTACAAGACAGATGGGTCATTTGTACAATTAAGCCTTAAGTGTTAAGTTCTTCTCTTGATTAAAATGCCCAAGTCCTCCATTGCCAACAGCCATTTAAGTTGTGTGCATCTATTACAGGGAAGGATACACACTTAAGTATTTAATAATTTGTTTTTTTCAGATAGCTGGGGAAAGAAGGGTAGAACACTGCACATTTCTATCCCACATTATTTCTGCTCTTAATTTGGGAAAATTGAGCTATTTATGGATCACAACCAAACATATTTGTGCTTACCAAGACCTCACATCTCATAAAGAGCCTGGCTGTGCTCCATCAGTGAACAGGCTAGAATTTTTTGATTAACAACTTTCCACATTATTTATTAGGTTGTCAGTTTTCAAGCTGTTCTCTTTATCTAAAAACAGGACACCGCAGCCACCAATGGCAAGATGTCAGCGTCTTAGTGCAAGTGAGTCTGCTCCTGTGCCTGGAGTTCAGACACTGTGCCGGGTGTCGGTGCCCAGGTGCTGTCAGCAGGGGCTGTGGGGCCTCTGTGAGGAGAGGCCAGGGCTGCCCCATGCCAGATGCAATGTGTCCCAAAGGACGGTAGCCAGGCTGGAGCAGGGGGAACGTGTGATGAGGCAGGAGCAGCAGCGGGGAGCCATTAGGGACTGACCACAATCCCATTCCCCATCCCCCTGCACTGCTCAGGAGGGGAGGAGGTTGAGGAGCCAAGAATGGAGGAGTGAAGTTGAGCTCGGGAAGAAGAGGGTGGAGTGAAGGTGGTTTAGTTTTTGTCTTTGTTTCTCACCATCCAACTCTATTTTCAATTGCCAATAAATTAAATTAATTTTCCCCAAGTCAAGTCTGTTTTGGCCTTGATAAGTGATCTCCCTGTTTTTATTTTGACCCACAAGCTTTTCCATCTTTTTTTTTCTCCCCTGTCCTGCTGAGGAGGTGAGTGAGAGAGTGGGTCTCTCGCAGCCAGCTGAGCTCAGCCCACCCCAGTCAGGCAGGGCAGTGGCTCTCCCTTCCCTGCAGATTTGGGTACTCTGTATGCAAAGGTGAATAAACGTCTACCTTTGTAATTTGGTTAAAAAAGAGCCTCATCTCTTGAGAGTAGGGAGGCAGGGCCATCAGGAAATTCACTTTGATAATATCTCACTCTGTAAGTCAAATAACTCCATCCCTCATTTTCACCTGTCGCTTCAGTCTTCACTTGGTTTGTTTGATTTTTTAAAAATTTTAACTGAAAAGGGTAACTACAGTGTAGTGTGAGACAGTGAGGAAGCACTTGTTCTTCCAGCTAGGATATTAGTGTGGGAGATAGGAAGCACTGGTCCATTCCAAGGCTGAAATGAATTTGTTAAGAGAATACAACTAAGTCATAACTTGTCGGGCCTAAGTTTCCCTTGTCTGCAGTGCGAATGCTGCATGTAGCCCATCCCCACACTCCAGTCTGCAATGAAATATGGTGGGATACTGGGTGAACTTATTGAAAATATAACTGTTACCACTGATCCCATCTGTTACAGCACCTGGTTCTCTACAGTCTTCTAAAAAAATAAGCTTATGAAGATTCAAACAGTGCCAATTGGCAATTGTTTTCCTCCACTGCCTATGAAAAGATTAGAAATGTAATTTTTCAGCCAAGGAATTTGGTTAAAAGTAATTTTTTAACCAAGAAGAAATTGATTTTACAGCAGAATAAGCCCCGGAAGTAAGCACAAATTGACAAGGAGGAATTAAGGGGCTGCATTACCACAGTACCACGTGGCATTATGCACACTCGTCCATACGTGTTTTGCAACTGTGCAGACACAGCTATTGTAAACTGTGATTTAATTTGCTGCTGCTATTTTGGACTTGTCAGTGTTCACTTTTTAACCAAGACCAACTGTTCCATTTTTCAATATTCAACCTTCATGAATGAATCTGATGAAAAACAGGGGAGTACTGATATGTTCTATAAAAAGCAACGGTGTTTTGCACCAAGGAGGTGACAGTTCTCTCGGGATCTCAGTAAGAAAGGAACGGACATTCAAAGCTGGTTAGATGATTTATTAAGAATGGAAATTATAGAAAAGGTGACAGCAATCTTACGTCACTTTTGAAGGTGGGAAGCCCAGGTGTTGCAGAATCAGATGAGCCTCTCCTTGTGGGTCATGGAACGCTGCATGGCATTCTGGTCCGCGGTGGTTTCGCCAGCACTGTGTTCCCTGGCACTCTTAGGTACAGACTCATCAGTCACTGGCAGCTGTCACATTTGGAATCTGGATTCAGCTTTGACGAGTCCTTTGGACAGTACACTCCAATACTCTTGTCTTAATAAAGGTATGGTTCCCAGAGAGGAGCATATATTATTTGAAGTGCACAAGATAAGGCACTATACATATAATTATGATCAAATGTGTATTGAACACAAGCAAATTGGTTACTTACACATTTATTTTGTATACCTTGATCAATTATGCTATTGCATAAAGCAGTTGCATGGTATCCATGGTAGAGAGGCATACACATGAGCAATTGTGGATTACTCTGTTGGTAAGCGCCCACAGGCTATTCAGAGTACATAGGAAGGCAAAAAGCACACAGACCTCTAACTTCTACAAGTCTTCCAGCCACCTCACTGCAGATAGGAAAGACTGTATTGAGCTCCTGAATAATAGTGACATTTCTCATCACCTGATCTGTTCAGGACAGCATCCTAGATCCTAAAACAAGGACAGTCCCCAAGTGACGGTGTTCCTATGCTGACATAGGTGGTTAGGCTTTAGTTCCAGTAAAATAAGATGGAAAATCCAAAGGTTGGGTGGACTGGATTGGGAACCTAAGTATACTGTGAGGAGACACTATGAAACACTCAAGGAAGACAAGCTGACCTTCAATAAGAAAGAAAGCACTTCTCAATACAGTGCCTCTTCTGAGGTCTCTTCTCTATTTGAACGAGGAGTTTCATTACAGATCAAATTTTTATTTATTATTTGGTTTCAGTTTCAGACCAGAATTCTTTACCAAAGCTGAATTACCAAAAGCAGAATATATCACTGTCACATTTTTCCTTGTGTCAGTTTCAATTGGAATTGATTTCCAATTCTGATTTGCTTTGCCACATGTGCTCTTGACAGGAGTATTTGGTGCGGCTCTGTGCTTTCCTGACACAAATTAGCTGATGACCTCAATATTTAAAATGAGGCTTGTGTACTTTTGCCGTAGCTACTAAGAAATGAGTTAAGAATTCCTGCCCCATCACATCCAATCAGCCATCTCTTTACCCAGATTGAAAAGTAGGCCAAAGATATTTTTCCAGGCCTTACAGACAAGCTAAATGAGCTTTGAATACTACTGCTATTTTTACAATGCTTTGATGAGCTTCCTGTGAAAAGGTACACTTACAAGGTATCATTGTGTAATATAGTCCTTGCCAGAAAAAATGATCTGATGTTAGCAGGCCTCGGTGAAGTGCATGAATGCATCCAGCTAATGACAAATATTGTCATTTTGCCAAGTTTGTGGGTTTTTGTTTATTTTTTCCCCCACACATTCAGTTTTTAAGGGAAAAATAAACTGACCTATCTCAGTTCACGTAGAAACAATTTCCAGTAAATGCATCCAGAGGAATTAAACTTATTTCAATATACAATTGTCAACTAGTAGTCTAGTTAATCACTTGCCTACAGATTAGAATAATATTCAAAAGGCTAATCATTATCAAATCATATAGATCATGGCAGTCAACAGATTTGCATCAAGATTTTCAAGTGACAGTATTTGATTTTTAGAAGTGCACTGTTAGATATTTAGGGGGCACTCCTCATTCCTAACTGTCCTTTCACGTGCGACTTCTGACCTTTCCCATCCCTTCAAAGGAAGCTTTTCAAGCTTGTTTTTTTGCCACTTTTTCCTGCAAGAAGGACTCAAGCAGCAGCACATTGTTAACAAATGCATTGGTGGACCTATAGGGGAAAAGCTGTTCTTCACCCTTCTCCTTACTTTTAATGCTAGTTGGTTTACCCTCCACAAGACACAGCAAATAGTGGAAGTGTAAAGTAGTCACCTCCCTTTAAGACAGCTGTAGCTTTATGAGCAGTGAGACCTTATGCACATCACTATATGCATCAGGGTACCTGTACATGATGAGAAACCAAAGGGCAGTGTGCCAAGATGACCTTTGGCATCTCTTTATACTGTAGGTTTATGTCAAACTCAATTACTGCAACTGCTTCTTTTTTAATGGTATTTTCCACTTTTAGCACAGTAA
This sequence comes from Podargus strigoides, assembly GCA_028020825.1. Classification (NCBI taxonomy): domain Eukaryota; kingdom Metazoa; phylum Chordata; class Aves; order Caprimulgiformes; family Podargidae; genus Podargus; species Podargus strigoides. The sequence goes on from CM051663.1 coordinate 147,152,933, forward strand.
ATAGCGATAGGAAAAGAGTATCCTTCAGGATGGGAGTATCATATTAATGTATGCCAGAATAATAGCATTAAACACTGCTGCCTGCTTACGCACCCCCCTGTTAAAAACAGTAAAACCCCTCTGGTAATACACATCCTTCCTGTGACTGATCATGTTTGTCATTTGAAACATTGCTTCAGAGGGGCTTTGAGCTGCTTAAGGGGTTATTTGTAGACAGAAGAAGAAAGGAATAAAGTCTGTACTTAAATCTGTGCCATCAGCAGATTTCAGTGTTCAGTTTGGCCACCCTCTTAGTCACAAAATTCAAGCTGCATTTCTAAACTGCTGTCCTTCAGAGAACTCCTTTCAGCAAAGTAACACCTCCATAATTCAAAGCTACCTGATAGGCAGTCTTTGAAATTACAGTTAAATACAGACATAATTATAAAGATGTACCCTGTACTTCACAAAACTGTTTTTTTAACAGTGGTACTCCACATGCTACATGAACACAGGAGAAGGTACAGAACAAAGTTATGCTCAAAGCTTTGTGTGTAATAGAACAGTTGAGAGACAAAAAAAATCATTTTTCCTTCTCTGGCACATATTTCCACATTAAGCGTATTTCCTCCTAGTTTACTGGCAGAAATTGAAATTAAAACAAATATAAATGTAGATTTATTACTAGACTTTCATTTTGCTCAGTTTATGCAGACAAATGATAACCTTGCAGCAGATTTATGGAGGTACCTCTGTATGCATGTATGGGAGTCGTAGCAGAAAACAAAAAGGAAGAACAGATTGTAGCACTGTCCTGGGGGGAAGTCCATCCATAGCTTTACCACAAATATGAACTCATTAATTATAATTCCGCTTGACATTTTTCAAGCACTTCAGACCTGGTAATCTTTCATCAGATGGATGTTTCCATAAACCATAGTTCTTACTGGGAATTTTATGTATAGGAAATGCTGTGAACAGGACCTGCAGCAAACTCTCATATCACTTCTTGCCTTTGCTACTGTCCTCTGAAACTGTTCTTTCCTTATCTCTCTCATCTTCTGATGAATTTCCTTGTTTCCAATTCTTAGTATTCACTATTCACTTGGAATAATGCTTATTTGAAGTAAATTCTTATCTGAATTTTTTTTTCTCCACTGAAGAATATTTTCTGCAGTGCTCCCATTCCATCTGAAGAACTTGAACATACACACTTGCTCAATTTTTTCACAACTCCATTTCAGTATCTGGCCTTCCCCCTTATTGTAGTGTGCAAGTTCCTGCCAGTTTCACATATTAATGCAACGGCTTTGGCCAAAAAAGTGACCTAACATGAATAAAACCTTGTGATGTAAAACACGATGATGAAGAGCTAAGTACTCACCCCTGTTAACACAATAAACTCTCTTCCTTCCAGTGCAAACCTCAGTGTTTTGGCCTGTGGGCTCTACTGTCTTTTTTGCAATCCCACTTCAAGCTGCTTAGTAGCCAAAGAATTAGTATTAAGCAAAGCATTTCAAAGTCTCTTCTGTAAATCACTGGGTCCAGTAACAGCAAAAGCTTATGAGACTTCCTGTGACTCAGTTTCCCTGCCCCCACCGTGAGGGGCTCCCTGCGTGGCGGGGCTGTGGGGTGGGTGTGCACCCCAGGGTGACAGTGGGTGACAAGGTGGGGGAGACAGATGATGGAGCCTGCACCAGCAGGGGGGGGTCAGGGTGGTGGTGAGGGTCTCAGCCCCTCTTGAATGGCAGTAGAGGAAGATGATGGCGGAGACTGCAAGGAAGAGCACGAAGGGCCTGAGTCGACTGATGCTCTTCTAGGGGGAGGACAGGGTTCAGGAGCCCTCCACTGCAGTGGCATCCCCAGCCCTGGGTGTTGCCCACTCCGCCTACCTCGTACCTGGCTCTGTGACAGCTGGCCAGCGGCTTCCTGAACCTGCTGGTCCCTGTGGCAAGCAGCAGCACGCAGGGTGGTGACCTCCAGCTGGTAGTGGGCACTGAGCTCCTGCTCATGCTGCAGCTCTGCCCACAGTTGGGCCACCTCTTCCCACAGCCCAGTGGCCTCTGCTGTCATTGTTGCCTGCACTGTGACCATCTCTGCTTGCTGTGCCTGCAGCTCAGCTGGAGAGGGCGGAGGGCACCACTGGGGTGGGAATGTTCCCATGGGTCCCCATCTCTGGTGGTCCCCATCCCTGGGGGTGCCCGTCCCCATGGGTACCTGTCCCTAGGGGTCCCCATCTCGATGGGGTGCCCATCCTGGGGGTGCCAATCCCTGCGGGTCCCCATCCTTTGGGGTGCCCGTCCCCATGGCTGCCCACCCACGGGAGGCCCTGTCTATGGGGGTCCCTGACCCTATGAGTGCCCATCCATAGGGGTGCCTGTCCCTGGGGCCCATCCATATAGGTGCCCATCCCCAAGGGATCCCCATCCCTGGGGGTGCCCATCCCTGGGAGTCCCTTTCCCTGGGGGTCCCCATTCTTTGGGGTGCCCATCCCCATGGGTGCCCATCCCTGGGGGTCTCTTTCCCCATGGGTGCCTGTCCCTAGGGGGTCCCCATCCCTGTGGGGTCCCTGTCCCTAGTGGTGCCTGTTCCTGGGGGTGCCCACTCCTTAGGGTCCCTGTCCCCATGGGTGCCCATCCCCATGGGGTGCTGAAGTGCTGGGGTCTGAACCCCGAGCCCTAAATTAAGGTTGACATATGGGTGGTTCCCTTCAAAAAGGAGGCAATGAGTTTGCCTATTGGCTTTCCTCCAAGGGGCTGATGTCTATTATGTGTGTAAGGTCCATGGTCTAAGGTCCTGTTGCACTCTGGCGTTAGAATCACAGAATCACTATGGTTGGAAGGGACCTCCAGGATCATGAAGTCCAACCTTTATCCCATCATATTCCTAACTGTTAGACCATTAGACCATGGCCTCAAGGCCTCATCAACCCGTTTTTTGAACACCCCCAGGGACAGTGACTCCACCACCTCCCTGGGCAGCCTATTCCAGTGCCTAACCACTCTCTCAGGAAAGAACTTCTTCCTAAGATCCAACCTAAACTTCCCCTGACGCAACTTGAGGCCATTTCCTCTCATCCTATCATTAGTAATTTGGGAGAAGAGACCAACACCAGCCTCACTACAACCTCCTTTTAGGTAGTTGTAGAGGGCAATGAGGTCTCCTCTCAGTCAGTCTCCTCTTCTCCAGCCTAAACAACCCCAATTCCTTCAGCTGGCCTTCATAAGGCCTGTTTTCCAGACCTCTCACCAGCCTCGTTGCCCTTCTCTGGACTCACCCCAGCACCTCAATGTCCTTCCCATACTGCGGTGCCCAGAACTGGACACAGCACTCAAGGTGTGGTCTCACGAGTGCCGAGTACAGGGGCACGATCACCTCCCTACTCCTGCTGGTCACACCGTTTCTGATACAGGCCAGGATGCCATTGGCCTTCTTGGCCACCTGGGCACACTGCTGGCTCGTGTTCAGCCGGCTGTCAACCAACACTCCCAGGTCCTTTTCTGCCAGGCAGCTTTCCAGCCACTCTTCCCCCAGCCTGTAGCGCTGCATGGGGTTGTTGTGACTGAAGTGCATGACCCGGCACTTACCCTTGTTAAACCTCATGCAATTGCCTTCAGCCCATCACTCCAGCCTGTCCAAATCCCGCTGCAGAACCTCCCTACCCTCAGGCATATCAACACTCCCACTTAATTTCGTGTCATCTGCAAATTTAATCAGGGTGCATTCAATCCCCTCATCCAGGTCATTGATAAAGACATTAAACAAGACTGGCCCCAAGACCGAGCCCTGAGGGACACCGCTTGTGACCTATCTCCATCTGGATTTAACTCCATTCACCACAACTCTCTTGGCTCGGCCATCCAGCCAGTTTTTAACCCAGCAAAGAGTCCACCTGTCTAGACCATGAGCTGCCTGCTTCTGCAGCAGAATGCTGTGGGAAACAGTGTCAAATGCCTTACTGAAGTCCAGGTAGACAACATCCACCGCTTTTCCCTCATCCACTAGGCGTGTCACCTGATCATAGAAGGAGATCAGCTTGGTTAAATAGGACTTGCCCTTCATGAACCCATGCTGGGTGGACTTGATCCCCCTGTTGTCCTGCACTTGCCGTGTGATCTCCCCCAACATGAACCGTTCCATTATCTTCCCTGGCACCAAGGTCAGGCTGACAGGCCTGTAGTTCCCCGGATCCTCCTTCCTGCCCTTCTTGTAGATGGGCGTCACGTTGGCAAGTTTCCAATCATCCAGGACCTCACCTGATAACCAGGACTGCTGATAGATGATGGAGAGCGGCTTGGCAAGATCCTCTGCCAGCTCCCTCAGCACTCATGGGTGGATCTCATCCGGCCCCATAGACTTGTGGGTGTCTAATTGACTCAGCAGGTCCTTCACTACTATTTCCTGGATTACAAGGGGTTTATTCTGATCTCCATCCCAATCTTCCTGCTCAGGGGACTGAATACCATGAGGATAACTGGTCTGACTGTTAAAGACTGAGGCAAAGAAGGCATTAAGTACCTCAGCCTTTTCCTCATCCTTAGTAACAATGTTCCCCCTCGCATCCAATAAAGGATGGAGATTCTCCCTGGTTCTTTTTTTTTTTTTGTTAATATAGTTTGGGGATGTTTCCTCCAAAAATGTACTTCCTTTTTTGTTCTTGTTTCACATGCTGAATAGAGAAGAACTTTAACAAACTCTAACGCATTCATGGCATCAACTTTAAAATAGCTCTTTAGTCATCTTCAGCTAAGGGAAGGTCAGATGTACAAAATGAAGCTTTCATGCAGTGTTCAACTTTATATTCTGTGCAAGTTGCTAATGTGGTCCACATGCCTTTTTGAAAAGAGACACTTGGAAAAGAAAATCTTGGGTTTTTTCTTGGTTTAGTGGTGAATTGGCAGTGTTAGGTTAATGGTTGGACTTGAGAATCTTTGAGTTCTCTTCCAACCAAGGTTATTCTGTGATTCTGTGGTTCTAACCAAAATTCCTTAGTACTCAGACCAAAGTAAAGCGCAAGTGTGGATGTCAGGTGGGAATTTAATCACAGAATGGTTTGGGTGTGACTCCATTATTCCATGGTGAGATCCCTGTGCCTCCTGTGACAGAGCCGGCGCTCAGGAGGGCCCTGTGCAGCAGGGAAGTGCCACCCTGAGGGGGTCTCTCCTCACTCAAAGGTGTTTCAGGAGGCAATGCCCCTCTAAAATAGTGTCCCCACTGCTGAGGAAGGGGCAGGTCCCACAGTGCCCCACCAGCCCGGCTCAGGCTGCCGGGAGGGCTGGGGGAGAGCCGAGGAAGGGCTCTGCTGTCCCCTCTCATCCCCCTCAAAACGGCGTCTCAGCCGCCACCACCGCCTGCCTCTTCCAGCCCTTTGCAACCGGCGCCCGCGCATGCGCAGCGAGGGGGCGGGGGGAGGGCGCCGCGGAGGGGACTGTGCGCGGTAGGTGGGCGGGGCCGCCGGTCGGCGCGCGCCTGAGGATGTGCCGCTTTCCAGCCAATCAGCGCTCGCGTCTCCGGCGGGGAGAAAGGCAGGCCTGTGGCGGCGGCGGGGCGAAGGGGCGGGGCGGTGGGAGGAAGGCAGTGTGGGGGCGGGCAGTCCTGGCAGTGCCATCCCTGTTGTCCGTGTCCCTCGCAGTGCTAGCATCGCTGTCCGCCCCTGGTGTCCCCATCCCTGGTGTCCCCACCTGTCCCCAGCGTCGCCACCCATCGCTGGCCGTCCCGGTCCCTGGCATTCCCATCCCCGGCATTCCCTGGCTCCCCCTCAGCCGTTTCTCGGTCGTGCTGGAGCGCTTCTGCCAGGACCTTGGGAGCAAGGAGTGGCTCCGGGTGATCGCTTCACCCCGATAATCTGTGTAGATTCCTCTTTGCACGCCGATAATCTCTATTAACTCATTATTTTGCCCAGGTAATCTGTATTAACGCCTCATTTTCCCCCGATAATCTGTATTAGTTCCTCCTTTTGCTTCAGTGATCTGTATCACTTATTTCTCCCAGATAATCTGTATTAGCTCATTATTTTGCCTAGTTAATCTATATTAATCCCTCTGTTTTTTTTCCCAGAGCATCTACATTATTTCATCCTCTTGACCATGTAATCTGTATTAACTCATTATTTTACCCACACAAACTGTATTAGCTCATCATTTTCCCAGAGAATCTTTATTAACTCATCATTTTGCCCTGGTAATCTGTATTAATTCCTCATTTTGACCAGATAATATGTATTAATTTGTCCTTTTTTTCCCCCAGATAATCTGCATTATCTCACCATTTTACCCAGAAAACTTGCATTATCTATTTTACTCAGATAATCTGCATTATCTCATTCTTTTATCCTGATAATCTTCATTATCTCATTATTTTGCCCAGATAATCTGTATTAATTCCTCTTTTTTACCCAGATAATCTGCATTAACTCCTCATCTCTCCCCATTTTGATGTCAGAACTGGGTTTGGAGCCCCTGGACCCACCGCCGTGTCCCCGCCCTGCTGCGGCCTACCCCTCTAATCCCCCCTCTCTCTGTCCCCAGGTGCCTGTGACCCACCGTGACGCTTCCCCAGCTCCTCTTCCTCCTTTGGGGCAGCTCTGGAGGGCTGCGCTCCCCCCTGGTGCCTCCCCGCTGGTCCCCGTGGTGCTGGAGATGTTGAGGGTTCAAATGACCCCTTAACTCTTCAATTTGAGCTGTCTTGAGGGCTGTAAAATGGTGGTGGTGCCTGTTTTCCCCTCTGTCAGCGCGAGGATGGGTTTTTACTCATCGGTGAAGCGAGAGCGGGAAGTCTCAGCCTCACCCTGCAGCCCATAATTAACACGTAGAGGTGTTTTTGGGGGGAAATTGGGCTTCTTGAGAAGGAAAAGCTTAAGCACGTGTCAGTGCTGAGGGTGATGTCCCTGGTCGGGCTTGCTGCCTGTCCCCTCCCCGCTCTCTGCTCACCGGGGGGGGTGGGTTTGGCATGGCTCCCTGCTTTTAATTTCGCTGTTCTGCTGAGTTATCTGCCGGCAAAAAGGCTGGCAGGGGAAGCGGGGCCGGGCCAGAGTTTGCGCAGGGCTGTTGGAAGGAGCCGTCACACACAGCTCTCCCTCCGACAGAAACCAGCTCTGCTTTCGCATTGTTAACGTTATTGTCTTAATTGTTATTTTAGTTATTATTTTAGTTATTATTTTGATTTCTTATTTTCAATTCTTATTTATTGTTTTAGATTTTTATTTTTAATTACTATTTACATTATTGTTTTAAATCATTTTATTTATAATTTTATCATCATTATAATAATTTCTATAATTTTTAAATTAAATTTATTATTTTTTATTAATTTTATTTTTATTATTATTTCTAATTATTTTTAATTTTTAATTACTTCTTTTGTTATTTTGTGTTCTTTTGTGGGAGTTTTTTCTTTTGTGTTCTTCAAATTATTATCTTTAATTCTTATTTTTAATGCTTAAATGATTATTATTTTTAATCATAAATATTTTAAATTATTACTATTTTATTATTATTTAAATGCTTATTATTTATTATTATTATTTTAAATCATTATTATTATTCCTTCTCCAGTTGGTAGAGGAACTGAGAAGGGGTGCCATGCTGCACCTTGTTCTCACCGACAAGGAGGGGCTGGTGGCTAATGTGAAGCTGAAAGGAAGCCTTGGCTGCAGCAACCACGAAATGTTAGAATTCAAGATCCTCCGGGCAACAAGAAGAGTGCGCAGCAAGCTCATCACCCTGGACTTCAGGGGAGCAGACTTTGACCTCTTCAGGGATCTGCTTAGTGGAGCACCATGGGATGAAGCCCTGATGGGCAGAGGGGCCCAAGAAAGCTGGTCCATTTTCAAGGACCACCTCCTCCGAGCCCAGGACCAATGCATTCCAAAACAGAGAAAGGCAGGCAAGAATGCCAGGAGACCTGTGTGGATGAACAAGAAGCTCCTGGTCACACTTAAAGACAAGAACATAACTTACAGAAAGTGGAAGAAAGGACAGGGAGACTGGGAAGAATACAAGAAAGTTGTTTGAGCAGCCAGGGATCACGTTAGGAAAGCAGAAGCTCAGAATTAAACCTAGCCAGGGACATCAAGGGGAGCAAGAAAAACTTTTATAGGCATCTAAGTGATAAAAGGCAGGCTAGGGAAGATGTGGGCCCTATCTGGAAGGGAACAGGAGAGCTGATCACAAAGCATATGGAGAAGGCTGAGGTTCTCGATGACTTCTTTGCCTCAGTCTTCACCAGCAAGGGCTCTAGCCACACTGCCCAAGTTGTAGAAGCTGAAGGCGGGGACTGGGAGAAGGAAAATCCACCGTTAGTGAAGATCAGGTTTGAGACCATCTAAGGAACCTGAAGGTGTACCAGTCCATGGGACCTGATGAGATCCATCCATAGGTCCGGAAGGAACTGGCAGATGAAGTTGCTAGGCCACTTTCCATCATATTTGAGAGGTCATGGCAGTCTGGTGAAGTGCCCACTGACTGGAAAAGGGGAAACATTCCCCCCATTTTCAAAAAGGGGAAAAAGGAAGACTCGAGCAACAACAGGCCAGTCAGTCTCACCTCTGTGCCTGGCAAGATCATGGAACAGATCCTCCTGAAGGTTCTGTTACGGCACATGGGAAATATTGACCCCCCCCAACACCCTGTTGGTTCTCAAACTTCCTTTTTCCCTTAATGTAATTCTTGAGATCCACCCCTTCAGATCCACCTTAAACGGGGGAGAAATGCTCCTAGGAAGGGGTTTATCATGGGTTTTGGAATCCTTGAGGTGGGATTTACAGTCTGGAAGTGGAGGATATTCCCAAAATACCCCCTTAGTGAGCCAAACCACCTTAATGAGCCAGACCCCCTTAATGAGCAGAACCCCTTCATTTCTCCTTTGGAATTGGTCAGAGGGATGACACCCCATGAAGATCCCACCACCAGCACCTTCAGCAGACCCCCACAACCCCTCTTCCACACTGTTCCCCCCTTACTTTTCCCCTTGCTGAAGGCTGAGGGGATCCCCAAGACACCCCACCCCAAATCTCTTCCTTTCTTCCAGCCTCTCCCCTCCTCCTCCTCCTCTCCCTCTTGGAGTGATATTGGAAATGCCTCTGGAAATGTGGTTTTTCGACATGTGGCCAAGGTGCCGGCAATCCCTTATTATGTATTTTGACACTCACATCCTGGGGTGTGTAAGAAGGGGGGTGGTTAGTGGGTCAAGAGAGGTTCTCCTCCCCCTCTACTCTGCCGTGGTGAGGCCCCATCTGGAATATTGTGTCCAGTTCTGGGCCCCCCAGTTCAAGAAGGACAGGGAACTGCTTGAGAGAGTCCAGCGCAGAGCCACAAAGATGATGGAGTGGAACATCTCCCTTATGAGGAAAGGCTGAGGGAGCTGGGTGTCTTCAGCTTGGAGGAGACTGAGGGGTGACCTCATTAATGTTTATAAATATGTAAAGGGTGAGCGTCATGAGGATGGAGCCAGGCTCTTCTCAGTGACATCCAATGATAGGACAAGGGTACAAGCTGGAACATAGGAGGCTCTGCACAAATATGAGAAAGAACTTCTTCACAGTGAGGGTTACAGAGCAGTGGCACAGGCTGCCCAGAGAGGTCGTGGAGTCTCCTTCTCTGGAGACATTCAAAACCGCCTGGATGTGTTCCTGTGTGACCTGACCTAGGTGTTCCTGCTTTGGCAGGGGGATTGGACTAGATGATCTTTTGAGGTCCCTTCCAATCCCTAACATTCTGTGATTCTGTGATAATTTTTCATTACTAATTACAAATATTTCTATGAATTATATTTAGAAAGAGAATGAAACATGCACGTTTCAATGTAACAAACTACAAAGATTCATTTGGAGCAGTTTCTTGGATAAAGGCTACTGATGACAAAGTTCTCAGTGTCTTATGAACAAGGAACTAGAGGTCAGGTACAAGAAAAACCTCAATATTTGGAAAAATCTTTATTAAACATTTCAATACAGTACTCAACAGTAAAAAAGGTGGTGTATACGCAGAGTTTTCCGGCAGGGGTCTCAGACAAGGGATGTGGTGAACCTGATTTAGGTTACACCCAAGTTCAAAACTTATTTATTACTTTACAAAAAACTTATTTATAAAAAATGTACAATATCAATATCTATCAGAGTTGTTAACAAAAATGTAAAAAGAAAAGTTTTTCCTTCCAATGTTTTCATACGCTATATACAAGAAAAGTAAAAAAGGTGTCCTTTGATTTAACCCAAAACTTCTGGAATAATTTGGATACGGCCAGTGTCTAAAATTTTATAATATTAATTTAATAACTTTTTTAAACTATTTTTTTGCTTACCTGTTTATTCACAGATTCAGGCAAACTTTCATAAACCAGGACTTCTCTTTGGTAAACAGCTTATTCAATTCCAAAGTAATTTTTTTTTTCCTACTTTTAAAAGGAAATATCCACAAACCACTTTTAATATTGGTTCTCCCTGTACACCAGTCAATAAAGAACATAATTTCCTGGTTTATGACATATAAACCCAATGTAATTTTTTAGAGTACCAGAAAGTTATCAGAAGATATTTAGATGAAATTTTAAATGACAAATTGTATAATCTACTAAACAGCCCTCAAAATTTAAAAAATAAAATGTCATCTACTATCAAAATAATAATCTACAAGTGTTCCATTTTTCTTCTGAACTCCCTTAAAAAACAGCTGTTGTAAACATTAAGTAATTTTGCTTTGATGGCAAGCATTTGATTTGACAGGTATTTCGACATTATTTATCATTGGAGAAACATGTCCTGAATTTTTTCCTATGGACTTCTGAATGCAAAGTAAAACCACTGAGTAATTCTTCTAGTCCAGCAGTATTTTCAAGCCATGATATCCCTAGATCAGTTCTGTATCTCTAAATTTAGGCATCCAATCTGATTATGTAAAACAGAGAAGGCATATCTGGGCAGTGTAATATGACAAGTAAATTTAGCCAGATACATGAAAGCCTTTGAAAACAGAGACCCAGCTGATAAGCATGCTAACAACTTTGATACCCAGCAGGGCTACCTTAAAATTGTCATTATGATCTAGCAAATGTCGATATTAATTTTACAATTTTACACGTTACTTTCATGGCTTGACTTTAATTTTATTGATAATTATTACATGGTCACATTCATAACTTCATCACAATCTATAGTAACCAGTAAGGTAACATAGCAGTTACCTCAGCACGATTAATGGGAAGAGTTCCGTCTACACGTACATATCAGTGCAAAATCAAAGAAATTTCCTGAGAATAGAAACATGTGCTTGCACAAGGTAGTCTGAGAAAAAGTTTTCTGAAGAGCTCCTTTTCCCCTTCTCTGCTGACATTGTTTATTTTCATACAGAAATGAACAAAGCAGCAGAATTCTGACTATATTTCTAAGTAAAACTCACGAGTTTGGAGTAACTTCATCCCTGCCTTTTTGAAGGGCAGATGGATCCTAGATTGCTTCCATCAGCCTGAGCCAAGCAGCCTCCAGTGAAAGGCTTAGCACCTCCACTTGCACTCAGATCATAAGGCTGTATGCCAGGAGAGTAGGGAATACATCAAAGCATAATTCCAATTCCTATACGAACTAAAACTTCATACCTACAGGTTGAATTCCTCAGAAAGGAACAAAAATTTTTTTTTTAATACAGTCTCTGACTCCAAAAGCCTCCAAAATTGGATTCTTGCTGGATTACTTCCTATTAGCAACACATCACTATACAACATCTTCAGCAATTGTAGTGTCAAAAATTTGGTAGTAAACTTGACATTTCGTTGCATCTCTGACATTATAGGACTTGATGACGCATTCCAGCCATGGCAAGTCATCTACAAACAAAACCCAAATTATTGTTCAGTACTCATTTCTAACTTTAATAGCAGAGAAGTATAACTTGAGAAGGATCTTAATTAGGATATCTAAATGTATACAACAATTAATAAGAAGAAAAATGAATGACTCATTTTGAAATTCCAATTTTTATCTGAAAATTTCCTGCACCATCTGAAATGGTATACAGTGACAATCTTCCAAGCCTCCCCCCTCTTGTCTAAACTCCCCCCCAAAAAACTTAGTATCCGTAGTTGTACCACAATATGGCACATATAAAGACTCCAATAAGAAAAACTGATCCCCATGTGTCTCAATAAGACAGTTTCATTGGTTTTAAAAGGGCACATCCTTTACACTCTTTACAATAGGGCCACTTTTTTAAGTATGGTAAAGACTCCAGCGTGGTTGCAGCGGTCACTGACAGCCAGGTACTTAAAGGGAGTACACCAGAGGTCAGAGCTGCAGCAGAGACATACAGCTGTCTTGGACATGTGTAGTTCAGGTAGAGCTACTTTCTGCAACAACAGAAATACTGCACAAAAACCTCTCTGACTGGATTTGGATTGAGCTTTTGCTCAATTTCCATGGTTGTTGCCTATACTAAGGGATGCTCTAAATCAGCATGTGCCTTCAAAAGGAGAATCTCACTCAAAAAGCGTGTGCCATACACTGAATCCCCTTTCAGATTTCCCTAATGTGCTGTGACATGCAGTACAAAGGTGTTCTGGTTAACTTCCGTATGAATACAAATGACATGTTAGTGCCTGTGCAGACATGACTGTATTCACACATCACTGCATGCTACATGAGAATTTACTGAACCATTACTTTTCTTTTTCAAAAGAGAGTTCTGTTCTTAAATAATTGAATCAAACCAAATTAATTGGAACTCTCCTTGCAGACTCGTGGCATTTCTCCGTTCTGAGTTTTGCCCATGCATAAGTTGAATTCTAAAAATTTGCATATGCAATAGCAGATGAAAGACCCTTTCCCTCCCCATCCCTCTTAAAATTATGGCAAGTTGACCTAATTTTCTTCCTGGAGGACAGAGCGTATTCATGGTCATCTGCATCTTTTGCTGAAGAAAATTATTAGTTAGGATTTCAGCAGCAGGAATTTGAAAAAACCTTTCCTGGAAAAGAACAGAAAAGTATGAGTTGTTGGAAGAAGGGTAAGAAATCATTAGCCAGAACCATGACTGCATGTCCTTTTATCATCTAAGGAACTTAAAAATATCCAGATAGGTAACACAAGAGAAGAACAATATTACTTCTAAAAGTGTTCAGATACAGAAAAAACCCAAACTTTCTGAAAAAAATTAGTCTGTATTTCAGTGCCCCTGAGTTTTCAGTGCCCCTGAGTATTCAGGGACTATAGTAAACCAGAAAGCACACACATAGGTCTGTATATATATATGGCAGATATTCCTCATAAACCTCCATAACCAAACAATGTTATGGCCACAGAGGATGGTCAGTCCTCCTCAACAGTCCCACACTGCAGCAAGAAGAACATTTTGAGAGGAACAAAGTCACTTGAAAACAAGGGGGCACTGCAACCTGGCTTCGTACAAGCGGAACTCCCTTAGTTTGAGTTTCACTTTTTGATAATTTTAGAAACTATGGAGAAAGGCTTATACTGTGGGATGCATTTCTGAACAGAGAAGTAAAATAAAGAATGGAACACTTAAATGTTAAATAAACCTTTTCTGCATATTTTTTAAACCATATACAGTAAGCATGACTGAAAAAACTCCAGTTTTATTCTTTCCAAGTTTGTTAACTGATTTTTTACCTCTACAGGCCCATCATCTTATATCTTCTCAAAGTGAGCTAAGGTTTTTAATGGGAATTTCTCTTTTTTTTTTTTTTTTGAAAAGACACAAATACAGAATAATCTCCTGCTATATAGTTTTTGTATGACATGTTTAATGCAAGTGATCAAAAGTTAGCGGATAATCCAGCAGCAAAACTGACAGAGATGGCTAACTGCTTTTTTCCTATCGGTCTTCCAATTCTTTTTCTGACTCTAAAACTTTTCCATTTTTTCCTTCAATGACTTTTCCTATAAAGAGCAGAGGAAAGAAAAGAACTGAGAGCATTCCTACAGAAGTGCCACTGGCAGCTATTGTAAAGTTGCACTTCAAAGTAGCTCAGCTCCTTCTCAGGTGGTGCTGAAGGACTTGAGTTTAGGCTTGGAAGGTATTGGCTTGTTTTTGAAGTACAACCAGCAGGAATGATAGCAGCTAGCACTTCAGAAGAAATAGTGGGTTTTTTCCCCCTGCAGTTAATCTGTAGTACTGAGCAGTATTTGCTAAGAATCTGAGCTACCCTGAAGTACAGATTTTTGGAATTCTGCATCAAGAGACGGTTTAAAATCTTTTTCCTCACCTTCTTTTGCAGTTGAGTTTCTTGATATAAAAAGGAAAAAGGATAGCAGAAGGAAAAGACAACTAACTGAAATGGGCATTGCAGTCTTTGACCTCCTTGGCTGCTATCCCACTGTATTTTTAACACACAGTTTTTCCAATATTATTTTTACTTACAGTCTTAAAATTAAACAAGGGAGAGTATTCCCTTCAAGGTCCCATTCAAAGTTATTTAGTACAATGGTGGAAAACATGCAGATATATAGACATTAAATAGTATTGATATGGGGGGGCAAAAAAAATCACACTAAATTGTTTCTCTGTTTCAAAATAGTTGATGTATTATCTTAAAATTAACTAAAATGGGTGTGTGAATGTGTGTGTAAAAAAACCCAAACAAACCAACTAAACAAAAAACCCCAAAAGGTAAAACAAAAGGAAAAAAACCCACGAAGCACATAGCAACTTCTACTGCACACAAAAATACATGTAAAGGAGTAAATCCACTAAGGAAGATGCTAGATGTATACAATTCATCCTTGACCCTAAATTGCAGAGCAATGATCAGCTCTTGTAAGTCAGAAATCCTACACCTTCAGCATTACAAAAAATTCTAACTCAAAAAATCTGTGTGCATCACACTGCTAATCCAATAACAAAGCTTATCAATTAGAGTGAAAAGGAAAGAAAGAAAGAAAGAAAATAAATCCTGAAGAGCAATCGGTTGTTTACTGTCAAAATGGGAGTGGTTTCTACTGGGGATTGGTCTAAGTCTGGTTATTTTTAAGAATTGTCATATCTGTTTTTCAGTGTCTCAGGTAGCAGGAATGGTCTTAAGATGCTTCAGAAAAAACTGAAGATAGGTTAATACTAAGGTTAGCAAAGTAGTTAAATAAGCTGCTTCTGAAATCAAAGACAAGTATCTGTAGATCTTTAGCTGAGTCCTGCCTTTGTTCAGGGGAAGGAAGACTTCTTCTACCTCATGGTCATATGAAACAAAATCAATACTTACTGAATGGATAGATTCTACTGAGAGTTAAAAAAAGAGGTAATGAGATTCTGAACTAATGCAGAAGTTACCTGCATAAATCCTGAAACACTCCCATCATTCACACAGCATTCAGGCTGCATAATTTAACATTGCCAATAAAAGAGAAATTCAGCCATGGAAATGTATAGAAGTCTATGGAAATACCAAAGAATCTAATCTACAAGCTTCAGATTGTCTTTGTGCTTTGATACTCTCTACTCTGATATTCTATTGAAAAATTACTAAAAAATTACATTCAGCGCACCTTCATTGATAGACAGTATTAATAATGTTATAGCACTTGTAACCGTCCCTGCAAAACACTGCAGGTAACATAGAATGAGTATTTCTGTACATAAATTTGCTATTTTAAAAATAAATAAATTCTAAACCCACATAATCTGTAGAGTCTATCTTTACCTAGATTTACTTACATAATCCAAAAGGTATGCATTTAGTGCTCCTGTTTCATCAATCAGTGTAAACTTCATAACAAAAACATACTGGAGTGGCTCAATACCTAAAACTAAAGGGAAAAAAAAAATCTGTTCTTAGAGTGAATATGCAAGGCAAACCATAACAACTCAAGCTGACAATATCCCTCCTTTAATAGTAACTGACTTTGAATACTGTGATTAAAAGTATGACTTGACAGGCCAAAAAATAGAGGCTCTGAATACCAAAATGTGGTTTGTATGTTGAGAATGCATTGCAGTTTGCCTAGAGACACTTTAATAGATGAGTCTATAAAAATGCAGAAATATTTTTAAGTGCTTATTGTCATCCTAGTAAAAGAAACATTAATATTTGTTTAGATCTTAGTTCCTAACTTGGTAGGACCTTCCTACTCCTTTTCTCCATGGAAGATTAAAGAAGACTTGCTCTTAATTCAGTGATAATAAGATAGCTTTCCACCTGAAAACATATCTTCTGAGGAAAATTATTTGTTTCATATGATGTAATAAAAGCTACCAGGCAAAGTCCTATTCAGAAAAACTTTGCCAGCAGTTCTGAAAATATTCCAACAAGTAAATGAGTACAGTCATGCTCTCACTGGCAGCAGTAACTGTTATGCTGCAAACATAAAGTATCTTACATGCACAAAGTTACTGCAACTCTGCATCAGTCTTTTCTGGGTACATCTACCTAAATCAGGTAGTCATTTTATGTTCAACTGATCTGATATACTTGCAGGTTATCATTTAGTCTGAAAATACACATGATAAAAGAACATAAAAGAACATACATAAAATAGCTGAAATGCCAGAAAGCATTTAATGACTATTGTTTACATTTTGAGAATTAAATGTCAATAACAGGTGTTGTAACACTGCCAGTTATATATTATTTCCCATTTATTTAACAGAATAATTATGACAGTTTATTTGAGAGAACCACTGTACTGCTTGAATAGTTTTTCTTTTACAAAGTCTTTACCAAGCTTAGATACTGCTAGATATTCCAACTTAGTATGTTAGAACATGAATTGATAAACATGAAAATATTCTTTTTCTTTAATGTGTTGTGAAGTTTAAAGCTCCATTTTACCTGCAGCATTTGAAAGTGTTGAATACATAAAGTAACACGAACTCACGAGCATGGAACGTACATATATGTTATGGTATAATTACTTTCATTTAAATGTTATTTCTTGCAGACTCTCTGGAATATGCTTAGCATTGATAATGCTTACAGAAGATAACAGTTTAACTTGTACTAGTCATTAAATAAGACTCTCTTTAGTTTTGGTCAGAAAAAACTGCATCTTCAAAAGGAAAAGCAAGACTAACTTTTAGGACTGCAAGCATGTACAGTTTAAAAATGACTTCTGCAATCAAAATCTCACCATATCTGTACTACAATAGGTGTAAGTAGTGACAGCTATGGTAGAAGAAACTATTCAACCTATAAAATCTTTTAATTTATACTGTAATGTTTTCAAAAGTAAATATGTTATTTCATCTAGTAAAAGGTGAATAAATTTTACAGCTTTGTACTCAAGCATAACCAAATTACATGCTTTCTGTTCAAAACTGCAACTCAGAAACCTAACTATTTCATAGAACACTTCAGAATCAACGCACAAAAGTATTTCAGGACAATATCATGTTAGCTGACCTTGTGCTATTTCAGTTGGTTCCCATGATGGTCGTTGTTCTGCTGCAATGGCACTTAGACTCTTGATAGATTTTGGAGTTGAACACTGCTTGCACCTAGCATTTAAAAAAAGATACTGAGACTAATCAAACACTGACTTACTTATACTAGAAGCTTTCTGCATAGACAAAAAAATTAATTCTGATTTTCTTACTCAGTGGCAGTGCAAAAGTATTTCTACTGCTGTGTAAAATAACTATTTTACCAGAGACACAAGCTTTAGACCACATCAAACCCCTTAATGCTGCTTTTGAATTGTCCCTGAGGAGTAGTACATCATTTTGGTCTGGAAAAGACTACCTCAATGAACAGGAAGGAAGAAAACTGTTCACCAAGGCTAAGAGAGTTGAGGTCGTTCAGCCTGGAGAAGAGAAGCCTCTGGGGAGACATTGCAGCAAGGCCCACAGTGACAGGACAAAGGGTAATGGTTTTAAAATGAAAGAGGGTAGACTTAGATTGTACAGAGGAAGAAATTCTTTACAGTGAGGGTAGTGAGACACTGACCCAGGTTACCCAGAGAAGCTGTGGCTGCCCCCTCTCTTTGGCAGGCACGAGGCCAGGTTGGATGTGGCTTTGAGCAACCTGGTCTAGTGGGAGGTGTCCCTGCCTGTGGCAGGGGGGTTGGAACCAGATGATCTTTGAGGTTCCTTCCAACCCAAACCATTCTGTGATTCTAAGATCACTATATTGCTGAACATATTCATATATCACTACTTTGTTGTTTAGCAATACAAACAACATCTCACTTCATAAAAGCAGGAGTGAATCTGAACTTGAAGCACACTGTAAAAACACAACAAGGTTAGAGGAGAAATCTGACTTTACCAATGTTAAAAGTATTAACTATGAGTTATTAAACAATCTCTATTACTGGTATATTTACACCAGTAATTATAAATTTTACACGTGACATAGTAAGCAATTGCTGCGAGCGTATGAAAATATTGAAGAACTGTTTTCAAATTTGTTCTCATTTGCCTCAAGAAATAAAATTACAGAACAACTATTTTTTTCCAAATTAAGCTTTTGTGCTAGTATATTACAGTTGGAACTTAAAACAGACGTTTATTACCTCTTCTATGATTCTATGATTATCTTTTAGAATTACATGCAAAACATGCCATAAAAATCAATAGCACTAGTACTGCTCAAGTGATATAAAGCCAAGCTCAATGAAGTTACGTTTTTCCTTTAAAAAAACCACCCAAACCCCAATAAAGTAACATAGATGTGAATTTTGTTTTTATATGCAAGTGTGTGTGTTTTATTTTTGTGTATATATATATATGAATATATGAAATATATGAATACACATGCATATGTCCACACATAAAAATATTTATACAGGTATTCAAGCTCATTCCTACAGCAAAAATAACTTTGCTTTTCATGCTACTATAGAGAATCTTTTTTAGACTTCGCTAAGTATAAAAGAGTGTGTGGAACAAAGCTCTGAAATGTCAACATCCTTGTGAGGTTCCTTCCTAAATATTCTATGAACAATCATGGAATATCTTATAGAGCACTGGCTTTTACAATACAGCCATTTAGAGAGAAAATTATGTCTGAAGGTGAGGTATGCGTAGCTGTGGAAATATATGGGTTATGGAAGTGCAAGGGGAAATACTTTGTACTGGTGAAGATGCAGTCCCTATAGGAACACCTACATATTGCCTTTATTTAAAAAAGCTGTGGCCAGCCATATCTGGAAAGGTCAAAACAATATATGACAAAGAGAAATAATTATCTGTATGCATTTTATCAGGCCCTTATGGAAAACTTTAGGGTTCAATATTTCTAAACAGAAATTGTTTTACTGCCTCAGGACTGAAGTAATGCAACACAGTGCTCTGCTTGAAGTTATTAGGACTGCCAAGAGGGAGGTCTCAATAGCTTGCAGGAAGTAGACTGGTATTTCTGAGCCCATTAACTGTGCAGTACTGGGAGTGCATACTGCTGCTGGCTCTCATTGAGCAGGAACACAGTATTGCACGTCATAGCACAGACACCAGACCTAGACGTGTGTACTGTATTCCACAGCCTTGGAACTGCGGAATTAAGAAACCTGGTGAAGTTGTCTCTACAGTGACTGACATCCATAAACAGGTAAGGTGCTTTGCAGTGTTGTGGATCCCAATAAATGGCAAATGGTGAGAAAAGGCTGTTCAAAATCCCCTTTTTCTTCCAAAACCCAAGCTTTCTCAACACTAGGAATGAGAGAGAGAATGAGATGTGGATTGACAGCCTAAAATTATTTTCTGGGTCTCTATTTAAATATTATCTGTGTATGAAAAAAACAGCAGTTTTAAAGAAACATATGTTTTGACTTTAGTCTAACAATTAAGACCAGAAAATGGTATCTTTCAGGCCAGAAAATGGAAGATCTGGACTACAAGATGATGATATAGGCATTTTGTAGCCTAAAGAGACTCATATGTGTGTTTCCACCCCTGTAGTATACTACTGTACCCACACGCCATAGGCAAGACTGAACCTGGTGTGCTGTGTAATTAAGGGTATAAAATATACAGAACAAGATAAAGCCCAACTGCAGCTGAGTCCTTTGACACAAGGTAGTAGCCATGGCATTTCATCCCTGATCTCAGTACATGTTATGTATTTTGCATCAAAGAATTTTTGGGTAAGTTATCCTTGAGCACCGTGGTTTGAATTACTGAAGAAAATGATATTTATCTATCTATCAACAAATACTTTTAACCTACCCATAATATTTTATGCTCCCTTGTAAAAGAAAAGGAGCTGAAAGATCTAACAATTCAAGATCATCTTCTGCGGATCTCACGGGAATAACACATTTAAATCTTTTGGTAAGCTTCCAGACTTCTTTTAGTGTCCCACCTATTAAAAACAGAAAAACATGGGGTTTTAAACTGTAATCAGGAATAAATTGAACAACTCACATTTCTTGGGTGATTTAGTGTTGATTTCAGGACCCTCAATAAAAACAGAGACCCACTATGGAAAACTGAAAAACCAGTCCATAACCACCTCACTCTTACTCAACAACAGACTCAATATTAAGAATCAAAGATGGACCTTTATCAGAGCAGATGCCTTAATATCTTCCTTACAGTTATCACTGTAATCATTAAGTTGTATTTAGTTAGCATCACTTTCATATAACTTCTCCTATGATTTTACTAGCAATTTTCTTGGGGGAAAAAAAAAGGAATAAACTGACTTTTTTGCAATTGCTCCTAAGTAAGTGTTTTTTTCAACTTTTAAGTGGCAAAAATCTATTAATTTAACCAGCAGCTTAGGAAAAAGTAGTTATTCAACCATGTCATAATTGACATGAGGTGGGAAATGCAGAACCACCAAACTTCATGCTAATTTGAGTGCTAGTAAATTGAAAAAATACACAACCACATGTAGTTTCCACATTGAACTTCTAATTAAAAAAAAAAAAAAAAAAAAGAAAACAGCACAGATACTTTAAATGGCTTCACAAAAAAGAAAACAAAGTCCTCCAAGTACAGTGACACAGATAAAGCCTCTCATATACATCTGGAGTCTCATTCATGGGAGTAACATACAAAATTCAGGGTAGTTTTAACTGGCATTGCTAAAAGGTCTCCATAATTACAACTTTGCTATAATACGAAGTTAGATCGAGCAAATATATTCTGGCTTGTAAGGGACTGGCATAAACCACAGAGAATTACCAGGGGCTGACAATGATAATATAATCCAGTTTGGAACATGCCAGAAACAAAGCAACGACCAGAAGCAGTTGAATGTCAAACAAAGCAGAAAACAGAAGGAGTTTTGTCATTGACCCTTACACAAAGGACCACCTGACTTATATTTGCTTATTCACACCATTACTTGAGCACAATTGAAGGCTTTAACTTGGAATGGTACTATATGCAATTATTTATTACCTTTATTCTATTAAAAACATTCCTTATTAGTATTCTTGGTAAACTGCTTTGTTTAAAAGTACAGTGGCTATTTCTCTTCCCTGAGGAAATCTGTTAAAAACCAAACCAAGCCAACCTCACACTGCAAGAATGTCTATTAATCTGAAACAACACTGACATCCAGAGGCTGACAGAGTTAATTGTAGGCTTGTATTATCAAAAGCCTTACAAAGCTTTTTCCACACAATATTAAAAGTAAGGTTTTCTTAGAAGACTGAGTGAATTTTCAAATCAGAACTGAAAAATCAGTAAGCACAGCTAGAAAAAAAAAAAATTATTCAGATGTTTATTTTAGCAGAATTAACAATAAACTTATTGGTATAGTTATAAAATAGACAGAAGCACCTTGTAAGACCTTCACAGATGACTTTTTCCTGTTTGCACAACAGTAACTTAAAGTTCCAGCTGAGTTTTTATCTTCTTTGAAGATGCCTTTATGATCATCACTACACACTGAATAGAACTTCAACAAATCTTAACTTTGTCAGTACAGAGAGGACACTGTGGCACAGTAAGTAGTATATTTGCAATTTATCTTACCTTCTATCATAAGCAAGGTATCTTCAGGCTGCTGAAGCATTTCATCATGCTTTACAAAATGGATAACTATTTTCCTTTGTTTCTGGTCTTCTGTAGTCCACATTACAGAATCATACCAGGATGTATTGTGTAATTCTGGGTTTGGGGCAGTAACAGCAGAGCCTTGTAAAATAAAGTCAAAGGCATCTCCATCTGGAACTTCACGCCTAAAACCATTTCCAAAATGAAAAAGTAAATTCTAACAGCTTCTCCTTAGGCAGTCTAGCAACAAGGACAACAGTACTCCGAATAAACATTAAAACAGAGTCATGAGGCTTAATGTATATACAGGAAAAATAAATTTGTTGTTATATCAGTTTAAACATCTAGAATTATATAGCAAATTATGACAAGATAATTCATTTCCATGTTAATAAATATGCTAAGGCATCTAATCTTACCTAGGAGCAGAGACAGCCTAATGACTTCATCTATACATATGTAAATACATGGAAAACCAAATATATCAGCTTTATATGGTTTCAGTTGGGCCTATAAAGGGCCATGGAACTGCAAGTGATTTAAAATTTTCCTACCTATTACCACTGAGTTTCAAATCTTTGCTCAAAATGAAATACATTTACATTCAGCTAATTTTACACAAAAAAAGAGGATGAAAATACACTGAAAAAACAGGCATCTCAAAACCTACAGAATAATTCCTAATTACTTTCATTGTGTGAAACACTTACAAAGAGTTGCATTTGGAACAATGAAGTTTAATAGACTGATAGAGCTTCTGGGGTTTATAAGTTCTCAGCTTTGCTCTAATGCGATACTGTTGAGGAGCCACGCTGTTCAGAATGGTTTTCAGTTCTGTGTTACTCAAATCCTGATGATCTGTTAATACTGCAAAATAACACACACAAAAAAGCACCATGCACACCTATTAAACACCATAATATTTGAAATACAGGAAATCGCCATTGCAGGTATGCATTTTCCCCTTAATCCCAGTTTCTCTTCCTTTCCCAGTTGCAGCCTCAGTTTTATCAATACATGTTACTACAGTCTTTAAGATAAATCACAACAGGTTGTGGGAGCATGGGGTACTTCAGGCTACAGAAATTCAACATGCAGAAAAAAAAATGTAGACTATATCAACATGCTCTATTCCTTTAAAAACAACATAAACCAAATGTAAAAAACTTACACTCTGAGAATAGCTCTTCCTATAGTAAGTAAAACACATTATTTCAACCTTTGAGCTGATGTCTCAAAAATAGTTTTGTTCCTTAGTAAAAATAAAGTTCACCTTGAGGTTCAAATGTTTCCTACCTGTAACAGATAACTGCTGACATCTCCGTAAGTGTGATTCAAGATCTAAAATCAAGAAGAATTTCCCAATTATTTTCTTTCCTTCTTTTCTTCTTCATTATGCAGACACACAAAAATAAATAGATAGGCAGATAGACACACAAAACCAAAAGCTGAACAGAAGAAAATGGAAATCCTAATAACGTATGAAACAATACAATGTATGAAAAGAATATAGCAAAAGGAAAAAGCAAAGTAAGCAGGAGACAAACATTTAATATCAAGAATTAAGATATTTGAGGAGAAATTAGTGTACACATAAAATAGCAATGCTCATCAAAATTAACACTTTTCAAATGTATACTGTGAATGATACTGCTGACATAAACTGTATTCTTCCCCCTGTAATCTTTCTGGACAAAAGCATAAATACATTATTCAAAAAATGATATGGACTGCCTGGTCCCTCCTCTGAACAACCTCTACTACATACACAGTGCAGTAAATACGTGCAAAATTCTTTCCAAATTTGCAGTGTTATGCTCTAGACATGAAGTATTTATTTATTCTTGACTTTTGCACTCATTAACATACTGTGACAGGATATTTCTAAATAATGGCTAAGTAATATAGGATTTTAAAAGCTAGAAGCAGAGATGCAGACTATGTCCAACCAGCTTTAGAGCTGAATTCACTTTTAGTTATTCTTACTTTGGGTAAAAATGCTATTCGAAGAGTAATATGGGATCTGTACAACCATCTATAAAATACTAGTTTTCCATGGTGCTGCACCTTGCAACTCTGCCACTGACACAACTTTCCATCCAACAGCTTTAGAAGGGCTTCTCAGCAAGCTGCTGTTTAGTGGTGTTTTCAGTGCCTGGGTAATGTCAATTTCCAGTCTAATAATCCAAAAGAATTTTCTAAGGCTTTTTATGTGAAAGTAACATTAGACACGCAGAGAAGCAGGAACTGTGACCTTATCTTGACCATATATATGTTATAACAAAGAGCAAATCAGCTTTCAATTGCTCTTACCTTTAATATTGTTAAAAGTGCCGTATAATTCCAATGAAGACATGCTTTCCATATTCTGACTGCCTGACAGATCCACAGATTCTAAGAATCTAAAAATAAATGACTAAACATTTTATAACCTACAGAACTCTTTCATATATATAAATGCACATACACATACTAGACATACACACTTAAATGAAACCTACTGTTTATCAATACACAAGTATAATGTTCAGACACAAGTTTTCCAGTAGAGACATTAAACTTAACTGAGCCAGAAGTTGCAGGAGTGTATATTAATGATGCAGATGAGACACTCCTTTCCAAATCACTTCTAGAACTTTAAACACAATACAGTGCCAAAAGAAATCTATACTACTGGAAGCAGAAATCCTGATAAAGAAACATGCACTTTGGTTACTTAGCCTTTCCTAAAAGAAAAAAAGAGAGTTTACGGCATTTGGCAGAAAGGGCAGGCCACTCAGGAGGACTACAAAGACGCCACGAGGTTATGCAGGCAGCAAATTAGAAAGGCCAAAACCCAACTAGAACTTAATCTGGTTACGGCTGTAAAAGACAATTAAAAGTGACTATATAAATACATTAGCAATGAAAGGCGGGCTAAGGAGAATCTCCATCCTTTATTGGAGAGGGATACATAGTGACACTGGAGAGAAAACATAGTGACAAAGGATGAGGAAAAGGCTAAGGTACTTAAATACCTACTTTGCCTCAGTCTTTAACAGTAAGACCAGTTGTTCTCTGGGTACCCAGCCCCCCTGAGCTGGAAGAAAGGGACAGGGAGCAGAATGAAGCCCCCATAATCCAAGGGAAAATGGTTAGTGACCTGCTACACCACTTAGACACACAGGTCTATGGGGCTGGATGGGATCCACCCAAGAGTACCGAGGGAGGTGGCAGAAGTGCTCACCAAGCCACTTTCCATCATTTGTCAACAGTCCTGGCTAACCAGAAAGGTCCTAGTGGACTGGAGGTTAGCAAATGTAATGCCTGTCTTCAAGAAGGGCTGGAAGGAGGGTCATGAGAACTACATGTCTGTCAGTCTGACCGTGGTGCCAGAGAGGGATCTGGATAGGCTGGATCGATGGGCCAAGGCTAATTGTATAAGGTTCAACAAAGGTTCAGTGCTGGGTCCTGCACCTGGGTCACAACAACCCCATGCAATGCTACAGGCTTGGGGAAGAGTGGCTGGAAAGCTGCCTGATGGAAAGGGACCTGGGGGTGTTGGTCGACAGCCAGCTGAATATGAGCTGCCAGTGTGCCTGGGTGGCCAAGAAGGCCAATGGCATCCTGGCCTGTATCAGAAATGGTGAGACCAGCAGGAGTAGGGAAGTAACTGTCACCCTATACTCATGAGGCTGCAGCTCGAATACTGTGGTCATTTGTGGACTCCTCACTACAAGAAGGACACTGAGGTGCTGGAGCGAGTCCAGAGAATGGCAATGAAGCTGGGGAAGGGTCTGGAGCACTATAAAATAGAAATCTTAATCCCTACTATATTTTAAATTTGAAAAATTAGTCTCTATTTACCTATCCTCCCAAATATTTCCTCTTCATCTTAGCGGTGCTAAAGACACATTCTGTTCCAGGGTTTCTGGTTCTTACATATGCTTACATTTCTAAACTGTACAGTTGTTACATTAGCTTAGATTTTTCCAAAATCATCTAGAATAAAGCCCCTACATATAGAACTTACGCTTTTAGTTCCTTAACATCTGGGTTACTTTCTGGTAATACCCCTATTCCTCGACCGTAACAGGTGCCACCGTGAAGATGAAATTCTACACGTGAGACATCTTCATTGTCAGCACTTGCTTGTTTCGTATGAATGCTGTAAATTCTCAGAAAACTTCCAATCTTGAAGAAAAAACAAAAAGATAACACAAAGTTAGCTCTTTACTTGGAAAATTCTAGGTCTCATAAAGCTGCTTCTCTTTTTTTTCACTGAATCACAGAATAGCTGAAGTTGTCAGGAACCTCTGAAGATTGCCTAGTCCAACCCCCGTGCCCAAAGCAGAGTCAACTAGAGCAGGTTTCTCAGGGCTATCTCCAGCTGGGTTTTGAATATTTTCAAAGATAGAGACTCCAAAACCTCTCTGGGTGACCTGTTTGTTTTCCTTTATCAGACATGTTACATCATTACTGGCAGCAAAGGCTGATTCAGAACCAGCGTAAGCCTCTTACTAAATCTGATTCTCAATCAGAGTTCAGAAGACAAATCAAACGAGCCAATATATTCCTTTCCCGAGGGCACAGTTTGTCTTCTATATTCACAACACAGCCCTACAGAGACTGACATGCTGTGATTTGTCCATATATGATTGCACTCAGCAACTGACCTCCTGTCCATCATCATGCATGGCATATTACCTGTTCATGCAAACACATCTGCTTACCCAGATTTCTTTATCGTATCTTAATTTTATATTAGAGATAATTTTATATTAGAGATAAAAAATGTTTTTTTTCAGCACCAGGACAAAAGGCAACACGTGTTAGAAATTCAAAGATTTTGGCACTGTTTCCAACTCTATTAGATTTTCTCCTCAGGTACATGGAAAATATGCTGCTTGTTTTGCTTAGAATTATTTTGTGTTCCCTGAAATAGTTTTGTCAAGTTACACAAATGGACTTAGCGTAACTTATGCAAGTACTTATCAAGAAAGTAAGTTATGAAGTGCTGAAGATCAAACACATCTTTATAACTTTGTTTTTATTTCAAAATACCACTCCCATTATGCCTTCCCTCCAAAAAACCTAAACCAAAATCAAGGTTCTAAAGGTAGATAATCTGGAGACTTAATTATGTAGTTCATTTCAGGCCTTTAAATCAAATTAACTAGCACCCAATTTTATTTTTTTTTAAAGTAGAACCTAAGATCCAGCTGACAGCTGGCAAGCTACACACATTAAATAACCTAGATTTATATTCACTCTAAGTATCTTTTAAATAGCCCTATAAAAATTACAAATTATTTTAAATTGACTTCAATTAACATTAATATTACAGCAGCCAGTCTGTTAAGTCTTATTTCAGCTTCAGTTCCTGCTTAATCAGTAGAAACCTAAAAGGTATTCCTATTAGACTGGATTGGCCAGGCCTTAGCATGACACTTATAAATGTATGTGTATATGCATAAAAGCAGGTAGAGCAGCATCTTGATTCTGGAATCCTCCTCTGTATTGAGAAACAGACTACGACTATACAATGCTGGTCTCAAACTGTTCTTTTAAACAATAATCACACATGAAAAAGGCAGTGCATTTTCAAATTCAGGCACTGGGGACATAAAAAGTGCACTTCAGCCTGCACCTATTTTGCTTTTGGCATGGAGGGCTTAACAGAGTTTTAATTGATCTGCACCATTAGGGGGCTGCTCATTTTGTTCATTCAAAGCATATCAACAGGACAGCTTGTGCATGTAGATGGCAGTTAAGAGGCTTATCTGGAGGCACCTTTACTTTTCTTATTTCCAGATGCTAAATTTCACTTAATTAGGTTGAATATTAAAAAAAAAAAAAAAAAAAAGCAAGGGACAGTCATATTATAAAACTAATCTAATGACTACAACAAATGCTTTAGGGAAAGTTTTTTTTTTTAAAGTTCTTTGCTAAGTTCTGCTTATCAAAAAAACTCATGTCAATATAAAAGTGCCAAACTTTTTTTTTTTTCCCTGTAAGAGTAATTTGAATATAAGCATGAAAAAGATGACTATAATGGAACAATTTATTTCTTTCAAAAGCAATGTGTGAAAAAAATAAATATTTACTATATGTACAAACACAAAACATCAAACGTGGGAGAGGTGAGGCCAGAAGCCAAAAAATACAAAATTCTGGTTTTGCCTTCTAAACTCGTGTGCTGAAATTCATGCAAAAGTCAACTGAATTACATGTTTTGGTGCAACACTCACCTTCCCAAGATTTATGATCACTACAAAAATATATCTTTCTGTATTTGCATTATATTATATGCCTTTTTTATATATATGCCTATTTTATATATTTTAATATCACTTAGAATCATGCTAAAGAGATGCATTATAATCAGCATTGTCAAATTGCTGCAGCAAGTGCGGAAGGTCATGAATGTCAAACACAGACCACCAGATATGACTGTGGAAGAGAGAGTGCAATTTCCGTGAATTCCTTCGTGAGGCAGCATTGCTCACTGTTAACAGTGCCGAGCAGATCTGGGTGCTACAGCTAAAAAAGTTACTGTATTTATGTTGGTGACAGAGCACCTGCAGACTGAGCACACTTTATATATCTGACCGCAA
Source organism: Podargus strigoides (assembly GCA_028020825.1). NCBI lineage: Eukaryota > Metazoa > Chordata > Aves > Caprimulgiformes > Podargidae > Podargus > Podargus strigoides. The sequence continues at coordinate 147,181,389 of CM051663.1, forward strand.
AGAAACTATAATCTACGTTAAAGTAAAAACCATTATTTACAGAGGCATCACTAAAATCTAGTAGAAAACCAACTTCTTACTTAACTTAGAGCAGTTCTGTTTCCGAACTACCTCCCTCATTTCGAGCAAGTTCATGTGAGATGAAAGTAAAGCAATACAAACACATTTCTTGCAGTAGTATAAAATATACTAATGATCTATTCTCAGTCTAATTCAAATATGACTATTTTAAAAATACTTAATAAGGCTAAAACAAATTAAAATTAAGAAGTCGCACATGCAGTTCCCTGTAATTAGCCAACTAAAACAACTTTTTAGCACAGAAAATTCTCCTAATTATTTCAAAACATATAGGGTTGTGTTTGCATTTCAGACACTGATGAATTTGGAATGGTCATTTGTCATGGCAGTTAAATGTTCACATTTGTCCAGAAAGACACTCATGACAAGAGGCTGTCTTTGTCTCTTTTATCACTTAAAATCATCTGTAGTAATTTTTATGCCTATTTTATGGCTGGCGATATTCAGTGATTTTTTTTGGTCTTCATTTCATAGTATTAATAGTTTAATTTTAGTAAGGAAATTGTGCACCATTATTTTGCAAATGAGAGGAAGCATTTACACAGCATTCAGGTGTAGTCCTTTGCAACAAAAAATACCAACTTAAATCCATTAAAGGGTTTGGAGGACTTGGGGGTGGAATGTGGGTGTGTTGCTGTTTGTTTTCTTTTCCCTTTTAATGACTGCAAAGACAGAAGTGGGGAAGATACCACTGACAGGTCAAAGGAATGCTACCCAGGCCTGAAAAATATGAAATATTACAACCATGTAATCCATTTAACTTGTAGGTTGGAAATCTGATTCGGACACTAGAAAAGCAAGCAAGACTTCTTAGCATAAACTACTACTATCAAAAAAGAAATGACATTGTATAGAGCAGGAGGAACAGCTGCAAGTATTTAAATTCTGCATATGAAGATATATAACACGAAGCAAATACTGTGAAACTAAAGACTAGGACTTGTATTCATGCTCCAGGCTAATTGTTTTAATTGTACTATCCAGAAAATGCACGGCAACACAAAATTGATGGCATCAAGCCGTAAGAGGAATGCAGAGTACCACATGTTCAATGAACAACAGTGCATAAGGAAATCTCCAATGAGCTGTGGACAGCTGAACCCCAGTAACCACTGATGCTCACCCAACTTGATGCTTACCATCTAGGAAAATGCCTCAGGTGGAAAAACTCTTGTCACAGACCTGTTCCTGAGTTGTATGGCAAGGTCTGAGTGAATCCTGAGAAACTCCAGAAAAATTTCAATAAGAAAGGCTGAAGAATAATGAACTAAATAACCTATGGGGAGCAGCTGTATTCTGGACTTAGTTGCAGGCTGGGGTTTCTAGAGTAATGAGAAAGCCTCATGTACACCTCAGGTAGCCAGAGAAAAAAGGAAATTCAGGAAAAAGAAGTGAACACCATTATCTTTGCTTAGTCGTAGCTCTTACTTGTGCCTTTACGCCCCAGGAAATAATCTACTTCAGAGACGAAATTTCTGAAAATTCTGTTTGTGTTCTGCTAAGGCAGTAAATGCTGAAAAGCCACAATCTTACCCAGCAGGAAAGGGACGCCAATACAGATAGGGGACAAAAAGCTTTCTTACAGTATCAACTGTAGCGTACCTTCAGTATTACTACAGTTCCCTCCACTGAAAATTATAAATACTATTTGACTGCCGTGGGAAATAGGATAAAATGCTCATAGCTTCAGTGTTCTTTGGGCAGACAATCCAAACAAGGAGCTTTTAACAAACTCTTGCAGGAATATCTCCGACACTGTGCTCCAGGATTTGCTAAAAATACACTGTAATACATTACCTACTTTCTCTAGACTGTAGTGCTTACTCAGAGCTTCCTTGTCTGAACATGTGCCTACAGATACTTTATATAAGAACAAATATTTCAAGGTTGGTTGTGGGTCTTTTTTGGTTTTTTTTAACAGATTGTTCCTACATAAAACATAATTTCGGAGCTGCAATTGTCATTGCAAATGGTACATGACAACAGGGGAGAGTGTAACCTAACAATTCCATAACGATTTACATTAAAAAAGGCAATTCTAAGCTACTGTCAAAACGCAGAAAAGATGGCTGAAAAACAGTGGACTTTTATTGTTTTGAAAACCTTATACTGGCAAAACATCTACTACAGTTTCTGTCCACACTCTTCTTGTGTTCACACTCAGGAAGGTGCACATGCATACCCTAAACACTCTCCAGTTTTGTACTTATACATAAATCATTTAAAAAAAAATAAAATAATCTTTGCATAACAAGACTCTGAATTAGACAAAATATTATACAGATTAATATAGAGTATTTCAATTACACTTGCTTAATGTATGACATGATCTCCACTAGTATTTAAAAACAAACCTTTTATTAAATTTTGAATTTTAGGATGAGTCCCCAACATTTTATTATCTTTAGATTATTCTGTGAAATAAAATTAATTGCATGTATTGTAACCTGAACTTAATAAATCTTCCTGAAGTGTGTTAGGATATCAGCACTTTCTCTTCAGGAATTCCACAAAGACAGTCCACTAAAAAGCGGTATTAAAAAGTGATCTAACTTCAAACTTCTACAGCTCGCACAAGTGAAACTACTGCAACTTTGGACATAGCCTGAAGGGGAAAAACAGCCCATGTTGATCAGTAGGTCATACCAGGTTTCTTAACAGTTTCCTTTGTCACGAGTGACAGTTAGCAAGAGAAAAATTCTGGAAGAGAACCTGTAAGTGAGGAAATACTTCTGTGAATAAGTTTTGTTATGAAGTCTTACACGAAGGCAAGTTATTTTGCCATCTGTCATTTATTTATGAATGGGCATTAATATAAGAAATTGATTTCATGTCTGCTGATAGCCCCAGCCTAACAAATGGCTATCACTTACCTTTATTTTTGGGTAAATACTTTCTTAAAAACAATGCTTGGCTATAGAGGGCAAGCCATAAAATAAAAGATGTATTCTTTGTTAGTTTACTATATTCAGAAGCAAGATGGCAGTATTGCTGAAGATCAGATGTTTAATTATGTTGTTGTTTTCTCTATCTAAGCATAATCAACATTACTGACCCACTAAATGAAGACTGCATTGCAAATTGAAGAAGTTTATAGAACAGAAAATCTTTTATTGACTTTAGAATTACGGGCCTTAAACGGGACTAGAAGTTTAACCCCACTTTATATCACTGAAAAAATAATTCTAAAGCATAGAATACATTTTCCAAGTGCATTATTTTCACAGGATTATGTATGATATTACAGTGTCTGGAAGAAACTGCTTAATTGGAACTTTTTTTTTTTCGTGGCAATTTTAGGGTAATGAGGCTGTTTTTACCCATGTTGCAGGAGCTTTGCATTCACATAAAACGTACAGGAAATACAGTGAAAGATAAAGAGGAACATTTGAAACTAATTAAGAGCAGAACTGAATTGATATCGTCTCTGAAGTGAGTTCTAAGAAGAGAATAGGCCACAAAATGAGAGTTAGAACTACCAAACTGCACATTACCTTAAGTGATTTTGCCAGTTGTACATGGTTATCATACACTAGAATGTCCACCAATAGATTTCGCAGCTCATGAAGAAGAACTTTTTCTCCTTCCAGGTCTCTTGGTTCCACAGGTACCTTCCATGTTGAGTAGGGACATTTTGTGCCATCCCATACCTGCAATGCAAATGAACTATTTCAATATGCTCAGAATACTTTAGATTGAGATTTTAAATAGCTTTAATTTAATTTCACAATGTTGTTGTTTGATTAAAAATTGATAACAATAAGAGCTCTTAATTGGAGTCTAAGTCCTTAAATTACTTAAATTAGATTTTTATGGGATTTAAAAAAAAAAAAAATATTCCTTACAGAGTACAAGTTAACCTCTATAGAGAATATATTTAAGTGTTAAGACTCTGGATTTGTTAATATTTTAAAAAATCAATGAAAAAATCTGTGCTATTTATCCAGCAGTTACAACTATTAGAATTCACTATATGCTGAACTGTCTATATTTAATATTTTAATTCTGCTATAGGTTTTTTTTAACCACTCCAGCTATAGTATGTGAAGACTGAGTAAACAGCATATACTCCTCTACTTCCTGATGATCTCCTACATCAGTATACACTGGTAGTTATCCAGAACCTATTAGCAAAATATCAGTATTTAACATATACTTAATAACAAGGATTCTAAAAATTGTTTGCCTAAAGCTAAGTTCTTGACACACTTAAGTATTGAAATATGAATAATTATCAAAATTATTGTGAAAAAGTAAGATTACCAACAGACTTAGCACTTTGGAACAAAAATCTTACTACTTAAATCATACATGAAAATTTCAGTGATGGCTGCTTACAATTTATTCTGTAAACTCTGGTTACTTGAGTTCCTGAAGATATACTGTTCTCAAAGACAACAGAAATAATGGTCTGAAATAATGACACAGAAAAAGAAAAACCTAGCAGCATTTGGATTATAAGACTGAAATGCTGCATTTCATTGGATTTCATGCATGCAAGTTCAACAGAAACTAATTTTCAGACAGTTTGTGATACCAAGGCATTTTGTCCCATGAGTTAGGTACTGCAGAGGGGGAGAAAAAAAAAGACACCAAAGCTTAATTTTTAGGGGGTTTCTACCCCTTATGCTTTAACTGCTGTGGATCAAAGGACCCACAGGAAAAGATCTAAGAATCAGCAAAGCCATGTGTAAATACATTGAAGATAACTCATGGTTGAAATACTCATCCAAAATCAAGAGATAAAACGGAAAACTCTTCACAGTAAAAACGACTCATACCATCAAACTAAGGTTCCCAAATAAGAGTGTTTTCCGAAGGACTCAGATAATGAGGTGATACATGCTGCCAAAGATTAAAAAAAAGCCTATTATCTTCTGATCCTGTACCATGAAATACTTAAAACCACCTTTGAAAGATAGGTTGTCCATTGCTTGAATTATCAAACCTTTTCCAGAACTGAGTTTGAGAAACATATATTATGCACTAAATAAGCACTAAATCTATATTATGAATTTAATCACTTTGACAAAATAAAGAAGCTTAAGTTTGCCAAGTTTCCTTTTTTTTTTTTTGTTTCCTCAACTGGCTTTACTAGGGACACTTTGGTAGTTCTACACAAAAGAGATGGATCTGACAAATGGATTGAAATAACTTAAATGCTGTCAGCTACAAGGATGACTACTTAGCTTTAAAATGCCCTTTGCCAGAGGAACTAACAGGCCAAGAGTCAGGGTACCTCTTGGAGGAATTTGTAAGCCAGTAAGCTTTCTTTACAAGAAAAAAAAAAAATCCTTAGAAAAGTAGTTGGTTTTGTTTTTTATTTGCACAAATATGAAAACAGACCAAGCTCTCTACCTCTGGAGCTTGTCAGCTTCACTTTATTCAAGTTATTGATGGAAACACCAAAGCTTTGCTTACAAAAACCAACACTGGTCTAAAAACCAGCACCAGTTAAATTAATTGTGGGTAAGAAATGGCAAATGGTTCCATTGCAAATGTGAGTTGTCTCCATAAGAATAACAAAATTCTCAGAAAAAGGTAAGCACTAACAAGTTAGTGATACTGTCTTTATGCCATGTCAGCCTCAGGTGCTGTGCACATCCCAATTCATTTATCACGTGTAATATTAAAAGTTATGCTATGGCGATGCACAAAAATCACTGAAGTTCATTGGAGCTGTCTTTGAAGTGATCCTTACTAGTTACATGGGCTCAATCATTAAAATAATCATTATATTTTATAGTATAATAAACCATTAATATAACTAATATACTTGGAATTACATGATAAACTGAAGTACTTATAAAATGCATAACCAAAATATTATAATAATATGGAATGATAACTCCATTTGAGCTGGTATTGAATTTAGGTTTTTTTGTTGTTTAGTGAATCAACAAAATAAACAGGGATCTGTCTATAGTTTTTAAAAATGGCTTCTCTGCTATGATCACAGAATCACAGAATGTTAGGGATTGGAAGGGACCTCAAAAGATCATCTAGTCCAATCCCCCTGCCAGAGCAGGAACACCTAGGTCAGGTCACACAGGAACATGTCCAGGCGGGTTTTGAATGTCTCCAAAGAAGGAGACTCCACAACCTCTCTGGGCAGCCTGTTCCAGTGTTCTGTAACCCTCACTGTGAAGAAGTTCTTCCTCACATTTATGCGGAACCTCCTATGTTCCAGCTTGCACCCATTGCCCCTTGTCCTATCATTGGATGTCACTGAGAAGAGCCTGGCTCCATCCTCATGACACTCACCCTTTACATATTTATAAACATTAATAAGGTCACCCCTCAGTATCCTCTTCTCCAAGCTAAAGAGACCCAGCTCCCTCAGCCTTTCCTCATAAGGGAGATGTTCCACTCCCTTCATCATCTTTGTGGCTCTGCGCTGGACTCTCTCAAGTAGTTCCCTGTCCTTCTTGAACTGGGGGGCCCAGAACTGGACACAATACTCCAGATGTGGCCTCACTAAGGCAGAATAGAGGGGAAGGAGAACCTCTCTTGACCTACTAACCACCCCCTTTCTAATACACCCCAGGATGCCATTGGCCTTCTTGGCCACAAGGGCACATTGCTGGCTCATGGTCATCCTCCTGTCCACCAGGACCCCCAGGTCCCTTTCCCCTACACTGCTCTCCAGCATTTGATATGTAAAAGGGATTCTGCCATGCTTGAAAAATGGAGGAAATTAGCAACAGTATGCCAGTGTTAATCTACCATTTTTAAGCTTCTCTGATGCATTTTAATACAGATTTAAATATTTAATACTTTATACTACTAAGAAAAAAAAATATTGTCAAAGGAACTGCATATCAGAAAAGCTAACCTACTGTTATTTGTTTTCAAGCTTCTATCTTCCTAAGCCTACCCTAAGTTTTGCCCCTCAAGTCATTATCTTTACTATACAAGACTGGCAAAATCGACTTGAGATCTTGAAACACAGAAAAGAATGTAAAGAAATATTAATAATTTAAGAAAGCACTTGTCTCTGTCCATGCAAAGGGTCCTTCAATGCTGAACATATACTTATTAATGAAAGACTTAATTACATTCCACTAAGCTCTGAAATTTTCTGGATCTCATTTGACATCTGTTTCACAAAGGATAATTAAATGGAACTATTTCTAACAGCTGCAAAGCATATTATAGGATGACACTTAAGGTTTGTTTCTGTGTAGTGCATGCATTCATTGTTCTGCATGGGAAAAATCTTTGCTGCTTTAATGAAGGCATAACGCAGTGTGCTATTTCTAAAAATGTTGTAACAATACAGCTTAGTACAGTAGAACCAATAAATTATTTTATGAAGTCATAAAATGCAAAATAACAGGCTGTTCATCACTCACATTTTAACAACCGACTTAAAAAAGACAGGAAAAGAAATATAGAGGAGTTTCAGAATAACACCAGACTGACACACCTGGAGCTAAACCCACAAGAATTATGCAGACCTCCTTTCTATTTAAATGATTTTAAGGATCACCCTTGGAAAACACTCTCCTGTTGTGTGGCACTTCGCATTTTCTAATTCCAGTGGGCACTGATCCCAAAAGCACTTATGTATAACTAAAAGAAGCTACCTAAAATCCATTAAGATAGATAACATAATCCATTTATTCATTTTCTAGTTAGTGCTACTTACTGCATTAATTATATCCAGCAGATCTAGAAAAACTAGCAATAATCACTGCTAACTAAAAACAAGGTTAAATTTAAAACTAACAATATTTTTCAGCTTTAAGAAATCTTGCTCTATTTATCTACAAGTGTTTGTGAAACAATGATCCATACCAATGCCATCTTAAAAACCTCTCTAATGAAATAAATTAGATGAACAACTTCAGAGAAAACTGGGGTTTGTTTTGTTTTCATAAAAATAAAATGGTCAGGGATCATAAATTTGCTTAGCCTCAAAATATTTATTTACATAACATTATTTAAAGCAATGAATATGTATGTCTTATTGCAAACTGAATCACAATGTCTTAATAAATAAATCTAACAGATTATTAAGAAAAATAATCTACCTTTAGAAGGAAAGAAGATCCATCCACTTTTGCTTTTCCTAACAGCTGGCAAGTGAGATCAAAGAACATCATTGGCTGAACATCAGACAGTTTTGCTGCTGGTCCAGAGATGGAAAGATTACTAGCTGCCCAAACACGTAATTCTTCTATTGTTTTCTGTTCTTCATCAATGAAAGTGTACACTTTGCTTGAAGTTCGAGGAACTACTGGTGCTCCTACAGTTCCATCAAATGTTAAGGATGCAAATCCTGCACTTGTAACTCCCTGCATCTGTGCATTGTATTCCTTAATCTGTAACAAAATATGAAGGAAATAAAAAATAGTTGCACTGCATCAAAATATACATACTTTTCTGTTTCATCATGTGCATGAAGAATGGACCATTCGTCATTATTGTTCCCGATGCTATTAGAATGCAATCAAAATAAAAACAAAACAAACAAGGAAATTAACAAGCAAACAAAGTGAATAAGCAGAAAATATAATTTAACACACACAATAAATTTAAAGAGGCAGACTAATATCTACCTGTAAATATACAGAATCAGTGCAGAGTATTTTATTCACAAATCTCAAAATGTTCGTGTGGGGAACACATTACGATTGCTTTTACAGATGGGTAAACAGAGGTAGAAGAGAACTTAAGTTTTAGGGGTCGCACAGCAGAGCAATGGCAAGCAAAGTTATTATGGATTCCTGCTTTCTGCCTCTCATAATAGCCCCATGTCCTGATATTATGGAACCGGAAAAAAAGAGTTCTAGGAGCAATTTTTTTTTTTCTATAAAGCAAGCAGTGACCAGCTTTCATCCCTTGAATTATGAATACAGCTTTCACAATTACTCTTATGTCTACTGCCCTGCACGTGGCAGGTCCTCCGTATCCTGCTGATTCAGCTGTGTATCTGCTAGCACATAAAGCACAGTGTTCAAAGTCTGAACCACTTCTTCAAGGATCTAGTCCAGTCTTACTGTTCCCTGCACTATCTATCTATCTATCTATCTATCTATCTATCTATCTATCTATCTATCTATCTATATCTCAAAGTATCAAAGCACTGCATGACTCATTATCCAGAAATCTCAAACCAGCTGTTTTGATCCATCCCTTTTTAATTAAAATTTGCTTATCAAAAAATCAACAAGAGTTTTGAATATAGCATTTGTGAGGCAATCTAGTTTAGGATTCCCAGAGCTCAATCATCAAATGGTTGAAAATCCTACTGATTTAAGTTTCTGAAAGATGTGACAGAAGTTTGAAACAGCAAGATTTTTTACCAAAACGTTGCCAACAATTTAAACCTATATTTTATAAACATGCTGAAATTTAAAAAGCACACAAATCAAGTATTCCTTAGAAATTCATAAACAAAGCAGTTCTGTCTTGGTGACAGGAACGCGTTTTATCTCAGCTACTTTGACATAATGCGTAAATGCAATAAGGATCATCTCTAGGATAAGCTTTCATTTACTTAAGCATTGTCCAGACCTGACCAATGGAGCACAACAATTTTCGCTGTAGTTTTTCTTCGTAGTAACACTGAAAAGCTTTAGTTTTGAGGTTTACAACTTGAGGTTTAAATACTGAAAAGACAAGAAAAGCCACAGGACAAACCAGGAAAATGCATCGTTTCATAATTAATTTGTGCTCCTTACCCATGATCTAGGAAAAAAAATGTTCCAACATAACATCAAGACATTATCTAATATAAATACCAAGATTTACTTTAGTTGCTGCCAGCGGCATTATACTCCATAGCTTCTCAAAATAGGTAACATCCAGAGGGGAGGAAAAGTCTCTTTCATCACTTTTACTCATTCATCCGCTATCAAAAGACACTTCAAGCATATTATTAAGTATCTTGTCTGACACGGCAAATGTTTTTCAAAGTGTTTTAATTTCCAATTTACCTACTTATTTATTTCTTCACTAAATCTTTTTAATCATCATCAAAATATCTTGTCTTCTGTCCTAGACCTCTAGCCTATTTAGGGGGGCTCTAAACCTTTCGGGAAACCAGTTCAAGAAACTACTTCGTCTCCCTGGGCTTCCACTAGTATTTCACCATAGACTATTTTCCTGATTTCCTAAATCCTCTATGTCATGTTTTTCGCATTCCTGAGGCTGTGGTTGAACATATTGTACTTCTGACATCTCCTTGTACCCTCATTTAGGGGATATGAAATCAGTCTTAATGTAGGGAAAAGCAGTTATAAAACAACAAAAGAAATAAAATATGCAAGATGGTAAACCTGAAGTGTCATGATGAGAAAATTAGCAATCATCTTGAAGCAAACCCAAATGCCCTTAGGCATGTGGAGAAGCCACTGAGTGGTCTCAAAGGTAAACAGCATTCAACAACATTATTTAGTGAATGGAACAAACAGAAAAAGTAAATGTAGAATGGGTTACAAAACAAAATATTTCACAGCTGGAAAATTACTTCTGTCAGACCCACAGAACAGGTGATGGTCAATAGACATTCTCCAGGCTTGTCCTTTAAAAACAAATCATTGTTAAAGTGATGAGGAATTACTGGAGCGTAAAATGAACAAAATACATGGGCAAATTTTGTTTCATTATGGCAGTCTAAACAGACCTCAGATCAAGTTAAGCAGTGATACTGTAAACTAGTTATATTTTCCCACACATGATTTTGAAATGGAATTAAACTTTCGGAAAAGAGATAATCTCAGACTATTGTATATGATGACGATTCTCCCTCATGAGATTTTGTGTCACTTCTAGAGGACTTGGGAATTTTTTAAAAAATTGTGGGGGGGGAGGTAGGGAAGGTAGGCAGATGGCTATCACTTTAAAAATTCCCCGAGAAATTTAAATAAATTAAATAAATAACAGTTGCTAAACAAAAATATCTTCTGGGACAAAAACAGAGCAGTTACATTGTACTTGGCTTGTTCTAAGCAGGCAAGTAAATTCTAATACATATTGTGGGAGTCTTTAGCATAGTTTTTATAAACTAGAGAACAAAAGGTGAAATGTCACCTCAACAAACTGCATGGACAAAAAACTCTAGTGATGGCTATGGGGTACAACTCTATCCTGGATATGCTCATTGAAAAGAAGCTAATCTTGAAATATTTATAAATAGATTTCCAGAAACCTAAATCACCTGAATTTATTTTTTTTTTTACTGAAGCCGGTGTTTCCTCACTCAATGAAAAAGTGCAATAGCAAGTAGTGTATAAAGCTGGAATAATAGCATCTTCAAGGTAGTTTTCCATCAACACAGATCGTTAAATTGCAGAAGCAAAGGACTATTACAAAACCACTGCAGTCACAGATCATCTTAGAATATCAAAAAAATGCCTTGTAAATCAACATGTACTAAGCTAATGTATGTGTTCTTACACTAAGAAGGAAAATTTCCAAAAATAATTTCAACTATTGATGTGTGGAAGGTTCAGGAATTTAAGATAATATTTTGAAACATGACTACATTAAGCTTAAAACTTCATTATTATTTATACATATAAAATTACTATTTCAAGATATCAAGTTATGTTGTGTTTTGGTATTTTTTTTTTCCACTTGAATTACTGCATCATCTGAAATGCACTGTGCAAACTTCTATTCTAACCCAAGTATACATAAGAATCATAGAATCACAGAATCACAGAATCACAGAATCGCCATGGTTGGAAAGGACCTCCAGGATCATCAAGTCCAACCTTTATACCATCATCTCCCCAACCACTGGACCATTAGACCATGGCCTCAAGTGCTTCATCCACTCGTTTTTTAAACACCTTCAGGGATGGCGACTCCACCACCTCCCTGGGCAGCCTGTTCCAGTGCCTAACCACCCTCTCAGTAAAGAACTTCTTCCTAATATCTAATCTAAACTGCCCCTGATGCAACTTGAGGCCATTTCCTCTCGTCCTATCGTTAGTAATTTGGGAGAAGAGACCAACACCAGCCTCACTACAACCTCCTTTTAGGTAGTTGTAGAGGGCAATGAGGTCTCCTCTCAGTCTCTCTTCTCCAGACTAAACAACCCCAGTTCCCTCAGCCGGTCTCCATAAGGCCTGTTTTCCAGACCTCTCACCAGCCTCCTTGCCCTTCTCTGGACTCGCTCCAGCACCTCAATGTCCTTCTTATCCTGTGGTGCCCAGAACTGGACACAGGACTCAAGGTGTGGTCTCACGAGTGCCGAGTACAGGGGCACAATCACCTCCCTACTCCTGCTGGTCACACCGTTTCTGATACAGGCCAGGATGCCATTGGCCTTCTTGGCCACCTGGGCACACTGCTGGCTCGTGTTCAGTCGGCTGTCAACCAACATCCCCAGGTCCTTTTCTGCCAGGCAGCTTTCCAGCCACTCTTCCCCAAGCCTGTAGCGCTGCATGGGGTTGTTGTGGCTGAAGTGCATGACCTGGCACTTACCCTTGTTAAACCTCATACAATTGGCCTCAGCCCATCACTCCAGTCTGTCCAAATCCCGCTGCAGAGCCTCCCTACCCTCAGGCAGATCGACACTCCCACTCAACTTCGTGTCATTGGCAAATTTACTGAGGGTGCATTCGATCCCCTCATCCAGGTCATTGATAAAGACATTAAACAAGACTGGCCCCAAGACCGAGCCCTGAGGGACACCGCTTGTGACCGGTCTCCATCTGGATTTAACTCCATTCACCACAACTCTCTGGGCTCGGCCATCCAGCCAGTTTTTAACCCAGCAAAGAGTCCACCTGTCTAGACCATGAGCCACCAGTTTCTGCAGCAGAATGCTGTGGGAAACAGTGTCAAATGCCTTCCTGAAGTCCAGGTAGACAACATCCACCGCTTTTCCCTCATCCACTAGGCGTGTCACCTGATCATAGAAGGAGATCAGCTTGGTTAAACAGGACTTACCCTTCATGAACCCATGCTGGGTGGACTTGATCTCCCTGTTGTCCTGCACTTGCCGCGTGATCTCCCCCAAGATGAGCCATTCCATAATCTTCCCCAGTACCGAGGTCAGGCTGACAGGCCTGTAGTTCCCCGGATCCTCCTTCCTGCCCTTCCTGTAGATGGGCGTCACATCGGCAAGTTTCCAGTCATCCGGGACGTCCCCCGATAACCAGGACTGCTGATAGATGATGGAGAGATGCTTGGCAAGTTCCTTCGCCAGCTCCCTCAGCACTCTCAGATGGATCTCATCCGGCCCCATAGACTTGTGGGTGTCTAATTGACTCAGCAGGTCCTTCACTACTATTTCCTGGATTACAAGGGGTTTATTCTCATCTCCATCCCAATCTTCCTGCTCAGGGGACTGAATACCATGAGGATAACTGGTCTGACTGTTAAAGACCGAGGCAAAGAAGACATGAAGTTCCTCAACCTTTTCCTCATCCTTGGTAACAATGTTCCCCCTCGCATCCAATAAGGGATGGAGATTCTCCCTGGTTCTTTTTTTATTGTTAATATATTTGTAAAAACTCTGCTTACTATCTCTTGCAGCAGTGGCCAGGCTGAGTTCAAGCTGAGCTTTTGCCCCCCTAATGTTCTTCCCACACAACCTAACTAAATCCCTATACTCTTCTCGAGTAGCCTGCCCCTTCTTCCAAAGGTGGTAGACTCTCTTCTTTCTCCTAAGTCCCAGCAGAAGCTCCCTGTTCAGCCAGGCCGGTCGCTTTCCCCGCCAGTGTGTCTTAGGACACCTGGGGACAGCCTGCTCCTGCATCTCTAACAGTTTCTTCTTGAAAAGAGTCCATCCTTTCTGAACCACTTTGCCCTCTAGGACTGTTCCCCAAGGGACTTTCTCAACCAGTGTTCTAAACAGGTTGAAGTCTGCCCTTCGGAAGTCCATGGTGATGGTTTTGCTGCCCCCCCCCGCTAACTGGGCTAAGGATCGAGAACTGTATCAGTTCATGACCGCTCAGCCCAAGACAGCCTCCAACCACTACATCACCTACCAGTCCTTCCCTGTTCGTGAACAACAGGTCTAGCAAGGCACCTTCCCTGGTGAGCTCACTTACCACCTGAGTCAGTAAATTGTCTTCCATGCATTGCAGAAACTTGGACTGTTTTCTCTCTGCTGTGTTATATTTCCAGCAGATGTCTGGTAAGTTGAAGTCCCCCACAAGAACAAGGGCTTGCAATTTTGCAGCTCCTGACAGTTGTCTATAGAAGAGATCATCAACCTCTTCCTCCTGGTCAGGTGGTCTGTAATAGACTCTTAACAGGATATCCGCCTCGTTGGCCTTCCTCAACTTCACCCATAAACATTCTACTGGCTCATCACGTTTATCGATCTCCATACAGTCAAAACACTCCCTAATATAGAGCACCACCCCACTGCGCTTCCTACCTTGCCTATTCTGCTTATACAGCTTATAGCCATCCATTGCAGCACTCCACTCACGAGAGTCATCCCACCACGTTTCTGTGATGGCAACTACATCATAGCTGTCGTGCTGCACAACGGCTTCCAGCTCCTCCTGTTTGTTGCCCATGCTGCGTGCATTAGAGTCGAGGCACTTGAGCCGGGCTAACAACTTCATTTCCAACCATGGCCTGCCACCCTTAGGTTCAACTCTAGCAGGCCCAGTGGTACCCCCTTCGAACATAGTTTAAAGCCCTTTCAATGAGCCCAGCTAGCTCATACACCAGGATTCTTTTCCCCCTTTGAGATAGATTAACTCCATTTGCCACCCGCAGACCCCACACAGTATAAAGCTCCCCATGCTCAAAAACCACAAAATTCTGTCTGTGGCACCAGTCTCTCAGCCACATGTTTATCAGGTGGGTCTTCCTTCCTCTGTCAGTATTCTTCACTGCCACTGGAGGGATTGAGGAGAACACCACCTGGGCTCCTGATCCCTCAAGTGATCTCCCCAGGGCCCTGACTTCTTTTTTAATTGTCTTCAGGCTCCTCTCTGACACGTTATCACCACCAACCTGGATAACCAACAGTGGGTAGTAGTCTGTTGGCCGTACCAGACCAGGGAGTTTCCTAGTGATATCCCTGACCCTGGCCCCAGGGAGGCAGCAGACTTCCCTGTGGAGTGGATCCGGACGGCATATGGGGGCCTCTGTTCCCCTCAGAAAGCAGTCTCCAACTACAATTACCCTTCTTTTCTTCTTGTTGGTCCTAACTGGAGCTGGTCCTAATGCATGGGGGAGACCGATTTGCCCTGTGTGACTCCTCTGATGGACCTTCGTCTCTATTTTCATTTGTTTGTCCCTCAATTTTGAGTGCCCTGTACCTGTTCTGTAAGAGTAGCTGGGAAGGGGAGGGAGGCCGGGAGGGGATCTGTCTGCCATGCCGAGCAGGGACCTGTTTCCATTCCCCCTCGTCTCGTAGGTCCTCTCCTTGTACCTGATGGCAAGGGAGGAGGGGATCCTCTCTTTCTAGCAGAGCCTCCACCCACTGCCCTGTCCTCAAGGATGGTAGGGCCTGACTCCACCAGTCTATCTCCCTCTCACACTCCCTTATCGTCCTTAGCCTTTCCCCCTCCTCCTTTAGCTCAACCACCAGGCTGAGCAGATCATTCACCTGGTCACACCAGACACAGGTGTTGTATCTGTCACACTCAGCTAGTAGTGTCAGGCTTTGGCATTCTCTGCAGCCAGAGACCTGGACACCTGCGTGCTTCCATGGGACCTCTGTCTGGGTCACCACCGTCTTCCTCACAGGAGCTTTTGACCGGGTAACAGCCGTCACTGGTCCTGCTCAGTTCTTAAGCTGAAGACCTCATTGTAAGGTATCTTTTACCTAAGCAGAAATCAAAAACTTATGATTCCTGTAATTCATGGGTGACAAGAAAATAATAGACGATCAATGTTCACGTGCTGCTAGCCAGTCTTCCCTTAACTGCATAAATGTAGTGTATGTGAGATGCTAGTGAAAAGGAAAGAAAGAGTGCAAAATTGTCTACAGGTGACGTATCTGCAAGAATTATAGTTACTGTGGTAAGCAATTAATTCCCCTCAGTTAAACACATGTATATAAGCACATGCCACTCTGTGTGACACAAGCAGGGTTCAGTTGACACAAAAGAAAGATATCTTATGCAAATAAGCAGTGCAAAAAAACCCCTCTTCTTCTCCAACACAGAATCTAATCACAAGCCTCCAGGAGCAAAAAAACTTTATGAAGGTACAGATAGGGTTACAAATGGTTGTACTGAAAAGGGATACTGTACAAGCACTAGAATAGTATAGCCCTATCACAGAACCACAGGAATTTTGGTTGGCAGGGACCTCAGGAGATCATGAAGTCCCACCTCTTCCTCAGGTCAGGGCTGTTGTCAGCACTGTGTCAGGCTTTGGCTAGTTGAGTCCTGAAAAATTCCAAGCATGGAGATTCCAGAACCTCCCCATGTAACTTCTTTCAGTAATTACTCTTAGTCCACAACCATCCTTGGAAACACCTCCTTTGCCATACTAAGGTCTTACCATCTCTAGATCCATAAGATCCCCCAGTACTGATTACTAAATATTTTGATTGCACTGAATGTTTAAAAAGATCTGTAGGAATTTGGGGAAAATACCTACACATGGATTATATTTCAAGTGAAACTCCATCCAAAAACCTAGACAGGAACTTGGGATAGTGCAAAAAAAAGAACACAATATATTAGGTGCCACATAGTCTTCTAATTTGTTCTTATAAATGATGGCTATAAAAAAGGACTTCTTTCTAGAAGATGGATAAATAATTTATCTTATGCTACGGGATGGGGGTTCCAAGTCACAAAGGGATGTCCTTCAATTCTGCCCATTCACTCACCACCTGACACAAAGTTTCAGAGACTGATCACTGCACTTAAACTTGAAAAATGGTCTAGAATAGCTGGAGCAGATACTTGATGGAAAAACACAAACAAATAAAAGGATTTCCATTGTGTCAAGACAAAAAATCAGTTCACTAAGGTATTTGGCTTACTTCCTTCAGTTCTTTCTTTTCTATTTTTGGCTGCACAGGTAGACAATACAGAATGGAATGGCATCTAAGAACCACTGGTCCAAGATAGCACATCTTTCAGACCTGTCTGTATTGAACCACAGAGCTTCTAAAAATTGGAAGCACCCCATATGTATTGCTTGCCATTTGAGCAGTGATGGGCTACAAACAAAGGTTGCTTCCTCCTCTTAAATGTTAACTTTATCAGTGGTTCTGACATTTTAAATAAGAAATAAAGCAGAAGCAGGTTGAGAGAGTGTCTTGTTAAGAAATTATGTTTATATGTCTCAAACCAGCTGGGAAAAAAAAAAAAAAAAAAAAAAAAAAAAAAAAAGAGGATCCCAAAAGAGTTGTCCTGAAGTCTTTTAGGGTACGAATGGCCTCAACAATTTCATTCCTAAATGGACTTTCTATTAAAGGGAGTTGCTCCCTTGTGTTATGGACTTCCCAAAGAAAAAGCAAAGTCCTGGATTTATAATGATTTGTCCATCTCAGAAATTGTAGCCACTGAATACATTATACTCTATGTCCAGCATCACCTACAAGGATATTAATATATAATCCCCTTAATTTGCCCCTGTTCCACCACTGCTGAAACTCTTGAGCTTTATTAGGAATTGCACTGAGCTAAGAAGAGACTACAAGTTAGAGTAAGACCTTTGGAGATGTTTCTCACTTGCCCTCTCCAGACTCAGCAACATGAGAATGAATTCAGTCCTACAATCTGGAAAATTTACGTTTTAAAAACTAATTTAGAAATAGGAAATGATTACTTCCCATTCTGAGTGTCATGCAGTGCACAAGGGTGGAATGGGATGGAAGGCTAAAAAAACCCCACCATGAACAGTGAGAACATACTTCCAAGCTAGAATAAAGTTGCAGATCAAGCATTTGAAAGATATACATATCCCATAACGGAACATAGAAACAGACAAATACTCCAACACCCAAAAAAATTACTATGATTTGTTAAAATGTTTACTAATTTAATAACTTATTGCTCAAAAATATGGCAGACAACTGAACCTGAGCCTTAATACTGTATCAGATCCAGAAAAGTTTGATGATTGTAACTGATGCTGTTTATATGAATATAAGTTTCCTGTCAAAAAAACATATGAACGCATTTGGTGTACTTCCTTATATTTTTTCACATTAAGTGGAGTAAATCATAGTTTAAACAAGTTTGGATAATATAGTACGTTGATTACATTTTCTTGTATTTTTAATAACGTAATCCTAGTGTATGTGTACCCCCAGCTGTATGAACAGAGAGGTAATAATGAAATAGAAAAGCAATTTGAAGTGACTTAGCAAATAATCTCTGTCCCTACATAAATTAAATCATTCTGAACATGTTTAAATATAACAAGAAAGCTGAACTACAAAAACTATCTGCTAGTACATTCCAAGAGAAAGTTAACAAGGCTAGTCATATAGAAGTAAAATGAATTTTTATGAAGTCATGAAAAATACACCTAGATATTAGGACCATAAATTACAGCTTATCCTCTATCACTTCTGAAAAATACTGTCTACAGAATAAGACTATCAGAAACATCTGTAGCAATGGAAATATAAATTAAAGAAGAAAACAAACAATATATTGTACATTGCATTTGTCAGTTCAACTGAACATATTATAACTATTTTGTGGGAAAAAACATTGCATGCAAAAAGTATATATACTTCAACCAGTAAAAATATTTTCTGTTTTGATACTTACTTTTTTAAAAAAAAAACAGACACTGTGATACTGCTTTAGAAATAGTCCTCAGAGAAACTGGCATAGTATATTTCACAAAATTCTAGCAAAGTAAAAAATTACTATTTTGGAGTATTTCTTACATATTTAAGACATGACCAGTTAACTTGACTAAAAATACTCTGATTAAAATTTCAGAAAACATATGTGCAAAACTCTAAGACTTCAAATTACACAGAAATTGTATCACTGCCTACAGTCATTTTTTCCTGACATTATTTTCTATAGGAAAAATACTTTTTTAAAATTTAAATACCATCAAAACTTCAAAGTGAGTTGCATGCCTTACATAATTTTTGAAAGGAAGCCAACAGCCATTATAATACTGATATTTCTGAGAAAAATGTTGTTTCCTCTGTGTTTAAAAGAATCTAATAATTGTTTACTAAAAAAATTTTAATTGCTTCCACTATTAAGAGCAAGAATTACGGCTGCAGTGCTGCAGACAACAAGCTTTGACAGCCTTTTTAGCAAGTCTCAAACCTAACTTTGGGCAAGTTTATATATTTGGACCACATTTATTCAGAGGACACTAAGAGTCTGGCAGCTAAATCCTGCTGAAGTTTAATGTTCACTCAATATGTTCTATGCCTAAGCTCCAGACTTTCCCCTCTCATCCTTATCAACCTGACAGCTATGGCCAGAGCTGCCTAGGAATAAGTAGTGAGCAGATGCTTCTCCTGTGTCTCCCTCTCAGTGCCTTCCATATTGCATCAAGTAGAAAGAAAGAGAAGGAAACAACTTGAATGGGACAAATTGGATTAAACTAAAGGAAGGAAAATACAGAGACAAGGAAACTGCTATCAAAGCGAAGAAGTAAAACTACTCCTAAAAATAACGGCACACTAGTAGGCAACCTAGTGGAACAAATGCTGTGTTAAATATTACTAGGTGAAAGAGTGATGCACAAGAAGAGACAGGATAGAACTAGTAAGGGTAACAAAAAAGGGAGTGTGATTGATCCCTCAATGTTTTTATGAAGTAACACTCCATAAGCTTGATATTCAGATAACCACACCTCTGTGGACAGGCAAACATCTTAGAAATTCACTAGCAAAACATACATCTTATGCTTGTCAACAGACTGACCTACAGAGGGAATAACCATCCAGATCATGGTTATAAAGCACTTTTGCTCAAAGAAGGAATGTGTTCATATTGTAAATCTAAAGAGTCTGAACCAGACAAATATGCAACTGATAGCATGCAAGGAAGTTTTCTTGCTGTTTTTCTCCATTTCGTTATTCATCCAGGATGTCACATCTAACTGTAAAGCTAAAACACTACAATTATAAACCACAATTATTCCAAAGTTAGATGACAGTTACTGTTGTCTGTGCAAACACAGTTCAGCTTATGGTGCATTTATATTATGATACCCCATTCCATTACTCTGTTTTTATACAGGATATTTTCCTACACATTGCATGACTTGAGAAGTGCAGTGGTGATGAATTAGTGCTATGTAACAAAGAAGCATTCATCTTTAAGACTCCTACTTCATTTGTTACAACAACTGGAGCCTATGTATGGAAGAAGTTAAACCACAAAAGAGAAGAGAATAGTATCAAGACTGCTATGATAAAAAGCTAAAGAATTAAGACATTCTATTTGCTACAGAGATTGCATTATGCTGAGGAAGTCATAGAAGTAAAGTTTATAATGAGAGGTCCCTCCTTTGGTCTTCACGTTCCAAGTATTCCCTGAGACACACAGCTCTGTAATGCTGTGTATTTGGGAAAAAGACTCACCAAACCACTTCCTAGAAAGTGACTATTGGACAACTAGAGTATGCTGAACAAGATGAATACCTAAATAAGACTCTGCTTCATTTTTTCCCAATTCTCAACTATTAAAATGGAAAACAAATACCAATTCAGTTCACTGGGAGTGAGGAAATAAATTCTCGTTTGTGAATCACTCAGAGGCAATAAGGAACACGAGAGAAAAGTCAATGAGGAAACTAACAATTCTATCATCATGACAGGGTTTGAGTAATAGAAGAAAGGCAGAATACATGCCAAAACTCCCAAGTCAAGTGAGGATAAAATACTGCAGATTTAGTCAGTACCAGCAAGTTGCCTCTTCCCTCTTTAACAGCTTAAACATTAGGCATTAAGTCCAAGATATTAAGAGCATCCACAGTGTACCATAAAAAAAAAGCTCCAAGAAAATGACACTTGAGAACTCCTTTGCCATGAACATAGAGGGAGGCTAGACAACTAGATTACAGACCTAGTTTTTATATTGGGGGGTGGGGGGATCCCACCCACTGTCATCTCTGCAGAGCACTGGCTGTCGTCGAAGGCCCAAATGCAGTACTGCAAATCACTAAGTACCATAATTAATGAGAAATCACCATAAGAAGTCATAAAAATGCACTTCCAAGAAATATTAACAGAAATGTAATTAAAACTAGATAATCTTTCAGTTCTGTTACTAAGACATCTTCATTCTCTAGAACAAATACTTAGCAAATAAAATTATTCTCTACCCAGAGTAATCCCAACAGAATCCTCTCCGTTAAGTTCTTATTAGCTCTGAACCATTGGACCTTGCCAACATCTGTGTTACTACAAAGAGGACTTACTCATCAGCAGCTGAGAGTGCAGCTGGGAGTAGTCATTTTAAAAATGTGTTTGCTATCAACATCAACTTCTTGGAAGTCTCAAAAGCATATCTGGGACAGGGAAACGTGAAAACACATTGTAAGGACTATGTATATCTATCCTCATTGGTAAGCACAGCTCTGACACACTACAGCCTCTGCCACCCTCGATGGCTTTCCATTCAGCAAGCTAAGAGAAGGTGATAAGGCCTGAAGACAAAAGGAGGAAAAAGTGAAGGAGAAACTGCAGACAGTGTAATTAGAAGTCTTATTAGAGTTGATTTCTTTTTTTTAATTGAAAACTGTGTTGCATAACAATCACACATACTGTGCTGTGGCTGTAGGTGAAAGAGAGGAAGAGGTCATCTCCCTCCCAGTTCACTCCCAGCAGCTGGCATCAGGCTTCTATGACTTCTATGATTTTTATCTGCTCATATCAGACATGAAAACTTCCAAAGTAACTGTTTGTTAGCCTGGGGTAGTCAAAACATCCCACCCAGAATAAGACAATTTAGTGATTTTAGATCATTCCAACTTAGAAAGTAATTAAACAAGCTGTCATCTTATGCATCCGAGGAGATACGGATTGTGAGCAGCTGGAGGTCAGTTAGGGCTGGAAAACACTTAAAACAGCTCAGCTGTGATGAAAAAAAAGCATACGTGGGGAAGGAATTAACAGACCCTACCTTTAAATACTGAAACATCATTTTGAAGAATGATGAACTGAATCCTTACCAATTGATAAGAATTTTAGAATGATCTCAAAAGTTTTATGCCAAATTAGGAGAATGGTGAGGTTCCTTACATGTGCTAAATGAATAGGTTTTCTTAATAAGTTTATATTAAAGACAGTGGAGCTGAGACACTACTATGTTTGCATAAAGGATGGTGCAAACATAACTTCTCTGACAGTCGTCTTGTTTTTTTAACCTGACTTCCCATGTCTCAAAAAAATCCCATATTAACCTACCACAGACACACAACTTTTCAATTCTTTTGTTTTAATCACGCTCCTTTCTACTTTCTCCTTTTTCACACATATAAAATACGTATTTTGATTTCAGAAGCAATAAGCATGTTTCTACCTCCACTGGATTTCAGAAACGAGTATATCTGTGTAACACTCACCCTGCTGGATTCACACAGTTTTAAATTTAGCATAAGACTTTCCCCCAAAAGTCAAATCAATAAACTTCAAAGACTAATACCACATCTCGGGTATTGATTAGCAACACAAGCTTCAAAATCTAAATATAGTTTAATTCCAACAGGTTAGCTAATTGTAAATATTTATAATATACATGAATAACTGAAGACTGTTTCCAAATCTTAACAAGTTCTTTCTTAGCATCTCAGTGGTACAAATCTCAATTAATGGATAAATCTCACAGCTTTTTATATTTATTGTCATGGGTTTTTTTCTTTGTTCTCCTGCTATAGCATATCAAAACGTACATGCTTAGTACTACTGATCTTTATCTCTTTCATCATCCTTTTGTACAATCCTAAATTTCCTAGATGTCTCAAGAGTGTTCAAATATGCAAACTGTTTTTTTTTTTTTTTAACTGGTTTCTTTCAGGACATTTACTCATTTCTGCTATGATTATTTTAAGCAAAACCAAAATTTATATTTATGTATTGTTATCTTGAAAATTAATATGCAACATGGTAAAATGATATCTTTGGTACTATGCTACCCCTCTTTAAGTATGGTCCAGGATCATAAGGCTTCCACTCAGTCTCTGTAGTGTGGTTCCTCTTTCCTATACAGTTGTAGCAGGCATAAGAAAAACATCCAGCAGAAGCAGCACCTAAGCTATAAACACCGTTTCCTTCATGGCCTTTGATACAGACAAATATGAGGTAAGGCAGGAAAACATCAAAGAAGCAGCTAGAGCATATTGCACACTAACAACCCCAGATAGATTACATTTACTCGAGTTAACTCTCCAGCTGATCTAAAGAGCTCCACAACAGAAGCTCTAAAGCAATCCCTCAATTCTATTAGTTTGAAGAGGTATAAATTGTACACATTTATGTCAGTTAAATTCTGTCATCTAGAAGTATTACCATGTGATTTTTTTCAACTAGTTTAACAAATATTCAAAGTAATGCTGTTGTGGAGTTGTCATAAACACATCTAACACTTTTTTAAAGAGAAATACCAGCTCAGTGCTCTGTTGTTGCTAAAAGTTTGATAGTTTGTTTGGAGTTTTGGTCCATACCATAGCCATATCTGTTTCATCAATAAACTGCTTTATCCAATATGTCCATGTCTTAATTTGAGTACATGAAGAATTAAATCATTCCTACAGTCCCCTCACTGCAAAAAAGCAAGCACATAAACACTCACACACCCCAGTACATACCTTTATCCTATGAAATCGAACAATATCTCCTATTCTGTAAATTTTTGGTAGGGAATCTAGATTTCCACTAAAAAGAGTGCATGTTAACTTGACAGTTGATGGGTCCACAAGTGTTACAACTGAGCAATAATCTGTAAAACATAAAAGTGTTTGAATGAGTAATAGGCATTGTGGAGTTATTAGTACACAGATATTAAACTTGGGATGAACAACCATATGGCCATTTTTTTTCTGTTACAATCTGTGTTATTCTTTCAAAGTTAATTTAGTTACAGTAGCATAACAACTGAAGTGTGGCCCATCTTGCCCAAATAACTGAAAATGAAATGGATAATTAAGTACAGGTATGTGAGCCAGGAACACACCAAACTTTTTCTTCTGTCTGCAAGAGGCATGCTATTTTTTAGATTTCAATTACTTCCTCTATACAACAGGGAGGACCATGTACAATCTTGTACAATTCTTCCCTAAGATTTATTTTTGCACTGTCTTCTGAAGAGGTATTGAGTTCTACACGTTCTAAAAGCAAATTAAAGCACAAATTCCTTATCTTTCAATTCAATAAAATATGCAAGATATACACTGCAAGGATACAGTCACACATTGGTAGTTATAAAGTATAGTAAGAATCTGAAATGTGCCCCTTTGAAGTTAATAGAATTTCACTTTTATTAATGACCGAAA
Organism: Podargus strigoides; assembly: GCA_028020825.1. Lineage (NCBI taxonomy): Eukaryota > Metazoa > Chordata > Aves > Caprimulgiformes > Podargidae > Podargus > Podargus strigoides. Next base: position 147,205,842 of record CM051663.1, read on the forward strand.
AGTAAACTTAAAACAAGATGCAGAAATGACAGAGCAAAACAGCCCAGAATAGGACAGTATTGGCAGATGACATAAATGAAACCTGCATTTTCCATTTTAGCTTAAGAAGCATGTGTGCTCAGATATCTTCCAAACATAAAATGGAGTGAGACTACACTTACTCTTTCATTGCTTGGTAGCTTGCTAAGCTGCCTGAGAACTTTTCGAATACCCAATATCAATTTGGCAATATCAATTCCTCAACCATCGCCATATCATGTCCTAGTTGTTTTAATCAAGACAGAGTGCCTTTCTTTTGGATACTTGTTATGCTAGCATTCACTGAAACTTACAGTTCAGGGCTGAATTAAAATTTTTTCAGCAGATCAGGAGAGTAATGACATCATAACCTATGATTTTTACCTTGATGACAAGGTTGATACATTTATGTACATAAAATTTTGGTTTTTATAAACAGTTAGCGAGATCCTCAAGCAAAAAACACAATTTTTAGCCATTAAAGTAACAGTACTCAATGATCTACAATTTAAAATTTCTGAAGTTTGCACTCTTGCAATAGTGAAATGCCTGTTGGTTTTCCATTTGAGCATACCATTTTTAAATGCCAGAATGAGAAAGCGCAAAACCAGTATTAGTAAGGCTGGTGAAAAACTTTAGATCAAATAATTTTGTGCTTTTCCACACTTGTATAAAGCTGATTTACTACTTCTCTTAGCATTTTCCTGTGATCTGAAAAAAGTAGATATATCTAAACTGTTGTCAGCAAACAGAGTGCTTTCAGAATGGAATAATGAATGAAATGATTCTGCTATTATTCATTGTGACTAAAAAAGTATAAATCACTAGATTTGAAATACCCAAAATGTTTTGGCAGCTCTCCAATTTCGTAATGCCATCTACTTTAACTCATCCTTCTTCTTTCACAAACCTACTTTAAGAATATAAATTTTCATGGTAAATATTAGTTTATTTGTACTGCTGACTTGCATATAAAATGCAGACATTCTAGAAGCAGGAACAGTTCCTCTGTGCATAAGAACCATTTATTCCTGCTATAATTTTACTATTGTGGACCCCCATTTAAACTAAAAGTCCTCTGAGCATTTTTGTGTTGCATTTTGGTAACAGATAACAATAGAATCTCAATACCATAAAAAGAAAGCAGCTATAACTCATAGAAACAGACATGTCTGAAGATGCATCCATTCTTTCAAGGTACTAAGAATGGGAATGCTGTTCAAGATTTAAAACTCTCGAAACAAAGTAACATGCAAAGATATGATCATAATTCAGCAAGCATCAAGTCAATAGTAAAGAAAAATTAACAAAACATTTTTACAAAACATATTTATGAATTCTGTTGCTGATATACAAACAAACTACAGAAACTGATTATGTAAAATGGAAATTTGAAACAACTGTCCAGAAGCTTCTAGCTTGATAGTGTAAGCTTTCTCAACTTGAAATTAAACACCAGAAGACTATAAATGAAGTTCAAAGCTGAAGGGACTGTGGTCTGTGGGTAAGCTCATGCTGGAGCAGGTACACTCATGAAGGGACTGTGGCTCATAAATAACCCATGCGAGAGCACGTACTCCCCCAAAGAGGCTGTAGCCCATGGAAGAACATGAAGAACTGGAGCAGAAGACACAACTACAAAGGAATGCACAGTGGTAAAAAAAGAGTAAGCAACTCATAGCAGCAGAAAGAAACTGCTACGTACTGACCCCAACCTCCTGTGCCACTATTTGCCCCCCTAAGGGACACAGTGACCTGCATTAACAACAAGGGGAGAGGAGAGCAGGATGGGGGAGGGAGAGGCGTCTGGAGAGAAGCTGAGCCTAGCAAAGGTGGGGGAAAGGTGTCTTCCCTAAGCATTTAAAAGTTTATCTTCTTTGTTTCTCAATATCTGAATCAGTTATTAAATGTTTGTTAACTGGCAATGAGCTAAATTTCCCAAGTCAAACACGTTTTGCTCATGACAAGATATACTGTTAACTCTCAAAAATAAACCCCCAAACAAAAAATCCAAACAAACAAAAACCCCCAACTTCCCTTAGCTGTAATTCTACAAGGCAGTTACTGAAAATGACACTACACCAGAGTTTACATATCTGGGAACTAAACAAAGATGTTATAATGCTAAAACATAGTTGACAAAATCTCTGTCATGCATTTTTACAGAGTCAGATGTATAAATAAACTGTTGCTAGACGGCTTTGAAAAAAACAATACTATCAGTCTACAAAAACTGACAGACATGCATTACATAAAAACTATAGGAAGGCAGTCAAAAGATGACAGTTAAACTCAGTGAGCAGGTTTCTCAAACATGAAGACAGATACTTTAGACTGAATTAAAATATGCTTGTATATGCACTGCCTATGCTTTTAAAAGAAATATTCTGCTCTTTCCAGCAAACATACCCTTAAATCTTACTATGATTTAAATCTAAAAGTTTAAATTCTTTCATGATTTGAGTGACTGAACTGTTGAAAGAACAAATCCAGTGAAGGCTTACTAAGAAAAACAAAACTAATTTTCCTATGGATACAAAAACCTGTAGTATTTCTGTAAACTTGAGACTATTCTTCCTACCCAGGATTTTTACACATACTCAATAATGATAAATTCTAATCTATTGCACTCAGAAGATGCTAGGCAGCATTCTTTTGCACACTCCCACCAAAGACACAAGGTCAAGTATCATGTATGACCTAATCTGAGATTCTCCGCCAGGATAAACACAAATAAATAAAGCATAGCCAGGGACTGACACCGAATTGCAAGTATTTACTACTGTATTTTTTGGGTTATGAATTCCAGGGGTTAACTTAACAGGTCAGCTGCAAAGTGACATATATACAATAAAGCAAGTTTTTACTTTCATATTAGACTCAGGAAAAGCATTGGTTTTAGGCCGACGCTAAACAGATTTCCAAACTGCACCTATGTTTGGTTTTAATATACTTTATTATTATGAAGAGGTAATCCCATTCAGTCTTAACATCATGTGAGGGACCACCAGCAATGGACAGCTATCTAGTCCTTACTGTTCTGTAAAAATACAATTACTTTAACTTGTTCCGTAGGTTTTTATTTCATCTCAGAAAACCACAACTATTTGGTGAAGCAGCTTTTCAGAAAAGAAATTTATGCAACAAAAGGAGTTCATTATTATTGTAAGGACTATCTTAAAATCAATAAAATTCCAAGTCAAGATTAGTAGAAGGTTACAATAACTACATGGAGAATGCTGATCTCCAAGCTTCTAGGTCCTGACTTTAAATAGTTTGAGATATGAAAGTTTGATAGCCCTGTACAATTGTACAAGTTATTGAAAAGCTAAAGTTTCCTCCACTGGAATGATAGTTTAGGTTCATTCTTCAGGTTATAGTTTTCTCTTTATAAATGCCATAGCATTTCCACTCTTTTATGAACTGTTACATCAGTCATTAGCATGCTTGGAAAGTCAGTATTTTTCCACAGTGTACAGATATATACAAAAAAACCCAACAAAAGACCAAAAACCAACAGCTTCACTGACAAATTTATTTTGCAGTCATTGTGAAAAACCAGAATTGCTACAACAGCTTTCCAGATTAGTAGTTACTGATGTTGTAGGAAAGTATTTAGCACTTACTGATTAAACATTTATTTCAGTTTTACTGAGGACTTCAGCAGTTCCTAACAAATACGCTTGTATAAATTTTTAAGGTAGAAAGCATCAATCTGATTACAAATCTCCTTTTAGGCAACCACATATGTACTCCTGACTAACATTTAAGTGGAAAACTCACTATCCTGAATCAGTAACCTCCCCCTGCAAAGAGATAAAAAGGTTTTTGGCAATGTTGTTGGCAATGAAGGACTCTAATTAGAGATGGCATTCTGTTTCTTGTATTTGAATACATCCAAAAAAAAGAGAGATTATTATAGCAAATTTTTCTCTCTTCAAAACTATACCAAACATTAATACTGTTTTCAAGAATTGCTGTGGCCATTCAGTACACAAGTGTCTCTGTACTAAAATCAAGCAGTTGAACTAGTTGAATCAGTTGAATCAATTGAATCAAACAAAACAGAGGAAGAGAAATAATATGAATAATAAGAATGTACATAATACGTACATGAATAACATGACTGTACAAATAATATGAATGTACACTCTTCTCTGTGTGTGGATATTTATCTCTACATAGACACACAGGTATTGCAGAAGTCTAAAACAAAACTGCTAAAGAATCAAACTGAAGATGTTTTACTACAGCTTGCTGTTTCTAACACAGCAATACACTTAAGAGGTACAAACATTAACTATCAGAAGCAGCTGGCTAAACAGATGCTTTAATGCCACCATTTGTAAATTGTAGATCAAAGTAACTGTCTTGAGATTTCTTTCTCTTAACTATTCATTCAACTGTTTAATTTTTCATTTCCTTTTAAAAAAATTTTTAACTTGTATTTATCTTCAGGATTAGATGATAGGAAACAGCTATTTAAAAAATACACACATACATACCACTGTGAACAGAAGGGAAAAAAAAGTTACTCTCATCTTTACACTCCAGAAATGAAATCATTATCTTTACCTCTGCAACAGTTTTTTTTCTGTACTGCAAAATTTAAGTATGTCCTCAACATTCTGATTCGGAAAAACCAAAATGGAACATCATACTTTAAAGAACAAAACTACTGCACATTTAACTCTGAGTCTGCTTCCTCACAAATAGACCATAATATACTACAACAGTCGTGACTAGCTTGTTTTGCACTCTAAAGTTCATTTTGCTATTACTTACTAAAAATTGACTATTTTAATTTAAGTTGCCCACACGCTATAGTTTAAAGTCATGGCTTTCTTCAACTACATAGTTTTAAACAAATTATGGGCTAAGAATGTTGATTAACTTGACTCAAGATCAAATAAAAATGGGAAATAAAAATAAAACTTTGGGCTTCAAAATACCTTTAAGAATTTGATGGCTCTTAAGCTGTACTGTGGGCACTGCGAGCTGTACTGTAGAACTGCTGACCTGGAACTGTTCAAGGTTTTTAAAAGTGCACTTTCTGAAAATGCTACCCTTTATTAATTTTGATTCTGAGAAATACTTAATAAAAATAAAAGTTACTGCCTACATGCATGTCTAGGTAGGCTAAAATGAGATTTTAATTCAACACATATGAATATACTGCATATATTTAAGAGAACAAGGTGTTTCCCTGGAACAAATAATAATTTATGATCATACTGAAAACTCATTTTGTTCATCAGTGTTTTAACATTTGTCTAATGCAATAACAGCGATCAAAATGATGACCATTTAATTATAGATTACATAAACTGACAAGGCTAAATTAGGTGCCATTTGCTTTCAGTGGAACACAGTGCAAAGCTTCAGCTTTAGAAAAGCTTTAATATTCATAAGAAGGAGCAGTATCTCCTATCCAGGAACATATCTATATAGTAAATAAGGACCCATATGGATTAATTACAGTGGATCCACCACCCATGCTTCCAGCAGGTACCATCTTAAAACTATATGATTCTATTAACACAATGTCAGAAAGAGAATGTATCAGTGCAGGATTGTGCCAGATCTTATGCGACTACAGAATTTTCTGACAAGAGCCATTTCATGCCCTGGCAATTCAGAGCAATCATTGAGCATTTTGCACCCTCTTAAGCAGGCAGAACCATGGACTGTGTAAAAAAACCAAAACCCAACACTGAAATACTTAACCAAGCAGTGAATATTTTTACACTAAAACTCAAATCCATTAATGCTGTTTTAGAGATTTTCATGATGAAGTAGCAAGTGAATCACAACTATCTTCCTAAATAAGAGACGTTTCAAATTGTGTCCCTGATCTCCACTGATAATGTTGTGTTGGCGTTTTTTTAATATTACCAACTGAAAATATACAGGGAAGATATATTAGGAAGTTATTCATCACATCTAGGCAAGAACTATTTCTTAAGTAAATCACCATGCTCCCTATTAACTTTCTACTACTTATGAAACTGAAGTGATAAACTTGTCAGAAAACTCAGTTGCAAAAAACTGTAGTAGTTGTTTGAGACATATTACCTTGAAAGCCAGTGTATTTAACTTTATTGTTTCTACATACCTGGAAAAAATGGCTGTCTTAATAATTTCCAGCAATCAGTGCTTGTCTAAGTAAGATGTTCAAAGTCCTAAGGTCTCCAAAGTCTTGTTAAGACAGCTGGACAAATGACAAATCTAGACCATCTGATCCTTTAAGAACTGTCTTATGATCTACTCAACGAGAAAAAGTAGTACTTTCTACATTTGATTCATTTCACAGAATCACAGAATCATCTAGGTTAGAAAAGACCTTGAAGATCATCAAGTCAAACCATCAGCCTAACACTGACAGTCCTCAACTGCACCATATCCCTGAGCGCTACATCAACCTGACTTTTAAACACCTCCAGGGATGGGGACTCCACCACTGCCCTGGGCAGCATGTTCCAATGTCTGGTAATCCATTCTGTGAAGAAATACTTCCCAATATCCAGTCTAAACCTCCAGTTATGAAACTTGAGGCCATTACCCCTTATTCCTTTGAGGTCTCTTCCCCAGGATTGAGGGAAATGTCTGCTCCAGCACCTGGAGCACCTCCTCCACTCCAGCTTCGCTCACCGTGGTGTCTCAGGGTTGTTTCTCACACTTTTTTTCCCCTCATTCCTCACTGCTATGCAGTGCTTTGGAACTACACTTTCCCAGAAGTGCCACCACTTTGTCTGAGGGTCTGAGCTGTGCCCAGCAGTGGGTGGGTTGGAGCCGGCTGGAAGAGGCTGTGTCCAGCACGGGGCAGCCCCAGCCTCTCGTCACAGACACCCCTGCAGCTCCCCCATCACCAACACCTGGGCACCTGCACCCAGCACAGCTTGCTTTCCCATTTTCAATCCTTTTTCATGCCTGGGAGCCCCAAATCCCTCTCCTTAGCCAGCAGCAACCTAACACTACCCATTCATTACTATCTGGAGTCTGTCTCCCAACTTTGAAGAGATCCCCCTGGAGACTTTCTTGGCATTAATACTTCTAAATATTAAGTGTTATTTAAATATTAACTGTAGCTAAATCACATGACAGTTTCATAAGTGTTCAGGTCTAGGGGGAGAATAATTTTTATTACTATTACTTCTAAGCTAGCAGTATAACACACAACAAACATACACATGTTTAATTTAGTATGTTATGAATGTTTGCATTTATAATTAGATGTCAGAACACTTTTCTGTTTCCAGTCTAAATGCACTGAGTTGCTGCAGATACTTTCACTTACAATTATTCCTCATTTATGTCTAGGAAAATCTGTTGAGTTGTAACATTCACAATGTAAAAGAATCGGAATTCATACTTATCCACTTTTACTGGGCCACAGTATTATCGAAAAACTATTATTTTCTGAAAAAACAGTGACATCCAACTGTTCCACGGCTTTCTCTAACTATCATTTGCTTTTTCCTACATAAAATAAAAAAATATTTCATCTTAAAGATTTGCAATGTATTGTTTGGCAAAATAACTTTAGTTTATCAATGACTATGCAGAATATGATAATATTCATTTTAATTTAGTCTCACAAGGAAAAAACCAAACATGCACCATCTTTGCTACAAAAACAGATGGACCGTTACTGGCTGAGTTCCCAACTTAATGACTACATCTATTTTTAAATGCTAACATTTAAATTAGATTATCCCGTATTCTTCAGACTTGTTTTTTGTTTATGTTTCAGAGTTGTTTTGGGGAACACTATTGCCTTCTCAACATTGCGTAAGAATGTAGAGTGGAAAGGTTTCCTAGAAGCAAGCCTGGTCACCTGCTATAATAAACACCAATGGAAATACATCTGGACAACTACCTGTATGGCAAGGACACAACTGCTCTCCTACAGGCACCAAAGCCCTGAACCCCCAGTGCTGCGGATACGTTCTTTCTTCTGTTGATATGGTCAACAGTACGCAAAAATGCTGTTGAATTCCCAAAAGCTATTCCGTAGCTAGTGGACTCAGGTAATCTAATATATTCTTGAAAAATCCTGTAAGTGAACCATGACTGCTTAATGGGCTGCCTTTAGCACAGCTGACACTTAGTGTACGACAGCCCAGAGAGCAGCACACACGTGCCTTGTCTTTTCTGTGAGTAAACATTAGACCAAGCTTTAGCTACAAGTACAGCGTAGCCACACTTCAGTTAGAAGTGAAAGTAAAAAATTCCTGTCAATAGGATCTTTCATACCAGTGTATCTGTTTGCCTAGAAGACTATTACATGCACCAAATGGAAGTAATTATGTCCACAATACAGATTATATCAGTATAGTTCAGTTGAACATACTGAAGCTGGCATACATACACACTTGCACAGACTTCCAAAACATTCCTCTCACTCACACACTCCAAGCTGATTCAAAGAAAGGCTGAAGATTCCTTGGTCCTCAAACAGTGAAGTCATTAATTGAACCTTAGTTGGACTTGGTACATTTTCTGGGTGTGCCACCATGCTTGCACGGCTTTCAGCTTTTTCACTTATGTTTCAAGCTACCTAACTCTAAGCAAACTTCATTCTGGAAGCCATGGTACTGCAGGAATAGCACTGTACCCACACAAAGGCATCTACTGCCTTACCTTGAGTGCATCACCTTAAGACTGCTGCTGGCAGTTTTTGAGCAAGTAGGATCACACTGATCTGTTTGTAAGAGGTTTTGCAGACAAACCACTAACTCTTGACTCTGATTTAAAGCTCACTTCATAAATTTCTGTATTTAGAAGCCAAACTCATGGCTACTGACATTATTCAAGAAACTCGCACGCATAATTAAGACAACAAAAATCAAATCATTATAATGATTTATTCTTTTTTGTTTGCTTAGAAACGTAGTTAGAAGGGAAAAAAGAACAACTTTAAAATGCACAGTAAATCTATAATAAGCAGAAAAAAACTTTGATTAATTCTGAATCAAATAAATTCTACTGCTTAATCGAATTCAGCAGGGATATTACCTAGCTGTGTGCTTACTGATGACCTAGCAAAATTGTACAGTCTTCTAGGAAAACTAACACAATCAGTAAATGTTCACCTCTCAGAGAGAAACAACGATTCACTTGTTGCACAAGTAACCTTGTAATGCTGGCATCACATTTATAGCATATCTTAACGCTTACTGTCAAAGTGTCAAGGAAGAATTGCACAGTTACACAATGATCCTTTCCCACAAGGACAGGTATGAGGCTTTTGTACTTTTTGTTTGTACAGGTCCTTTTCCGTGTTTGGTATTGATGATTTATTTGATAAATACTTTCTACATTTGCTATTTCCACCAGCCTGCCTAAACCAACTCTGATACCCCTTACCTATTTGTTGTTCTTTTTCCTTGATGTTAGCTAAAAACCATGGTCAAAGGATCACCTGAATTTGTTGTTCTGGTTGATTTTTAACAAATGTAGTAGGAACAGTTCTGTTTGGGGGAGATTTAAAATCTCTTGAACATAGTACATACCAGTTCCTCTGCTCACATATGGAGGCTTGAAGAATTTCACAACGCCATACAAATTCACTATAGTTCCGTCTTTAAGATGATTCAGAGGAGTATATACATATTTTGGTGCAACAGACTGAAAAGGCATAAAATTAGGAAACACAAGGAAAAATTACTTAAGCATTCACACAAAATTATGTCTTTTAACACCGTCCACCCTCAGATATGCTTTATTTTGTCTTAAAAATAATTAAAGTTATTTTTTTTATCTTATTCACTTTAGACTCTCTAAAGATAAAAATACACATATATACATATTCACAGGCAATAAAGTACACTAGACTTATTTATATTTCTTTTTGTGATTACATCTTCCTTACAATAAACTAACCAGCCAGTTCAAGTAACTTTCAATACATGAAATAGGTGAATAAAAGGTATTATAATAAAGAATGATTGAAAGTAATTTTTTACTGATTGGTTTTAACATGTCCATCCAAAGGACTTTTTAAAGCACACACATAATTTCGTAATTATTATTGGCAGTGTCACTGCACAGAATCACTGTCTTGGGGGTGGGAGGGGTTTACCTCTCATCTATTGTATAAGCCTTCCTATTAAATTAGTATACTTGCTGGACAACTAAAAAAGGATTACATTCTACTATTTAAGGACTACTCTCCTCTCATCTGAAGGTTACATTATATGCTGATTAGTCTCTGTTAAAGAATACAAATTCTGCCAAGCTGATTGAAAACTGGTTTTTAATTACCATATTGGGGGAAAAAAAATGAAACTCTTCATAAAATTAACACAAAGCCAAGCTGTGTCATCTTCAGTACTAAACCCTTGACCTTATCATAAAGAACAATAAAATTTCATTGTGCCCAGTTCTGGGCCCCCCAGTTCAAGAAGGACAGGGAACTACTTGAGAGAGTCCAGCGCAGAGCCACAGAGATGATGAAGGGAGTGGAACATCTCCCTTATGAGGAAAGGCTGAGGGAGCTGGGTCTCTTTAGTTTGGGGAAAAGGAGGCTGAGGGGTGACCTCGTTAATGTTTATAAATATGTAAAGGATGAGCACCATAAGGATGGAGCCAGGCTCTCAGTGACACCCAATGATAGGACAAGGGGCAATGGGTGCAAGCTGGAACATGCGAGGTTCCACGTAAATGTGAGGAAGAATTTCTTCCCAGTGAGGGTAACAGAACACTGGAACAGGCTGCCCAGAGAGGTTGTGGAGTCTCCTTCTCTGGAGACATTCAAAACCTGCCTGGACATGTTCCTGTGTGACCTGACCTAGGTGTTCCTGCTCTGGCAGGGGGATTGGACTAGATGATCTTTTGAGGTCCCTTCCAGTCCCTAGCATTCTGTGATTCATACACCAATGTCTATGCTTTTAATATACTATTTCCTGTAGAATTTTAATTTAGACACATGAAGGCTTGTTCCAAACAGTAATCAAAAAAAATGTTAAGACCAGTACCTGAAATCTGATTTTAAATCAAAGGAAGATTCATATTTCCATTTTTTTTAAAGCACAAGTATGTGATCTTCTTTAGAATGATCGTTACCTTTCTAGCTCGTATTTCCTAAACCAACATGCAGCCTATTTTGAGATCGAGATGGGAACTATACTGCAAGAATAGAAAAAGCACTACTTTTTCATATTTTATTCTGTTTTCCAGGCATATTATTCGCAAAGTTAAAAGCTAAACAAATGACTGCTAGAATGAGAATATAGAAGTAAAATAAACAGGAAAGAAAAAGAATTCCACATATTCTTATTTACATGCAGTTAGTCTCATGTGGTTTAAAAACATCCCAAATATAAACTCACCACAGATGCAGTATTTGAAGCAGCAGCTGTTCTTGGTTTAGTATAAATCTGAGGAGAAAAAAATGTAGCAAATTCTGATTACAAAATTGAAAGCATTGCAAATATAACAACATTTGATAACTCTAAAGCAAATATAATGCTATAAGCAAATGCAAACCAGCACTATAGACACTTTTGCTATGTGAATCACCTCTGTAACTAGGAAAATTTTATTGTACAGACAAAAAGACAGTAATATTTAATTACACTCATATTTAATATTTAATTACACTCAAACAAAAGCTACTTAAAATAACACGTACATTGTCTAAAGTAGAAATGCACTTAGCTGAACATGTCAGGTCACATTAGTAGCATTTGAAAGTCAGAAGCCACAAATTTAAAACTGTACTTGCTTAACAGAGAACTTAAATGGGTTTAGGTTTTGCACATGTCCTTGCTTAGAGCCAGTCTACTTTCAGACTTGCTACTCTCATTTGGAGGGGGAAAAAAAAAAAAAAAAAAAAAAAAAATAGATGGACAAGGCAAATTCACCAGCATGGGATAAATCCTATTTAAAGGTACTTCCTAAGCTTTTAAAGCCATACTTCTAAGCCAGACTTATTTTCAGTGTAAGGTCTTTTAAAGAACTAATCATGGTGCCTGGACGTAACACCAACACATAACACCCTAGAATGAGAATGTTGCACCGCCATGCTGATGCAACATCACAGCCTATCAGCTGGACACAGGTTCCCATGTCACAGCTGTGCATCACCTCAGCAGTGCAGACTCCCACTAGGCATCTCATTTTGCTCTCCACCCTCAGCTGCATTAGTGAAGCTAGTTTTCCATTTATTTTAAATAGTCAAGTGAACAGTTATAATTGAGAAAGTAAAGCACTGAAAACATTCAGAGCATTTGTATTGACTTTAGGCATTCAATGAGTGTGTCAGTAAATTAAGTGCCATGAGCTCCATTCTGTGGTCAATGATGAGATATATACCTCCTCAGCACAACCTACACATTCAGTGAGCTGTAATGTCTTCCTTGGGAATAGACTGCATGTCATGAGGTCCTGCCAACATTCAACTGTGCACCTCATGTTGTGCCTAAAATTTAGGTACATTTAGTTTAGACACATTCACCCAGATTCAGGGCACAGTTTTGCTATTTATTATCTTCAATGAATCATACTTTTCTATCTATATGTCATCGTTATTAACAGATAATGTCATGAAACAGTCTGCACTATAATTTTAATTAATTTTTTTTCTCATTGAACTGCATACCAAGCTTTAATTATCAAGAGGTCAATTCTGGAAAAAAATACCTTTCTGAAATAAAAAATATATGTTCTTAAATATAAAACTGTCAGACAACAATTATATGGACAAAAGTTGAAACCTTGGCATTAGCACACTATTTTACAAAGTCTCTTTTACACGTGACTTTGTGTTTGAGTTTTTTATAATTATTTCTAAGTTTGTTTCAAAATCTGATGGACAGGCTCAAAGAAATTGCCATATAGTATAATGCTATGTTGTTCTCCTGTGAAGGTGCCTTTTCCTTTGCACTGACTACAGAATGAAGTTTGCAGCATTGTCACTGAGAGTTCAGTTCAATGCTATCATCCTTCTTTTTAACAGTAGTAGACAATTATAGTGATCAAAAGTGTGCAATACTTTCTCACCAGATGCCCGCAACTGCCATCTCCTCCCTGGCCCCCAACTACAGGTTTTTCCAAATATCCTAAATCTTCTGTAATTTTTGAAAGTCCTTTTACAACTTTTAAACTTTTTATACTTTTCTACTTTTAAAACACTAATGCTTAGGCTTAAATAAGGTAGCAAATATTTCTTGAAGCAAAGACATAGTAGCCACAACAAACACGTACTGCTGATGTATTACCACAGACAAATAGAAGCAGCAGTAGAACAGGGTGATCTCACTCCCATATATCAACAGATGGAAGCATTTAAGAAGAATGTTACTGATGTGAGAACAGTACAAAAACCCCAAGTATTTTCCTCAGAAAGAAGGGGTGTAATTCTCGTTTAAAACTAAAGAATCTAGGAATCCATGTATTTCAAGAGGCAAAGTGCAATGATGTGAGTTAAAGAAGTAAAAACTCCTAGTCCAGAGACAACTAAAAATGATAGACCTGAGACCACTCCTGCACCCTCTATTCATCTGTATTACTGCATTATGTTATGCACAAAAATGGCTTAAATAGCTCGAGGGATCTATCTAAAGCCAACTAAGGACAAATTTCTGCACTCAATGAGCAGAAATTTACCTGGGAGGCCTGAGATAATTTGGGTCCTGCATGGATAGGGGTATTATAAAATTGTATGCACACACACACACAAATGTGTTTTGATTCTTTCCTGACAGACATGCTAAAATAATCTGTAGTACTTCAGATTCTAATAGATTCTATTGTTTTTTTCTACTGTAAAGCAAAATGTTAATATTAGTATTTGGGGGGGAAAAAAAAGGTAAAAAAAAAGTTGGGTACCCACGTACATAAATGGCTGATCCAGCTTCTTCAGATACCTCCATGTGGCAACCATGTCTACCATCCTCACTTGCTGTAGGTGATTTTGCCAACTTAAATCCTGCAACTACGAAGGTGTCCTATGGGGACAGGGTGATAAAAAGATGATTTCATAGGCTGTATCATGTACTCTATTTTAAGAGCATGTGATGTGAAATTTCATCCTAGTCTCAAGATATTCAAGAAACAAAAATCCTGAACAAATTCTAAACACTGCCTTTAATTTTCTCTAGTTCTTCTACCCGTGGAACTCATACATCCAAACAATGTCAGCAAGCATTTTGTTTAAATCCTGCTAAAATTTTGGCACTCTTTATGCTACTGTGACTGATTTTTGAAAGTGGCTATAAGGGAAGAGTCACACTGAATAAAGCAAAAGAATCATTCTCCTTTGAATATACTGAAGACCAACTCTTTTCTGGGCTAGCTTAACTAAGGTAGAAAACTCATTTCTTCTTGAGTTACAACTGCACTTTGAAGAGACTCTCCTTGTAGGTATTTTCTGTTTTGGTTGGATTGACATATTACAATTTCTTCCCTAAGGCTCAAGTAGGTAGGTCAATCAATAGATAGGTTTCTGGTAGCAAAAGAGACATTACAAACTTCTCTGGCATCACTCCTGAGATTCTGGCACAGGAAACAACTGCATTTGCAATTACACTTTGACTTTAGTATAAAGTTCCTCAGACACCACAAAGTGAACAAGAAAAGGACAATTTAAGGGGTAAATGACTTAAGTCCCTGCAGCAGCTCACCTTTCTAGTAGCAATTTCACAAAAAAAAAAACAAAAACACAACCCCCAAATCCCCCAAACCCAACAACAACAAACACACACAAAAAAGGGGAAGAATATAGAAAATACGCTTAGGAGACAGAGGTTATAAGAAAGGTATCTGACCAAACAAAGATAACATAATGCTGGGAACTCTGATACAATATAAAGCTGCTTTATAGTCAGCTCCTGTGTTACTAGAACTGTATAGCAGGGCTGCACCAGTGTGGTCCATTCCAATAAACACATTAGACTTGAAACCCTATTTCTATTTGGACTTCCAGCAAAAGCACTTCCATAAGTTTTTACTGAATGACTTTTGTTCATGTGCTTATTTGATTCTATAAATAAAAGAGTTTTCTGATTAAAGTTGACAGTTTTAGCCAAATATTGCACTATGATGGCTTTTTTTTTTTGCTATTTCAGCAATCTGACAATGCTACTCTAAATGATTTAAGATCCAAAATCTTAATGTTTTGCGCAAGAAAAAGAAAGGTCACTTGGTTAAGTGACAGTGATATATTTAGTCATTAAAGCATTTGAAAGAAAAATAATTCCTGCAGAAACCATAAGTTTAATCAGACAATTTAATACACAACAAAACTACTTAGGGCATGGCGATTTTCAAGTAGAGTCATAAATGGGAATACAATGTGTATTTTGACTAAAAGATAACATGTAAGTCACCTCAGTGTAAGCCATACTCAGAGCTAAGTAAGTTAAAATGCATCAAAACAATTAGGCAACTCAATATGCCTTGCACCTGGAACACACTGCCTTGCTAACATACATTGAAGTTGTTTCATTCTTTCCAGATACAAACACACACAAACACAAGCTTGAGGAAACTCAGATATTTTGCAGAAACCAGGTGTTAGCGTGTGCCAGACCAACCACCATGCTGGAAAATGTTTCTTCAAAAACAAAGTTTTAAGCCACTCAGGTCATGGCACAAGCTCCATCATCTGCTGATGGAAGCCATTTGTTAAATCATGACAGAAAAAGATCCTCAAAGTACAAGAAATCACATCACTAGGCAACACTTAAGTATTTTAGATTCATTAAAAATACTGTAATAATTTGTAAAATTTATTTAACATTATTATTGTTGATATTATCCTTATCATTATTAATTTAATAGTTAATAAAACAAAATATGTGACTAGAAATAAGGCGAGGTAAGAGTGACAAAGAATGGCCTACAAAGATCTATGCCAGTGTCTTTAATTTCCATGGGAAGTTTTCACCTGTATATGATCCTGCAATTTTATTATTTTTTAATTGCTGCAGTAGGTCAGAAATATAACTTCAAATACATTTCTTAAACTATTCATTAAACACTTATAAAAATGGTGGGTTTTTTTAGCCTTGCTTTTTATAGAGATAAATTTCACTGTCATGTCAGTCTGTCCTACACGTTCTGTAACTTCCAACATTTTTAGTAACTTCAACTAAAATGTTAAGTGATAAAAATCTCAAAACAGTTACATCTCTGTTGAAAAAAGAGGAACACTAAACACTTCATTGGGCAAGATACTTTTTTTTCTACCCATGTGAAGAGGCAATCAGCTTATATCACCTGCTGTTTGAGAACTACTACATGATAAATGGAATAATTCAACATTCACTTCCTTCTCTCTAATCTATACATATTAATAAATTCCGTATTACTTTGGTCAGATTAACAATGCAGAAAAAGACAGGGATTCAAAAGTTTTCAGTGTTTGAATATTTATAAGCACATAATTATATCAAAAATATACTATAGGTCACTATACATTATATAAATGCCTCAGCAAAATTATCGATGTAGTTCTCAAAATTAGCAGCTTCGGTCCCATATGTTCCATGTAATGATTAAAAAAAAAAAAAAAAAGACCTGGGAACCAAGCAAAAGTCATTAAGCTTAGGTGGAATTACATAAAAAGAATACACGTCTGAACTGAAATTAAAATGCTCCATAAATTCAAAGTAACCTGGACTTTAAGGGATATTTTGATGTCATCCCCTAAGGTCTGCTATAATTTTTACCCTTTTTCAACACAGAGATCACCAGAGTTCAGGTGTACTAGTTCATTTGATCTGCAAAAGCGTGACAGAATTCTAACTGACAAGCAATCAAATAAAAAATATTAAGTTAATTATTTTCAGCTTGTTTTCCTTCTTTAGTTGCAACACTGTCTCACAAATTTATAGGCTGACTTGCCAATGGCCTTTACCCTGGAGGTAATTAAACCAAGCTTGTATCTCTAATGAAGCAAGACATCAGCACCCAGCCAATAAAGAAAACCACGCAGGCATTTTTGAATTAATTTTTTTTTTAAACATTTTAGTTTAACGGTCTTTTAAATCAATTTAATTCTAAAACCTATCTTAACAAATGGCAATAGACATTCAAATTATGAACATAAATGGACGACTTCTTTATCATTGATATTCATGATCCTTTACTTGCTAGGTAAAGAGCACTGACAAAAACAAGAATCGCTTTATTTCAGTATTATTGTTAGAAAGAATTTACATAAGCAAATACTTTTTGGGTTTTTTTTTCTAGTTCATATTTATAGATTTGAACTGACTGAATAGACTATTTCTAATTTTGGTGATAGCTGTACAAAGATAAGAAGTCAACATACATCTGTGGAAAACAATTCCTAAAATAAGAAAAAATATACATATATATTTTACCCCATGGCATATAACTTTCGCACACTCCTCTGCCATTTTTCCATATATTAAAATATTGATGCTGTTGATCCGTGAACATGAGTTATCCAAATCTAGAGAAAAATGTAGAAGAGATTACAATCACCATACCTTCTCCAAAACAAAATGGCAAAATAAATTAATCTACAGAGTCTAACGCTTTTCATTCCAATTAATCTACATATAGAAAATCCCTTCAAATTATATGTTATACAAATACTTTTATGTACTACCTATAGGCATATCAAGCAGATTATTCTTTCTAAGAGGACCACTTAAAGTGTGGACACATTGTACATCAGTGTCCATTAAACAGAAATGACAAAGATTTTATTGAGGCTGTGGAGAGCGTACAGAAACTCTGTCCTCCTTCAACAGCCACATGAAACGAGCAAGACTGAAGGAAATTTTGCGTCCCTCTCTGGGAATCATGAACCCATCAGGGAAACTGACTCAGGTCCCATCAACTTCATTCACCTCTGCTAACACCAAGCGGTATCACCAAGCATGACCTGCGCCCCCCCAGCCTGCTGTTCCGTCACAGTCACAGAATTTGTAGAATCAGGAAGGCTCAGAGGAAGCAAGTGATCATTCTCTAACCAGTGTAAAGAAAGATGCTGAAAAGGAAGTGGAAAGAAATGGGAAGTTCCTTGAATCCAGAATATACTCCTGACTAATGACATCCTCCTCCTTCCCAGCTGGAGGGTGTGATGAGCTCTGGACTTATAAGGGTCATATTAGTTTTTAGTATCACTTACCACATGATGAACAACTTAAGTCTTTCAATGTGTTAATGTGTCTACTGATATTTGAATACTTTAGTAATCAGGTGCAATTCCATTTTTTAACTGCTTAAACTAGAACACAATGAAATATAAATATTTTGCTGCTAATCCATAAACTGACCTATATTAAATGTGCACTTACATAGTACCTACTATGTATATTATATGCTAACTATGAAGTGTGCATTTTTCTTCTTTATGACAAACACTTTAAAAATACACTGTTAAAGCTGTACATATAGCTAGTGCACTTCCAGGACAGAATTTTAAAAGACTCTGCAACAAGAAGTCTACTGAAATATAAAGATTGTACTGTTTACATTAACTTATGTTGCATAAGTTTAAAAAAATCTATTATTGTAGAGAATGAACACTTTTAGAGAATATTTTAAATACAAGATTTTACTGAACACTAAAAATGCACGTACTAGTGATATAATAGCATGATGTCAAAAAAAGCGTCAAGAAGTTCAACCAAATAAATTTAAAATGTATATTTAAATGTAGTACCTTGAAGAACAACCTTGAAAAAGTCTCTCCCATCTTCGAGTTTCGTTAATGGGTAGGAAAGAATAACTATTCCCTAAAAAGTAAAAATAAATCAATCATGTGAACTAAGACTATATGCCTCTAGGTCACTGAAACATGGATAACAGCTGAAAAACCTGTAAGCTAAAAAAGGTAAAATTGAAAAGTGCAAATTGCCATCTGAATTTTTAAAAAAAGAAGACAGTATTATTCCAAAACCAATATTCTTGAGATATAACAAAGGTAAAATTGTATGTCAATATTACTTAGATGGTACTGACTAGATGATAAGCTTAAACAATGAAATAGTAGCTATAGAAGTACCTTTTACTAGTTACAATAATAGCAAAAAGGCTACACTTTTAGCACAAAACCTGAAAGATGGCTAAAAAAGGTAGGGTGATCAAAATCTTAAAAGATACAGCAGCTTCCCCAAAAATATTGGCAAATGATCACAACATAAACGTCAAAATAAAATCACAGTCAAGAGATAAAGGATGTATATGAGGATAAATAATCTTCTGTGAAAAATAAAAAAACTGTACAGCTGGGAGAACAGTATTACAAAGTTTTGAAACTGTAGTGACTGTTAGTTTGTCAATAATACAAATGCTCTAAAAGGTGCAAATGTGCTATTAATTATGTAAAAATAATCATTTTACAGTGAAGTTGAAGTTACAATGAAGCAAAAATCACAGAACAGCAACTTCAGTGATGTTAACATCTCTTTGGAACAAATGCATTTTGTTAGAAAGATGGCATCTCATCAAAAAGGTTATCCGTCAATCATAACAAACATGTCAGTCAAACATTCTTCTACAGTATGGCAGGTAAAGCACTGTATCCTTTTCAAGGATAAAAACACAGAAATTAGTTCAATAAAGAAAAATACAGAAATCTGAAAACCGACTATAAAGTGTTTAAGAGAATTACACAACCAGCACAGGAAATAAAAGGTTTCTTGTAAAGAGACAGCAGGGGCAATCTGTCTACAAATGCACAAAAGCAACATTAAGATAGTCAGGCAAATCATAATGATTTTACAGTACATATATTCAATGGGAAGCTTGACTTAAATGTCAGTAAACATTTCTTAAACCAAATTATGATAAAATACACAGCAGTGAATTGTTAGTGTAGAGGCTTCTCAGAGTAAAATTAGTCCTAGATGTTAACGGAGGAGGAATCCAAATCAACTGCAAGAATGTATTTTACTATGTGTTTTACAAAGAAATACTGACTCCACAAATCATCCTTTTTCAAGTCAAACTATATTTCAACTTTATAGCACTAAAAACATAGCCACATTAAATTAATGTGGTACATGTTAAAACTAATTCATTCCTTTTGAGATAGTAGGAATGCTTCATTTAAGACCAAACTGAAGGTCAAAAATCTAGGACCAAATGTTTTTAACAGGTAGATTCCTACTTTTCACAGAGAAGACCGTAAGGAGACTTAAGTATCACATACTTATTTTCTAACAATCAGCATCTACAAAATAATGTTCTGTGATTTGTCCATGAATACTTGAAGAAAGGTTTGCCACTTGTTTTCAAAATTATATCTTTGTTTAAAATTTCAAGTATTATATGCAATTGTTGTTGCTGAGACTGTTTTGAACTGTACTCACAGGTAAATAAAATACTACAGAACTTTTCTTCAAAATTTCTTTCTTGCAAGAAAAAGTCTTTGCAATGAAACAAAGTCATCTCAGGAGCACTCTGTATTTACTTTTTCTTCTTACTAAAGAAATTTCAATCTGCACAAGCATCCTATCTAAAAGCAGAATACACTGATGAGATAGAGACTGCTTTCTGACCATTTCTACTTTTTTTTTTTTTAACACCTTGGTATCTTCCAATGAATTTTCAAATTCTGGGACCACATTCTTCACTGTAATAGTCTGGCCCCACCACTTTCCTTTGTATCCCAAACACCTACGCTCTAGTTCGCCTCTTTAGCAGAAATACTACCCACGGCTTTCTCAACGTGAAACTCTTGGGCCCTAAACTTCAACAAAACCTACCTTAGTAAAACCTGCTCAAATTCACTATGCCCCCACAACTCCTGCACTGCTTACTGAGCCCATACACAAACTTCTTAAAAACCTCTCTCCATTCCATATGCCAATACACTCACTCTCAAACTGACGACGTGCAATTCCTCTAGTGAATCTACCTCCTTCCTTGCTGCAGCCTTGTTCCTCAGTCTGGTCCAACAACCAATTTGGCACTGCATTTTCAGGATTGGTTCACCTTTGCCACAGCAAAATCCAAAGGGTGATGAACTAACAGAAAGAGGCATCAGGTTCAGTTAGGGGGCATCACGACTAGGGATGTATGGACATTGCTTGTGCTGTGTCTCCAAAAATTTAAATTAAAATTTGTATTGTTCAGAGGGATGCCAGGAAGCAAAACATTTTCAGAATGAAAGGACTGAGGCACACAAGCCAGACAGAAGTATCCTGGATATTTGTTGATGCTTTTTCCCCACAACACACCTAAAAAATCCTCCTCTCCCCTTCCTCAGCAGGACCTGATCTCTATTTTGGTAGATCTAGAGTGACAGCATGCTGTGCCCTTGCTAAGATAACCTAACATCAGTGCATTCTAAGGTTCACTTCAAGCTCACCCTGCAGAACTGGATTTTCTTACATATTTAATGGTGCATTAGCACTAGATTTATCAGCTCTCTAGTCGCACTGTTTTTATGCCAAGCTGTTTTAGTCACCTATTAATCCACAGCAGCAGCAACGTGAAGTTCTCTTAACACAAGGCAGAAGTCTGAGAAAGAGAGTCCATATACTTTCTACGATCAGGTATGACATTGCGTTAAATCATAGTCTGGTAGTAACTCTTTTGCTTTCCTAATGAAAATATTTATTTTGGCAGAAATATTTTCGAATTTATAATCTGTTTTTGTCTGCTTCAACATTTATTTTGTGAACAAGAATCTCTGTTCTTCCATGTCAAAGGTGCTTGCAGACATAGCTCTTAAAAGCAGGAAAGCCTACATGTCCTGCAGGTGAATGGGATCAGAAAACAATACCCTGACGAGTAAAAACCCTGTTTACTAGCAGCATTGGTTACTGATGTTTCCATTTGTTCCTTTACAAGACCTAAAGGAGGCTGGATCGTTCTAAATCAAATCACCTCCTATCACACTCTACTGCTGTCCGCTTCCAAAAATGGCAGTTTTGGTCCTTTGCTTTACATAATTGCACTACTCCTGGCATCTCTTAGAGACCACAATGAAGCAGTCCAGAGAGTGAGAGCAGCAGCAAACTGCCCTCTCTCCATCAAAATGGATAATCTTCTCCCAGTTTATTTATCATCGACTCAATCACAGGGTCAGATAAGCACTAGAGCTGGAACTGGGAATATACAGCTAGGGCAGCAAAAATGTTTTTTGGATACAGAAGATCATTAAGGCCAGTTCAGGTCATATTTTCAAAATATTTGCACCATTTTCTTAAGGATTCAAGCCACCTAAGGTTTTTTGCTAACGGACTGAAGGCGAGCCTGGGATAATGTTGATTTCCTGCCACCTAAGCATCAGGGATGATTAAAAGGATTTTCAGAATTGCTCACAAAAATAGTTAAACAGGTTAAAAAAAGAAACCCCTCAAGAACTGACACTGCATTCTATAGAGTACACTTGTTTTAGGGATGAAAAAAAATATTTCTGCATTTCACTAGTACACTAGGATTGTACTTCCAATCCAAAATACATTTGGGACTACTGTAAAATATAAATGCACACTTGGTAATGATAAAAAACCTAATTGTATCTTGATGCAGCACTTTCAGCACAGCCTTCTGCATATTAATGAGTTTTTAAATAGGTCCACAGTTTAGAAACTAAGAAAACAAAACTTCTTACAAAATTTAAATCTGGCAATGTAAAAGGAAGGGGCAGAACTGTGAATAAATGAAGTCAACAGTAACACGCAAAGAGGTTCAACAGGGTCATAATTCTGCATTGCTTAAACATACACAACAGATGCACACAAAGACACACAGCTGCAGCACGTCGCTAACCAAGCTGGAATATGGAGGTCCCTTATAAATATATCAGGAGCTATTTCACAGTAAGCAAAAAGTATTTTATTAATAAGTTACCTGAAAGTAGTTGTTGGTATGATCAAAGCCTTCTTGCAAATCTTTCAAATCCTTCTTCTGCAAATGGCTTGGTAGTGGAGTCTCAGATTTTCCTTTAATGATCTTCAGCAATTGAACAGGCATATCTGCTTTATCTAAACAAAAATGATAAATAAACTCCTGATGCTACTCATCTTGTTCAAGTTAAGTTACTACAAGTTATAATTACCCCCTTCTGAGTAAATTGCATCTGTTTCATAATAAGAAAGTTTAGTTACGTAAGACTAAAAATCTTCAGAGGGATTGTCTTTGTCTCATAGTACCATAAACGGCAAGAAGAGTGAAGGTAACATTTCCTTAGAAATAGACAGCCATCCAAATTACTTTATTTTGCAAACATCCCAAAACGCTGAAAATGGCAACAAAATATTACTTTATATATGAATGTAAAGGGTAATGTAAACAATGTGAATATTTTATGTACAGATTGTTATGAACTGACAAAAACCACCATTCTTTGTCCCCCTGCGCCGCTCAGGGGGAGAAGGAGGTAGAAAAGTCGAGAAAGAAGCTGAGCCCAGGAATATGGAAGGGTTGGGGGAAAGGTGGTTTTAGATTTGTTCTTATTTCTCATTATTGTACTCTGATTCGATCAGCAATAAATTAATTTATTTCCCCAAGTTTGAGTCTCTTTTGCCCATGATGGTAATTAAGGAGTGATCTCCTTGTCCTTATCTTGACCCACAAACTTTTTGTCCTATTTCCCCCTGCTCTGTTAATGACGGAGAGTGAGAGAGCAGCTTGGTGAACACCTGGTGGCCAGCTAAGGTCAACCCACCACAGCACAGAGCCGGGAGGTACAAAACCAGACAGGTTCAAGTTCTACTTGAGCTGATAGAGAGGCAAAAGCCTGGTGCAAAGCTGTAGATGCTGTCCCACCTTGACTGCTTTAACTAATGAACACCAGCCCACCAGTGGGGGCTGGGGGTGCAGAAGAAGCTGGGATGGAACACAACTGGGACAGCTGGCTCCAACTGACCAAAGGGATATTCCATAATTTCTTATATCATACTCAGCAAGTAAAGCGGGGAGAAGAAGAACGAAGGCAGAGGGGAGGGCAAGTCTGAAGTGGTGGCGTTTGTCTTCCCAAATAAGCATTACCTGTGATGGAGCCCTGCTTTCCTGGAGATGGCTGATCACCTGCCTGCTGATGGGAAGCAGTGAATGAATTCCCTCTTTTACTTTGCTTGCATGTATCTTTTCCTTCACCTATTAAACTGTCCTTATCCCAGCCCATAAGTTTTCTCACTTTTACCCTTCTGATTCTCTCCCCCATCCCACTGGGTGGTGCTTAGTTGCTGGCTGGGGTTAAACCACAGCAGTCACAGAACACATACACACAGTAGAAGGAAGAAGGTACTGAACTACAAACACCTTTAGTCTTACAATAGCTGAAAGCGACAAACATATGGAGTGTGACCAAAAAGCTTAATAATTTTAATAAGCAAAGAATTATATGAAAGTATGTAGACTGTATAAGACCCCAGAAGTAACATCCTGGAAGAGAAAGCAATATATATCACTTGTTTAAGCAAGTGAAATATCTGAGGGTGGCTATGGGCTGAATGTTTATGTGCTGCCTGCCCTATCCTTGACTTTCTACCTACTAATTTTGTAGACCTTAAATTTTTGTCAATGGAACAATCTACTACAACCCACTAGTTCTGCCTTAATTGCCCATAGAATATTAACATGTATTCCAAAAATCATCTTAAACCACAGTACCCCAGAAAACAATTCCCTAGTATAAATGGCTTTAAGCAACGGTTAACCTTCGACAGAAATAAAGAGTCATTTTAGATTATTTTTCCTTCTGGAATGAGGACATTACTCCACGGAAATACTGCAGTCATATAATGCCTCTATCTCTAGGTCTAGAAGCAAGAGAAAAGATTCTATAATGTATCTAAGGACTTTACGTTATCCTTCTCACTTGCAACTTGAGAGTTTAAACATCCACAGATCCAAATTAGGCAGCTAGGTATGGTCTGGGATGCAAACACAAAGACAAGAAACACTTTCAGTCTAACAGTCTTTTCACCAGTTCACACAGAAAGCAAAACAATTAGCATTTCCTTTTAGGTGCAGCACACCCCAGATACCTGCTTTGAGAGCCTGGTAACCTCAGTGTTTAAGACAAAGTACATAACCAAAGGCTTATGCACTTACAGAATCAGACAGTGGCTCTACAAGAGGTTTAAAGGCTGTAATTTTTGAGCTTTGCACTGCAAAATAGGGTGGTGGCCAGAACCTGACCATTTAACTGTTTTTGTGAATGCCTTACATCTTTTTTCTTTAGGTTTTTAAACCTTTCATTATAATTAAAAAAAAAATCTTAAATTACATTTGGAAAAACACTGGAATTTTAACTCAGATTAGTTCAGCGCACTCTGAAAATTATTAAGAAATCACAAGCTGCAGTTGGAAGCAAAGTTAACACCACACAGCCACAAACAATATAGAACTGTTGACATGAACACCAGCACAACATGGCTGAAAGACAGGAACGAAAGAAAAATAAGCCACTTAGTAAAGGTAAATTTGTTCTTATCAAGACAATTCATCACTGTCTCCCCTTCCTCCATGCTTCTCTAAGCAATGTGAAATAGCCAGACTTTGTATGGCAATTAACATAGTAAAGCAGGATGAAGTTTTTACAAGATTTCAGTACAAAAAGCCATAGGTAGCAAGCTCACTATACAAAAATGTTCTCACACACTGTCAATGTCAAATTAAAGGTACCAACATGCCTTATAATAGCCTAAAGCCCCAGGGAACACTCTATCAGTAGAAAACATCTTATTAGCCATGACAGACGGATCAAGTCAACCTCCTGTTAGAACTGGGAATCACTCCATGTACATTCTGAGTATACAAGTTGCTGAATTCTTTTGAGAAAGGAGAATCTCTAGGATTCAGTGAAGATCAACAGAACTTTCCCAGATGATAACAAATGCGAAGAAAACTCATTTCACTAGTAATGGAATGATGTTCCATAGACTTCATATATTTCCAGACATGAGGAACAAGTTATATAAGGAAAACAGAGTAAGGACAGTCAGAGTTAATATCTAATTTTTTTTTCTCCCAGATCAAGAGAAACAAGCACTTTCTGGAAGAGGACAAAGAGATCAAAAAGCGAGACTTTTCCCCATTGCCTTTATTTCATTAACAAGTCCATCATATTTGTCTTCCACATCTAATTCTCTAAAACATTGCAATTCTGCTATTTCCTTCAGTAAAATTTCATCAAGACATATCTAAAGGAAGAAAAAAGAATAAAGAAAAATCGAACTGAGCCCCTAATAGCACTCTAAACTATAAATAAGATCCAAGACAAGCTTTACCCCTTTTAGTTCATATCATCAAAAATTCAAAATATAAATGAAATATTGTAGACAACAGAACTCCATTGTAAAAAACTGCAAGCCTGTAATCCCGAAAAAAATAAGAAGACTAAAAAATAAGCATATTAATACTCTCCATCCTGACTCCAGAATTAACTTCATGGAAGAGGAAGTCAAAGTTGGATATGGTCTTCTGTTATGGTTTATTATCATCGGACATAAATCCAGTGCATAGGACAGCAAGTAATTAACACCTCTTTGCCTGGATTACTCAGATCCACCCAACAGCTGAGCATTTGCTCAAACCAAAGACACACACTACTGGGTCCTGACTCTAGCTCTCACTACAACAAATGGACAGAATAGTTTTTTCTTCAAGAACTAATGAGACATTAGCTTTGAAGCAAAAGAGCGAAGAAGACACAAGAAGGGAAAGCTAAGATTATTTCTACCTAGAAAGATTATTCCCTTCTCTACAACCAAGAAATACTTCAGTGATACACCAAAACAACACAAATGGGATTATTGTCATTTGGGGAAATGGAAGCCGTAGCAGTCAGAGGCATGAGGAGATTCCTTATATATCAAAGCAGATGCTACTCAGAGAGACACGTAAACTCATTCTCCAAATCAGAGAATAAAACACATGATTATGTGGACTTCTGGAGGAAACCCCACCAAAGTTTCACGAACAATGAAGGAATGGCCAAGAGCATCAGCATGTTAATGTTGTGGTCAGTCAAAATGGTAGATATCTGAAGCCCCTGTTAATAAAAATATGAGTCAGTGAAACATTTGGGCTAATTGTGCAAAAATTTAAAAAATTATGAAATAGGTAAAACAATTATGAAATAGGAAATGCCTTACTTTAAATGTGCACCCATATCTAGACACAGCCATACATACTTTATATAGTTTATGCAAAATTTTCTCATAAAAATGAACATTTACACGACTGAAAAAAAGCAGACAGTAGAGAACTACCATGAACTCAACCTTACAAGAGAAATCTTTTGTCATACAGCAGTCTTAATCAAGAGGACTGTTCATGAAGAACAAAGTACGCAGTGTAGAATTTTTGTAATAGTCTAATCTTGTAACTTGTGATTTCCTTTCCACCACATCAGTTAACTAAAACAGAAGGAGATATCAAGCCAGCAGTGTGACACACCACGCTCCCTTAGCTGCAAGGCTTCAGCTTGCCCTTGCTGCAGATCTTCAAGCACTTATCTTCTAGAAATAAGTCCTAACTCTAACACAGCTGGTACTTACTTCCACTAGAATATACCTAGAATTCCCACACCCCTCAAAAAAATCCAAAACTGAATCTCCTCTATTATTTTCAGATTAAAATTTACTATTCCGACAATGTGCAAAAGAGGCCACGACCAAACGTAACCTGAGGAAAACGGATTCTCACACTGCAGTTTATCGAACCAGTTTCAGCTCCAGAAACCAGCCACCCGCTGCAAAGCAAACAGACCTCGGGGACACAGGGCTAGAGTGGATCCCTTCGTGACACGAACAGTGACCACGCAATTCGGCAACCGCAAGAAGCTGAGATCTTTAGACCCAAGAGCTCAAATGCATTAGCACAGGCGTATGAACAACAACTTTGTTCAGGGTCCTCTGTGCCCAGGCAGAGAAAGCGGGGGCTCGGCCCCCACGGCAGAGGCCGCGTGCAGGGTGGTGAGAGGGAACTGCGGGTCTCCCAGCGGACAGCGAACCCTAGCAAAGCGCCAGGGCAGCACAAGGCGGCGACCGGCACAGGCTCTGCCCCGCCAGGGCAGCAGCTAGGAGGCCACCTCGCGGCGGCAGGGATTCCGGGCTACGAGACATCCCTCTTCCACAACCGAGCCGCCCGCTGTCCCCAGCGCTATGGAGGGGAGAGAGCATCCCGCCACGCCTCACTCCCGCACAGCGGCCACACCACGCTGCACCAGGGTGCGGAGGCGACCGCCGTGCCCGCCGGTACCTGTCTCCGAGCGCGGCGCGGACACCGCCCGCCGCGGCCGCCATCAACCCCACTTCCGCCTGCACCGGCACGCCCCGGCGGACCGCGCATGCGCCCCTGCCCCGTCGGAGCATGCGCTGTGCGGGGGCTGGAAGGCATCGCCCTCACTGGCGGCGCGGGCAGAGCCCGGGCAGGGGGCGGACAAAGCGGGGAGCGCGGGCAGGCCTGCCGGAGGGGGGCGGCACGGGGAAAGGGGAGAGCAAATGTCCCCTCGGCCAGGGCCCGCAGGCCTGTTCCTGTGTCCCGCAGTGACGCGGCAGGGCCCACCTCCTCTCGGCCTTCCCCACCTCCCCTGGGGCTGCCGGCGGGTGGCCGGTGAAAGGCGGGTGCTTAGGAGCTGTCGCCTACAGAAGGTTAAAATGTGTGTGGGGAAACCCCCTGCTGCTCACTGGTGTTTGTTGTTTAAATGGCGGGAGGCAACAGGCCAGGCTTTGAAAACCACTGTTGGTCGTTGGCAGAGGCACGGGGTCCCTCAGCTTGCCGGTGCTGCTGGTGACAGACGCCAAGGTCCTGTTTGCATTGTTTGCTAATTCAGAATTGCAGAGTACGTGGCTCAGCATCGCAAGAGCAAGGCTCTTCCCTTAGGAATTTGAGCTGTCTCTCTCCGGTACCCTAGAGATACATCTGCTGCCAGCCTGTGCTCGCTCTCGCCCCTTTTTCATCTCTGTAATCCTGAGTATCTGGGACAGCTGTCCTTTTCTTGTTACTTACCACTCTGTGACTTTAAAAAAGTACCACTGGAAATCATTTTCTCCTCTCTACCTTTACATCTTTTCCTCCACAACTGTCCTCGTATTTTGAATCTGTTTAAGTCTCTGCAGTGTTTTAGTTACACTTTGAATTCAAATTCAGTTCAAAAATTTGAATTTAAACCCATCCATATTCAGGAAGCCTCTGGAGGAAGATTCATTGACATTTATCTTTTGTACTCATTTTCGTTGTTGACAACCCGTTCTGGAATAGGGGGTTTTTTCTTTAATTATCACTGTTCTCAATCCTGTACCTTCCATCAGGTATTAATGTAGCATACTTGGTTATAAGCAAAAATATCATTAAGACCTTTGTTATACAGGCATGATAAAAATAGCCCACAGCCAGAGCTAAGATGGATCTGGGAATTTAAGTGCACCTGGAGGACTAATCATCTGGCCTTCTAAAGAGCCAACTACAGCACAGTAGATAGGCTGAGAAGATTGGTGTCACTTGCCCATGTCCTTTGTTTCCAACAAAAGGTTTGGAGAAAACAACTTTATTTTTAGACTATTAAGGTCTATCAAGAGAGCATTTCTGGTGGAATATTGTCTGTCCTCTCTTATGACCTCTATTTTAAAATCTACATTTTGAAAACAACAGTTTTGATCACAATTAAAAATTCAACAGAAAAGAAGTTGATAAAGCAGAGAAGGATACAATTGGAAAGGAAACATTTTTAGAGCCCCTTGTCATTGAGTAAAAAAACCTGGAAAATTTGAAAGTGGGCAAAGTGAGAGAATTCTGCTTTAACCTGCTGATGCACTTCTCGTTTTTGTTCTGTTTCTTTTTTTATGTCTGTAAAAGATCTGTTTAACAATTATAGTTACGGTGAAGTGAAATCATGGAAAGTTTTTACATTATAGATGAATTAAATTAAAATATTTTGGAAACAGCAAGTTACACTTCTGGGTAATATATATGGTTACTTGATCTTCTCATCTTCTCTTATCTTTTGCTGCTTCCGTTCCAAGCTACCTTTTCTAATTTTACTATTAAATTCTTCTATAAAGTCACCTCAAACCTATAGGAATTTGAGATTTGTATGTCCTGTCCTATATATAATCAGAAGAGAAAAGTGAAAGAGAAGCTGTATATAAGCAAAATTTTGATAAAATAGATCCCAGTTTTATGTGTTGACCGAACAGTTCTTGGATCTGTCAGGAATTTAGCCTGAAATCTGGTTTTCTTTAATTTCCAATACTGTTTCTTTAATGATAGCATCTTCCTCTTCAGTTATTAATTTTTATTCATGAAGTTATCCAGTTTCTGCCAGTAGAATATTACAGTCAATATCATAATTTGAATTAATAATATATTGAATTATATTACATCAGGAGGTGATTGTTAATGTTCTGGTATGTACTGTATGTTCTTATGCTACTTGCAGTAATCCTGAAATGTGCTGCAATTTATATGTATCATAGTAGAAAATAATGCCTCTGCAGAGGGAAAAAATAAAACAAATAAATAAAAACAGACAAAAGCAAACAAAAAAAAAACACCAAAAAACCCCACCAAAAAACCCCACAAGCCTTCCAAAAAACATAATTCTGAACTTGACATTGGTGACCTGTGCAACTTTCAATAACTCATGTTTAAAGCTTTCACTACTAAATCTGAATGAAAGTTTATAAATATAAATAAGTAACAACATGGTAGCCTTATTTCTCGGACTTGTGTTTTGAAATGAGGGGATTGCAAAGAGAGTCCATAGGCAACTGATGCCTGTGTTCCTAACCAGTTCAGGAATTCTTGAAAACCTCAAATACAACTGAAATTCTGATCCCACTGAAAATAATTAAAACTTTCCGTTCACTTCAGCAACACCAAAACATCCCCCTGTGCATCAAAAATATGTGTAACATAAGACATTGAATCAAAGCTTGCAGAAATAGAAGCCTTATACATTGAATCAATACCTGCTCACAGGAGCTCCTGAAGACTCTTAATGAGTCAGGAAACTAAATAGGGGTTTAGAAAACTAGCCTCAAGCTCACTTTTTTTTTTTTTTTCACCAAACTTTCAGAGCCATTTGAAAATACTGGGCAAAAAATGCATTGCAGTGACAGTCAAGTCCATGAGCAATATTGAAAATTCTATCTGTTTGACCTTATTTTATTCCAATATCTTAGTAAACAATAGGAAGAGAATTGTCCTATAGGAATACGGGCTATCTCCATTCCCAGCTGTCTTGGTATAATGTTTTTTCAGTTCAACATGAGACATTGCATAGGCTGCTGATACAATGTTAAATGTGAAATATATACACAGATTCTAAATAATGCAGCTCTCACAAAGAATCAGCTTTCATTCAATTTGAGAGCTGTTGTAAAACTATTTCCAAATACCTCCACAGCTGAAGGCAGTGCCTTTCTGCTCCTGCAACTTTGCTTTGATGACACCACTTGATTTTTTAATAGACTTCTATGGATACAGGCCAAGTTCAGTCAGTTATGGGGCAGGGATCCTTTGCAGTACATCTAAAATGATGTGTTGCTTGTTAGAGTTGCTAGGCTAATCGAAATTAAAAATTCAGATTTATTAAAATGACCAAAATGATTACAGCATAAATGTTTAATAATTTCTAGCTGATTTCCAAGAATGCATTTTGACTAATTGCATCTTTATAAACATAGCTCATGTGCAATGAATCAACAAGAAATCATATTATTGTAGCATACATGGTGTAGTGGTGAATTGGCAGTGCTGGGTTAATGGTTGGGCTTGATGATCTTAGAGGTCTTTTCCAGCCAAGACTGTTCTGTGATTCTGTGATTCTCACTACAAAGTACTGTGCTTAAATGATTTTCCTTTTGTAAAGGACAGTTAGATCCATAAGATTTTGTTATCACTACTGGCAAACCTGAAATGCCGAGGCCAGAATTAGTCTTTTGAAATGAGTATATATTAAGTACTGAAATAAGTAATTCTTCCTTATTTGTATTATAATTAGTTTTCTATGTGAATTAAGCTCACTTATATGGATATATGTGAATGTAAAATTAAAACATATATTTTTTAGGTATTTAATGGATACATTATGATAATTTAAGAAGCAAGATTTGCAGAGGAGGATAAACCTTTTATTAGACCAAATTGTATAGGTGTAGATTATACCTGTTATATGATAGCAGTGGAACACTTTCACAGGCTATTACTTGTATTTCAGTAGCTCACTCACAGAGCAGATTCATGACTGGCTCCCTGACCAGAAACAGCCAGCTTTAAATAACTCACTAATGGCATAGTGGGTGAAGAAAGACTCATTCTGTGCAGGAGACAATTTTCTCCTATATTTAGGGTGTAAGGAAAAGAAGTGGAAGAGGATCCAGGGAAAAGCAAGAGACTGAATGTATGCAGGGATGTGGAGAAGGTCTCCACTATTGTGATTCTGGAGACATCTCTGCTTGTGGCAATTCCGTAGTTCAGCAGCTCTAAAATATGTCTGAAAATCTCCAAGTCTTCTTGTAAAAGAAGGTGGTATATGAATCATGGAACGTCTCACAGAGAAATAGGTCTTGTGCCTACTGGCTACTTCAGAACTTACTGGGGTTTTGAGAATTAATAAGACAGATGTTAACAGAATATAAAGAATTATTACAGTTGGTATAAATTTTGGAGCTTGACCCAAAGCTGTTTGAAGTCAATGTTAGTCTTTCCATTGGTTTCAAGGGTTTCCTATTCATCAAATCATCACAGATACTGCAGATTAGGTTTTTGTTTTCCAATATTAAGTCTGCTGCTTTGTTTAAAATGAAACATTTTTCTTTTCTAAATTTAGTACACTCATTAAGTATGCTTGCTCTGTGGTTGTGTTCTTGGCTAATTTACTTAGCAATAGGATCTTATTTTCTAATGAGGCAGCTACCCAAAAGCCTTCAGTAACCATGAACGATAATGGATATTTTCTCTCTCTTTGCATAGTAGATTTTGTATATTTTAAATGAAACTGCAGCTGTCTGACTAGCTGTAGAAGATTGTGCTTCCTTCACTGACTAAGAAGGCTGCTGCAAAAATAAGTCTAATTTATATAATTTTCCAAGAAGTTGATGTGTTAGTGTGACTACTCTCATATCCTGGGAGAGGAATAAGGAAAAGTAACCCCGACACTTCAGAAGCAGTGGATCTTTTCTTTTGTTGCAGACACAGGAATAGAACCAGGAATATCTTAGGATATTTCTACAAAAAAGTGTGCAACATTTATAGGTACAAGGTAATTAAAAACAAAATGGTATCACTGAAGTGTTTAATCTTTTAAGTGTTTGTACTTAACGTTGGAGCACTTGTTTGTACATAACGTTGGAGCATTTGTTTGTACATCCATTCATTGCATAAGAATTTTGTAAGTGTACTTGAGTTGTAGACAACAGCGGCCAGGAACCTAGGCATATATTTTCAGGGAAGTCATTGAGAGGTACTGCATGAGCTCAATTTCCATGAAAGTGTCAGAACAGATATTCAGGACCTCCAGAATTATGAGAATATGCTGGTGTGTTCTCACAACCTTGGCAATGGAGTTGTTGCCATGATCTCTAAAATATACCGCACCTAGTAATCTGAAGAAAGACTCTTAAATAATATCAGATACTGAAGATGGTGATTCTTTGTTGTACTACAAAAGCTTTTTCTCAAACTGAAGAAAATGGTTTTAAAAAATAAGATGCAGTCAACAGGGACAAGCAAATGATACTGCACTTAAGCAAAAATAGTTAACTGCTTACATACATGGGGGTAAACAGTGGGCTAAGTGGCAGTTCTTAAGAGAAAATAAAAGAATGAATCACAAACTCATTTTGAGTCAGCCATGTCATTCTGTTCCAAAGAAGAACAAATGACATAAATAACCTGCAAGATGCATAAAATAACCTTTCTGTTCAAGAGCTCTGATAAGCTGAAGTAATGTGCTCAATTTCTGTCATAAAACTTCAAGAAAAACATAGGTCAGTTGGAGAGGCTCTGACGGACATCATCAAGAATGGTGAAAGGCCTAGGAAACTTGACCTACAAAGATGGATGGAAAGACCAGGGGTTATTTAGCCTAAAGTCAAGAGTATGTTTTTCTCATGTGGAGCCGTGTATATAAAAAATGGAAACTAAGAATAAATGTTTCTGTGTGTCCATGGTACATAGGAGAAGAAGTAATAAGCTTAAATTCTGAAATGAATTATTCATATTAGACAATTGGACAGACTTTCTGACCAGAAATAAAAAAAATGTTGAGGCGTGGAATAATTTTCCTGAAATCTGCATAACTGAATGGATTTTTTTTGACCAGGTTGATAAAATATTTAGTTTAACTAGCTGATCTGTCTCACAGAAGATGGATGGATAAGATACATTCTGAAGGTCATTTCAACTCTATTTTTCTATCTATAAGATTTGGTATGAAACTTTAAATTTATTCGCTTCTTAAAGCTGTATT
This sequence comes from Podargus strigoides, assembly GCA_028020825.1. NCBI lineage: Eukaryota > Metazoa > Chordata > Aves > Caprimulgiformes > Podargidae > Podargus > Podargus strigoides. The sequence goes on from CM051663.1 coordinate 147,240,223, forward strand.
TTTCTGAGTTAGATGGCATTATTCTAAGCTGTTTATGTGAAGCCAAAGCAATCGCTAGCCAAGGGTGGAAGTCTGTTCATATGAAGCCTGTGGAATAAATATTTATGATTTGTTGCTTTTTTGTGGCTTATTATATGTTCATTGTATTTGATTGGATGTGGTTAAACATGCTTAAAAGCTGTAATTTAGTTTTATTTTACACAATCTTGCATGGTTGTTTGTTGCCACATTTTCATGCTGCGTTAGTTCTTTGTTCTTTTTTTGTGTATTGACAGTGTTACACAGTTTTGTGGTTTGTGTGTTTTAAAGTTATTGGTTTAATTGTCATCTTTTAGATAACTCATGAAAATCTAAGAAGTGTTAAGTGGTTTCAAAAATAAATTTTAAAATTTATTTAATAATTTGATTAGTAGCAAAGAAAGGAATACACGTTGTAAACAGTGTTTTCTGATGCATCATAATTACGTGTGCATTCAACTGAATTGACTAAAACTAGATGCTCATCCAAGCGTCTAATTATTTTGAAAAATTGCAGTTGGATGCTGCCTTTGCATTGAATATAGACAAGGGTTCCTGATACTGATTTCTGCATCTTTAAGAAAGTAGTCAAGCATGAAGGAGCATAATAGCACACCAAATCTGGAGCTTGCAACTCTTGCTAATGCAAGTAGTCTTTTCTTAGAGGAGAATGGCAATTTATTTGCATATGATTATTAATGTTGATATAATTTATAGCTGTAGAGAGGATGTCCAAGATGGCATTTACTAAGAAAACGACATTATTCCAAGAAGACACATTAGGAGGAGTCATGTAGATCACATTTGTCTCAACCTTGGTGAACATGAGTATTTCTTTGCTAGCTTCATGTGAATCTTTTGTGTGATTCTGTTCTGTTACAACTGATCAAACACTGCGTATCTGAGTATGTCTTCTCCAATGTGAAGCTGTCTCTGAAGTCTTTACAACAATGAGGATTGCAGGATTTATAGCTTCTCTGTGGCTCAGACAGGTGGATTTTTCTAAACAAGGTTCATTAATTTCATTCAGAGTAGTGACTACTGAAGCAGTCAGCAACATTACTAAAAAGATAATTAACAACAAAGTATGTGGTGGGTTGCCCCTGGCTGGCAGCCGGGCACCCACCCAGCTGCTCACTCACTCTTCCCACCCTCAGCATGACAGGGTTGAAAACAGAAGAGCAGCGATACAGCTTGTGAGTTGAGTTAAACACGAGGAAATCACTTACTAATTATTGGGGCAAGAAGAATAGACCCGAGTTGGAGAAATTAATTTATTGCAAATTAATATAAATATTTAATTACTCCTTCAGGTATTAAGAAACAAAAAAAAAAAAAAAACCAAGAAAAATGCATAAAAACATTTAGGGAAAATACACCACTCTTTTCCAAGGCTCGACTTCACGTCAGACACCTCTCCTCCCACCTTGGTATGGCGGCAGGTTATGCTCAGTGCCTTCAGTGAGGCAAAATAGCAATGGAATGGTGGTGGTGTTTGCAATCAGGACATAGTGATTTTGATTTGTTCCTCCTTTTCTCTTTTCCTCTGCTCTGTTGTGGGTCTTCCATGGGTTCTGTCCCTTCAGGAGTATCTGCTCTGCCATGGAGCACCTCCTGCCCCTCTGTCCTTGGTGTTCTCTTGCTCTTTCCCTCTGATTCCCTCCTCCTATCTCTGCTCCCTCGTTCTCTCCATATTCTCTTCTTCTCTCTCTGGAGTTTTATGTTCTTTCTTAAATACATTTTCACTGAGACAATCCTGAATTCAGTGATGACTCAGCTTTGGCCTGCAAGGGGTCCAGAGCCATCTGGAACTGACTGTGTCCAGCACAGGACAGTCCCTGACCTACTTCCACAGAGACCACTCCTGCAACTCCCCACTACCAAAACCTTGCCACACCAACACACAAACTTTTATTCATATTGCTTTTTCAGACAGAAAATCCATATCCCATCATCACTCTTTTAAGAACTGGATCAGAAATTTGAAGTTCTGTATGCTCTCATCAGCTTTCTTTATTCCTTTCTTCTTGGCCTGCCTCACGGCTTTTAATTTAAGCAAACAATATATAAAATGTCTATTTTATAGCTATTAGTCTGACTTATGTGATATTAAACAGATATTGCTATGCATTGACAAGGATAAATTATCATTTTGTATTGGCATCCAGCTCTAAATTTCTCTCAGGGTGGGTGAATTTTATTCTTATTTATTAGGTTTATTACTGTAGCAAGTAGGAGCTTTATCAGGAACTAACACCACAAACACCACATTGTCCTGAAGAGAACAACCACTGACAGTAAGTGCTTTCAACCTACAGAAGATAAGAGAAGACCAGCAAAGTAATAAGGTCAGCCTGATGACAGGTAGTTTTAGAACAGCAGCAAATTAAGTTGTTGCCAGGGTCAGTAGTCCCATTTCTTAGTGAGTCATCTGTCCATTTTCCTATTGGTCTGACAGAAGCCGGTCTCCATGTGTGAGAAAAAGTCAAGAGGGAAAAAAAGCCAGAAGGCATGAACTGTGGTGGACAATATTTTTTTTTTTAAAAAAAGAACATAATGAAGAGTGTAGGTCATTACCTTCACTGAAGAAATATCCAATAACCATTCCAGAGGATTCAAATATCCTGCAGCTAATGCATTTGGCTAAATGATAGTAGAAATGACAAACAAAGATAATTAAAAAAAAAAAAAACGAAAAAGGCAAAAAAGAACTGCAGTAGTGATTAAAGATAATTACTTTGTACATCTCCTAAACTCTGAAAATGCCATCACTACCTATTAACTCTGCTTTTTTTTTTCTCACCTACCCTTCTTCACAGTGGTTTCATGAAACTCTTGGGGTCAGAAGAAGAAAACATGATGAGGGTTTCTGTATTCTGTGGGTCAGCACCTCTGGCTTCTATGGAGAGGGCTTTCTGCAGAGTTTTCTTAGGGTGATGGTACTGCAGTTTGGTACATCTCAGAAGTGCGAAGATGCAGAGATGACAATCATGAAGTTCATAGACAAGATACTAGTAAGACATTGATTAATTCATAGTCTTTTTACTACCATAGTCTCACTCTAAACTTAATAATCACTGAAATATAGAGTGATTTCCTGCATTATGTGCTTGCAAAACAAAGTATCACACACTGTTGTGAATATTAAAAATCTTCCTTTCTTACATAGATGTCGGGAATTGGATTGTTCTGGAAATGTTTATCAGGCTGTACTCGTAAAATGGGAATTTTATCAGTACCACTTCAAATGATAACGTATGACAGAGCACAGGTTCCACTGATATCAACAGGTGTTGCATGTAACCATCTAAGAATTGATATGGACTCTCTATATAGAGTGACATTCCAGAAATTAATGGATATTTATAGAAACTCATGAACAATCATTATATGAATTATTTAACTGTCATAGGCATATTTATTTAGAAAACCAGAGAAAGGTGATATGAAGAACTAAAATGGAAGACAAGATAGGAAAGGAACAGGACAAGAAAAAAGGCAGCTATAAACCCAATAAAAGATACATTTATCATTTTACTATCTGTCCAGACATCTATGACTTACTGTAAATCTATACCATCTCCCTTAGGGCATAAAGTAGGATGATTAAGAGCTCCAAGAAGGGGGAGACTAACAATTAGGTCTTAGGTTTATTGATAACTAAGAAGAAGTATCCCTACAGTAGACTTTAAAATTTTGTAAGGCTCTTAACAAAAGCCAAAGCATGCCAGCTACTGGTGGGTCTTGAAAAACATCAGAGCTCATCAGGTGGGGCTGTAAGTCTGACATAATGCTTTTCCTTTAAATCAATGCAATAATTATACTCTTTTTAAGTTCTGCTGAAAATTGGTCGCAATTTTCCACAAAAAAGGAGAAACATCCTCAAAAAGTAAAAATCAGTAAATGCCATTGGCTGTTCTAACTGTAAGAGGGAAACAGTCTAGAAAAATAAAAATTGGTTTGAGAGAATAGGTAACATAATCATCTGTTTGGTATTCCAGGTGGAAAATAAAAATTAACTGCACCTGTTCAAAGTGATAGTGTCCTATGCCCTCTTATGTCTCTGTAATACAAAAATGAGTTAATGTTTACCCAAAATGGAGCCTCTCTCTGAGAACTTCCCACACTGCACATACTTTTACTTTCCTAAATAAGTTGAATTTTCCACACAAACTTTCTACAAGATCTTGGACTCTTACTGGGGATGCCTGGCTGACTCCAGACTGTGACACAGATCAACTTTGCAGTGAGATTCTGTGATTCTGTTAGTGCCCCTCTGGGCCCACACTTTTGAGGTCAGTTTGGTTTGTCCTCCCACCTCTGGAATGATTGTTTCCCCCTCTAGTGTGGTTTGCCTCCTTCTGAAATCTGTCTAATTTGCTTGATACAGGTATTATATATCCATATAAGTAATCTTTCATAAGTATATGAACATGAATGTTATTGATAAGTTTGCTTCACTAATGATGTGTCTAGTAACCTGTAATAGTATATAAACCTTCTTGGCTGTTGCTGTTGTTGATTGGTGCTACATGATTAATTGTTGCTATACTATTGATTGCTGCTATAATTGGTTGTTACTGTTATTGATTGGTGCCATACCATTGATTGATACTGTATTGCTGATTGCTGATGATAATATGTAATAGCTCGATATCTATATATATTTCTTTTCTTTATTAATTATAGGTATACTGGATAGTGGTGATTTTTGTGGTATTTGTGGTAATCTGTAATAAAGTAGAGAAATTTAGAGGATAAAGCCTCCTTATCCTTGTCTATTACGGAATCAAAGAACCCATGGTCACAACCTCTACACACTGCAGACTGGGTAACCCAGACTGGGTCACCCTTTATGTTGTGACAGATGGCTGAGTTGAAGGATGAGGGGAGAGCAGTTTATCTCAACTTTAGTAAAGCTATTGACTCTATTTCTTATAACAGCTTGTCTGTGAGCACAAGCTGATTAAGTACAGGCTAGATAAGTGGGTAATGAAGTAGACTAAAGACTGGTTGAAGAGCTGGACTCAAAGTCCTGCTGAAGGACGGTTGCTAGTGGTGTGCCCCAGAAGTTGATACTGAGGCCAGTAGATCTTTGTCAATGGCCTGGACAAAGAGACAGAGTGTACCTTCAGTGAGTTTGAATATGATGCAAAACTGGGAGGAGCAGCCAATGGTTGTGCTACCTACCCTTCAGAGAGACCTCAATAGGCTAGAGAAGTGGGCCGACAAGAACCCAGGAGACAAGCCATTTTAGAGTGAATTCATGAAAGGAGCCTCACCTGTGATATCTGAAGGAGTCAGCTAAAGAGCCTGTCTCTCACCACTGGCTGAGAAAGGAGGAACTTGTATGGTTTAGGATCTTGTCCCTGAAGTTACACTTTGTGAATGTGCACCTTTTAAGCATCCTGCTTATAGAGCCCTAGCACATAAAATCAATCTGACAGGAAGGATATTTTCTATCATATGACAACTGGTACTCAAGAAGTAGTGTACAAAGCTGAAATGTCATGAGTTTCCCCACCGCTGTCACTGTTTCACTCCTGAGTAGTACTGCCCGCTGCTTGTCCAACCAGTGTCCTGACAGCTTGTCAAAAGGCTCTTTGGAAATAGCTTTCACATGATTTACTGCATCAAACAAGCTATCTTTACAGTCCAGTTCGGGCTTGACAAATTTGTCAGTTTCTCCAATCTTTTCACAGTTCATAAAGTCAACATTTCTGTGAAGCAACCAATTCTGAGACACCTGCAAAGAAACCCCTGGTGATTGCTTCAAAGAAACCACTGGTGATTGCTTGAAGTGGGACTAATTTAGAAATAGTCTAAGATATTTTTAAATCACAACAAAAAAGAAGGAGCTCAGAAGGTAGCGGGAGGTCTTCATTAAAAATTATCTAACATCTGAGAGTTTGCAGTGCAGCAAAGATTTATTTCAGAAAAATCTCACTGGTCTAGGAAAACTCAGTGCTTCCCTTAGGAAGTATTTGGTTCATATATATTAGCTCTTAGAGTGTGTGTTATAAAAATTATGAGAATAAAACCTTTAAGCACATGGATGAGCAAAAATCCCATTTATTTTGCTGGCTGAATAAACAACTTGAGTCTTGCATTCCTCAAATATTGTTATCCTTTTGAAGTTGTGTTTGCAAAGAATTTTTCCACTTAATAATTTCTGCTATTTTTATTTCCCTATTTCAGAGAGGAGCAGGGTATAAAGCTGTTACAATACATATAGCAGTAAAACAAGAAAAGGTAGGTTAGATCTTAATAGCTCTCTCTCCTACTTCCTTTGCATGCATGTGATTTATGTTATTTAAGTGAAATTGATTTTGCCATGTTTTAACAGATGCCACAAGTTAAAAGAAGGAAAACAATCTAAATTACTAGGGGAAAAAGGAGTGAAAAGGAAAAATAAAAATGCAAACTTAGAAAACAATTCTGGCTGTATGGAGTTCTAAGCTGGTATTGTTTCAGTCACATCATTGTACTTCATCAAATGATATAGCCTATTCACAGTAGCATTGCATGATGTGATGTAGAAATTTTGAGGGATTCAATTTTTTTACTGTTTTCTGTACTGATTTAATCTCTTGCATGAAGTGGAGAGATTACTTCAGCTTTTTAAAAACTGCATTGGGTTTTTCTGAATAACAATAGCAGGCTCTGAGCAAAGACAAAGCAGATTTGTTGCTTAGCAGAGCAACATATATGGCGTTGCTTCAGAGGACAAGTGGTCTTTCAGTGCTAGCCAAAGCAGCAGGACTCTTTCAGCTGTTGGCAGAAGTATGACCTTGAGATTACTTGAATGTGTGGGCAGAGATGTGTAATTGATACTCAGAAAATCACAAAAGTCCTTGGAGGATTTATGGCACAAACAGGACTGGAAATGTGACTTTCAATCTTTTATACAATTGCTTCTGCCTCACATTCTCAGCACTAACCAGCGTGCGTGGCTCTGCTCTGGCAGTTGTATGTCAGAGAGCCCAGGGTAATAACAAACCCCTTTTGTTCTTGCTACATGCGTGCAAACATTACTTGAGGTAGTTTGATTTGTGCTACTACACCTGACATTTTATCTGTCAGCAGAGAGAACTACCAAATTTGACAAATCAAACCACTCTTGCTCAAAACACTTTTCTGGAAACACATTTGACTGTTTCCCCTGGCAGGTTTGTAAATTCCTCAAAGCCGATGTTCTGTTCTTGAGACAAAAAATACTTCCAAATATGAGGATAGTTTTTTAATTTCTTTGGGTCCAAGCCTGCAATTTGTGAAGCAGTTTGTTCACAAAGCCTTCAAAAATTTCATATTCTTTGAGACAGTATTCACTCAGTTAATGATCTGAAAAAAGCTACAGGAGGTGGTCATGGTGGTTTTGGCTACAAGAGCCAGAGTGTTCTCGGTATTTCCTGTTACCAAGAAGGAGTGTTTTCTGTTCTGCAATAAGATTCCTCAGCCTGAGGTCATGATCTGTACACTCAAAATACCTTCCAGAGGCTGGACATGATAGACCAGGTGAGCTGCAATTATCCAGTGCTGCTACCTAGTTGAAGGCAGTTTGGATTTGGTCAGAGCTGCATGGGAACAGTTTTATTTGTCTGTTTCAGCTGTGCTCCTTGCATACATTTTCTTTTGCTAACTTTACACCAACAGAATTTACTTAGACAGGAAAAATTCCCTGTTGATGTAGGTTTTTGTAGCTTATACTTGTGGAGCCTGTTAATAACTACTGGTCATCAACTCCATATACTCCAGCCTTGTCCATGTAAGGTGCTGTTCTACTGGATGGTGGAAGGGTCATCTGAACCAATTTGAGAGTGCTCTGTGATCATGACACAGTGAGTTAGAGGATTTGAAGAATGGCAGAGCTACAAACAATGTCAGAAAATATATGACAAAAGGAATGTGTGCACTTCAGACATCTTGTGTTCTGCCTCCGTGCTGTGCCCTGTGGAATGTTTCAGTGAAAATGCAGCAGATTCCCTTGCCAGGGGACTGCTAGCTGTAAACTGGGGCAGAAGAGCAATGTGCAAGATCAATACCGAATAGGTAAACATGGCATTGAATTAACCCAATGTAAGGGCATGATGTAAAGTTGAATCACTATGAACCTGTCCCTAGAGAGTAGACATAGCGTTTGAGACTGAAATGTACATAGGAAGCCACAGGGTCTGTTGCCACATTATGTGACCATTAAAGCATTTATTTTTTATATTTGTATTTTCTTTATCTATAAAATTCTGTATATATATTTCAACCAAACCTAATACTGAACACAAAGTATTAGCTCTTTATGCAATATGTAGTGCTGTTTCTGAGTGATGGAACACCACTGCCTATGCTAGTAAGCTTTTACCTTTTTAGCTAGTGTTTTTCACATTTTATTTTTCATGTGCCACAAGTAGCTTACCGAAAGAATTCCTGGCCATGATTCTGGAGTTGGAAAGCTCCAGTGAGGGCTGCCAATAGATGGTTTGCATGCAATCACTGGATTTCCCAGGATCACAGTGATTACTAACATCGTAACAATCTTTTCTGTGCCAGCTAGTTTCAAGACCCAGGAATACTCTTATTAAATTTAATTTACTAGCATGTCTCATCTTTCTTTTCCCTTCATTTTTGCTTGCTCTCCATAAAACTCTCTCCGATCTCTTACAACCCAGTGTTACTAGGGCTGCATTCAGAAAAAAGTAGGCTGGTCTTTCATACTTAAGAAACTGGCTGAAATGTCAAGTAAGAAGATAACATTTTTTTTATTGCTTCAAGTTACCATAAGTGTTTTATCTCAGATGTTCAGACTTTTCTCTGCAACTACCTAGGTCTAGGAATTTAATATTTGTGCCCCTCATAAACCACCAGAATCCATACATTGAAGCTCTGAAAGAAAAATGCAATAATCAACAAAACATCATAAAATGCAAGAAGCACATAAAATGAACTACAGAATTGCTTAAAGGTGTACAGTAATTCATCTACTACATTATTTTAAACTCTGTGATCATAGATGTATACATCTAATTAGTATTACTGACATAACTAGTCCATGTAAAATCAGTAGGACATCTCACTATGGCTAATATTAAGGACAAATACTGGTAATTGCAACAGCATCACATATAGGTAAAATAAACCATAGATTTTTGGAAAACTTTCTACAGTCAGATGGAGCAGACTGAGTAAAAAATTCAGAATTTTTCATTACCACAAAATAAAAAGAAAAGTGAGGTCAGCTCTCTCTTAAATGTAAGTTGTGATTTTGGCTTCTCTCTTCCATTATAAGGTCATATAAGAAAGAAAAAAACATCCCCTCAGAATTTTGCCTCATGTTTTTAAAATTTAACTTACAGATTCTCATGCTGTAAAATTGTGATTTCCCTCACGGGAAAACATCAGGATTTTATTAAAGAGCAGAGGTAAGTAATTAAAAGCCAGTGTTTAGGCTAGCCTAGTGGGGTTTGTTTTGTTTTGTTTTGTTTTTAACTATACAAGATTTGTGATGGAAAAGTAATTGGCAAGTGTTCAGAGATACATGGATCCAGCTCTCAATATCCGAAGTTAAAGCTGCCCATTGAAATAGAAGAACCTATCCTTCCTCTTTCGGATGTTCACTTTTTAAAAAAATTCTGTGTACCTATATTAGATAATACTCAGACACTAGGCTAAGACCAGTGAGTAACTATATGAGCCCAAACAGCTTCCATTGAGTTCTGGTGAACTGTGCTCAAAGCCAAATTTCTGATCCTGGTAAGCCAAGAGCCAATTCAACTTTTCTTATGAGTGAGGGTAGCTTGAGGTTATCCAAATTTACACAGCAAATCTGCTACTCCAGCACTCAAACTGTTTTGACAATATTAAGGCTGATCTAGTGACCTTCTTTCACCATTGGTACTACTAGTCATGGTAGTATAAAGGTAAGTGAAATATAAGATAAATAGAAAGTGGCAATAGTCAGATAGTAGAAAAAAAGTGACAGAGCTGGAGGAAAGAGGAGTCTTTTAAATCTAATTCCATTATTGGGCATGTATTAGCATGTCTCTGCCACGCAATGGAGAAAAGTTGGAGGAAGGAAGAGAGAATAAAGCAAAACTCATAAACCAGAAAAAAATCACTACATAGCTTGAACTATCTTGAATTTTTGTCAGGTGGAGGTTCCCTCTATCACAACTATTTGCAACATTTCAGTGCTATATGGATGTCAAGTGAAGCTGTTAATTCTGATCAGACCATTCATTCAACTTGTTTAATAAACACCTTTGAGAGATGCTCAGTGATATTCTGAGAAAACTGTGATGATCCACCCCTGCCTAGCAGGATAAGACCTTGTTTACTTATCAATTGTGTAATGGTCTTTCCTCTTCCATTCACAGATTCAGTGAAGAATAAGAATTGATCAGTTTTTATTGATAAAATAAATAATTGATCCTGTCATAAAATTAGCCATTTCTTTTTAAAATCCATCAGGAACATTTGATTGCAAGACCCAGTAGTGTTGACAGTTGCACATCCTGACTACAGGGTATGCAAAGAAATAGCTTGGAGTCACCTTCAAAACAAAACCAGTGATGGCAAAACCACCAATTACTTCATACACCAAGCTTAGTCATTTATGAACTGTGTTCTAGAATAGAAATCAAGAGGCTAGAACAAAAGAGCAAGAAGGTCTCTTTTAATCTATACTAGGTTTTATTAATTTTAGATTTAACTAACAATAATCATGGTTGAAACAGACAGGATGAGTGATGCTGTTGCATCAGGAATGAAATGTGAAAGATACAGTTTGTGTACTTTCTACCTTCCCAGGAGCCAGTTGACATCATAATCCAAGCACTATTTTTTACAATACCAGGATCAATACTGAAAACTGGAGAAGTAATAAGCAGCTTTAATTCTTCCCATAAAGTCAGAACACTGTCTACCAAATAATAAATAGGCTCAACCATTGCTCTGTTTTCTGGAATGCTACTTATCCACAAGGACCTATTTAATTATTTCTTTGGTTTTATGGGTCTGTCTACAGTCATTTACTTTTCCTTCACAGTCGGTTACCCAAAGTAATTCTAACTCTAATGAGACTGGGATGTTTTGCTACAGAAGTAGGAGGACAGCTTATAGACGCCCTGCTGAGAGCAGTTTCTTCTTGCTAACAGTGAAAGCCTCCTGAATGCCTTTGTGAAATAGTCTTAGTGCCCTGACAAGCCTCACCTGGGATCCCCACCTACTCACCCTGTCCATGGCAGGAGCCTCATTTCACCTCAAGCCTGGGTCCTTAGTCTTTGCCTTATCTACCTGTCTTCAGCCCTGTCTGCTGCTGTTCCTGAGCTGGAGATTAGGTTTCCTGGACTGACATTAGACATGACTGGTTTCCTCAGCTTTGCTGTGTTGTTTAGGCTGTGGGTGGCACCTATTTTCATGGACATCCCTGCTCTGCTCACCCTGCTCAGATACTGTGGGTCTGTCTGCGACCTGCTGGTGAGGACACTGTGGTGCTGCGGTTAACCTTAGCTGTAGTTTGCTGTCCCTATGGAGCAGCCTGCCTCTTTTTGCTCCCCAGCAATAGTTTTGTCAAGGAATGGAGCTTAGTCTTGGGGACTTCTGCCAATTCAGTGGCTATTCCAATCTTGTGAAGCTAAATTCAAGCGGCTGCGTGGCCTACAACACCCTAGAAGATCTGCTCATACTCCCAGAGAAGCTGGGTTGCCAGTGCACTATTCAGCCACATCATGAGGGTTGACGGATTTGGACAGGAGCACCTCCCAAAGCCCACCTCTGTCATTTCATTTCAGAAGGAAATCCTTGCTAAATTCTGTTCCAATGGCCTATTACTTCTGTGATTTATCATTACAAAAGTATTTAACCACCAAATGCCTCAAAAAAAGGCAATTATACCAAGATAGCACCCACTAATATCAGTGATAAATATTTTTTGCTTCAATGGGAATATAAACTAAAGTTTTCTGTGCATTTGAAGACTTCATCTGTACTAACAGTCATGTAATCTGGTAGTTTAAATGGTCAAATATATGGCAGTGGTAGCACAGAGGGTGCTGAAACTGAGTTTTCTGAATTATCTGCCCTGGATCTGAAAAAGAACATTAATTTGGATGGGGTAAGTGTAAGGGTGAATGTGTATGTATATCCTTTAACCACACTGTCTATGTGCAATAATTTCTGTAGCATGACAAACACAAAATTTGCTCAGCATAAGAGCTAAGCATGGAGTCATCCTTCAACAGACTTATTTTTAAAAGATTAAATCAAACAGGCAAAGCTAATAGAAGGAGCAAGCAGAATTTAATACAGGTGTTATCTTGCATTTCTCTGTTGAAGGCAAGAACAAGTATGTAAATGCACATTGTCCTTTTGCTTTGTTTAGATTTTTGTCTTTCAGCCCTTTTAGTTTAAATATTTCTACATCACTTCCATCTCAGCATCGTTCCTGTTTGCTGTTAGTTCAAATGTTCTCCTTTGAGACAATAAACTGATAAGTTCTAAAGTGAATCCTAGCCAGGCTGTATGGGAGAATGATTAATTGTAACTAATAATTATATTTGACAGAAGCAGCTCTCCTCAGACTAGGAGCTGGAGATGTTGCATGATACTAATGTTGTTTGATTGTTGCTTTGTTTCTTAATTACCTCTGAAAAAATAGGCAAATCTTTCTTGTTGTCAGGAAGCTCTCTCATCATAAGCACGTTGCACATAGGGGCCCACTTCACACAAAACATGAGCATACAAAATTAGCATCTTAAATTCCTTTTTCTAATCATTTTACTGGCTATTTATCTGCCTATTACACCTTAAAATATTGCAGCTCCTGTTTGGAAATGTAGTAGTAACACATAGGAAGAAAATATGTAAAAGCTTCCATCATCTGGTTTATGAGAGCTGGCTAAAGCTTTAGATGTTATTTAAACATATATTTTTATTACTTAATTTGATTTTTACTGTTACATTTTAGAACATTACCAATAATGTTGTCAACCATTTTTGTATAAGTAAATGACATGGTGGACTTTTTTTTTTCCCTCTCTACTTTGTTCCTGAGCCTTTTCTGTGAGTTTCAGCAATCAGCCTAAAACTCTCAGTCCAAATTTTCAGAGGGATCATGTTGAAAGAAGGTTGTGTTAGACTATTTAGTTTTTTGTTGAAAGAAATAGAAACTCTGACTCTGAATCCTACAGCACTGGCTGAAAGCATCTTGAAAAATCAAATCTCTGCAGTCCATTCCTTTCTTCTTTGGTTGTTGGAAAAGAAAGAATAGACAAAACAAGTGCACAAGTATTTCAGAGTCTAAGGGGGAAGAAATGATACTTGAACAAGGAGAATGTCTCAGCTTTGCCCTAATCTCGTAACAAACTTCGGTTTCCTGAAAGTGTTGTATCAGTTTCCTATTTCTGTTGTTCTTTAAATATCCTTCCCAACCTATCTCAGCCCAGCCCTATGGAAATGAGGATGGCTAGCTAGAAAGGCTAGATTGTTTAAATTTTTATTGTTGTATGTCAGCATGGTTTTTCCTTTAGTAATGCCAGAGTTATTTTTATTAATTAAAAGAACTGCTCAGAAGAGGAGAAAATTTTGAAGATGACCATCATTTTAAATGTTTTGTCATTAAACAGTTATGATTGCCCAATATGGGTATCTGAGTACAAGAGAAACATCAACAAACTGGAGAGAATCCAGTGAAGAGCCATTAAGGTATTTATGGGCCTGGAGTATATAACATAGGAAAAGGGGCTGCAAAACTTAATTTGTTTTAGCTAAGGGGGTCTTCCCCTACTGAAAAGGGGTTAGAGAAGATGGAGCTAGAGTATTCTTGGAGGTGCACAAAAAAGTCTTCACAGTGAGAGCAGTTAAGCACAGGAACAGGTTGCACAGAGAGTGCAGAATCTCAGCTGGGCAAGTCCTTGAGCAACCTGCTACAACCTTGGAAGTTAGCTCTGTGCCAGGGAGCAGCATGAGCAGGCTGCTCTGTAAGAGTTGCTGTCTGATCATGCTGGGTTAGGGTTACGAAAGCCAAGGGTGACCTGGAATTGAATCTGGCAAGGATAAAAATAAAGGATTATGCAAGTACATAAGCAGCAAAAGGAAAACTAAGGAAAAGCTGTCCCCAGTGCTGAACAGGGAAGGGGAACTGCTGACAAAGGATGTGGAAAAGATCAAGGTACTCACTGCCTTCTTTGCTTCAGTCTTTACTGATAAGACCAGCCTTCAGGAATCACAGGCCTCTGAGACCAGAGGAGTCTGGAACAGGGAAGAATTGATGGAGGAGGACCATGTTAGGGAGAACTTAAACAAGCTGAACACACATAAATCCCTGGGGCCTGATGGGTTGCAGCTACAAGTGCTGAGTCACTGGAACCCCAAGAAGGTGAAGCATGAGAAGGTGATCAGGAGTAGTCAGCATGGATTTATGAAAAGGAAATCATGCTTAATCAACCCGATAGCATTATACAGTGAGGAGACTAGGTTGGTGGATGAGGAGAAAGCAGTGGGTATTGTTTACCTTGACTTTAGTAAGGCTTTTAACACCATATTCCATAACATCTTCATAGATTATCTGACAAAATAAGGGTTGGATAGGTGGACAGTGAAGTGAATTAAAAACTAGCTGAACAGCCAAGCCCAGAGGGTTGCAATCAGTCGCACAAAGTCCATTTCGAGGAAAGTTACTAGCGATGTACCTCAGGGGTTGATACTGGGGCCAATAATATTTAACGTCTGCGTTAATAGCTTGGATGATGGGACAGAGTGCACTCTTAGCAAGTGTGAATATGATCCAAAACTAGAAGGAATGGCTGATACACTAGATGGTTGTGCTGCCATTCAGGGAGATCAGGACATGCTGGAGCCGAGAGATATCTCATAAAGTTCAGCAGAGGGAAGTGCAATGACCTCAATCTGAAGAGGAATGACCTGATGCACTGGTAACAGGGGCTGACCAGCTGGAAAACAGTTTGGCAGAGAAAGTCATTGGGGTTCCGGTGAACACAAGCTGACTATGAGCCAGCAGCACATTCTTGTAACAAAGAAGGCCAACAGCATCCTGGGCTACATTAGTGTGGTGGATTAGACCCCGGCTAGCAGCCAAACACTCACACAGCTGCTCGTTCACTCCTCCCATACACACATACAGTGAGATGTGGGAGAAAATAGGAAAAAAGAGAGCAAAACCCCTCATGGATCAAAATAAAGACAGTGCAATCACTCACCAGTTACTGTCATGGACAAAACAGACTTGACTTGGAGAAATTTAACTTGATTTGAAACGTTTGAGTACTGATCCAGTATTGGAAAACAAAGAAGACAAACATTTAAACAATTAAAGAAAACACTTTTCCTCCCCCTTTCGCATTCTCAGCTTCACTCCTGCCCCCTTCCTAGTCTCCAGTCCCCTCAATCCCTTTGTTGAGGCAATAGGCAGTGCAGGAGGTTGGTGTCACTGTGTAGTAGTTTCTTTTTGCAGCTACTTGTTCCTTACTCTTTTTTTCCACTGTGCCTTCCTTCTTATTGGTTTCCTTTGCTCTGACAGTGGTTCTCCACAGTCTGCAGTCCCTTCATTGATGCACCTCCTTTGGCATGGATTCTTCATGGTCCACAGGCTCCTCATGGTTGTACCTCCTCGAGCATGGGCTTATCCATGGGCTGCAGTCCCTGCTCCACTGTGAAGCACTTTCTACCACTATGGCCTTGCTTTTCCTTTGTCTTGGTGTTTGCCGCCAAGACTGACTCTTCTGACTGGTGCCCACTGACAGGACAAGAGGGAGTGTGCACACATTGCCTCTTGCAGATGAATTGTTCCCTTGCAGAGAAGGGGGGACAGTTCCACTGTATCCAAATGAGGAGAGGAGAGCACATCTGGTGGTGGTAACCAGCTTCATCCAGTGATCACCCGGGAAGGCTGTAGTGACAAAACATGTTTGAGGTCAAGCCAGGTCAAGGCAACAAGGCCAGGATCAACAAGGTTCAAGACCATGCACAGCATGCATACATTATAGCTCAAGGAAGGATGAAAAGCAAGGGCCTCAAGTTGGAATGCAGCTTGTGAGCCAGTGTGCATGGGGTGCATGGTTAGAAAACCCAGATGAGGCTTCTCACTGCTCTTTTTCACAACTTAGTTGCCTTCACAGTAGTCTGAATCAGGGTTTCACAGCTGTGCTATATCATATCTGACTTTGACACAGACAGATGATCCTTGGGCAAAGAGGTTGCAGAGAATGACAGTTACAGAATCATGAGGGAAATTAGAGCCTTCTGGTGCACATACTTACCTGCTTGGAGGAGGTGATTGGACTAGATGATGTCCAAAGGTCCTTTCCAACCTGAATTTTGTTACACTTCTGTGACTGATAAATCCAATTAAAAAATTAATCCTGTTTCTTCTTCTTCAAATAGATTATTTATTTTTGTTGATGATAGTTGAGTCGCTGGAGATCAGAAGATGATCTGATTCTCCTTAATTCTGGGAAGCAGAATACGGTGTCTAGCAGATGTACCTCATAGATGATATACCTGAAAGGACTGAGGTCATGTAATCCATTTGCTATTATCTTCAATGCAAGATCAATTAGAGATAAAGCATTTCTGACAGAGGCTTGACTGACCACTTAAAAACCTCTAACAAAGACACCTGAGCTTACACTGGCAGTACATCATCATCTTTATTGTTACGAAGTGTTTCCTTACTGCCTACCCTAAATGTGTCTTGCCACAACTGAACCGCATTATTCCTTTTTGCATATGTGGTATGTTTCTAGATAGTCTCATTATTCTCCTCTCACCTCTTTGACTGCTCTGCATCTTTCTTTGAAGCACAATGCTCAAACCAGAACATCACACTATGGCTCAATTCTTTTAATGACTGAACAAATTGGAAGGCTTAATTCACATATTTTGAAAGTTATGCTTCTGTTTACTTGAAAAAGAGGTGCTAGTAATTGGCAGTGAAGTAGCAAAAGCTTTTAAAACATACATTCATACTGATGAAATTGCAGAAGAGCAGTCACTCAGCATGAACAAGTGTTCATGTGATGAAAGTGTGTGCTTCCTAAAATAAGTATGTTTTCTATTTCTTGCTTTCTCACACACATATATGTGCACATACCACTCATTTCTGTTGTATTTGGAGTTAGAATTCATCACATTCCCTTCAAGTATGTTTATAATGGAGATATCCACAGCAGGTGTCCCATTGCCATCAAAGAACACAAGAATTATTCATCTGATTTAAGATACCTTCTCTAAAATGACACATATCACAATCTAGAATTCCCATTTTTTCACCACTGATTATAACTGGAATAAATTACTAACTTCTATATAGACAGTGAAGGAATTTATGCATGGTTGGATGCTTCCCATTCCTATGCTTCTGGTTATTTCCAGTACACCAGTAACTAACAATAATACCTGTCCATAAAGCTCAAGGTAATCAATAAGCTTCTTTTCCTTAAAGGCAATATTTATACAACTCACAAGCCACTTAGTAGTCATGCTGCAATGCTTTTACTAGATACTGTTTATTTTGAATAGCTTGTTCATGGCGCATATTGCACAATAGCTTGTTCAACCCGCATATTGCACAGCACCATTCAGTCCTAAGACTTCTCCATAAAATGTAAGTAAACAGTCCTAGGAAGATGAAACAGTGTTCTGCTTTAAATCCTTTTCCCCTGGTGTTAGAAATATCTGGGCAATTAGTGAAACATGGCTTTGAGCTTAGATTAGTTATTTCATGGTTCTTTATTGGACAAAAATGTCTGTTTTGAAATGATAGACAGCTTTTCTGTTCACAGTTCTATCTCTGTCATTGCAATTCCAAAATGAAGAGGCTTTTAATCAATAGCTTGCATCCTCTTACCCTTGGCATAGCTGATGCTGGTTTGCCAGCTTGCTGCCTTTCTCAGTAGTTTTGTCAATACCTTTCCTACCAAGTCTGCTAACAACCAGGTGCCTCTAAACAGCACAAAGTCAGAGAGGTTAATATTCTCTCTTGCATTCAGTAACAACATGTACCTTGCCATCTAGTACTACTAAAAGGCATGGAAACTGAGCTATAAAGCATGGGCTGTCAACAAAATACTGTCCCATTGTACTTACTAGTGTAAGCCCAAGTTTCTAAAAAACTACTCTGCACAGAGGTGGGGGTTTTTTCAAACATAATATCAGTTCTATCTTTTTAATTTAGGCCTCTTCAGTAACTGCTGTATTTCATCATTTAACTCAGAAATTGGATGCCTTGGGGCTTGACTTTATCATGCACTAATAAAATGAAGAGAAACAGACCTTTAAAAATAATTGCCAAAATAGAGTCTGTCAGCAAGCATTAGACTCAGCTGTGGCACTGGCTTGAAAAGGTTATTTTGCTTTAGAAAACATTAAACATTTATTGGCTTCACCTCAGGTAAACATGCAGTTGTTTACATATCTGCAAATTTGTATAGACACACTTGTAAATGAATTTAGAAAGGAGCACGACATTCATAAATGTATACCTTCCTTATCTATGGCTTGAAAAATAAACAACAAATAAGTGTTCTATTAACAATTGGCCAGGGGTAGAAAGCTAGGGTATTTGGGGAGCAGAACCCATTTCCTTAATCTGTCTTTGAATTTTCTAATTAAATGTGCTGCTACTCATTTGATTTGTTTTATCTTCCTTCTGACTCAAACTCTTCCTCTCCACGAGCAGTGCAGATTGGCTTAGGGGAACCATATATGAAAGTAAAAGGAATTGTGTCTTTCTTCATACGTACCAGTAAGAGAAGATGACCTAAACCCATAAGAAATTTCTCTGCTGTGATCAAAAGAGATTTGTGAAACTGAAGGTCTCAACAAACGCTGTTTTTAAAATCTTGTTGAGGCCAGGTAACCTTCAGAGAGTTTTCTTTGGCGCCTAGGATAGGTTTTTGGTAGCATGTGTACATGTGGCTGGAACATGCAACACAGTTATTAAGGAATCTTATTCCCTAGGACTCATCGCTTAATTTGGTGTCAACACTTTGAACTCCAGAGTTCCTCAGGTTTGTGAACTCAGATTCCTGCTTATGCACAGAAGCAGTCCAGTCTGGGGAAACCAGCCCCTGGCTTCTGGCCAGAGTCCCCCGATTAACCAGGGGACAGAAAGCCTCAGAAGACAGCAAATGCACAAAGAAGTGAATGAGAAAGAAGTGAATGCTCAAATGCAGTATAAGAAATCTGGGTTCCAGCCTGAGTTCTCAGGACTATTTCAATCTTCTGCATAATGTAAATGAATAACTAGTCATAGGATTTGAGACAGCATTAGCATTAAAGTTGTTTCTGGATCTTGAAACAAATTCCTCTGTACTATTTTCCAGTCCTTGACTCAGTTTTATCTGCTCTATCACTTCTCTCTGAAACATTATTTACTTAGTGTTTCCTCAGCACTTTTATTTCTAGCTATCTTTAATAATATATATCTTTCAGAAACTATGTTTTATTATTCTTACCTGTCTGCTGCTTCTAAAATATAATTTTTTTATGTCCTATGGAAGTAATTCAGATTCTTCTGTTTTGTTCCTTGCAGCAGTCTACAAGCTTTCTGAGCTTATTACTGCCCTCACCAATTTTTCCAAGTAGGTTAGGTTTCATTCTATCAATGACTGTGTTCGTAGCACCTTTTTCCCATAAATCACAGAATCCCAGAATGGAAGGGGCTGGAAGGGACCTCCAAGATCATCTAGTCCAACCCCCCTGCTAGAGCAGGATCCTAGAGCAGACCACACAGGAACACGTCCAGATGGGTTTTAAATGTCTCCAGAGAAGGAGACTTCACAGCCTCTCTGGGCAGCCTGTTCCAGTGCTCAGTCACCCTCACAGTAAAGAAGTGTTTCCTTATGTTAAGATTGAACCTCCTGTGTTCCAGTTTGTGCCCATTGCCCCTTGTCCATTTTCCTCCTCTTGCAGTCCTTCTCTTTCCTGTGTCTTTGATTGTCTGATTTTCCTTTTCCTTTGTACTGAAATCAGGCATGGACACTACATGATTTTTAACAACTTCCTTCAGTAATTTAGCAATTGAGTTTGTCTTATCTCTGTGTACATAGTTCCCAGCTACTTACATAGATTTAATCAGTTGAGAAAATTAATCCTTAAATAAATTCTCCTGGTGCTAAGATATCCCCTGCTTTTCACATGATCAAACCACCTTTTCATTTGCATTATCCTGTCCTTACTTCTCTAGGAAAAACCTCCTTGGCCTGCACTTCTGCAGATCTGTGTAATTCCCCATGCACCCTTCCCATGGGACACTGGCAGTCATTCACTGCAGTGTAAAGGACAGTCCGGACATCTATTGTAGTTAATCTTTCTCTTCAGCACCTTCATCTACAACTCATATCGTCGGTCATGGCAAGGAACAGGTAATTTTAGAAACGTTACAGTGACAGGCTGATCAAGTATTTCTAAATATGAAGTTTCACTCATATAGATATGCTTCTGCAGAGTGTCAGTGTTCTTCCTGATCTCCTATCCAGATTTCTTTCCGTCTACAGATCTCCAACACCAAATCTTTTTGGTTCTTGTGCATAATTGAGTGGGTTTTTAACTTTTTTTTTCTTTACCTTTTTATAGGTTATTATAACTGTCATTTAGGATTGACAACCTGACCATCAGCTGTGGTGAAATGCAAGAGGTTTCATACACGTTCTCAGCTCTCAAGACATAGTCCCTGCCTGCAAAATTCCTAAGCTTCAAGCTGGAACAAGTCACCAATACAATCAGTTGCGTCCAAACAAATCACCGGAAAACAGACTAGAAGAATTTTTGTCCCCAAGGAACAAAGCCTAGGTTCTTGTTCTTACTGGTAGTCATTTTATTTAAGCACTTTAATATCTTTAAGGAATGTCCAAATTAATATGAATGATAAAATAATTAAAAATATTAAAAATATTTTACATCCACATCTGCATTTGTATCTGCTAAGTAGTATGCTATTCCTTAAATAAAAAATAACTGAAAGGTAGCTAAAGCTTACAGAAATTCCTTGAAACCAAGTGGAAAAGCAATTTTTTTAATACATTTCTCTGTTTTAACATTAAGGCACACAGTGAAAATATCTCGGTGTTCCCCAGAGGTCATAGCTTTGCCTTTTCTTTAGGTTCTGTTACAATGATCACTTCTTCTGTTTATTGCAAAAGGCTGGAGCTCACATCACATTATAAATGTACCTGATCTGATACAGTGACAAACGCCTTTCATATTCAGATGCTCTTCATGTTTATGGACTGACACTTCTGCAGCACGTAAACACTGCAAAAAAAAGGTGCTTCTGTCCTTTAGATGGTAATCTGTGTTAAACTCTTTGGCATCTGCATCGCACAAGGGTACAAGTAAACAATGCAACTTGTAGAAAATACTACTGCCATAATGTTATAATAAGCCAAGTCTCCTCTGCTACAGCAGTTTAAAATGGTGGCATTGCTCTAAATTCAGGATGCTTTAGCCATTAAAAAGACTTACAAGGTGTGCTCAGTGTCATCTGAGCACTGTAGAGAAGGACTGCCACCATGGAGTCCTTCTGTTCCTATTTCTTCATACATAAGGATGCCATATCCATTGAAACTGTATTAGTACCTCTCATTCCTCAGCGGGTAAAAGTTGAAGTCGATATCACTTTGTTCATGTCAGTTGCACCTCTTTGAAAACTGTTGTGAATATGACCTCTGATAGGTCAAACTCTGCAGGATTTTAGTTAGGTAAAGTGATTTACCCTGTGCACACCTAATTTAAGCAAATTAATATTTTTTTAAGAATATTTTGATGAAAACCTATTAGTATAAGTATTCACACTGTGCTCGTAGGTGTGATATGTCTGCTCCTTGCATAACTGTCCTGGGTTGACTAAAACAGAACCAGTTTTTCCTTTCAGTGATTTTATTCTTCAGTTAAGTTTCTTCTAAGACTGCACTTTCTGAAGTTAACAACATGTTTTTCAGACAGTGTCTGCTCCTAGAAATGTTAATGCTCGATGTTTATAGTTAGTACTGAGCTCACAGTACAATGGTGAGCAGAAAGGCTCTTGCTTATACTTAATCTTACAGAGACCAAGGTCACTGCCGAATTCTCTCAGCGCTGCCTTGGGGCCCCTCTTGGTTTAAGGGTGCAAAAGGGTGGCACCTGTGGGGAGGAGTGAACAGGACAGGTGACCCAAACTGACCAGCAAAGTATTCCATCCCATACATGTCAAGCTCAGTGTAAAGTTAAGGGATTACAGGGGAAAACTCTCTTCTTCCATGGTCGGCGTCCTGGGAGGACTCTGTCCATTCTTTTGTCTCCGATCCTGATCCATGTGATCCAGTTCCTGTCTGCTGCTGAGTTCAGGAGCCCAGACCGAGATCTTCCCAGAGCTGCTCTGCAGTACCAGTGGTGATGTGAGCGTCATCAGGGAGGGGTGGGGGAGCATGCAATCGAGGGGGGGGAAGCTTGATATTTGTTTTATACGTATTTGTATATATTTCATTATTTTTCTTATTAAAATATTTTCTTTTTATTGTTATTCTTTCATTAAAGCTGTTTTAGTTTTTTTCCAACCCATAAGACTTTCTCCCTTTTCTTCTTTCCCTTCCCCTGTACGGGAAGAGAAAGGGGTTACTGAAGAGCATCTGTCATCCATTTAGTGGCTGGCCCATCCCCAAACCTAGACAATAATGAGCAGGAAATAAAAGAGAAAGAAAAGAACTGATCAGCTTCAACAGTGTGCGTGCACACTGTGGTTTGTCTTTATGCCATCTGGTTTGCTCCCGCTATCCCAACTCAACAGAAAAGCATTTACGGTGTGTGATTTTTCTATAAAGGGAAGAATATATGGAATACAGTGCATGCCAGTTCTGCACTGTATAATATTGTACCCTGTTGACACGCCTCAGACAAACTAAATGGAAATTGCACTTTTGTAGCTCAGGGCAGATACAATTTCAGAAGATAGGAGGCATCTCTTGACAATGCGAGGCTTTAAATATGCATGAGCATTCATTTGAGAGTCTTCAGCCTTCTGGAATTAACATAGTAAGTACTTTAGTAGGTACATCAGGTTGAAAGAATAGGAAAGTACTTTCAGTCCTTGGTGTAGTCTCTCACAGCAGTAAGTCTGTTACACATAGTGTGAAAGTAAGCACAGAAGGGGACAATAACACTCTAACTAGTGGGTTTTGCAGTTCTACAATGTTAAAAAACACCCTCTTTTTGCAAAATCTCATCCCACGCATTTCAGAGTCTCAGTTCTTGGTCCTCTCCTTCCTCAGTGTTGCCGTAGCCATGACTCTGTGAAGCGCTAAATACCAAACTGGGGATTTTCAGTATGATCATGAATCAATACAACTTGATCTTAGCTGTCTGCTGTAACAGCTCTAAGTACTATGTAGATCAGACACAGAAAGCAATGCTGAACATACATTGCCCAGTGGGTAACAAGAAAACAGAAAAAGTAATTATTCATTGCATGTGTCATCATCTTTGCAGAAACGTGTTGACTGGTGCATTCATGCCAATAACATGACAAACATTTCACATTTCATAGCTAAGAAGCAGGTTTATGATGTTGCTGTCACGTACAGAGGGACTGGCATAAAAACAGCACCATGATCTCTCTGG
This sequence comes from Podargus strigoides, assembly GCA_028020825.1. Classification (NCBI taxonomy): domain Eukaryota; kingdom Metazoa; phylum Chordata; class Aves; order Caprimulgiformes; family Podargidae; genus Podargus; species Podargus strigoides. Next base: position 147,263,845 of record CM051663.1, read on the forward strand.
GATGGCTTTAAAAAATACAGTGTGAGATAATTTTTAAAAATCTTTTGGCTTACAAATTGCATATTTAATCTTCCAGTATAAATATAAATATATCTCAGATAGTGTTAGTCCCGTTTAAGAGGATATTCTGTATAAAACAAGGTTAGACAAAATGTAAGAAGCTCGTTCCGTGTTTGGCAGTAAGAACAAAGTACCTTGAGCTACTGTTACACACTGCTTGCATACAGAAATCCATGGCACTTGAACAAGACATCTCTGTATTTTCTTAGCAGCTAAAAATTACTGTATGTTACTTGGAGGATTTAGAGGCAGAATAAATTAATTTTCTTTAATAGACAGTCAATAGATTTGTATTATACTTCATACTTCTACAAATACTAAAATGAACTAAAGGAAAAATTTCAAGTTTAGTTTTGCCTGGCTTGCATTTCTGAAAGCAAGTATTTTAGCCTTTGTCCATAATGACTGTAAAAAGGAGGTACAAGAAGGTAATTAAGGTCCACCTTTAAAACAAAATATGTCACCTACCCTCCTTCAACAATTCAGATGTTATTCAGTAGAATTCCTGATTGCACAGGTTACATTTTAAGAATCCAGAGCAGTAATTTTTTATAAATTTGCTGTGGCCACTAAACAATGGCTATTGTTGATGGAGGACTGTGCACTTCCCAAATGGATGCTTGCATGAAAGTAGGTGGCTTGATATTTCCTTGACAACTAGTGAAAACGTTAATTAAAACCACAGATTTGTGCATGTGAGTTTTGTGGATAACCATTTTCTACTAGCCTGGAAAATGGTACAAAGCTAACTTCATTGACACTTTAATAGGATGTGTCTCACCTAACTTCAGTTATATGAAAATCACATGTTTAGCCTAAGGTGGTTGTCTAGACGGCTCTTAAGTCAGTGGAGATATTTTCAGAGTGTGGGTCATTACAGCCAGAAATAGATTTCTGGTACAGAATGGGATTAATTTATCTCTGGATGTGCTTATCCTCTTCACGGGTTAGAGAACAATGACAAGCCCGGACTAGGCACATAGTTAAGTGAAATAAATCCTACCAGTAAATGAATGAAACTCACATTCGGTTAAACTAAAGGAGAGGATGAAATTTTAGCTTAATTAACTGACCTTCCAGCATAACTTTGAATATATATTGTCCTGAGATATTTGTTCACCGCAACCCCTTATTTAAATTGTGTCATGAATATGTATTTAATGACCACTGAAAATGAAATTCTGCATTGTGCTAAACAGAAATTAGGATCTGCAACAGCTGTAAACTGAAACTGCTTAATGATGCAGAGAAAAGATGCAGAACTTCTGCACTAGCACATGCTGAGCAGCTTGTTCCCACTTACAGTCAGGTGATGAAATTCACCCCATTAACTTCAAAGCAGGTAACATTTTAGCCACAGAGACCATTCTATTATCATCACTTTCCACCACAGAAGAAAAAAGCCCATCAAAATATACCCTAAATTATGTCAGATAACACTCAGTCCTTTCCCAGCAAGAAGCAGATGCTGAAAGAGCAGCAATGCTTTGAAACAGATGAGAACAGAGAAGAAATCTTGGCTAATGACACACCACTTTGTTTCAGGTCTCTTGCTCCTTTCTCTCCGTTGTATCTAGAAGAAGGTACAGACGAAAGAGTGAAGGATCCCATTTTTTTCTCCCTGATTCCTGAGCCTGCTCTGTATGAGACTTTGTGTAGCATAGTTTAACCTGGGACCTGAAATGATCTGTGCTAGTTGATAACAGGCCTTAAGAGATTTTTAACCAGAAATTGCATTTTTCTTCCAACATCTCTCCATATAAAGTAGGTAGCCTACAGAAAAATTAAATAAGAGATGGCTATATGGTCATGCATGATACTGAGGAAATATATGGAATAGAAGAGAGAATATGGTCTTTTATATCCACATCTGTTGCAATTGCCCTTAAACACTTTAAAATGCATTTATAATACAGACTTGCTCCTGTATGAATTCTTTTATTCAAAATAACAAGATGGAGTAGGAATGGCTGATCACACTCATGGTGTACAATAGAAAATTAGGAGCTGTTACCTCGTTTAGATAATAAGGGATATTTTTTTTATCCTGTTGCAAATGTTACATTCAGTCATGCAGTTACCTTTTCCTCTAACTGAAAATAAATTGACCTTGTCAGGTGGAGGAAAGGATAAAACAAAGAGAGAGCAGCAAGCACCTCAAATCCAAAGGAGGAGCACTCAGCGGCCCCTGGCTCTTTGCCCTAATTCTTGTTCTCCCACAGCAAAATACTATGAGTAACTCCTCTGAACCTGTATCCTGATTTTATGACGAAGATTAAATAACTCAGCATTTAGACAACTCTTTCGTTAAAAAATTACTAATCCTAGATTTGGCACCTGGGGTTTACTGATGAAGCAGGGCCACTTGGAGTCACTGATCCATCTGCATGTGCAAAATCAGCTCTGCAGGACTGTTCTATTTCTGAGTTTTCTTTTGTTTTGTTTTTGTGTGTGTGTTTTGGTTTTGTTTTTTTTTTCCTTGGTAGACCACATTTTACAGACTCTTCTGTCTCTGCCTGTTGTGTCAAAATTGAGACGCTATGTACTATTTGCTGTGATTATGGCATTAAAATAAAATTTCTGACTTCTGAGCTGCAGTGGAGTAATCTCAGCAATCTCTAGTGGATGAAGGATACATAAAAGGTTTTAATATAGTGTCATATTTATTCTGTAAGTGTCACAGTCTTTCCTTATAATTAAATCTATTGGGTATTCCTTTGTAAAAAATATGCTTTATTTACAGCTAATTTTTATGCATTTTTGAAACAAGTATCATTGGTTGATTTCCTATGACTGACAGAGGAGGAGCTTTAAAAGTAAAAATGTGGTGCTAATACAACCTCTTCCCTCTCCTTCCTGAGATTTTTAATGGAATTTCTTGATACTCATTGCAACACTGCCCCACAGGGATGTTCATGTTTGCACATAATAATGAGTTGCAAGCAGTACTGTGGATAAATCTTGGAGTGGAAAGAAAATGGGCTATGAAATGAAAAAGAGAAAACTCTACTAGAAATGCAAGATAACATAGTGGGCTGGTTTTGCTGCTGTTTGAAACCAATGTATTTCAACAGATAGTCTTAGGCGGAATAATTAAAAATTACAGGAGAGAAAATGTAGAGACAGAAACATATACATGGATACACTCTAAATGAACTTTTTACTAAAGAAAGATCTTTCATATTTGTTTCATTATGTTAGAAACGGTGCCAAAAATGAATGAAAAGAGAAAAGAACTTCAAGAGAGATCAGAGCTAAGAGCCGTGTTGCTGGAACTGATCCAGACCATGACCTGCAGCTTTCTTTTTTTGACCCACTTTCTTTTATAAAACAACTCTACAATAATTTTTTTCCTACTTCAGCTTCCATAGTAAGACTGGGAATGTAAAACCAGACTGAAGTCAGTGAAATAACAAGAGTAATGTTTGATAGCCTTCAACATAAGAACATATCAGATAATAAGGAGAGTTTAGGCTGGCTTCTTGTAAGACTCTTGTCATGGACTTCAGTCAGCACTGGAACTGGCCTAACTTGACTGAAGATGAGAGTGTTTTCTTAGATATTTTTGGAGAAACTTTAAGTATAGAAGAGCATAAGTATATATAGATATATAAATATATAAGTCTACTGAAGAGAGATGCTGTGCCCAGTGATTACATTGTGCCCTGCTGCATGTTGGAATTTTGTGGCAGTGCACTTACTCTTTGATTTCAAAGTCAGTGGAGTTATTTTGAGGGTTCCTCCTGGGTAGCAGAGCAGTGTTTGACCCCTTACCATCACTCTTCTGGCTGTCAGCTCTCCCAGCAGCACGCTGCACAGGTTGCAAAAGGAGTCTGCCTAATAACCGTCCTAGCTAGTTAATTAGTGGATGGCAGTGTGGAAATGTGTTTCCTCTCTTGTTTCATATTCCAGTGGGGAAAAAAAAAGAAAAAAGAGAAAAGGCATGTACTGTTTGTATTACTGGAATTACAAGTGTGGAATGGAATTGTGTAAGTAACTATGATCCTGTTCCATACTGAGGAGAGTCAGAAAGGACCTAGAGAAAGATCAGTGTAATTCAATTCCAGTAAGTTAAATTTAAGAAAAAAACAGAAGTGAACAGACATATACATTCACACAAACTGCTGAATGTCATCCTCTTTCTGCAAAGGGCTATGTGGTTGCACTATATCATCTGACCTCTATATTTCTCTTTCCTGCAGCAAATCCATCCTTGATTGGCACACACGCAGAGAAATATACAGAATGATCAGCTTAATCTTTTATTCTGTTTGTACAAATCCACAGGATTTCTGTGTTAGCTGTGTTCACCCCTTACCAACTGACTATAGAAAAATAAAAAAAAAAAAAAAAGGAGAGGTGGTAAGGAGTTGGAGAATGTGCCACTGGCATTATATGGCTATAGTGACACATGGGTACTGGGATCCCCATCACCGCATCAAAGCCCAGCACATGACCACTTATCTAAACCTCTTCTGGAAAAGAGACCATATTTGGAAAATGGTCTTTGGTAGCTAATGAGCTAGATGGGTTCACTAAAGTGATTTTTCCAGATGGAAGCAATCCCTTGCCCTCAATATCCTGATTTATCTGGTAAAGTGAGTTCAGTAAAGGAATTACATCTTATCGGTTGCAGTATAACATATTGCATGATGTATACCAGCTGTACCAAAATACTGTAGCATGGATTTGATGTCTATCAGAGAAACAGCAAAGTGAAGAACTTAACAGGGTTAGGAAGGGAAATAGGATTACTGAAGTAAAAGGAATTGCACTTTTGTAGAATAAGGTGTGACTTAAATCATGATCATGTTTGCAGATAGCATCTGTTGTGGTACAAAATAATACAAAGCTCAGAAACATGCCCACTTCTTGTTTACCTTCGTTATTAGTTTCCCATTGCTGGCTTGCTTCTTTGTATGGATATTTTCCTTCTCCAAATTAGTTTAAATGACCATAGCATGCTGTAATCCTAACAATGATGACATGTAGATACCTAACCAACCATAATTGTTAAGGGTTTATTGTATAATTATACAACATTGGCTGCATCTCTTTTCTACCAGTTCACTACTCTTAAGCAGAAGAAATAAATTTTTCTCAGTGAAGCTGTTTTTCCTTGAAAGAAGATAACTTGATAGCAATGGAACTTTTGTAGAAAGTTATTTTTTTAGTGTATCTGTCCGATGATGTATTTTAATCTGATATATCATTCCTGTTTACAACATTCATATTGATGTTTTTGGAAATACTTCTTTTGATTTAACAGGCTGAGGTTTACAGCTCAGTACCATTCATTACTTAATTTCTGAGTCTTATGCACACACCCCCCCCAGTCCTCTGGCTTGTTTCCAGCAGAATAGAAGGATTCTCTGAAAACCAATACCAACTGCGTAGGAAAGCCACTGAGACACAAAAGCTAATTGCAAAATGATCTGACCATACCAAGAGTAAAAGTTGTATGAAATACACTGCCAAAAATTATAAACAAGTTAATTCTAGGGCAAGAAAGTAAGAATCACACAGCTTGTCAGGGCCTGTCCCTGTCCCCAGGGAGGTGCTTGATGCACGGGGCGGGGCTGCCGCTTGCTGCCCCCTGGTTTACCTTGCTCCTGGCTGGGGGCAGGCAGGGCAGGACCCACAGGCAGAGCTCAACCTACTGCCAAATGGACCCTGGCTGCCACGTCCTGCCCTGCCCACCCTGGGAACAGCAAGTGCGAATACAACCAAACATTATAAACTGTAGATTCTACCTTTTTTTTTTTTTTTTTTTTTTAACAAAACAAAAACCTCATGCATCTTTATGATGCACCAGAATGACGTGAAAGAGCTTGATGTGCCACTGGGCATGTTGCTTGACAAACAGGTACCTCTGATAGTGGAGAGTGGGAGGATGCAGGGAGGGAGTCAGAAAATACAATGAGATTCAATGAGAATAATCCAGTCCAAGGATAAGCACAGGGGAAAAAACATTTTATAGTCTAGGAAAGAGAATGCTCAAGAGGAACATGATCACAGTCCATAAACACCATCAAGGTAACAATAAAAATGAATGAAGGGAATTACACTGTCTCAGAAGACAACATGACAAGAAGTGATGGCCTGAAGATAGGAAAGGAAAAGCTTAAGTTAAACGTTAAAAAAAAGTCTTTAACAGCTAGAACAATTGGACAGTGTGGGAAATCACCGAGGGTGGCAGTCAAGTCACCAACACCATGGTGTATTGGAGAAAAAAAAGATTACTTTTAATGCTTCTGATAAAGAAGTGCAGTAGAAAGTGAGGTGAAAGACCAGAAAATGAATTCACTTTTTTTAACGGAATTTGTGAGATAATGACTTTTTATAGATGTGACTCTGTATATTTAGAAGAACTAGACATGGGTGTTAGTTTTGAAAAAGAAAGATCCTCTTTTTATTTGCTATTAATTGAAGTCATTATTAGGAGCACTGTATTATGATTCTTGGGATGACTGAAGGACTTTTTTTTAAATCCATGATTTCGGAGAGCTTTTCAAGCAGTAATTAGGTATCACAAATCCATGGAGATGTAGGTAAATAGGATTTATTCGCCTGCCACAGGAATACAACCAATATTCAGACTGGCATAAAGCAGCTAAGAACAGACAGTAGAGTGACATGCAATTTTACTCTGAATTAATATCAAGTAGCAGTGACCAGAGGAACTAGACAGCATGAAAACTGAAATCAGGCTATTATGAAATGAATAATGATGTCTATGTTTGAAAATTTTAGGTAGACAGACTGTAAGCACCAGTAGATCCCAGCTAATTCAAATCAGTAGAACCCCTTTCCTGTTCCGGTTCAAATACATTACCCTTTCCTCTCCCAGTTCCCTTTTCATCTCATGTGCTTGTTTTTTTAATTTTGGGAATAAATAATATATGTTGAATTCAAGCAATATTTCTCCAATATTCATCCTTTCTGGAATGCTGTAATTTAATGGTGACCATGATTAACTTGTGACATTTTAAAGGATCTCCATAAAATCTGGTAAGCTTGCAATAACAAACAATAGAACTAGCAGAAGGGCTCAGAGCAGAGGCTGCTTAAAAACTACTCCTGAGACCAATAAACACAATTAGTGCCCTGCAAGGAAGTTTTAAATGAATGAAAGAAGAGCAGTGCAAGATTTGGTGCACAAATGGATGGCGATTAGAAGAATTTTATGTGAAGTCTGGCAATGACTCATGAAAAAGTAAAACATAATTAGGATGAGATATTGATGAATCACATAGGAAGGACAAGGGACACTAGAGACACTTGGATGAGAAGGTGCTATGCTATCTATCAGTGCACCTGTGGGTGAGAAGTCTATTTATAAAAAACACTTTAGGAGCAGAACTTAGTCCTTTTACTTTTTCAAGTATTATAAACATAGAAAATTGCAAGCTATATTCGGAGACTGGCACGTTGGTGGTAGTAGAAGCCAGCCTGTGGGTCCCAGAAGGGAAAGAGGTGCTACAAAGTAGGACAGTGCTCATACTGCCAGAAAAAACTGGCCCAGAGCTTCTGAGGATATTGCATACCTCCAGGGAGGCCAGCTTAGCAGAGGATCAAAGATGCCCTTGTTCAAAATATCTCTCAAGCAGCCTCTGTTTCTCAGGGCTAGAACTGAAATCTAATTATCTGGCCAGAATTGTTGCAAGAAGGGCACTGGAGCTTGCTTCTCCCAAAGTACAAATCCTGTATTTGTAGGTTTCTATGATGAGTAGGTTGTTGTAATGTCTTCACTGAGGCAAGCTGCCTTATCTTTTTTTTATAGAGAGACAGACCATGTTTCAGTTAATAGTTTGATCCCCCTCCTTGCCTATGTCTCAAGATCTGCCTGATGCTTGCAGACTCTGGAGACGAAGCTCTGGGCATACTAGAAGGATTTGAAACAAGTACACTAATACATGCTTAAACTTCAGTGTAAACATATTTTGCATGATTATTTCCAAGAATGTAACTTTACTCAAAGTAAAAACCAGTTCCCTCCCTGGCAGTGTTCAAGGCCAGGTTGGATGGGGCTTTGAGCAACCTGGTCTAGAGGGAGGTGTCCCTGCCCCTGGCAGGGGGGTTGGAACTAGATGATCTTTAAAGTCCCCTCGAACCCAAACCATTCTATGATTCTATGTTTCTGAAAACCTAAAATGCCAATATAAAAAAAGGGGACTTAAAGGAAGGGAAGGTCGTCAAAGTTCCTATATATTGCTTCCAGTTAAGTAAATGATAAATACTTTTGCTGCCTTTACTCCATTTTATTTATTATCCTTTTAATTAAAGGGGTTTGTCTGAGAAACAGTTGCTTGTATTTGGCTCATTTATCAGGAGGATATTGGTGTAAAATACACTTCTGAAATGTGCAGTGATAATCTAAGGACAAAAAAAAGGAAGGAACTGTACCAAAGTAACTACTACTGAACTGGCAGATCTAAGCCTACTCTTAACTCACCAAGCTAATACAAGCTTTATTTAAAGTTAGCATAGGCTAATACAGAAGACGATAATAGTATTTTCTTTGACTAATAATAGTCAAGATACATTTTTTTTTTTCTTCACAGGAACTGCAGAAGACTGTGCTACTTTTAATGGATTATTATAGTTGAAAGTTTCGTGGTGAAGAAAAAATGAAATCTTGTATGGTTTCTAAATATAGAGTTAGTACAACGTGAAAGTCTATTAGAACTTTGTCCTCAGTTCTACAATGAAATATGCAAGCTGTAATAGTTTCACTACAGGATTAACAACTTCAGTTACAGATTTTTTTTCTTTAATGAAACCCTTTTCCAACAAATTCAATCACTAACCTGGCTTAGCTCAAATATTTACCATGTCGTATGTTCTACTTACTGTAAATTTACTTTTTCTTGTGTCTGTTAAAAATTTGCACAAGTTCAGTTTTATTTCACCTGCAGACAAATCATTGCGGCGTTCTCTACTGCGACAGAGTAAGGATAATTAGACTTCTGGTATCTCCTCTTGGTACCTAGCTGTCCTGTCCTACTCAGCTGTGTTCAGCGTGTATGTGCTGAACATATACAGTGCACAGAAGTGCACCCAGTAGACTTCTGGTGCTCAATAGTGGCTTTCTCTGCTGTGGCCATCATAGTCACAAACTAGAAATAATACATGTAGAGGTGTCCAGACAAAAACAGTATCAATACATTGTAAACACAGTTTTACCTTTTCTGACCTGCAATGTGATAGATATTTCTGGTGAAAATGTTAACTATGAATGAAACCAGTGCCTGAGGTTTTGGAAATGTAGCAACACCATATAACAGAAAGTAGGACTATGGGGATCAGTGCTACATCGTAATTTCCTTATCTGACTCAAATACTGTGATTTCTTGCTAATTAAAGTATGAAGTAGACTTTTGCATGGAGATAGAGTGAGCAGAGGAAGTAAGTCCTCTTCTACTCTCTCCTGTATAGTTTTGCTGATGAAACAGTAGCAGAAGTTAGTTGTACATTGCAGGACAAAATTAGCACAACATCTTTATCTAAATTAAAGCATATTCTAATACTGTACATGACTCATCACATTTAAAAAGAAGTACATTCATTATTGGTCTTTCAGTGAACTGATCCAATAAAAATTCCAAAGACTTCTCTTTAGCAGTTACAATGCATGGTGGCAGGTTTAACGCTAACTTCCTTGGTCACTGTTATAGAAAATAAACTTCTTGTAAGGAACATCCCAGCATTTTGCAGTGTTCCTGAGTCTAATGTTACATGGAAACTTAGAAGGTAGTGAGGGCTCCACATCACACTTTATTTCCCTCAGAAACCCTCATAATGCTCCCATATAGCTGGGGCTCAGTAGTTTACTGTGGGTGATTGTGTATTCTCCTGTTTTGATCTTTTTTTGTTTTTCATTCTGTTAACTTTCTGCACTTTTGAGTGATGAGTATGGATGTGCATAGTACAAAACCCAGTTTGGTCCCATCTAGAAAGAGAAGAGTAGCTATCTATGAGTAAAACTAGATTAGATATTACCACAGACAAAGCAGAACATGCCTGCATGGTTTTAGCTGTAACCTTGTTGCCAGTATAGAGAAGGAGAGTAAATGGAAGACATCTGTAATTGAGAAGCTTGGGATCTGTGTAGTTTTATTTTGCTTATCCTGCAAACAACAGTCCTGCTTATCCTGGCCCTCAACAGCAAGAGCTGATTAGGTACTTGCCTCTTGGGCCACCATCCCTCATCTCTGAGGTGAGAGCTATGTTCCTACTGAGTGCTGCCTGGATTTTGAAAGCAGCTCCCTCTGTCCCTTATGGTCATGAAATCTTATGCTACTGCAGAAGTCAGTAGGTGGACAGCAGTACCATCCTTCCCTGTGCCTCCTGTGTACAGATGTCAATGGGAGGCAGTGTAGCAGCAATAAATCAGTAATAGCTTTTTTCCTTGAAATTGTGTGGTGGTCAAAGCACTACAAAGATCTGTCAAGGCTATGCAAGACAGATGAACGTCTGTCTTCTGCTGAGCACATTTTACAAATCCAGGGTAAAGTTACTCTTTTTAACAAAATGCCAGTGCTTTATTTTCTGACTGTAACTCTAATATGTTTATTTATGTATGGATTTATTTATTTATTTATTTACTTATTGTATTCTGATTTCTTTGGGGGATGTGCCACTGTCAAAAATAGGATAATCAGTGGGCTGGCCCCGAGTTCCTGCTTGCCAGTGAGCACAAGATCATGCTACAGCTGGCCAGCTTGTTGATGGGGTCTAATTTATCTTCTTGAGTTTAGTTTCTTTATTTTCTGGCATGGAATCCCTCTGTGTGAATTTTTGTCTCTTTGCCAAATCTGTAGCCAGTTGCAATTACACATTTACTGACAAATTAATATTTTCTCTTGGCATCAGTCTTATGTTTATTTTGTTCAGATATGTAATATTTTATTTGCAGCATCTGTGTATTTCTAATCAGTTTATCTTCAGTATATAGCCCCTCTCTCAGAGGGAGAGGAAGAGAATGGAAAGCTAAAATGAGTTAAATTTAGAGTTAATCCTTTTTAAGTCTTTCCCATTTAATAAAAATGATAACCCTCTCCCCCTCACTCCCCTTTTCTGACTGATCTTTGTTAGGTTTTTTCAAACTCAAAAAAGTTTGAATCTCTTAAGAATGCAAAGAAAAGAACGTTATAGCAATGTAGTCTTGGCTATTCCTTTATAATTGTTTTTCTCCCTGAGGTTCTTCTCTTTCTTATTTTCTAGGTTCTAGTGGTTTCTTTTGCAGGTCCTATGTGGGAAGTTACATCAAAGACACTATTATTTCATCACCTTCAATATATAATTGCTTGATACACTGTGAAATAAGTCCCTGAAGCTTCTTTGATTAATTTGTCCTTATTATGCTGCTTCAGTAATACAAGTGAAATAAATAATATGGAAAAGAGATGCTGAATTTCAGTAGGTGGCCCTGTTATATTATTCCTGAAGCATGCAGGAGTACGTGTGATTCCAGACATGTATAGAGGTCTTGCTCTTTAATGATTATGCAGGACAATGGTTTATTTCTCTTTTTGACTGGGATGATTTTCTCAGAGCAGGTTTTATATATTGTACTATTTTTCTGCAGGGCTTCCATCTGCTGCACAAATTATTCCTTTTACAGTTTTGCATTTGTTTTACCATTCTCTTGTCCTCTTCCAGCTTTGCTCCTGAATGTTGAGAGCTCTAAACATCCTCTTGGCAGCACCTTGGAAAAGGAGGCGAGACTTGGTGACAGAAAATTTCAGGCAAGTAGTGTGAAACAAGGCCAAATCAGTCTCTCTCTAGGATTTAATACTGATTTAAGAAAGATACACAAATAAGAAGTCTATTACTGTAGGAAGCCATAGTACAGAAGCTCTATAGGAAACTCTACAGAATATGGTAGTTTCTTAAACTCCCAATTTTTAATGCTTCATGCTACATTTTTTTCGATCTGCAGAGGACAATCACATACCTGCTTTTAAGATTCTGAGTAGCCAGAGTTATACCTTAGTGGCACAGAAATATCTGTGAAAGCCTGTTATGTGTAAATCTTTAAAAACATCCTGTTTGCTGATTTAGCCTGTTTATTCTGTAGGGAGACTTGCTCTACGTTGGGTAGAGCAGGCTTCTGAAAATACCTGTAGAGTCACAGAAGGATTGTGTGTCACTCTATATGTATTATTTTCATTTATTACTCCTTCTTGATCATATCTGAGCGATATATAATCCCAGCTGCTTAATACCTGTGTGTGATGGGCCGATGATGGTTCCCAGGTTCTTTCTGGGGCGCAGTACTGGAACAGGGCTTCATCTTCATGAGATTTCCTCGGGAGAGGTCTCCTCTATCCTGGCACAGCATCAGCTCTGCCCTGCCACCTAAAGAGCTCCCTAAAGAGGAATCAGTAGCGATAATGGACTAAGCATCTATTTTATGCAAAAATGAGGAGAATAGATGTTTCCACAGTCATTTTCAAATTTAAAAGTAAAGATGATTTGGAACTGATATGAAGCGTTAAGACACAGCACAATATTTTATGGACATAATTTGTGTGAAAAATGGATGTATTTAACAGGTTGAGAGCTTGCTGTTCCCTCTGTCTCTGAAAATATTTTTGTATTTCGCTAAAAACACATTTAGTGAAATGTGATTTATGACAAAATTTTGTATGTTTATCTCTTTGTTCTTTATGTCGTAGCAACATAGTTTCCCCTGAAACTAGGTTCCTCGTGCATTTGGTATTTTTTAAGTATGTGTAAGATGTCATCTTTCCTGATTTTTAGCTGTGTGAATACCTAAACTCCCCCACTCCTATGAACATATATACAACCATATGATTGAAATTTCACAGGAGAATTATTTATTGTGATCCATTATTTGAATTACAATTAATTAATACTTATAAATATCTTAAGGGGTGGTGTCAGGAAGATGGGGCCAGACTTCTCAGTGGTGTCCAGTGACAGGACAAGGGGCAATGGGCACAAACTGGAGCACAGGAGGTTCAGTCTTAACATAAGAAAACACTTCTTTACTGTGAGGGTGACAGAGCACTGGCACAGGCTGCCCAGAGAGGTGGTGGAGTCTCTCTCTCTGGAGACATTTAAAACCCATCTGGATGTGTTCCTGTGTGATCTACTCTAGGATCCTGTTCTAGCAGGGGGTTGGATTGGATGATCTTTGGAGGTCCCTTCCAGCTCCTACCATTCTGTGATTCTGTGATTCTGTGTAATATAAAGCAGCCCACTCCAGACCCAGGTGGTTCTGTAGTAGCAGGCACCATTCAAGCCGTACTGCAAGAGGGAATGCCTGTGTCCAGGAAAATGTAAACAGGCTGAAGGTCAGCAGATAGAAACCCTATAGCAGAGGAGCTTCAAGTAAAGACCGATGACCAGATTTCAGAGGGTCTGCCAAATGTTCTGGTTATCATGTCAGGCTGACCTCTCTGATGTGTTTCCTGCAGACTTGGTTTTCTGTTGGAGTAGGGGTATGTCCTAACATGTTTTTTAAGCAGAACTCTCTTTAGAGAGGGAAGTTATGTTATCACCATTTTTCAGGGGGAGAAACTGAGTTAGGGAAAATTAAATACCTGTCTGTGATCACCCGACAGAGACAAGACTGGAATCTAGTTTTTCTGAATGTGATCTTCCTTATATACTGTATGTACTCTGTGTCTAAGTTTTTATTAGAACAATATGTCTTTTCTTCATTACACCAGTATTTTCCAGATGATTACATACTTCACTGATATTCAGTTTTCAGACCTTCATAACCTCTTGAAACCAAAGCAAATTTATTTTGGAGAAGAACACAGCCAATATCTGACAGAGATACCCCTACATAATATCCCTTTTCTTTAAACACACTTGTTCTGGCTGAAAGACTTTAAATATATAAAATAATGTGTATATTTTTCTCTCCATCTTCGATGTACACAGGAATAACCAAGTCACTTTTACTCAATTTCATTTTCATGAAGCTTAGTGGTGGGTGAAAAGAGGAGAAAATTTTCAGTACAGAGAGTGAGAATAACAGATAACTAGCTACTGAAGAATGCTACAATGAATAATTTGCAACTTCAATAGTATTTGCTACTTTTTTGTTCTGTGCATTAGACATAGTATATCTGGAAATGGTCTTAAGATGGGCACTGGATAAGGATAATTGATCAGAATAAATGGGGACTTCTGAAGGCAGCCACAATCTCAAAGCAAATTGAGGTCAGAATTTCATTGCTTCTGATTTCTCCAATATTCTCAGTAAATCCCAGGATGATGAGAGCTCCTTCAGTCTTCAGAGAGCTTTTCATGAATATTCTATGTGTAGTCAGGAAAGCTCTATACAGATAATAATAGTGACAAGGATGTACTTTGATTATTGATCATTCAAAAGAGTCTCTATTTTTAGGCAATCTCTATGATCAGTCCCTTCAAGTTTGAGTAATAACATGTCACATTGTACATGCACGTGCTGAGTCAAGCCCTGAGCAGATGACCTGACAAGCAATGAATGCACTTTTTACTAAATCTAACACAGTTTTGGCAAGACTACTTTAAATAACCATTACCAGCATGTGGGTCTGCAAATATAATCATGCAGAAGTTAGAAATGGTGAGATATTTTAACCACAGCACCAACTGAGGGACCTTACTGCTTGGATTTGTAAAAACCTTCCTTTGAATTCCAACCTAGTTTTGTTTATGGCCAGTTTATCTGCAAAAAATTAATATGTCTAAACATGATTTTAGAGACGTCTCTGGAAAGTGGCTGATTTTTAAAATTAGATCTACTAAGTGTAGCTTCAGAGACAAATTAATATAAAGTTAAGAAAAATATTAACAAGAAAATCTGATGCACTCTATAGATTACATTTTTTTCCCTGTCTGTTTCTCTATTATTGTAGGGTGAATATTCAATAATAATTTCACTGAAATATACTTTTCATACTATTTGTCAGAATGTGAAATAAATTACTAATGATGAACTGGCTATAAACCAAAGATTATTCCTCTTTCATTGCTTGTTTTTACATTCCCTGCAAGAGGAAATATCCCAGATACTCCATTTCAAGCTTTAAAATATTTAACCTTTCATTTGGAAATTGTTACACAGGATCAGTGTTTCAGAGGTCTTTGAAGAACTGATTCTGCAGTCAGAACTCTCTCCATTTTCAGGTGTTCTCTTTTCATACAGGGATGATTAAAAAAGTGTAAGTCGGTATTTTAGTCACCTTTTCAGCTATTTTTTATATGAAGACTTTTCAGTATGGCAAACCTCCAACCTGCTAATGCAACGGAGTCTTACCATTCTGTTTATAAATATACTAAAGAGAGGTGATGAATCTCCTAAGTTGCTTTCTCCTAAGGCATATGATGCTGTAACACCAAGCAGATGTGCCACTGTTGGCAGAACTCTGGAGATAAGCCTGGGGATTTGGCTTACTTTTCCTCCAAGACTCCCCCTTGAAAAAAGCAAAACAAGTGAGGCTATGCCCCTTTGTAATAAAATTAAGGGTGAGACTAATGCTAAAAATGCTAAAGCACAGGATAGCATCTTCCTTCTTTGGCATTGATTGTCTTTTTAAAATATTGAGCTACTGGGAAAGCAGGCAGACAAAATGTGGAAGAATGTACTTCTCTTCTTTTGGCTTTTTTTTTTTATTTTCTTGAAAGGCCAGAACCAGGAGCCTGACCTGACACAAAGTGAGGCAGCCTGTTGTCTTTCTGTAATTATGTCTCTGTCAGCGTATACATTTACTTCCCTTCTTCAGGATTGTTCTAATATGTCACCTTTTTATTTTAATTCGATAACCACTAAGATTCCTGACAAAAGGTTAGAAATCAAGGTTAACAAGTAACAAATTACTCTAAAATAAAAATGTCACAAAGTCTCTGTGGAATGCAGCTGCAGACATTGGTTACTCAGGATCAATTTTTCATTAAATACTGCAAATGATTTTAAGCCTTTCTTCTACCTCTATGAAGGATCTGTTCTTTATCAGCTGCCAGAAGATGGAGCTCTTTTAATAAGCCATGATGCTGGCATTTGAAAAAAATGTAGAAAAAATTACATAGAAAAGCTTTAGAAAAACATGGAAAATGATTTCCATTTGTTTTTTACTAAGGCTTAGTAAAACCATTTTAAATCAGGTAAAAAATATAGTCTGCTTCTGTAAATCTGAAAAACAGCTTAGTGTATTAACTGTATGTTCAGATTTTTTTAGTTTTAATTTTGTATTTTGAACTGTCTTCTTCCTCCACCTTCTAAATTTTCCAGACATTCCTGAATAGGACAGAACTTGCCCTTTAGTTAGGATATATGGATCTGCAAGAGGAGTGAGGAATTGCCTGCAAATCCTTTTTCTGTGCTCCCAGTTTCGGTGGTGTAAGGCTGGAATGGAAGGCAGCATAGCTGGGCTCTGCAGAGCTGCATGGCTGTCAGACCCAACCTATTTCACTGATGTCTCTGACAGCTGCTAAGCAGGTGGGCTTCACTTCTCCTGACATAAGCCACCTCAGACAGGCGGCAGTGGAAAGTGAGATAAATGTGGCTGTGAAGGTATCCCTTTGTCTCTCCTGCTGAACTGACCATGGAGGAAAGATGGCTAATGAGGTTAGACTAGATATCTAACTTTAGGACCGGTAAAGTTAGGCAGAATTAATCCAGAAATTTTATTAACAGAGTTTGTGAAGAAAAGATCGAGTCTCTATGCACAGCATTGATTCACACTTATTTAGTATAAGCTGTGACAAGAAGAGAGTATGAGCATGAAGTTCAAATTTTAGGGAGACAGCTATGTAGCTTGGCAAGCGTTTTAAAAAAATCTTTACTATTTTATATCCTGTGCCGTATCTTAGTTTTCCACTTGAAATTGAAACAACCTTCCATGAGTGTCAAGCCTAGATGGAGGAATCATAAAATACAGATTATGTTACTTTATATCATTCATCATAGTGTTCTTGAGAATGAATGAATAACACGCTGAAGAATTCTCATGTTGACACAGAGCTTGAAGAAATTTAGACCTCCAAAGGTTGCTTGGTATGACAGGATTGTATTTTTCATCTTTTTTAAGAAAACTTCTTTTGTCTGTATGAAAATTAATCAGCTTGTGTGATCACCCTGTCAATAGCTCTCTGTGACTTTGTCAATCAGCTTGGGTTGCATTGAAAGGCACTTTAGGCCTGAATTTCAAAATTGAAAGTGTGTGTGTTTGCATGTGTGTGTGTTTGCGTGTGTGTGTATTAGCATGTGTGTGTGTGTTGTTACTACTCTTTTCCTAATGCAAAGAAATGTTTACTTTTAATGGAGATTAATAAAATCATTAATGCTTTTGCATTCTAGCCCTGTATCAGTCATGATACAGCAGTTCTACTCTGTGGATTATTCACTTTGCAAATCTTTAGCAGTGGTAGACAATAGCAGTTTTGTCCTAGAACCTCTCCTCTTTATACTATGCTTCTGTGAATGTACATAAAAGCTTTTCACAGCTGTGTTACACGTTAGAGGTAAAGGCTGGAGATTCACATATGCTACTTTGGCACCTTTACTCCCTCTCAAGCTGCTAAACGGAGAAAATATCTCTCAACGTTAAAAACTGGGCATGTTCAGAGAAGAAATTAGAGCATCAAATGAAAAGCTTAACTACTGTTTGCTCTGTATTGATTTTATAGGAGGTTACACATGTCAATTCAAGCCAAAAGTTCTGATAACCCTCCTGCACCCTTGTGTATTTTCCGAGTGCACCCTCTATCATATACCCTGAAACTGTACTGTGATTATGGGTTTCAGCTTTGCTCTGATTGCTGTTGTTCTCTGACATCGTGATTTGAAATTAATTTAGAAAGAAGTTAAAAAGACATAATTTTAATTCAGGATTATTTTTAGGATTATTTTTACAGTAAGTTTCCAAAAATTCCATTATCTTCAGCTCTTTGTGTAAGTTTCTCTGCGAAGCAATGAAAGGATCCCATCTTCCACAGAGGAGAATACCTACTTGACAGTAAATGGGCCTAATGGACACACACAAGGGGATTCAACAGGAATGCAGGTGCTGTCTGTCCATAAATAATGGGGCATAATGATGACAGAGAGAGTACATATATTATTATTTGAGGCTTTTATTACTTATGGCTTTCATATTTGTGCTGACACATCCTCTTGCAGTGTCTTCAGCAAAGTTATATCAATCTCCTTGCACAACCATGTAATTTATTCTGCTGGATAGTTAATTTTTCCTATAATTTTCTGAAGAGCCTTCTCAGAGAAGGTTATGATTTCTTGTATTTTAAGCCCTACTGCAAGCACAGCACAGCACCTTACCATTTCCCCTACTCACTTTCTTCCCTTTGCCCAAACTAAAAGTATCTTGTGGGGTGATCAAAAGGTAGAGGGATTTTTGGCAGGGTTTGCAGTATTGAGCCTTGTAATTACAAGGGTTGTAGAATTCTTCTCATGCATCTCTCCCACCTCATGAATGCTGCCGTTACCTCTCATAAAAATATAAAAACACCCTTGCATTCATTGCAACTGCTAGATTTCACTAGTTTGTTCTTCATTTCCTTTGCTTATTTGAAAGAAGTGTTATGCAATTGAAGGCTAGTCAAATCCAGAGGGAATTTAGAAGCAGCTTTTGGTACTAGGCATATCAGTGGGACTTTTGGATGGAAATTGATGCTTTTTCATCAATTTAATATTATTTTAGAACTGTTTTTTCTTTGTTACTGGTTATGTGAAAGACCATATGTAAAAGAAATTAAGACAACGTGCTATAAAATAAATGAATTTGAGCAGCAAGACAAGGAGAAGAATAGAGAAACAACATATTGTTTTTCTAAGGTCTTCTTTACATATACCAGTTGTACAACTGTGACTGCAGTAGCAAAAGTTGTGTAACACATCTCATAAGAGTGCACTGCACTCACTGTAAAAGATAGCAAGAGGAGGAATTCTTTTTACAGGAATGCTTTTCTTCTGATATAGCTAGTCACAAAGCAGTAGTTGTGCTAATTTCAGTGATGTAATTATTTCCATTTTTATGCAAAATTTTATCCTCAACCAAAATATTTACATCAGTAGGAAATCTGCAGGTTAATTAGGACTAGTATTTTTCTGTTACAACATTGTCCAGTTTTACTTTTAAAATTATCAGTGACATTTTTCAGGAGGCGAGTATTTAAGTTTGTGGTGATATTTAAGGCTTTGTTGAAAATACAAGCAAAACTAAAATGGATAGTATTGTTGCAGAGTTTGGTGGATCCCATGACAGAAGCAGTTATAGAAAAAAACATTTCTTCTGATATTAAACAAGGAAATCTGTTAGAATGTGGAATATTAATTTCTCCCAAATGTTTACCTCTGACACACTCTGGAAAGTAGTTCTATCTTGGCAGACCTTATTTTACTCTTTTGGAGGAAGGCTTCAGACCAAGAAAACTAGTGGAATAGGTAGTTATTGCCACAAAAACTAGTGGCAAAGGAAGTACCTAGCTAGCTACGTACATAGATGATAAACAAGATAAAGAAGATAGCCAATATTTTTGTTTAGTACAACTTGGACAATAATAGAATGAATGTAGGAAGATCACAGCCTTTCGGGAAGGAATTGATTGTAGATCCTTTTACTATAGTTCAAGGGATTTATAGTGTATGGATCTTCCACTAAATTGTAGAAGAGATATGCGTTGTATTGCTTTGCAACTTGTGATAGCCTACAAAAGGCAAGAGCCTGGCTGCCATAAGGCTAGAAGGGTAACTTAAAAAAGGCTCCAAAAGTTTGGGAGTTAGCTTTACAAAATTGCAAGACCATTCCAGGTGCACGATTTGATGTTTCATTTAAATATACTTACAATTTTACATCGTTTGTCACTATGAGCAGAGATTAGAGCTCAAAGAAGAGTGACTCATGATGTCTGTGCTCATTGCAGTGTGACTGACAGTTTGCAAGTAAAGAAAGACATATTTCTCTTTTCCTCTGGGAATTCAGGAGACAAAAGGTCATTTTAGTCAGCCAAACTAGGGCTGTATTTTGGAAAAGGTTATATGCATTTTGCCAGTATTGGTGCGTTCTATTACAGTCTGTACACCCCAAACAACACTTTCCCCAACGTAAGAGCATTTTGCAGTGATGGCTGTCCTGAGTGCACTCTTTTCCCTAACTTTGGGCCTGATATAGAGCCTACTTAAGGCAACACAAAAACTTACTGACTTCAGTGGAATTTGGATCTGCTAAAAAGATACACTGCTAGGTTTGTGCAACAAAGTGACTCTTTGGATCCTTAATAACAGACCTATAGATGGGTATTGACACTGCTCATTTAACCTCCAAACTCATTAATCCAAAATTTCACTGGACTTATCATGGATTTTAGCTGGTTATCTTGAGACCATATTTAAGCCTAAGTAACATAACTCTTCCTTTCCAGTTCAGTACACTTTTGTCCTTTTTTTTGGTTTCTTCCCCCTGACTCCCTGACACCACCACCACCACCCCCCCCCGCCCCCCAGTGTTTCATACTATAGGGACCTAAGCTAATGATGGTCCTTATAGCTGCTGGAGAGAAGCTGGACATTCCAGAAGATTCAAACAATTCAGGAGATAACCCTAATTTTACAGTGTAATTCTGATCTTGGACCATGGAAAATCTTTCTGTTGTGAAAGATATACAGAAGACAAATACTACAGCTCTGGAACAAGCCTATTTTATTCCTACACATAGAGTGGAGGATATTCCTTCTTTTTGGAGGATACATAGTAAAAGGGTAGTGAGCCTTTCAAGGAGGAAGAATTGCTTTGAAAACCTGAGTTTCATACAGCTGCAAGCCACAGAAGAAAGTGGTCCTTGAACACTGTGGCTGATGTAGAATTTTTAGAACACAAGGGCATATATAATTTAGCAGTGACAGCAGTAATGGCAGGAGAAAGAAATTCACTTCAAAGGAAGAAGGGGCAGAGGGAAAGAGGTATTCTAAAAACAAACAAGGGAGCTCTTTCTGGCAACGGGGCTGTACAGGTTTCAAATGCAAAAGGCCAGACTCTTCTATTGATTGCTGTCTGATCTGTATTTTTCCTCCTGTCAGAGTTAGCATATTCTTAGCTTTTTAATCTAAGAACTGCCTTTAACTTTAAAGGAATAAAGGCTTGGATGATTCCCCTCAAAGAATTGCTTTTCAAGAAAAAACAAAACAAAACAAACACACACAGAGAACAAAACCTTAATGTATTAATGCCTTTTCGTGTTTCTAAAGGTGTAGAACAGAAAATTTAACTACCCAGAATCTCCTTTTGTCCACATGGAAGTCACTTCCAAGTAAACATCTGACTCCTCAGTAGTAAGGTGGTCTGAACATGCTCTAGGATACCTTCCCCATAGCTGCTGTGAGCTGCAATTCAGAGGATGCAGAAGGATCTCCAGTGCAAAGAATCACTGCCATGGGAAGAGGTTTAATGATCAGTCAGCAGTCACAAATGAACAAGTCTGAGTATTGAGGAAAAGCAGAGAGCATCACTATTCTGTCATTCTAACATGAGGCTGGACTTCTTATGGCCCAAGGGAATCACGGCATCTGCCAGGAACTCCCACAGTCATCCTTTCTTGCTTGGTTAAAATTGCACTGGTCCTTAGGTCCGCACCAGCTGGGGGAACCTTCAGGAAACAGTCTGTGTGTTTATTACATCCCTTTGGTTATTAATGAGAGAAAAAAGAAAGAAAAAAAAAAATTTGTTTTACTTCAATCATAGAATTTAATTGGTCTCCTTTCTGGAATCATAGAATCATTTTGGTTGGAAAAGACCTTTAAGATCATCAAGTCCAACCATTAACCTAGCACTGCCAAGTCCACCGCTAAACCATGTGCCTAAGCACCACATCTACACATCTTTTAAACACCTCCAGGGATGGTGACTCCACCACTTCCCTGGGCAGCCTGTTCCAATTCTTGACAACCATTTCCTCTTGTCCTATGGGAATAATAATATCAGAAACAGCAGAAAATCATTGTAGGTTGTGCTGAATATACTGCATATTCATCTTGAACTCTTCCATGAGGTAGCAATAAAAGCTGAGATTCTGCCCTGAATTCTCTCTCAGTATTCTTCCTCCTTGACCAGAGCCAGCAGGTTTCTAGACTGATCACTGCATATACTTTTAACAGTCCTGTTCACTTGAGGATGGGACTTCTGGAACTAAAGAAATGACCCTACAGACATGATTTCCAAAAAAACCCAAAATGGTAGACTCAACTGGAATTTAAAATTCACTTTATCGTATCCCTTTTATACGATATTGAGAATCTGGACAATGATGCCGTGCCTTGCTAAAATAAGATCTTTTACGAAAGGCAATAAAATAAGGTGAGGTGATGCTGGGAAACATTTCAGCAAAGACCAAAGTCAAAATGTCCAAGTTTACATTTTTTTCCAGTTATTAATTAAATTTAAACACTTAGTTTGAAAGACCCCTGCCAGCCTTACTGAACATAGTATTAATGACATAATTTTTGTCTTGAGGAGGCTGTTGTTTTCAACAGCTGTGTATTCACATTAGCATTTCCATTCTCTGTTACAAAACAAAACCACATACAGCTGTATTTCTGACACTCTACATGGTTAATAGATACCATTCTGTGATAAGTACTTATTTTATAAAGTGCAGTTATTATGTACTAGCTATTAAAAATCAAGGTACACTGGGCTATAAGTTATAAAAGTATAAGAGAGTAATTATTTTGACTTTCTAAGTACAGGGAATCATTGCCATACCTCAGATATCTATTAACAAAACTTCTGTATTATAATTGTATATATATAAGCTTTGAAAACTTATATTGGTGATGGTAAGGACAGTTCCTGAAGCAAAATCTTAAGCTTTCTTGGGTTATTCTGTGCAATTTGAAAAGATTGTACTACTTTATTATGAAGGAACTTGATCATTTAAATACAATCTTCTACAAAATAGAATGTAGAAAAAAGTAAATTTCCAGAATTTTAAAGGAAATTTTCTGTGGCATTTAAGTGTGACATAAATATAAGTTATAGCTGTTGTTGTGGGGTTTTTTGTTTATTTTTTTTTCCTTTTGTCTGTAAGACTATATTTAGCCTAAAGGCTAGATTAAGTGACTTTTTTAAAAAGGACACACAAAAATGCATCAGCAGGCTGAATTTTCTCATATTTCTCATCAAAATCTCCAGGTTTAGATCAGTGGTAGTATTGAAAACTGAACCATAAATTGATAATGGGATTTATTCTTTGGTCTAACTTTTAATTGCTAAGATCACAGAATGTTTTCTCATGGGCTAACAGAAGCAGCTGCACAATGAAGAAATCTCTAAACCACTGTAGCATCGTGCAGCAACATTGGCCAGGTGACCTCCCTCACCCTGAAACAGAGTTTGGTTATCGGTGTTTTCCTACTGATTTGCTGACCACATTTCCTTATTCTATGGTGCTTAGACAGAACTCCTTCATTTGTCCAAAAAACCAGTGAGATTGCAAAGACCCACCAAAATAGTTGCTAGCTTAAGTAACTTAGTTTTGATGTAGCTAAGGTTTGAGGAAAAGGGAAAACTTTCAGAACATGTATGAAAGACATCAACACCAGTGGGACTTCTAGGGACATTAAGTCCTTGAGGGAGAAGCCAGTTCTAGAAAAGGGATGCATAAATTTTGAGATATTCAAGTTAGTGAGTTTACTGCATTCATTCAGTTTCCTTTTAACTGTTAATTAGAAAGTCCATGCAAAAGACTATATATATTAGAAGTCGAAGCTGTAGGACTGATAAGAATTACATCCCGTATGCTTGATCAGAAGACTTTATTTTCAGGTCGTAATTTTTACTACAGTATATTCAGACATGGTAAGTTGCAATTCATTTTAGTATGAAAGTAATAGCAGAGTGATAAAAAGAGGCAAGATACCTTTTTAGATCCCCCAAACCCCTACATCATTCCTAGGGAATAATTGCATCAGCCTCTTTTATCTAAAAGCAGAAGCTACAGCAATATATCAACTCTTCTTGGAGCCTGAGAACTAAAAGATCTGAGTCATTGCCTATCTATGCATATATTTTTTTTCCTATTTTTTAATGATACTTTTGGATCCATTGTTTAAAGAGGGCAGTGGCTACAAAATAATATGATGCACATGTTTCCAAAATACCTAATACACAACTTATAAATTATTACCAAACTTTCTAGGTTTCCTCCTTATATGGCATGCATTGCTCCATTAGCTTCAACTGCACAGTAACAAAAAGTCTAGCTCTTTATTTCTTGCTCTATTATTCTTTCACTCATTCGGCCTCCTCTCTCAGAAGAGCAGCGCTTTCTTTTGTTCAGTTAAACATGAAGTCACAGAAGCAAGTAGGGAGAGACTTATACTGATGGGAAGAAAATTTCAAAAGTTCTGGGAACTGGTCTTTTCATAACCAAAATCCATAAGACCTTTATCATCAACTTCAAGAACAGTGGATTCAAAAATGAATGCTTTCAAAAATCCCCCAACAAAAAGTAGCCCTTTCTTCCTCTTTTGCCTGCTATACTTACTGCCTCCATCTTAACTTCCAGCTCTCTCGGTAAATTTGAGAGTTATTCAGCACATACATACCTTCAACTCGAATTTTCAGAGTGCATGAAGTATGTGCTGACTTAATGTGTTTATTTATACGCAAAGTAGTAGATATGGGTATGTTATACCAGAAGTGTATTACAATAGTACCTCTTAGAACATAAGAGAGAGTGACATGTTTTAAGAGACTTTTGATGGTGAATTCTAAATTTCATTATCTTGGTATCTATCTTGGCATTACATACATTAAATGCATGCAGCACTACAGACATTTTAAAAATTATTTATATTGAGATGTGAAATTTTTTTTTTTAAACCAAATAATTTACTGTCCTGGTTTGGCTGGGATGGGGTTAACTTTCGCCAGCAGTTGGGAGGGAGCTACAGCCAGGCTATTCCATCCCATGCTGACCTCATGCCTGGGTCCCAGGCGCGGGCAGTGCAGGAGTGGCTTTTGTCTGGGTCTGTCCCTCGTGCTGTGTCTGTGTGGTACATCTCTTGTTCTGTACATTGTTATCACTGTTATTGTTATTGTTGTTGTTCAGTTTGTTGTTGTTGTTACACTGTTGTATTAAATCCTCCTTATCTCAACCCCGGTGTTTGTATTTCACTCCCTGTCCCATCCCGGTCCGAGGGTGGGGGAGAGGCAGCAGCAACGTGGTCTTGGGTCCTGACAGGGTCTAAACCACCACATTTACGTGTTAATTTGGTTTTGTCTTAAATATCCTGTTGATTTAAAATTTTCACACCTATACTAGAATGATTCTGCTTGATTGTATTCTAAAAAGAAATGGCTATTTCAGTGTTGTATTTATTTCCATATACTGAACACAGAGGAATAATTCTTTGGAATTAATGTTGACTGAATGCACCAATTAAGAAGTGATGTATCTACTTAGTGCAAGACTCTTGGAGATTTCATTTTGTCTAGATGTGTGTATGCATATATACACATGCTTGTCTTCCATTCATCATCTTTCATTCTCTACATCACCTCTCCCACTCCCTGAGATTTCATGTGGGGAAGTTACATCTAGACACTTTGCCATACGCTCAGACAGGGTGCTGCAGAACTTTTTACGTCATCATCATCATCTGTGTGTCACAATCATAACAGCTAAGTTTGCCAAAGTCTGCATCTGGAAGGCAGTGAGGGAG
Organism: Podargus strigoides; assembly: GCA_028020825.1. Taxonomy (NCBI): domain Eukaryota; kingdom Metazoa; phylum Chordata; class Aves; order Caprimulgiformes; family Podargidae; genus Podargus; species Podargus strigoides. Next base: position 147,289,613 of record CM051663.1, read on the forward strand.
ATGCAGGATCAGAGCCTTATTTAACAAGGTAATGGACAGGATTCAGATGCCTGAACACAGAACCTAGTGACATTCTAGAAAGCCCAAAGTATCTTACATGGATTCCAGATTGCTCACCAGAGGGATGGGCATCTTGCAGGAGCTATAAAACATTTGCCAGCCCTGTGTAGGTTTCCTAGGCATTGATGTTTAGACAGGAGAATCCTACCCAGTTAATCCATACTTTTCTGTATGTTTTGAAGGGAGTGAGGAGAGGAAGGGTATGTCCACACAACAAAATGTAAGAACTCCAGAGGTTTCTAATGGCCACACTGAAGAAGAATTACTGAAAGCACCATTTTTTTCCACAGTATTTCATTCCTTATTTCTGTTCAGCAAAACTAGTGAGATGAGTTTTTCAAGGTGACTTTGTAATCCAAGTTAATTCAAAACCTGTCAGAATTTGTTCCTTAAAATAACTGACCCTAGAGATTTTCCACTCTCTTCTAGAAATAAATAAATAAGAAAATACATAATCTAAAAAATAGCTCTAGTTGCATTTTTAAGCTCACAGTTCAGAAGAATTTTGCCAATTAATAAGTATACATGTTGATTTACAATGGCCTATTTATTTTGATATTCTGTATGCAAATAGTGTTACAATTATTATGAATTAAAATGGGGTAATAAAAATAACTAATGGAGGCTCCTGATCATTAAAAGTATTTGAGCTTTGAGCTTTGATGCTTAAAGTGCCGGTGGACTTAGATTCTGTACCTCCAGTGTACCCAGAAGACTCATCAAGAAACCCCATTCTATTTTTTGTTTTAAAAATTTACCTCCATGCAATGCCACCTCCCAAGACATTATCCAAACAGCTCATTTGGAAGTGGTTGTTTTAGCCTTGTTGATTGATGCTTCATGTACAGTCTTAATTTTATTCCTCCTTTCCAGCCTCACATTGAACTTGTCTGCTCTGTGTTACTCAAACTCAGCTACAGAAATTTGACATGGTAAGAGGAGACAGTTGGAGAGCTATGCTTTTTAAAAGTAGCTGCTCTACTGCTACAGCATAAAGATGTGCTTTTCTGGCTCTTGATGTTCCTGGGCAATGAACAACTGTATCAGGCTTTCTGGGTGATTGATATCTCCTTTCAGCTCAGCTAGGGGAAGGGGTATTATTGTTAAAGAGCTTTGTCTGTATATGTGCACTGTGCTTTTTCAGGGACTGCTGTGACCTCAGTATTCCTGTGGTTTAGGAGGTACAGAAAGGTGCAGTTTTGGTTAATTGTTGATTCCAGTCCTTAAACAGAAATATGTCAGAAAGAAAAGGATTTTAAGCAAAATCCAAATTCTGTATTTTGATTCTACTCCAGCAGAAATTAGTGGCATTAATTCTTTTGATTTCAGATGGAAGCAGAACCATCATTATATTGAACTTTCCTCTGTATCTTGAAACTAAATACAATAAATACATCTTTAGGAGAAAATCCTGCTTGAAACAACACATCAGTTCCATTGCCTAGCTACCCTTTCAGCCTGCAGAGCTACCAGTAAATTTGCAGGAAATTGCACATTCCATGTGGCAAAGAGTCAGCTGAGTTGGAGAAGTCAGGTATGTATAAGTAGAAGAGAGGTTTCAGAAAGAAAGATGTCAAATAACCCCAGAAAACCATTTAGAATCAGGAGAGATTTATGTGCTAAATACTCACATTTAGAAAAACTAACTGTAGAATTACATGGAAGAACCCACAGAATAATTGAATTACTTTAATGTTAGAATCTGGCAAGTAAAGCTTTTGTGTCTTAAATTTGCAAGGATTAAGAATGTAGTCTACAGAAACTCTTCCAGGTTGCTATATTACAAAGTGTTTCACTTCACTAAATGTGTGAATGAGGACTGCATATGTATGAAACAGGCCTACAGCAGTGCAGAAATTTCCCTCCCATTTAATTTAGTTTGGATAAAGACAAATTAGGACCTGATATATATCCATTTGTATATGCATATGGAGATACGTATACAATCATATATATGTGTATCTCTTAGCATGTGTTTGTTGTATGCTGTATAAGTATCTAGTGTATGTCATTGCCTGATCAGTAAACCCAAAAGATTCCTGCTTCTGCTGTGTACCCACTTGGAAGCTCTTCTAGTCTCTTCTCTGAAGGATCTTCAAGTAAGTTCCCAAGAGACTGTGACAAGGCATATTTTCTATGGCACTTTATAGGAGATTTTTTTACATTGTAGACTGCTATATTAGAAAGCCTCCATGTCTCAAATTACTGGAAAACCAAGAGAAATGGAAGTCATCAGATGATCAGTAGTTAACTTGCTATTTTCTTTATTAAAGGACTAGAGATAAAATGGACAGCTTTTAGATGGATGAAGCAATTAGAATTTGCATTTCGGTCTATATGTAAGCCACTTAGAATTTGGCTTTAAGTGACAGTTATTCTTTATTTCTTTATGAAAAAAAAACCTTGGAAGACATGGTATGGTCATTTAATAAATCGCTATACAACTAATCAAACCAGCCTCCCAACCCACAAACCAAAAAAAGCGAACTACACTGGTAGAAATTTCTGCACAGCAGAAGTCTGACAATACAATTCATTGTGCACACAGAAGGGCTACTGTACTTAGTTATGGGAGGAAGCTTTCTGAAGGAAAGTAGGTGTGAGTAATGATGTTTCTCCTTCCAGCTACCATATTTATGAGATTAGATAGTGAAAGATGTGTTTATGTGATCCCTCCTCCTCTCTCTGGAAGAGCTGTACACATAAAATTGTTCGTTTGCATTTTGGTTCAACAGTTTTCTTCAAGGATCTTGAAATTTTCTTTGTTTTGCCCTTGAAAAATATTCATTGCCATTCTCTACAGACAATTCTTGATGTGCAGTTTTAAAATATTTCTGAATATTTAATACAGAGGAATAAAAATGACAAAGTTCATAGCCCTAATTGTAAACCTGCATTGTATCCTTGCTCTGTGCTCTTCGTAACTAAATTAATTTGCTCAATGCTTGGATTCCAAATATTTTCTGGGTATTCTGGGTTTATTTTGATACATACTTGACTATGGATCTTAATGCACCAGTCCTTAAAGACTGTTAATATTCTTCCTTTTTTTTTCTCCCTAAGAATCTTTATAACTCTATTGGTTTTGGCAGCAACAATGATAGCTGAGCATGTATTGTCAGGAGAGTCCTTCTGAAACAAAGCTGTTGCTGCAACAGTAACCAAAGGCTATAGTACTGCTGCTATGAGGGAGAAAAATAACCTGCTGGGTCATTTTCTTAGATAATTAATCTTTATTTGCAAGTATTCACATACTCAAATCCTTGAACATTGAGATGAAATGCATTACAGAATCACAGAATGTTAGGGATTGGAAGGGACCTCAGAAGATCATCTAGTCCAATCCCCCTGCCAGAGCATTAGCTGAATGGGAAGAAATGACTAATACTTCAAACACTGTATATGATAGTGGAAGCAAATCCTAGTGTTAGGAGTCTGGCCAAATCTATTTCTCTGTTAATAAGGTATTCTGTGTAAAAGTGAGCTGTGCAGCCTGTCAGAACAACCTCCTGCTTCCTGACATCTTAAAAATTGCAATTTGGGTAGAATCATATATGGCTCTTCTCCACTTCAGGCAGCAGATATCTTAATCATCAGATCTTACCATGGAGTAGAGCTGTGCAAGCGATACTCCATTAGCTGACAGTCTTGTGCCGTTCAGCTCTGCATCATCCATCTCATTGATCCTATTAAACAAACAAAATTAAACCCATTCTCCACTGATCCACCCAGGCTTTAAGGTCTAATCCAGAACAATTTTTCAACAGAACCTCATGCATGTAATTCTTTCAGAAAACATTAATGTCTTCTGACTTTCAGCAAGAAGAATCCAAGGCAAAGCCATGGGCATCTCCTTGCTCTTTGGGAAGTGTCTGCTGGCCAAGACACAGCTCTGTGTTCTCCCTTTGTCTAACTCATTACCATTCTAATATCACAACCTGCTGTCTAAAAAACCAGGATGACCATGCTCATATCTCCTTTTTCAGAGCAGACAAATTCCAAGTGAAGCATATACAATGTTAATAAACAACATTAAAGTTCATGCAAAGAATGTCTCTATGGTAGGAATAGGAGGTTCCAGAAATAAGATTAATGAATTAATTTTTTTTTTTTTAAATTCTTTCCAGAAGGTTTCCTTTCCCTGCCTATTGCTTATTTTTCCTCATCTTTGTAAACCCCTCTGTAGTGAGTGATTAATTTGAATACTTCTGGAAGGTAAACAAAAAAGGGTCACTTGACATGAGTTGAATTTTTAGGAGAGGAAGTACTTCTAAAAATTCTCCAGGTTGTTTAGCAAGTTGCAGTGAAGGGATATTTTGAAATACAGTGTTTGTGTCAATATACCAAGTGTAGAGTGACAGTTCTGACCACCAAAATCATGCAGCAGGTTCTGGAAACCATTTTGGCGGAGATCACCCACTCACGTGCTGTAAATCAGGCAGGAGGCAGATTTAGCTGGGCACCTGAGGATGTTCTATAAGGGAAGGGAAGCCCATGGGGATGGCATAGCTGCAATCACTGTTCCGAATGTAGCCTTCAGAATATGTTCAAGGAAAAGATAAAATGCCTGGGCTGCTCAGCCAGTCCCTGTTGCCATGACAACTCTGCAGAGCAGTAATTTAGATCAGACTGAAGGCTACTCTATCAGCTCTAGCAGAGGAAGGGACATAAGACCATTTGCAGCTGCTGGAGAAACCAATGCTAATGATACGATGTCCATATGTATGCATGAATCCATTGCATCAGCTAAATAAAATACTGAGGTTCCTGACATGTGCCGTCAGAAAGATGGCAGCAAATCAGTGTACCAGTGCAAAAGTAGTGCCTGAATCTACAAGAAAGGAGAGGGTTCAGGTTACTCCATTGAACCAGACCGATAGCGTCACACTGTCTGTGCTCTGTCCCGTCTTCCTTTTCCTCCTCCCTGGCTTTGTCAGATGCTGCTGTGCACCACGCCAACCCTCTTCATAAGTGGTGGTAGCAGCAGTAGCAGGCTGCTGGGATTGAATGTACCTCCTCCTTATGTCACACCCTTGTCCTCTTCTATGAGGCTCAGGCCACTCTTTTGCCCCAGGTTCACTGTCTAAAGCAACTCTTAGGGATGCTCCAGGCTTTTCAGGAGATGTCTTACAGACTCTTATAAGTTTGTAGAATTCACTGTTTTCTTTTTTTGCTGCTGCTCAAGTAATCCTCTTCTGATGTGGAACAGCTTGTGCTACAGAAACAAGATGTTTATGTGTCATTTGCCTCTGCCTCCATGTCATTTCTGTTTCCTGGCCTCTTCATACCTAGAGTGTGAAATCAGCAGCAAGATGTAGCTGTTTTCCATCCAGCGAACTAATCCACTTTTGCTTCAGTCACTGTATGAATCACAGACAATAATCACTCATACCCTTAACATGTTTTTTCCATGACGTAAAATATGCAAGAAATAAAACTTTGTCTGTTTCATAGGTCATATTTAATGCATTCACAAATGCACCTTTAACACCTCAGTAGGGAGAGCACAGTTGACGAGGCTGTGTAAACCAGAAGCACATCCAGAGTGTTAATACAGGCCATTCTTTTCTTCTCTTTTAGCAAGAAAAGACTTTGGAGAGCTGAATGCACAACATTTGTCTCATTATGCCTAGCATGCTGTTGCTTTGCTTTTTCACAATGGCACGGTAACCTGCTGACACAGCTTACCAAACTCCTGTCTCCCTCAGCGGATATATAAGCCAGGCTGATGCAAATGGACTATTGAATTGCATTCACTCGGCAGTCCTCCTGCACATAAGTTGAAGAGCAGGAACTTTGATTTGCAGCACCTCTTCTCATTTATATCTTTTGTAGTGCAATATCTTTTGTTCGAGAAACATATAGTCTGAACTGAGAATTTAAGGTCTGTCCAATTGTCCTGTAGTGAAAAACGTTTTGTCGCTGTAAGAGCTAATATTGCTGTAGCAAAACAAGATACACAAACATATTCCTGAATTCGGTGGGTCTGTCTAAACATTGAACAAAAACAGGTGCCCAGGTATTTTCTAGTGTATGGGTAAAACCTGCAGAACAAAATTTTGGTTTGGGAGAAACCAAAGGATGTTCTCAAAATGTAAATATTGCCATTCAATATTAATTTGAATATATTCAAGTGGTTAATATAAATATTCAGCAAAGGGTTGACTTTGAGCAGGATTCTTTGTTGTACTTTAGGATTATTTTTCTTTTGTATTTGTTTTTTTAGGTCTGTTAAGACTAGTCAAAGTAGAGAGAAATGCCTACAATTTATTTTTTAAAGGGAGTCCAACTTATAATTTGCGTAATTTTCAACTTTTTTTCTGTTTTCTAACTCCTAGTTAAACATTACATTCAAATTTTATTGCTCTTTTCCAGTATTAGTGGCAAAAAAAGAAGATATGTAAAATCACAAACCTTTGACTGTTTTGCATTTTTGGCCATCACTTCTTGCTTGGAAAATGGAGTGGGAAAAGCTGCATGCCTAGAAGAATCAAGAAGGACAGGGAACTGCTCGAGAGAGTCCAGCGTAGAGCCACAAAAATGATGAAGGGAGTGGAACATCTCCCTTATGAGGAAAGGCTGAGGGAGCTGGGTCTCTTTAGCTTGGAGAAGAGGAGACTGAGGGGTGACCTCATTAATGTTTATAAATATGTCAAGGGTGAGTGTCATGAGGATGGAGCCAGGCTCTTCTCAGTGACATCCAATGATAGGACAAGGGGCAATGGGTGTAAGCTGGAACATAGGAGGTTCCACATAAATGTGAGGAAGAATTTCTTCACAGTGAGGGTGACAGAACACTGGAACAGGCTGCCCAGAGAGGTTGTGGAGTCTCCTTCTCTGGAGACATTCAAAACCCACCTGGACATGTTCCTGTGTGACCTGATCTAGGTATTCCTGCTCTGGCAGGGGGGTTGGACTAGATGATCTTTTAAGGTCCCTTCCAATCCCTAACATTCTGTGATTCTGTGATTCTGTGTTGGTTTGATGGGAAGGGACTGCATATGAGTTGCTTTGCTTTACTCATCACATAGATAGTTTAGTCCTCCTTTTCATGTAATGCTAGAAAATTTATGTAATGTATTCCTGCATAATATAATAGGGAAGGTAAATTCTGCACCCTTGTGGCACCTGCTTTGTGTCCAAATCACTCCCAGCAACTGTAGTACTTGAGATCAGGTTGGAACCTGCAGTGACTACAGGAGCATAGGCACACGGGAACATTTCAAGAAATCTAAAGCACAGACCTAGCTATGAGGCTCAACACTTTCAATGAATTCCATAATGTGGTTTTGGAGTATTTTTAGACTATGTTTACTGTATTTAATTCCCCCAGCCCCCTTACCATGCAAATAGGTGCTGCTCCTCAGGATAATTGCTTCTCCTGGGCTGTGCTGATCAGTTCTTCTGCCTGCAGTGCTGCAATTAGCATAACATCATCCCAAACCTGACTCTAAATGCAGCTTTACTAGAGACCATGATCTTAACATTTTCCGTACTCATTTCAAAAGGGAGGCAAGAAAACGTTTGTACCAAAGAGCTTTAGCTGTGTTATCTTTTTCACGTGCTTCTGTGGACTATCGATAAATATTGCAGAGGGATTTGTCCTTACCCCAAAAGCTTCCATTCCTCTTAGAAGTGTAAATACTAATAAGTGCTCACCAACTTTCCTCAGAAACTATTATCTTTCTGCCCTCCTTTTCCCAGTCTCCTCTCCTCTCCTCTCCTCTCCTCTCCTCTCCTCTCCTCTCCTCTCCTCTCCTCTCCTCTCCTCTCCTCTCCTCTCCTCTCCTCTCCTCTCCATCCACTTTAATCAGACAATTCAGCCACTGAAGTTCAGGACAGCAGCTGGGAATGCAGCCTCACACAGGCAACCACATCTACAGTTTGATTTTTAACGAAAGAGGGAGAGAAGGACTCCCATCCTTCCCCTTTTTTGATGCTGATTTTGGTTGGTGTACTTGTCTTCACTAATTCATCACAGCTACCTTTTTCTCCCTCAGACCCTGTCAGGGCCATGCATTTTTAGGCTTTTGATTGTCAATTCAATTCTCACAGTTAGGCACAACTCAATTAGGATCTCACCTCCAGTACTTCAGCTGACTGGCATGTGTCATCCCCTGACTCACCATCACAGACAGCTGGTCTTTTCTTCTGAACCAACAGACTGCTATTTTTACCAGCACCAAATGTCAACTAAGTAGCATTGCACCCAGTAGCTGCTGACCATGTGCTGGGATAGCAGGGCAATGGGAATGCTAAAATACTTACCACAATGCTCAGAGACATTGGTAAATCTCCACTGCATTCCTTTCGAAACTTTTTTTTTTCCCCACATTGATGTATGTAGAACCAATAACCTATAGTTATTTTAAATTGAAAAATCTAAGAATTGCTGTAGCTACTGTTCCTGACTTGACCAAACTATCTACTGTGAACTGCTCAAAGTAAAGATTACTTTGCCTAGTATGGACTTCATCTTAAAGTGCCAGTATCTTACTTGGCAGGATTTGGCCAGGCTGGTTTTCATGTAAGGGTATGTTAAAAAATTTAATTTAGTAATTATTAAATGCTGACTTTAGAACATGAAGAATTTAAGCTGCTGCAGAGGTTTTGGAATAACAGGATTTCCAGACCTGGTCCCTTGACTATGCTATTGATGCATAATTACGTTTGCAGATCTCTGAAGCTTCTTATCTCCCAAGCTGTCAGGCTGAAGGAGCAGATGGCAGTGAGGGGGTAACAGGCCAAATGGCTGGGTAAGGCCACATCTCTACCTCTGGCAAGGTTCCAGTGACAGCAGGGCCCCAGTGGATGGACTCCTTCCCCTCGTGGGTACAAGGAGCAGCTAACTGCCAGGCTGGCCAGCTGTTTCCAGTACACTCAGTCACAGAGCAGGCAGGGGTCACACTGCAGCACTGCAAAGGAGTGAGGCACAGGAGCTGCTGGTGCAGGTCTCCCTTGGTGATTCGACAGACCTGGGTTCTGCCGCTGCCCTTTTGCAGCTCCAAATGGACACACTTCTTGCTACTTTATTTATACCAGCTTGTTTGGTAAGAGGAGTTGACTGGACCGTTAGTGTCAACTATGTAAGAAGACAGCAGTCATGGAAGAGTTTTACTGACAGATTTGAAACATATGAGAGAACTCTTTGAGGCTAAGAAACTAGAGATATTAGAGATATGTCAATTCTCTTCTTACAGTAACTGTAAACATGAATTCTATGAAACAAAATAAAAGAAGATTTAAGATTGAGAACTCATTATAAAGTTATGTGGATAAACAAGATATATTTAAATTTTGCATTCTGCCTGAAGATACTGTATTTATCATTCTGTTCTTCCTTTTTAACAAAGCCATTACAGGCTTTATTTTTCTTTTTTATCGCCCCCCCCCCCCAGTTCTTTTTGTAGAGTCAGTATTAGAATTAAGAGACCTCTAGAGTGATGCTATGATATAGCATCTTTCCTTTCCATCCAAATACTGAAAACTTAGCCTGGCAGGTTTTTCATAAGGAAAGTAATAATTTTGGATTACTGTTATCCCAGCACTTGCCCATATGTTAGCTGTTTTGTTTTACTTTTATTTAATTAAGTCACGATTAGTAAAAAAGCTTTGTTTGAAGAATTTTGAGCACTAAGGTAGATGATTTCTTTGGTAGACAGGACAGTCTCGGAGATTTTTTTTTCTCTATTTGATATAAGAAATTAGTGACCATGAGATTGGGATAAATATACATCGTGTGTTCTTTCAGACATGATAGCAATGAACATTTTTACAGACTGATGACTCAACATAAGTTTTCAGAAGGACAGCACATGCGTAATTTGCCTGAAATGCATGTGTCTGAAGAATTAGTACCTGATATATTAACTATGAGTAGAAGAATATGAATGGAGTAATAAAGTTGCATTTGCTTGTAAAAACAAAATCAGAAAGAATTTAAAACCTGCTTGTTAAATCAAGACGGCTTGTGTTGGTGAAAACTTCATACGACAGATGGAATGTTGTTTGACTGTCTATAACTAAACATAGTAGACACCAAACTGATGGGTACTGGTTACTGGCAGCAAAGGCTTGACCATGGAAACTAGTAACTTGCTTTAGGATTCACATACGTGAAACAAGGTGTGTTACCAATTGCAGAGAGCAAGTTGCAGTTCTATGAAGAGGTAAAGTTGGCAACATTCATAAATAAATTTTTTGATTGCGTAGCCATAGCAACAAAAATTTTCAATTTTTTTTTAATGCCTAAAGAATAGGACCCTGTGCACCTGCCTTGGAGGGTCTGAGTAAAGGCTTGGCACCACTTCAAAAGCAAAACAGTACTTGAGAGCTTCTCCAAAACTAATGTCAAGATTTTAGATAGATCCCATTGTGCTTTTATTGGTCAAAGTACTGTAAGTCAGCGTAAAATTTGACACACCATTACTTAAACCCTGACCCACATAAATCACATTTAGGAATAACTCTTTTGCTATTCAGATCTTCACACATCTTTTCAACACAGAGGGGCTGTACACAAGGATGATGACACTGATTTTACATAAGGCACAGAGCAGTCATAAAATATCAGTTCTTTCTTTCAAAGACAGATGAAGTCTGAGATTGAACAGCTTGGTTAGATCTGAACATCTTTTTATTTTATTACTAGCCCTATAAGACAGATGGGTACAAATTTTTTTTTCTGTAAAAACAACCAAATGCCTGAGTGTTGGAAGGAATTAAATTTTCGTGTATAACTCTATCTTCTCTTTCAAAATATCTAAGATTTTGGAAATTCTGTCTATTTCTTCCTCTAAAGAAGGTGCTGGTCCCCACTGTAAAAACTTTGGTTATCTTCTAGTTTCTGGCTTTCCTGTATGTTTCTCCTCATTCCAAAATACTGGTTTTTATCAGGGTGTTTTTCTTCTAATTTCTGGCTATACCCTGTGGCAAAACAAAGCTGCTCACCTATGAGTTTTATGAGAGTGTTTCCTTCTTTAGTTTAGAGGTGTCGCTTGTCTCAGTGTCCCAAATCAGGTCGTGGGAACTTGAAGGGGTCATTAGTAGAGTATGGAAGCTACAAACTATAAACTGTCTTTAAGGACCCTGTTTTGAAGACTCCAGTAAGTCCACAGGAGTGCAACCAGTTTGCTATCACTGAACAGAGCTAAATTTCAAGCTTTTGATGACTTCCACCTCTTTACTGCAACAGGCTCCTTGTATTGTTCTACAATCCTGTCTTTCTTACAACTCTCACAGCTTTTTGCTTTCTAGTGAATCTGATCCCTGCTCTCCTGTCTCTGTTTTTCACTTTTCACTCCCTCTGAGTGCCTATCACTTCATAGACATCTCAGTGTTTATTTCTATGGAGAATGCATTCCCTGTATGGCTGAATTCTTCTGCCTTAAATGATATTGGAAAAAAAGTCAGGATCAAACATTAACTGTTTGAAAAGAGTGAAGTATGCAAAGGATGTACATAAAGACAAGATAAAGAACAACATACTAATATGTGCAGTCTTGCTCAGTGCAAGCTGATACTGCGCTAGCGAACTGAACTGGAATTATACTATGGATGCTGGTCCTACATCTTCTGATCATTAGTAATAAATCAGCCACCCCAATAATAATTTTACGAGTAGATAATATGCTGTACATATTTCAGAAATGTAATTTAATGATACACTAGAAGAAGTCTTTAAAATGGTTTGCCATTTGTCAGAGGGTCTTTGAACTTCCTAGTTGATACAATACGGCATTCATTTTATGCAGAAAGTTTGAATATGAAATCAGATAGAAAAACTATGGAACTACTTAACACCGCTAGTTTTTCTAGGACAAACCCCTCCCACAACACAACTGCTTTTGAACATGATGTATTAACATTAATTATGCTGAAAAGAAGATAATAAAATTCAGCAGTGAACTTAATGTCTGAGCTTAGTGGAAAACTAATTTAAATGGATAAAATCTTCTGCTTCCTCAAGCTGTCTTAGGCTGGATGTTTCATCATTGTCCTTTAGTCAGCTCCATCATTAATCATGCATAGTACTCCATGTGAGTGAATTACTGAAGAGAGATAGACTTCACCATGATCAAAATTTACACAAGGATTTTTTCCAGCTGTTCTCCAGCACATTTCACATACCATGACTAGTGCACAGAGCTCAGAATATCGACACTGACCAAAGTTATATTTTAACACTGTACCTATATTGTGTCTGAAATATCACAGAATCACTGAATCACAGAGTGGTAGAGGTTGGAAGGGACCTCTGAAGATCATCTAGTCAGGATGTTAGGAGTGCAAATCAAACCAACACGGTAAGAAGAGGCACACAGCAAGATGAAAGAAAATTACAAAGTGTTGCTGACAAAATGTTGTTTTGTTACCCGTTTTTTGTTTTGTTTTGTTTTTTTCCTGGATGAGGCTTCTAAAGATGCTGAAACCATTGAGCTTTCCATCACCACTGGAAGACCTGTTCTAACAAACTAACTCTATTCTTCTACCAGAGATTTAAATGGGATGTGAAAGACTTTCTTCAAACTTTATCTTCCATTACTTACTTGAGGATTTGACCCACCATCTTCCACACTTCTCAGAATTTATTAGTCAATAAGTGACAATCATTTGATCTTCAAAGTACCACTGCTGTATCTCCATTAGGAGATACTTCATTAACTAAAGCCTTTATAGCCAACTGTATAGGGAATTTGTGAAGTGGTAGATAGAAATTTAAATCCTACGTTTTAGAAAAACTTCATGGAAACCTGAGCCTCGCCATGGAAATTCATGTTGTAGAACCACAAGTATAAATTCTTTAAAATGACATTGGATTTATCTTCCCTTCATTTTTGTTCTGATGCTATTAAGTACGGAGGTGTCTGGCTAGATCTTTGTTTGCATAACAGGTTATCATCTCCTGGGTGCTGGTCCCTATCCTACCAACATCAGAGAGGAATTCCATGATCTAGTCTTCACTTGTATGACAACGAACTCAGGATTACCAGGAACAGGTAAAACAAGACTGCTGGCAATTAGTGGTTACATATCTCATTTCATGCAGGCTTTCTCTAGTTATCCATTTTCTTCAAGTAAGACAGTAATCTTGATGGCACTTACAATTCCTTTCAAGCTATCGTTTTACATTCTTCTTTTCCATGGCTTTTCCTAGCCCTTCCAATAACAACACTCCAAATCCCACCCTCCCAAAACTGAAGGGTCTAGTTTATAGTTAAGATTATGTTTTTTGTTCTCTGGTAGTCTTTAAAAAATAAGTACATGTACTTGCTGATTTACTGTTCTTCTTTGGTTTGTGTGTTTGGCCATTTATTGGAATCCTTATTGCTGTGTTTGTTTAGGAGTGCAAGGGGATCACAGAGTCAGGTCTTTGGTGCCTGCATTTCTGTGTGATAACAAAAGAATATTAACAAAGTCCTCACTTCATAAGAAGTAATAGTACGAGTGTAGTGAGAACAAAGAGCAGGAAGCAGTATCTTCCTTTGTTCGGGAATCAAACTCTTGCAGACAGTTTATGACCCAGGCAGCTCTGTCTCTGATTCCTCTAAGATCTCTGCTAGCTGATGTCTCTTTGGTTTTCTCTGAGCTTTCTGAAAGTCACTTATCTAGTTTCATCAGCTATAGTCACAGCACTTTAGTTTGTAACTTCTCTGTAAGTTTCTCCTTGTTTAGATATTTCCAAGCAGTACAACAGATATTAAACATAGTGTCTTTGACATTTCAAGTAATTTAACTTCTCGAGGAGGTATTGATGAATTCTTTCATTAGATCTAGATAGAAGATGGCTAGAAGCTTGTCTACTTTAACAAAGTCTGTATTTCTTACAGAACAAAGGCATCTTTACTGGCACAAATGGTTCCGGCACAATCGCATGTTTTCCCAATTAATATTGTTATATAAATCTCTCAAAAAATCCTAGGAGTGGGAGGTTTAGGAACTGATGGGTTATTTTTGAAGATTACTTATAAGAGACTGTTATCCACATTCTGTAAGAGAAGCCACACAAATGGGACATTCTAAAAAGTAAAAAATAGGAAATGTATCCTTGGTTCTTGGCACTATGTTAATTTTTGTTTGACAAAAGCTTTTTTCCTGCTCTTTAGTCAAAGAAAATAATGGGAAAAGTCCTTTATATTGTTAAAAAAAATCTTGAATGTGACTTAATGTATAAAGAGGGTGTGAAATTAAACAAGACATTAATAAACATGGATTAATACAACTCCTTGATTTGGGCAATTTCACTGAAAGAAGGAGATACTGTTGTTAAATTTCTCTGCATGAATTTCCCTCAAATAGCAGCACATGAGCTTTCAATATCACTAACAAATTTATATTAATGTATTTTACAGCTTTGTGGGTCGGTTGGTCAATAGTGGATTTAGGCACAATAAAATATATATGAAAGGATTACAAGCTACAGAAGGACTAGAGTTTTGGGTTCAGGAAAATGACAGACATAAAATGTCCTGGAACACTTATGAAGTAAAGACCTGGATAGATGGTAGAAGGAGAAGACTGGAGCAATTCTGGCCCATCTACCTAATGACATGTCCTGGTCCTTGCTAAATCCACTAGACATTCTAAGAAGTTACATCTTTCCTCCAGTGGAGGCGTGGGTGAAAGATACCCGCTGCCATGCCAAAGGGTAAAGAACAGGCTTATAATGACACTGATGCTCTGTCCTGCAAGATAACAGCTCTTACAGCAGTTGGATGTGAGAAAGTGGCCTGATAGGTCTTTCTTATGCTTTTACTTTCAATTTGGGTTGATTTAATCCAACATTGATTTTTGATCTAAATCAACTGTGAATTAGATTCCTTTGTATGGGCAGGAAAAGGATCACTGTAGTGTGCCTCTGTACAGCAGAATAATGGGCTGTATGGGGGACCCCTCCTCAAAAGAATTAGCTGACTAATAAATTAGTGAAGCTAGCATTATGGCAGTGCTTTATAGAGCATTTAGTGTGTGTTGATTCTCAGCTGAGGCTTGCTGCAGGCTTAAATATCACTTAAGCATATTTTTAGAAGAATAAAGGCTGAGTAAATGGCATCATGATTTATATCCTAGGTGTAAAATAGCTATGCTGATGCATTGTATTACAGGCCTGCAGCACTATTACGAAGAACATTTAGGCTCTCTGCCAGATTCATTCAAGTACAGGGTCTAAGTAGTCCTATATTTTCAGATGAAACTCAAAATGCTGTTTCTGTCTGTATATTCACCCTATATTTTTTTTTTTTCTCCAATATATTTTGTTATAATTATTCTTCTCTACTTCACTACAAATCTTCTGACTTAACATATAAAAACCAGTCATCATATTAGACGTTTTTATAACAAAAGCATTCAGAACTCTTCACCGAACTCATGCCAGCAAGAACTTTTATGTGTTAAGAAAAAAATAATATTGCCCTTACCTTTAATACATTTAGGATGTATTTAGGATACCAGAAGATGATGACTGTCTTTTGGATTCAGATGGCTTTTGTGGTGTTACTTTTTAAATGCATAAAATTTTCCAAGAGTTTTCACAGTTGACCCAACTCTGCTTCCCTTAAAACTTGCTCATATTTTGGCAGTGACTCAAAAGAGGTGATTTGGAGACCCCAACTTTGAGACCAGCCAAAAGGCTTAGATGCAACTTTTTCATTCTATACAAAAGGTACAAAATATATATTTTCTTCATTTTTAAAATGTTCATTTCTATATTAATTTTCAAAATATCAGAGCAAAATATTTTCTTTCTGGTCACAGATATTTCCCATTAAAAGAAATGATAAGCTGCTCTCTCAGTGTGAAACAGTATTGCTTTGGTTGCCTAGAAACAGAAAAAGAAAAATGTTGAAAAGCAGGACTTTGTAGCTGGTAAATCGAACAACAATATTTACACCGATAGAGTAAGAGAATTCTTGCTGTCTTGGTGATGAGTGCAAGTTTATCACACTAGCACATTTAAAATGTTTACTCCTTGAAATGCTGGCTAAATCTGTATTAAAATCTTAATTTGTCTGTGTCCACTCATATCGTAGGAGCAGAAAGATGCAATGTGTGGTCTTTCCTATTGCAGTGGTCCATTAATTTTTCTTCACCACACTGTGAATGTTCCAGAGGCAGTTCACTTTGGTTTAATTAAAGAGTGTTGCTTGTGAAAGTTGATGACTGTATCTATCTTTCCTTTGAAGTCTGTGACATTCTTACATTTTTATCGTAGCAGTTACAGAATTTTTCTTATGAACAGCATTTTTTGTTAGTGTCACACAGTAACTCATTGCAAATATATGCAATACATTTTTCATTAGATTATCACAGAATTTCAATAATTCAATATAATTCACAAAAGTAGCAGTTCACTTTAGGACTTACTCATAAGCATACATAAACATTCATAAATCTGTTTGCATAAGGGACACTGCTAGACTTATTATTGATATTTTATGTAGTCATTGTTGAGATAAAATCTTTGCTGTTTGCCTGGCCACAACTGCATATTTTCAGCACCCACATACACTCACTAAAGCTGACAGCTTCTCTCTGATAAATCGTGTGTGATGATTGACAGCAGTTCAAACAGTAATATAACACAACAGCAATCACACAACGCCTTTACCCCTGTTTGCATGGGGCAAGGTCTGCCCTGGTATCCCGCACCCAATCCTATACATAGATGCATGTGGACAAGCGCCTCAGGTTAATAAGATGCCTCAAAGATGCCATTTTGCAGCAAACAGATGTAATGGCAGTTTCAGAAGAGAAGGTTTAATATTGAGAACCAAATGAATATTTAAGGCTAGCAATGGGACAATTTGTTCAAACTGAAAATACACTGCAAGGTATATGGTCAACAGCTACAGAAAATAACTGATTTCAGATTCTCTGCTTTGAGGGGGAAAGGGTGAGTGTTGGTAAGAACAGGCAAAGTCTTTCATATGAAGGAACATATTTTGTTTTGCAAAGATGACAAGAGTAGCACTTAAGAGAAGTTATGCTGATAATTTTTGAAGGACATGTTCAATTAATAACCTATAGGTAGGTAGGGGAAGGAGTAGGAGGAAAAAGAAAGCATGGTGGTATGTCATACATGCATATGTGTTTGTGTTCCTAGCATATGTTAAAGAAAGGACGATGAGAAAGAGGGACAAGTAGCATAGGGAACACAAAGTATGTGACTAAGACAGAAAGGTAAAGCAAAGAGAAAAAAAATCCTCTGTCTCATTACCAGTTTGCTCTGAGCAACTAGGAAAGAAGAATGACCTTTTCTCAGAGCATAGCAAATATAGTCTACTGAATAAAGTTAAACATTCTTTGCAGAGTTTTAGAGTTGTTTAGGAGTTTTTTATTACTATTTTAGAGCCAAAATGTTCCTCTGTGTCTTCCCTGACGAATCAAACATACAGTACTTCCAAAAGTGCTTCATATTGGCAGGGGGTCCTGATGAAGGACAATGATATTCTAGACTATTCTCAGTGAATAACAGCCTACAGAAGTGTTATGGTTACAGTGAGGAAGATTTTTCTTTTAATAAAATAGATTTTCCTGGTAAAATCGTGATTTGTTAGAATCTGAAGCTTGGAATTTTTTCAGGAAAATGCCAGTTTTTAAGATCTGTGCTAAGGTCATTTAGATGTTCAGAAAATCACAACCTGAATGGAATGTAAGTATCTGTGTATATATTATCTCATATATACACACAAGTTTTATATATATATATGTATATTTATATATGCATTTAAATACAAAAAAAAATTGTATGGGTCAGTCATTAAATTGTAATATATAGCTAATATGACAGATTACTTGAAATCTATACATCAGCAGTGTAATGTGCAATAAAAAAATTTATGTCAAATTGACAAGGTTAGAAATTGGTTTTGTTTGATTATTTGATTGCAATATTTGCTCTGCTAGTAGAACAGCTGCACAGGGAACAAATGCATATGACATTTTGGGTCAATTTTTGTGTGTGTTGAGTTTCAATAATTTCTGCTACTCTATGGTCAACATAAAGCAATAGGAAAGACACTGGAAAGAGACTTAAGACATTCTTTTTGGCAGCTTGTTTTTTCCCTGTTTATTCGGTGATTTAGATAGCCATCTTAGCTAGATTTGTAAGGCATAATGTGAGCCTATTTCCTTGTAAGATACACAAATCAAGGGTCCCAGAGCAGACAAATATTCTATGTTTATTTTAAATAGTCCATTACAGAGTGGTTAACATCTAAAATCCAAACCAAATAGGTAACAACCACTTTTAATAATATTGTCTTTCTGGATAGTGATCTGGCCTAACTGTAGATTTCTACAGTGCCATTCTTTTCTGACCTTGTAGTCAGTGGAAAGACTTGGGCTTGATTCACATGATTAAATGTGATTTATGTGATTAAACTGATATCGAGTTGAGAAATATCGCACCATAAAAAAAGGCTATTTTGCTATGGATAGTTTAGCTACACTGGAAGGGATCCTCTCTCCCTTTCAATTTCTTTCTGCCTAAGCAATTAGCTGTTCCACTTTTTTGTTCTCAATGGGACACTGATGATGATGTGCCAGTAGTAATTTGTGGCTTGCATATTTCCAAGATTTTTTTGAGATTTGGGGGTTTGCAAAAATATGACAAATTCATGGTCATGCTGTTATGGAATTGTGTGAAGCTACAAGAGAGGTTCTACCACCAAAGAGCTGTGAAGAAGGAACAAACACATTGTCAGTCATGCAAGAGAGAAGAAACCATGGGAGAATAAACTTTAGTTTTTTCTTCAAATTGTACAGATTATTAATAACGATTGTGTGGTGAATTGGTTAACAGCATGTCATCTACATAAAGAGGTACCGATTAATCTGAGAACATATTCTTGAATGTATAATTGATTTTATGTGCAAATAGCAGTGGTTAAGTAGAGACTAATGAATAAGTCACTGATGCAAAGGTTAATGGGGGAAAAAAAAGCACCAAACAGGTAATTCACACTAAAAGCAGAAAAAGCATTAAAAAGAAAAGACTTTGTGATAATGCTTTTACATTCTTTTAGCTATAGTGTCATGCAGAAGTGGTCTGTCACATACCTTTCATTCCCTGTCTTTGAAGTGTGCAACTTGAGAGACCTGACAAGTGATGACCTCCTGGTTCTCTGACACAGTGATGATCAGAAAAAAACAGCGTGCATTCATCTCTTCTTTCCACATGAGATCTGAACTTAATTTAGTGGTGGACTTGTCAATGTTAGGTTTATGGTTGGACTCAATGATCTTAAAGGTCTTTTCCAATCTAAATGATTCTGTGATTCTATGGTCAATGTGTACACCAAACTGCTGCATCCATTTTTGTAAGACTACTTGACCTCTTTGTAGTCTTTCACATCTACTGTACTACTGCCTACCTTTTGCAGGCTCATTTCACAAGATACTGAACCTACCTGAGGAATCTTGGTTAAAAAAATCTGATATTTGTGTTAGGAGCAACATGAGGAAGGATTACCGAGTAATAAAGTGTGTACCAGGAGATTAGTTTGGTTTTGGTTTGGTTTTTTTTCCTTACATGCTTACATGCTTTTCCTTACAGGGCTTACATGCATCTTGTTCAGGAATATTTTAATTTCTCTGTGTTTGTCAAATACCAGTTCAGTTTAGTGACATCTGTTTCATGGAGTGTGTAATTTTCATTGGACAAGATTAAATTCAGAATGGAATTTCAGATAAAAGTAACAGAATAGATATATTTTCATCTCAAGACCATCTAGTTTTTGGGGCACTTGCCTACAATGTAGAGAAGGCAAGTACTAGTCCCTACTATACAGTTCTCATCTAAATGTTTGCATCTTGCTTTCTCACATCTCAGATAATTTCAGATATTAGTAGATTATTGGCTATTCTAAGTTATTTTTTCTATTGGTTATTTGACTTTATATAAGTAATTATTCATTTTCTATGCAGAAATTAAATTGATAAATTTTAATTAGAGTGCCTACCTAAAATCTAGGAGTGCTATGTTCCAATCTCCTCTTACAAGCACAAATTGATAAGTAGTAAAAAATATGCAAAATAGAATAACTCCAAGGAAGAGCGCTTTGTCTCTGAGCTTTGAAATCTTTGTAGGTGTGGTGCGCAAATAGCGTGTAAATCCTTTACAAAGAGGTATAGTTAAGGTTTTGCATTTTTATTTCTAAAAAACCCTTTTAAGATCCTGGCCTCGTCCCTGTGAAAAACTCTAGGGTGTATTGGATGCATGGATGCATGGCAACTATGTGTGAACTGTTTTTAAGGATACATAATTGCCTAACTAGGGTACTTCTTCTTAGAAAACCTTTTGTTCTGCTGTTCTTTTGAGGAGTAAACCATTTAACTTATCTCTTTCTAGTTTATCATCACGATGAGAGACTAGTAGTCAGGAGGTAGATGACAAGAAAATTGCCAATGAACCAGAGTTAAACAGTAACAGCAATAAATCAAATCCTTCTTCTTTCCTTCTTTTTCATGCATTTATTCTTAAACCATAAACATTTATGGTGTGCTTTTGGATGCAATTGGTTAGGTACTTGAATTATAGACAACACAAAATGACTTTGTAAATACCTTTATTTAGAGCACAGTTCGCATATATGCTTTCAGTCACAAAGTCTGAGTTATTCTCTGAACGGGGGATACAGTTTCTTTCAGAAGGGAAATCAATAAATTGTGCTTTGCTGGCACTTGGCAATTGCCAAGGCAGGAAAGGCAGGCTAAACAATGCTGTCATTTTAAGCCAGTATTCCAAGTGTAATAAGAACTTGCAGAGAAAAAAGTCCATTGAAGGATGTCATGCCAGGCTTGATAAGAAATCCTCTATGCCAGCAATTAATGCCTTGTAAGTTCAGGAACAAATACATAATTTCACAAGGAATTTTCAAAAGTTAAGTCATAAAAAAGTTTTCCATAGAAATCTTGAATACTGTATTGTAAGAGTCCAGGAAGTCTCAAACAATTACTCGGATTGTACCTATTAGTATGGTAATAATCTCTGCCCCTGTCTTTCACTAACTCCTGTCAGTGCCCCTGAATGAGCACCTTGTTTTGGTTAATGCTTCATTCCACCTGGCTGTCTGGGCTTTTTGTTTCCTTGAATGCAGAAGTTCATTGTACTTGCTGATAATCAGTCATTATTGCTAGTGCTCTTTTAAGGAGAATGATGGAAATACATTTCTCACTGGATGTGAGTGGTCTGTGAGAAGCACATTGCAGGAGGCAGTACTGAATCCAGTCACATTCCCAAGTGAATTGTCGTATTCAAAAAAGATTGGAAACTAGATTTCTGGTTTGTCTTTACATGGAGGCAAACACTTGTGGCAAACATTGTTGGAAGACTGTAGTTAGATTGTATCTGTGTTTCTACCACCTTTGATAAGGACAGATTGGCTGATGTAAAGGCCATTTTAGGAGGCTGCTGCATCGCACATGAATTCTGTGAGATTTGTAGATGAAAGCAGTAGTGTATGCTTGATAGTTTTGGGGTTTTAAGTTGCAGTCAGCACTGGTGCAATAAAAAGACAGCCACTCTCTGGGCATTGCAAAAGAAGGAAGTACAGTCTAACATGTTGCTGAATCAGTTTCGACAGAATTTAAAAATATGTATATGCATATATTTCCCAATTTGTACTAGATTTTTCCGTTGATGCTGTGCAAAGATCTAACTGTCCTATAGGGGAATCAAATAGGAGTGAAGTGGTCCATAGCTCTGGTACAAGTGCTCCCCAAAGCTACCTGCCAGGTCAAATCACGACAAGAGTTGACTGTTTCATTGAACTATCGCCTGTTTTGCGCTGCAGCCTTGCTAGCGGATCAGTGTTCTTTGTTGCTCCAAAGTACAAGAAAACATTCTTGCATGATAAGATCTAGTGAGATGGAAATCTACCTTAAAACAAACAACCAGCATCCACACATGAGTTTTAGTCACAAGCTTTGCTTCGGCAAAGGTTGTTTCTGGTCAACGTTTGAAAGGAGAGAATACTCCTTCATTCTTTTTACTCCTTGGCAGATGATATGTTTGGGCTAACGTCTTTAGAATATTAAAAAAACATAGTGCTATACAACCCAGTAGCTTATCTCCAGCAGTGGCAAAACATGATACTCTTTAGGGAGATGACACAAACCTTTCATTTTTCATACTCAACAATCCAGGGAGGGGTTAGCAATTAGGGATGACAACAGGCACAATTCTGCCTAATCTCATAGATGTTTTTTTAAAGACTTGCTGTGTATGAATTTCTTGAATCCCTTCTGAGGTTCCTGAAGGTATGTGCCTTCTGTGGCAATAAACTGCAGTTCAGTAAACTCAGTGTAAGGTTTGTTTTAGAGAACATCTACCAGCTTCAAAGAGTGCATCAGCATTCCAATAGTTCGTTATTTGGTGAATAAGAACTCTGTGTTCATCTCACACCCTGTCAGGGTGCAGCTGGGGCACCATGAGTGGCAGGTGATCTGCCAGGGGCTCAGGGAGCAGGGCAGCTGGTGGGATCAGCTCCAGCCTTCATCTCCAGCTGAGTCCATGGTGAGGGGTTGATGGCTTCAGGGGGGTTAAATGGGTCCTGGGCCATGGGCAGAGTGCAGGGAGGCTCAGGGGAGGGGAGGCTATGCAGGGCCAGTATGGCCATTAGTATCCTCAGGGCCCTGACACACACTGCCTTTGGGAAGACTTATGTGCTTTTGAAAAAAAAAGAAACACCCTTAAGATCAACTTTTTTAGGGTTTTTGAATCTTTAATCTTTAATTAGATAGTTCTAATCCCTATTGTGATAATGAATCAGGATCTTTGAACAATGCATTTGTTTCAAAGTCAAACTAATGACAAATTATAGGAAAATACTTTTTTAAAAAAATATTTTGGGGGGCAGAATTTATGGTGCAATACACTAGAGTTCTCTGATATCTGCTGCCATTTACGTATCCAACTCAGACTGGCGCCCCTGTACAACAGATCTCTGTATTTTGTGTTGGTATGATAATAGTTAGTCATTTTCAAATGAGACAGTTAAATAAACAAATCTTCATATGGCTAGATATTTCATTACTCAAGACTGGCATACATGAAATAACTCCATTAATGAGTATTCTATGCAAAGCAATGAAACCTGCCCTTCTACAGTTACATCTGAAGCTGAAGGAATAGTCAGCTGCATTGTGACAGCTAACTTCATAGTTCTGGCTGGTGTACTTTAAGGTCCTAATTCTCTAAACTCATGTGTAGCACATCCCTTAAGAGAGCACATTTCTTAAGATATTAATCTAACAAACCTTCTTGAAACTCCTTTTAGTGCTCTCTTTCAGCTAAAAATGAAATATCAGTAGGATTAAAATGGGACATAAACTCTTAATGAACAAGTGTTTATTCTTCAAAGTGACAGTTAAATCAGGAAAAATTGGAGAAGATCCACAACAAATGCAAAACAGAATTTGACACCTTTCCTTTTCCCTCATTTTGTGTAAATCTGTGGATATATCTATTTTATTTCCTGCACCTCTCACCTCTTAGAATCATATATAGGTGAACTGATTATATGCAAAGCTAATGATATAAAAATTTTGTCCATTCTTCATTTGATAATTAGAAAGATAATAGGAATTGGTTGCCCACTGGCTTTTCTTAGCAATCCTTTTTTTCTGTGCCTCAATTCATTCAATCTGCCTGCAGAAATCTTTTGTGGTTTTGCTTTTGTGTCCACTGTATTCAGTGGGAGGAAGAAAGGGGTTTAAGCAGTACTGATTACTTCCAATCAGATTTCTGAAATCTTCAGTAGGGTTTGTTGCAGAGATGTTACCAATATTCCAGTCAGCAATAAAAGAGAGAAAAGTATTGCAAGGTACACTTTAAAGATTTACATGTTTCAACTCATATACAAAATGTAAATAATGTAGAACATAAATATGAATCTATGCAGATATTAACCATTTTTTTATCTATCTACCACATATGTAAAGGTTATAAAACATTGTATCCTTCTGCAACACAAAGCAAATTAACGCAACATTTGTGCTCATTTATGTGATGGTGATCGCACTGAAAGCCTGAGAAAGCTGTGATTGTCACTAGTGGTCCAAGACCATGTGCTGTTTTTTTTTTCATGTCTAACCCTCAATTTTTGATGTATAAAGCCATTTTTCCTTTTCTCATTAAATAGCAGACTGTTAGTCCTCAACATATCTTTTCTAATTATATTATTGTTTCTGTTCAGTGACTATGTTGGCCATTTTTTGCCAAATGATTTGTCTTTCTTAATATTGCTGTGTACTTGCCTGTTGTGCTCTAAATTTGTGTCATCACAAAATAATGTGACAGAACTCAGTGTATTAATTCCTTGGAAGAGCACTATAAATCCCAGTGTGGGCTGAGCCTTTTATTTGTCCAATTTCAATATTATTTCAATGTAGATTTTTTTTGGGGATGGTCTAAGTTTATTAGAGTAGACATTTAAGGCTCTAGGTGGTGTTTCATTTCTTTGTCATGCAATACTGTGGTGGAACATCAGAGCTGCCCTGAGGGGAAAACAATTTAAAAGACCACCATAGATCATAGATTTACAGAATAATAGTATAATTATGGTGGGAAGGGACCTCCAGGGTCATCAAGTCCAATCTTTATCCCATCTTATTCCTGACCATTAGACCATGGCCTCAAGTGCCTCACCAACTCATTTTTTGAACACCCCCAGGGACAGTGACTCCACCACCTCCCTGGGCAGCCTGTTCCAATGTCTAACCACCCTATGAGTAAAGAACTTCTTCCTAAGATACAACCTAAACTTCCCTTGATGTAACTTGAGGCCATTTCCTCTCGTCCTATCATTAGTAATTTGGGAGAAGAGACCAACACCAGCCTCACTACAACCTCCTTTTAGGTAGTTGTAGAGGGCAATGAGGTCTCCTCTCAGTCTTCTCTTCTCCAGACTAAACAACCCCAGTTCCCTCAGCCGGTCTCCATAAGGCCTGCTTTCCAGACCTCTCACCAGCCTCCTTGCCCTTCTCTGGACTCGCTCCAGCACCTCAATGTCCTTCTTATCCTGTGGTGCCCAGAACTGGACACAGCTCTCAAGGTGTGGTCTCACGAGTGCCGAGTACAGGGGCACGATCACCTCCCTACTCCTGCTGGTCACACCATTTCTGATACAGGCCAGGATGCCATTGGCCTTCTTGGCCACCTGGGCACACTGCTGGCTCCTGTTCAGTCGGCTGTCAGCCAACATCCCCAGGTCCTTTTCTGCCAGGCAGCTTTCCAGCCACTCTTCCCCAAGCCTGTAGCGCTGCATGGGGTTGTTGTGGCTGAAGTGCATGACCTGGCACTTACCCTTGTTAAACCTCATACAATTGGCCTCAGCCCATTGCTCCAGCCTGTCCAAATCTCACTGCAGAGCCTCCCTACCCTCAAGCAGGTTGACACTCCCACTTAATTTCATGTCATCGGCAAATTTACTGAGGGTGCATTCGATCCCCTCATCCAGGTCATTGATAAAGACATTAAACAAGACTGGCCCCAAGACCGAGCCCTGAGGGACACCGCTTGTGACCGGTCTCCATCTGGATTTAACTCCATTCACCACAACTCTCTGGGCTCAGCCAGCCAGCCAGTTTTAAACCCACCAAAGAGTCCACCTGTCTAGACCATGAGCCACCAGTTTCTGCAGCAGAATGCTGTGGGAAACAGTGTCAAATGCCTTCCTGAAGTCCAGGTAGACAACATCCACCGCTTTTCCCTCATCCACTAGGCGGGTCACCTGATCACAGAAGGAGATCAGGTTGGTTAAACAGGACTTGCCGTTCATGAACCCATGCTGGGTGGACCTGATCCCCCTGTTGTCCTGCACTTGCTGCGTGATTTCCCCCAACATGAACTATTCCATAACCTTCCCTGGCACCGAGGTCAGGCTGACAGGCCTGTAGTTCCCCAGATCCTCCTTTCTGCCCTTCTTGTAGATGGGCATCACATTGGCAAGTTTCCAGTCATCCAGGACCTCACCCGATAACCAAGACTGCTGATAGATGATGGAGAGCGGCTTGGCAAGATCCTCTGCCAGCTCCCTCAGCACTCTCGGGTGAATCTCATCTGGCCCCATAGACTTGTGGGTGTCTAATTGACTCAGCAGGTCCTTCACTACTATTTCCTGGATTACAAGGGGTTTATTCTGATCTCCATCCTAATCTTCCTGCTCACAGAACTGAATACCATGAGGATAACTGGTCTGACTGTTAAAGACCGAGGCAAGGAAGACATGAAGTTCCTCAACCTTTTCCTTATCCTTGGTAACAATGTTCCCCCTCGCACCCAATAAAAGTTGGAGATTCTCCCTGCATCTTTTTTTATTGTTAATGTATTTGTAAAAACTCTTCTTATTATCTCTTGCAGCAGTGGCCAGGCTGAGTTCAAGCTGAGCTTTTGCCCCCCTAATGTTCTTCCCACACATCCTAACGAAATCCCTATACTCTTCCCGAGTAGCCTGCCCCTTCTTCCAGAGGTGGTAGACTCTCTTCTTTCTCCTAAGTCCCAGCAGAAGCTCCCTGTTCAACCAGGCCGGTCACTTTCCCCGCCAGTGTGTCTTAGGACACCTGAGGACAGCCTGCTCCTGCATCTCTAACAGTTTCTTCTTGAAAAGAATCCATCCTTCCTGAACCCCTTTGCCCTCTAGGACTGTTCCCCAAGGGACTTTCTCAACCAGTGTTTTAAACAGGTTGAAGTCTGCCCTTCAGAAGTCCATGCTGATGGTCTTGCTGCCCTCCCTCCTAACTGGGCTAAGGGTTGAGAACTGTATCATTTCATGGTCGCTTAGCCCAAGATGGCCTCACATCACCTACCAGTCCTTCCCTGTTCGTGAACAACAGGTCTAACAAGGCACCTTCCCTGGTTGGCTCGCTTACCAGCTGAGTCAGGAAGTTATCTTCCATGCACTCTAGGAACTTCTTGGATTGCTTTCTCTCTGCTGTGTTGTATTTCCACCAGATGTCTGGTAAGTTGAAGTCCCCCACGAGAGCAAGGGCTTGTGACTCTGCAGCTTCTGCCAGTTGTTTACAGAACAGTTCATCAACCTCTTCATCCTGGTCAGGTGGCCTGTAGTAGACTCCCAGCAGGATATCTGCCTCGTTTGCCTTCCTCAACTTCACCCATAAACATTCAACTGGCTCATCACACTTATCGATCTCCATACGGTCAAAACACTCCCTAATATAGAGTGCCACCCCACCGCTCTTCCTACCTTGCCTATTCCTCCTGTAGAGCTTATAGCCATCCATTGCAGCACTCCACTCATGAGAGTCATCCCACCACATTTCCATGATGGCAACTACATCATAGCTGTCGTGCTGCAATATGTGCTGTGCTACAGCTATAATTGCAAATGTTTATTTGCCTTTCCACTCACAGCAATAAAAGTGTTTCCTGATGTTCATAGAGAATCTGCTGCTTTTCAGTTTGTGCCCATTGCCTCTGGTCCTGTCACTGGGCACCACTGAAAAGAACTGGGCTCTGTTCTCTTTGCCCACTCCCGTCCGGTATTTATATACATTAATAAATTCCCCTCTTAGCAAGGCGCCCATCATTGGCATATGGGTCGAAGAAATTCACGTAGACTATACTTTTATTGCTGTCAGTAGTGCATTGTAAATTAGGATCTGAAGCCCCTCTACGCCATCTAGGGTGCTGCCCACTGGAAACTGCAGCAGCATTTTTCCTGGAAGACCTCCCGTCTTGCAATCTCTTTGCCTTACAATTTGTGCACACGTGCTGGCAAAACTGACTTAGGCTTCCTGTCCCATTTTCTTATGTTTTATGGTCTCGTAAGAAAAAACATAAGGTTCCCTGTGATGTGTGCTGTCTCTCTCAAGCAGGCCTTTCAGGGGCGTGCTTTCTGTGGATGGCTGAAACACTCATCTGCACAGGTAGAAAGTGTAACCTGTCCTCCACCTGGGACAACCTGCCAAGAACTTTACTAAGTAGTTCTGTGGAATTATCAGATGGTGTTTCTACAGCAGAGATGCCAGCCTGTGGGGAAGAAAGATTATCTGCATACTGTCGCAATCAAGCATCCGGGTCACCTACTGTTGGTGTCTTATCATCTTTCCAGCTAAATAACGTCAATATATTGGCATAGGCTGGTGGCACACTCAGCACCCACTTGTGCCACATGGGTCCAGCAACTAAGTGCATCTGAATCCAGTGGGTTCTGAGGGTCATCAAAGTTCACAAAAATCAGTTCCTGCACACCTATTTCTCTCAATGGTGGTCCACCTGCTCAGTCTATATACAACACCCCTAGAGGGACACCTTTTTTTTTTACGCTCAGAGTCACAAGAGACTCTCTTTGCAGTGATCCCTATGCATGAGCAGAGTGGAACAAGTAAATAAGATAATTTGGTCAGGAATGATTTTGTGGCTTGTCACTGGGTTTGTCTACAAGAAACTGTGACACAGTATTGTCTGGGAAATTTAATAGAGGTGAGATCAATTGACCAGTATTTTTCAAAGTTGTTCATAAGTCAGTTAGCTTATTAGAATCAGAGAATCTTAAGGGTTATGTCTGGTTTATTTTTTTAGTTTTTGCACATCTCAGTCTGAAAGGTATAAATGTGTCATTCACATATTACTCCTCAGATGGAGCACAGGAGTTTCGAACAAAAGACGCACTTACCTCTAAAGCTGTCTCTTCTGGTGCATGCCAGATAGTTTATCACAACATGGTTGATACATTCTTTTCACCTTTATCAGTGAGATAGTAATAACCTTCCAGATATTTCTAACCTTGTGCGTATTGGTTATTAAAAAAGCTCTTACTTTTTGACATTTAGCAAAAGAGATTATTATTGCATTTTTTGATGAAAAAAAGAAGCATATGCTTCTGTGTCCTACAATAGCTCTTCTGTAACTAAGATTTGGAAGATAACTTTGCATTTTGCATCTTGACTTTCAAGTGCGGTGAAATAATTGGCCTTTCTATATTAGTGTTTGAAATTCTACCATACACATGTAACACATGGAAATCACTTTCATTTCAAAACTATTTTTTTCAGTTATTCCAAAGGTACTAATGTAAGACAAAAGTATCTGGAAGAAAAACAACAATGAGAATAGCAGTCTAGCTTGGCTGATGCAGGGAAATGCAGACTGTATCTCAGTTTTTAGGCTGTCCCCTGAGTCCAGAGTAGCCCTGCCAGAAGAGATTATCTGACAGGCATGTTCTGAAATTGAAGTAAACGGTGGCTGCCTTAAGTGGAATCCCAGTCTGCTTTGGAGAAGAAAGCTGACTTTCTGCAACCTCCCCTCAAGCTACAACCATTTGTCAAAATGCCCTCTACAATTTTGGAAGCCATTGGAGATCTTGGAAGATGAATTTAACTTTGTTTGGAGTCAGTTTATCTCTAAAGGCAAAATCCAAAAAAGGGCTGAGTTAGGTGTTTAAAGAATGACTGGTGGAATTCTTTAATTAATTAATTCATTAACTCCTCAGCTAACTGCTTCTCAAACACAAGAATCAACACTCTCATTAGGTATTTGTTTGTATTTAAATCTCCTTAGCCATGTACTTACACTTTTGCTTCTGGACATGGCTAGATGTCCCTGGCTCAGTACTTATCTCTTCTTTAAGGGGCTGCCTGCTTCAGACTCTCCACAGGCCTGATCCATTAGGAGTGCTCAGAGAAGGACTGTCATGGACAGTACAAGTCCTCTGAAGAGATACTGCTTTGCCAATATTCTTTTTTTTTTGAGCATACCCATAAAAATTCTTGTAGTGGAAGCAAAATAGTTAACAACGTCATTAGTTAAGAAGCATTTGCAGCTTATGGTTTCACCAGTCAACACGATTTAATTAACAAATGAGTGAATTGTAAAAGGATGTATGGTCTAGAGCCTTCTTACCTCAAGAATTCCAATTGTTGTTGTTATTTACCATAGTCCTGCTTATGTGACACACTTTTGGTGAAGAAGAGTTTGTATAGCCTAAAGGTGTATAAAATCTGTAGCTGCCCCTTTAGGGCAGAGTTCGTGCCAGCAGAGCCTACCAAACTGCTCCTGCTCTGTGTTCTCTCCTACAGCTGTAGTAATAAACTGCTTCTGTTCTGACCTGATCTCAAGTGTATTCCACTTTTTCTGCAAGTAGAAGCTCCCTGTATAGAGCCTGCCTGAGACATCTCCCTGAAGAACAGACATCCAATCTGCCTCAAAAGAAAGAAAACATTCTTTGTCTGCTACATTTTTAATTGCAGTTGAAACAATACCAAGGGTCAGAAAATATTTTCAGTGGGAAAAAGAGTGCATAGCCCAACTTTGTAACCCAGTTGTAAGAGTACTCCTCAAAACTTTGGATTCTGGTCCTTATTTATGTAATTTGTCTTAAACAATCTGAGTTAAGAAAACAAATAATCCAAAATAAAACCAGAATCAATCCACAAAGTGCGGTACACAGTGAACACTATTTTAGCCTTGGGATTAACCATTTTATTTATAGAATCAGAGAATCACAGAATCATAGAATGGTTTGGGTTAGAAAGGACCTTTAAAGGTCCCCTAGTCCAACCTCTCTGCAGTAAGCAGTGACATCTTTGACTAGATCAGGTTGCTCAGAGCCCCATCCAACCAGACCTTAAATGTTTCCAGGGATGGGGCATCTACCACCTCTCTTGGCAACCCATTCTAGTGCCCCACCACCTTTTAGTTTAAAACCATAACCCTTTGTCCTATTGCAGTAGCCCCTGATGAAAAGTTTATCCCCATCTTTTTTATAGGCCCCCTTTAAGTACTGAAAGGTCACAGTAAGGTCTCCTTAGAGCCTTCTCTTCTCCAGGCTGAATAACCTCAAGTCTCAGCCTCTCTTCATAGGAGAGGTATTCCATCCCTTTGATCATTTTTGTGGCCCACCTCTTGACCCTCTCTAGCAGGTCCATATCTTTCTTGTGCTGAGGGCTTCAGAGCTGGATGCAGTACTGCAGGTGGGGTCTCACCAGAGTGAAGAGGGGCAGAATCACCTTCCTTGACCTGTGGCCATACTACTTTTGATGCAGCCCAGGTTGGTCTTGTGGGCTGTGAGTGCACATTGCCAGCTCACGTCCAGCTTTCCATCCACCAGTACCCCACAGTCCTTCTCTGCAGGGCTGCTCTCAACCCCTTCATCCCCCAGCCTACACTGATACCAGGGATTGCCTCAACCCATGTTCAGGGCCTTGCACTTGGCCTTGTTGAACCTCATTAGATTCACAGAGGCCCACTTCTCAGTCTTGCCCAGATCCCCCTGGAGAGCATCTCATTCCTCAGGTGTGTCAACCATACTGCTCAGCTTGGTATCGTCTGCAAATTTGCTGAGGGTGCACTTGACGCCACTGTCTGTGTCATCAATGAAAATATTAAACGGTACTGTTCCAATACGGACCCCTAAGGGACACTACTTGTCACCAATCTCCATCTGGATATCAAGCCCTTGGCCAGTACCCTCTGGATGTGACCACTCAATAAATTCCTCATCTACTGAATAGTCCACCAATCAAATCCTAGTCTCTCCAATTTAGGGAGAAGGATGTTGTGGGGGACTGTGTCAAAGGCCTTACAGAAGTGTAAATAGATGACATTCCTAGCTCTTCCCTTGTTCATTTAGTTTCCTTTAGCTAGAGAAATACTCTAAACATGGCCTATAACAGTGTTTCCAGTGCTGTGGCATTTTTACAAAGGTGTTTGAAGAATAGCCTAAAAAAAAAAAAAGAAAGATTACTCAATTTAGCTTTATATCATGATACTAACACAAAAACTTAAGGAGATATTGATTGTTTTGTGAGGAAAATAGAGGAAATGGATTTCATTTGGCAAGAGATTTACTTAGAGTATTTTGAGGACAGACCTTAACAGAAATGGCATGTGCTGGCCATTATTAAAATCTACTTTTCATAATAGCCATTAATTCAATCTCTGTTTATTTCCAGTCCTTCCATTCGATATATTTCAAAGTAAGCATTTCCAGGCTGTCTAAGTCTGAGAAAGAAACAGGCTTCTGACGTCTATATTTCTCATGTTTAATATTTAATACAGTAAAATATATTGAAGGTATATGAAATTTTAAAATGTTGAATTCCTTTCAAGTTGAAAAAAAAAGTTGCCAGAAAAGGAAAAAATCCTCTGTACTTTAAGCCTATGGGCAGAGATCAGGCATAATTTTTATCAAGGAGGAAACAGATCTACTTTCCAGGGACACTTCAGATGTGTAGAATATAAGGAAGGTAGATCAGCTCTTCAGTTGTCATTTCCCAAGCTGTATCCTTTCCTAATCTACCTTTGCTCTTCTCTGTTTGTTTCTCGTTCAGGGTGTGACTTTTGTACTGATCTGAAATTTCGCTTAGGCAGGTAACATGAACATCATCATTTATTTAATTTAAATACTACTCGTCAAAAATCTTTTCAGGGATACAATTTCCTGTCAAAGAAAGACAGTTTTGCTGGAAAAGGATCATTTTCTAAAAATCTATTAGTTCTTATAAAACCGAACAAAATAGATTCGTGAAATGTTATTTCTATAAGGATCCTAGTAACTCTCATTTGTTTATCTGCCTATACTCTTGAAATACAGAATGTTACTTCCTAGCTTGTAGAAGAACATGTAAAATAAAATGTAATACAAACTACAATGACAATATAAGCTGATTTGGAGATCAAGCATAAACATGATTATAGTAGTAGAAAGCTGACACAGCCACACCTTTAAAAACTGCATTTTTAAAAACATTAACTGTAGCACATCAGAACTACCAATATTGGAATCTACCTACCAGAAAGCAAGAAACTAGATGAACATCTTCTAAACCAAGTCCTCAATTTCCAAAGTTCAAATATGGCTGGATTCAAGTCACCTACTACTATATAAGTGCACCACATTCAAAGTTGAAAAAGATTTGCAAAGACCTGACCGTAAATCAGCGGAGCTATGGTGTGTTCATTTCATTGCTGCAAGAATTTACCTTACATGGTGACCACTAGGAAGTTAAAGTCACCTTTCAGTAAGTGTACTTCACACAGCAGCAAGACATTCTAAATTTTGTTCTACTGTTAAACATCAATATATACTTATATATCTATGTTTTTAAAGTAAAGTTTTCAAAATACCCAAGAGCGAATCATCCTTTCAGCCAAATTTACAGGAACATCTAGTGATCTAATATTTGCAAGCTAATTTTCTCATGTATGAATATTTCTTTACATCTGGAAGCACACACGTTAATTAAATCTTAAAACCGTAATTTCAGCCATATCAAAAAGAGAATGAGATAGGCTGTGTCTATTAAATATTGTATTTATTTATAGAGAAATTAATAAAGAAGACATTTGACATAATACTCCATAGGAATAATCTCACTTTCCACATGCAATTTTATAAAAGAACCTCAGAGAAACAATGTAATTTCGGAGAAAATATGTAAGTCTGAACAACAGTTGCCTTCAGTCATGTTCATCTCAGAATATCAAACATCTGGATTACTCAGCTGTACAGCATCTAGCAGCCAAATTAGTGTGTGGTAGTATTAATTCACTCCAAATGAATGCTCAGTAGAGAACTGTTTTTGCAAAGAAATAAGTGAATTCTATGTTACAGTTATGCAACTTGGTATTTTATCCTTAGGCACATGTGCTTATATTTCTCTCTCTATAAAAGGAAGAACAAAATCGTCAAGAACATCTGCAGGTATTTCCACAAATTCCTCATTGAAAATAAATGGGAAGGCAAATACAAAAGTATGATGAGGTCAGAAAGAGTAGTGGAGATTTGGGATTCATGAACAAAGTAAGCCTCACTGACACCTTCCTATAGTTGAGCCTTATTGATTTCTGCATTCATGAATCAGTTGGCCATGCCTTCACAAGCACATTTCTCTTCATGGGACATGAGGAAAAAGATAATTCCTCTTGAAGAATCTTTACATTAGCTATCAAATAATTTATATCTTTATAAAAAATATCCCTGCAAGTGGAATCCATTGACTTCCTACAGAGACTGTCAGTTTATGCTTCAAAAGTGCAGTTTGACCTTCAATCCAGTTTGGCCATCAGTCTATAATTCCCAGTTTATATACAGGAATATAAATTTCTCTATGCAAAAGACTCCTGAAATTTCTCTTTTCATAGCACAAAGAACTTTTGTCCTCCTGTTCTAATATATCATAGAATATATCGAGTTGGAAGGGACCCATAAGAATCATTGAATCCAACTCCCCGGTCCTTGCAGAACTACCTAAAACTAAACCATATGACTAAGACCATCATCCAGATGCTTCTTGAACTCTGACAGGCTTGGTGCTGTGACTGTTTCCCTCAGGAGACTGTTCCAGTTACTGACCATCCTCTCAGTGAAGGACCTTTTCCTAATGCCCAATCTGAACTTCCCCTCGTGCAGTTTCAGTCCATTGTTTAGTGAATCAATGTATGTCCTCTACTGGATGTTAGTAAGACCTTAAATGTTAAAACTAGCCATAAATAAATGATCCATTTGAAAATAATGGGATTCCTTTGAAATTTGGGGAAATTTAACCACCTACAGAATGAAAAATGGATATAGAAGGAAAAAAAAAAAAAGAATAATATTAGCCTGGGAGTTGATTTATCTAAGTTTGTGCATAATTAAGTTACTTTATACTTCTTCAGATTCATTTATCCTTGACTTCTATTCCTTTTTGATCCCTTTTTACCTGGTGAAAAACATTCCACTGTCTCTTTTGAAGGGGAACTATAGGTGTCTTGCTGTTGTCAACAGGAGGTATTACTTCTTCACCAGAAATGGTCTGTTTTCACTATTGTGTAAGTCACTAAGAACTGTTCAATTAATGCTCTGGATCTGTTCAACTGATAGCCGATCATATGAACAGGCAATTATGAAATAATCTTTGGGATGCTTATTCTTAGGAGCTTCATTTATTACATACAGTTTTAATGGCATGTGCAAAAGTCATCCTTGTAGTAGGACTCTTCTTAGCCATTATTTGCAAAGGTAAAGAAAGTGAATTTTGTCAGAATGAATGTTCCTATAAGAAAGGAATGACTGATCTGCCCATGAAGAAAATAATAAAATACTTCTACCACAAATTATTTCTTGAAATTTTTGTGGTTTTGTCTTCTTCCCTGGATCATATGAAAAAACAATGACTATCTCTTTCTCTCCTTCCTCCGTTCCTCCCTTCTTTCCTCCCTCCCTCTCTTCCTTCCATTAAGAAATTCAAGTATTGAAAGAAAAATTAAGCAGGAAATTTTTGAAAATTTTCAATGAGCTGTAGAGCAAATGTGTTAATTCTGACTGTATCTAACTACATTATTTTCATGTGAGACCCAATGATGCAACATGCAAGTGATACCACTTCCCAACATGGAAGATGACAAAGTAAGGAATTATAAAGTTAGCAAAACAGGCCTATGCTGTCAGTAAAGAAAGAAATAAAATAAAGTTGTGGAAAGTTCCAGTCTAATATCAAGTAAACCAGGTGAGAAGTACGTATTTTAAGTAGCAATTCCCTGTCTTCTAGACGAGCTTCTCATCTTCCCTGATAAATATTTTAAAACACATTTATTCTGACAGGCACATCTAACTAGAAGCCTAAAACAATCTGATTTTTAGCCTCAGAACTCTTATAAATGCTGCTTCTGAATGATAGCTGCTCTTTATTTTCTAATTTGCGGACTACTTACATTTGTTGTGGTTGGAGGAAGGACTCAGCTGACACTGACACTTACAAGAAAACTCAGTTGTGCAGGCCAGCATTTATGTTTAGCTCCACAGTTCGGACTGCAGTCTGTCAATCCACAAGTCACTGTTTCTACTGGGCCATTAATCTGTACATGACATTCTTCTAAATTCAGTTTTTAAGATTTTATATTTTTTTTCTTATTCATGTTCATTCTCAATTTTAAGTAGTAATGCTCTACCATGCACATTTTTACAGGCTTTGATCCACACTCTGGACAAAAAGCCTAGAGTTATTCAACTTAAAACTGCCAGCCTGAGACAACTGTAGTTGAACACACTAGTGTGGGAGAGAAGGGAAAGCAGCAGTCCTTTGATACAAGCTTTAAATTTGTAAAATAAATTTGAAAAATGTATGGAAAGAACTACCTAGGGAAAACTTCAAGTCTGGGATCCGGCTGAAGTTCACTTTTAATTGAAGTGTTAGAAAGAAAGCACAGTGAAGTTTCTTCTCACACTGGTCCTAAAATGAAGTTGTTAATGAAGGGTGTTATTAAGAAAGAATTACTGGGAGTGAGAAAGTGCAAGCATCAGAGAGCATCTGATTAGATGTTTCCAAAGAGGCACTGAGTTTCACTAACAGGATTTCACAGGCTCAGGTAGTTGTTTGTCACAGCTTTCAGCTGTCCTGGAAAAGCCTTTTCTAAGCCTCTTTAGGTTGAGGGAGCAGGCTCAGTTAGGAAAGAGCTAGTTTGAAAGAACATATACAAACTAAGTGCTGTTTCCAGCTCAACATCTTCTCTAATATATGAATATATGGCTACCTGGAAAATGTATGTGAGATTTTCCCATTGTCTGCACTAGAGCTCAGACAAACAAAAATACAACCTGTGCTTTCAACCATGAACTTATTTTGTACAGATTTCCATCCAAAGAAACTAAACTTTTATAAAGGGTCATTCATTCCCTAGGGCTCTTCTGTAATTATTTGACCTTGGTTTATGTGGTAAACAGATTATGTGTCTGACTAGGAAGCTGGATAAAATTACTAGCAGACATATAGTTTTCTAAAAGGCTTTGAGAAGCAGAGCAAAAATGGAAATTTGTTTCTTTAAACGTTAGAAAAGGATATGAATTGGAAAGAGACAGCATGGATTAAGTCCTAGACAGTGAAGATTTTTAGATTAATTCACTGGAGTTTGTATATATAATTATATTTCTTTTACCAGGGAACTTAAGGAGTGAAGAAGCACTAAATAAAAATAAAGTTTTCTATGCCAAAGTCAAATCTGGAATAAAACCCAGTGATAGTACATTTCAGCAACATGGATCAGTGCCATCTTATGAAGGTAATATTAAAATACTTTTAAATAGGTGACTATCTGGGGCAAGGGTGTTATTAATTTAAAAATCTTCAGAAAAAAATATTCATTGAAACCAGAAGAAAAATGGAAATTTGCCACTATATGTGGTCTGCAATATGAAACAGTGTGCATAAGTGTCTATGCGCGTGTGTGCCTGCAATGTAGTATTGAAAAGTTTGGTTTTAATGCCCCCTTTTTTCAGAAATGTCCTGAGGGGTATTAAAGTTTGCTTTCTTAATGTATATTATTCAAAGCTTGGTCAGTGGTTACATTTAAAAATCTAAGTGAGGGTTTGTAGTCAGGTATTCTCATTGCTCCCAGCCTCAGATAAAACCAACAGGAGACATCATTACTCTGAAATAACTTTTTGAAAGTTCTCTGAAAAAGTAACATGCTAAATACAGATGTTGTGATATCACAAGTTTACATATCAGTTAAAATGTTTTGATCTTTTCCTGATCCTAGCTCCTGCTGGTTTAATATCTGTTTATGTATCTCTACCAGAGGCATCTCACCTGGGACATCTCATTTTCTTTCCACCTAATAACACTCTGTTCTTTATAAGAGTATCAGAGTCCACAATTTTAATAAAACATATAGCAAAAACATTTGAGGAATATTAGTGACAATTTATTAGTAAACATAGCATATTCATTTGAACATCTCCAAATGTTTACTCCAGTGACTAAATTAATGCTCAATTTCAGCTTAATTTGCAATTTCAACACACACTGCAAGATACTGCCTTTCATTGAATGTTTACGTTTAACTTTAATTTGTGCATTTACTAAAACATAGTTTTTCTTTCATTTAGAAAGAAGAAAAAATCCAGTTGATTTCTTTTTCAACGTAAGAAGTCCATTAAACCTGCAAAAGTGAAATAACAATTTCACAATATTTCTCCCTGTGGCTAGATAATGCAATAACAGACAAAAGTTTAGAATTAATTTTTTTCAGATGGATTTTTGAGAGAAGTTCTGACACAAACGTAACCTTGACAACAGGATTGTAATCTTGACAGCATGATTTTATTATGGATCAACTAACAACATCTTAGACTTTTACTATACCAAGGTGTAGACCCTTAATGATTTATGACTTGAGTGCGAGTTTAGTATATAAATATGTTTATGGATTGGTGCTGGTATCCTTCTAAGGTTATAGTAATATTCATAACAATTCCAACAAATGTAATTCTACTACTTTGTGATTATCACACAGGTTGGGTCTTTATTTGCAGACCTACACAGAAATATTGCTAGTTCTAAACAAACTTAAGGCAGTTGGTATTTATTAGCCTAGAAACAAGAATTGTGGTATTTCTCAGTTTAAGAAATATGGCTATTCTCACATGCCTCTTAAGGAAGAAAAGGTGAAGCTGAACTGATTAAACCAGTTGTCACCTCCTTAACCTGAAATGTTCTCCAGCATTTTCTTCATCTTAAGGCTTGCCATTCTAAGTCAATCTTAAGGAAACATCTTGTTACAGACAGCAGTCACTGATCAATACAAAAATCACCATATTATTTTGCCCACTAGTTTGGGGCAAAGATTGCTTAGTGGTTCCAAGCTCTCTGCACATCCAGTCAATCTCAATAATTTTCTGGAAGTGAGTCCCGATGGAGTGTTGGGTGACTCTCAGTAGCCAATGGTTAAAAGGTTAAGTACTGCTTGCTGAGGTACTGCAGCCATCAGATCCTACAGCCCAAGTGCCTCAGCATGGTACATTTTCCCTGCAGGATGAATGGAAATTTAGTGGAAATTCTAGGACTACTTGTAGTCCTCAGTCTTTAGTACTCTTTCCCCAGCAATATTTGTTTTGCCTTTAAAACACTATAGGCCTGTGAATTACAATGCCCTTATTTCCTAGTTTTGGACTACATGGTTGATTATGTTTCTTGTCTTCCTTGTTCCTAATTCATGAGGTCTATGGTTTACTACTGCCTCATAAACTGTTGCAGATCCAACTGTAGCCCTGCACAAGTTTTAGTAAAACAGACAGCCTGCTAGAAAAGGAAATAAGCTTTCCTGTTATCCTCTTGGAGTGGGGTAGGAGGTCCTATTCTAGCTCTTCTTTTGAAACCCCTCTGTGTGATGATGAAAAAGAATGTCCTAGGAAGATTCTGAGTCAGCATGACTTTGTGAAGACAGTAAAGGGAGAGATATGTGTGAATATACAAACATTAGAAGCTGCCATGCTGGATCAGCTCAGAGATCTTTTTAGTCAAGTATGCTGTTTCCAAAGGGGGTTCATCCAGCATGCTTAGTGAGAAGTATATATATAAAAAAAAACCATACTGTGAAGAGTGATCCTTCCATCCTAACTTCTATCAATGACCTAGAGACTGATGATGTAGATATCTACTACCAACAGTACTAAAGGACACAGGAATCACAGCTCACACGCACTCTCCTATGCTCTGAAACAGGTATCAGGTGAAGACCATACAGGATTTGAAGCAGTCTGGAGCTGATGAACAAGCCAGTCATTGCTTAAATCCCACCTTTAAAGATACCTGTAACTGTTATTTTGTTTGGTTTTTTAAAAAATTTGCATTTTTACATGGAATGACAATTTCAATTAATGTCTATTTCTAATTATATTATGTTAATGCTTGCTCTCTCTTTAGAAAGCAGGTGTGATATGACACAGCTGAGCTAATAAAAGTTATGTCTGAATCCCCACTAATCAGAACATGGAATGCATAAGGATGAGTGGAAGTTTTATATCTCCGTCTGCATAATTCTTACTTGAATGGCTTTGCTTGATGTCCTGTCTTGTTTGGCTTTGGTTTGTTTTTGTTTTAGCAGATAAGGAAAAAGAAATTATTTTTTAAAAATATTTATAATATTAATGTTTATTGTTATGTGGTTTGTTCATGTTCATTCTGAACATTGGAGGCCAGATTCTTCACTGGTTTTAAAACCCAGGGTTAAAAGAAAACTTCTTTAAAATGCTTTCTGGATTGTAGCCCTAGTTGTTTTGCATAGTAACCACATGAGGAGAACTGAAAATTCTCTATCCCTTTTGTGTTTCACAGGTATATGACAAGAGACAGAAAGCTTTTAAAGTGTCCAGAATGTCAATGAAATATTTGCCTCTGCACTACAAGTAAAGAGAAATTATTTCCTGTTTATTAATGGCCAGAGTGCAACAGACATGGCAGTTCTGTCACCAAGTTTGTCTCAGATCAGCTCAGGCTCTTAGAAAGCCCTGCTTGCATTGACTCTGCATGAACTAGATTAAAAACCTGACAGAGCAGTTACCTGTGAATTTATGTGAACCATGGGGTAGGACCAGACATTTAACATATCTACCATTGAATCATATTTTCACTGTACATCACATATCACTATATGGACCTTCTTCTTGGTCATGTACTATTATTTTAAGAGATGAAAAAGTATGACCTTTCAGACAGACTTAATTTTTAAAGTAACATGCAAAGCCATTTTGGCCCATAGGTAAATTTTGGAAAACAATAAAAATTTGGAAAACAAAATTTGTTAAAACAATAATCACCATTGTTATGGCTGAATGGAATAAAGACCTATTGAATCCTTAAGAGACAAAGCCATTTGTGTTGTTTTTTTCGGGGGGGGGGAAAGAATATATTAATCCATTTTGTTAAGCTTAAAAGCAACTTTCACATGATAGATTTATAGAGCAATTATAATAAAACATAGGCAGTGTTTTGATGACACTGCAACAATGAAGCATCATTTCTTTCACCATTTTTTAAAATCAGAACTTCTTTGACCACATTCTGTTTGTATTTCACATTCATAGTACACCTAAAGTATTCTGAATTTACAACATTTATTTATCACAGACTAAAAAAATGAATTAATGTCTAATCTTCTTCACATTTCATGCTTTCTCAGTACGTCAAGCAATAACTATATTCTCCAACAGTCAGTGTATGAGTCAGTAGCTAATTCACTTGCTACTGTTTATCAATATATTCACAACTAATTAAAATCTTAAATTACATATTCTTGGTATCTGATTTTGTTTATTTTTCTGTTCCTTTTGAAACAAATTAATCTTTTAACCTCCTTTTATTGCCAAAATATGCTTTTTCATTTGCATTTTCCAAAGTAGGGCAGAAACATAACAAATTAACAAAAAGAAATACAGAACTGTTAAACTCAGTTCCTTATATAGAATTCCCTATAATTTATTGCATGATAGCAGTTTACATTAGGAGAAATATTCCATTAATAAAGATGTTTCTGCTTAAGACAAATGGTATTTGATAAGTCTTTCTGAAAAATAAGATATTTTATTTTTTTCTTTGAATGTTTTCTGTTTTTCCTTCACTTCTTGCAGAAGTTGGATGACAGATCCGTTAGTTGTCCAAGGTTATATTAAATCTGGAGTATATATATTACAGTCATAATTTAGGGACTTCAGTAGTATCCAATGAAAAGTATGTCAGAAATCATGACATGACATTTAAAAATATATATTCTTTTTTCCTATGGTTGTCTAAATTTAATCAAAAAAGAAATCTCCGCATTTTCAACCTCACCTTCTTGTGTATGACTGTGTGTGGATGTGGCTCTACCATATTTTCTACCTTTAGCTTCCCCCAAAACATTTGTCCCCATTAGCAAATTGCAGCCCAGTGTGAGAAACGGCCAAAATTTTTGAAGGTATTCAGTACTTGTTTGCTTATGGAAAATATGCATCTGTGTGAAACAAAAAAAAAATCCCAAATAAACAAGAAGCAGCATATTATCTGTGCTTTTAACAAGGGTGAAAAAGCTAAATAAGCTCACTCTAAATACATGTTTCCTTTTAAACACCTCTGTCACAGAAAAAAATTAATCACAGGTCTCATCTTCTCAGACACTGGAGTCAGTAACTACAAGACGACAGTCCTGGTGGGAAACCCTGCTTCCCAGTTTCCAGCAGTATTTTGTATCTTTACTTTTCCCAGGGCTTCATTCAATAATGGCTGAATTTTGGCTCAAGCTCTTTATTTCTGCTTTGTATGTTTCATATATTTTTGTATTTATTATTATTATTTTGTATTAATATATTTCTCTATATAGAAAGGGTATAATTGTCTGGTTTTTGATGATACTGTAGGAAATCAGGAACTATACAGATAAAATCTAATTT
The DNA here is from genome assembly GCA_028020825.1 of Podargus strigoides. Taxonomy (NCBI): domain Eukaryota; kingdom Metazoa; phylum Chordata; class Aves; order Caprimulgiformes; family Podargidae; genus Podargus; species Podargus strigoides. Next base: position 147,331,822 of record CM051663.1, read on the forward strand.
ATCATCATTATTAAAATTCTGATTTTCATCTTATAAAAGAGACACTGAAAATATGTAGCAATAGAAGTAGTTAAACCAAGTAAATGCTCCTAAGACTATAATTTCCTAATATGCAGCGAAAATCACAACAAAAAAAAGTCTTGTTGATCACAACAAGAAAATAATGACTTTTAAAAGCACTGCCTTCAAGAATATATGTTTGATTTGGCTGCTGCTGTTTAGCCATTTTGGTTTGGCAAGGCTTTTACCAGTCTTCAGTCTTCAGATTTGAATCTTCAAAATCTTACAGATATATATAATGGTATTCACTAGGCATAGAATAATTTAAAATACTTATGGAAATTTTAATGGGAGAAAAGCTTTGATTATATTTCAGTTTCATTTATTTTTGCTTTTGTTGGCTTGTCAAGACTACTTTGCACTTTTGCATGTGATGCACTTTTGTACTAAGATGAAAAAACCAAATGGGAATGGTCTTTTTTGCTGAACTAGCTAAACATGTAGACTAAGAGAGTGAATATACATTGTCAAAGTTAGAGTTTATATAGAATAGCCTTCAATAGAGTATTAGCTTGGGTGTTCCGCTTCTGAATAAATATCTGAATGTGAACATTCTTTGCTGAAATGTAATCAAATTTCTTAGATGTTGAGATTTTAGGGAATATTTCTTCTGGGATCTTGAGAAAACTAATAGCTTATTCTAAGACTGAAGAATACAGTTCTCAAGCTTTTGTTGGTTTCTTTAATCTTATTATTATTGCTACATGCTGAGAATGAAAATAACAATAACAATCAGTCTCTTCTAAGCATCAGACTGTTGCATCTTTAGCAAAAACTCCAGGAACAAACTTTTCAGTATATAAATAAATGTGGAAAAGTATTGGAAGAGACAGATGAAGAATTTACATCCATCTCCGGAAGCAAATGATATTGCGAAGAAATAGAATGATTTTTCTACATTGTTTTATGTGGAAGGACCAGAAGCTTTGTGAAACATTGGAAACAGTCCAGCGTGAGCAAGATAAATACTATTATAATAGTAAATAGTCATTTTAATGATTACAGATACAGTGTTTCTTGCACAAATAAAATTGATAGCAAATACATTTTCTTTGTAAGAAACAGTATTCACTTGACTTGCTATGGAGCTCTAAATTGCAGGTATAAAAATTAGAAGTGAGTCTTGGGGTATACAGACACTCAGAAAATCAAGCAGCAATGTTATCCAAACATGGACTGTCTGTCGCTGCCAAGGATCTCTCCCATGCCCTGCCCATGGTGCAGGATGCCATTTCAGGCCCCCAGGGCTGTTCGCCTCTGCCCCACCAGCCCTGCAGCAGGGATAGCCTCCAGCTCTCTATAACCCTGCCCTGCCCTGCCCTGCCGGCCATCGACTCTACTGAGCCAGCCCCACCTGCACAGGCTGGCAGCCTGGCCTGGCCTCGATCTGTCCCTGTCCCCAGGGAGGTGCCAGTGATGTTCCCATCTGTGCTGCTCCCTGGCTGGGAGGTGGGATGGGCCCTAACTGACAGCCCCTTTCCTGCCTGATGCCATGGGGACCCTCTGCTGCTCCCACTGCCCAGGGGCCGGCAGGCCCTCATGGCACCATGACGCTGCTCTTAAAGCTGCTTTTACTTTATAACACCTGGAGACTGTTTCCTATATAACACAGCATCAGCGTGCTGATTGAGGGGTGATTTATATCTGACCAAAGTGCCACAGCAGCACCCATCTGCCATTTGGTTGACTGCCCTGGCATCAGTGTTACCTTTCCCCTGTATGTTCGTAACACCCGGCTGCATGCCCTGTCTGGTTCTTACAGAGGAACCTTAAACTGGCATAGTTCCTATATAAACATCCTCTTTAATTTTGTTCCTGTTTTTTGATGCAATTTGCAATCAATTTTTGTGTAGAAATAATTTCAAGGGATTTAAAAAGTTACTGTTGGGGTCATCAAGAACTATCTGAAGAAGTGGCTGGGTTTTATGAGTTACGTGCCCAATTCACCTGAATTTTTACATATGTTTAAAGAATTACTTAATGGGATATGCATCGGTTTTTTTTTCCAAATTAACGGCTTTGAGATTTTTCTTTTGTGAAGGATTTCTCCCTAGTCCCAGTCTCCTTGATAACTGTTTACCATCACATATTTCTTTGTCTCTAGGAACCTGATACAGTTTCTCACACAAAAGTGTCTAGTGACATTTGAAATGGCTGATAGTATCACACTTGGCCTTCAGTTTCACGTTCAGATGGGAACATATCCATCAAAGGTCCTTTGTTATATCTGCCAGCCCAAAGCTGATGGCTCAGATGACCTAAAATGTCCAAGATTGCAGCAGCTGCCCACAGAGAAACAACTAAATAAATTCAGATCACTGTCTGAATTAGTATCTTTTCTTCCTTTTTCTCTTTGCTCCTGTTGAGACTCTTTACTGAAAGCACATTTTGAGATTAACGCATTTAGCTATACACCTTTAGACATGAGCAAGGTGTGTGAGTTCCCATTATAGACAATGGAGCTGTGGATTTTTGAAAAAAATTCAGCTGATCAGGTGTTAAAGATGTCTAGTCCTTGCCATTTTATGTCATTTACATGTTTTGGAATTGTCTGACATCTATTTTCTGATTTCCCAGCAATTACAAGTGCTTGTAATAACAAGCAATACATAAGGCGACTTCACCTTATTGCCAGATATAAGAATCGGATAACAAGGCACTATGCTTTACCCATATGATGATTATTTTTGTGTTTCTGACCTCACCAGTCAGGCCTGCTCTACCCTAATGAGGTGGATTCCTGCAGTTTGCAGAGTGTTTTTTCAGACTTCAGATCCCATCTTGTTTGTTCCTATGTTTATTTTGTATTGTTTGGGTTTTTTTTTGCCTCCAGATAACTATATCAACAGCATCTAATAGACTTTATTTAAATTTCTTTGTCATGGAGGAATTCAAGGAAAACATATTTGTATTTATGCTTCAGTTTTTTCCCTGAGAAATTCTGAGCCTGCAACACTTTTTCTTCTTTTTGACACAAGATCACTTGTCCTTTTTCTGCGTTCGCTCATGTTTAATTCTTTGTATGATAGTATACCATGCATAGTAATAGAGTATCAGATTGACTTTTCAACTTTTTCTGTAACTGGGGCATAGGTAAGAAAGCAAGAAAATAAATGCAATACTTGGCAAATCCATCGAAACAAAGCATAATCCATATACACAAAATGTCTGCAGACTCAAATAAATAGTTGTTTCACTTACAAGCCTCCATCTTATGTAAGCTCTGTCTCATTTCTGTCAGTCAGCTGCCTATCTTGCATACTGTAGTATCTACAGTGGCATTAGGCCCCTGTGTTTATAACTGAGTCTTACCTCAGGCATATGTTTTAGGGAGAACTGAATAACTAAATGCTTTGAATTATGATGTGAATCCCACAATTAGTGTTTATTCCTCAGAACTGTATCTGCCTTTCTCTTTGGAAACATCCTAAAAAGTCGCTCATAGTGGTTAGTGTGAGAATATTAGTAGTTAGAAATTCTGAGCATGCTAGAACCTGTTTGTTGTCACACAAAATAAGTCAAAAAACATGAGGTAAAATCTTGTTACCCTCCAATACTGCCTGTGAAGTTCCAACTGAATGTTAAGGATTTCACCTACTATCCCTGAGCTGACAATCATACAGACAGCATCTTAGTTCAGTCAGCAGCTAAGCCTTCTAAACATGGCGAAGGAGAAACAGGGTATAATCAGGTAATAGTAGAACACAACTACTCAATCATTCATCTCTCTTTTTTTCTTGTTTTTTATTTAGCAGACAAAATATTATTTTCAACAGTAAGAAAGACTAAAAAGGAAAAAAGTCACCTGAATCTATGCAGAAAATTATTCATTTAGCAGTACCAAAAATCTCCAGTGAACTAGTTTTATTTTTTTATAGTACCCATCACCATGGTAGCCAAATATCTGTTACAGAAAGTAGCATGTATTAGATGTGTTACATAATGGATTCTTACAGACTGTAGCTATACAGTAAAAAAGTAAAGGACTGCTTTATTATTAATCTGTTAGCCTAGTAAGATAAATGGATACTTCTTGAATTTCTTAAAGGTAAAATGGATGTCAATTTGTAAAGTTTTGGTAAAAATGACTTGGGGAACTAGATCAGTTCCTCTGAAATGCAATAAAGTTCATTTTTTCCTATTCTATACAGGAGGCTTCTAACTGTCTGCTTGAGCACCCTATGTAAAACACTTTCCTCTTAACTGTGGCCTGTATAAATGAAGAAGAAGGAAAATAGATGTCAAGATACTCATCAAGAAGGAAAAAATAATCCTTCCAACTTTTGACAAAAAGTAATATGTAACTGCAGCTGAAATTAGCCTTACCCAACTATTTCAGCCTCTGCTGAACTGTTTCATATACAGAGGCTGAATCTCTTGACATCTACTTCTCAAAACTTTTTTTATTCTGTGTTTGAATCACACTGTCAATTTCACATTGATTTTATAATTAACATAGGAATAATTGTTTTCAAAAATACAAAGAAGATTTCCTCTAGAAAGCTGATTTTGAAGAGCCACACAAAATCTTTCTCTCTGTAGTATCATCATTGTAGAAGCAAAAACTGTTGGTTTCTAACCATGCTCCAAATTCTCCCAGTAAAGACACTTTCCAGAAGGCATTTATTTCTGTGTTATCTGCAATAAACTGTCACTTATGGGGAGCAGAGAAGGTTAAAAAGCTGCATGAATGAGTATGATTTGAAACCTATCCCTTATTCTGTGATTCTGGGCACCTAGGCTATAACTGAAACTTGAGATTAAAGCAATTATTACAAGTATGTGTTATAGACTCTAATAGAAAAGTGGCCTGATAAATACCTCTGTAAAATAAATCTAACAGATGAACTGATAGCAGAAGATTTAACTCCTTACAGGAAACCAAAGTCTGGGAATAAATTTGGATTTTTAATGCCTGGATGAACAGAAATGGGAAACAGCAGAAAGCTGCCAGGCAGTTTTGAGAAGAAAATGAGGAGGTTAAGTACCTAGCTAATATATTCAAAGTACTTTTCTTTCTCTACAATGAGTTGTATGGCTTGCTGCAATATGACATTTCTACTCCTGCTCCTCCCTTTTTGATTTATTGGGTGAAATAGACCTCCTGAGATAAAAGTAAATATAAAAAGGCATGCTTTTAGCTAAAGCTTTTAGGAGAAAAAAAAAAAAACTCAGTAGAGAGAATTCATTCTTCATTTCAGGTCAGTATTTTTCTCTCATTATATCCCCACAGTAGAATAAGAAAAGAGGAAGTTTGTCCTGAAATCCACCAGAATATGATGGGTGTTTCTGTGTCTCAGGTAAATAATATTGCAGGAAATATTTGATCACATACTTCTTAGAGCAGAGCTGATTTGCATTGTCCTAGATTAAAGTATAGGCATAGGGAATTCATGTCTGTGTATAGGGCTCAATATAGACATACTTATTTCAACTTTGCAAGCTACTTTCTGAGGGCCTTTGTGATTCAGGAAATGTGTACTCTGTTTTTATCTGCATAATAACCAAAGGATAGTGAATCCAAGTCACACTTCAGTAAACTGAGAGAGAATGCTGTGAATAGAGGAGCTTCAGCAACAGTAGGTGGGGGGTTTTTTCAGTTTTTCAAATAAAAGCTTTGTATCTATTTTTCTCAAGGACAGCTCCTCATGGAATAATGGTGGAATCTGGAAATTTTTTATGGGCTGAGTCGTGTCTGTAATAGTGTTCTGTCTATATTAAACACAGGTCAGGTAAAACTTGAACTATGAAAGCGAAAAATATTCATTTCATTCATTGCTATATTTTATCCTACATCTTGTTTTCTAATAGCTTTTTCCTTTGCTTTCCGATCTGATGGATCAATTTATCCTTCTTACCTCTGTTATTCTCTTTTCCATTAAGCATCTTTCTATGATGAATTAATATGAAGACAAGAAGGTGGCTTCTCTGGAGTTTCTACTTTGAAAGGCAAGAATGCTTCTGAATTTCTGAGAGAGGTCTTGAAATCTTCCAATAAAAAGGCAGATAAAGAGTTCCAACAGCAGAGTGTCCCTGTTCCCCCTGAACACAGTCTCACTAAGCAAACCTGAATCCTAGGTCTTTCTAAACAGTAAGTCAAATCATTGTCTGATACTTTTCCAAAAGGGCATAGTTTAATTTTAGTCAGTCTTTCTTAAAAGGATGTGTACTTAAGCTTGTTTTTAATATCATACAGAAATCATCTGCTGTGTGCTGTAGCACAAACTCTCCTCTTCTATCAAATGTAATGGGTGGTTCATTTAACCATACAATTAAAAATATTATTGGTGCTCACATAGTTGTGTGTTTTTCCCTGTTCTGCTTAGTTCAACAGGATTAAAAAAAAAATACAATGCAAAGAAGGATTAACTCAAGAAGCTTAGAAAGAGAAAGTTGTGGTGGGTGTTCCTCTTAGTATTTAACAAATACTGTCATCTGCATAGGATTTCCTCCAATGCTGTGGACTATAAAGAAAATGACAGGGTAGCTGAGTATGCAAAGAAGATGAAGAGCTCAGTTATATGTATATTTTTCCTCTATTCAGACTATTATCCCTGCTGAAAAAAAAAGAAATCGGAATGAGTTTAATGCCAACTAATTTGTGCTGAAACTACTGAATAAGCCAGCACCTGCATGTGCATGAGTGTATACACATGTTCACATTTTGTGTGTAGCTGAAAAGGTAAGCGCGTGGCCTTGTAACCATTGTAAGGAAAGAGAAAGGTAGTAATTGCATTGTTATAGTCTTTGTGCTGCTTAAAGTACAAACTGGGGAACAGTCAATCCAGCAGAAGTCCAGGGGAAAGGATTCTATCACAACTCCCATAAAATGCGTAAATGGTGCCTGTTAACTTGTGCTTGCTGCTGCTGTGGGGTGAATTCTCATCCGTAGCCCTTCAGTGCTTGTAGTAATTGTGTCACTGCAAGATTCTCTCTGCTCTTAATGTTCACTTCCAGTCTGTACAGCATCTCTTACAGAGCATGTCCATGATCTATCTCACAGAAATAACCTGGCCCCTTTGGGGGCAGTGACAAGCTTTGCACTGATTTCAATGCAGACTGCAGTTCATGATATGTATAAAACCAAAAAAGAAAAAAAACAAATAAAGCCAAAATGTGATCAAATGCCTGAATACGACTTCCAATATAACCACAGAATCACAGAATGGTAGGGGTTCGAAGGGACCTCCAAAGATCATCCAATCCAACCCCCTGCTAGAGCAGGATCCTAGAGTAGAACACACAGGAACACGTCCAGATGGGTTTTAAATGTCTCCAGAGATGGAGACTCCACAGCCTCTCTGGACAGCCTGTTCCAGTGCTCTGTCACCCTCACAATAAAGAAGTGTTTTCTTATGTTAAGATTGAACCTCCTGTGTTCCAGTTTGTGCCCCTTGGCCTTTGTCCTGTGACTGGACACCACCAAGAAGAGTCTGGCCCCATCTTCCTGACACTCGCCCTTTAGATATTTATAAATATTGATGAGATCCCTCTTCAGCATCCTCATCTCCAACCTAAATAAGCCCAGTTCCCTCAGCCTCTCCTCATATGGGAGATGCTCCAATCCCTTCATCATCTTAGTGGCCCTGTGCTGGACTCTTTCCAGTAGCTCCATGTCCCTCTTGAACTAGACACAGTACTCCAGATGTGGCCTCACCAGGGCAGAGTAGAGGGGGAGGAGAACCTCCCTTGACCTGCTGGCCACACTCCTCTTAATGCACCCCAGGATGCCATTGGCCTTCTTGGCCGTGAGGACACATTGCTGGCTCATGGTCAGCCTGTTGTCTACCAGGACTCCCAGGTCCTTTTCCCCAGAGCTGCTCTCCAGCAGCTCAGCCCCCAGCCTGTACTGATACATCAGTACAGTTCTTCCCCAGATGCAGGACTCTACACTTGCTCTTCTTGAATTTCATTAAGTTTCTCCCTGCCCAGCTCTCCAGTCTGTCCAGTTTATAATATTTGAAAGCTATTGAAATTCTTAGCAATCACCAATTTTGGAAGCATTTTCATATTTGTTGTACTTCTAACACTAAATAGACTCTTACACCTTGTTTCTAGTGTAGGCATGCGAAATTACTTACTTAGCATCATCAGGCAGTTCAGAGGAAATCAAGTGGTCCATGGGATTTACAGGGGACAGCCTCTCTCCCACCTCACTGCATTGTAAGGTTGGATCAAGTGTGTGCTGCCTATCTAACCTGCATCAAAACGAGGGAAGGTGTCTAATATCTAATATTCTTATGAGTACAGTGATCAGTGTTGTAGCAGTACAAAATCATATTCCTCTACCTGATTTATCACACAATCATAGGTCTAGTTTCCTGGTTACCTGTGCTAGAGAAGAGGATCTTAACAACCCTGGCAGTGCCGATCCAATATGCTTAACCATTTTTTGCATGCAAAATTGAAGCATTCATTAGCACAGGAGTAGAGTTGCCAGATATGAAATCTGAGAGTCATGAACCCACAAGTCAAATGACTGCTGCCTGTTTCTCTGACATTATCTAAAAATATTTTAAAATAAAGTTACAAGCCTTGATATTCAATTACATTATGTTAGTTTCAATGAGAGCTCACTGCAGTCTTTAGAGGTCTACTTCTATGAGCTATCTGCTAAACCTTTCCCCTTGCTTTTGGGAATTAGGAGTCTAAATTCTGAGGAACAGGTTTTACTTTGTTTGAACTTACCAATGAAAGGTGATTTTGCAGTAATTGTTAGCACTTATGAAGGTATTACTCAAGAAACTACTTTAACACTTGGATTAATTTGTATTTTCATTATTGGTCCTAGTTTTTTGATTTGTTCTTATTTATTCAATAGACATGACTTCTGTGGCTGAGTCAACAGTATAAAAATCTTAATTCTAATACCTGTATAAAAGGAAAGAAACTGAAATTGTGTGTAATTCAAGATAAGGAACGTTTACTCATATTTTTATGTAGTTAAGGTGCTAAATTTTTATTGCCAGACAGAATATATCTAGTCCTAAAAGGAAAGAGAACTGACATCACAGCTGGTCTGTTATCAGCAACAGAGCATTTATCCAAGATATAGTATTTATAATAGCTGATGTTTTAAGTGATTTACTGTACCAGTGGAGCACACTCAAAACAATACAAGTCAGAACATGATACTGTAGATACACAACTTTATCAGTAACACTGTCCATTGATAGGAAAGAGGTTCTCAAAGAATTTACTTCTTTTTAAAAGACTTGGCTAGACTTATTGCTTAGGCCAGCAGTGAGCTTCTGATAATGAAATCAACTTTTATTTTTCTTCTGCCTGGAAAGAAACATTTCGTCCCATCTTCAAGTATTTGATAATGAGAAGATATGAGCTCTACACAATTCTGATGTATCTTAACCCAAGAATAAATCTCATAATAACAATGTGGGTAAGGGAAAATTAAATGTCTTTGAATCATGGTACCAGCAAGATATGATTGATTTATGCCAACCTGATTCAGAGTTGCCAAGGTTTTTAGAAATTTATCTGTTTTCCTCACCTTTCCATTATTCCATGTTTCAAAAGTATTTCTTGCTTTTTGTGCAACTCCTGTGCATTTCTTTTCTGTGAACCAAGTCTGAATAGAGCTGGGGTTGCATGATGATTAGTTTATTGAACTGTCACCTTTCGTCACATGTGATTCAAGACACCACTCATAAAACAGCAATGCATGACTTTAGAAGAAATTACTCAAACTGCATGATAATGGAGACAAACTTGTGGAAGGACAGAATAATACAGAGGGACTTTAATTCAGTCGGTCCTAGGAGTTTTCTGAAGTGAGAAGTTCTTTATCAGCCTGAATCTTGTTGCTGGAGGAAATGTTTTCTGACATAGACTTTGAAATTTCACTCTGGTGAACTACAAAGCACTATTGACTATTTTAGTTCAGTATATGTAGAAGATGGTAACCCATTAGACCTGCAAGTAATTTGTTCAATATATATATTGAAGTGTAAGTTTTTTTGTTTAGTAGTCTGCTACAATGTCAGGTATTGAAAAACGCCTTCACTGTTGCTTACTGCTTTCCTAAGCTGAAAAATCAGTGATGGCATGTTGAAAAATCTGTAATTTTTTGGTGTATATTCCTCCACATACCAGGTTCCTTCTGTCTCATGGATATATTTCCTCTGGTTGCCATCAAAACTCACTGTAACAAAGACGTTTAATGTTTATTATTTGTGACTGGTGGCACAAGACAAAACAAATATCCTGATCTAATTCTGGCTGCAAAGCTCTTGTGTATTTGGGCAGTGAATTATCAGGAGAACTAGGTTGTATGATCTTGGCATTTGTTGAGCAATGATAGCTGAAATTTTAAGTAACTGAGTGTGCATAAAGTTCCTGGCAAGGCTGCTGTTCACTGACAACTTTGACAGTGATAATTCTGGATACTTCGTGTAGACTCGGGTTATGTTTTCTTGAATCAGCAAGATTCAAGAATCACTTTACCAAGGCACTACTCATTCCAAGATTTAGTTCCTGGGCTTTGGTTCAAATATTTCAGTAAACCTTTTAATGAAGACTATTAAATAACACAGCATCTTGTGTCTTCTATTTCATACTGTAATTTTGGAAGATTTATTCATGTGCTATTAAACCACTGTAAAATAATATTGCAAAATCGCCCCAACTGTGAAAGCTATCTCAAGAAAATCCTCTTTGTCATGTGACAAACCCTGTGAGGACTCTCAATTTTCTTGACTTCATACTCACTAATTTTTAAAGAATACTTTTGTTCTAAGGTTCTGCTTAAATGAGCTCAAACAGTGGCAGCGTCACCTTGTTGCATATAGCGCACTCTGTAAATATGTCTGAGCTAAATTGTAACCTAAATCTGTCCATGAATAAGTGTCATTGGACCAAATGATCTTTTCTGGGAATTTATTAAAAGCAGTAATTCAGTGAAAAAGTTGGCTGAATATGACTGAAAAAAAAATAAATATAAAGTAACCCCTTGGTTTCCCAGCTGAAAATAATGCTGAAACCTTTGACCAACTTTTTTACTAGCACTTACTAAAGCTGAAGAACTACATGACTGGTGAGACATACAATTAGAGGAATATTGGATATGGATTCTATTCCTGACTCTGGCATTTAGTTGCTTGGTGATTCTGGAGAAAATAATTAAGCCCTAAATTTTCAAAATAATCTAATAGCTTTTTTGGGTCTTAAGTAACTAAATCAAAACATATCTTCATTTTTTTTTTCAGAAGTGTTTCCACTGATTTTCTTAAATGTTATGTGGGTGTGTCACTTCTCAAATCAACATCAACAGATATGCCTATGCTTTTTTGAGGTACATTCCAAGGCTACCGTCAAAATTAATTTCTCTGAGATACCAGACAGTAAATTTTGTAGTATGATTCAAGATTCAGCTAGAGATCAATCTCTGGAGTGCAGAGGACATTGTGTGAAAAATCAGCCAGCAACTTCCTGTGGCATTTAGTGACTTGGTACTCTGCCAGCGTACACTATGGGCTGTGTACAGGCTTTTCTGGAGGAAGTATGAAGGCTGTCTGTTAAGCCACTGTGTTTTCACAAGGCAATAGATTTGGAAATGTATTCCCCTTCCCACAGGTTCTAAGGCTATATAGACAAGGAGTTTCAAGTTGGAGACACATTAAATATATGGATCCAAAATCAATGTCCATAGTATTTCTGGGCCATGCATATTTCATGTCTCAGTTTTCTTACTTGCCAATTAAGAATTATTCTTATTCTGAATTTGAGAGGGTATCAAGAGCTTAAATGCATTAATGCTCTTAAAAATCTTACTTCAGGTGTCAATAAGCTTGTTTTCAATCTTGTACATCCTCAGATTTTCCAGCATGAATTTTGCATCAATTATTTGCTTTGTACATGCAAATGGATGATTTTGTCTGAACTGAAAAATGTGCATGAAGAGTAGAGTTAAGATTAGGCCTAATTCCAGATGCTTTAAAAATTATGAAAAACAGCTAACAGGGAAACGGTGATCTGTCCCTACAGTGGGCTGAGTAATGGTGAATAATACTGGATAAGGCAGACATTGGTGGGTTAATAACTGGCTGATTGTTATCACATAATAAACTTATGACCTGAATATTTGTTGGAGTAAGGCTGCATGTTGAATAAATAAGTATATTCCTTACAGCCAATCAACAAAGGTACTGCAGTGAATGTGTATGTTTATTGTTTATAGAGGAAGCTATGATTAAAACATTTTGAATTCTAACTGCTGCACAGTTAGACCTACCTTGTTACTGCTTGACTGTGAAGAAGTTTCTTATCAAGCTATCAAAATAAAGATATCTGTCTGACAAATCCAGGGATGAGTCAAACTTTATAGTTAAACAAGCCTTTGGAGGAGCAGAAATTCCAGGTAAATCATGGGTCTGTAGATGAGCTGAGAGTCTGTCAGTGTTTGACATCTCTGGTATCTTTGGAGACCTGGTAAGAGCCTGTGGGAGAGACAACTATGGCAAGAATTGGCATAGAGGTCTGAGGAAACTCTGGAATGTGTAATGGAAAGTGGAACATCTGTGAAATTTTATGTATTTAATGTATTTATTACATGTATATCTCCCCAAACAGGTTAGATAGCCATATGTGATTTAGTTCTGTGATGATCACAAATTAAAATAAATCTTCCTTCAGAAAACAAATAGATTGTAGCTGGTGATAGGACTAATACTTTGTCTTTTCTTGCACTGGCTGCTTTGTTTGTGGAGGACACTGTATTTGCTTATGCAGCTAAAATCAGATCACAGCTTTAAAAATTCCCTGACTCAAAGAAAGTAGTCATTGTATGTCATCTCCTTTTATCTTTATCAGTCACCATAAAAAAAGTAGGCCATTTCAGAAAATTAAAGTTAGTAATAATGATGACCATACCTGTGTTGTTCTATTAGCATGTTCACTTTTAAATTTGTCATTTCATCACCAAACATTTCCTTTCCTCCAGGGAACACACACTACCACAGTACAGTGATTATGTATTTTTTTTTGTATGAAACAATATGTGAAAATTAATGCCTGGAGACAATAAAATAATATTTACTTAAAGTGAGTTTATGTATTTGAGAAAGAGGGACAGAAATGGAGTGAAAAAGAATTATGTGAACATTTTAAATATAATACACAAACAAAATAAAATACTGAATATGTGGATGCAGCTTTTAAATTAATACTTTCCTTTGCAATCAAATAAGAAATGTAGAGAGAAAAAAACAGGCCACTAGAAAAATGACATGTAGGATTCTACTTCAACAGATATTATAAGCAGCTTTGTACCTTTAAGGCTATATGACTCCTCATAAAAGATGAGCACTTGAGAAACTGAAGTGATTCTCATTTAGGACTTTTTTTCCGTATTCATCCCTCAGAGATAAAATAAAACAAGGGCTACAAGTGAAAGAGGTTGCATAACACTACCCTTATTCTTTATAGACTTTCAACATTTGGATTCTTGTTGTGACTAAATACTCAACTGATAGATCTTCATAGGAGCTGAAAACACCTCTGGCACTAGTATTTGTTCCCTGTGGCCTTGGATCTCAACAGGAGTTCAGGCAGTCTTTTACATAGATCTGTCTCTCTCTCCAGTTTCCTGAACTACCAACTGCTTCAGATAGAAATGTTATTGTGTATAGGGGACAAAAGGCTGCACAAGGTAATATTGCGGTGTTCTCCATACACATTTGACCCATCAAGCCTAACTTCAAGGCAGCAATGTTGCTAAAAGGGAGACTAAACACTGAGGGACAAACACCAGTGAATTTTAACATGGTATAACCTCAGAAAGTTTGTCTGACTTATGCTTTCATATTTAAATACAGCTGGAGCTTTTTCTCACTTTCTCATGGAATGATTTTGTGAATTATTTTGTCTGTTTTATATAGCTGTGTTCTCCTGGCTAGAAGTTTTTGGTAGTTCTTCCAATGTTTTTTTCAAAACTGGAATCTCCTGCAAAACAGCCAAACTTCAGATTGCAAACACATTTCTGATGAATCAGATTAGGAAGTTTGATTTAAGATGCAATAGTCAGTGACTGAAGTCCACAATACTTTCTGTATATATATAGATATACACATACTGTTACATAATTCATGTATACAAAAAGTGTTAAAAAGTAAAAGAGGAATAAGAATCTGTATTTGAAGCAGAATGGCCAAGTTTCTTGCCTTTTTATGCAAGAACTCCTTTGAAATTTTGATTAAGCTTCAGAAGATTCTTCTGAAGGGATTCGTTTCTTTTTGTTGTTATTCTTGTTTTACATGGGGGAAAATAAAAGAGGCAATGCATCATGGGAACTTACTCATATCACAGGAAAATCCAGAGGAAGACAGAATAACCAAACCTTGATATTACCTCTGGTTAATCTGAATATTTAATAACATGAAATTCCTTATTTGAATAGTGCTTAGCAAATTGCCTGTAGTTTTTTTTTCATTCTCTCTTCTGAAAATTGCATTAATATCATTGTAAACTGTTGTAGATTAATCAAATCTGACTGTAATTGCCTGTGTACATGACCTGGTGAAGGTATCTAATCACCTACATGTAGATAAAGTGAAGGGACAATTTGTAAAACTGGCATCAAATTTTATTGGATTTTGCATGGTCAGACACCACTTATATAGTATAAAAATCAGACTCAGCAATTTACCAAAAAGAACAGATGTCTGATTTTTAATCTTGTTAATATGCAACCTTACTGATCTTGTAACAGCCCATGGGAGAACATGTTAACCTCTAAAAATTGTCTACAAGGTGAAAACTCCAATATTCAGAAAATAGAGGTTAGCAACAAATTAGAATGGAAATAACTTACCTCAAAACACTAATTCCCTGAAACAGATATTCTAAATGAATGAGTTGAATTAAGAAGCTGTTTAAAGTTCTAGTCGATTCTTTGCTGCCCAGGGAAGTGGTGGAGTCACCATCCATGAAAGTGTTCAAAAAACATGTCGACGTGGCACTTTGGGACATGGTTTAATGGGCATGGTGGTGTTAGGTTGATGGTTGGACTTGATGGAGGTTGTTTCCAATCTTAATGATTCTATGAGCTATGATTCTATGATATGTGGTCTACATATACAAATACATGAATGGCCTGTTTCTCTCCTGCTGAAATTTGTAATTTTTCTATTGGAAAAGTTCTGAAAATGTTCAGAGCAAGTTTGGAAATGTTGCACAGCAGCAGTTGGCAGCATCTCAATTCCTTCCAGACTAAGGGGTTGAGAATATGTTTCATGTGTTCTGGTTAGTGTATGGGGAGAGACGCTAAAGATCCTTAGTTTGCAGTAGCACATCAGTTATTTTAGGCAGGAAAGTATAAACTTTTTCTAATAGTAGTTCGAGGTAATTCTCTCTTTCCTGTCCTTGAAGAACTGAGCAGCTGAAGCTATTGGAAGGAAAAGGAGGGGTGAAGGACTCACAAGATGATTAGCCAAAAGAGAACT
This sequence comes from Podargus strigoides, assembly GCA_028020825.1. Classification (NCBI taxonomy): domain Eukaryota; kingdom Metazoa; phylum Chordata; class Aves; order Caprimulgiformes; family Podargidae; genus Podargus; species Podargus strigoides. The sequence continues at coordinate 147,347,337 of CM051663.1, forward strand.
GCAAAAACTTTTAAGAAAGCAATGAATGAAGTCATCGATATGGGAGAAAGGAGATTTTTAATTATTCTGAAATGTCAAAATCACTAATGTAGATAAAGACTCTTAAATGACAGAGGTGAGAAAAGGATTATTTACATTAAATATACTATCCCAGCATACCAGTTCTGCTAGATTATGATTTTACATTTATGGAGCCAGAAAATTTTTTCCTTGCTGGAGATCAGTGAAGAGTGGCTTCCTCAAGGGTTGGTATTGGGACCAGCACTCTTTAACATCTTTGTTGTTGACATGGATAGTGGAATTGAGTGCAGCCTCATCAAGTTTGCTGATGACACCAGGTTGTGTGATGGGGGAGGGAAGGGATGTCATCCAGAGAGATCTTGACAGGCTTGAAAAGTGGGCCCCATGCAAACTGTATGAAGTTCGACAAGGCCAAGTGCAAAGTCCTGCACCTGGTTCAGGGCAATCCCAAGCACAAATACAGGCTGGATGGAGAATGGATTGAGAGCAGCCCTGAAGAGAAGGACTTGGGGATGTCTGTTGATGAAAAGCTCAACATGAACCAGCATTGTGCTTTTGCAGCCCAGAAAGGCAACTGTATCCTGGGTTGCATCAAAAGAAGCATGACCAGCAGGTCAAGAGAGGTGATTCTGCCCCTCTACTGCACTCTTATGAGACCCCACCTGGAGTACTGTGTTCAGTTCTGGGGCCCCCAATGTAAGAATGACATGGACTTGTTGAAGTGAGTCCAGAGGAGGGCCACAAAGATGATCAGAGGGCTGGAGCACCTCTGCTATGAAGACAGGCTGAGAGAGTTGGGGTTGTTCAGCCTGGAGAAGTCCTTTAAGACAGCCTTCCAGTACTTGAAGGGGGCCTACAAGAAAGTTGGAGAGGGACTTTTTACAAGGGCATGGAGTGATAGGATGAGGAGTAAGGGCTTTAAACTGAAAGAAGGCAGATTTAGATTGGATATAGGGAAGAAATTCTTGGCTGTGAGGGTGGTGAGACACTGGAACAGGTTGCCCAGGGAAGTTTTGGCTGCCCCCTTCCTGGCAGTGTTCATGGCCAGGTTAAATGGAGCTTTGAGCAACCAGGTCTAGTGGGAGGTGTCCCTGCCTGTGGCAAGGGCGTTGGAACTAAGTGATCTTTAAGATCTCTTCTAACCCAAACCATTCTATGATTCTATCATTAATTAGTTATTTTATGTGTTAATTAATTTTTTATAATTAATTGAGAAAAGCAAAAGCACTGTCACCCTATGGAAAATGTTGGAAGTAGGAGCACCATGGCAAATATGCTGCCTCTAATGCAGGAGGTTAAAATGGACCAAAAGTTGGTCAAAGCTGAGAGAATACTCTAGAAAATTATTACCGTATGCTTTCATAGAAAAGCTGCTTTTCTCTCATTATATGATTTTCCACACCTTCCCATGTATTTTTATATTTATTTTATGGGAGTGGATATATTATCATGGAATTTATTTGTCTTACCTAAATTACCTATGTTAAAAATGTTAAAAGCTGATGATATTTGGACTGGAGAAGAAGACAAAAATGTCAAAGATTAGTTTCAAAACTCAGAATGTGGGGTTTAAGGATTTCTAGAATAAATGTTTGAGTGAAGTGAGCAACATTTTGAAGATTTGTGACTGCTAGTTCACAAGAGATGGTCACTTAGGATGAGTCTACCAGGTTGTCTTGGATATTGTTTTTTGCTAAGTCTGAATTGTCCTGCTTTCTTGGATTTGTGCTGGCTATTTAATATTATGTTAATATACCAGAACAGTGATGCAGCATGTTTTGTATGCTTTTTTGAGCCATTTCAGTTTAGTGTTTAAAGCACTCTGTTTTTACAGATGGTTTAAGCTTGTAAAAGCAGTTATGTTTTTACTCTATGGTTCTGTTGATAGTCTGCTTGTTGTCAAGGACCACAGATGGTGAAAGCTGCTTATTTTTTAACTACTTTGGAAACCAGTTTTTTCCATCTTTTTTCCTGAATCATTTGCAAATCCTCAATTAAATGTTATTGGTGAATCTTCAGTCATCACTCTATGTATAATTTAAAGACTTGTGTTCTCAAGCTCGTCTGGCATTTCTGAATGGAGGATATTTTTTTAACTTTACTACATGGAGGTGTGACCGAAACAGACCTGTTGGCACATGCTTTGGGGAAAGGGTCACTAATGCTTTAAGAGATGGGTAGATAATTATCTGAGAGGGAGTAAAAGTGATTCTTAAATGAAAATGTGTTTTGGGTTAAATAAATGGAACTGATTCAGCATCTTTCTCTGCAAGGGTGTCCAATTTTGCTACAAATAAAATCAAATAAGATTTGTTCTCAGTGTCAGGTTCTGGAGACAATTCCAGACCTTATGGGTCATGACCAGCATTCCCAGGGCCTCCCCTGACCCCCAGGGCCCAGGACTCCATTTCAGCCCAGGCCAGGGCCATCAGCCCCTCGCCACAGGCATACTTGGCAATGGAGGATGGGGCTGCCCCCTGGCTTCCCCCTCAGCTGCCCCCCAACTGCCCTGCTCCCTGGCTGGGGTTTGGGACAGCATGGGGTGTCAAACCTGGCCTGCTTTGCCCCGTGGGGAGACACCCATCCAGCCCTCACTCTGACATGCAGGTGCTTGGAGTCCTCCACATCTGTAAAAAATGAGTGAGCTTGTAGCTGTCACAGGAGATTCTGACCTGACTAAAAGTCTTTCTTAGATCTGCTTAAAGAAGCTAAATAAGTTTTAACAGGACTGAAGACCTTTTTCTCACAGGCAATAGCTGCTAGTCAACCTACAGACTGTGAGATAATTGAAAGCCTCGGTAAAATAAATTGGTGTATCAAATGCTGTTCTTCCAACTCATTGCAAAACACAGTTGGGTCTCTGGGTGAAACAAAAAAAACTGTAGAGAAAAGTAAAGGGCTATCACTCAGCTATTTGACCATTTTGTCAGTTCAGGAAAACCAGTTGCAGTAAGGCTCAGGAAAGCAGTCTCTGAAAAGCTTGTGTGATATGCTCTTTGTCAATGACTAAAGTATTATTCTACATCGTGATTGTTTTCTGATTTAAACTGCACCACACATCCTTACTTATACACCAAAAGGGGATATTCTATAAAATAATCACTTATGCATAGAGGTTTTTAACATGGTTGTTCATCAACTTTCCATGTCTTGAACTATTTGCCTTCTGAGTTGTTCCTTCTTTTTTTTTTTTTTTTTTTTTTTTTTTTTCCTTCTACTAATCATGAGAGCATTTTCACCGCCAGGACTTTAAGAAATAAGTAGCTAACCCTAAATCAATATTGTTGTGCCCAGAGAAGTGCTCTGATGTTCGAAACTGCTAATTCTCTGGAAAACCAGACCACTTTTAAGCACTAACATATGGATTTTTTTACAGCTTTCAAGACAACTTTAAGTACTTTAACAAATAGCCTGTATTTACATATTGCTGAATTCTAAATACTGTTCAGAAGTGTTTACTTCTCTGCAATTTGCAAGTGATGAGGGACAGATTTTCACTTTCTCAAAGAAAAGAAAAGAAAAAAGGAAATGAAAAAAAAAAATTATCTACCTTACATAGTGTTCCCTAATCAAATTAGACAATTTAATTCATTGACAGTCTTCTCTTTTAGAAGATTTTCTTTTCTGAGACTAAAGGGACCAGAGTATAGCATGATAATTTGTAACGGAACTATTTGGCACAACAAAAAAGAGCAAAATCCAAACTCCTTTTGCTTCAGCTGCTTTACATGCTTTAATAAATTAACTATTAATATTTGCTATATAGATCACAATTAAATGTCAGTGTGGAAATTATGTTACCTTATTGGCAATGGCTAGAGCCTCCTAAAGACAAAGCATTGAGCACTGGTGCATGCAGCTTTCACATCTTCAAGCCAAGCTAATTTTCTTGCATTCTCTTACAGAATAAGCTTATGGGTTGCAGTTTTATAGATGGAAAAATGAGTGTTCTTTGTCATGCTTGCAAGTAAAAGTAATAGCTCCTTGAAGGCCAAATGTGGAAGTGATTATCTCTTTTCATCACCTCCTGGACTTGGAAGTTAGTGCTTTTTTAATTTCAGAGATTATTTGATAGGGAGCTATTGTAATTGGCAGCAGCTTTAGTTTAGTTTCCAAGCTGTTTAAGAAGGACTGTGATATATTTCTGCAGCGGATGAGAAATTCTGTTCCATTTCTTTCCTTCCCTCCTTGTTTTTGTGTTGAGCTTTTCACAGTACAATCTTTTCTTGAAACCTTACAGCTCCTTTCTGCTACATTGCTTAAAAGACCAAAGGCATTATTTAAAAAAAATAAATAATAAAACAATGCTGTTTCCCAAACAAAACTGTCTTCCACTGTGTAATAATTATTGTAATTTCCATGATTTCTGCTGTCATTTTTCACAAACTATAGTAACAGAATTACAAAGCAATCAGAGCTTGATGTTATTATACATTTTTTCTTTGTAATTTTTTATTGCTCTCCCTAAAGGTGATATAGGAGTTGCTGGTGACTGGAAGTGGTTCTGCAATAGCAGAAGAGAGAGTACATAAAGATTTCTTTGTTTCTAAGAACAGCTTAGACTTTATGTTGCAAGAAATCCTTAAGTGAGAATGTTCAGAGTAGATCTGAATTTCATCAGCTAAGAAAATGAGACATGAAATTTGCCACCCAGGTTCTAAATGACATTGCAGCCTCAGTGATTAGCATATCTCTGTTTTGGAGAGCTGTATGAGTCATTGTACCTGCAGATGGAGAAGATGACTGAAGGCCACAGGAGTTTCATCAGTTTTGCCAGCTGGGAATCTGGTCCAATATATTAGAAATTAGTCATGGCTGATAATTTATTTTCTTTGAAATTTTCTTTGAACATAGTTATTTCTGTCGTGAAATTTAGAAATCACTGAGGCTTTCAACTGGGGAGGAAAGCGAGGAATATTTTTGAATGGGTGGAAATCACCAAGCCAATGGCCTGGTGTTTCCTGAAGGCAATTCAAAATCTGTACTCCTACCCATTGCTCTCAAGACCTACATTAACTACTACGGCTAGTTAGTCAAGTAGTTAGCTGAAATTACCCAAACCTAAAAACTCGCTGTATTTTTTGCTATTTTTACTCTAAGTAGGGAGATAAGGGTATTTTAGCTGCACTTCATGTCATGTAAAGATTAAGAAAATTCTTTCTTCTGCTCCTTATGGGTTTACATAGAAGACATTTCTAGCAGTGGTCAGTGACCCATAAGATGTTCTGCTGCTCATCACCTAAGGCCTGAGCTGTAAGAGAGGAACATACCCTGAGTGCTTAGAAAATATTCAGGTCTTCATCTGTCTGCATGCCTCTACTGCTGACTGACAATCTGTTGCCACTGAACATATCCCCAGTGAATGCAAGACCCTGTGAACCACTGTATGTGTACTATTGAGACAGTGTGAATCTGGCAGATCTCCCAATTCAAGATCCCAGGTTTGAGTTCATAGGAATAAAAAAATGTAAGGCTTCTACAGGCAAAATGCTGTTGCTGACATTGCTGTATCATTTGCACATATACTTTTACAGTACGTGACAATGTGACCCAAAGCTGCATGGGTATTTAAGCCTTAAAAATAATTGAGTATAGACATTAATTAGATAGGGGATGGTGGATGCATGTTAAATGAAGTAGAGAATTTAGGCACAGAGAGATATTAATAACCTTATATAAAGCAAGCGTTAATGAGTCATTAACTTAGTAAAATTTAACCCCAAGTTTCGGTACATTAAGCTATGTTAAATACACATCTTAATTTAAAATGGATCAAAGTACTCTGCCAAATTTGCACAGGTGAGAGTGACTGATAGTGTTTCATTGTTCTGTTACAACAATACTGAAAAATTAAGGTGTTGCTATTTGGCTAGTTCACTCTTAGGTGAAAGATCTGAATATGGCAATACAAAAGTTTATCTTGACTTGCAGACAATTTCTAAAAACTTCATTACACAGCTGTTGAAAAGCAATTTTGGCCATATCATACTGGTCTTTCTGAAGGTTATACTACTAGGGAGAAAACTGAGCATTTATTACCTGGTTGTGAAGGCATCATTCCAAGTGCAATCATTTAGACAACATGTTTCTGTCAGGATTTAATCTCTAGCACTTTTAGCTGATATCCAACAGTCCTGGAATAGATTAAGAAATTAATAACTGAATGAATATCTGAAATCAGATGTTTTATGGAGTAAAATCAACCTCGATAACTAACACTGAATTTACAAATCTGTCATCAGTTTCTTACCATCCTATGACTCAGAATTTTTGCAATTATTTGTTCACAACATCAAAAAAACATTTATTTTTCTGTCTGATACAGAAGACCTAAAATACAAGAGAAAAATTTCCTGATTAAATTTAAAACACCTTAGCATGTTTGGGTTTCTTTAGAATGGGTACTATTGTTTGCAGTTCAACTATCATGAGTAATTTTACCTTTCTCATTTCTGCAAATCACTTTCTAGCAAAAGTCCCAGGACTCAAATGACTGTCATTTATCCTCTGTAAAGTGAATTTTAGATGTTACCAGATAAAGAATGGTAGCATTGAATTCTCACTTTGCTCTAGTGAAAGTAAGGACATAGACATAAAACCTTGGCTTCTGATTACTTTACCAAAGTGTTGAATGGTTTAAGAGTGCAATTCAAATTTTCACATCTGGAAAGAAAAACATTTATATAAACAAAACTCCTGTAAAACAAACAGAGAAGCTGTATCAGCCTCTGGAGGAGGAGACAGTGGTTATAGCCTTTCCTGTAAGCCAGTCATTATTTGCAGTTAGCCATGGGATACATTTGGCAAAGCTCCCTAAATCTCCATTTTCATAAATTCCGTTATGGTTAACAAGATTGATTTTACTCCTTCAAATACACAATTCCATATGCTCATTCAGTTACTAATTTCTAGATATGAGTTTGCAAGTCTCCCCTTATTTACTTCCCATATTTATTTTTATAGAAATAAAAACTGGATTGCTTTTTTTTTTTTTCCTCAATTCTTCCCAAATCCAGGAGATATAATACAACTGTTTATACTCATTTACTTTTTATGACATTACAGTATTATATAAAAAATTGTGTCATTCTGTATAAATGTTGTAATGCATACAAACAACCTATTAATGGCTTCCTCTGAAGCCACTGGAACATAGGTTTAGCTATAATGTAAAAAGAAATCATGCGTGGACAACATAATGGATTAATCATTAGAACTCTGTGTCATGTTATAAAAAGTTATCTCTGTCTCTGTGCCTTACATTGTAATATAAAGGTATAGTAGGATGACTGTTTATAATGTGGCACTAATACTTTCAAGATTCCTTTTGTAAAATCTATTCAATTTCTTTCCAATTTGCAAGAAGAAATGGAGTGATAGTGCTGCTATGTTAAACTAGTAGCTAAAAAAGCGAGCACAGACCTTGAGATGCTACATTACCATACATGGCTGTATATAAGTTTCTTCTACTAATGTGGTATTTCACTAAGAAAGTCCCTTAACAAGAGAAAAAAACAATCCTCCATAATGAATTTTGTCTCTCTCAGATCCTTAACCACAAGGGTGGGATTCATCCCATCTAGCTTTGCTGTGTATCTAGTATGTTCTTTTATGCATGCAGAATGAGAGGCAGCTCTGCAGGATCACTGATGCCTGATATTTTAGACCATTCTTTAAGACAGAATTGCCTAGTCATTGCCTATGGAGACAGTGCACAGATTCCCACTGAACAGATCATCTCATCTAATTTTAGATGTCTGCAGTTCTCCACATGAGCTAGTCATTTAAACTTTCTTTGAAATTCATAGAAAGGAATAAACACCTAAAAGGTACAATTTAGCTTTTATCAATGCAGATATCTCAAACAGTTCAGATGAATTTTAACTGTTTCTTTCCACTCAGAGTCTAGATGAGCAGCTTAGATGCCAACACTAAAACTGGTACTCTTATGCCTAACAAAAGAGGCACCTAGGATTTTGAGAAGCTTTGGGTTATCTGAAGCATACATTAGGACATGGCAGCTATGACACAGGGATAGTCACATCCTTTCAGGGAGCATTTGGAGACCGGGTGAAAAATCAAAGACATCTCAAAGAGGACTAAGTACTTATGTTTTAAGAAAGGAATCAATCCTTTTTATAAGTGGAGCTTGGAAAAAGTGCTCACTGATTACCCACTAGAGGCCTGCTTTAGGATGAGAGGCATCTTTCTGACTGCATGAGATAAGTTGGAGGATTCAGCTGCCTGTATGTAGTCAGCCAGTGCCAAGTCACACACTGTATAATACCCTGGCAGGCCTTCAACTGCCTCTCCTGTAAATAAATATATCCTGTAAATCTTGTGCCATACCTGCTAACCCTATACAGGTCTCTTGGATGTCCTAGAGAATCTCAGATGCCACTAGACACTTATGTTCAGGTAACTAAATCAACCGATTGATACGTCTTCATGATCCTGTGAATTCAAATATCTAGGGAAGACACTTAAATCTAGGTGCCATGACCTGGAACTGAATCCTAGCAAGAGGATGTTTACGTTGCTAAACAACAGACAGGGAGAGAAACTGAGCATGGGACACCTGAACAATCACACTGTTTATTTCTTTCCCCACTCACCTTGGAGCACTGCAGCTAGCTTTTTAAAAGGCAATATATGTGTTCAGTTGGGGAGGATGGAGTCCACCAAGGCATTGCTGCTGAAGGCATTCTGAATGAGAGAGAAACAGCTTGCTCTCTCTGTCCTATGCAATTTTACAGGACTATTCAAGAAGGTTGCAAACCCTTAGACATCCCACAAAACTTCATCCTTCCCAGAGCAATCATCAAACATTATAAACTGAAAAGAACCATAAGAAATGTGATAATTATGCCTTAGGCCATGGAGTAAGCACACCTTTAGGGAGTTTATTCTAATCAGTGCAGTTACAAAGTAGTCAATGGTATCAGAGCCAGGAACTGATCATTGGTCTTAATTTATTTAGGTTATGCTGCAGTCCTTTGTATTTTGGTTATCTGAAACTAAATGAAATAAATGTTTAAAGTTAAAGCGATCTTTGCCATTAAGTTCAATGAGCATAGTAAGCATTAGATCAAAAATGAATGAGGGAAAAGAGGAGCAATCTGCAGCTTCCTCGTTAATTACCGCCATGTGTGCAGGCTTGAACTTTCGTGGTTTAGTTTCTACCTTACCAAGAGAAGGGAATTCTCTCAAAAAGGAGAGGACTCATAAAACTTCTACTGATATTCTGCAAGGATTAGGCTAGACCCTACACTGTTCAATTTCATCTAGGATCTGAAAGTAAATTTAACATCATTACTAATGTAAACATGTCATGTGATAGTGGCAGGGGAGTCATTCAGAATGTTTTTGATTAGGTGAATGACTGCTGAATATCAAAAAAGAGAACACTGAAATGCGGTCAGATACACCCAGACTACATCTAGAAACAAGATATTAAGGATACCAGATGACCGTATCTTGGAAACTAGTGACTCTGATGGAAAATACAATCTCAGTTCCCAATGAGGTAGAAGAGAGAATTCAGAATTTTAAGTGATAGAAAAAAATTCAAAGGGGAAGTTTTATAAAGATGTTTTTATCTAACCACAGTATTTTTCTGATAGTGATACTGGAAGACTGTATGAAGTTCTAGTATTCTCAATTTTAAACTAACTTTATAAAACCAAAGAAGATTCAAAAAAGTTTCATAAAAGGGATTAAAGAGTTGAATATCCTTGAGACTTAAAGAGCTTAAGTTTTGTATATGTCAAATAAGAAGAGGGAATTTTTATTTTTTTTACAATTTTCGTATGAGTATCTTCATTGATAGAAAACTTCAGTTACTAAATTTATAAAGCTATAACAAGAACCAGTCTGGACACTGAAAGCAGACACATTTGAGTTTGAAAATTAAATTATCCTTTTTAACTGAAAAGGTAATTAAGCACTGGAACAAAGCATTGAATGAATTTGTAGAGTAACCCTTTGTTTGTATTTTAGGTTTGAGACCAAGTGACATGCAGAACAATATATTTTGCTCAAATTCAAGTTATACTTTAAGCAGCATACAAATCATCAGACTTGATGCAAAGATAACTGGATGAAATGCAACACCAGCAGAAAATAAGAGGTCAGAGTAGATTATCTAATTGTCTCCTCTGGCCTTAATTTCTAAGAAACTGTTAGATGTTGTAATGGTTCAGGTTCCCCGCTGTCAAAAATTGGCATAGAGCTGCTGATTTGAGCTGTTTCTGGCATATTAATAATATAATTTTTCCACTTCTTAAATACACTGAGTATATTACTACAGCTACCATCGATAATCGGTTCACTGGAAGTTTCTTCAGGTTTAGAGTGTAATTTTCAGATAAAGTTAATGTGCTGATGGAGCATTTGATTTTGCTTTCAGTTATTAAAACAATGTTATACTTTCTCAACATTCTTACACTCAAGTAACGTTGACAAGACTTGTAATGTAAAGTCTACCTCAAATCTACTTTTTCGTTTTTCTAAAATAGCTTCTTGAATTGAACCTGCCTGACTAAATGTATTTAACATTAGTCACTAAAATTGGAAGCAATGAAACTGAATAGAGACCGTGTCATTAAGATAAATGCTATTGGTTTTAATCTCTCTGAAATTATTCACATGATGCCTGTCATCTGTGCACATACCTCTAACCATTATTTTTAAACATCTAAGAGAGACACAGTGTTGCCTGTGGTGAGAGCAGTGGGAATCCAAAGGCTGCCTGAGTAGGTTGCCTTAGACTGAGTGACCAGAGAGCTGCCACTAGTGGCAGCCTATGGGCAGTACTTTGTGGGCCTGGAGAGCAGAGCCCCTGGTGTTGCCTATCAACTATCAACTATCAGTTGATAGTCGGGGACGTGTTGGAACTTGTGGGCCAAGAGAGAGAGAGAGAGAGAGAGAGAGAGAGACAGAGAGAGAGACAGAGAGATAGAGAGGCAGAGAGACAGAGAGACAGAGAAAGAAACAAGTTTCAGGCCCCATGCCTAATAGGCCTTAACGACTTTGCCCTCAAGATCAGGTTGCTAGCATGACCGTGTATCACTGACCAATCAGATGCAACCGTGTAAACAGTGTATGTTCAAAAAGACCAATCTGTTTGGAACACACAGCTCATGTGGGCATATATAAAGAAATGGTTGCGCACAATAAACCGACATTTTGCTTGCATCAAGCTGTGTCCTGTCTCTCAATCGCGGCAGTACTTGGTATGCCAGACTCTGTTAGAGAATTCAACAAGTGTTGGGTCTGCTACAGCGTGAATATCACACAACTCATGTCTTCTTTTAAAGTAATATAAAAACTATTCTGATTTATTTATAGGTAGCAGAAGAGTACTTGATGGAAAAGCAATCACTTACAGACTCCTAAATCAAAGGCAATCCCAGTCATCTTTGTAACATGTAAAGCTACTTTGAAATGCATTTGGACACAATCCCAAAACTAAAACACCTGCTGATATTCACAGATGTTTTGGGAAGAAGATGTACATAGGAGTTTCATATAGTATTGGAGGAAGAACCAAGATATGTGTAACCCAGCAAGAGTTTACAAATTTTGGATTTGCTTGATGTTGGAGTGAAATGTGTGATGTATAAGCAAACAAAAACTGAATAATTCTGGAATAAATCTCTCTTCAACTGAAGTTACCTAGTTTGTCAGAATTCTGAGTGAGGCCATTGCTATTATAAGAATGACTGATGGACTACATAAAAGAAATTGTTGACCTTATTCCAGTTTCTATGAGACTTATGCCCAAAACTCTCTTAAGCTGGCATCTTTGTAGGCACTTTCAGAGATAATGTCAAGAACTGAAAGAGCAAAGGGTTTGGAGTACCCAAAGCAAATATGATGTGTGGAAGGCATATTCTCAGACTTGAAAAGAAGGAAACAATTTTATGCACCAACCTGCCTGAAGCAAAAAATATCCTAGGAAAACCATCTGTCTGCTCCAGACCTCAGCCAAGAGCAGTGAAAAATAGGTATTTGGTGTTGAAGCGTGGTGGAATTGGATTCTGTTTGCCTAATAAAGATTTAGGTTACACTCAGGAAGATAAATGTGTTACTCTTCTGTCACTCTCTTCAACAGAACTTGGACTTTTGATCTATTTTTTAGATACAAGCTGGGAGTTAAAAGAAAAAACAGGGAGGAATGGTAGGCCACTGCTGAGATGGGCCCTAAACACATCAGCTAATTGAAAATAAGATGTATTTCTATAAACAGCATTATTGGTGAGACGGCAATAAACTTTTAAACTCAGTTGAGTAAGAACGTTACAAGAGAGTGTCAGCCCTGATGTGTCTAGTCAGCAGAGGAATGGGCTGGAATTGAATAATGAAATAATCTCTAAAAGTAATTTGAGTGACAACCCTCATATGGGATAGGGAAGAAGGTGATAAAAATTATCAAAACTCAATTTTCATCCTAGGAGTAATTTCACCTTCTCAATGTTCTGTTATGGTTTTTACTCCATGGGGTCCCTGAAAAAAAAAAAACAACACCCATTGATAATCACCTCAGGGTTTGTCCTGGTTTCATGGGAACAAATCCACAGCCCAACCATGGCAGCTGACTTGGTAGCCCCAAGTCAGCTGGGAGTTTCAGCCAGGGCAGCTGACACAAGCTGACGCACAGATGTATCCCATACCACTGACATCAAGCTCATTATAAAACTAGAGTATATGAAGGGCTGGGAATTACTCTTCCCGGGGCTCCTTGATATTGGCCTTCTGCTCCTGCTGCTCATCCTAAGGACGAGGCTGAATATAAGCTTGTATATCTTATGTTAGTATTTGTATTAGGTTTGTTATTTCATTAAATCCATTTCAACTCACAGGGCTTCTCCCTTTTTCCTGATTCCCCTTCTCAGCCTGGGAGGGGACATTGAGTGACCCTGATCCTTGTTTCTTATCAAACTTAGTTGGCAATGAGTTAGTGTTTTCTTCTATGTTATAGCTAAAAATATTGGAGAGCATAGGGCCCAAAACCAATTCCTGAGCAATATCAGTGTGAGTACATACGTGAAGTATTGATTCACAATTGCATTTTTTTGTTTGTCATCACAGCTAGCACAGTTTTAATATACTTAAATTTTGTATTGGCTTTCTTTTATGTTGTGTGGGACTAAGTAGCCTTAGAGAGATACCTAAACATATTAGCACAATGCTGTTGACTTTATAACTTATTTTGGCTTTCAGAATAAGATTCCTTTAATAGCCTAGCATACAGTTTCAGTTTTGAGCATGTAACTACGAAGTTATTTGTGAGTTCACTATTTAAATGTGTTATTCTATTTTCCAAACTGGATATAATAATAGTTTGGATATAATAATAGTTTACCATCAGGACAGAACACACCCTCAGAAGAATTGCCAGTGTTCACTGCTAGTGCCAAAACACCTTGAGGATCTAGATTGCTCATTTCTGTGACAGAATCACTCCCCTTTATACCCCTTCCTTCTCACAACGAGAGGACACACTGTGCACTAAATAACGTTACATCAGCAATGAAAATTGGTAAATAATTGCGGAGCACTGATGCTATTATCTATTACACTGTTCTAACAGTAGCTTTTAGTATCACTTCATCTTTTCTGAGCAAAAGGTTTTGTGTGTTATAGAAAGTGGTATGTTTTTTTTTTTAGATAGAATTGTCTCTTGACATTCACTGTTCCAGGGAGAAAACTATGGCATACTAACATCTTAGTAGTAGCTCTGTAGCCTTTATTGTGTCAGTTCTGTTGAATAGTTTCCCTTGCATTTAGACAAGGAACTATATTATCTCATGGGGTGGTAATGCAGAAGGAAGTAAATATATTAGTAGTTTAAAAGTGCTTGGGTAACCAAATGATTTTTTAAAAATTATCTAAATTTTGGACAGTAATGGGTAACCTGTAAGAGATATTGAGAGGAATGATACTGTGTTGATAAAAACAAATAATTAAAATACTTCTTTTTAATCAGCACTTTTTTCCTCATGAAGTTATTCTCACATTCTGTCCGATATCACACCTAAAGACCTACCCTTCAGTTTGTTCTGAAAATAATTTAATGTTTGTAAAGGGTCACAAGGAGACCAGATAAACTAAGCAAATGAATGGCTCATTGGCCACCTCTTCAGCAGCCTACAGGACTCAAACAGCTTTTCAGGATGGACAGCAATACTATCAGACATCCTTTCTTGGATCAGAATGGTGACTTAACAGAAAGATTTGCCAGAGACTTCTGAAAGGCCTTGTTACCTGACAGGTCTGTATTTTCCATGCATGATGGTAATTTTGCATAGCTAATCGTATGGCTAATTGCATCACTGAATTGCATTTGAGAAAGATTATGTTAATTGATGCTTTCTCATTCTGATTGCTCATCTTCTATAATGTGTGGTTTCTTTCTTGTTGTTTTAAATGTGAAAACATTGTTCATGAGTAGTGTTACATTCATCAGTTCTGAAAATGGGACTCCTATCTCAGATGTTTGCATTGATGGGCCTTACTCTCAAAGTTGTGTGCAGTGTGGAATTAGTCCAACATGGACATGCACAGAAGGTGCAAAGCAGGACCTTCTGAAGCTAGAGTGACATCAAACCAACTTGACAATTACTTTTTACCTACGTGTATTTAGTAGCTGCTTTACTGGGTATTAGTTGTACAAATATACCAAATGCTAACTCATACAGGAACACCACCACAGTATTTCTTCACTCATAAGCCTGTATGATTCTCAGCATCTGCATAAGGAACCGATGAAAACATAAATTTCTAGTTGGGAATTGAGCCAAGGCAGAAATAGAAGGCTTAGTTGATGAGAATAAGGACTTAAGACTCTCGTTCAACAGTAGTTAAGTATGAGTGCTTTCTTTTAGTCCAGCAGGCAGTGGATCGGGACCTGTCAAAAGACAATTATTTTAATTCTGACAGTCAATGTCAGTATCTTAAGTAGTTTTCACAATAAAGAAAGCACTTTGGTTATCATTCAACAGAAAAGCACCACAGACCAAGAATAGCTGATTCCCTGTTACCTTCCTTGTGCCACCTTCTAACAGAAAACCATTGTATTTTGTTATAAAGAAACTTGTTGCTTAAGTTCCTTTAAATCACTCACTTTTCCTGCCTTCAGACTTATCATGACTGAAGACGAAAAGATAATAAGAAGAGAAAAATGAGTGATATCAATACTGGTGAAACTAATAAAGTTTACCTTCTCAAAGTCCTGTAGTTAGATTGTCTGAAAATGTGTGAGCTCTGGACTATAAGATTCTCTTATGTGTGGGCTGTTCCTTTGTGGTGTGGAGTCTGTAGTTTCCACTAAGGACTGTAGCCAGGTCTTCACCTGACTGTCTGTTTTCACAGAAGTTGTAGGAACTTAACTTTTTTTCACTCAGCCAACTGGATAAAAATTGATTGGGAAGACAGTTGAACCTTCATGTTCACATGTACACACATCATGGAACTGAATAAGATGCATTTGCATAGGAAACTAGATCAGAAAGCATAACAAATTTCATATTGTTGTTGAATTACTATTTTCAGTAGAAATGGAGTAAAAATTTATTGTGAAAACTTCTATTTTGCTACAGCATACAGACGATAGAAAGCAGCTCTACAGACTGTTCGGTACTCTGGTTTGGAAGGACCAGTCTAGAAGGGGGGTTACAGTATGAATCAGTATCTTATAATATGTGATCTCAAATATATACGTGGTATATATTAGGACAACTTTCTATTGCCAACAGTGATAGTTCTGAAGATCTTTACGGTGTTCTTCTTTTAATGATGTGTTTGACATCACCAGCCTAATTCAGATAAACTATCACATAATTTCAGATCATAATATTTCTAGGTTGTTGTTGAACTGAACAAAATTGCCTGCATTGCCCTGTATTGCAGAACATACTTCCTTGAAATACATTCAACTAGATAGCAATTGAATTAGGTTTAGGTTGGTGCTGTGTTGCTGATTTATGGACCAGATGCTAAAATAATAGGACAGAGAAGTAAACATATTTGTCAAAAATTATAAAGCCTTCTCTACACTATTGATGTTTTTTCA
Source organism: Podargus strigoides (assembly GCA_028020825.1). Classification (NCBI taxonomy): domain Eukaryota; kingdom Metazoa; phylum Chordata; class Aves; order Caprimulgiformes; family Podargidae; genus Podargus; species Podargus strigoides. The sequence goes on from CM051663.1 coordinate 147,363,433, forward strand.
ATATGTTTTGAAAATAAAATAATTTGTAATGGTGATGCTATTCATTCTGATAAAAGGCCTGCAGAAAAGATAGGCAAAAGCTGTAATAGCATTCTTGGCAACAATATTCACCCTTCCACATGTATTCTGAATGCAATTTAATTTGAATTAAATAGAAATAAATACTATTTACCATTGCATCCTAATGACTATAATTTTCTCTCAAGCTGTTACTTACAGACACAGTATGCTGCACCTTTAAAATAGTCTCTTCTCTGTGTTTCTGTACAGGGGACAAAGTTTTGATGCATAAGTATTTAATCACTAGACAAAAAAAATATAGACTCCACTAGAAAGGCTAATATGAAAGTGAAATAGAAAAATAATTTTTTCCTGTCATGATGGAGAAATTATCAATTTATATCTTTTCAACTGGCTGGGCCATCAATATCTGCAGCTAAAAAAATGATGCTGCCCTGTCTTCTCTTATCCAATGGTACTTAATCCCGTCAGGATATCTGTACTGTTTAAGTCACCACATAGCTATTATCCTGCTCATTTACTGTTGTAGCCAAAATTTCTCCATTATAACTGAAAGTAGCTAAACTCTTCAGTGCCAGATGGTATAAAAATTGGTCTTATCACAGAGATACAGATGTAGTCACACTCACAATTGGTTAGTATCATGAACCCCCTTCCTCCTGTGAATTTAGAATGACAGAGTTATCTTAATTTAATCTCTAAATTAGTGGCTAGTATGTATCAAAACCCCCTATCATATAGAAATGTATTGATTAACAAAAAATAAGCTTTTCCTCATTGCCAGCAAATAAACACCCAACTTGAGAGTCAGTGTAGGGAACTGCTGGAAATAGATGCACATTAAAAAACAGATTAGCTTTTTGAGTGCAACTTCAGTGCATGTTAGCTGAATTGCTTCAAAGTGGCCTTAAATAGCTTCTCACCAAACACATGCAAACATTTGTTTGCGGTGTAGGAGCATTCAACTATTTATGCCAAATGGACAAGAATAAATGATAGCCTACCTTATTCCATGAAAGTTCCTCTCTGCAAAATATTTGTCATTTAGTCTTCATGTTCATGTACAATACAGTTTCAGTAAATTACTGGAGGAAATTTCAAGACTAATGCCTGATAGCAACACAAGATTTATCTTCAGGGAACAGCTAAATATCATGTTATGTCATCTTCTATTTGAATGGGAAAATGAAGAAGAACTTATCTGAGAAGACTTCAAAATAGTTAAACAGCTTTAAAAGTTTATTTCATAATTCTAAATATATCTTAGAGATATATCACAGAGAACAATAGGTAAATTGTATTCTTCCAGTATTTTCAATTAGCATTTACCTATCTGTCTGTTTTGAACAAAAGAGAGAGAAATCTTTAATCTTCTAACAAAATAGCTGAAATACAAGACACAAAATGTTCTAATTTTTTTTTTTTCTCTATACCAGCATGCCTGGGAACAGAACATTATTTGCTTGGCTGCCTAAAAGAGGTGTCCCTTTGATAGCATACACTTTCTCTATCTAACTTGGATGTGCTGTGCTATGTTCACTCTGTCCTTCTTTCTGCCAGCAGGACCTGGAGAGAGTTACAAGCCTTAAGGGAACATGAATCCAGGGATTTTCTCACTTCCTGGTGCAATCACTACATGTGTGACCACTGCTCATGGTTGTCCTTTGCCCCATCCACCTCGATCCCCCTTTTTCTTTACAGTTGTTTCCTCTCAGAGATGTAACTCACCAGTTATTACTTTTCCCACTTTGGTCCCGGTTTTGCAACACCATGCCCTAAATTGTCATTTCTCATGTTATTACCAAAATAATTCCGACCTTATAATGTCTTTACAGATACAGTTACTTCAAATTCTACTTCTCAAAAGGATGCTAATACTGCCCTTCAAACTAGATAGATGGACTTCAGCTATTTCTCTCTAACTCACTTTAAATCACCTGAGAAATCCAGCCATTCCCTGTGGCACTATCTGTAACTTTTGTCAGCTTTGCGCTTTCTTTTTTTATTACGTGCAATTTATTACATTCTCATTCACTAATGTGTTATATTCTGTCCAGTTAGCTAAACTTCAGGCTGGGGTGCAGTCATCTATCTGCATACCTTAAATAGAGTTTCCTACTCTAATTTTCATGATCATGTCTAAAACTGTGTGGCTGCCCCTCCTACACAGATGTTAACCACGACTTAATTTGGAAGATATATGCTGCAAATGAAAGGGCACAAAACTAGCAATCAGAGTACAAGCAGTTTGTATGAAGTGTGGACTGAAATTTTGCCAATGTAGGCTTTTTGTGCAACAGTAGTTATGTAATCTACTGTGCTGTGTCCCTGCAAAATGTGTAGACCTTTTGATATGTGCAATTAACTACAGCTCAGTATCTCGCCTTCCTAATTAATGATGTTTGGATTGATAGAATGACTTACAAACGTTGCAGTCATTGCTCCAACCAGAAGTGAGGTGCAAAACTAGGTTCAGCAAATCCTGTGGATGGTGGGAGCTGTGGTTGGTCTCCTAGTACTGTGGAGCTCTAATGGTGAATTTGTATGGAAGGCAGATGTGGAATTCAGAGGAAATAGTTAAATCTCTGTTGATTAGTGTTGACTAAGAATGGCTTTAGCCTAAAAGATTCCTTACTGGAAAGTCCTAGTATGTCACTGTTTTCTCCAACAAGAATGAAAATATTAATTTGGACTACAAATGTCCTGTTTTGAAACTGTTCTTAAAGAAAAAACATTTCCAAATGGACAGTCATCAGTATTTTCAAATCAAAGATCAATGTAATTTTTGGATTAAAAAGATTTTTAAAATACAATTTAGGCATAGATTGCAGAAGTTTCCCAGAGTTACTTCTCTATTATGTCTCTTGAAACTGGCATTTGAATATTGCAACATCAAATTAGAACAAGAAATCAGAAATAGTTTGGTAAAAATTATTTAAAAATTACTTGGGGTTTGTTTCATACCTTTTATGGGTGAACATGTTAAGGAAAGGAATTCTCTAAAACTTTGGTCATTCTTGTCATAGGTGTAGTAATTGGAGAGGATGGATAATGATTCCAAAGAAGAAAAGAATTTTTCATCAAAATCTCCCAGGCAGAGATGTTTCTCTGTTTGTAGTCACATTTTCTTTTTCTACTAATGGAAAAGGTTCTTTTCATATCAGTGGGGTTTCTTGTACTGAAATAATTCCAGATTGTAGACTATATTTTTAAGGAGTTTTCCTTGCTGCAATTATACTGCACTTAAGTTACAGAATATTTGAAATTTAAAATATTTGATAAGATATATTATATTCTCACGTCTCAGAATTGATTTAAATCTCCATAAACAGGTCTTCATTTCTTAAATTTGCTATTGCATTTTTATGGCAACTTGCACTGCATGTTTCAGAATGAGAGAGCTGAACTCTGTCACATCAGGCTTTTAAAAATTGAACTGTAAACCTGTGGTCAAAGGTTCTGGGTATATATGTACTCAGATAAGACACAATTAATATGATCATTCTGTAGCATGACTGACCAGAATCCTATCTCTGTTTTGCACAAGGAGTTTTATAAAGTACTAAAACTGATTAGGTGAAAGCAGTGTATTAACTATACTAAAATGAAGTCACTACTCTATTGGTAAAACTACTTCAGTACTAAGGGTAAAACAGGACTTCAATTCTAGGAATATAATTACAAATATATAATTTTTATTTCTAGAGTAGAAGTAAGATTAGATTCTGCTGCAATTTAGAAGTTTATAATTGAAACTGCAAATTTTACCGTCTACCTAAATGAAGGCAACTAAAGATTCCTGATTTTTTTTTTTTTTTCATCCCTTGCCTCCTGTGGAAAACATTGTATGTATGAGTCTTAAAATTTTATTTGTATCATATTTGTGTCCATAGGAGGCTTTAACATGTGATGTGGAATAAAATCCTTTCTTTTTCATCTCATTAATATTCACTGTGTTAATTCAATTTTTTTGAGGTTTAATTGTGTTGGAAGTATGACCATTACTTTTTTTTTTTTTTTTTTTTTTTTTTTTTTTTAATTATAGAGCTCTTATAAGCTTTTTGAGACAACAATAAACTATATTTTCTCCCTCAATACTAAAAATTCTAAAGGAATATTTGTAAATATTCAGTCCAGAAGATTTAGAACCACAGGACTTAGAAGCCAATAGGCTCGTGGTTCGTAATTCTGAAGATCTTGGCTCCTGAAAAGCTGAGAAACAAAACTCAAGTCATACAAATGTTTCAGTATTTGCATGTTACTTTTGGATATATTTCTTAAAAGAGTTCAAACTATTGATCACTAAAAGGCACTCTCTTTCATGAATTGTAACCTGAATCAATGTGAAAAACTTAATGGTTTCCTGATTACCTGATGATGAATACAGCAGCTGTATATTAATTAAACCTGAGGCAAATGCATTTCAAGCACAAAATATGTGTGAGGGAGTAAGGAAAATAAATTATTGACTTCATAACAGAGATCTCAAAGGATCAGAGATTTTGTATGGATCAGTCATGGTTTAACAGTTTTGGCACAAGACTGTTGTCTGTCTCTAGATAATGTTATCTACTCTGGTCTGAAGTTCTTTTCATTACCCTCCAATAAATTCCCACAACGTGGTGTCAGATGTTGCTATTTCAATACACAGTTCCCATGACTGTAAACTGTAAGGATGTCGTAATTTTAAAATATTTTTTTCTTAAATACAGTTGTGATTTGGGAAATACTACTGTCCACATATGTGACAGCTCTTTATTTTATCTGACAGCTCTTAAAAGGACAACACATAAGCAGAAAAGAGATCCACGTTCCTTTCTTGGTGGATGTGTATTCTCAACAGCTTACGCAGTTAGGCGGTGCAGTTTAGCACTTCTGTGGCCCCCTAACTGTTTATTCAAATTGTCAAATGGGAGTTAAAAAAAGATTGTCCTAGTCTGTCTTGTGGTACAGTGATTATGAAAAGATTACAATCCCTCAGGCAAGGAGGTCTGAGAAGTAAAGCCCCCTGTTCTTAACGCTCCCTTGCTACTTTACTGTTGTAAAAGAGGTTACTCTAGTTGCATTCACTGTGTGCTTCCACTGTAGTCCTTTATATTCTGAAAACTAAGATGCAGAGTTGTATATTGTGAAGCCTTCAGCCAAGCAGATGGCTACTCATCTCAAAGGTTACTGAATCACCCTACAAAAGTTGTCCATAGGATCTGAAAGGAGAGAAGATACACCTTTTCTGGTGTTTACTTTTTGAAAGATACACCTTTTCTGGTTTAATTTTTAAAAACAAGCTATAGTTAGACTTAACTCTTAGGCAGAGATTAACTTAATCTTGTTTATAGCATAGTAGACTAGGCTTTAAACTCTTGATTTAAAGTTCTCTAAGTCAAGGGTGCTGCCTATATGTGCCTCTGCTGCCTACATAGGGCAATAGAGTACTGATACGTGTGACTATTTGAGCATCATGAATAGTCCTGGCTTTACTGAATGAGGAGATGTCTTCATTGTGGTTCTTTCAAATGGCTGAGTAACCATGCACTATTTCCTGTGACAGTTACATGATGCACAGAGCTGATCTGTAAACTAAAGCCCAGGACTGGCAATTCAAGAGCACATCGCCTCAGTAAGAGCTAAGTTTTTGCTTTGTTGTTATAGTTCAAGCTTTCTCTTGCTGGGAGACAACCCAAAGCACTTGCCAGTGCAATTTTAGAGTGCACATACAAGATATCTATACCACCCTGCTTAAGAAGATGCAGTCCAGAAGTCTTTTTGACCTGTATTATTCTATGATGTATGATCTATAACATATTCAAATAAACTGTTTGGAATTACATATCTTAAGCAGAATTAGAACTATACACATGGTTTCCCTGTGTCAGCTAATGTATGTTCTCGGCCTAGGTTTTCCAAAGTTCTTCAATGGTCTATTCAAGCTTTTTTTTTTTTTCTTATTTGTGGTTTGAACATGTAAGCACATCAAAGCCAGGTAATACAGGAATTCCTGTGACACTTTGCAGGTGTAAATAATTCTGATCAGTAGCCTTTCTATTATCAAGTGAGTCACATGGAAAGTAGATCAGTCTTAGTATACAATTTTCGTTGTTACTGGTCTTCACGTTTTGTCTCAATCTTGTTATTCATTTATTGATTCCACATCCCTCCAAGTGAGGACAAAGCCACAAAACTGATGCTTTTTAGGAGGCAAAAGTCGTTCCTCGATACTATAAAAGCCTCAAATCAAGTTAGTTTTTCCTGCTTGCCCTGCTAAGGCATTTTTTTCAGTGGTTTTGACAGTATTTTATCAACTGACTAAATAGTTTTTGTTTGGTTGGGTTTTTTAACTCTGTATTCTGCAGAATCTTTAACAAAATGAATAAAAGCAGCATGGTTTTTGTCTGGACCTTTGCAACATCACAGTGGTGGAGGGGATTTGCAATGACCTGTAATTACCCACCTCTGTGTGACAGTGAAGTTTATTTTCTGTTCAGTCGCATTTGTCAAGAACCGAGAGTACCAAAGCAAACTTCTAGTCTCTATTTGCTTGAACACTGACATAAGGCTACATGCTGCTTTACACCAGCAAGTTTTACTAGTGTTGATCAAACACATAAACTAGATAAGATGATATCAGCTGGATACCTCAAAGTCCCCAGTACAGATGGACATGAAACAATTTTCTTATTGTGAAAAAAAGCCCAAATGTTTTCAGAGTTGTGAAATAACATCCCTTCTGCTTATAGGAGAAGCCAAAGTCTGTGGGGGTATGGCTCAAAGCACACGGGAATTCCTTCTCCAGTGTATCTAATACTTACCATGACAGAACTGCGGAGTGTAGACTAGAATCTGGATCTCTATCAATGGAGGATTGTTGTTCTTATGTTCAGGGTTTTCTTCACTTGTTTATCTAAAAAAAACCTCACCCTTTATTATTTTTATGGCATCATATATGCTCTCTCAAGAAAATGTTTTCTTTTAATGTTCTGATATTTTCAAATTAAAAAAAAATAAATCAGCTTTAATACCATGAAGTGGAAAAAAATATCCATTATCATGATTTATAGGTTCATATCTGTGAAATTATCTAAGTGTTCATATGCATAGCAGATTTGCACAGGGTGTATATCAGAACACAGGAAGATAATTTTCAATCAACAAAAGTTTTTAAATTTTCAAAAGAAATTGTGTGTTTTCTCCTCTGGGTGAAGAGGGAAAACGTCTCAGAGTAGATGAAGATGCTGAGAATAAATATCAGAAATGCATCAAAGGAAGGTTTGGGTAATGGCCTATAACAAAATCTCCATGGACAAGGAATTCTCCGTTTTCCTGCAGTATTTGCCACCTAAGCAAAACAAGTATCAATTTTATCGCATTAAAAGAAATGTATTTCATAATGTTAAAAACCTATGAGCTTGTACATTTATGGCCTCTTTTTACGGCACAGTTAAGCAATCAAAGAGTGGTTTGGGCTTTCTTAAGCTTATAGTTTCTCATTGGAAATGTAAATACATTACTTTCCTTAAAGTAAGGAAAGCAGGTCAAGGCTCACATGTAGTTTGTATACCAGCATTTGTTTATGCAGACTAATGAGGTATCTTAACTGACAGTAAGAATACCTTGTATCTATACGTAAACATACTATTGTTCATTTTCAGCCTGCAGCTGTGCTTAAGAAATTGTGCTTGAGCTTTTTTTAGTTCAGAATTTTGCCTTTTTACAGCAAAGGCACAAACAGAATAAATACACAGGTTAGACTTGTTAGATGTGTAAGCTGGAACATAGGAGGTTCCACATAAATGTGAGGAAGAATTTCTTCACAGTGAGGGTAACAGAACACTGGCACAGGCTGCCCGGAGAGGTTGTGGAGTCTCCTTCTCTGGAGACATTCAAAACCCACCTGGACATGTTCCTGTGTGACCTGATCTAGGTATTCCTGCTCTGGCAGGGGGATTGGACTAGATGATCTTTTAAGGTCCCTTCCAATCCCTAACATTCTGTGATTCTGTGATGAGGAGGACAAAAGAGCCATTGGAGGGACGCGTTTTGTGGAAGGGGTATTGATTTGGTAATAACCTGGTTTAATTGCATGGTAGAAGGAAAAGAAATGCAATTATTGTTCTGTGGGCAAAGAAATGCCTTTTTATGTTTGGAAATGATTCCTAACACAGGAAAAAATATGAAATTTTATGTGTATGTCTTCAAGGGATTTAAATGCATATTAACCCTGATGTATTCAACGTATGTTTCATGCCACATAACAAAACCTACTGTTAGAGGAAAATAAAATGCACTAAAAAGAGCTGCTTCAGACTTCAAAATCTAGCTAATCAGGTATCACACCAGTGGAATTCAGCACAGATTCTTTAATTGTTAGCTAACTGGACTTTATGATGTGAAATATATTGTATTACTCAGTCATAGTAAACTGACTGAGAAAAAAAATACCTCTGTGTTTTAACAGGATAGAGATGTTTTTAATGAGGCTGAAATGAGAAGTAAAAAAAAATAAGATCTGTGGGCTGTGGTTTCAATAGGAGGCAACTTACCTCACTTCTTTCTTTCCTTTTCTCTTGTTAGCCTGAAAGTTCACACCAGTAGGGTTGCCCTGTGAGTACAGAACAAGATAATTGGTCTAAAATAAGGAGGTTCAGTGCTTCTTAAAAGCTACTCTGCAACCAAAGACACCATACTGCCAGCAAACGTTAACATGTGTTTCAGAGCTAAACAGAGATTACAGCTCTGTGAATTAGAACTGACTGACTCAATATTGGCATAAGTGCTAGAAAGCTAAGCAGGGCATTTTTTTGTAGCAGTTCTTCTCGATATGATATGGTGTCTTTTAGATATTTTTAGATATTTTGGGGTTTGGTGTGTTAGGAGAGAGTTAGATCACTTTTTCCTTTCTCTGTTACATGATGTTTCTCACTGAAATTGGAAAGACACAAAGCCAAACTCAGAGGTGAAATATGGTTAAATCACATTTATAAATGCACCTTCCTGAATTTTGGCCTTCGCTATAAACGCGTGGGCTGTGGGCACAGCAAAGTATCAAAGGTTGCTCTGTTGTTTCACCTTTTTTCCCCTTTCCTATTCAACTGGAAACCAAAAGCCTAATTTATAGTCAAAGTTCACTACCACTAATGCTTTGTAATTCATGCAAAATTAACTTCTGCTATGACAATTTCTTTGAAAACTACCTTGCAATAATTGTTCAAATCGTTTATGTGTATGAGTAATATAGAAATGTTACCATTATGTTTTAATTACTTAATCTAAGGCAGGCAGCAAAACTAGAGTTATTAAATTGCATACATTTTGTGACTCTTGCCATCACTATAATTTTTGCTGTAGAACTGCACATGAAAGGAGTGGAACATGTAGGTCACACAGCAAGGTATTGCTTCTTTGGAGAGCATCTATTTCATTGCAATCTAAGTTCTGTAGCCTGTCAAATTTCTTCAAATGTTTCTCACTCTAAACTTTAATTGTGAGATCTAAAGTACTGGTTTTGCCTTTAAAAAAACATTTTTTATTAAAAGTTAATGTTAATTGTTTTTCTTCTTGGTTTACCAAATTATTGAATTTATCCATGTTAGACTTTTGAAGCTAAGACATGTACTAGAGTACAAACAGCTATGGTTAAAAGGTACAAAACTCATGTCTGTATCAACATTTCCCATAGGTTACCTGAGTGGCCTGATTACAGAATATGAATTTTACTGAGGAACGGGAAACTGAAATCATTGCCAGGTTAATAATTTAAGAGCATCAGTCTCCTTTGAGTGTGTACAGAGAAATGTGAAGAGTTTACACAAACTAAGAACATAGTAATAAGCATGTCCAGAAGATATCCAGACTGTACTGGAGAACCAAGAATGTGGGCCTGGGAGAGTCTTATATAGAAGAAAAGCTGCTGGCTGGGCCTTCTAATAAGGTTGTGCTGAAGAAGCAGATGGGAAAAATATCATCTGGTCTTTCAAGGTTATAGCTGCTTAAATAAATCAAGAATCTAGTTATAAATATATACCCATTAACTTTTTGTACAAAATTGTTAAAAGAAGACATTAACTTTCTAGAATCAGAAGCACTGTGTACAGACAGCTGGTTTCAGCAAGTAGCTGTCTCCTCTCAGTTACGAAGGAAGGCAACATAAATTTATAGCACTTTATGTTTCCCAGAATGAATGTGGCAGTGTCTCTTAACTTTCTACTAGAAGAGTTAAATGGAGGTATAACAACCCCTGCAATAAGAACTGAGTCCACTGTGGATTCATACACGATCTCTATACTCAACCCAGTCTAAAATGCAGACATTAAGGTAACTAAATAGTTCTTAGAAACATTGTCTTTGCCAACATATCATTCATTCAGAGTTTTCTATTTATATTTTACATCCTATTTATATAAAACCTCACTTCAGTTAAATGACTGTCAGACATAGATTAAAAGTAAACAGCATATGGCTGAAACACCCCTGAGAAGCTGTTGTCAAAATTCCCATGCAGACATATTTTTCCCTTCTTACAGTTTCTTAACATGTTTTTCTAGTCAAATTGACCAGTCCACAAGCAATCAGTTATCAATATGTAGAAGTATCCTGGATAGCTATTTTTTATTATGAGATTCTTAATAGAATCACAGAATCACAGAATGTTAGGGAATGGAAGGGACCTCAAAAGATCATCTAGTCCAATCCCCCTGCCAGAGCAGGAATACCTAGATCAGGTCACAAATTCTTGCTAATTCAAGTTTTTGATATGCTTTTTCAGCAATTATTAAATATGACTAAAATATTAATTCATGTATAAAATAGTCAAAGTAAGTTTCTTCTCATGTCCCCCCAGTCAGGTTTTGAGCATTCTTCAAACTCAGGAGAAATCTTCCTTTCACCAGCTGAAACCTATGAAGCTTAGCTTTAAAAAGAATTGAGTCCTACTGGTATAGTAAATGATCATCCCCACTTTTCACTTGTTCTCAGTCAAGTGTCTTTAAGAGCTGGACTGCTGTTAGCAGATAATACAATGGCTACTAACTGCTTGTTTAATTTCTTCTTATGTTTTGGTATTTGAAGTTTTGCGTCTTCACTTTTACTTTTGCATAAAATAGCATTAGGGCTGTGTATGCGCAGACAGAATGGATTTTCTTTTCTGTTTTGAGTTAGTGTCATAAATACTTGGGGCTCTACTTTTTCATAATGAAAGTCTTATTCATACTGCATGACAAAGTGAGAATTTTTTAAATACACAAATTCATTGGCTGAGTACGTTAAATATTTTCTGCAAAAATAAAGCCCACTGGCTGATCCAATGCACTTTGTCTGATGGAAAAGGCAATTCTCAGTTTATAAGAACAAATTGAAATACTAAAGCTATTTCAGAAAGTAACTGGATTTCAGCTTCAAATTTTTCTTTCAAGAGGGTTCAGAATAATATATGAAAATTTTGAAAATATCTATAAAATGACATTCAGAAGGAAAGGATTTTACTTTAAAATATATTTTAAGATGAAATGCCTGGGTCTTATCTAATGAGATTTTGATTATTTCATTTTTAAATGAAAGACATTACGATATTCTCTAGTGTTTAAGTTTTAGAAAATCAATATTTTAATGTGGAAAAGTCTTCTGCTAAAGAATTTATGGATAACTAGCTGCAAAATTCTTGTATCGTGTTTGAGGAAAATTGTTTGCTACATGGGGACAACCACACCCTTCCCCCTAGCAGTTCCAAGAAAAGTACACGGAAGAAAATGTCTGGGTGGTTTTATATTGTTGTTTTTCTTCTAACTTTGCTTATGACTGAGATTTTTTTTTTTTTTTTTAATTTATAGCAGCCACTCTCTTATAACTCAAGCTGGAACTTTCAAGGAGGAAGTTCTAGGAGAAAGACTAGTGTGTGTGGGGGCTGAGAAATGAAGTCAGAGACATAATTGCTTTCAGGCAAGCAGCTCAGATTCTGAGATTACTGCACAGTGTGCAATGAAAAAACATTTTTTTGGAACTTAAAGGAGATACACTTGTGGCTCTGTAATGCACTGCATGGAAGCAAGAGATACAAATGTAGCATGAAGAGTGACACAGCAGTACATTTTATTTAAGTTTCAGCATAGTGGTAACTATGTAGGTACAAAGCTAAAGTTACATCTATGCAATTTTCTTCTTCATTAGCTCTGAATTGAGATCATTATGCACTGTTAGACTTCAGAGTATCTTTTGACTTGAACAATGAACTGTTTCTTTGATTTTTGTCTATTTTTTTAAATTTTTTTTGCTGGAGGGGGGGTAAAGGATACAGAATGAAGAAAATAAATTTATTTGCTTTTCACATTGTTTATTTTGAGGAATCGTGCTTTGAAAGCTGTTTCTGAAAACCCATTGGAACTGGATCAGGTCCTCCATTTTCACTTCCAAATCCCCTCCCCATGATTTCCAGAGCAGTAAACTCCTTCCCAGCTGTAAAACACGTAGTTAGGAAGCCTAGCATTTCCAATCACAAAGTCTGTGACCAGTAGACTCTCCCAGAGAAGTGAAGACAAGCTGTGCAGCCACATCATTAATCAGCTGCACTGGTGAGACGGCAGTACCCACGAGGCTCAGTACACGTCTTGGCTGTTGGTCTATTACTTTCCCAATGGCTCTTTATGTGTTTCCTTCCCCTGCTTTATTCATAGGGTCTTTTCAATTCTTATGTTTGTTTTTATGCCAGAGCTTTATCTTTAACCCCTATCACTCTCCGTTCTTTTATATTGTCCTGTGCAAGAGTCCCTGTGTACATTTCCCCCCTATATTTTCTGATTCTATTCAGCATTCTCTGGAACCCTCCTCTCAATTTTTTTTATGTCTTTGCCTTTGCAAGTTGGGAACCTGGACCAGCCTCTTGCCACTTTTTCTAGGTCTTCCTCCTATAAGAAGTTGTGTATTTTTTCCCTCTCCCTTTCCCAAGCTCCCTCATTTTCCTGCCTTTGGAAAAACCTCTTAAATTCTTCTGCTTCTTACCTCCTTCCCTTTTCAGGACCTGCCATGTGCTCTGTGAAAATTTCATTTCTACTATTCTTTCTATATGGCATATAGCTATTTAGGATACCAGGGTCTTAAATTTGATCGAGAGGATGATAGTCCATTAGCAAGTTCTATGATATACAGGCAATTAAAAAAACCCTTGCTAGGGTGTTAAATCCTTAACAGCCATGTCCTTTACTTTTCCCCTTCTGATATTCTTTCACGGTAATGCAAGACTATCCATCACTTATCTCTCCATTGTTTTGGTGTTCCTTCACAGATCATTAAATACTCTGCTCTGCTGAACATTGTCATTATTCTATTTTTTTTTCCTGTCCTTCACCATTTTCTTCCCCATATTTTCTTCAAAACTGTCTTTAAGTTGACGATTTTTTTTTCCCATTATAACAATGATGGTACAATTAGCATGGAGAATGCAGATACAGTTGCCAACAATAATATATTTATGCATCACACCAACATTAGTGTAAATGCTGTGCCAACACAGCAGCATTCCACTTGACTTAGTTCTGCGATTGTACTGTTGAGCACAACTTCACTTAAGTGAAAACACTAACTTTATGCTCAGTTTCAGAATTTTTCTTTAAAAGCTTTCAAACATGATTAATCCTTGCACTGTTGCTGGAGGTACAGGAGCTCCACATTTATCAGCCAGGGAATATCAGTAACCTCTGATAGAATAGAGGGAGTATGTTTGACAGAGGAATCCTGCAAGGGTGCATGTCATAGCACAAAGTTGTGGCATATAGGCAACTCTGAGCTTGTTTAGGTGCTAGAAATACAGCAGTTACTCTTGGGTATCACAGCTCCCTATTAAAGACAAATATCTAACTTATCATCTCATGTTTCTTCCCAGTTTTTACACCGTGAAAAGAAAAATAGTCTGATTTAATTGTGCGGTTCAATAAGGAGGATTTATTAAAGCTTCCTGTACTATGGTTACATATCTGAAGAAGAATTGCAGTCATCACTGTTGCAATTCCAGTATTTTTTATACTCATGACCATAGTTGGGGGTCTTTTCCTTTCAATATTCTGTCCCATGACTGAGAGGTCACCCTTCGTGTGATTTTCTCTGAACTCTGCCTTGATCATTGACATAGAGCAGCCACTGATGCCTGTGAAAGTTTTCTATCATACATTCACTTTCAAAGTGGTCTGTCAAGAATTCTGCCATACTATCTAGAGTATTTTACATCCACCTAATTGCAAAATACTTAGATTTTGCTTCTGCAGTAAGGCTTCTTAACTTTTTGAAATAATGGGAATTGTTGTAACATGGTTTTCTTACTAGCATCCATAATGAGCTGATAAAAAGCCCACCACATAGATGACATATTTTGACTACATAATACTAAAGCTATACTCTAATCTAATTTAAATGCATTTTCAAATTTATTCAACTTCTTTATCACCACAATTCTTCTGTAATTAAAACTGTGCTATAATTGATACTCTGATTGCATTATGGTTCTATTTTTCTCCAAGTCTTGCTGCAAACTTCTACAGGCAATAGGAGAATGTGATTAGAAAAAAAAAAGAGACCCTTTTAAAACACTTAAAAAACCCAAGCAACCAACAAACTTCCTCAGCTGTTAAACCACCACCATTACCAAATGTTCTGTCATTAAGAAATTGTCTAAATCTCTGTTTCTCTCCATCAGAACAGGAGCTGTAAGCACTGTGTCTGCTAGAAAAGCAAGAGGTGGGTGTTTTGGTAGGCTGTGTATGTGGGAGTTACTTATCCAGTAGTTTTCTGGTTTTTAGAACACTATTTTAAGGTTGAAAAGTTCACCTAACATATGCTTAGCAATTTGAAATATCAGCATTGCATATTCTTGAACTTTCTTACTTTTACTACAGAAGCTTTCAAACTATAAAAGCTTCAAATAACTTTTTTACTTTTTGCCACATTCCTGCAACATGGGAGATGAATTTACTTTCTGCCCCACAAGTTCTCTCACATTTTAAATGCTCCCATCTGTCGCACTGATGCATTTTTTTTCTGAAGGTTAGCTTCTTCCTTTTCTTTCTGTCTTTCATATGCCGTCTCTGTCTTAAATCGGAAAATATTGTTTTCTTTTGAAAATCCTGCTTTAGATATTCCTTCTGTTCTATTTCTGAATTATAGATAGTTCATGGATTTTTTTCAACATCACCACAGGCTGTGATCTTGTTTCATCTCCCAAGCTAAATGGCATTAGAGATTTACTATTTTACTTATTAAGGGCTCAAAATGTTCTCACTTGGTCATATGCAGTATTTGGGTGGTAGATCTCAAAAGACAATGTGAATATAGCATTCATAAGAAGCTGATCTCATTCAAAACTAGTTTAACGCTAGTGATGAATTAACATATTTGCTTAATTTAGGTAATTGAGAAGCATAGATTACAGTGAACTGAATTTTGTCTGTCTTTTTGTTTGTCCATCCAGATTCTATATGGCTGCCCACTTTTAGATGAAGAAATGTAATTGAGATCTTGAGTACCTTGACAACTACAAATCTCCTAGCAATTTAGAGGAATAGCTTTATTTATCCTTCTTTAATGGACATTTCCATTTGCCTGTATGAATAGACTTTTAAATATTGTTTATGACTCCTTCATTTTCATGTTATTATTAACTGCTATTTAGCATATTGCTAAGCTTTGAATATTGTCAGCTTTGAATGACAGGTCATCATTCTAAAACAAATGAAGTCATTCTAAAGATAAGATTTTTTTCATTAAACTTTGTACATTTGAACTACTAAGGGTGTAAACAGTACGTTTTTCAGTCTTAAGTATGGTTTTTTGCATTGTATTTAAGAGAAAAATCCAGTAGTCTTCTTGTATATGAATCTCCTTTTCAAAATGCTATTGGTCAGTTTAGCTGTCAAGATCCCTTTAAAAATCTAATATAAATTCTCATGAAGAATAACCTTGGACAATATTTTTTTAAAGTGTGCCACAGTAAGCTATTTGATCCAATAGTTCGTAGCTTAAAAAGGTTAACTGTTGATAATGTTTGCCTAAGGTTGTAAGATTTTACATGAGCTAACAAGCCTCTGTTGTGAATCCCCGTCTAATAACAATGGTCTTTGACACTTGTCAAGTCTTGTTCTACAATGCTTGTTAGGTATGCTAAGAGTACAGTGGAATTTGCATGATTCTTTAATGGTGCTGTGCATATTTGTTAGGTGAGATATACTTTGCAGATATAAAAAATTGGCAACAACAGTGATGTGAAACTGCTTGCTCTTGTTTATAAAAATGTTTACGGCAATATTTTTACTGGAATGCAGAAAAATTATTTGTGCAATAATCATAATTCCAATTTGATCTATATATGAATATTATTTGTCTCCATTTTATCTGAGAAGATTTTACATGCATTGTGTTTCTAGTATTATATTCACTTCAACAGAAGTCTGACGCTGATGTCTAGGACTTTGGCCATCATTTGGATAAAAATGTTCCATATGGAAGACAGACTGAGACCTAGACCTACAGTTTCTGTCACGCAAATATTAGAAGTCATCCAGTCTGAATTTTTCAGGTAACAGTAATCTCAAATCCAGATTGACACAACATGCTAATAGCTTTTTGAGCTGACCACTGTGACAGGTTTCCCAGTATTTGTATGAACATTGTGAAGCAACCTCAGGCTTTTATGATAATCCTTCTGCCTCTAGTGAAGCCACCAGCTTTTAATGATGAGACTAGACACAGTTGTGAAAGTTTTGACATAATTTTGGGAGCCCTGTGACTGATTTATCTTTAGAAATATTTTAAACAGACTATATTTGAGCTGCATTTGTAAACTTCTGAATCATATTAGAGTTTGTGTTTTGTCTATTATTTTTTCACTTTCACAAGCTAATGACATTGATTTTTTTGCAAATATTACATTTAGAGAAGCTATTAAGTTCATGGTCATTTTAACTGCTTGTTTGAGGTAGTTCACTCAAACTTAAGTTACGTATTTCTGATTCCATGTATAGTGGGCGGAAGATATTTCTAATAACATGGAGGTGACTTTGTAACTCCATATGGGGCTTTACAAATTGAGATCGTAATGGGAAAACCAGAGAACGTTTCTGTGTGAAAGCTGCTTACTCAGCAAACAAGGTAATTTAACCAAAGAGGATCTTTTTTTTCAAGAATCATATTGCTTTATTTTAGTTTCACAACATAAAGTCCATTCCCATTAGTTGTGTTTCTCAGTGGCACAGAATACTTACCTTTCCTGATCAAACCATAGAAACAAGCAGTGACTTTTACAAGCAAGTATCATTGTCTGGGGCCATGCTGAGCTCACTGAGGACATAGGCTTCCTATTAAGTTTTCAAAACAAAAAGGAGGCATTCCATGAGCTTGGATGTATACTTCAGAAATACCTTTAAGCTTATCATCACTATGATAATTTTACAAGCAAATTTTCTACCACTGGCTGAAGAGCTCTTGGTCAATAGAGATAAGCTTTTCTCCTTATCAGCTACTTATCATTGGTGCTATAGAGCTGAGAGAAGTCTTAGTAATAATACTGAACTTGACAGCCATGATGGACAGAATAGAATGAAGGGATATTTTTAAAAAGTTTGTGTGGGTTGTTTGTTGGTTTTGTTTTGGTTTGATTTTTTGTTTTGGTTTTTTTTTTTCTTTTTCCGTTGATTTTTTTTTGTTTGTTTGTTTTTTAAATTGGCATGTTATACTATTTTTGATTATCGGTTGCTGTCACCAGCAGTCAGGTAATGAGCCAGATGAAGTAATTGAAACATCTCTCATTGACTTAGCTTATTTTGAGTAAGATCTTCATATTTGCTGATGAAATACATTTTATGCACATCTAGGGGAGTATCTTGAGAGTCAAGATCCCTCCTAAATGGTTATCTGGGGGAAAAGTGATATAGTTTTTCTAGCTTATAGCAGCTCATGCCTGAAATGCAGAGAGTAGCTCCTACTAGGGCAACGCAAGAAACTAGGTTCTGAAGTTTTCTACAGAGATAAAAAAAAACCAGTACTTGTGAAAGACAATTGAATGCTTCCCAACAAAAGGAAAGAAGTGACCTGCATCTAGCATTGAGCCTTTTTTGGTGGTCATTAGCAGGCCCTCTCCTTTTTAAAAGAAACACAGAGGAAAAGCGCATCCTCTGTATGGTTTAAGTGCTGGATTCTGAAGAACAGTGGGGATAAATGGAATGTTTACACCACATCTTGAGAAAAATTGACTTTTTTATGTGACTACAACTAAGCTTGAAAGACAACAGAAAGTTGAAAATTGGTCCTTATGCCACTCAGAGTTTATTTCCCTTGAGACTAGAAAGCAGAAGTAAGGCATTGTTATTCCTGGGTAATTTCCTTAATCATAATGTCCTAGAGTTACATTCTTCTTATTTGCCTGCCTAATGGCCCTATGGCTCTTGTTCCCACAGTTGCAGCAGTACATAAATTTAGTGTACATTCAGAACGGGTAATACACAGAATTAAGAATTCTTCTTTACCTTACATGCAAAAGCATCTCATCTGTTTTGTGATCTTTATCAAGTGTCATTAAATTATTGTACAACATAAAACTAAATGTCCAACATCAGAAATATAGACATTTGGTTCTAGCGTAATCTCTTTTTTCCCCCACTGTCATTAAAGCTGTTCTGTGTCCTATTCTTCTGACCGTGCTGACCTGCAGCCTCTTTAAATCGGCAGTAACAAGATCTGGGAATGTAAAAGCCTTTCTACCCCCAGCTGATATTCACCACAGACTGATTATATTGCTAATCGGTTCTCCGCTCCAGTTTACAGCTGTTTTTTGTAATTGTTTTTGGAAAGATGGCTTTTGGATGTATCTGTGAGGAGGAGGTAAGAGCAGCTTGCAGTGATTGCTATCATGAAGGTCAATACCATAGCAAATGATAAATTTAGTGCTTTATTAATTATTGTGACACTATGCTTGAATATCTGGGGTGGTATAAAGAGAAAATATGAAAATAAAGGTCATGGCTGGGTAAAAAAACCTCTTGCTGTTAGTATCTGGGAGTAGTATATTGGCCTAGAAAGGGGGCTAAACATTCTGACAACCTTGAAAACATGACATATTAAAGAAAAGAATGCAAGTAGGGACTCAAAGACAGTGAAATAGATATTTATATTGCAAACGTAAAATAGTTAAGTTCTTTTTCTGCTCTTTTTTACCCACTGTCTCTGTTAAATTATCGCACAACATATTTGGATTTGCTCACCTCTCCATACTTTAATATTTAGAAGATAAATAAAAGATTACTTTGAGAAGAGAAATGTAATATTAAAATAATATTGCTTTTATTACGCTTGTCAGTATTTGCTTCTGCCACAGCATTTAAAGACTCAATATAGTAGCAAATCAAAACAAAATTAAATAAAAATTTTAGAAATAAAAAGCTATGCATTCTATTAATAATGTCAAATTTAACACTTACTGCGAAGTTGCTAATGATATTTGAAATGTTAGAAGGAAGTAGTAGTGTGAGTTTCGTTTCTCCTATGCAAAAATAGTTTTCAGTTTGCAAGCACATAGGAATAATTTTAATTTATGATTAATAACACTATTCTGTTAAACTTTCAGGAAATGGTCTACTTACCACCTGAGAAATAGCCATGTTTTTTGCATAAGTATATTTAGAAGTTTCCTACATGTGGAGCTGAGAGTGACTTAATTAATGCGTGGTCATGTTAAGACTAATTATGAATAATCAGGAATAAACAACCCTGAGATCTTCTGTTTTTAAGGAAATAGATCATGGGAAATATCTCACAGGACAAGAAGGAGATGATAAATAAAACATTACGATCTTTAGCCAAATTGCATAATGCATAGAATAACTGAAGATACAGGGTGAAGCAAGTGTTAAACCATCACAAGATCTTTGTTTTGTTTCAGTGCAGAAAAAGAAAGATTTAAAAATCTTATTGTGAGAAGAGAGAAGACTTTCCCACTCAAGTCCAATAAAAAGAGAGACCTTCAGCTGGTCCAGTTCAGCTGTCAGTTCAAGCTTAACTTTTCTACTACAGTCTAGTGCAATTCCTGAAAGGACTGCAACTTTATGCTTCCTTTCAAATTGAGAGTGCTTATTATAAAGCAAAAAGAGTGGAAATAATATATATGTTTATATTTACAATAAACACTGCTTTTAAGAATTTTTTAGCTTATTCAGCATCTTAGGCTATTTTTTGTTGCACTTTCTACGCTAAATAATCTTCTGAAAGACCTTCTTCTGAAATTTAAGAAGGAATGCAAAGTAAAAAACAAACAAAAAGCCCCAGTTTTGGGTGGACAACAAAACTGATAGAACTCGGATTTAAAAGGTGAGAATACAGAAAGCTATATCCATTTGCCATAAAACTGCGTTTAGCTTGTAAGTGCACCTTCCTTATAATATTCAAAGAATCACAGAATGTTAGGGATTGGAAGGGACCTCAAAAGATCATCTAGTCCATTCCCCCTGCCAGAGCAGGAACACCTAGGTCAGGTCACACAGGAACATGTCCAGGTGGGTTTTGAATGTCTCCAGAGAAGGAGACTCCACAACCTCTCTGGGCAGCCTGTTCCAGTGTTCTGTCACCCTCACTGTGAAGAAGTTCTTCCTCACATTTATGCGGAACCTCCTCTGTTCCAGCTTGTACGTGTTGCCTCTAGTCCTATCATTGGATGTCACTGAGAAGAGCCTGGATCCATCCTCATGACACTCACCCTTTACATAGTTATAGTTATTAATAAGGTCACCCCTCAGTCTCCTCTTCTCCAAGCTAAAGAGACCCAGCTCCCTCAGCCTTTCCTCATAAGGGAGATGTTCCACTCCCTTCATCATCTTTGTGTATTCCTTTATATAGTGAAAGGCTCAACTCAGCCATTTCTCAGCCTGGAGATAAGTACAATGTATTCAGTAGTGTGCAAAGCTGCCTTATTAAAGCACCTCAATAAGGTCTCCCCAGAGCCTTCTATTACCCAGGATGAACAATCCTAACTCTCTCAGCCTTTCCTCATTGAAAGCTCTCTGATCATATTCACGGCCGTCCTCTGGACTTGCTCCAACAGGTCCATGTCTGTCTCATACTGGAGACCCCACAGCTGGATGCAGTACTCCAGGTAGGTTCTCATCAGAGTGGAACAGAGGGGGAGAATAATCTCCCTCAACCTGCTGACCGTGCTTCTTTTCGTGCAGCCTAGGATACAGCTGGCTTTCTGGGCTTGCGAGTGCACATTGACAGCTCATCCGCCAGTATCCCTAAGTCCTCTGTAGGGCTCTTCTCAGTCCATTTCTCCTCTGCTTTGTATTGATAATGTGGATTGCCCCAGCCCAGGTGCAGGACCTTACATTTGACCTAGTTAAACTTCTTGATGTTCACATGTGCCCACTCCTCAAGCCAGTAAAGGTCTTTCTGGATGGCATCCCTTCCCTCAAGTGAATCAACTGCGCCACTCAACTTGGTGTCATCTGCAAATTTGCTGAGGGTGCACTCAATCCCACTATGTTATTAATGAAGATCTTAAACAGTACCAGTCCCAGTACAGACCCTTGAAGGACACCACTCATTACTGGTTTCCACTTGGACATCGAGCAGTTGAATGTAACTCTTTTGAAGCAGCCATCCAACAAATTCCTTATCTATCTATCAAACCCATATCACTCCAATATAGCAGCAAGAATGTTCTGGGGAAACATATCACAGGCCCTACAGAAGTCCAGACAGATTAAATCAGTAGCTCTTCCCTTGTCCACTGCTGCAGTCACTCCATCCATAGAAGGTCACTAGGTCAGTCAGGCATGATTTGCCCTTGGTGAAGCCATGTTGTCTGTCTACAGTCATCTCGCTTTCTTCCATATGTTTTTACACATCTTCCAGGAGGATCTGCTTCATGATGTGCGGGACTATAGGCCTGTCAGCCTGACCTTGGTGCCAGGGAAGATTATGGAAAGGCTCATCTTGGGGGAGATCACGTGGCAAGTGCAGGACAACAGGGGGATCAGGTCCACCCAGCATGGGTTCATGAAAAGCAAGTCCTGTTTAACCAACCAGATCTCCTTCAGGTGACACGCCTAGTGGATGAGGGAAAAGCGGCGGATGTTGTCTACCTGGGCTTCAGGAAGGCATTTGACACTGTTTCCCACAACATTCTGCTGCAGAAGCTGGCAGCTCATGGTCTAGACAGGTGGACTCTGCTGGGTTAAAAACTGGCTGGATGGCCGAACCCAGAGAGTTGTGGTGAATGGAGTTAAATCCAGATGGAGACCGGTCACAAGCGGTGTCCCTCAGGGCTCGGTTTTGGGGCCAGTCTTGTTTAATGTTTTTACCAATGACCTGGATGAAGGGATTGAATGCACCCTCAGTAAATTTGCAGATGACACGAGATTAAGTGGGAGTGTTGATCTGCCTGAGGACAGGAAGGCTCTGCAGCGGGATTTGGACAGGCTGGAGCGATGGGCTGAGGCCAATTGCATGAGGTTCAACAAAAGCAAGTGCTGGGTCATGCACTTCGGTCACAACAACCCCATGCAGCGCTACAGGCTTGGGGAAGAGTGGCTGGAAAACTGCCTGGTGGAAAAGGACCTGGGGGTGTTGGTTGACAGCCGACTGAACACGAGCCAGCAGTGTGCCCAGGTGGCCAAGAAGGCCAATGGCATCCTGGCCTGTATCAGAAACAGTGTGACCAGCAGGAGTAGGGAGGTGATCGTGCCCCTGTACTCAGCACTCGTGAGACCACACCTTGAGTACTGTGTCCAGTTCTGGGCACCACAGGATAAGAAGGACACTGAGGTGCTGGAGCGAGTTCAGAGAAGGGCAACGAGGCTGGTGAGAGGTCTGGAAAAGAGGCCTTATGAAGACCGGCTGAAGGAACTGGGGTTATTTAGTGTGGAGAAGAGGAGACTGATAGGAGACTCCATTGCCCTCTACAACTACCTAAAAGGAGGTTGTAGTGAGGCTGGTGTTGGTCTCTTCTCCCAAATTACTAATGATAGGACGAGGGGAAATGGCCTCAAGCTGCATCAGGGGAAGTTTAGATTGGATCTTACAAAGAAGTTCTTTACTGAGAGGGTGGTTAGGCACTGGAACAGGCTGCCCAGGGAGGTGGTGGAGTTGCCGTCCCTGGGGGTGTTCACAAAACGGGTTGATGAGGTGCTTGAGGCCATGGTCTAATGGTCTAGTTGTTAGGAATATGATGGGATAAAGGTTGGACTTGATGACCCTGGATGTCCCTTCCTACCATAATTATTCTATTCTATGATTCTATGATATTACTGGGCATGAAGATGAGGCTGACTAGTCAATAGTTCCCAGGTTCTTCCTTGTTGGCTGTTTTAAAAATGGATGTGATATTGTCTGAAAGGCCAATTGCATCCTGGGCTGCATCAAAAGAAGTGTGGCCAGCAGAGGTGATTCTGCCCTTCTACTCTGCTCTGGTAAGACCTCATCTGGAGTACTGCGTCCAGCTTTGGAGCCCTCAACATAAGAAGGATGTGGACCTGTTGGAGTGCGTCCAGAGGAGGGCCACAAAAATGATCAAAGGACTGGAGCACCTCTCCTGTGAAGATAGGCTGAGAGAGTTGGCGTTGTTCAGCCTGGAGAAGGGAAAGCTCCAGTGAGACCTTATAGCGACCTTCCAATACCTGAAGGTTGCCTTTCAGCAGGGGAGGGTCTGTTCACGAGGGCATGTAGTGATAGGACAAGGGGTAGTGGCTTTAAACTAGAAAAGGGTAGATTTAGGTTAGATGTAAGGAAAAAGTTTTTCAATATGAGGGTGGTGGATCACTGGAACAGGTTGCCCAGGGAGGTGGTGGAGACCCCATCCCTGGAGATATTCAAGGTCAGGCTTGATGGGGTTCTGAGCAACCTGATCTAGTAAAGATGTCCCTGCTCACTGCAGGGGGGTTGGACTAGATGACTCTTGAGGGTCCCTTCCAACCCAATACATTCTATGATTCTATGATTCTATGATTCCCTTTTCTGTAGTCACTGGGGACTTTGCCTGACTGCCATGAATGACTACAACAGTCAATTTTCTCAGGACTCTGGGATGCATCTTGTCAGGTCCCATGGAGGTTCAGGTTCCTCAGGTGGTCTCAAACCTGACACTATCTTAGGATGGGAGGGACTACAGTCCCCTAGTCCCTGCCTTGAGGTTCCTGGGCTTGAGAGATGTGGGAAGAGTGAATACTATTGACAACTGAGGCACAAAAAAAAAAAAAAAAAAAAAAAAAGAGTACTTTAGCCTTCTTTGTGTTGGCTGTCACTAGTTCCCCTGTCTTATCAGCGGTGTGCATTTTCTTTAATCTTTTCTGACCCATGTACCTATAGAAGCCCTACTTATTACCCTTCACATCCCTTGCCAAATTCAACTCCAGCCGTGTCTTAGCTTTACTCATCCTATCCCTACATGTTTAGGCAGCATCTCTATATTCTTCCCAGGATACATGTCCCTGGTTCCACTTCCACCAAGAGGTCCTTACTTGGCCATCCTGGTCTCTTACTGCCCTTACCTGATTTTTTACACAGGGGAATTGAGAGCTCTTACAGTCTAGGAAAAATGACCTTAAAGAGGTGCCAGATCTGTTCATTATCCCTGAGGGCAGTTTCCCAGGGGGTCCCATCTACTAATTCCTTAAACAACTATCTCCTAAAATTCAAGGTCTTCACTTTGCTCTTCTCCTGGCCCATATCCCTCATGTGAATTTCACCAGGGCATGACCACTGCAGCCCAGGCTACCAACAATCTTGACCTCTAATTCCTGCATCTGTGTTGGTCAGCAGCAGGTATAGTAATGCTTCTCTAGTTGCTCTGTCACCTGGATTAAGAAATTATTCTCGATGCAATCCAAGAGTGTTCTGTATTGCTTGTGGTTTGCTGTGTTGCTTTTACAGCCTATGTTAGGGTGACTGAAGTTCCCTAGAAGGATCAGGGCCTGCAAGTGTGAGCCTTCCCATAGCTGAGGTAAGAACACTTTGCCAACAGGCTATCTTTGATCAGACAGCCTGTAGGAAACACCAGCTACAAGGTTTCCTTTGTTGTCTTAACCTCTAATTTTTACCCATAGCTCTCAACCTATTCATTGCCTCTATACTGTAGCTTCTCTACTAGGTGATATTACTGTCCTGAGTAAACCCCAAATTTCACATGCCACGTTTTCACAATAAATTATATATAATGTTTTTAATCCTCTATATACCACTGTATTTTGCACCGCTAGTAATCAGAATTTCAATGTTACCAACCATTCATAACTCTTCTGAATCAAAACTAACCCAACTCTCAAAAATTTTAACTCTAGAGAATTCTGCAAATGTAACAAATCAAAATTTGTTATTCCAGGCTAAATTCCAAACTACCTTCAGTCATATCAAATTAAAGGCTTGTCTACATAGTTTACAAATGCGTTTTAGAGCTTTAATTAATTTTACAAGAGATTTCTCTTCTGAATTCTGGCTGCATTGCTTAGTAACGCACAGACAAAAATACTAATGTAATACTACTGCCTCACAGTACACAAAGTAAGCAACTTCTGCTTTCATTAGGAGATTTCTCAGAGGGAAAAATTCTGAAGTGTGTGTGAAGTCAGAGTGCATGGACTCTGTAGGGTTGTTTATTCTAACTGGAGAAAAATGTAAGGGTGAAATTTCACAGTCATGCCAGCAAACATGGTACTTTATTAAGATCTTCATTCCTTGTATTGTGTCCCCAATAGCATTTTTAATTCTTGCTGTAACTATTGTACAGACCATAGTGCTGAAAGCCCAGTATTGTCTATCAGCCAGAGCTGCCTTTAAGGCACATGAAAATAAACTACAGCATTTTAACTCATATAGCATTATCTGGGTAGTTCTCAGAATTTGTAACTGGTCCTGGGGCAACTGAGGACAGGGGAGCTGGATGGAGTGAGCTGTAGGAAGGAAAGAAGAAAGAAATCTCTGTTAAGCGCCTCTATCACCCCTGTATCTTCCTTGTGTCCTATATTTGTGCTGACACCTTCCAGCCCTCCCATATCCTGCACCCAATTCTCTGTCCCAAAATCAGCAGGACCAGGGTATAGGAAATGAGGTGTCCTCAATGGAGTTCATCAAGGGCTGTTTCTCTCTCCTGTGATATATAACTACAGTGAAAGAGGGATCTCAGCCTCCCCCATGAAAAAAATCCAGACAGGCTTCTAATGAGTTCAGTTTTAAGTCCATTTTTTAGCTAGCCCATGGTCTGCATAGGTAAGCTGAATGAGGACTTATTAAGAACCTGTTGAAAAGGACAATACACAAGAAGTTCACATTCATACAGCACACATAACAGACAACAGTAATGCGAAAGGCCATCTAACAATTAAATATTTTATAATTAGAAATATAGACAGTTGTATAAGCTTGGTGTCTGATGCTTACTCAGTCCTTGCTGAGATTTTAAATGTTAACAGCTCTTATATCAAAGAAAACACGAGCAAAATGGAAAAGGACATAGAGATGATTTTGCTTTTGAACCCAGTTTTATGCAGAAGAATTGCAGGTATATAGAAGTAGTCTTCCAGACCTCATTTCAGTGCCTGATCTATGAGATTATGGTTCCTCTTAATCTGGCTGTCAGAGTGTTTTTCCTGCTATTACCCTTAACATGACCTCTAAGGTTCTATTAAGCACATACTGAAATTTATTTTAATCGTTACAACATAATATGGTACAGAGGAGAACATTTCAACGAACTGTGGATAATCCCTCTTTGTTCCCATGAAAGAATGTGATAGTCTGCTTCATTTAATACACTCTGCTTTTCCATAACAGTCTTTTTAAGGAAGGTAATTAAGATTAGTGACTAGCTTTTCCTGAGGAAGAAAAAGTAAACTGCACATACATTTACAGAAAGAGGCAACAAAAAAGGGTTTTATTGCCTGGTCTTTTTCTAATTGTGACATTTTATGGGTTTTTATGTGTTAATATATTGTGTGCTTTCTGTTTCTTGAACATTAACTGTTTTAGAATCCTGCCACAGCAATAGCTGTTATGGAAAATGGTAGCATAAGTGAAAAACATAATATGTACTGGTTTTTTGTTCTGAAACAAAGATAAAGGTATAAGTAAATTAAAAAAAAAATCCCTTGGGGCCAGTCTAAAGCTTTTCTTTTTCATAGGTACCTGAAATCTAGAGATTTTGCTAGGTATATAAACAAGAACAGTCTCATGAATAAGAAGCTTTTCAAGGAGTTCAGTTCCAGGTGAGTCATAGCTCTGAATCATACAAAACCATAGTATCAAATAACTTTCCTCCTACAGTATACATTGGGGAAAAAAAAAAAAAAAGGAATAGAGAGAGAAAATCAGCCTTCTCATTTTACTGTATTTGCATATGAGGAAAATATTAATATCCTATTATAGTCTTCCTCCCTGTGAGTCTGTAGAAATCCCATAAATTAGATTACTGCCTTTAATCTATGTTAGCAGATAGCCTAAGGAAAATAGATAAAGGAGTAATCCTTAAAGAAAATTTTGGTTTCTGTCCTCAGTATTTAACGGAAATGTTCCCCGAACAGCTGTTAGCTAGAAGGAAACCCAAAGATCAAAAGGAAACCTAACGATAGAACTTATGAAGCTGATTTACTGTCATATGATAGTCAGAGGAATTCTGTGATATCTAAATGTCTCAGATGGGTTTTATAAATCCCACACAGGGCACATGAAAAGAACTCTTAGTTCTGAAAGGAAACATAAGAATAAGGTAGGCTAAGATTTCAAATCTGACTCCATTCTGTAGTGCCCAATTATTAACATGCTACATTCAGCCTGTGACACTTGAACACTTCTTGAACGCTTACGATCACACCTATCATATTTTAAAATTTAAAAAATTAAGTAATATGTACACCAGAATTTTATTTTTTCTTAAATAAGGGTACTGCCTCTGCCAAAAAAGAGAATAATGGTTCTGTATAAAGAGGAGATAAAGATAACAAATTTAAAGTATGAATTGTTTTGTCATATCCTCTGTGAATAGATCTTTTAAAAAAGTATTTAGATTGTCTAATAGATTGTTGTTTTCCTGAAGACATAATAGCTTTCAGGACAAGATAACCTTATGTTCTCTGAGCAGGTCTATGTAATATGAGTAAAAGAGACACAAAGTCCTTGGGAATTGGATTAGAGGTTAAAAAAAATATTTTAAAATTGACTTGGTTGGTATTATTTACCTTCTAAAATGAAGATGAATTTTGTCATGGATCTAAACTCTCTAACAGCAGAACCATCATTTTCTATTTATAATCTAGCATTCCTCATTATAAAATATTTATCATCTGCCAAAAGTATGATTTTGAGACTATTTTTTGGTCACTTGAATTAATATTAAGATAGGTTGGTCTCAATATTTTCATTAGCGTTACTCTAAATAAGGGCTAATATAACTAATGCTGTGGTGTTAAAAGCTCAATGAGCTGTTACAAAACAATGTGTACTTCTCCTTGTTGGTATTTCTGAACTATGAATTTTCTCCTCCTTGAACTTGTGCAGGAATTAATGTGGCAGTGTGGTGGACTAGCTCTAGGAACTGAGTAAAAGTTAGGTTTACTTGTTTATTTGTTTGTTTATTTATTTAAATCATGCTATTTTTTACCCAAAACCAGTTTTCTGAGTGAGTTCCCTGAATGTCTGTCTGAGGACCTGTGTTGACAGTGGTTAAGGAGCAGTGCATCTACTCATTTTTCATGGTCTTGGCTGCCTGCTTAAAGGGACTCAAACTTTGGCTTGGGGTTGCAGTTTCACATTGCATATAATGTAATGTAACTGCAAGCTGCTCCTGAAAGTAGTATCTGAGTGATCACGTCTAGACATATGATACAGACTTACATTTATTATACTAAATCTATCAAATTCTGCTTACTGCCCAGGGCTCCCTATACACATCAGTGATGCTGTATGGTTTTAAAAGCTGCAGTACACTTTCTTTGGCCTCAGATTTTTAAGGGACAAATGAGTCTATGACATCCATCTTAGCTATTACTTGCAAGAACAAATGATGTGTAGAAAATGTTATTTACAGCTGGGGTTTGAAGGGGAATTTTTGGAGAAAACTGATCAAGCTTAATGAGTGAGACAAACATATGTAACTGAATTCAATGACAGCATGTAAGAACAAATAAAGTCAGAGACGCGTTTTGTTATCTTTTAATCAGGACAAACTGTTTCCAAAATTATCTGAATCCTGTTGGGTCTTTGAAGATGTTGATTTAAATCCACTAGAAGATAATGAAGGTAGTTCTTTAGTGATTAAAGTTTCCTCATTTTTGCAAGTAGAAAGAAAGTAATAAATCTCATGTTACTTTTGCTCGGATACCTCACAGAACTAGGAATGATACTAGGAAGAAATTCTTGACTGTGAGGGTGGTGAGACACTGGAACAGGTTGCCCAGGGAAGTTGTGACTGCCTCCTGCCTAGCAGTGTTCAAGGCCAGGTTAGACAGGGCTTTGAGCAACCTGATCTAGTCGGAGGTCTCCCTGCCCATGGCAAGGGGGTTGGAACTAGATGATCTTTAAGGTACCTTCCAACCCAAACCATTCGACGATTCTATGATATCACAAATTAAGAAAAGAATAAGGAGACTGAAAAGGACTGTCTGTCGAAATTATAGAAAATATTTACTGCCTCACCCAGGGCATCTGAATGTGGGGGTTAGGCTGAAACAGTTAATCAGTTCCGTCCACTTCCCTGTGATACCTAAAAAGTTCTGGGGAATCTGACTGAGGCATCTGATTAAAATGCCTGTATGTAAAGATAGGATAGTGGAGCAAACCTACCTGGTAAATGGTATGAAATTTTCCCCTTAGCAATGTCTATGTGCTAGTTCTGTAGCAATGTATGATTTGCAAGTAACCATAATTGGCTTACAAAATTGTATATGGTTTTCATAATATCTAAACCAGTAGAATGAATAAGAACTGCAACACATTAATGGCTTAGCATGTTCTGAAACAAGTTGCATTACTTAACCTCCGCGTTTTTGTTATTGACCACATAACTTCTAATAGACTTTTTCATTGAAGCATGTCTACTTGGCCATTTAAATATGCCTAAGCACTCTGCAAATGAAAGAAACATTCTTCTTTATTAACCGTTTTTCACAATGGAGAAAGACAGCTGCCAAACTCAGGAAAAAGTTTTTCTTTTCATACAAGTTTCTACCATTAAAAACCAAAAGCAATAGCATTTTCTGACAATTTCAAATGTTTTGTCTTCTCTTTCACCAAGTAGGTTGTTTTGTTATTTCTAAAATCTTAGAGACTTCTATGTATGTATGCTCTTTCTTCTTTTTTAGATAAAAATGTCTTTTATAGCATTTCATATGCTGGACTTAAAACAGGAGACCAAAAAAATGGTAGAAAAAGAGAAAAGAAAATCAGTAGATGCACACATACATACATTCAACACTCACGAGTGTAGCCCTTTAAAACATGAATGTTTTTTTCTTTTCTTTCTTTTTTTTTTTTTTTCCCCCAAAGAACTGAGTGAGAAGAAGGGGGCTCTGAAGTCATTGATGAGAGATTATCCCACTTCCATTTCCTGTGAGGGGTAAAACCCAGCATTTGCACTTAAGTATGAAAATGAAGATATCTTTTTTTTTTACTATGACACTTATATGTAAGACTCACTGAACCCGTCAGATATTATAAGATGCTTGAGGATGTAGATCATATGCCCCTGGGGGGAAAAATTGTGAAGAAACATGGCCGCATTAACAAATGCAATTTGAAATATATAATATTTTCAGCTGACATTTACCAAAGTGTTCACAAAAAGGAAAGATAAGATATTTTAAAGCCACTTCCCCAAGGTTTCAGTAAAAACTTTTTTTTGAATGATTTACCAGACATAACATGCTTTGACAACCTGAGAGCCTTTTGTTGCCATGCAGTTTTATCCCAAATGCTAGTTTGACACTTCCCTACAGTTCTTTGGATCTGATCTGAAAGTAACTGCATTTAATGAGAGTCTCGTAATAATGTTGAATTTGATTCATTGCCAAAACTGTATTTGTTTTAATGTAAACAAAAACATGTGATGTCTTTACTGTCATTTACTTGGCGATGTTACTTAAGACCTTGATTCCATAAAGTATTGAAAGACAGGAGCCTGAGTCTCAAGCCATATTAAATAAGAAGGGAGACCTGCATGACTAAAATTAATTACATCCTTAAATGCTTTTCAGGATCAGAGCCAGTATGGTCAGCACTCAGCATCATTCTGCAGATAGGTAATTTTGTATTGCCTTTGTAAAGTTTATACTGTTGTATTTTCTTACAACAAGGTGTGTCTGACTGTCTTGTATAACTTAAGGTGATGCAGATCAGCAAATAATTAAAGTATCTTTCCAGGTCATTCAACTGTCTACACATTGTCACATGGTTAGTCATCCAAGCATTTTGTTCTGTTTTTCCGAACTGGCTTTGGAAGCAATTCTGGCATTAACTGCCTTGCCAGAATAGCTTCTTTTTCCTCTACCTCCCTTCTTCTCCCCATCTTTATAATATCTCATTGCTAGTTAAAACAGATAGACTTAAGAGACTGTTAATACTGAATTTAATGCATCAAGTTATTCTCTACAACTTGAAAGTACCTGATATTCTAGCAAGACCACATATACTTTTGTGAAAATGCATATTTTCAGTGTATGACAGGTTCTTTATTAAACCTGAGAACTCTCTTTATCGTACAGTTTACCATCTGTGTCTATTAAAAAAATTATTCCTGTAGTTTATTGTTTGCTTCAGAAGGGGTGGATAGATATTAAAACTTTTATTTAAATGAAATACAGAATTACTATATTCTGGTGCAAATACTATTTAGAGTGGGAATATTCTTAGAATATGAATAATTTACCTCAACATAGACTTATTGAAGTTTGTGTTTGTAATATAAACTAGCTTTCTAAACTTCTTTTGTAGTAATTTATAGGTAGTGTCACTCCACTGTGCAATTCATTTCACCTCTCTAAGAAATTTTTTTCAGACTACTTGGGTCATGTTCTGCACATTCCTGTCCCCTATCATAGGTTTAACATTATTGTAGTCTATCAGTTGGCTAGCACTAAATGAGCTGACATATGCGAACAATGCATACCGTGCCCATACTTTGATATTCAGTATTTGATATTCAGCATTTGATATTCAACCTTTAGAACCTTTCAACAAAATATATAGTGCTTTTACCTTTCACTTTTGGATTTATTTTATACTTTTAAAGGTTTCACCACCAGTAGAACAGACATCTGAGAGCAGGGTAGGTGTGGTTTAGGGACCTGTATCATTGGGAAGTTGTCTGTCTGGCATCTCTTTCCAGGGACTAACATGTGCCTTCTCTCTCATGGGATTCTGCAATGCAGTTACTGCTAGTGAAGGCAGGACTGGTCCCTCTGGATGGAGAGACCACCTTCACTAATTATACTTCTTTGGTGAGTTTAGCTGTGTTTTGAGCCTTTCTACATTGTCTCTTGGGATTACCTATTACCTGTAGTAAATACAGTGCAAAAAGCAGTACAAAAACAATGTATTAGATATTAATCCAAAAGTTCATATCAATTTGCAAATGTATTTAAAAAGAAGATTCTCATAAGCATATTGTCACTTCTAATAGCTTATATATGTCTAAGTTATTCTCCAGTTCTCACTTTCTGAAGTGACAGCTATTGAGTAGCAATCACCGTCTCTTTTCTAAGCATGCTCTCAGCCTTAATAAAATAAGATTTGCAGAATCTTTCCCGTTCTAGTTTTCAATTTCCTTAAGGTAACAGGTTGGGACTTCTCCCCCTCAAAATCACCCAAACTCTAGTGAAACAAAATATCAATTACTTATACAGTGGTGGTCTCAAGTTTCTCATATGGTCGTTTTCCATATGCAAGCTATTGAACTTTCTAATTTCTCCAGGAATCAAGTCTAGATACAATTTTTTTTTCTGACAAGACCTGTTTCCTTTCATTAATGGTATCTCAAATTGCTCAGTATTCACTAAATATGGATTATTTAATTTTACATTATGACGTAGCAACATTCTGAGAAATTGAGAGAATGAATCTGATAAATTACTTCAGTACAACCAGTCTACTAAACAAGTACTTTTCTATATTGACAAGTCAAATCAGAAGAGTTATTATATGAAATGAAAAAATATATATGGCTTGATGTTCCACTGGATATCATTTTAATTTCATAAGTTAATCTATTATTTTGTATCAAATTGCATAATTGTACGTTATTCCATATTTTATATATTTTATTAAAGATAAATTATAATAGGTTGCATATTACATATTAGGTCTGGATACTTCTGTTTTACGAAGATCCAGGGTGTAGACAACAAGGATTTAGGCTGTCCATTCTTTTGTGAAATTACTAAAAGCTGTAAACATCTTCCTGGAATAAATATACTAAGTATTTAACCAAGCATTTTACTTTCCATCTCTTCTGCTCATTACGGAACAAGATTGTCACCTTCACCTGAGAACGACAAAGAATGACAGATAAACCATGTTGAAACATGAACAAGGCATGTTAGTGAGAAAAGCCCCTCCTATGTTCATCCTGCATTACAAATTTTAGCTACAGTTTTGCAGCCATTATAGACTATAAACAGGCTGACACTCTCAGCTTGGATCAGTCACTGTTGTACATCTAGGTCCTGTTCAAACTGTTAATTCTGCATGTCTGTAGGATCACTCCTGGGCCTCCATCTTGAGTAGATGGCAAAATCTCACCCTAGACTAACCCTGGGAGTGGTTAGGTAGCTCCAGGGAGAGCTCTAATGGATGGGATGAGAAGGTTTCTTAGAGATCATACTGCCTGCTATTGCTTGTGCTGATGCTCCTGCAGTATTCCGGCAGACATTATACCGTTTTGCTACACCCTTCTGCACAAAGTTTACAGCTTCAGCGTTGCACGGCATGACTACTGCAGCCTATGGGAAACTCCTCATTATTTTGAGTGTGTTATGAACAAATAGTAAGGCATCTTGATCAAGTCTGTAAAATAAATCTTGTCCAATGATACCCTTATGGGACACAAAGGAGTCATAGACATTTAGGGTTGTGAGCTTTGAGGTATCTCATGCTTTACAGTTAGAGTTAAGGTAGGGGCAAGGAAGGGATTGGTTTCACAAGAAGGTTCTCTAATCACCTGCAGAGCTAAGGCAGAGGGCTGTGCATTGCAGGAGTAACAAGTATCCTCTGATATCATGACATGGTCAGAAAGAGAAATCCCAAAATAAATTCATATGGAAAGGATCAACTTACTCCTATAGCAGAAAATAATAAGTAGACAAATCTTGCAGAAATGAGTAAGCAGACAAATGTGTGTCTGTCAACAGACCTCTGGATGAGTAGCCCCAAAGGTCTGTAAGATAAGTATGACATCGGGAATTGCTCTGGATATTCATCATGCATGTACAGAGAGAACACTATCAAGAGGGCTAGCAAGAACAGAATGTTCCACTAGACATGAAAACAGGAACAGCATCGTTGAAGGAACTCATTCTGTAACTGACTGCAAATGTATATCCTTAGCACAGCTTCTCTGCCACCATGTTAATGTCTAATCATCTATGCACACGATCATATGTAGATGCAGTGGCATCAGAACATGTTGAGAAAAGTCTTGATGCTGGCCCAGCTGAAGGAAAATTCCAGAGAAATATACTCACCCCTGAGTAGGTTTGTATTGCACTTCATACTAATTTGCCTGGACTGCAAACCAACAGTCTGTCAGTGCAGCCAGAGGACAAGCTGCATTCTCCAGGACTTAGGAGATCCTGGTTACCTGAGCACATTCTATGAGCAGTCTGGCAGCTGTCACTGAGGCAGCATGTGGATAAATCTTTGAAGAGGAGGCAGGTTCTGGAGGTGGCCACTCAGAGTACTGTAACACTCTAAGTAAAATAATAATGGGCAATTACAATTAACAATGGCCATCTGTGGGGACAGAAGTGGCCAAGGTGGCTAGTCCTGACTAGGAGGGCAGAGTACTAGGTCATTTACCTGACACTGAGTCATTAGGTGGTGTTTAGCAGCAGGTGCTATATATGCCATACAAGAGGGAAACAAACAGTTTCAACTGATCAAAGGATTCATAAAAGAGGTGTTTTTGCAGTAACACTGTACTTGTTGCGAAGAAAAACCTGTCCGAATAGCCTTCAGAGTAACTTAGCAACACTTTCCTTCTTTGTCTTTCCTCTATTTCTTCTATACAATATCTCCTTAAAGAAATATTTTTAGTTAAACTTTCTCATCTGGGCTCAGTTGCAATCAGCCCATCTGTCATTTAGCTCATCTGCTGTTACTGATGAAACTGACCCTAGAGGTAACATTTGAAGACTCTTAAACTTTGGGGCATACAGAATCTGAATCTGATTTTTACAGCTCAAAGGAATCACTCCTAGTAGCTCATCTGGATTATTTATTGCCCAAATACCTTGCATTTGTATGTATATACTTGAGTATATAAATACTTCCTTTAAAAAAATATTATTATCCACCTTACTCCCTTAAGGCACTCTGTTTTCTATTTATCATCACTTTGTCCTTGTAGACATCCATGTCTCTAAGAATCAAGGACTCTTCAGACTTCTTAACACGAATGTGTAGTACTAAGGAATTTTAAAATTACTTTCAGCCTTAGCTCTGAAATGACTTGTTTTTGCCAAGATCCATAAAAGAATCCGAAGACAGCTTTTATGTTTTAATATTATAATTATATCAGAAATCCTTGAGTTTATTTGGCATGACTCTTCTTAAATGGTCCTGCCTCAAAAGCACATTTCAACAATAGATTGATCCCAATGGCATTTTAAATCTTTGCATTATCTAATTCAGGTACAAATTAAAACATACTATTATGTATCTACCAAATGGAGTGTAGTGCTTCAGGCATTTCAGCTTGTCAGAAAGTGGGACATACAATAACTGTTTTGTAAATGCCTTTTTTAATAGAGTACCAAAGAGTCTGTGTAAATGTTAACATAAAGGAATATAAAACATATGGAGAATTATAACAAAATATACATGTAAGTTCATAATAGGTACTTCTACAAAGGGTTTGATCTCAGAACTAGGAAATGGTACATAAAATCCAGTGTTTTTTCTATTTCTTTGTGTTTTGTTTTGCTTATTTTCAGTCCCACTACATTTTTCTGTCCTACTTTTGAGATGGTTAATCTTCTCATATAACCATATCGCAATGTTATAATTTTGGGGGTTTCAGTGCTTAATTTCTTTTCTTGGCTGGACAAATCATCCTCTTGTCCCCTGCAGCCAACTATAATAATTTCCACTGAATGCAGTAATGAGGGCAGAACTGATTAAATGTAGGCTTCCCTCCTGCTAAACTCAACCAACAAGCTGCCTGTCAGTACCTAAGGAGTTTTTCTAGTTTTTTTTCCAAAAGTAAGCAGAATTATATGATAAAAGTTTACATTCCTGTCAGGTATAGATATATTAGTAGATGAGTTATGTGCAGCACTGCTAATTGCACAGTGGAGTTCGGACACAGAATTGTGTCATTGATAGCAGGACTCCACCAGCAAAGCATGCTTCTGTGGTTGCTAGCTCTATCTCGTAAGTATTCTCTTAATTCTTATGTTTATAAAAGTTCATGAACTTTACTCATGACTAAGTTTTTTGCTCCCTGACTACTACAGATAATCTCTAAGAGAACTAGGCTTACTGTAGACAACAGTAATACTCTACACTAAATCATACCTAACATTTCACTGTGGTGGTGTGCTTGGTGCTCTCATTCTTTATTATTTAGCCTAAAATTTAGCCTAAAATCTATGGCTGATTAACAGCTTAAGGACCTGTACCTTGATAGCTGTATTGGACACCTCTTTCTAGTGGAGACTGGAAAAACCTTCTTCATGAATCTCCAGGGCCTTACTCTCCCCTAGATCATCTTCATATAAAAAGCACATCCTTTTTTTTCTGGCAGAAGCCATCCTTGAGAAGATGCAACGTGGTATTTTGCTTTGACCCTTCCTGTGAAGCAGCACATAACACCGACAGGGCACTGAAGTTTTCGACAAGTCATTGCTAGTCACTCCTCATGAATTCCAACATGAAAATGATATGAGAGAGTTTATATTTATATATGTGTGTATGTATGTATCTATGCACACATACATGTATATCTGTGTATATGTATATTTAAACTTTCCCATATCTATGTATATGTAATTGTGCACATATATATGATTTTTATATATATGAATATGTAAATATAAATAGTGCAAATATATATAGAAAGAAATTATTGTAATGGCCAAAATTTTTAAGCTGAAATTAAAGCAAATTGATATCTAAACTGTTGCAGCTTGAAGCAACAAATCTGAAGGTTTAAAAATTTATTCTAGATAAGACTTTAATGAACTTGGCCTTCTTGTCTGGATTTTGGGGTTTCAGTCTCTTTTGAAAAACAAACACTTCTTGACAAGACTATCAAATATACCAGTGGTACCAGCACTGAAATAGTAGAATCGTTGATTGTAGCATCTTAAAAAAAGAAGATTAAAGGATCACTTCAAATAAAGAGTGACAGTAAAGAGGATTCCTCTATCTAAATACATCAGGTAGGCAGACTCCAGGGAAGCAAAGGAGTTACACAATCTAAAAAAGATGTTGACACATGAACAGATGTACAAGAATGGACCAGGAATAACTATGGGCTGAAAATTAGAAGAAATTTTATAACTTTTGGAGGAATGTGACTTTCTAAAAGAATAATAAGGGGAAATAAAACTTACCAGTCTTGAAAAGAAATCTGATATGGTACTGTAGAAAAAGACTATGTTATTTTTTTATATGAGATAGAAGAAAACTAGAAAATTTTATGACACAGAATGCCTTTTCCACACTTAACTCCAAAAAGTCTTTATTCTATCTTCATTAATTTTCACATATTGATAAACAATTTTCACTACAGAAACAAACAAACAAACATACAATGTCCTTCATGCTCTTAATAAAATCGTATCATTCCTGTGGAAATGCCAGACTCTGTGTACTCTCTCTAGCCACAATTTTTTCCTGCTTCCAGTGGGTTACTCACTCATACTATGAACTTAAAGGGTAAAGAAAACTTTCTAAAGGAGTACAGCTACAGTATTGATCAATTCTCTTTGTGTCCTTTGATGCTTGGCTTGCCCTTAAGTTCTGATCTTGCTAGACCCATGCTTCAGACAAAAGGTTTTTGTGATAAGATTTGCTTTCCCACAATTATACATAAGTGTCAGACTCCAATATCAATGTGTTAACGTTTATAGAGTTATACTGTTGGGAATGTAGAAACATATTTTGCTTAATTACTTTCCTAAAATGGGTTTGAAAATTAGACTAAAATTCCGTCTTTTATGTGGCACTTAAGAGTGCTATGTATAATGAAGCAGAAAGGAGAAAAAAATCAGTTGGAAAACAAACAGATAAACAAAGCCAGGATGAAAAATGAAATAGAAAGCACAGAGAAAGGCAAAGCAATATTACTTAGAGATGGATGAGAGTGCAATATGACATGAATTAAAAAGCAGCCGCAGTATTTAGGTTTGATTTTTGGAATACATAATGAAAATCTCTCCTATTGTTTCTTTAAGAATAAAAGGATTCTTCTTCAAGCAAAACACACCTAAAATTTCAGATTTTAAAAAAACCCCATGTGCTTGTAAAATTATTTAACAAGCTCAATATTTTTGGGGACATTTCTAAAAAGCCTCATGCCTCCCAAGTATTCTCTTTGATGCGAGCAATTTGAAACCTTCTGAGATCTGCAAGTGTATCCTCAGCCACCAGGGAAATGGTACACAGGCCAGCCTGACCTAGGATACAGAAACATATGACAAAGAGAAAAGGTCATCTTTCTTGGCCTTGTTGTGGCTGGTTCATGTTGAGCTTTCGGTCTTTCATGTTACGCATAAGAAGAACTGATTGGTTGTTCTAGGCATAGCAATGTCTCTTTAGCATCTTTCTGTGAGAGTTTGAGACTCCTTTCAGATCATTCCACTGATCCTTTTTCTACCTTTTAACACCCAAAGCAAAAAAAAATTCAGTGAATGCTTGTAGCCAAGACATTTCTGCTGATGATTTAAATGCTGCTGAAGAGAAGGACTGTTATAAAGCAATATATATGCCCATTAAGTGTGACTGGTGTAGGATCAAACTCTGAGGATTGTGCGTGGGTGTTCTGCTCAGGACATGCATTGCTCCAGGTTACTTTCATACAGGAGCACTTCATAGCACCTCTTGTTCTGTATGGATAAGGATGACAGGCAGCTGCAGCCTTCAGTCTTCATGTCTGATAAATTGTATATATAATGAAGATGTCTCTTTATTTGAATAGTATTGGCTCACATAGGCAAAAGTTCCGTTTAGTGTTAGACTTATTTCAATTGATGAGAGAGCAACAGGTAGCAGAGATCATCAGAAAGTCTAGACTTGCGCACAGGATGACTGGTAAGCTCCATGACCCTTTTTAAACTGTCAGAGAGGAGATACATACAGAAGGGTATGGTTCAATTATACTGGACACAGAACAGATGCACGAAAAAAGTGCCCAAATGTTACAATTAAATTCAGCCATGCGCATGCACAGACATTCCAAAATACTTGGCATGGTATTTTAAGGCAGACAGACCATATGGCCTTCATAGCAATGCACAATGCTTTTGCCTGTGTTGCATCTACTGCAAAAGAAATGCTTGTAATTTTGGGTGTGCCTGATATCTTGTCAATAAACCAGTTTCAAGTATAACAGTGTTCTCTGCCTGAACCTGACATAAACACAGGGGCACTGCTCACTGAGTAGCCAGCTCTTTTCTCTGAGGCAAATATCATTACAATAAAATATATCAAATGGCAGACAACCTTATAGAGATTCGTAGAATCATCACAGTTGGAAAGAACCTCCAGGATCATCAAGTCCAATCTTTATCCCATCGTCTCCCTAACCACTAGACCATTAGACCATGGCCTCAAGTGCTTCATCCACTCATTTTTTGAACACCCTCAGGGATGTCGACTCCACCACCTCCCTGGGCAGCCTGTTCCAGTGCCTAACCACCCTCTCAGTAAAGAACTTCTTCCTAAGATCCAACCTAAACTTCCCCTGATGCAGCTTGAGGCCATTTCCTCTCATCCTATCATTAGTAATTTGGGAGAAGAGACCAACACCAGCCTCACTACAACCTCAGTTTAGGTAGTTGTAGAGAGCAATGAGGTCTCCTCTCAGTCTCCTCTTCTCCAGACTAAACAACCCCAGTTCCCTCAGCCGGTCTTCATAAGGCCTGTTTTCCAGACCTCTCACCAGCCTCGTTGCCCTTCTCTGGACTCGCTCCAGCACCTCAATGTCCTTCTTATCCTGTGGTGCCCAGAACTGGACACAGTACTCAAGGTGTGGTCTCACGAGTGCCGAGTACAGGGGCACGATCACCTCCCTACACCTGCTGGTCACACCGTTTCTGATACAGGCCAGGATGCCATTGGCCTTCTTGGCCACCTGGGCACACTGCTGGCTCATGTTCAGCCAGCTGTCAACCAACACCCCCATGTTCTTTTCCACCAGGCTGCTTTCCAGCCACCCTTCCCCAAGCCTGGAGCCTTGCATGGGGTTGGAGTGACCGAAGTGCATGGCCCGGCACTTGCCTTTGTTGAAGCTCAGCCCATCGCTCCAGCCTGTCTAAATCCCACTGCAGAGCCTCCCTACCCTGAGGCAGATTGACGCTCCCACTTTATTCCATGTCATCTGCAAATTTACTGAGGGTGCATTCAATCCCCTCACCCAGGTCATCGATGAAGACATTAAACAAGACTGGCCCCAAGACCGAGCCCTGAGGGACACCGCTTGTGACCGGTCTCCATCTGGATTCAACTCCATTCACCACAACTCTCTGGGCTTGGCCATCCAGCCAGTTTTTAACCCAGCAAAGCATCCAGCTGTCTAGACCATGAGCTGCCAGCTTCTGCAGCAGAATGCTGTGGGAAACAGTGTCAAATGCCTTACTGAAGTCCAGGTAGACAACATCCACTGCTTTTGCTCATCCACGAGGCAGGTCACCTGATCATAGAAGGAGATCAGGTTGGTTAAACAGGACTTGCCCTTCATGAACCCATGCTGGGTGAACCTGATCGCCCCGCTGTCCTGCACTTGCCACGTGATCTTCCCCAAGATGAACCGTTCCATAATCTTCCCTGGCACCAAGGTCAGGCTGACAGGCCTGTAGTTCCCCAGAACCTCCTTCCTGCCCTTCTTGTAGATGGGCGTCACATTGGCAAGTTTCCAATTCCCAAATTATCATTCCTGGTGGACAGGCTTCCTTTGAAGGAGACCTACCATTTTGTGATTATAAGAGAAAAATGAAAGTTAAATCCTAAAGCAATGAAAAGGAGAGAAGCATGTAGGAGAAGTATACTGATATTTTTGTCTACTCACCTGTGTATTTATTAATATTTCTGTCCATTTACTGGTGAACTTCTCAGGTGCTGTGGCCACTCCCTAGGTTTTGTAGAGCTGGGACCAATTAATTAACTGAAGGTATTGTGGGTTAGCAGGATGACAGCTCTAAGTCTAAGGGCAGTTGTGGATGGAGTGTCACCTCTATACTGAGCTCTATGCCTTATTCAGAATCTCTGGAGGTTCTCCAGTACCTGATCAACAGTTTTGGAGGGATCATTGTCTAAAGAGAGAAATGTCAAACATCTGCAGAAGTTTTGCCTTTCAGTAACTTAGTAATCAAGCCTCCATCTTCACAGATGACAACATGTACTCTTTGGAGAAGTATAAAGAAAAGTCACTCATGAAGTAGTTAGGTATTTCTTAGGAGGAAATTCACATATTCCTCAAGAGTCTAGTATTTTCTGTAGTTGATGGAAAAAATGGCTTTAGTAGACACACTCAGTTTGGAAAAATATTCATAGTTAGAAAGAGACACATAACATATTCCTGTCTTTCATTGAAGGAATTAGCTATGCTTGTACTTGATGGATGAATCTACACGATCGTTAATTTTTCAAAGATGAGGTGTTTTTACAAAGTTATGAAAGTTGCACACTAATATACATTAGTTTCTGAGCATTCCATTTAAAGAAGTGACCGGAACTAAGAGTCAGGAACTAGTAAATCTTTAAAGTAATTTTATAATAATTTTTTGTGTAATAATAATTTTATAAAGTCAACTTGATTTTTTAGCTCTGCTATGCAATTATATTACCACTAATATGGTGGGGGAGGCCTGAGTTGTCATTTGTGTGGACTGAGAAGCACATTGTGTACAACGTGATTCATTGAACCACAGAAAAAGGAGATATTGCTGTATTGGATTGAATTGCAAGTGTTTGTGAGGACCACGTTTAGAATATAGCTTGCTTGTCTTTATTGATCAACTAGATAACTTCTGTTATTTGTCACTGTAAAACTACTGTCTCATGAGTACTTTGAAGAGAAGGATGAAATTTAATTCTACAATGTAGCATAAGAGAGAAATAAGGGTGAAAATTTTAAGGAGTATTTACCACAATTCAGAGGGTGATTTGAGGTCCTCTGAAAGTAATAGAAAGAGACTGATTTAATTCAGACTTGAGATCTGATACCTATATTTTTTCTGAGAGTTTAACTAGTACTCAGTTAGTACCCTCCACAAAAGGGTGAAATTAATTTAGAGCAGGGCAGTTTGGTATCCCAAAAAGGGGAATATTTTAGGTACCTAAATTCCATTGTGGGAAGAGAATGTTGCCCCATAATTTTGTGCTCTACTCAGAGAAAAATACTTGGAATATGGAATTTCTTAGATGAAGAGCAGAGGACATATGGTTAAATATTGACACCTCAAACTGATGATAAATTACTGCGAGACTTCATTGGAAATAAAGGTTTGGAGTAGGTTTCAGGGAGAAATAAAATATGAGAAGGGAGATCTAAACATAAGCATTTTCTTTATATGTTGGAACTAAATGGCATAATTCATTTTTCAGACTGTGGTAATGTACTTCCTTTTGGAGAATTCCATTATGAATTCACAAACATAGTAACTGCCTCAGAGTCTCTACTTCCTTTTTTTCCCAGTATATTTCTCTCAACGGCTATGTTTTGACAGCTACTGCAACAAATGATAAAAGAAAGATGTCAGAAATCAGAGAAACTTTCAAATTCTATTATCTTTAAGGAGGAAATGAATTAATTCTTATGTTTCTCACATAATATGCATAAAGTAATAAAAGTAGAAAACTGTATATGACTTTGCATGAAGTTAGCTATCAATTTAGTTTTCTCCTTTTACTTTGGAAGAGGTAGTCATAGCTCTTTCCTCTTGAAAGATTACTTGATCAATCAAGCACCAAAATGTTATTTCATTATAGGGCACTTATTTCTAGATGTCTTTGTGGGCAGTACTGCCAGGAATTACGAAAATAAAATAGTCTCTAGCAAGAACAAAGTTATAAAAAAGTGTTAAATTCATGTTTGGCTAACATTTTTTTTGGCTGACAAACCCTGTCCCAAAATCGCTTCGCTGGGGTCTGTGATCTGGCAAATAACTTCTCTGTCTCTCAGGGCTCCTTACTAATTGGTGTAGATATCCCGCTGCTTATCACGATGGCTGCTATACTGATCTATGCTATGACTGTACTTGTAAACCAAATGGGCTTAGGTCTACTCTTTGACCTTGAGAAAAATATGCAATAATATACAATTTGCTAAGTCTAGCTTCAATTATACTGCCTGGTAGAAATAGTTTCTGGGTTATGACCGAGAAATGTCTTGGGGAACACTAATTGGCACAAACATGTTAGAATTCAACAAGCAATATAAATAATTA
Source organism: Podargus strigoides (assembly GCA_028020825.1). NCBI lineage: Eukaryota > Metazoa > Chordata > Aves > Caprimulgiformes > Podargidae > Podargus > Podargus strigoides. Next base: position 147,407,274 of record CM051663.1, read on the forward strand.
TATGCAGTACTGGAGAACAAGTCCAGGGCTGTTTACTGTATTAATGTCAATGTAACACCTGTGCCTCTTGACAAGCATCTGAATTTTCCTACGTACCTTCTTTGGAAGTATATGTTCTGGTTGTGAATCCCTACTACACTGTCAGACATCCATTACGTAATGATTAACAGCATGAACTCTCATGGAAGATCTGCAGCCTAACATTTGGTGTCTTGAATCTACAATGATCCTAGGGTTATAGAATACTCTGGTCAGCATAGAGAGTAGCTAATTTTCCTTTGATCCTCAGGCAGAGTGTTTAACATGACAATTATTTAATCCAGATATTGCTTGAAAGGAAAAGAAATTAGAATAATAACAGGATAAAGATTTCATCTGCTTTTGGCTAGAATGACTAGACAACTGATGAAAGTTGTACAAAGATTGAAGGGCATCTTTATGAAGATCTTTTGAGAAAGAAGTAGATCCCAATATTGTTAGAATTTCCTTGGTTCTCAAAAAGGCATCAAGGGAAGTAAGAATTTCTTTGAGAAATCCTTGACAAAACCCCATGAAAATATCCATAAATAATCTCTATTTTTTTTTTTTTTTAAAAAAAAGAATAATTCACTTTTTTGTCAAACAAAATTGAAAGAGCATTTTTTGTACAATTGCTAAAAAATAGATGAAAAAGTACTTGACTCATGAATTTTCTCACCTTTGTGAGATTCAAGCAACAGAGACCGGGAAAGAACTTTGTCACATTTAAGTACTGAGACTATTCTTTCTCTTTCAGCAAACAGCATGTACGAAGGATGTCTCAAGGAGACAGAGATCCTTCTTCAAAGATTGCACATTATCAGCTGATCAATGCCATATTATAAATTCCAAACCTTATGTCAGTTTCTAAAAAATACTTCCTGTAATATTGTTCAGTAGTGTCTGTGCAGCATAAGTCATACAACTTACAGAGGAGACTTGGTGGCTATATGCTTCATTGCACATAAAAAACATCGTGTGGGCTCCTGCATTTTCAATCAATATTGCTATCTGAACCTTCAAGGTGGTAGGAAAAGCAAGATTAGTTCTAGCAATAATAAGGATTCTCAAACTTTGTGTCAATTGAAAGAGATCCTTTTCTGCTTTAATGAAATGCTACATTTACTGGACTTGAATTTCATTGTCTGTCTGTGGAAATGCTGATTTTGTGCCAGAAGAAACCTCAGAAGAGGGAACAGTGATGTAAGAAAAGACTGGAGAGAATCTGAAATATTGTGTAAATAATGATTTTGAACAACTCAATATTTGGGTGCCATTCTAGGCACATAGTTAAAAATACTAATGTATAGAGATTAGTTTCTCAGTACTCCGAGCATAAGGAGCATAAGAATTAAAAATAATAGAAACATGACTGATTCATTATTCAGATATTGGAGGGTGCATAAATATTGTTCCTCCCTGAGTATATTAGCAATTTCTCTAATAGTTACCTTGCAATCTACGAATATCAGCCTTTTGATACGTACTTAACAGCATGTGCACATCAGTGTTTAAGTATATGTACATTCATGTGCTATATTAAGTACAACATATGTACACTGTATGGAATTGAGGTTTTGCCATGCTTACAGAGTTCATGTGATAAAATCTGAGACATGAAAAACTAGATTTTTAGTGTAAGCCTACAAATTCAGTGGAGGGTAGGAAATGCATATTTTTCATAAATTGATTTATTCCATCTTAATATACACAGACACAGATGGTGCTTGTCTCTCTGTTGATGAAGACTAAACACTAGCTTATACTGTGCAACTATATAACCAAATGCTGTATTAGGACAGATTCTAATCAGACACTGTGATTCATTTAAGCTAGATGCTTAGTGGCTAATCAGTAATGTTAAATCTTGGTGAAATTAATCTAGCTTTAAAGTACACAAAAACTGTATCAAAGCAGAAGATTTTTGTGGAGATTTTTATTTTCATAAAGTCTTTGAAGCACATCAGGTCAGTATCTTTGCTGGTGTAAATCAGTGGAATTGAATTCACTGCCATCCTCCCTATTTACACCAGCTGAAGCTCTGTCCCATAGACTTTACTAATGTGACATCTTTATGTATATGCATGGTAATTGCAGCTAGAGCACAATTCTGAAAAGTCTCCTATGCATGGCATTGCCAATGAACCCAAAATGATATCTGCGTGTGTGAGGCTTCCTGGGTCAGAGGCTTAATTACTGCTTCACCTGATCTATTTATTTTCAGTCAGTGTCTAATTTTTCTAGGGAAAAATATCGGGAACAAGCACGGTGTCATTTGTTTTCACATCTGATTCCTGTCTGTATACCAATCAAAATACAGCTGGATGGAAGTGGAAAATAAAATAGACATAACTTAGTATTTGCTAAGTACAGCTTAGTCATGCAGAGATATTAATATATGTTATTGAAGCTGCTACACCAGGATTAACCTGATAAAACTCTCAATATAAGCATGCTGTTTATCCTTTTGACACAAAACATTAAAAGACTGTCATCACTTCCTGTTCATGTCAGCCACACAGGAGTTATTGCTGAAGCATAGAGTAGAAGTGAGGAGGAAGTCACTAAGGGGCTTAGGCTTAGCTGTGTCAGTCAGCCAAGCAACAGACTACCCCTAAAGCAGAGAATGTAAGTTAAGATAATGGGCTAATCAGAAGGAGGGGTTTTCATTCCCTGAGGAAGTAAAATAAAATTATAATCAGCAACTGATTTTCCTCCCTTCCTTCTTTTTATGGTAAGGGATGTGGCTGTAAATATTAACATAAACATAAGCATAATTTGAAACTATCAGAAGCATCAAATAAATGAGGAGCAGTGCTAAATAGTGCATGTGTTTACTCATAGAATAACCAGTGATCTTCAGAATACAATAATTTAGCAAGTATTTAGCTGATATTTCTTACCAGATGATGTTTAAATTTCATCTTTTGGTCTCATGGAAAAATTAATTAATGCTCTGAAAGATAACTGCTCTGGAAAGACTCAAAGAAAACAGATTTATTTCTAACTCTTGATTGCTGCTTTTCAAAAATTTACATTTAATCTTTTCAAAGGCAGTTTTAACACTCAGCTAAGATTTAGTTAAGCTTTCAGGTTCATACAAGTGCTTAAATTTGTACTTTATGAATAATGAATATGCACAGCAATTAGGTGGCATGACCATATTCCCCTGTGAAGTGTGTAAACTTTCCCATTGGTTTCATTGCTGAAGGATCGAGCATATGGAATTCACAATAAGTTCAGAATAGTGCTGCTGCATTTCTAGGTCTTCAACTTGTCTCAGAGAATAACTGGACATCATTGTTCAAAGCAAAGTAAAAATAATCCTTTCTTGAATAATTACTAGAACTTCAATAATAATTCCTAATATTTTCCAAGTAATCTTACCTTATGCCCAGCAACCGAAGATATATAATTTTACCAACAACGTAAAGCAGGTATAGAAGAAAGTATTAAATTAATGGACAGATTAACTGTGGTATAACTAACTTACGTGATAGGGAAGGCCACTGAGAGAGACAATGCTCATGTAATGGAACAGAAGTAGATAATGACCAAGTAAGGCTATGTGTCATGTCTAATGCTCTGGTCTTGGAAGAAGTCTCTGCTTTCCCCCGACAGGACTAGCAGGTATAGCAATTACATCTCACTACAATGGAGTAAGAGCCTGACCTTTGTGCTTTCACATTTCCATTGTCTGCTCTGAATAAATCAACATTTTACTCTCATATAATACAAAATTATGGTATCTTGTATGTCTCTGCAAGCATATTGTGAAGTATTCTATCAGATGTTATTGAAAGTGTTTTTATGATTTGCACAAATGCATTTGCTTTTACTTTGTTAGGATTTTACTTCCATGGTAGATTTTGGAAGCAATTTACAAAACTTGATCATATGGAGTATAAAAGAGTACTTCCTGTAAGCAAACTAGGAACCTTGTCTGTCAGCTTCACTGGATGTAATACCATGAGAAAGATTGATATCAAAATATATCTTATCTACAACGTGCGTTGTTTTGTTCATTCACTCATTGTAAAGTTCCTTGTCTAAGATAATTATGAAGTCTTTTCTGTCTCTTATCATGCTATAATCTCAACACTAGCCCTTCCACACAAAACTTAAGGGCTGACACCATACACTAGCTGGAGTTGTCCATGGACAGAGTACATTCTCCAACCAGTGGGGATGTGGATGAGGTGAAATTCACGTTTAGGTGAAGTACGTCTTCTGGTCCGTTGGGGCTGAAATATAGAACAATGCATGGTGTCATGAGACTAGCCAACAGGGAGAGGCAGAAGCCTGTAAAGGTTTCTAGGGTGCTTCCGGGCACCTTTTCTAGGTGTCCATTTGATAGACAGATCTTTATTTGGAGATCTCAAAATCACTTACAACTTTCCATTGACTAGTGCATGAACTCAAAACCAAGTCTGCAGTAGCAACTGAGATAAAGCTGGAAGGTCAGTGGATGTGTTAGGTGAGCAAAATCCCATGTCATTTTTTCATCCTTCTCATTCTTGCTGTGATAGCTCCTTGAAGGCAAGGTTTCTTTGCCATCACCTCCTGAAGCCTATGTAGTGCCACTAATGTGCAAGAAAAAGTATTAATCATAACAAGTTTCATTTCTGTAGGGCCTAGTCTCTACTAATGATCAAGATGTATCACATAAGACAGTCCTCAGCATTTAAATTAGTCCTTGTAGATGAATTAAAATTGGACATTTTAAATGAATGAGGCCAAGAGATAATGGGAAACAAATAAAGAACCTTTTTAGGCCAAAATTACTCCCATCTCATTTTATTAATGATGCTTAATTAAGATAGTATCTCTATTTACCTAGAATTACCTTTATACTTGTCTACGTTTAGCCTATACCCAGGGCTAAACTGTATCAGTTGTTTTACCACCCAGTGAACCCTCCCCAAAGGAGAAGGGGAATCGGGGATAAAAGGGAGAAAACTCCTGGGCTGAAGTAGAAACAGATTTAATGAAATAACAAAACTAATACAATCACCAACATAAAGTATACAAGCTTATATTCAGCCTGGTCCATTCTTAGGGGCAGGAGCAGAAGGCCAAGAAGGAAGAGCCCCAGTAAGAACTCCCCACCCTCAGTGAACTTCCTCCTTTTATACAGAGCATGGTCTAAGTGGTATTGGATACACCTGTGAGTCAGCTTGGGTAAGCTACCCCGACTGAAACTCCCAGCTGACTCAGGGTTACTCTGGCCCAAGGTTCAGTTCCTGTGAAACCAGGACAATGTTCCAGAGAGAGTCAGAGAGAGGAACTCCTCAACAGTGACTGATCCCATTCAAGAATAAGGGAACAGTTCCTTCCTCAGGATGCACCTACCCACTCATCAGCATGCCCTCAGGTCTCGGTTACTTGATCTTTTGAACCAGCATCTATTCACAGTATTTGGTAATTCCTGCCCGACCACACACTTTAATTTCTTTCATGTGAAAGAGCCAAGGTATCTGGCAGTTAATTTTGTTCCCATTTCTTCTGGTCCATGGATATCTAACTAGGCAGAGTGCACACCCAGAGGTGGTGGGTAATACAGCAAGGTGAAATAGAAGCAACGTGAAGTAAATTTGGGCTTAGGTCCCATGTGAATAAAAAAAGATTTTGAGTTATGTTTTCCTCCATTTTTTTATAAAGCACTTTGCATACTATCTGTACCATAAATAATACTGGCTCAGTCAACCTGAAGCTGAAACTGCATTTACTTTGCTCGTGGTTGCCTCGTCAGCCAAAGTTGCTTCATTTAAGTGATAAACATAAAAATTCAAGGAAGAAGAGAACACGTCTAAAGAATGAGTGAACTCTGTGTAACTTACATAAATAAAGATCTAAAGATGTATTAGTGATGGTAACCCAACGAATAAAAAACACCTCCTCATCAAGAAATTAAGATACACCTGTTTAATTCTCTTGAAATGTTATCATTAAAACATTTTGTAAAGTTATAAAAGCCCATGGAGGTCATGTAAACTGGATCACAAAAATTGGCAGTAAATTGTACAATACAAAGTATTTATAATATAATAATTTGACAAATAAGATGGAGATTGAATTTCTTATGTAAATTATTATTTTTATTTGAATATTATGGAGCTATGTATTTACTCCATAGTAAAGTTGTGCTCAGTTACTTCATTTTAGTTCAGATTTTATGAGCTAAAACAAAGAAATGGAAAGGAGAGAAATTAAAGGTAAATGAAAGTACACTTGTGTGTAAATTATTAAATACAGATGGGAAGCTCCTGCACCACAACAGATGGCCTGCAACTACAAACAAATTAGCATATAGACAGCCATTACTGAGTTCAATTAAATGTGAATCTAAATATTAATTAGGATTTAAAGGCGATAGCAAAAGCAGAATAAATTGCAGGTTTCTGTAGCATAGGGAAATCTGATTACAGACGAGGGTTCGATTGACAGTTACATTGGAATTTGACACACTAATCATTATATGAGTCACATGCAGATCTAGAGTGGAGAACATCATATTTTGTGTGTGCTTTGCACAGAGTTTGGTTCTAATCTACCACCTCACTGTGGGAATTGGCCTAAATGTGAAATAACAAATATTTTTATTTTTCCCTAGATACTGTCTAGTGTTTCTGATGTATTTCTAAGATTAGTTCCAGTGCATTGGTAAATATTCTAAACCATAAATATATTTCCAAAAAAAGTTGTATTTTCCAACCAAAAAAGACATGCCTCTGAAGAGATGTGCTGTTGCTTTGCCATATTATTGTGCTCTTTTTGTATAGATTGTGACAGTCTGATTGAAAAAGAACATCTATGAAGACTATAGAGACATAAGCTATGGTCAAGAATAAGTAGTTGTGCTTCTGTAGATTAATTTGGAGAACAGCAAAGAATTTTTACAAGTGCAGGAATGTAAGACCAAATTCCAAAGCAGAAGTTACATTTTGCCTTTGTAAATTTCCTGTAGTTGTTTAAATTGAATTAACACTTCTTCACTTTTCAATACCATTTTGTGCTAGAAATTGTAACCCCAGAACCCTGTAATGTACTATCACTGCTCGTAACAGACCATAAGCTTTGTACTGAGTTTGCGAGACCTCAGGGCTGAGGCTGGTCAGGTCTGCTCTGTCTGAGTTTTTCTTTTCCTGCCTGTGGCTTTGTTTTACTTGACTTAGCTGTGAGGACAATCTAACTGATGAGGTGTCTGTATTTAAATTGTTTGTTGTTTTTGTTTTGGGTTTTTTAAAATCTTTTTATGGTAACTCTCCTGGTTTGGCTAAAACAGAACAATTTTCCTTTCTGAAGTTAACAGCATGTTTTTCAGACAGTGTCTGCTCCTAGAAGTGATAACACCCGAAGTTTATAGTTAGCACTGAGCTCTCAGTACAATGGTATGCAGAAAGCCTCTTGCTTATACTTAATCCTACAGAAACCAAGGTCACTGCTGAATGCTTTAGGTGCTGCCTTGGGGTCCCCGCTTAGTGTCAGGGTGCAGAAGGGTTTCACCTGCGGGGAGGAGCAGACAGGACAGGTGACCCAAACTGACCAACAAAGTGTTGCATCTCATATATGTCAAGCTCAGTATAAAGTTGAGGGATCACAGGGGGCCAGGCCTTTTCCCTCTTCTCTGGCCTGCCCTTCTTCCTGCCCTTGCTTGTTTTCTATGGCCGGCATCTTGAGAGGATTCAGTCTATTTGTCTGCCTGTGATCTGAGCATTCCTGAATTCAGCTCCCATCTGCCATTGCATCCAGAACCCAGCCTGGGATCTTCCCAGAGCTGCTCTACAGCACCAGTGGTGATGTGAGCATTATCAGGGGGAGCGTTTGATTCGGAGGGAGAAGTTCGATACTGGTTTTATACATATTTGTAAATAGCTTGTTATTTTTATTATTATTATTATATTTGTTTTTTTATTGTTATATTATCATTAAAGTTCCTTTAATTTTATTTCCAACTCGGAAGTCTCTTTCCCTTTTCTTCTTTCCCTTCCCCTGTTCTGGAAGGGAGAGGGGTTAACAGAGAGCATCTGACCTCCATTTAGTGGCTGGCCCAGCCTCAAACCACGACTGTAACAGCTATAGTTTCATGTATTAGACATTTTACATAATTTTAGCAAAATGAAAAGTTTTTACGATAGTTTTGTGTAAACAGACCTAAATGAGTGATACCAAATTTTAGTAACTCGTCCTTAGTTGCTTATGGAGGGCAATTTTTTGGAATTCATAAAATATTATTAAATTCATTCAAACAAAGAGGTTCAAATAGGGTGCTATTCTCTGTTGCACTAAGTAAGTCAGTAAGACTGGAATGGAAACTTAGTAGCCAGGTTTCCAAACATGTTGAAAAATTAGGCTACTAGAGAAATAAGTTAGTATTTGAACTGTTCAAAAAAAACAGACAATAGGATGATTACAGGTTTAGAAAGGCTTCTGAATGACTGAGGTGAATAAGAGTCATCAGCCTGGAACAGAGGACTGTGGAGAGGAAAAAGCCATAATAGAGATCTATAGTATAAGAGACATAGTGAATATGGATAAGGATTTCCTGTTCACCAATTCTTCCAGCACGTGAATGAAGCAGAGAAAATGAAGCTAGCAAATAAAAAAAAGGAAAGAAGAAAGAAAGATAGAAAATTATGTTTTCTCTTTTTTTGTGCACCTAATGGAAATCTTTTGGTGGAGGCAGTTAAAAATATTGTGAGTGATCAGAACTGTAGATTATATTTAGAGGAGAATTGCACAAGTACTTAGATGATTGATCCAACAAGTTTTGCTGAATGTTTGCTGAATAGACCACATGAAAGTCAGGAAATTCCCTGAGCTAAACATAATCGATAACTGGGAAACTGGGAGACTGCTGACAGAAAAGTCTTATATGCTTTCCCCATTTTTGCCTGAGTATCCATTTATGGCTGTTGTTGGAATCAGGAAACTTGATGGAGAGAAACATATTCTAAAAAATTGCAGCTGTTCTGATGCTTGTTTGTACAATAACTTTTATAGTATCTGACATGCTCAGCATGGGAATACCTAGACCAGCCAGAAGATCTACAGAGAAGAGTCTCTGTCACTTGTCTGAGCTCGGATTACTACTAGGGTACATAGAGTTACGAACCTCAATGAAGCGGGATTCAGTGCTTGAAACTGCATCCTGTGATCTCCTAGTCCTTCTAGATGATAATTAAATTTTTGCCTTGTGGCACTGTTTATGTTGTTGATGTTAGGTAATCAGTGGTTACAAAAATAGATATTAAGGAGTGGAAGCAAGACTCCCAGTGGGGTTTGCAGTAGACACTGAGTATGGCAACATGCTTTGCCCTGGATTTGTATAAAATCTAAGCCAGGAAAGAAGTCTTGTCTTTGCTGAATTTGAATGACATACAGAATGCACTAGTGAAAAATGGGAGAATCCTTCCGTATATCTCCAGCTTACATTTATATGTAAGTAAAAGAAACATTTGAAAACAGAATATGAGTCTGGGAATATGAGTTTGCCCATATTTTTGCCAATATTGGAGAAAAAAGTCATATTTTTACAGTTCACATAAGCCTTTCCTCAAACTATGTTGCTTACCAAGATATGTTACTCCACAGCAATCCTAGTGCCTTTATGAGAAACTGCTGGCCACACTTGTTTGAGCTAATGTTATTTCTCTGTACACTAGCCATAAAGTGAATATATTTGTATGTATTTCTCCATCAACAACTATGGCACTCAACAGACTATAAATATATAATTTCTTAAAAATATGTAGTTATTTCTGATTTCCACATAATAAAAGCCTATGTTGAAATACATGGTTTATATCTGCCATATGAATTCACATGGGAAGGAAAAGAGAAAACAATGAGACTATGGGCAAACAGGGATGCCTTTTAAGAACACTTTCAGTGTGGCATTTTGTGAATGCACAGGGATCTATCCTTCGTATCTCTCAAATTCCAATCAAGAAGAGTACCATTATCTTCTTTATTTTTTTTTAATATTTGCTACTTATGTTCAGAATGTCTATGTCAGAATACTTAGAAGTGAGCTTTCTTGAATGCTGTTTTTATGATAAAAACTTCTTAAAAAGCTTTAAAATTGTTATCACTTTGGAAAGGATGACTTAGATATGTTTATATATATTTAAAAATCATATGTTTATATGCTATAATTTTTACTGTAGTTTGTTTTGCAAACTGTTTAAAATTACATTTAATTTGCTGTAAATTACATTATAATCTGAATTGTATAAGCCCTTTTAAATTCATGTCTATATTCATTTAAAATGGGATGGTTATACTTTCAGAGAATCTCCTAATACATTTTAAGACCTTATTTGAGTACAGTAATTCTGATAGCAGAAAGATGTGATATGAATATGAAAAAAAAATGAATATAAAAAAAAATTCTAGGGAGGATGGGGGGGGAAAACATTAGGACTTTTCTTTAAAAATAAGGAAAAGACCAGGGTATCAGTTGTCACTACTTTTTACCATCTCAGGAAATTTACATTTTTTTTTATATACAAGAGCCAACATTTACTTTTTAGTATTGAAAAGACAGGTTTTCTGGCCCAGGTTGAAATGTTGATGCTTCGACATGTGTATTGCAACTGTAAGACACAGATAGACAATGTTTTCTTAAATCTGAACTTTGCCTATTATAAATGGTTGACTTAGCATTAGGAAATTACAAGACTGAGAATACTTGCAGAAAAATGATCCCTGGAAGAGAAGGAAGTAGTGTGGGTGCAGTATGGGAAACTAAAAGTGAAAAACACCTGCATATTCTAATAGGCAGAAAATTTGGAAGGATCTGAGAAGTCAGAAATTTTGAGAGGAAAACATGACTATATAGGTTATATTTTTAATCAACAATTGTGGGACATTTAATTATGCTGACTGATTTTCTTGCATTCCATTTGCAAAAGGACTATAGTAATTGCTGTACAACAGTATTCATTTTAAAAACACTTGTCAGAGCTTGTGAGGACTTGATATTTATATGAGGGTAAGTTGGTTTCATTGTCAGTGATGGAGCTCATAAGCAATTTACACCAGACAGTAAGTTCTTAACAGGGCTGTTCTGAAGACTCCTAGATGGCTGTGGACTGAGGGCTCAGGACTGCTCTCTGGGTAGTAATAAAGCTTCCTGAGTGATATTTGTGACTGTCTTGTTCTTTAAGCATTTCCTAGAGCTTTTAAGAGTGGAGAAAATCCTTGACATTGTACGAGTGGGAAAAATGAAATTTGCCAGAAACCTGTATTATCATAATTAGCTATTTTAATTTATTTTTTTTTTTAAACATGATGGCATAAGAACAAGGTAAAAAAGAAATGTACTACAAAACAGAACAGTAAGCATGCGTGAAATCTGATTAACTCCTCCTTCTGGGCAAATTACAGAAGAAATAGCTGAGCAGTCTCCCAGATGGGCAGAAAAAAACCCTAAAACCAACAGAAAACCAAAATTCTAGATGACTGGCTACAGTAAAATCTTGTATTCTATAATATTATGAAGAAATGAAATATCTGTAGATCTGGGATCATGGAATCCACAAAGCCCTGAGTGAGATAAAAGAGGGAGCTTACAGCTCTCAGAGATATAATTTCACATTTTCTTTGTCTCAGGAAGACATTTGGTTACACTCTGCTACCTTCCATTGGTTATAGGCACTGCTCATGCTATCAAGGTTATAGCAAGGAAGGCTAGAAACAAAACTGTGTTTCATTTTTGGCTTTAATGAATACTGAGATGCTAGATTCCCTGTTGGCTGTGAGAAGTATTTTTTACAGCAAAATATGTAACCATGAAATAAAGTGGGCCCTGAGTTAATTTATTTCCCCACATATTTCTTCATTTGTATTCTCCATTTCACAACCACTATGATTTGAAAGATGTCATCAGAAGGATTTTCAGTAAAGTCTCACTTCCATTAACACGTAACAATATCTAAGTAACACAATGTAAACCACGTGCAAAATAAACTGAAGTGATAAGCTTGGCTGTAGTGTTCTGAGTATGCAGGTTTTTATTGTTTCACATTATGGTAGTCTCCTAGAAACTGATGAAGTCAGTCCCATTAATTTTCTAAGATGATGTAACTGAACAGGATCAGCCTATATATCATTGCACACAACCAAGTATGCTGCCATACATAGGCTAGAGATAAGCTGGGTTCAGCTGTACTACAGATTCCCACCTCTTCATCTAAGGTAGCAATGGATTAATATAACAGTATTAACCTATAAGTTTAAAAGAGGTTTCTATATTACTGGACACCTGTGAAGAAGACTTAAATAAATTAAAGAACATACAAAGGAAGAAGTGTGATGAGAGCAACAAAAATTATATAAAATTGAGTATAAAATATAATTAAAATATCTGCAATGAGATAATTTCTTCAGGATGTGGCTAAAGTTCCTTTCACCTAGTTAATAATTTTGTGGTTTTGATCCATTCAAAGTTATTCTTTAAACTGTTTCTGTAATGTTACTTATTAGTGAAAATAAAATTGTTTTGAAGTTCTGGATTTTGAAATATATGCATTTTTTTCCTTACTCATCAAGATAGTCAGAAATAATGAACTAATTTCTTGGACAAAAGGAAAAAAATGCTTTTTATCTTCACATCAATATCCCAGACCTGAAGGATGTGTAAGGAGCAAATATATATAGTCTTAAAGTTGTTCAGAGATTGCATAGTTTTCTGTTTTGTCTATTTTTAAAAGACAGCAAAATGTAGTAGGTTCAGTTCTCAGTTTTACTACTATGAATTGAAGGGAAAAAAATCGTAGAAGCTTCTGTGTAAATGATAGAATACCATCACAGATCTCACAAATTGTTATATATACTTCACAGTTATAATTGACGAAATTGTTTCACATTACATGAATATCAGATGCATAACAATGACATATTTAAGATATGTAATTATCTATACCATATAAGATCTGTAAAATGATATTTCTATTTTATGTCTGTGAATTCCAAACCCATATATTTTCATATGTTTTTTCCAGAGGAGCAAAATGAATTGCATAAATTTACAGCATATTGTTCTTGCTTAGTCTTAAGGTGGTTAGGTGTACACTACCATTATACAACTCTTCTCTCATTGCTAAAAAAAAAAAAAAAAAAAAAAAAGAGAGAAAAAAGATCTTGAAAAGGGAACTCTACATTACCTTAGAAAAGAACGAATGAGGGATTAAATGATGATTTCAAAAGACCTCAGACACAAACTTGAGGCCGTAAACATGTATTTTGACTGCTATATAGTTTTCTTTTAGTCTTTCATCCGGTTTTTGAAATCCTGTGAAAGGTGGTTTTGGTTAAAACTAAACAGAGTTGGAATCTTTACAAACAATTTCTTTAAAAGAGAATCAAACAGTTGCAGTTGTTCAGTTGTTGAATGGAGAATCTCATTTGCAAATTAAGTGTACTGCAGCTTTACTGCCACTTGCGGTTTTTAAAGAATGAGTCTTATTAAATGTCTACCTAAACCAGTCAGAATCATTCTGGGCATACGAATGAAATTTGTAATAAAAGAAGCAAGACCAGGAGAATATTGCTGTGTCCTCTTGTTAGCTACTGCAAAAATTGGACGAAATTTCTTACATTTACAGTAAAATATGTCAAACTGTTTTGATTTAGGAATTGATAGGATGTGTCAAATTAGACTGTACTTCAATTTTATGATGCTGTTTTACGTAGAATGAAATGTGTTAACAATCACAAAATAGTTTGCACATGTCAAAAAAAAATATAGCCCACCAGTCTCCTGAGTATTTTACTTGATGTATTTATTTATACTTTTTGCCAATCAATATTATCTGCATGATATATACCAATTATACCTTACTTTCCTCACTCCCTAAGGCACTATTAATTCAGAACTTCTGAACTTGTCAGTGCAAGCTGATTACTTCCGCTAATTTTCCTTTTATAGGCATGACTGCAGAGCAGTTTCTTTCTAAATGTTAGAAGTGCTAAATGAATTTTATGCTGTTCTACTCCATCCTTTGTGTTTACTGTACAAGGCTGTATCATTTTTGAGAGTGCTTTACTTGGAGAACTATAAATTGCAGTGGTCTTCATTGGATAACCATAGAGATAAGTGGTCCACTATGGTAGCATGACTTTGTCATTTGCCATACTTCAAAGGACATATGCCAACATACAGTTTTGTATAAAAACATGTAGCACTCTCGAAGACATACTAACAGAGTGCCTCCAGCCAACATGCATTTTTTATAATTAATAATGATCTAGAGTACAAAAAGCTCATATCTGTGCACATGGAGATATACTTAGGTATTATTCTGTAAACACCACTAAACAGCAGGCTAAAGACAGAATGGACACATGGTTTTAAAACATATTTTATGGGTGTGTTGTTTTTTGCTGTAGTATGAAAATTTCATCCAGCAATCTCCATGTTAAGATGGTCTGTCAATTTGTTATATGGAACAACTTCTATGGGTTTGTTCAGTCAAAATAAAAGAGAAAAGTGTTAAATACAGTAAAAACATGTAGATACTTGTTTAAATTTAAATAATAATTCATTAAAACATTGTCATGCATTCTATGGTTGCAAACAGATGTGTGTTTTGCATGTCTTCTGATATTTATAGTGTACATCTGAGGTTCTTTGCAAATACTGGAGTTATTTAAGAGTTAATTCAAGAAGCTGGAGACTGTGATCAATGCAACAGAACTTTGATTCTTCATGGAACTGAGAAGACGTTCTAATTCTGAGACAGAAGTGGAACTGAGAAGTCAAGGACAGAACATTGTGAACAGAGAAGAGAAGACTTTCACTAACATATTTTGTTTAAAATTACCTTGTATGAAAAATATATTACCTCAGAAAAAATATATCACAGAAAACATCTGCTATTGCTAGCCAAAGTATAAAGTGGAAATAGAGGTTTAGTAAAAAAGATTTCTGTGAAAAATATGTCTGAAAATTCAATTTACTTTTTAGGGCATACAATGTTTTCCTGCTTCTGAAAAGTCTGATGGCATTGGCAACAAAAATGTGTCAAGTATATTTTAAAAAATAAAGGAAAATACAGTCAGATTTTATACTTGACATTCACAGTTTTTAGTAATTTTGATGAGTATAGCTTTTCCTAATGTCAGAATTTTTACTTGAGATTACACATGGAATTTTTCTGTCTTTATTCAATTCGTATCCCATTGTCTTGTGTCATATTTTTTTCTCACTAAGATACCTGAAACAACATTTTTAAAGAAAGAAAAGTGATACAATCTCCATTGTCAAACTCTATAAGTATGAAAGCTAAGCAAAAATAAGTGGTGCTTCAGTTTTGATATATATAAAAATCACAAACTGGCCAGGATGTCTCTAGTCATCCTGTCTTAGAGAAAAGGTAAGTGTATGATACATTGGAGTGCATCCTGAAACTGATTTTAAAAAGAGGACAGAAGAAACTGAGCTGGCAAAGAAATAAATTTAAAACTTATATTTTACATATCAAGATGCAGTTTTGATTGATTGACAAAAACAAGAGATAATTAGAATTTTAGGAGAATTTAAGTTTCTATAACCTTTTGATATAGCATGGTGTGTGTATAATATGAGAGACAAACTCCTCCATTTCTTGAAAGAAATACTAATGGTTTCTTCAGCCAAAAAGAAGTAAGAAAAAGGAAAAAAAAAATAGAACTTAAACTGGATTTCTCATCACAGTTAGAGGATACTTAACAAGGAATAGACTGCCTGTTTATTGTTATAGTTGTGTGTAGTTTTCAGTAAACCTTTTTTTCCACATTCTTTTAGCAGACAGATGAAACAGGTGGAAGAAAATATTAGTATTGATGTTTACTATCAGCATTGTCATGACCTCCTGTACTTAAAGATAGCCTGATGCTTCTCATAGTGAAACACTGTTTTCACCTGACTCTAAAGTGAGAATGACTGTACTCAGCATCTGACTTAGTCCGACATGAAATTTGTCTTTCAGTGAGTTTTGATTCATCCTCAATATGTGTGCTTCAAGATCTGAAAGAGATCAGCTACAGGGGGGAGAGGGACACAAATGTCTAGTCTTTCCTTGTGTTGTATGGTGATCAAGACATAGATTAGAGCTCAGCGTACACAGATTGTCTTTTGTAAGGGAGCAAATGGGAAATTCTCCAGCCATCCCTTTCTTTCTTTACTGTCTAGCCCTAAAGAATGAAAGATATTCAACTCTTAAATATATCTCTGCTCCATATCTAAGGAACTCAAATGATGAACGACAGGAAAAGCAATATGGTGTTGTCGAATAGCATTTTTGCAGAGAGAGAACATCACATTTCTTTTTTAAAAATAGCCTAGAAGCTATCTTCAAAATAAACAATTTCAACATTGTTAATCAAGCACTTAAAAAATCCCACATATATAAGTCGTGTAGCAATCTCTAATGACTTAAATTGGTTCCTTTTTCTTATGGAATCCATGCCTCATTCATTACACAGGATAAAGCACAGTCAGGGAAAGAAACAAGGTTGTACAAGACAGTGGCCCAGCCTCTTTCTTAACATAAGATGGGAGGAAATAGAGTGATAAAAAATCAGAAAAGCAGGAAAACTGCTTTGATGAAGAAGAATGATCTGATCATTTGGACACTAATGCCTCTAGTAAAATCAGTTCTGTCCCTGTCTGTTTTATTAAATTTCTTTGTAAGCAAGTGTAGTGAGTTTTTTTCCTCTGTGTGTTCATTAAAAGTGCGTTTCTTCATTGCGTTGCAAAATTTTGAGTATTTTAAGAGTAAATATTGTAAAAACTGTGAATCCTCTGAACTATCATGACACAAGCATCTTAAATTGAGTAATTAATGCTAGTTACAGTAATGACTCTATGCTTCAGTGGTTATAATACCATCACCTCACACCACAGGTGATGGTTAAAATCTATAATGACCATTCAGGTAATATAGTGATAAATAATAAAAGCTTCCAAAAAGTGAATAAATCTGTTCTAAGAGCAAGTTATAAATAGTGTGAGTCTAAAAAAATAAAAGAAAATATTAAGCAGTTGCTCATTCTGTGCTTATTCTGTAAACATTGACCATTTTGTTCTAAGGCTAAATTTTAATGAGAAAAAGTATGCATAAAATAATATTTAATGTAATAGAATACATAATAATGTACTAATATATATATAATATGTATATTTATAGTATATTTAATTAAAACAGAACCATAAAAATTGATAACAAATAAATTGAATTTAAGTAGCACAGGGAAACTCCCCGGTACCAGTGGGTATAACCACTTGAGAACAACTGTATCTTATCTAGCTCCTTACATAGCCATTTAAAATTGTCTCAGGATGGATCACAAGTTTTCATAACACTGCAATGAGCAGATGCTACATACAGCCTGACTGACCTATTATATTTCTACAGAACTGCAAAATCAGTAGTGGCTTTGTGCTGCTCACAAAGACATTTGAGAATGCAGAAGGTCCAATAGCAGCTGAATAGTACCTCCTGTTTTGATTTCCCTCAAGGACAAAATACAGTGAATAAAAGATGACTACATTAAAGGAGGCAGAAAAAATTTTTGGAATGTAAAACCCCAGACGTTTTTTAAAATGTGCATCAGAATTGCAAATATGTCATTCAGATATAAAGTAAGGGATGAGAGAAGAAAGAGGAGATGGAAAATGCATGACAAAACACAAACCATTAGATGACAAATAGAAAGACTGCATTTAGGAGCAAAATGAATCCTTGTAACAAGTTTCAGTCTAAAGCTGAAACTAATGAGAGTTTATCTATTTGAACTAGAAGCAGTTTATATTAGAATCAAGCTCAAAAAAGGGGAGAGGGAGGGAAAAAAGCCATGTTTTGCTGTATAGAGCAGACTAATTGTACCTTTGAACTGCCTGTTTCTGTACTATGATTTAAAAAAATGCTTTGAAAGTTTGGATCGTACGTAGCCGTCCTCTAATTGTATAGACGATTAGGCAAGTTCTACTGAGGACTTCATTACGGCCTGACTTTCACTTAGATCTGGCAGAGAGTATTTAGAATTTGAATCTGAGTCCAAAGGAAAAAAAATTATACCAGTTATATGGTTGTCTATTAGTAGCCATAATTGTAGAGAGAGAGAAATAGACACATTTAAAGTATGAGTAATTTCAAACTGAAGTAGATTAATTGTGCCCTGAATATTTTATTATCTCTTTCTACTTTTCTACATCTATGAAATGAACCTACGATACATCTCCTATATGGAAATTTTTGCTGTAGAAACCTTCAGCTAAATTCAGTGAACCTTACACAGTTTGGCAAAGTAGGGTATTAAAGATGCAAGTACGAGTGACCTAGGCAGGATGTTATGAGGAAGAAATTACATTATCCTTCAGGAAAAAGTGACATGGTATTTCTGTCACTTCCCCATTTTAATATTGAATTATTTTTATAAGATAAAATATAATCTGATATTTTAGGAAGGATTAGTAAATGGACTTCTCTGTTGCAAAGGAGGCCAAAACCAACTTCTAAAACTTACATAAATGTCATTTCAGTCCAGAAATCCAGAACTTGAAGTATATTGAAATGCTTCAGAGGTCTGTGACAACTTTTGGGATGTGAGAGGAAAGTGAATATTGTACTCTGAAAGGGAGAGAGGGCTTAAGAGCTACTTGAGAATGGACAAAATGATATTGTAGCAGCGATCAGTAGGATCACTTTCTTTCATATCTAATGTGGTTATTTCCTGAATAAATATAAAAGAGAAACAGAGCAAATGAAAAACAAGATAGCTGTTTACTTATGTTTTCTTATGTCATTTCCAGGGCAGTTTAACTTTGTTCAAAGCCAAGCATTGTTGATGAAAGGTATTTTCTAGTGGGTGATAAATATACTTGGTACTAAAAGCCAGAACTAAACTCCAAACAAATGTATGTTATGTACAGATAGTATCTTTTTTATTTTAATATATCAGTTCCACATTCAAATGTGTCTTTCATGTCACAATCCTCTGACCCTGGAGAATACCTGTGAACAGCTTTGATTACTGTTAAGACTTTAGTGGAATAAAAGCATTAGGCCAAATTCAATAGAGTCATATCCTGTATATATTTGGACATCATATTTTTTATGGTTATTTAAAAGCATTTTCAGAATATGACACTATGGTTGGGTTTCTACATGGAAGCCAGTTCTGTCTCTTCTATGATCCTTACCATCTTTTTCGAAGACATTCTTTTGGTCTAATTAAAGCTAAAGAAGGAAAGTAATTTTCCCACCCTTATATACAGTATTTTACTGACCACATTTCACTCTATAGACGATTCACAGATTAGGCCTTGCTGATGATTCTTTCATTTTCTCACATGTGGCTATTAGAGATTCATTCTAAACTTCTTCATTTACATGCCACTGTTTTCAAGATTAAGACAGCTCTAGGCACAGGTGAAATAAAAACTTGTTTAGAATATCATATTACTGAGAGGTAAAACACCACACCCCTGCAGACTACTTTACCAATGCTTACAGCCTGGAGAAGCTACTGTTGCTCTGGAGAGTGATGGAGCAGTGGGTCCTGGAGTCAGGACAAGGTGGTACCAATTGTAATTATCTGCTGCTGCCCCCTTCCTCCTTTTACTCATCATCCCACTCCATCTTTGCTCCTTCTCTCTCCCTTTTTAGTCTACCCATAGCTTCTTGTTTTGTGGAGAGAAAAAGATGTCTTTGTCTACACATCTGAGTTGCCTTGAGCTGTCTTTGTTCATGACTGTAATTCTTATTGATTTCATTTTTAATTGTTTCTTTCTGAGGTTTTCGAGTATGCTTATTTTCAGTTCAAGCTTCGTTCAGCTTCAGCTGCTGTGATGAAGTTGCTGGGGGAATGAGAACAAAATCTGACTCGAAAAACTTTCTTCTTTGCTAAGTAAGAAACTGATGTTGCGTTCTTTATATCACTTCCTTTCCATGTTCCATAGTGTCTGCACATATTTTCTTCTGCAGCTGAAATGGATGAACTAAATTTCAAGACTCAGTGAAGTAAATTTTATGAGAATTTAAAGAACATATTTATCTTTTATTTTGTTCAGAGACTTCTCTGACATCTAACTTCTCCATGTCCAGGTGTTTTGTGCCCTGTCATAATATTGGTAAAGAGGACTGAGATCCTTTTGGAAATCCAATCATATATTAATAATTACTGCTAGCTAACTTATAACAACATGTTAAAGAAATACAGAAATTATAAATCAAGAAAGTTTTCTATAGAGAAAAATTTGAACTGTCTGACAAAAATTGGTTAAAACTACATATTTTTCCATCTTAAAAGAAGGTTTCACAGATTTACTGCTGGAGGAAATTTACATGCATTTTTTGGCTTTGGCCTTTCTAATTTTCTCCCTGTATAACCTCATGGTATCTCTCCAGTCCTCCTGGGTGGCCTGCCCCTTCTTCCAAAGGCCATAAACTCTTTTTTCCCCTGAGTTCCAGCCAAAGCTCTCTGTTCATTCAGGTCAGTCCTCTTGCCCACTGGCACATAGGGACAGCTCCTTGCTCCTGCACCTTTAAGGCTCCCAGCCTTCCTGGATTCCTTTGCCCTTCAGGACTCTATATATGCTATAGTACAGTTCCTTTGATGTTTTCAGAAACAATAAAGTGCATATCCAAGGTGTGTCTTTATTTTATGTTTTATAGAATTGCATATAATACTTGTTCTAAAGTTATTTTATGTTGGATAATACTATGCAACAAGCTATATAGACATAAATATATATGCACAGTCTGCTACATTTATAAAACCAGTTTATATAATCGGAATAAACTTGCAGTCTCTTATTCTTTGGCATTGACACCAGCTTTACATTCTGTAAAATAAATCAGAATTTGGCAACTTGTCCAAAACATAAAACTATAATTGAATACTTATGTTAGTTATTTCTTTCCTGTAAATATGTTCACAGACATTATATGTAGTTATATAAATACGTATGCGCACAGAACTGTATAAACTTTTATAACTGGACAACAACGTTATAAAGTAACTTAATTTTTCACTTCTCTTCAACAGAAGAGTAATGTATTGTTGACTTTTCAGTCTTATAATGAAAGACATGATGGAAATATTACAATTATAAAGGCAATTTGGCAAAGAAAGATGTCATAAAAAGCAGATGCAATCCTAGGCTGCATCATTCAAGCCATTTCCAGTAGGTAAACGAAAATGTGATTGAATTTTGATTCTGCCAGCTTCATTTGGGATATATATTTTTTTGAGCAAAACAAAAAAATGACATCAATTGCAAGGGAAATTACTATATTATCAGCATTGGAAAACTTATCAAAGAAACTTGAAAAATAAAAAGGCTCATCTATCCGAAATAAATGTTCTTTCCAAAACCATGAAGGTAAATACCAAGAAAGCAGAGATTTTAAACAGCAGTATTGGTTAGTATTAATATTATCCTCATACTGAAAATAAAAACCAAACTGAAAACCAAACAAATGTGCTAGACTGAAAGTTAGAAAAAAGGGTTCTAACCACTAGAGGAGTACAACTTCACTGTATCACTCCAACAGGAGAAAAATGTAGAACTCTGCAGTAATTGGCTTCATGAATGTAGATACACTTATATAATGAGGTTTTCTGTCATAATGGATATCTATGAACAGCAATGCAGGAGGCCAATTAAATTCTGTGCCCTATGTTCCAAATTTAAGGCCACAAAAATTGTTCACCAATTATTGCCTGTTACAGCACATCAGCTACAGGTCCATAAAAATATGTCTCTCAGAAGAGACATGCTCTACTTTCGAATGATGTTTTTACTGCAGCCTTGAGCAGTGGAAATTAAATTCACACTATTTGAAAGAAATTAGACAAATTTGGACAAGCAGTAAAGAAACTGATCCAGGATAAAAATCTGATAGAATCTGTTTGTTTCATGTAGAATGAACAGTAAGTACTATGAGAGATTATCTAGTGTTTCTCAAAATCAGCTATGCCATTCTGTTCTGGTTCAGGTTTTGTATAAAATTATTTCTACGTACTTTCTAAAATACATTAAGCAGATTATGATCCATTAATCTTCTCTTGCCCTTTCATTGAAAAGAAAATATTATTGAGATATCTTATTTTTTTTCAGTTCAAACTTGTTTTCTGATCACTTTGCTATGTATTTTTACTACTGATATCCTTAGATCTTAGCAATCTTCAGTCGAGAGCTGATGAAGTGTTATGTCCCATTTCAATCATTTTTACTCTTTAACTCTTCCATTGTGTATGAAGAGGGATTCTGTCAACAACAGCCTATGTCTAGAAGTAAGGTTTTCTTCAGGATGAACACTGCTGCATTTTTTTGCATGAAAATTAAAGAGAATTAATCGTTTATCACAACATGATTGTTTCTTCTATTTATTAGAAAATATAGAACTGACAAAGGAGGAAAATTAATACCAATCAGAAACTGTGGGATACTTCTAAATGTTGTTATTAAGCAGTTATTTTCACTCTAGATTTAGGAGCTGACTAAACAGTTTGGTATATCCCAACAAAGCAGTAAGGGAATGAGCAAAGGACACTTTACCTTCTACACAATTTGGAGAATTTCAAAGTTTCTAAATGAACTTTTCTTTTTAACTTTTTCTTTCTTTTTGCCTTCCTTTGCCTTCCTTCCATATTGAAGTTTGGGTTAAACAAAACATTTAGTTCATTAGTGAGAAACAATTCTTCATTATTAAAAGAAATGCTCTGTCAAAAAGGGTAACATCTTTTCTTGAATAATTCTATACTACTTAAACCAATGTGGTTGATGGGGCGAATGAAAATAAGAGCAGTTTATTTACATATGCCAAACCAAAAACAGCATGGCAAGACACAGCTACTAATTATTTACAACAGGTTTTTATACTATAAGGACCCTTCACACCCTGTGCTTCTGTGTTGAACTATATGAGTAACAAATTTTGTCCAATTGCACAACAGAAATCAGTTAATAGACAGAATTTATGCCAGCAGATACTGACTTCAGAGGTGAAATATGATTGGTTTACATATCAATTTTTTTTTCCAGTAACCTGAGTTAAATGATTGTTTCCAGCCTCCATATAGCTGCATGTGCTATTTATCTGTAATACTTTTTGTTGGAGACATTTAAGGGAAGCAAGACTATTGCTGGTTTGCATATTCTGCTATTCTGTGTCATGCAGAAATACAGCTTTTGACAAGAACTATGCTATCTGTACATTATAGAGTAACTAAAAGATAAGAGATCTTCTGTCTTAAGAGTAGCTTCAGCTTTTATAAGTGTCTCAATGATTTCTTTGGTCAGGAATAAGATGTGTCTCATATGCATCTCTGACAATGAACAGTGAGATCACAACAGGCTTTTTTCCTTCTGCTGGAAAGATGAATTATCTACTTTTCCAGAACTAAATCTTTAGCTGGGATTTCTTTTTCTTATTCCCTGCTGTTTATCTTATTACATTCTGCTTCTGCTCTTTCAGCAGCTATGCATATCTGGTTTTGTTAAGTATGTTAAAGGTGGTAATAACACCTTTGAGCATGATTTAGGGTATGCTGAGAATGAAATACTATAGCTTAAACCAACAATCATTTAGAATATGGTCAATTACTTTTTGCATATCTCCAAACTAACCATAGCATGTGTTGCCATTTCCTTAGTTAAAAAAGTAAGGGACAAAATACAATTAACACTACTTGAGAAAGTCCACAAGATGTAGTATGCAGTCAGAGGAAACATATCTTTATTAGTGTCACTAGGTAAAGAATATCTGCTCAGAGAATATTAGAAAAAGCTAAGCTGAATAGACAGAATTACCCCCACCTAAACAATTGCAAGATGGCCACAGCATAAGTGCATCCAGTTTTGGGCACCTCAGTAAAAGATAGGCATTCTCCTATGAAGAAAGGCTGAGAGGGTTGGGATTGTTTATCCTGGAGAACAGCAGGCTCTAGGAAAACTTTTTCAGTACTTAAAAGGGGATTATAGAAAAGACAGAGAAAGACTTTACCAGAGCTTGAAGTGACAGGACAAGTGATAATGGTCTTAAACTAAAAGAGGGGAGATTTATATTGGATGTAAGGAAGAAGTTCTTTACTGTGAGGGTGGTGAGACCTGGAACAGGTTTCCCAGAGAAGTTTTGGGTGTCTCATCACTGGAAGTGTTCAAGGTAAGGTTAGATGGGGCTTTAAGCAACCTGGTCTGGTGGAAGGTTTCTCAGCCTACACCAGGTGACTGGAACTAGATGAGCTTTGAAGGTCCCTTCCAGCCTGAACCTTTCTGTGATTCTGCGATAAATGGGAGGAAGTTCAGCACAGGGCCACAATGATGTTCGGAGACTGAAGCACTTGCCTTGTAAGAGGAGGCTGAGTGGATAGAGCTTGATCAGCCTGGAGTAGAGATGGCTTCTGGCAGACCAAGCAGCAGCCCACCAGAACCTATGGGAAGCTTACCAAGAAGTTGGAGCCAGAACCTTCACAGTGAGGCATGGAAGAAGGAAGAGAAACAATAGACACAAATTGAAACAAGAGAGGTTCAGAGTAAGGTATAAGGATAAACTTCTTCCTGGTGAGGACAACCAGGCAGTGTGACAGGCTGTCCAGAGAGGTGGTGCAGTCTTTTCATTCTTGGAGGTTTTCAAGATCTGAATAAAACCCTGAGAAATCAGGTCTAATCTCATAGCTGATCCTACTTTGAATAGGAGGTTGGACTAGAAATTTTCTGATGTCTCTTCCAACCTGCATTGTCCTATGATCTCATGAAAAAATATATTTTTGTCCAGAAGCAGAAGACAATGTAATTTCTAATGGTTCATCTTTCCTTTCCTACGGTCTCAGACTGACTCCTAAGTCTTGTTAGCTGAGTATATTAATTTTCCTTTACTGCACAGAGTTTCATACTAGTAGAGAAGTAAAATTCTCATCTTCTGTTTGTTCTTTAAACATATTAAGTAAGTGAGAGACAGGTTATCAAATGCTCTGAGGAGAAGAACCAGGATCTTAATCTATATTGAATATTTTTAAAGGTAGTCCAAACAATGGAAGAAAATTAAGTATTTTAATAATCATATGTGTTAACAAGAAGATATGCCTCAGTAGTCCCTCCTATGTGGGTTTTGCCCATTCTAAATACTTCATGCCCAAACATACTACATCAGTGCAGGCTGGCTGGAAAACAAAAAAAAGATATTAATAGAATTGACTAATAATAATGACTGCTTTTAGTAAAAGTTTACTGACATCAAATAAAGGAAATTCCTGACTGAATCAATAATTTTTGGATGTGTACATTGCTGTGTACACAGTATTTTTAATTAATGACAAGGATGTTCTCAAGGATATGTACTTAGCATGAATAAGTTTCATTATTAGATCAAGAAGTAAAGAATTTATGGTCTAAAGAATGTAGGCAGTTTAGCTTAGAAAAAAAATGTAATGGCGAGTTTCTTCAAACACATGAAATAGAAACAGAGTAGGTTAGAAAAGAATGACATTTTCTGTTGTGTTTGGGTTTTTTTAAAAGTTGATTCCCTGAATCTGCAAGATCCAGTGGATCAGTAACAAGCTGGTGCCAATAACTTATTCAGAGAAGCAGATACAAATGTCTTATATGCTGAACGGTGTATTTTTTCCTAAGTTACTTAAAAGCTATTATTTTACCCTTCAGGTAATTTATCTCAGAATGGTAATATGAACATTGCTACAGTGTTATCACACGGAGAATTTTGACTATGTAATAATTTAATTGCATCTACTAAAGAACATAGCAGTAGGAAAAGAGTTTTCAATCAGTTTAAATCTGAAAATAGAATGTTTTTCTAAACATCAATTGAAACCAGGTAGATAAAAATGATTATAAATAACAACAACAACAACAACAACAAAAACCAAAAAGAGAAAAAAAAAATATAAAGGTCTGAAGAATAAATAAAAACTCAAATAAACAGAAGCTTTAGGAGAACACATCCAGTGCTGGCATTCAATTGACTGAACATTGCTATAGACAGTCTGTGTAGATGGGTTGTTTTGTCATTGCTGTGAGAATAGTCAAAATTAAACAAAGGCTCTTGTTATCATCATTAGAATCACTGGACTACAGAACTGTGTCAAATTATCTGAGGGCAAGATTTAATTGAAGTTCTAATGTTAATTTAAAGAAATAATTTATTTTAAAGACATTAAGTTTGGTCAAGCATACTTTTGTTTGTAGTGAAGCATATTTACACGTGTAGGATGAAAAGTAGTAGGAAAAATAATAATTCTAATTTATCTGACAATAGAAGAGAGAGGATTAGTACTGCAAATCAAAAAGAGAGCTCAGAAGGATGTTAAAAACTAGCAATTTTTTCTGATTAGCAATAAAATTGCCTATAAACTGCGCCAATATACTGTTTAATATTATCCTAAGAAACTTCTGGTGAAAAGTAGCTAAAACAAACCAGTTCTGAGAAGAAATGAAGAAAAATTTCCTATCAAATTTGCAGAAGCACCTATTATATTTCCAGTGTTTCTAGCAAAATACTGGAAACATCTGAGTCAGTCCACAACAATTACTTTGGCAATGCCCTTTCTGTGTCTCCTCACCTGTCTTTTTTTTCCCCTTATCTCATGTAAAGTAATATAGCTGTGAAACTAAACTTCAGAGAGGCTGCTCAGGCCAAGTCAGGAGAGTAGTAAGGTTTTTTCACTGCTTTAATAGCACAGTTTCTGCAATCAGATCTAGCTTGCTCAGAGTACTTCTGTATAAACTACAATTACATTTTGCACTGGCATTGTACTCTAATACTAATCGGACTAGCCAAATTGTTAAACAAGATGCACTTGAGATTTGCACAGCCTGTCCCATGGTTCCTTCATGGTGAGATCACTCTGACAATAGGGCTGAAACTGAAGCTGCATTTTAAAACACTGACGTATAGGTGTTCATAGATAGGTGTCTCATAGGGAGCCAAGTGAGTTGTTAGAATAAATACACCACTAACACAGCCAATAGAGTCAAAAGAGGTGTTCAGCTAGCCAAATGTAGGTGTCACCAAAAGATACCTGTATGGAGCAGAATAGTATTTTGGAAACTGAGTCTACTGGCTTCCAGTCCTGATAGTATCAGCATGAATATAAACTGGTTAGATGTCCTAGTAACAAAGAATAGAAAATGATCTTGAGACCATAAAATTTAGACCCATCCTATTTTAAGCAACCTTGTCACATGATCTTGTTCATTATGTGCACAGACTCCTGTGTCTTTTGACCCCTTCTCATAGTGTTCCCATTAGTTCCTGTAGAACTATTGGTTTCACTTGTCTCTAGATGCAACTTGTGGTCCATAGAGATAAAAATAACTTATTTTTTTCTTCGAACTGTGAGAATTGAGTATTCGAAAAGGCAAAGTCAGACATTCTGAATTCAAAATGAGGTTCACATTTATTGTCGAGTACAGATGTTCTACATTATTAAGAAAGGACTCTGAGCATTAGAAAAAATATAATGTAGTGTATAAGATTTCTTCAAAAATCCATGGCTATGCATCACATCTCAAGGGGAACATAAATATTACTGCCTGACACTTAGGGACCAGAAAGTAGTATATGTAATTTTACTTTAACCACGTTGACTGAATTTGTAAATTGTAAGTGCATTTTTATATTTAATTAGTAATTTTTCCGCAATGTTATCAGTAACAGCCAATGTTAAAACAGTTGTTACATTTTGAGTTTTTAAGGAAACATGAATTTTTCAGAGAGGGAATTATGTCATAATACCTTTAGTAATTATTTAACATATATAAAATTACTTCGAGCCTTTTGACTTTTGTTTTTCTTTAATACTATAAGATAAATACAAGTAAAAAGTCACTCCAGATTTACACTAACTTTGACTGAAATTTGGCAGTTTGGGGGCCAAGAATCCATTCTGAAATGACTGTGGCTCATTAACAAATTCCAGACTGTAACTCCTTTGATAAGACTTAATTATATTTTAGTTAAATTATTTTGAGGAAAAAACCTTCTAACTCTATTTAACATCATCTCCGAAGAAAAGTTTGTTAGGTACACAAAGCTGTAAAAAAATACAAGATAGGAAGTTAAATTCCTTTATATCTATGTCATAAGGGTTTATTTGTCTAAAAAGCTTGGAGCAAGTTCAGGTATGAGGTATCTCTGTAACACTACAGTTGATCCTTTTATGTTCCGATGTTTTTCTTTCAAGAGTGGTATTATTTTTCAAGCCTTTTCAATAAAATTCAGTCTGTTAAAGTCTGGTTTCATGTAACTTCTCATAGTCTAAATTCACATTAATATAATACCTGGACAAACACAATGCTATTTGGAAATGAATAATTTTTGTACCACTTACCTACTGATGGCAGTCAGAAAGGGGTATGAAATTTACAGAAGCTTAGAAACCCTTATGCTCATTTAGGCTTATATGTCAGATTTATCTGGCTGCCATGAAGTAGCTGTGTATCTCAATATTAAGTTTCTGAATCAAATATGTAATATAGAGGAGCTGCGTAATGCAAATGATCAGTCATGTTTTTTACTAGGGACACTCTCACGTCTACTCACTGAGTTACAGTACAGATATTTTCTCAGTTCCTGATTCATCCGACACCAGTAAGGGATGTCCTGTTGCAGCTAATGCCTTCTCTCCATAACAGTAGCTAGTTCTTCTCATTAGCATTTACAGTAGAGAGATCAGGTGACCTGCCTAGTGGATGAGGGAAAAGAGGTGGATGTTGCCTACCTGGGCTTCAGTAGGGCATTTGACACTGTTTCCCACAGCATTCTGCCCAGTTCTGGGCACCACAGGATAAGAAGGACATTGAGGTGCTGGAGCGAGTCCAGAGAAGGGCAAGGAGGCTGGTGAGAGGTGTGGAAAACAGGCCTTATGAAGACCGGCTGAGGGAACTGGGGTTGTTTAGTCTGGAGGAGACTGAGAGGAAACCTCATTGCCCTCTACAACTACCTAAAAGGAGGTTGTAGTGAAGCTGGTGTTGGTCTCTTCTTCCAAATTACTAACGATAGGACGAGAGGAAACGACCTCAAGTTGCATCAGGGGAAGTTTAGATTGGATGTTAGGAAGAAGTTCTTTACTGAGAGGGTGATTAGACATTGGAACAGGCTGCCCAGGGAGGTGGTGGAGTTACCATACCTGGTGGTGTTTAAAAAATGAGTAGATGAAGCACTTGAGGCTGTGGTCTAGTGGTTAGGAATATGATGGGATAAAGGTTGGACTTGATGATCCTAGAGGTCCTTTCCAACCTTAGTGATTCTATGATTCTATGAAAGGACAGTATAACGATTATGATCCTTACCGGTTTCTTTGAGGATCTGCAATTTTCTCCTCTGTCACAGACATTTTGTGTGGAAGCAGCAAATCACTTTATGCATTTTGGACTTGGTTTTCTAGCTAACATTTTGTTTATAAATTTGATGAACAGTCAACCAGTATCATTTTAACACATATATTAAAATGTTGAGTAACTCCAATGTTGTGTTGATGGAAGATCATAAAATAGTCGAAGTAGTTTCTTTTATCACAATCTGCCAGTGTTGTCATTCTGTCCCAGCCCTGATGGTAGAAGTTAAGCCCTTGGATGATGTCAGTTTAGTCTGATCAAGTCTAGAGCATTTATAAAAAGCATTTGGGACGAATGGAGTAATGGTACACCTGTAGTCTGGGCACGATCAATTTCTTGCTGTGTTTGTAACAGGACAAAAGATTTAATATTTTAAAGCTGAAAAGGATTTACAATCCTATGTCATAGACAGCACAAGTTTTATTGTGGCTTAAAGAATTTAGGGATTCTTTCAGCAGTCTTCCCAATGTCAACACTTCAAAGCTTGTTAGCTTCACATTCATGTCTTTTTTTCTTTTGTACAAAATCTTTTAGCTCAGTTTTTCTTATCTTTGATTATTCAATAGAGCAGAAACTGGATCCCTGTAATGAAACCTGAAATCATGAGTATGAGGCAGGAAATCAAACTTGACATCATTACATAAGGTACACAGGAATGGAAAGCAAATTTTTTGCAGAGGGGCATTTCCAGAGCAGCAAACTTAAACCAGAATTTTAATATCATAGGTAAGTGTTATCCAGTGCAATACATGGAATTATTCTTATCCATCCAGAGGTCATCTTGCTTGCTGTCTTAACTGCTACACGAGTACTTTTACCACATGGCAGTGCATGCCTTACGATGAGGAAAGCTCAGATCAGAATCCCTGGAACTCATGGTCCTTTAACTCACTTAATCTCCTCTGAAAAGGAGTTTTAAGGAGTTTATCATGCTGTATGCCTTAACTGCTTACTTCTCTGAGGCTATACAGAACTTCTGACATTTTTCCTTTCTAACAGATGTTAAGGATGATGATTGTTAGTAATTAATGTCGCTGTCCATATTGTAATAATAATATTAGCCATATATTGTTAAACATGTTATTAAAGCATGCTATAGGACAAGCCCTGTAGCATTCTGAGTATAAACATCCAAATAGACAAAATGGACCTATTATTTCCATTTTTACAGAAAAGGAAAAGAAATACTGTAAGATTACATGTCTTACCAGAATCACAAAATAAGCTGAAACAACAAGGATTCTCTGAGGTAAAGTCAGTAGTTTTCCTAATTTTCTCAGATTTCTGCCTGTTGCATTTACAGAAATATTGTTCTATCTTTCTAAATATACTTCACTTGCATTTTGTCTGTGGAAGGCAGAATATGTATAATTTTTTTAAAGGAGATAGTTACATTTATGGTATCTATTATCGTCATAATAATTAGTTTAACAACCTCGAGCAATTAACTATGTTGTGTGTAGGGAACACTGCTGCACTTTTAATATGAAAACGTAACCTTTGGATTGCTGTGATTACCCTCCATCTAGATCTAACACAAATTCATTCCCATTTTTATTCTGTTTTTAGCACTGTAAAGGATATAACCTGAAAGACTTTTTTTTCTACCATTCTGGTGGAAGAAATAATTCTGTCAGACTATTAATTCTTTTTTTTTTAAAAGCCAATTAGCTCCTTTTCATTCAACTTTCAGGACCTGTGGTGCTCTTTGTAACTGTGAATTACCTTTGTGGTTTTTGTTTTTATCCATGGCTCTCTTTTTCACCAAGTGTAATTATTGCCTTTTTAATTTGAAATTTTAGGTATAATTATTGTAACTTCACAGATCATCATTTGATGGATAGAGTGCCTGTTCAGTAACAGGCTAATAGAGAATATGTTTCTACATGAGTGATATCAGTTAACTGTGAAATACTGGTTTGTGTGACTGACACATGACATTGAACTTCTGCAAACTTTGTAAGAATAAGCAGTTGCATACTACAGAGCAATAAACAAATGCCAAGTATATGAGTAAGTCCCTGGACCATCTCACTGATCTTTCAAATTTTTGTA
Source organism: Podargus strigoides (assembly GCA_028020825.1). Taxonomy (NCBI): domain Eukaryota; kingdom Metazoa; phylum Chordata; class Aves; order Caprimulgiformes; family Podargidae; genus Podargus; species Podargus strigoides. Next base: position 147,438,694 of record CM051663.1, read on the forward strand.
TTTGAAGAATTCAAAGAGAATACTCCTTTTACTGTGATTTTGTGGTGGGCTTAAAAAAGACAGCTACATCATCTGCTTTGCTCATTCCGCTACTGACTCCTTATAGAATTCTCATACTTTTTTCACTATAAAATCTTGCTTTCTTATTCATCTTTTTTACCAGATGCCTTATATTTGATTATTTGTTCCATTGTCAACAGCCAGCTGAGTAACAATCGCATCTCTTTTGTAACTAATTCATGTGCCCAGTACAGAAATACTGCCAAAATGACTACAGAACTTGAAAAGCAAGACTTCAAGTGATCCCTTGCAAAAGCACAGGCTGAGAAGTGGCTGGCTGGAGAGCAACTTTGCAGACAAGGCCCCAGGTGTCCTGGTTGACAGCAAGCTGAGAATGAGCCAGCAGGCAGTATGCCTGCATGCATCCTTCATCTGGCAGCAAGTAAGGTCAGTCTTGGGCTGTATTAATGGGACCACAGCCAGTAGGTCAAGAGAAGTGATTATCTCCTCCAAGCAGCATCTGTTAGACTGCCAGTTTTGCACTCCCCTGCTGACCCCACTACATGAAAGATGTTCATAAACTGGAGCAAGTTCAGTGTAGGGTCACCAGGATAGTCGGGAGGCAGAGTACTTTCACCTATGAAGAAATTGAACTGAACTGGGCTTGTTCAGCTTAGAGAAGAGCCCAACAGCCTCCTCTACCTATCAAGAAGACAGCAGCAGGCTCTTCACAGTGGTGCATAGTGGGAGAGTGAGAGACAATGGACATGAAATAAGGTAGGTTCAGTTTGGTATTTGTGCAGTGTCTTTCCACCCTTCAGGGTTTTCAAGACCTAGCTGCATAGCTCTGAGAAACCCGTCTGATCTCATAGCTGACCCTGCTTTGAGCAAGCAGTTAGCCTAGTGACATCTTCAGGTCCTTCCTGAATTACCCAGTGATTCTAATCTGGAATAATAACTCTATGGATTGAAAGTAAAGAAGGTAGCTAATGCAGGCTGAACTGTCTCATTAAAAAGGAACTGTGACAGATCCTGGAAGTAAACCACTGACTGAGTGGTAATAAATAACTTTCATCTTCTTCAATCTGTTTGCAGCTGTACAAGGAACACATGGCTGCTATCATTACCTTCAGACTAAATGATTTCAGTCTTGTGAACAATACAGATTCAACTTCATCTACTTCAATATTCTGCAACACTTTAAAAGTAACTGCAGATGTACAAAGCTGTCTTTTCACAAAAAATAAGAGTAGGGAAATTCAGATATTATATTTAAGGTCTTCCTGCCTATTGGGATACTTCCAAGAAAGAGACGTATAGATGTGGTGCTGAGGAACAGGGTTTACCAGTGACTCAGCAGTGCTAGGTTATTGGTTGGAATCAACTATCTCAGAGGTCTTTTCCAACCAAGGTTATTCTATGATTCTGTAAGACTTGCTGGACACTTGTCCAGTGTTTCTACTATAATGCCATGTCACTGACTAGACCTTGAAATGAAACTATTAAAATCAATCAATATCACTGAAGTTTTAACTGATATTCTAAGTAGGTCCATAAGACTTTTGGCGAGCAAGTCAGTATGCTTACTTAGAAGAATCATTTACATTAAAGAAAGGAAAAAAAAAAAGTCAAAGACTATAATATATTATGCCCTTAGAAGAAAATAACCTTGTTATTATGCATGCAGAAAGCTGGTAAAATGGACTGTATGTTAAATATTAAAAAGTAAGTAAAAACCATAACAATATATTCCATTCTCCAGCATTTGGGATATTAATTCACAGTGGAAAAATCAATTTAAACTCTCAAGATCAAGAATACTGTTAATATTTCTTTAACATGCCTTTTTTCAGTGTGTGGAGAACAAAAGATCGATTTTTTTGTTATTGAATTGCTGGATTTTGTCCTTTGACAAACTTTGCACTCTGATAGATAAAAATTACTTAAAACAACACGTGCATAAAACCAGTATAAGTACCTGGACATGATCATCTAAATAGTGATTCAAAACATACAAAATATTCTTGTCAGTGCACAAACTCTTTCCAGTTTGAGATCAAACACATAAAGAAGTATTTATTCAAGACAGAACTCATAATGCTCCCTATCATCCAAGTCCAAGAGTCAGAATGTAATTTGTATTTGACTTACTTTCTTCTGATAAATTAGATGAAATAAAAAAAATGATGTGAAGTTTGAACTGATTGGATCTTGAGAAATTATATGGATTCAGGCACTGATCGTCTCCAAATGTTTACATACATATGTGCAAATAATTTAATTAAATCAGGGAGGAAGAGTGTTGTTGCCACATCCACTGATTTCATCACTATGTAAGTTTACTGGTTTCACTACATTTCAAAAAGAGAAAGCCTGGACACACACCTTCAAGAGCAGAATGGTCCAGTACACACTCTTTACCTGCCAGCAAAATACTCTAAAGCCCAAGATAAAAGGGATATAAGGGATATTAGGCAGTTTTTCATCAATCTTATTTGATATGGGCTACTATGCAACTGAGAGTGTAAGACTGAGAGAGACATTAAATAAGGAAGAATGTGTCTCAGCATAAAAGAGAGGGGTTTATTTTGTGTTAGAGTGCTATCTGATAAAATACATCTATGTGCAGTCCTGCATGCAGATATAGATATTACCTTTGTTCTCCTGTACTTCATCTATCTTATTGCTGTAAAATGTGTATATAATTGCACACAGGGGATTCATGACACATGTTTTCTTTCATACTTCTAGACTTACAGATCTGTGATGGTTTGACCTTGGTTAAATGCCAGGTACCCACCACCACCCCCCCCTTCTCTCAGCAGGGCAAAAAGGGGGAAAGAAAATAAGATAGAAAAAAACAACTTTTGTGTGTAAAACAAAAGCAGTTTTAATGTAAGCAAAGCAAAGTAAGGTCTGCATGTGGAAGCAAAAAAAGAAAACAGATTTATTCTCTACTTCCCATTAGCAGGCGATGTGGGGCCTTCTCAGGAAGCAGGGCTGTGATACACGTAGCGGTTGGTTCGGAGGACCAAGGGTGACCCCACCCCCCTTCCTCCTTCTTCCCAGCTTTATGCTTGAGCAGACGTCATATTGTGTGGAATATCCCTTTGGTCAGTTTGGGTCAGCTGTCCTGGTTGTGTCCCCTCCCAAGATCTTGCCCACCCCATCCCACTGGGGTGAAGTCTTGGAAAGAGCCTTGGTGCTGTGTAGGCACTACTCAGCAGTAGCCACACCACCAGTGTGTTATCAACACCCTTCTAGCTCCCAACATAAAACACAGCACCGTGAGGGCTGCTATAGGGGAAAATAATTTCTGGCTCAGCCAGACCCAGTACAAGATCCAATTCTGAATCTAGTGTGATTCCATGCTGCATGTTACTGAGAGCACCTCCCTTGGGACTCTGAATTTCACTGTTATGACGAAGCTCAGATACCTTTCCGGGCTCTTTAGCTTTGTTTTTGATTGGATTCTGAAATGTGTTCTCATCTGGAAAATATTTGTGTTCAGTGAACGTATGGGTACTGCAATTGCACTGTGACAAATTTGTCACTGTTGAAACTTCCTGCTCTGAAATACTTTCTCACCTGGAATAGTCAGCAGTAGATTAAGAAGTAAGTAGTAGTCCAAAACATACAAATTAAAAATGAAGTGTCACAAAAAAAAATATCTGGATTTTTAGATTCCACTGGTAAACACTTGCCACAGAAGACTGAAGTATTTCTAAGCTATAGTAACCTTCCTGATGTAATCATAGAATCATAGAATCATAGATTAATTATGGTTGGAAGGGACCTCCTGGGTGGTCAAGTCCAATGTTTATCCCATCATATTCCTAACCACTAAACCACTCGACCATGACCTCAAGTGCCTCATCAACTCATTTTTTGAACATCCCCAGGGACAGCGACTCCACCACCTCCCTGGGCAGCCTGTTCCAGTGTCTAACCACCCTCTCTTCCTAACATTCTTCCTCACATCAAATCTAAATTTCCCCTGATGCAACTTGAGGCCATTTCCTCTCATCCTATCATTAGTAATTTGGGAGAAGAGACCAACACCAGCCTCAATACAACCTCCTTTTAGGTAGTTGTAGAGGGCAATGAAGTCTCCTCTCAGTCTCCTCTTCCCCAGGCTCAGCAAACCCAGTTCCTTCAGCCAGTCCTCATAAGGCCTGTTTTCCAGACCTCTCACCAGCCTCATTGCCCTTCTCTGGACTCGCTCCAGCACCTCAATGTCCTTCTTATCCTGTGGTGCCCAGAACTGGACACAGCACTCAAGGTGTGGTCTCACGAGTGCCGAGTACAGGGGCACGATCACCTCCCTACTCCTGCTGGTCACACCGTTTCTGACACAGGCCAGGATGCCATTGGCCTTCTTGGCCACCTGGGCACACTGCTGGCTCATGTTCAGCCGGCTGTCAACCAACACCCCCAGGTCCTTTTCCACCAGGCTGCTTTCCAGCCACTCTTCCCCAAGCCTGTAGCGCTGCATGGGGTTGTTGTGGCTGAAGTGCATGACCCGGCACTTGCCTTTGTTGAACCTCATGCAATTGGCCTCAGCCCATCACTCCAGCCTGTCCAAATCCCGCTGCAGAGTCTCCCTACCCTCAGGCAGATCGACACTCCCACTTAATTTCGTGTCATCTGCAAATTTACTGAGGGTGCATTCAATCCCTTCATCCAGGTCACTGGTAAAAACATTAAACAAGACTGGCAGCAAGACCGAGCCCTGAGGGACACCGCTTGTGACCGGTCTCCATCTGGATTTAACTCCATTCACCACAACTCTCTGGGCTCAGCCATCCAGCCAGTTTTTAACCCAGCAAAGAGTCCACCTGTCTGGACCATGAGCCGCCAGCTTCTGCAGCAGAATGCTGTGGGAAACAGTGTCAAATGCCTTCCTGAAGCACAGGAAGACAACATCCACCACTTTTGCTCATCCACGAGGCAGGTCACCTGATCATAGAAGGAGATCTGGTTGGTTAAACAGGACTTGCCCTTCATGAACCCATGCTGGGTGGACCTGATCCCCCTGTTGTCCTGCACTTGCCACGTGATCTCCCCCAAGATGAGCCTTTCCATAATCTTCCCTGGCACCAAGGTCAGGCTGACAGGCCTGTAGTTCCCTGGATCCTCCTTCCTGCCCTTCTGGTAGATGGGCGTCACATTGGCAAGTTTCCAATTTCCAAATTATCATTCCTGGTGGACAGGCTTCCTTTGAAGGAGACCTACCATTTTGTGATATGTGTGTGACTCAGCAGGTCCTTCACTACTATTTCCTGGATTACAAGGGGTTTGTTCTGATCTCCATCCCAGTCTTCCAGCTCAGGGAACTGAATGCCATGAGCATAAGTGGTCTGACTGTTAAAGGCCGAGGCAAAGAAGTCATGAAGTACCTCAGCCTTTTCCTCATCCTTGGTAACGATGTTCCCTTTCGCATCCAATAAGGGATGGAGATTCTCCCTGCATCTTATTTTATTGTTAATATATTTGTAAAAACTCTTCTTATTATCTTTCGTGGCAGTGGCCAGGCTGAGTTCAAGCTGGGCTTTTGCCTCCCTAATGTTCTTCCTACACAACCTAACGAAATCCTTATACTCTTCCCGAGTAGCCTGCCCCTTCCTCCAAAGGTGGTAGACTCTCTTCTTTCTCCTAAGTCCCAGCAGAAGCTCCCTGTTCAACCAGGCCAGTCGCTTTCCCCATCAATTTGTCTTACAAGACCTGGGGACAGCCTCCTCCTGCATCTCTCATAGTTTCTTCTTGAAAAGAGTCCATCCTCCCTGAATGCCTTTGCCCTCTAGGACTGTTCCCCAAGGGACTTTCTCAACCAGTGTTCTAAACAGGTTGAAATCTGCCCTTCGGAAGTCCATGGTGAAAGTTTTGCTGCCCCCCCTCCTAACTGGGCTAAGGATCAACAACTGTATCATTTCATGATCGCTTAACCCAAGATAGACTTCAACCACCACATCACCTACCAGTCCTTCCCTGTTCATGAACAACAGGTCTAACAAGGCACCTTCCCTGGTGGGCTCATTTACCACCTGAGTCAGGAAGTTATCTCCCATGCACTCTAGGAACTTCTTGGACTGTTTTCTCTCTGCTGTGTTATATTTCCAGCAGATGTCTGGTAAGTTGAAGTCCCCCACAAGAACAAGGGCTTGCAAGTTTGCAGCTTCTGCCAGTTGTCTATAGAACAGTTCATCAACCTCTTCATCCTGGTCACGTGGCTTGTAGTAAACTCCCAGCAGGATATCTGCCTCGTTCGCCTTCCTCAACTTTACCCATAAACATTCAGCTGGCTCATCAGGCTTATTCATCTCCGTACATTCTAAACACTCCCTAATATAGAGCGCCACCCCACTGCCCTTTCTGCCCTGCCTATTCCTCCTGTAGAACTTACAGCCATCCATCGCAGCACACCACTCATGAGAGTCATCCCACCACGTTTCCGTGATGGCAACTACATCATAGCTGTCGTGCTGCACAATGGCTTCCAGCTCCTCCTGTTTGTTGCCCATGCTGCGTGCATTAGTGTAGAAGCACTTGAGCCAGGCTGACAGCTTCTTTACCAACCGTGGCCTGCCTCCTTTGGGTTCAACTCTAGCAGGCCCAATTTTATCCCCTCCCAGCTTCAAACCTAATTTAAAGCCCTTTCAATGAGGCCAGCCAGCTCGTTTGCCAGGATTCTTTTTCATCTCTGAGACAGATTAACTCCATCTATCACCCACAGAACCCGCATAGTGTATATCTCCCCATGTGCAAAAAACCCAAAATTTTGTTTGTAGCACCAGTCTCTTAGCCACATGTTTATCCGGTGGGTCTTCCTTCCTTTAACAGTATTCTTCTCTTCCACCAAGAGAATTGAGGAGAACACCATCTGGGTTCCCAGTCCCTCAAGTGATCTCCCCATGGCCCTGAAATCTTTTTTAATTGTCTTCAGGCTCCTCTCACAAGCATCATCACTACCAGCCTGTTCATAAACAAAATTACACATCTAACTAGTAAACAAAATTACACATCTAGCTAGTGTAGGAGGTGTTTGGATTTAGTGATCAAATAGAAACCTACTAGACCTGTCTGCTAAAAATTCTGATGGGAGGAATAACAGACAATTTTGTGAATCCTGTTATTAAGAAATTTGTTATGCTTCTTGTTTTCTGAAACCAGATCAGTTGCGTCTGATTTTCTTCTTTTCAAAATACTTTACATATTTGATCATTTTCCCAGTGGTTTCCTATGTACATTTTGAATTTCATATAAATGAGTATTTGAGCTCTAGTAGATGTATTTTCTTATTATTTTTGATGTATTTATTTGAAGACATGTATAACCAGAAAAAAAAAGTTGTAGAGATCAGAACAGAAAGCAAAAGTATCTGTATGTAGATATGGGTAATATATACTTATACTATATAATCCACATAAATCAATTAAAGATTAAAAATATAAACAGGTATGTAATTTCTATATACATGAAACTGTACATATTTATGGTTCAAGATGTTGGAAAAATACATGGAGGCATACTACATGTTTTAAAATGCAGGACAATAAATGATTAGTTGCCTTGTGAAGGATTCAAAATTAAGTCTGAGAGAAAAGAATATTAAGGACACCACTCAGCTTGAGTTTGTCGGTTAATGATAAATGCTGAAATTAAGATGCATATTTTCATTCTCATCCTAAAAAGAGCAACTGGTTGTAACAACTCTCTGACAAAGTAATTCGAGTGTCTCAGTTAGATAATTTTATCTCCTCTTCATAAGACACTAGATAAATGACATGGGCCTGATCTTCGTTAGCATACCTGTCATGGATTTTTACCTCCAGATCATTCAATGCTGTATTCACTGATTATTGAATAGGGTCTTTATTTTCACATGTGCAATTTCATAACTAAATAATCAGTCCTTCAATAAACCTCCAATTTTAGTAGTCATTCTCAGCTGGAAAATGCATATTTCAGATCATCCTTCCTTTGATAATTAAAATAGTTTAGGTGCAACTAATTAAGTATCCTTATCACACCACATTTACTTTGTAATTTGTGTTCATTTTCGGTAATGACAAGGAAACATGTTAGAATGGGAAAGAAATTCTCATCTGTTTTCTAAAAGCAGAATGTTAAAAAGTGGGTGCATAAAAGATAAACTGTTTTATGCTAAGAGTAAAACAGGCAAAAATTGTTTGTGGGATTTTATTTTTAAAGTAGAGTGGTCAAGAGTGCATTTTTTATTCTAAATAAAGGGAAAGTGAGTGTGCAGTGGTAGCAATTTCATAGTTCTTTGCTATAGATCCAAACCATTCAGTGGACTAGTGTTCAATACTGTCTGGTGAAAGCTCAAGTATTTATCTATATTTGATTGTCAACAAAGAATAATTTCTTGACTGTCTGCAAATACTTTGAGTCTTTAAGCACAATAGCTGAAAGATGTCTAACCTCCAGAAACAGCTTGAACTGTACTGCTCAGCTCTGCAAAGGACTGAAAATCCCTTCTTCAGCAAATATTGGCTTTTGAAAGCAACATCTTGATCCAATTGAGTTTGAAAATTGTTGGGCTAATTGGGTTTGAAGGATATGTGTAATTAGTCAATTTTTTAGTCAATGAGCTCATCTGAATATGGAGAGTAATAAGGAATGTCAGAAACAATAGTAGTTACAATCTGTAATGCCCAAACACCAATCAGAGTAGTGTCTTTTCATGTGCCATTTATGGAGCCAAATTTATATAATCAGATCTACCTGTTCTCTAGCAGTTGGTGTGAGTGAAAAATTACACAGCCTAGAAAGCTTAACCTCCTCATTGATCTGAGCTAAACTAGTGTACAATTACCTGTGCAAAAACTGTACCACGTTGTTCTGGAGATAGACCACATAAGCATGAAATTCTACAGCCCTCTTCCAGCTCTGACTGCCTGATCTCCAGGAAAGAAATTCCTGTATCAAAAAAAAGACAAATATTTGATCAGGAAAGTTGTGTTATGAACTCCTTTTAACAAAAGAAAAAAGATAAAATCCAGCTATTGCTGTTTTTTTCAAACCACATCAGGGCCACCCAGTTGTGTAAATGCACAACAGTCATGAATGAAGACATTGAAGCGTGCTAACTGCAACAAAAAGAACTAACTAAAGCTGTGTTAAAAATGTATGTTTTACGGATTACAGAGTTAAATTGGGAAAAATAGGTTATTGACTAGAATGGAATAGAGAGACAGAATTTGAGAAAGATCAATGAACTCATTCAATTCAGTTCAGTTCATCCTTGAAATCGATGTGTTTTAATAACCATAGCATGAGAAAGTAGATTTGGAGCTTTCTCTATCAGCCTCAGTTGAATCACATTGCTAACATCATTGTATAAAACCAGGATGGAAACCGGGTTTTAACAACTCAGGAACATGGCTGGACACTGATATAGTATAGATCACAAACTGATTGATCTTTTTCCAAATATGTAACTGAATGCCACTACTCAACTATGTGAGACTTTGATAGTGCCAAGTATGTTATCAAGAGACAGAAGAGGTGTCAAAATGAGCAAGAAGATGAAATAGATGACAGACAAATGTCAGAAACAAAAGCTAGCAAATGAGCTGTGGGAACAGATGGAATGTGAATCACTGCCGTTATAAGGACTTACATTCCAAGGAAAACATGAGTAGAAATAAAACCAATGTATTTCAGATAAAATTTTACAGCCTGTAAAAAAGTGAAAAATAAAAAAAGAAGACAGTAAAACAAAAAGACAAGAAGAAGGAAGTATTGGACATGTACATAATGATTGGTAGAGCATGATATGCAGCAAGGATGAAAAAAAGTCCTGGTTTTCCTGCTAAACGTTGAGCAGTCCTCTAATGTGCTTTTGGCAGCCTGAACAGCTTGCAGGCATCTTTGTGTCAGCCAGTAGTAACACAGGAATATGTAGCTGTGGACTGTAATGTTTAGTATGGAGAATTTATACCTAGGCTATATGAAATGAACCTCAACATTAAAATAAGATCTTGAGAAAAAAAAATGCTAATAGAAATATTTTATATTTTAGTTGTTAGCGATATTAAGTTTACAAAAAATTACACTCTAACTTCAATCACCTTTGTGTGTTTGACTTTTTCACCTTTAATAGGTCAATCAGGACAGGGATTGTCTTACTTCTGTGTTTTACGTTATATAATACAAATGGATTCTGATCTGATGGGAATCTGTGAATTCTGCTGTGCTACGACTAAAGAATAATAACAAATTCAATGACAAATCACATATGGTGAATAATGGCTGCTAGCTACAAGAAACCATGGGCAGAAAATTAGTCACTGAATTATTAACACAGTGCAATAAATCCAGAAATGGTTTGCTGATAGTTTTCTTACTAAGTACTTCCTACAGGATCCTGTAAAGCCTGTGGTAAATCATGGACTGTGTTAAAATGTGGTCAGTTCCTAAACAACGGTCAGTTTCTAAGGGCAAGAATTCCAAATATATGATACAAATAACCAAGGAAACACAGCAAATGTATACTGCATTTTTGGTGGGACTCTACAGGAGCTCTGATGGGGCTTATAACAGGAGAGAGAGAAACTCTGCTGACACTATTCAAAACAGGTTTTTCTTGATTTACAAAACAGTGTCAGGAAAGTCACCCCAGCATGTTTATCTTGCGTTTATAATTTCTTTGAAAGTACTGATATACTGTAATAAAGGCTTATATGGTGCTTCGATACCTTAACAACTGGATCCTCAGAAGTACTTAGGACAGAAGGATGAGACAGGTGGATATTTAAAACTTTAGTGACTTTTTTCTTTCCTGGATTGTAAGTTTACATAGCCTTTACTGCTATGTCTGATATTCCCTTCCTTACATATATTTGCCTAGCATTTGATGTAGTTTTTTGGTTTGGTTTAGTTTTAGACTTTATGCTAAAGTAATGATAATTTCACATAATTTTTCAGATGATCTTCCAGCAAGACTGTATAAAATTCAATAATACCTCATGGATTAATATTAGATCCACATTCAGATTATAAATGTATTTTCAATACCATTACCCTCTCTATCATCATGTCATGTTGCATACTATATCTTTAGTTTGATATTGATGGACTCCTATCTATTGTAACTTGCTATTTTCCAAAGTTTCCCTCTCCTCTTTATACATTCTATTTTTTAATTTCATACTAAGGATTAGGTTTTAACAAGCAATAGTAGTACATTACATTTTCTTAAATGCAATTAATTATTATTTTGGTATTTCCAGGTCACTTGCAGTGTGGATCTGTCTTATTTTCCATTTGTGGATTTACGTGTGTGCTGATGTGTTTAACATGTTATGATTCATTTGTCATTAACAAATTTAATCTAAGTTGACTTTTTACCCCTGTCTAAATCAATAATGCGCATATCAAATAATCTTCATTCCGATGAAATAACTCCAGAAAATAACACTTCTTTTCCAGTCTTAGAAATCGCAAAGAAACTACTATTCTACCATGGGGCAGTTTTTGTTTCTCACCGATATTTTTCTCTGATTCATTTTAATTTGCTACATTAGTGGTTAACGATATTAGACACCTTGTAGCTTTCAAAAAGTACAAACTACTAAGAAACTTACCATTCCAGTCTTCACTCTGAAAGTCATTGGTCTTATTGATTACTCATCTGACAGGGTTCACAAAGGACTTACTTCTAACACACTGATAAAAATAGGTCCAAAACATTCATTTGCTGCAATTATTTGAGTAGAAGTCTATATTTTCTGAAAGATCATGCCTTTTTCTTCATTAAACTTTTAGAATTAGATACATTACTAGCATTTTTTACAGACTTTTCTTTCTCTAGATGTAATTCCCTAGGGAGTCCTTGAGTATATTCCATGAATGAGAATTGCAGAACTAAGTTCATCATCTAGGAATGTGATCAAAATTAATATTACTAGTAGAACAAGATAAACAAGATAATGAAAAGATATCTAACCAAAGATACTATACATTACATTGAAAAGACAAAGGGATAAATCCTGAGGAATATTTTAAATAGTGCAGATCATATTAAATAAAAATGATCCAAAACCATGTTACGGTGATGATTAAATTTAAATAGAAAACTTGAGATATCAGAGTTATTGAAAGAAGTGACTGAAACGAGAGTAGTTTCATGGAATCTGATCATGACATAAAAAACCCAGACCAGTAAAGTAGTGGTTATAAAGGGCTTAGGCTGTATTTTATATTGTGAAATTGAACACCATTTAGAGTGACAGAAAATGTTTTAGTTACCTCAAAAGGAAGGTGCAAACATGAATTTTGTATATTACTATACATGGTTATGAAATTTTCCATATAAATGCTACAAATACCAAGGAAAGAGAAACTGATAAACCAAAGAACAATGAAACTGGTTTTTGTATGAAGAATCAAGAAAAAAATCACATCTTATTAATCATCTCAAGGATAGTGTCAAAGATGATGAAAAGTCATAGCAGGAAAGACTGTCAAAAGTATAAAAAAATGAGAGTAGGCAAGCATAATAGCATAATAAAGATGGCAATGTTCAAATAAGTCTCAGGACATCCTGCATGACATGAAAGGCTACAAGCTTCAGAGAGGAAAATGATTCTTTGGTAAAACGAGAAGAAAAGTACTACATTATTTGGTTGATACAAAAGGCTCCTTTCAGCTAATAGTAGCCTTTAACAGAAAGTGACTGGTACTTTATATCTTTGTTATCAATATTCTGATATTCATTATTGAAATTGAATATGGTAAAGGAGAAAAAAAGTGAGCTAATACATAACCTTACTACATTTCATTAAATGGAAAATATTAAAATGTTCTTCAGAAGATTTTTATGATAAGAAAAAGTGTACTTAAATATGCAAAGATATTCCCAGCCATTATACATAAGAAATGTGGCATTTGTTCTCAATTTTCATTGCAAAACTGGAATGGAAAGTAATTCAGGCACTGTAGCTAGCTTAGATTTCTCCCTTACCTTATTCTAGAAGATAAAATACTTCCTGATCTTTTTAGTCTAAATCCTTCTCCTTTCTTTATCACCCCGAAGTATGAAGACCACCTGAGAAATTAAAAAAGACAGCAGGAGGTCAGGCCATTCTGAATATGATGCACTCTGAAAAAAAACATATTTTATATGGTTCTGCTTAAGAATAAGAACCTCTCATCCTGTGATATTCCTTGTGTTCATTTGCATTCTAGAGTTTCAGACAAAAACCTGTCAGCAATTGTGAAATCTTTACAATAGAGTAGGCAGAACAAGGTTTTCTGATTCTATTTGTCCCTAGGTGCCTCAAGGTGAAGGGAGAAGACACTTCCCTAAACTAGGGTTAGTTGCTTTTTTATAAAAGCAGCAAGATATTTGAACATACTTTAGTGTTGTGACTTCTTGGCACGGTTAGGTTTTAAAACAAAAGTATTCTTCCACTGCTCAAGTTTTGTCTCCAGTTTCAATTTATTGTTAAAATTATGTTTTCATATCTGGGAAAGACACAGTTGTTGAAACAGATTCAGGTTTCATTTACAGTATTACAAACGCAGAATCTTTCTACTAAATTCAGTGTGGTACTTGATTTACATTTTATCTTAAAGTTAGCTTGAAGCCCCATAATGTTACCACACTGGTGTCATGTATGTGTGATAGATGTAGGAAAAATCACAGTTTAATTTTTCATCCATGCAAGTTAAAGTTTTTTGTTATATATCATGTATGCAGTAAATAGGTTTTGATAGAACAGATTCTTGGACAGGGCACGAATGAAAGAGCACAGAAAACTTCAGACTGATGACATATACCTTTGTTAATGGTAGCTGGTTGCTAATGTTATTACTATTGCTATACACTAATATTATTGCTAATTAAAAACCAGATACCCACTTAAGCAATTAATGTTTCCTCATTTTTTTAATTTATTTTTTCTTTCTCCATCTTACTGAGAAGAAAGTTCTGATAACTATGTAAAACTCCAGATCTGGATTTCAAATCCACTTAAGCTCACATTTAATCACTTAAGCAAATAGCTCAGTCTTCTAACGAACTCTGAAATATTAACAACGGAAGGAACTCTGTAGAGAGCATCTGGCAGAGAATGGAGGAGGCCCTTTCTAAACCACAGTTACAGCCTTTTTCTCTGTCCTTCCATACTTCTGTTATTTACATTCCTTAATAAGAACTAGACATTTTTATTGGTTTTTTTTTCCTCTTCCAGACATGATCTAGACTGAATGATTTAATGACTCCAGCTTTTAAATTCCAGTAAATTTAAGTCAGTACAGAACCTGCATCTCTATTGTATTGATGAGCAGAATAAGTATTAAATCAAAAAGCCCTTCAGCTTAGACGAAAATTAAACCTTTGCCCAAGTTGCTGTAAGGGGTACACACAAATTTGTCAAGAAAGTATGTGTGAATCAACAGATGGAGATGTTGTACTTTAACCTCAGCTGGCAATTAAGCCCCACACAGCCACCTGCTCACACCCCCTCGGTAGGTTAGGGGAGAGAATAGGAAGGGTAAAAGTGAGAAAACGTGTAGGTCGAGATATAGACAGTTTAATACATAAAGCAAAAGTAATGCAAATCAAGCAAAGCACAACATGGAATTCATTCACTGCTTCCCACCATCAGACAGGTGTTCAGTCATCTCCAAGAAAGCAGGGCTCTGTCACACATAATGGTTACTTGGGAAGACAAACGTCTTCACTCTGTATGTGTCCCCCTCTTCCTTCTCTCTGCAGCTTTATTTGCAGAGCATGACATCATATAGTCTGGAATATCCCTTTGGTCAGTTGGGGTCAGATGTCCCAGATGTGCACCCTTCCAGCTTCTTGCTCACCCCCAGCCTACTTGCTGGTGGTGTGGTGTGAGAAGCAGAAAAGACCTTGACTCTGTGAGCACTTCTCAGCAATAACAAAACCATCCCTGTACTACTGTTTCCCACAGCAATCTGCTGGACAAGCTGGTGGCTCATGGTCTAGACAGGTGGACTCTTTGCTAGGTGGATGGCTGAGCCCAGAGAGTTGTGGTGAATGGAGTTAAATCCAGATGGAGATCGGTCACAAGCGGTGTCCCTCAGGGTTTGGTCTTGGGGCCAGTCTTGTTTAATGTCTTTATCGATGACCTGGATGAGGGGATTGAATGCACCCTCAGTAAATTTGCAGATGGCACAAAACTGAATGGGAGTGTCGATCTGCCAGAGGGTAGGGAGGCTCTGCAGTGGGATTGGGACAGGCTGGAGTGATGGGCTGAGACCAATTGCGTGAGGTTTAACAAGGGTAAGTGCCAGGTCATGCACTTTGGCCACAACAACCCCATACAGCGCTACAGGCTTGGGGAAGAGTGGCTGGAAAGCTGCCTGGTGGAAAAGGACTTGGGGGTGTTGGCTGACAGCCAACTGAACACGAGCCAGCAGTGTGCCCAGGTGGCCAAGAAGGCCAACGGCATCCTGGCTTGTATCAGAAACGGTGTGACCAGCAGGAGTAGGGAGGTGATCGTGCCCCTGTACTCGGCACTCGTGAGACCACACCTTGAGTCCTGTGTCCAGTTCTGGGCACCACAGGATAAGAAGGACATTGAGGTGCTGGAGCGAGTCCAGAGAAGGGCAAGGAGGCTGGTGAGAGGTCTGGAAAACAGACCTTATGAAGACCAGCTGAGGGAACTGGGTTTGCTGAGCCTGGAGAAGAGGAGACTGAGAGGAGACCTTATTGCCCTCTACAACTACCTAAAAGGAGGTTGTAGTGAGGCTGGTGTTGGTCTCTTCTCCCAAATTGCTAATGATAGGATGAGAAGAAATGGCCTCAAGTTGTGTCAGAGGAAGTTTAGATTGGATTTTAGGAAGAAGTTCTTTACTGAGAGGGTGGTTAGGCACTGGAACAGGCTGCCCAGGAGGTGGTAGAGTCGCTGTCTCTGGAGGTGTTCAAAAAACGAGTGGATGAAGCACTTGAGGCCATGGTCTAATGGTCTTGTGGTTAGGGAGGTGATGGGATAAACATTGGACTTGATGATCCTGGAGGCCCTTTCCAACAATAGTTATTCTATGATGCTATGATTCTACCAACACTGTTTCCAGCACAAATCCAAAACATAGCCCCTTGCTAGCGACTATGAAGAAAATTGACTCTATAGCAGACAAAACCAGCATAGGAGAGGATGATTTTTCTGCTATGTATGTATGTCATAATTACAGCAGAAATAATACAAAATACTTGGTATTAGTTTGCTTCAGCTTTATACAGAGGAACTGTCCTACCCTAAAATAGTTCTGTTGTCCAAGTTAACTTTCTTTTTCTTTAATTCATTGTAAAGCCACCAGTGTAAATCCAATTATTCTTCAGTTCAGTGCTACTTTCATGATACAGAGAAGACACAGAGATTCATCTCACCTTACTTTACACAGCTAAAAATCTGTCCTTCTTATGTTCAGGTCCCCAGAGCTGAGCACAGTACTCCAGGTCAGGTCTTATGGAGACAGAGTAAAGGGGCAGTGACCTGCTGGCCACTCTTTTGATGCAGCCCAGGATTAGAACTGGCTTTCTGAACTGCAAGCGCACATTGTCAGCTAATGTTGAGCTTTTCATCAGCTAATGCCCCCAAGTCCTTCTCAAAGCTGCTCTCAATCCATTATGTTATGACTAATCCTGCTTTCCATGGACTTCCTCCAGAAGGTCTGGGCTACTATGCTCAAAAACTGGACGCTGGAGGCCTTATCAGTTCAAGCAGCAAAGAAGAATAACTGTAAGTGTCTTACAGAAAGCACTCCGTGTATATGTCCTGGAATAATGTCTGTCTTTCTCAAGATTGTACGGTGTTATTGACTCTTGTTCAGTCCACAATCTATGCCCTTTAGGTGTTTATCCGCATAACATAGAATTGCTTGTCATACTGTATCTTCTACCTGTTGAATACTTCCAGAAATTTAGGAGAAATTTGCATTTGCTTTTACTGAACTGAACACTTTTTCCCAAAACACACACTTGGTTTAATTTTAAGCCTGTTCCCTGTTAGACTTGCAGCTCTCCACCACTTTGTGTGTTCTGCAAATAAAAAAGAAACCTCCCTTTTTAGGCATCCACAATTATTATAGTTTGAAATAACACTAGAACATTCCAGAAAATTGTTTTCTTCTCATTGTTTTCTGTCTTTTCTATGTATCACTATAAATACCTCATTTACTGTGGGTTCTGTCATTTAACCCCAGACGGTTAAAAATTAGATTTAGTCTAAACAAGTCATTTAGGGTGTTTTCTAAACATTGTAGAAAAATCAGTGTACCTAGCTGCTTAAGATTCATCCCCTTATAAGATATCTCTGATCTGTGGAAATCAATACCCACAAACAGGGTCCATTTTCTTCTTTGGCCTTTGTCCAGTAGCCAAATATTCCCTGCTTTTGGCCAGTCTTTATTGATTTGATGGTATTCCTTCAGAACACTCCTTCAAAAGGAGGCAAATTAAACCTCAAATGAAGAAATAAATTATATATTAAGAAGAGAAAAATAAATCTTCCTTGTTTTTTACATCTGTTTGGGGAAGCAACAAAATTATGAGTTAAAAACGCTAAGAGAAAGGAAAAATTCGGATATCAAACAGTTCAGAAAATGTATTCCAGAACAGCTATTTCACTAAATGTTTCATTATTTCTATACTCACATGAAGACTGCAATAAAACAAGTACTTTATTTAAAAAATATGAAACGCAATAGAAGTTCAATAAATTACAATTCTGTAGGAATTACTCTAACACATAAAAATTTTTTTAAAGCTAATTCTTTCTTATGGATGCCTTACAGAACTTTGTAAAGGATGCCCTCAGAAACTGATTTCCACAGATTTGTTATAAATGTGAAACAAAATGTTACATTCTCTAAGAAATAATAGACTATTTCAGAAAAGTTCTTCTACTTTTGAAGAGCTTGCTACTATTCAATACCTGTCAGTAATTGTGTCACGTTTCAGAACAAATGGTCAAATATTTCCTGTCATCAGCCTTTTCAACTGCAATACTATTTTTTCTTTCCAATGGATTCGTATTAAAACATCAAAGGACTAATTTAAAATTATTACTTTATATTCAAGGTTAGGCTAACTTTTTTAAACAACTTCCTTTCACTCACAGAACACTAGCCAAAAAGAACAATGCTTTTAGGTATAGGTGGTTTCCTCTAGAAGAAAGTAGAAACAAACCTTTTAACTCACATTTATTTTCTCTGTTCTGTAATCCAGATTTTTGAGCTATTATATAATGACATGAAGCTTCTCTTCTCAACTTCAGATTAATTGTATGATCTTTAAAGAAGTTTGCATTATGCATTGATTTCCTAATTGGTTTAAATTTGTTGAGGAGCTGAAGACAATGAAAAAATGTGTAATGAAAAATATTATTATAATTTAATCAACACATACTGTAAAAAAAATCTATTCATACTTGAAAAGTTTTAAATATTAAAGGAGTTATTATGTGTCATGAATCCTCTAATCCAATTTATGTCAATGCCTAATAATTAAAAAATTATCAAGGCTTTCCATTTATTTGCTGATATTTTGGAAAAGCTTACTTTGCAAATTCATTCTTAATGAGTAATTTCAGGCAGCCTTGTCCTAATATCAACTGAATT
The DNA here is from genome assembly GCA_028020825.1 of Podargus strigoides. Taxonomy (NCBI): domain Eukaryota; kingdom Metazoa; phylum Chordata; class Aves; order Caprimulgiformes; family Podargidae; genus Podargus; species Podargus strigoides. Next base: position 147,457,315 of record CM051663.1, read on the forward strand.
ACCACAATTTGTTGATAACAGTCTGCTGCCCCAGATACAATTCCAGTGAAGCAGAAGGACTATGTATTGATTTACTTCTTTTGTGAAGATAAGCACAGTACTTGGCTCAGCTCCCCACATGAAAGAGAACTTTGGCAAAATGGAGAAGAAAAGAAGAGCTAAAACTTCCCAATAACATAAAAGAACCAAAACTGTCCAAGAACATGTGTTTCATCAATGTTGTCTTTTCTATAAATTTAAAAAATTATTCTAAAGATTAAAATATATTTAATGCAGAAACTAACATTCTAAAGTTATTATAATGTAACCACACAAGTCTTAGCATAGCTTTTCTTTGGAAAGAGTACTAATTTATTTAAGGATTTTTTAAATTCGTATGTGCTCACTAAAAAAGTTAGAAAAAGCTTGTTAATAAATTTTCAGAATGAAATTAGGGCTAGCTGACATTTTCCATTGAAATGGAATGCTCTCATGCAGAGCATTCAGTCATGCAAAGAGTCCACCTCTCTAGACCATGAGCCACCAGCTTCTCCAGCAGAATGCTGTGGGAAACAGTGTCAAATGCCTTCCTGAAGTCCAGGTAGTCAACATTCACCGCTTTTCCCTCATCCACTAGGCGGGTCACCTGATCATAGAAGGAGATCAGGTTGGTTAAGCAGGACTTGCTCTTTGTGAACCCATGCTGGGTGGACCTGATCCCCCTGTTGTCCTGCACTTGCCACAAGATGAACCATTCCATAATCTTCCCCAGTACCGAGGTCAGGCTGACAGGCCTGTAGTTCCCAGATCCTCCTTCCTGCCCTTCTTGTAGATGGGCATCACATTGCAAGTTTTCCGGTCGTCCGGGACCTCACCCGGTAACCAAGACTGCTGAGGGATGATGGAGAGCAGCTTGGCAGCTAGCCAGCTCCCTCAGCACTCTCTGGTGCATCTCATCCGGCCCATAGACTTGTGGGTGTCTAATTGACTCAGCAGGTCCTTCCACTACTATTTCCTAGATTACAAGGGGTTTATTCTGATCTCCATCCCAATCTTCCAGCTCAGGAAACTGAATACCGTGAGGATAAATGGTCTGGCTGTTAAAGACTGAGGCAAAGAAGACATGAAGTACCTCAGCCTTTTCCTCATCCTTGGTACCAATGCTCCCCCTCGCATCTTTTTTTGTTGTTAATATATTTGCAAAAACTCTTCTTATTATCTTTTGTGGCAGTGGCCAGGCTGAGTTCAAGCTGGGCTTTTGCCTCCCTAATGTTCTTCTTACACAACCTAACGAAATCCCTATACTCTTCCCAAGTAGCCTGCCCCTTCTTCCAAAGTTGGTAGACTCTCTTCTTCTAAGGTCCCAGCAGTAGCTCCCTGTTCAACCAGGTCAGTTGCTTTCCCATCAATTTTTCTCACAACACCTGGGCACTGCCTCCTCCTGCATCTCTCATAGTTTCTTCTTGAAAAGAGTCCATCCTCCCTGAATCCCTTTGCCCTCTAGGACTGTTCCCCAAGGACTTTCTCAACCAGTGTTCTAAACAGGTTGAAATCTGCCCTTCGGAAGTCCATGGTGAAAGATTTGCTGCCCCCCCTCCTAACTGGGCTAAGGATCGAGGACTGTATCATTTCATGATCGCTCAGCCCAAGATGGCCTCTGACCACCACATCACCTACCAATCCTTCCCTGTTTGTGAACAACAGGTCTAGCAAGGCACCTTCCCTGGTGGGCTCACTTACCAGCTGAGTCAGGAAGTTATCTTCCATGCAATCTAGGGAACTTCCTGGATTGTTTTCTCTCTGCTGTGTTATATATATATATATATATAATATATATATATATATATATATATATATATATATTTTTTTTTTTTAAATTTGATAAGGCTGTGCTCCAGAGTGAAAACAAATCTGGATGCTTTCTCTTTTTTCATAGTGGAACACTTTTTTTCCAGTCTTGTAGCTATATAACTACTGTCAGTATCATCAAAGACAAGCTCAGGAAATATGGATTTGACTGACAACTTCAGTTTTAAGAATGATGACAAGTACAACAAAAGAATGGCGTAAGTAATTAAAGAAGAATTGAAGCAAAGAATAGATGCACATAAAAGATACAAGAAGATGTGATAAGGTCACCACAGGTTTATCTTGAGTAACTCATGTCAAAGTAGTCTGAATTTATTTTGAAGGCAGGTCATAGTCATATGAATAGTGATGAACAATAGATACCATTTTCTTGACTTCTGTAAGATTTTTAACACTGTCTCGCATAGTATTCTCATGAATAATTTGTGGGAATGTGATGTAGATGGTGCTCACAGATGAGGAAACACCACTGTTTGAAAATCAGTTTTAAAAAATATAGTTAATTCCTTCTGGAAGGATATTATAACATTATCAGTCAAGGTGACTTGATATTTGACATATATTTGATATGTGTGCAATGATACTGGGCTCACACAATAGAATGAGTGCTTGTCTTACCTATGTTTCACTCTGATCACTAATCAAAGCTCACAGGTACCAGATGGAACTGATTAAAAACAATTTAGATTGAGGCAAGAGTACTGTAACCAAGGAATTCAAATGAAGAATGTACTAGAAAGTGGCAGAATCTTTCTAAAGGACAGGATAATCCAAATGCTGGGAAAAATACT